>JARHVA010002504.1:0-1277500 GCA_037957365.1 Torreya grandis | reverse complement strand
ATGTGGAAAAAAATTTCTTTCAAATTTGACATATCTAATCCATGCCTCATGTTAGCTAAATCTTTGCACCACTACACTATATCACTTTCTTTTGTAGTTGATAATATAATGGGTGGCCCCCTCTTATTCATAGTTGTAATTATTTTCAGTCAACTAGATAAAGTATTGGGTTTCATGCCCCATTTTACTATTGTGGCATACGTGGAGTAACCATTTTCATCCACATATCTCATTGGACTTTCCATATCTTCCTTTGTTTACTTAGACTATAATGAATTCTATGCAATGGTGGTAACATTTATGTTTGGCTTCCTTCTCTACTAATTGGAAGGGGGTTCGTCTACACAAATTCATTCTCTGTCTACTTTGAAATGGAAAATAATAATAAAATTATATATGTAATTAAAAATAGAATGGAAAACATATAAAAAACTACTATGAGAAATAATATTTGTAATGTTGAAAATATGAATGAATAACACAACACATAAAAATCACAACGATGTTGAAAATATGAATGAATAACACAACACATAAAAATCACAACGACATGATTTGATAGAAGGATTTTATTTGATACATCTAATTAAACATGTACTATTATATTAATAAAATTATTAATTTTAATAGAAAGATATTAACATTTATTGATTTGCAAATGCAAACCTTCATGGCTTCAATCCACATACTAGTAAATGTTTATTATTTCATAGACACTCATCTTCCAACATAGTAATTTGTTTCATATTAATGACTCATATTAATTTTTTGACATGCCTTCATAAAATTTTAATCCAATAATAATATACTGTGTTCATTTAAAAGTTATTATTGGTATAAACTTTAAACCAGGTGGTTTAAGTCTATGTTCTTAGGTGAGCCCACCAAATTGGTTGAAGGAGGGAACAACAAAGCTTGGCCTTGTAAAATAATTATAGAATATAAATGTTATAGGTATGGAAACATAAATGCATTGTTGATATAAAAAACATAGAAATAATAATTCAGAAAAGTTTAAGTTTTGATTAAAAAACAACATCATTTATTCATATGTGAATGAAAACTTTTAGGGCTTCCATCCACACAATAGAATTTGTTTAGTAATTTATCAACAACACTTATGGAAAAGAATATTTTTTCTTTTAAAAATGTGAATGCATAACATAGCAATATTAATTAATATGAATATATCAATCTAAAATGACAACATGAATTCAGAAAAGGGTTTGGTTTGATACATCAAAGTTGAGATTTACTGGAATGGGAATGAAGGTATGAATTTTGATTTAAAAACAATAATATTTAATCCTATCTAAATGAAAACCTACATGATTTTCATCCACATACTTGTAAATATTTAGTAACACATTAAACATTTTCAGGTTGATTAAGGCAGGTAACATTTCATCCTTCTAATGTTAATATATAGAAATCATAATGCATCATAGATATAAATCACACAACAATATGATTTCAAAAAATAATTTATGGTGAGAACATATGGTTATTGACTACTAGGAGAAATAAAGTACACCTTTTAACTAAGGAGTTTGTAATTGCTATCCACTATTATAGGGTGACTTTCAATGCTTCTTGTACTAAATGAAATCCTTCATGGATTTTATCCATATACTAGTGACTATTTAGTGTTCCAACCCATGTTGTGCAAGGAAATAGAAATGTGACATAGATATAAAGCACACAATGACATGATTTAAGGAAAACTCCATAGATTTCATCAAAATATCAAAATGGTTGTTTTGTGGTAAGGACACTACTATCTTCCAACATGACAGTCCTTGCATATTAATGAAACAAGCATCTTCCAACATGGGCATAGAATTTAGAAAATGATATGGGTTGATACAAAAATAATAATGTTTACTAGTATGTGAATGAATAGCTTGATGACCACCATGGACATACATGTAAACATTGAATAAGATGTGAAGGACCACTATGAATTCATTCACATGCAACATACCTCTATGTAACATTTTATGACTCCATTAACATACCAGTAAAAACTTAGTCAAATTTGAAGGCACACAAAAAAACCATGAACATAGAAGGCAAAATAACAACAATTTTCATCCATCCATTTTGCCAATGGAAATTCCTATGTGAAACATTGCATGATTGAGAAATTTTAAGTAGGTTCCATGGCCCATTTAGGGGGAGGATGTACATAAAAAGGTAGGGAGAGATATTTTTTGGTGTAATGTTTCATTACTCCATTAACATACCAATAAACATTTATTCATATGTGAAGGCACAAAAAAAAAACCATGAGCAATGAATGCACACAAAAAATAGGAATGCTTCTTATAGTGCACATAGAAACATTAACTTGGCACAATAATGGAGAAAATCCCACCAAGCCATATGGAATATGGCACTGGATTTGACATTAATGAGCCACACATCTTCCATCCCAAGTTTAACTTGACAAAAATGTGTTGTAGATATAAATAACATAGCAAAGTGAATGGAAAACATCTAAACAATAATTATGTCAATCTACACTTGAAATGTTAGTAAATGTGAATGGATAACATGTGAATTCAGATTTAGAAAATGTTTTGGTTTGATATAAAAAAATTAACATTCATTTTTATGTCAGTGGAAAACTGAAAACTTCTTATTTGGAACATGATCATATGAATATCTTAAGGCAACTTGAATGTTGAAGTTTTCTTGTAGTTTAATTTGAATCTGACACTCTCTATAAATCAAACATTTATTATTCTACAATTTTTCTTGATTTATAGAAGATAATAGAATTATTTTTTTTGAATTTTGAATTGTCTGTGAATGATGAGGCTTAGATTTTGTATTTGGTTTCAGTTTTATAGGTGCCACCAATTAATGGAGGTTGGTAGAGTCATAGCTTGGAGCCTAATGTTTGAATTTGAATTGAATGGTGTAGACACTTCATTTTTACCACTTTAGTGTCATTATTAATTATCAAACAATTTTTTTGTATTAACAAACAATTCAATACCAAACCATTTGAATATCTAAAATCATCAAGATAATTATTGATTTTATCCCAAATCATGATAACACATCCCAAATCTGAAAATTGTACCACATCATGACAATAAATTTGTCAATAACATTATAAAACATCTGGTTCTTTTACAAATGTCATCATGTTCAATTAAATCAAATAGCCAATCAAAAGGGAACATTACAAAAGGGACCACATCATCCTAATCACATGTTAGTAGCTAATTGAATTTGATTAGCTAATTAATCAATCACCAATAATAAATTACATGGAATAAACATGACATATTTACCAAAATTTAAATAAATCATAATTTCTTAAATCACTCACCCACTTGAAAATTTAAAAATCATATTCAAAAAGTCAAAGTGTCCTTCACAAGATAAATTTAATGCAAGGTAAAAAGTGTGCAAGTAAGGTCTTTGACATGCACTTACACACTCCAAACTCTCATGAATATATCTTATTATAGGTTATTACATACTCCATGTCATAACAATAAATTTTTATCTTCCATTTTAGGATTTATTCTCCACCATTGATCTCCATCCTAAATCAACTATCACAATGGATCCTAAAAATATATAAATGGAAGGGCCACCTTCCATTCTCAGTAAGATTTCAATTGATAATGAAGTGTTGTTTAAATATTCACATAAAGCTTCAAGCATCCTCATAATACATCATCCAAATATCAATAGTGTAAGGGTAGATGTTGTTGGATTTCTCACACATCTTGTACATAACTTTGCAATGACAACCAAGCACATTCTAATTTCAAAAAGAATATCACAAGAAATGTATAACATTTATGTTTTCTTTATTTATTTGAACTAAATTCTTCTTAGTCTTTCTCAATCTGAAGACACATGTTTAGGTTAATGGTAGCATCTAAATTCAAATTTTGATTTCCTACTTATGGAACTAACCTTTGTCTCATGATGTTACATATGGTATGTACAGTAGGGCCCACAACCCTTAATTAACATCGACATCCTTTTATCCTCTTTTTAGTCCAAAATTAAACAATAATTTATACTAAAATTCCTCATTATTTGTAAAATATTCCAAGTTTTTCATCCTAAATTACTAGTGGAAATGCTTTATGTAATGATGGAAATGGTGAAAATGCAATATGTATTAGCATAAACATCTTTCTAATGGTGTTTTCAGGGATCGACGAAATCACTTTGCATAATATAAAAATAATGGTGTATGTGGTAGAATCAATTCTATCATTTTGAATTTTTGTTTTATAGAATCAGTGATAACAAGGTTCATATTGGTGGAAACACTTTGTGCAGTAGCAAAACTTGAGTAGTATTATCATAAATATGTTTTTTCTGATTTCTATTTTCTCAATTTTTTGTAGTGGTAAATTTTTTGATTACAATAGTGTAATAGTCATTATTAGTAGTAAAAACATCATTAGTTGTGGTGGAATCACTAACATAATGGAAAAATCACACTTTTTATTTTCTGTGTATTTATGTTCTTTTATAACATGGTAGAATAACTCTATGTAATAGTGTTATTTCTCTAAGTATCAATGAAATTTACCTACCTATAGAATAATGTAATAAATTTATGTAACATTAGAATCACCTTATGAAATAGTAGAATCCCTAATAGAGAGTTGAATAATCAACTTTCAAGACTTAAATACCTATCAAAGAATAAATCTAAGACTACTAGTTTTTTTCTTGCAAGTTCTTGCCTGTTGAAGTCTAAATTATTCAAACCAACACCCATAAATACTCAATTTTGGTGCTTTAAAAAGAACAAACACATGGAATTGGTGCTTAAAATATTTTTTTTGTGTTTGATTGAGTGTTGCGTTTTGTGTTTTTGATAGTACATTTTGGGATCTCTAAGGAACTAGGTTCCATTCTGGGGCATGAGTTGAAGGTATGTGGTTAGAACAACCAGGTGGTGGAATAATAGGTTGAGCTTATGGCTTATTCAACCAAGTTTGTGGGTGGATGTGTGGATTATAATAAAAAGGATAAATCATTATATGAATTAGATGGGTGGAAAACCAATCTATAGTGGGTAGACCTCAAAGAAACTTTAAAAAAATGGAAGGGTAAGGCAAAAAGAAGGTTTTATATCTTTGAAATGAAATTTCTCAGTATGTCTCTTTGGTGGACAAGTATCTCAAGAACCAATGTTTGTTATTTGTAGCTTTTTTACACTCACGAATAAACATGATTAAGAGTCTGGGTAGTTAGATATAAAGTGATTATTGGTATTAACTAAAGGTTATTCCTTTCAAGGTTGTTGTTGCATACCTTTTATACAAGAGATTATAGCTCAGATCAAGAAGTTATCTAAGGTAGCTAAGGCTCACACCTAGAGTATTATATTAGATGAGATACTTCTATACACCTTGGATTATCGCTTCAACTTATGCTAACTTTTAAATCAATGAAACATATCAATCTTCAATCATTATTGCACATCTAAGACTAGCATTCATAAATATAACAATCAAATTCATTCATAACATTAGTACACATCAGAATTATTGAATCAATACATATGAGGAAACTAGAAATTCATTAACATAAGAAGGGAAGAAGAAAGAACAAACACAGTTTCATGATAATTAAATCCTTGATTTCTTTCGCTATTTTAATTTAAAACTTTGACCCTTTAGAAAGAGGGTTCTACACACACACACACACACACACACACACACACACACACACACACACACACACACACACACACACACACACACACACACACACATACATATATCTTGGGGAAGGGGTCACCTCATCCTCCAAGATTAGAACACTTCATTTACATCTAAAAAGACTATAAGATAAGTCTTGGTTATATGTCAATGTCTTACATATATTTCAATCATGCAATGTGTGCATGATGCTAAAAAGATTAGTTAATTATAATATATACATGCAATTAATACTTAACTATTCAGTTATGACCATTACAGGCAAAATATACAAAATTAGCCTTTATCTAAATTGGATCTTTCTTAACTTGTCTCAAAAATCTCATCAAAAAAATAATAGTACTCATGGTTGATGATGTAGTAACTGGAGTTGCACTTGAAGATGTATTGGTGGATTGAACTATTGTTACCATGGGTACTGTAGTATGAGGTGGTGTCAATGTGGATATTGTTAATGTTGATTTAGGTAGAGTTAAGTTAGTTAAATTATTAGGTGACATTTGTTAGTTTTCTTTCTTCTTTGCATCTAAGTCTTGGTAGTGTTTATTGCCTTAACATGTTGTGCTCTGATTAGATTCATATCCAAGTTGTGCAACCTAGTCACCCTACTTATCTCCCCTATTAGATTGTTATTATCTATTTTGGTTGCTCTAAATCCAAACTTGAACACTTCCAAGTTTATCTTCTTCTTCCTTATTGTGCCTAATTTGGCCTCAATGTCTTCTAGGCTCAAACCTTGCAAACTCTACTTAAAGATGTCAAAGACTTGTTTAATCATTTGATCAAATGCAGATCAGGTCACCAACCTACCTCTTTTATCTTGAATTGTAGCCAATTCTAATCCTATCAAAATTTTCTTAGCCTCTTTATCTTGGTTAGACAACTTATTCACTAAAGCCTCAGAGGATAATACCCAGTCTCAAGCCTCCTATGTTCTTATTAATTTTAAATTCAAAGCATTAGATGCCTCCAACAGGGTCATCAAATCCAAATGGTTGAATGCTTTATTGAGGGTATATAGTACTAATAAATTTAACTTAATATCATCTTATTTGTGGATTCTAAATAATTTGGTTATATTACTTACATGAGGAACTAGATTAACTCTCAAAGAATGAATAGAATCAATAATTTTGTATAACCTAAGAGCTTCATCCTTCACATCTTGCTCAATGCCTTGGGAAACATGAATCACTTTTTATTGCTATTTTAGTGTATATGACTCTTCCTCAAGCTCAAATCTAGCCATTTTATTCCCTTCATGTATAACAAGGATGGCTTTAGTATGGGTCTCCGTATAGGACTTCAAGTCCTCAATATGAGGGGATTGATTCTTTTATCTATTTTGCCTCTTGTTTAGGGAGCAGACTTTCCATTTATTCCATGATTAATGTCCTATCTAAGTTGTCTTTAATTTTCCTCTTATTCACCCTCTATACTAATGATATAGGATTATCAAACAAAGATCTCACCATTGGTAGTTCAATTATCTTCAGATTGGGCATCTTAGAGGTTGAAGCTCCTAATTCCTTATCCCAATCTGGAAGAGTGAGATTTGAGGGATCTAAAAATTGAGATTCAATTTGTGCATGTTCATTGGGCTCTGACTCATTTTGTGTGGAAGGATTAGGCATTATTGGCCATATGATATTTGACCAATCTATGTTTCCATATTGTGGCATCAAATGGAAAACAAAGACTAACTAACTTTAGGGTGCCCTCTTGGTAGTAACTATTATAGGTATCGTGGTTGGAGTGGAAGAAGGCAAGGGTGAACCCAATTGGATAGAAGGAGATGTAGTTAAAATTATGGATTGATGAATGGCTAGAATGGATAAAGCTAGTGTTGATGGGGTGGATGTTAATAGAATGCAAATCAAAGGGACATAAACCATAGGGATGGAAAATACAACAGTGGAGGGTAGAGAATGTGTAATAGTTATGGGTAGGTTCATAGATGGGTGGAGGAAAAATAAACCTATAAAGAGTGCCTATTGAGGAATGAATGTGGAAACCATTAGCCTAAGGGTGATAGAAATTATAAGTAAGGACATTAAATGGGAAAAATTTAAAGGAGTTGTAAGCAAAGGACCCTTATTGAATGGTTCACCTGTGATAGGTGCCTTGGCCTTAACTACTTGTAGGCTTAAAACCTTTACCTATTTTAGCTCCTCCTCATCCACCTCTTGTGTTGGAGGGGTCTATGGTCTATCCCACTTAGGCTTCCTTTGATAGGTCCTAGTTGTTTAGCCTACCTATGGGACTATTTCCTATGACGGAAGAGAAGGGGGAATAATGCTTGGTGTTGGAGATGAGGAAGCCTCTGTTTCATCTCATTAGAGGAATCCAAGCATATAATCCTAGCTTATATTATTTATGTATTGATTCTTTCTTAATTTAGCTAATACAATGACTTGAGTTAGCTCCTTAACCATCTCTTGTTTGACCTAAATCAATTCAATTATTGAATCTTGGGCTGGGAGCACTTGTTCTTCAACTGCTTATGTGGAGGTAGGTAGTTTTTCTTCTTTGGTTTGATTATCTTTTTCTCCAATGAGTGGTGCCTCAGATACCAACTATTTTTGGTCCCAAGGTTAGCCTTAATATATTTTGGGACTAGTCCCTTTCCTTTTGGTGCTTGTGATGCCCTGCCACTCCAAAAATTAGAGGATCTCCATCCTCTAGGAGGTATAATTCTAAAATTTTCTTCACTTAGTGTAAGGGATGGCTCTACCTGTATCAATATTAGTAAGTCCTCACTCAATCCTATAGTTGTGTCCCTTTATTTGACCTCCTCATCATCCTTAGCATTCAGGAATAGAAAATCATGGTCTATTGGCTCATGTTTGTATACGAGGCCAAGGGTATGGATCTTCTTTTGGACCTTTTCATGAGGATCTCAATATCTGTGAAGAAGGGTAGGCAATGCATATGCCTTTATTGCATTTTTAGCCTCCTTAAATTGCCTATGAATTGTATACTACATTCACCTAATGGTGATGTGGGATCCATGGAGAATGGCATTTTTGTTTTTCATTCATTCTTCATCAATGTCATTCCATATTTGGTACGTTATTTCTTGCTTAAATACCTTGTCGAGAATGAATTTAAAAATCTAAAGAGGATCTACCTTGTGTCTTACCACCATGATGATTGTTTAGTTTGGATAAAGCTAGTAGTCTCCTATGTTATTGGCCAATGTCCAGGTTATGCTAGGGGAATTTTTTGGCAAAGGTTGGCTATGGATTGCCATCCAGACCTGAGGATAGAGGAATTTAGTGATCTTGGATATATTAATCACATATGAATATATATGGACAAAGGAGTAGTAATAAAAAATCCTATTCTTTATGACTTTAGTGCTTGGCTCACACAAAAATCCATTGTGTCTATATATTATGCCCATGACCTTGTCTAGCAGATAAGACATAATGTAGAAGTTTCCTCCCAGTGGCCACTTAAACTTATACAAAATTTTCTCTTGGAGGCATGCATTGATCATTTGATTGAACACGTAGGTACACTCAGATGTGCTTAGTAAATATAGTAGAGGAACCCACTCGAAGTGCATAAAATAAATGCTTGCATGTCCAACAAGTTTGTTCAATAGTGTCATTCCCACATAAATTCCCATTCTAAAATGAGTGATGGGGATAGGGCTCTTGATATATTCCTTCAAATCAAATCTTTCCCCAGGTATCAACCATCTTGATAGAGATCACTTTGGATTATTGGTCTTCTTCCATGTGATGATAGTGTGCAAATCAAAAGTAACATTTACAATGGGTAAGCTCAAATACTTGTTAAATGCTTCTCATGCTATATATGTGATAATAGTGTTATTGTTGACATAATGAAGGTATGCTCCATCCATTATTATCCCTCCATATAAGAGTCCCCATAGTAGATCGATGCATGACATAACCTCCAGCTTCACAACTACATAGTGTAGGACTTGATGTTTGAAAGGCAACAAATCCTTCACTAGATTCTTATCTTCCTCAAGTGTAAAAGAGTATATGTTCTCCACTTATTCCCACAATGTCAAGTAGTTTGGATATCATCCATCAAATGCAGTAACTTCAAACATGGTGTCTAAGTATTCTATAAATCCTTGATTAATAAACTAGATGGTGTTAGGGATCCTTTTTAGGGTCTAGATGATGATGTCATGGTGATTTGACTAATACTAGTATGCTTTAAGATTTAGATAATGTTGTCTCTTCACTGAGCTAAATTTTGAAAATCACAAATTACTGTGATAGTAGTTAGGGCTTTTGGGATCACTTGAAGCTAAAGTTTACTTGAGTTCAAAGATGGAATGATGTGAACTCGACTACAGGATCGATGTAAATATATCTTCTTAATTGATTTTTAGTTCATGCACCATTATTTTTTAATGTCTATGAGCTCATCACCTTCATTCAATTTGAATTTGACCACCCTATCCTAGCATACATGCCTCATAGGATGCCTTATCATTCAGGGTGCCACCATTTAGCCTTTCTTCTTTTGTCAAGTACCTTTATGTATCATAGTGAAAGGCAATCAATCTTTACCTTCAAGCCAAAAGACTCTAAACCATAGAATGTTCTTTAGAAATATATGCTCCCAAAGTTCCATTTTTTTTTGAATCAAAGTTGTTGATGACTAAAGTTTTTGAGTGAATCCTTCCGATGAATAGTCTTCAAAATAAAGTTTCTAAAACAAGGTCTCTAAAATGAAAGTTGCTGACATAAAAACCTCCGATGAGAATATTTTAGAAGAAAATAATCTTGAAACAAACCTTCAGATGAAATTCACTAAAATGAAATTTCCTAAAGAGAATCTTTCTAAAAAAATTTCCAATATAATCCTTCTGAAATGAAAGTTCTCGAAGACTAAGTCTCTAATGAATAAGCTTCCAAAGATAAAAGACCATGAAGGAAGTTGTCAAATAATTGTTTTTGAAGTGAAACTTCTTGAAACAAAGCTATTGATGAGAAATTTTCTGTAGAGAAACTTTTTGAAGTGAATATTTTCAAAGCAAATTTGCCAAAATGAAAGTCTCCAAAGAGTAAGTCTCTAAAATTAAAGTTGTCGAAGATCAAACTTGCTGATGAGAAAGTTATCGAAGACCAAATACCCCAAAATAAAAAAATCTAAATTCTTGTAATACAAAGCCATTATTTATATCCTTTTCATTTAATAGGTTAGTTTGAACAAGTACTTCCAAATTACAAAAGTTCAACATTAAAAGCACAAAATTTATAAATATAATACACGTATCATAGCCCTCAAAACTCATAGGTACCCCTTCAAGATATTCATTATTTCCAAAAACAAAGAGGGTTACCACTTTTAAAATAAAATAGAGAGTGGGGTGTGTTGAATACAATAAATGATGACTCACAAAGATGAACACTCTAGAGTTATTGAAAACCCAAAATCCATGGTTTTGCAATCCCAATATCAACCATAAATTTATCTTGAAATAAATGACTAAACCAGAAATAAAAAGAGACTCTTAATAATCCTATGAAACATACTAGTTTTACTTACACCTTGAATTTATGTGTGAAAATGTTGTTTTTTACCTCTTGTTTCAAGTTTTTAGGCAAAGACATAAGGGTGAGTTGTAGGTTTCACTTTGATTGGGAGTTAGATAGATAGGGAGCTCAGGGATTGTTCTATTGCCAGCTAGACATTCATAATCTTGACAGAGATACCTTTGATCACTTATTCCTCATTCCTTATTTTTCATGATGTGTGATACATTGATCTTATTTCATCATGTCGATTTTGAATCCTTTTTTATTTTCTTTTAGATTTTTGGATTATGCCTTTTTATTTTTTTCTTTGTTTTCTCTTTTTGGAAAGAGGGAAAAGGTGACCACAATGAGCTAATCTTAGTTAAAATTTTGGTTTAATCAAAATGTCCCTATCAAATCCTTCTCATGTCCATGATTATTACCTTAAATAAGTATTAATGTTTTATGTGCATTTGACCAAGGGGAATAAGGAGAGTTTTCTAAATTTGTACAGAATTGTGGGAGTAACTTTCACATCCTTGATGAAATCATTAGTTTCAAGACATATTCATGGCTAAATCTCTCATTTATTACCTATATTAAAATTTATGTACTATAGTATGAATTACCCCTTGATTCAGGTTGCATTCAAAACACCTCAAACTATGTTTGATTATACTAGAATTGACCAAGACTTGACTATCATGAAAAAGAAAACTATTGTAGAAGGAAAAAAAATTATTGAAAGTGAAAAGAATACTCTAGAAAAGTGAACTAATATAATAAAAGAAAATTATTGAAAGATTAAAACTAACTAGTAAAGTAAATCTAATATACTCCTACCTCTTCCAAAAATTCTATTATTACTCAAAGACCTCTCTAGATGGGTTAGCCATGAAGTAATGTTTCAAAAATTGTCCATTGACTGAATATGTTAGATCACTACCTTCAATATCTTTCAAATGAAATGCATTATTACCCAAAATTTATAAAATTTGATATGGTCCTATCCACAATGGGATAAACTTGTCATGCATTCCTTTTTTCTCATGGGCTTTGTCCCATAGAAGTACTAAGTCATAGATCACGAATGCTTTGAAACTATCTCTTTACCATATCATAATTTTTGCTAAAGTTTTTCAACACTTTATCTTTAGAGTCTTCTATTTCATTGATGCCCAATAGTCTAGACTTTATTTTTTCATTAAGATCCATGTATTCTTACATGAACTAATATGTTGGTAATTTCATCATGATTGGGAACATGAGTTACTTCCCATATACCAATAGATATGGAAAATATTTGAGGGCTTACTTATACCTCATTCTATCTTCCCAGAGTGCATACTTTAGTAAGAGGTGCCACCCCCTTGGTTTATCTACAAATGACTTCTTGATTGCATCTATAATGTTATTATTGGTTGACTTAGCCAATCTATTCCCTTGTGGGTAATAATTTGAGGATGATCTAAATGTAATCTGATTATCATGAGCCCACTCAATGAACTCAATTTATTGAAATGTTGGCCCATTGTCACAAAACAAAGAGATTGGAGTGTCAAACCTAGTTGTGATATGTTCTTAGATAAAACTTATCATATCTTGGGATCTAGAGTTCTTGGTGGCAACTACCTCAGTCCATCTAGTGCAGTAATCTATAGTAATGAGCATAAACATGTGTCCATCTAAGGAATTTAGGTTTGTAACACCAATGAAGTCTAGGCCCCATTAAATGAATAACATACCTTTAATTAATGGTTGTAGTGACATTATTATGTTTACCTCTCTTTTTCCCAAAACTTGGCATTCATGGCACATCCTTATGTGGAAATTAGCATCCTTAAATATTGTCAGCTAGCAATATGCCATTATAAGTATTTTATTTGTTGTAGTATTGTTAGATAGATGGTTGTTGTCTATCTTTTGATGGAGATTCTCTAAGATTTCACAATCTTCCTCATGTGACACACACCTTAGATAAACTCCCTCATAATTATTTATGTAGAGGACTCCCTTCTTGATCATATAATGAGTAGCCTTGAGCTTTAAAACTCTCTTTTTCTCTCTCTTGAGTTCTTGGGGGCATGTTCTAGTGAGTAGGAAATGAATAATACCTTAATACCAATCTTATTGGGAGACTGGTGTCTAGAAGACCTATTCAATAGTGATGTGTGGGTCTAGTTTATACATTAATTGAACTATGCCCTATCCTCTAATGGTCTTGGTAGTTTTATTTTCAATATCAAATTCTTGTAATTTTTCCATCCATTTACCTCTATGCTCCCCCAATTCATTATGTCAAGCGTAATATTGATAGTAGGGTCAGGTACTATGGTGATGGTTTTATTTTGAAGGATGTAGTGTCTAAAATTTTGACTACCTTGATGAGATCAAAGACTTACTTGTCAATCAGGGAATACTTTAGCTCTACATCTTTCAAGTTATTACTCATAAATATAATAGGGTGTTCACTTTATTTCCTTTTTTGGGTGAGTACTACATCAATAGTATGTTTTGAGGTGAATGAATATAAGTAAATGTCTTTGGTGAAAGTAGGGCTTACCACCACTGGGGCTTGTAAAATAACCATCTTTATAGATTACAAGGACTTATTCACTTCTGACATCCACTCCACTTTGGCATTCTGTTTGATCATTGTATTTAGGGGTTTAACAATCTCTATGAATCTTGATATAAATTATCTTACAAAATCAATCTTTCCAAAGAATGAATTGTGCTCCTTTTTGTTGTTTGGAAACATTATTTTTGATATCCCCTAAATCCTATCTAGGTCAATGGTGATCCTATATTTGGTAATGATGTGGCCTATTAGTTTACCTTCATTAATTCAAAATATCCTTTCCTTGGGGTTAAGTGATACCCCAAACTTCTTACACCTCTCAAAAATAAACTAAAGATGGTCAATATGATTAGCTCTATTTTCAAAAAAAATAATGAGATCATACATTTATATAATGATGCACTTCCCTATCATTCCTTGGAATGCATGATCCATTACTTTTTGAAAATTTGCTTCAACATTGATTAGCCTGAATGGAATTCACTTTTATGCATATGCTCCCCACTTCATAATAAATGTTGTTTTCATCCTATCCTCTGATTCAACTAGTACTTGATTGTAACCTAAAAATCCATCCAAGAAAGATATTGTTTTGGAGCTGCTAACTATTTGTATTACCTCATCTAAGGAGGCAAAAGGATAATTGTCCCTTTGCAAATATTTATTTATATTTCTTAAGTCAATATAATGTCTGATCTCACCACTTTTTTTTCTAACTAGAACTAGATTGAAAACCCATGTTGAATGTCTAATAGGAAAGATAATCCTAGTACTTAGTATATTTTCCACTTCATTTTAAATTAAAGCTCTAAGATACAATTAACTGGCCTCTACCTTTGCCTTAATGGTTTATGATCAGGGTTGAGTAGAATTGTATGTGTAATGACTTTAGGATTAAAAATGCGTAAGTCATCATAAGTCCATGCAATTAAATATTTATACCCAATAATTAGTTACTTCACTCTTTGCCTTTGTTTAGGTGTGCAACTTAAGCCAATATTGATGAAGTGTGCATTATTTTCATCACCAATATTTTTTAATCTAAATTCAGACTCATTAACTTTCAACTGCCTATGTGATTGGGCCTAAAGATCTTTATCAAAGGTCATTTATAGGGAAACCATTCCAAATGGGAGGTGATTCTCTTTTAAATAGATAAAAAATTATTCACCTAATTCTTCATGGCACATGTGGCTTCTTTGTTTGTCATCTATTATTTGAGATTTGAATTGACCTGAATTTGTCAAAATTTGGATAATTTATTGGTCATCATTAAATACTTCAAAATTTTCAATGTTGTCTAGTAATGAATGACATGGTACTAATTCAATGGAGAAATTCTAGATTTTTGACTCCTACAAGGGTACCAAATTCACTACTAAAGTGGCTAGGGAATCAATCTCCCTATTTTATTCTCTAGGGATAGACACTATGTTGAAAAGATTCAAATGATTCTATTAAGTACTAAGCCCTATACTTGTCCTTATTTAAATATGACAATTTACACTAATTTTTATTTTTGATTTAGTTTACCATGAGTTTAGAATCTCTATATAGCAACAATTCTTTGACATTGTTCTTGAGGGCAAATTGTAATCCTAGAATCAGGACTTCATACTCTGCTTTGTTGTTGGTGTATGGGAATTAGAGCCTATATGTTGTTAATAGTTTTTATCCTTTTGGATTGATAAAATTGATATTGACACCTGATCCTTGCTTAGATTTGGCTCCATCAAAATGGACGGTCTATAATTAAGAAGGGCCCAAAATTTCTTATGTTGCTTCATGCTTAGTTTAAAATTTGTAAATTCCAAGGCTAGGAGATTTATAGCTTACCTCTTCATTAGAAGTATTGTATTATATAATAACATGCTTCATTCTTGGCTCTTTATTGATTCTGATTTGGGTGGCCATGCCTTTCTAAGGTAGCCAAATGTGTGAAAAGTCCATGTAAAGATATCTATTTATCATTTTTGACCAATATCTACTTAACAATAACCCATAACATTTAGGAATATCCAATAATAATATTTTGATAGTAATTTTTACTCTAGGGTCCAAAGCAACCTTAATTCTTACATCGTTCAATTCTCCTAATGCAGGCACTACCATTTTATCTAATTGTGACAATCCTCTTGGATGGATTTGGTGTCAAACCAAGCTTTTGACAAATAAAATTTGGCATCACTATTGTTGAGGCTCATGATTCTACCAGTCAATTGTGTATATTCTTACCAAATCCTTGAATGGTCAGTAAGAAATGGGGAATTTTGATCTTAATTTTGTATATAACATTTGTGTTGGTTATCTTAGACTTTTTTGCAATAGACTTGCCTATGATGGAATTCCATAAAATTTCTTTATGCTCTGTGATTTGTGCTAGTTTAGGAAGAGTAATGTTGGCCTTGATTTTATTCATATCTTCAACAATGTTATATCCTCTTTTATTTTTTTCAACTCTATGTTGAGCTTGATCATTCCCTTTAGGGGGGAGGATTATTGCCAGCCTTGAGATTTGGAGGAATAATTGTATTATTGGTAGGATTAGAAATAGTGAATAGATACTTGTTCCTTAGATTATAATTGTTCATATTGAACTAATGGAATTATTTCACTTCATTAGAATTATCCTTTGGTATATTATCATCTTTACTAGGGAAGGAAAACTCAAAAGTCTAAAAGACCATAGTTAAACTATAAAGGCTAGATTCATGAGGCAGTTTTGGAGGATTCATCATTTGATATTGCTTGATCATTTCCATCTAGAAGATTTTGAAAAATATGCAAAAATTTATATAGTCCAACTCTCCATGCTAAGATGTATTATGGATCCTGCACCGGTTGGGTAAAGTTGTTTCCATGATATTGATCTCCACCAGCTTATTAGATTATTGCTAGTCTATATTATTAGTAGGCCTATTAAAAGGCATGTGGTATCAGATAAAGGTAGAATTATGATTGTAATTATGAGTATTGGTATTGCCCATCCTCTTTTACATATTTAGAAAATTTTTGCTCAACTTCTAAACCATTCTTTGTATAAAATCCAATTCAACTTTGTTATAATCAAAACTTTGAGTGATTATTGCATTGGTATGATCCTGATGTTGATTTTGATGTTAGTTATTTCTTTGTATATGATTATTCAAAAAATCATAATTTTGATTCCTTGTCTATTGAATTATGGGAGGTAAAGTGTATAGTTGATTTTGATTGAATGTGGGAGCATTCTGGGTCACATGTGGAATTGTATTCAAGGATGAAAGTCCATTGTTGAATGTCTAACCTCCTAGATTATGAGGGATAAGCTATGGATTGAGATTATTATCAATGTTGATAGCTTCTTGGAATACCAAAGCTATCGTATTAGTAGCATTAGCTCTTTGCAAGAACATGATAGTAATAGTATCCAAGGTGTTCTTGTATATTTTGAGCATTATATTCTCACCTAGATTATACATGAGACTCAATTAGGTGCACATATTCTATAATATTGCATTGAAGGTTCAAATAGATGCATTAGGCTCCATTTTCATGCAAGTAAAGAGATGATATACTAGAATTGGATTAATTACCTACCCAAATTATGCAAAAAATGTACCTTGACACTCATCCCATGAGGTGATGAAATGTTCCTATAATTTTAGATACCAATCATAATAAGAATCTTGTAGGGTAAATAGAAAAAAGCATGCATGTAATTTCCTCATGATAAAATTCATTAATCTTAGGGTGGCCTTAAAATATTTGATATGTTCTTTAGCCATCCTCCCACTTAAAGGGGATAAATTAGGTAGATAATTTTATGGATTCCTTGGTAGGTCATGTTGGTCCCCAAGGATGGTAATAGCATATACAATTAACCAATATTGGGTTATACAAATATTTTTATGTAGGACGTTCCTTATAGGGGAAGGTGTTTAGCTCAATGTACCTCAAAGATGGCAGGTTTGGGTCTAGGCCTCCTAGAGTTTGAAAATGGTAAAACCAAAAAGCTAGCTTAGGCCCTAGACCTTGTTAATCTCATAGGTGTCTCTATAGTGATGGGTCCCCTATTTATTGGGAAAGTAAACAAGTGCGCCCTAATTTTAATATTAAATTTTTGTCTTATATTGAAGTGGGTTTTATGTACACCTTAGAGAGTTTTAAGTGAGGTAACTTCTAACATTTTGGGATCTCTGTGGAACTAGGTTTCACTTTGGGGCACGAGTTGTAGGTATGTGTTTAGAATAACTGGGTGGTAGAATAGTAGGTTGAGCTTGTGGATTGTTTAGCTAGATTTTGTGTGGATGCATGAATTATAATAAAAAGGATAAATCATTATGTGAGTTAGATGGGTGGAAAAATAATCTATGGTGGATAGACCTCAAAGAAACTTCAAAAAGAGGGAAGGGTAAGTCAAAAAGAAGGTTATATATCTTCGAAATGGAATTTATCAATTTATCTCTTTGGTGGACAAGTATTTCAATAACCAATGTTTGTTATTTGTAGCTTTTGAACAGTCATGAAAAAATACAATTGGGAGTCTAGGTAGTCAGATATAGGGTGCTTCTTGGTCTCAACTAAAGGTTGTTCCTTTCAAGGTTGTTATTATATACCTTTTATACAAGAGATTACATCTCAAACCAATAATTTATCTAAGGCAGCTATGACTCACACCTATAATACTATATCATATGAAATAATTCTACACATCTTAGATTATTGATTCATATAATGCTAACCGCTAAATCAATGAAACATATCAATCTTCAATAGTTATTTCACATCTAAGACTAACATTCATTAATAAAACAGTCAGATTCATTCCTAAAATTATCACACATTAGAATTATTGAATCAATATATATGAAGAAACTTAAAATTCATTAACATATGAAGGGAAGAAGAAAGAACAAACATAGTTTCATGATAATCAAATCCTTGATTTCTTCTTGTATTCTCATTCAAAACTATGACCCTTTGAAAAGAGGGTTTTGCATGTACATATAGATCTTGGGGAAGGGGTCACCACATCCTCCAAGATTAGAACACTTTGTTTACATCTAAAAATACTATAAGATAAGCATTGGTTACATATCAATGTCTTACATATATTTCAGTCATGTAATGTGTGTATGCTACTAAAAAGATTAGTTTATATATATATATATATATATATATATATGCAACTAATACTTAATTATTTGATTATGACCATTACATGCAAAATATACAAAATTAGCTTTTATCTAAATTATCTATTGCTTAACTTTTCTCAAAATTGTCATCAAAACTATTTTAGTACTCATGGTTGATGACATAGTAATTGGAGTTGCACTTGAAGATGCACTGGAGGATTAAACTATTATTACCATGGGCACTACAGTATGAGGCAATGCTAATGTGTTTATTATTGATGGTGTTATAGTAAAAGTCAATGTAGTCAAATTAGAAGGTAACATTTCTTGGGATGATTTCTTATTTGCATATAAGTCATGGTAGTGTTTGTATGCCTTAACATGTTGTGCTCTGATTAGATTCATATCCAAGAAGTGTGGACTAGTCACCCTACTTGTATCTCCCATTAACTTGTTATATTCTATTTTGGTTGCTCTAAATCCAACCTTAAACAAAATATACAAAATTAGCTTTTATCTAAATTATTTATTGCTTAACTTGTCTCAAAATTGTCATCAAAACTATTTTAGTACTCATGGTTGATGACATAGTAATTGGAGTTGCACTTGAAGATGCACTGGTGGATGAAACTATTATTACCATGGGTACTACAGTATTAGGTAATGCTAATGTGTTTATTATTGATGGTGTTATAGTAAAAGTCAATGTAGTCAAATTAGAAGGTAACATTTCTTGGGATGATTTCTTATTTGCATATAAGTCATGGTAGTGTTTTTACGCCTTAACATGTTGTGCTCTAATTAGATTCATATCCAAGAAGTGTGGACTAGTCACCCTATTTGTATCCCCCATTAACTTGTTATATTATATTTTGGTTGCTCTAAATCCAACCTTAAACACTTCCACCTCCATCACCTTCTTCCTTGCTACCTTTAATTTGGCCTCAATGTCTTCTAGGCTCAAACCTTGTAGACTTTGCTTGAAGTTATTGAAGGCTTGTTTAATCATTTGATCAAATGTAGCCTAAGTCACCACCTTACCTCCATTATCTTGAATTGTATCTAATTCCAATCCTATCAAAATTTTCTCGACCTCTTTCTCTTGGTCGTCCAACTGATTCACTAAAGCCTCAAAGGATAATACCCAGTCTAGGGCCTCCTCTATTCTTTTAATACTAAATTCAAAGCATTAGATGCCTCCAATGGGGTCATCAATTATAAATGGTTGAATGCCTTATTGGGGGTATATAGTGTATACAATGGGAAATTTAATATATTCTACAAATCAATCCTAGCTCAGAGAAGATAGATCCTACTTACACTTCTAATTAGAGATACATTAGATAATCATGGTCATGACCAATATGGATCTACTAGACTTATCCAAGGGATATATTACCACAATAATGTCACTATGGAGGGTTCCAAATCCTCTAGTCAAGCAAAACTATGCAATAACCTTAACTAGGTCCTATGTTTTCATATTCATTATACTAATAACAAATAAAGCAAAAGTCTAGTCTAGTGCTCACCAAATCTTGTGGCACAAAGTGGGGGTAAAAAATATAAAAAGTAAACATGAATAGAAGACATATACTCACATCAATGTATATGGAATCTTAATGTGTGGAAGAGAAGTGTAAATGCATATCTATCTACTCATACAAAGGAGGAACAAAGTTAGGAATACTTACCTTTGAAGATGAACCCATCGAGCCTCAATCTCTCCCTTGGCCAAGGTGATTTGAAAGAGGTTGTTGTGGTATGTAAATATGATAGGGATAAATCAGCTCTATGCTACACAACTTAACAATTCATCTAAAATACTTCTTCAAAAAGATAAGATACGTATCTCTAAAGAAAATATGAAGCCCTAAGCTTGATCCTCAAGTAGAATGGTGGATAAGCAGATGCACAATATATCTTACTTCCATTATCTTAGAAATGGTGAAATTATTGTGTTTATATAGGTGGATCTAACCCTAAAATTTTATTTGACAAGGTCAATGTGGTTGATATAGTCATGTAAATTGTCAAGAAGGGGTCTAGGTTAGGGAAAAGGCTAATAAAAGTGGTAAAAGACTAGAAGAGTGTATAAAATGGGAGACAAAGCTTAGGGGAATGGTTTTTAGGAGATAAGTGTGTAGATAGTAAGTGGTAAAAGGGACAATAATATTGCAAAGCAATAATGGTAAACCCACCCCTTTCCCAGTGCACCCCTTAAGGTGTGTACTCAAAGAGATTGAGACTCAATGGGTTCTTACAAGATAAAGAGCATCAATAATTGATAAAGTTTGAAAATACTATGTGAGAGATTGAGACTCAAAGGGTTCCTACAAGATAAAGAACATCATTAATTGATAAAGTTTGAAAATATTATGTGTATACATATACCCCACTCGAATCTCATCACATGTCATGTAGGTGCAATATAGGATGGTGCTTCGAGAAAAGAACATAACAATACATAATGTTGAAGTTGAATAAAGTGTAGTAAGGAACAAATAAGATAAATGAAATGATATAATTAAAAAACACATACCTTTACTTACCTTAGTGTTGTAGATAAAGAAGGAGATGTGATAAATGTGAAGGTATCTAATGTGAGGAACTTTAGGTGAACTTGTAGAGATTATCAAAGAAAGAGCAAAAAATCAAAAAAATTGCAACATAGGAATATGATAGTTAGAAAGATTCTCTATGATATCAGGATTCTAGAACATTTTATAGTTTGGAAAAAGAGTTAGTAGAGATAAACATATGATCAAAATAAAAAATATGATGATATATTTTTAAAGGGTAATTAATTTTGAATAGTAAATATAAATAGGGTGAAAAAGAATTCATTTGATATTATTTAATATTCTAAGAAAAATAGAGCTCAGAGAGACCTAGTGAGAGCCTAGAGAGCCAGGATGGTGAGGAGATGACAACTGAGATGGGGAGGATGCATAATAGCTACCACATAGGTAAATATCTAAAAATTTCAAAATTTTGAGCATTTTTATTTGAAATTGAGTGTTTTATTTAAATTTGACAATTAGGCAAAATCAATATACCAGAATGAACCCTAGGAAATTTTTAGGGACACTAGGGGTCAAACAAGGTATCATGTAGGAGGGAGTTAGAGAAATAAATGCCCAAGGCATTTATGTTAATTAATCAAAAAGTCATCATAATGAATGAAGAAGGTCAACTAGGTTGACTTAGTTTGCAAAAGATAGAAATTAGTGGGTTAACTTAGTAGTAAGTGGTTGACTTAGTTTGTTTAGAAAGAGGGATGACATAGTACTAAATGTCCGACTTAGTAATTTATAAGTGGTTGATATAGTACTGCAAGGTAGAAATAACGCCGACTTAGTATTGTAAGTCAAAGGGTGGCCAACTTAGTACTATGTGGCTGATTTAGTTATTTTTGAAGTGGCTGATATAGTACTGTAAGGTAAAAAAGGGCTGATATAGTACTATTAAACCACAGGGTGGATTACTTAGTAATAAAAGGGCTGATGTAGTTTGGAATAGGTCAATTTGGTATAAAATGAATAAATTAAAGTAAACCAATTTATTTTTATGAAATTTATAAGAATGTATTTTTATTATGAGTGATATGGAGATCTAATATATCCTTTATTGTTTGATATTTTACAAACACATCAGATATTTTGGTGATTGGTTGATGCTTCATGGTTACCTAATTTACTAGAGAGATTGATGGGTGTGGATAGAGCTAGATTGGTTGTCTTGGGATTGGGAGGCGTCTTAAAGATGAGATGCATCCCACTAAATGATGATCTCATTTTTATGTTCCTTAGAGCATGGGAACATTCGACCAACACATTTTGATAGGTGGTGGATGGGGATACCATAGAGGTAGGTATCATGTTGGAGGATGTCCATGCATTGCTTAGGCTGCCTATAGGGGACACTAGTGATCAAAAGGATACTAGATGATCTAGAGGAGAGATGAGCACTAGCCCGATGGGTGACCTACTCAGATAGGATCTACCTGGGACTGAGGGTAAGCTTATTTGATGTGTATATTTCATAAAGTTTGGATATCTGGAAGGATGTGATAGGACTTGTGACATCATGAGTGTTATGTCACAAGTCAGTTGATAAGGTACCATTGTATGCAATAGCCTTATGTTAGTCTATTTTGGTTTATAGGGCACTCTATGACTTGGGGTCTATCATTTGGGTTTAGCTCATGCATGATATGTATGGTATGCTATCCAAAGGGTGGAATACTATGGGACCAGTGGTATTACTGAGTGCCTTGATATATAAGAGGTTCCTGATGCATCATATATGTAGGTTGACCCATGTGGTTGATGATCGGTTACATTGGGTTGTAAGATAGAGATAGGATCATGTAATACAGGATGTGTCCCACATGCTAACATTATAGAGAGTCACATGAGTAGATAGCATGTGACATCCCTTTACACATATTGTGACTATTTGGCTGAGTTGGGCAATTATGGTGCCAGGCTAACACAAGTGAATATTATGGTCCATTATACTTGGTGGGTAGAGCTATAGTTAGTGTCATGCATGCAAGGACAATTTAGACTCCCACACCTGATGAATCCTATAGTAATGCCCACATTTTGGGCATGGCATGGTAGAGAGATGAGAGGGAGTGGAGGAGGAGAAGTGTCAGTCAAGAGACTAGAGATTAGATCATGGCATGTAAGACCATGGACTGGTTGATCATAATAGTTGATAGCTAGAGGAAGAGAGGGTATGGATATAGATGCAACGGTGAAATATGTAACACAAATAGGACCATAATAGGAGGAGTAGTGATCACCTTGATCACACCATTGATGGAGTTGTCAATGGTGGGATTGATCATAGAGGGTGGTTATCTAGGATGACCCATCAATCAGCCCAAGATAGAGTTGGTTGATAAAGGCACTATTAAGGAGAGGCCCAAGACATGCATGGGTGGTGACTCCAAGGTTTGATTTGATTGAAAAAAATCCCATATATGAGGTGCTCAAGGGATGGGATGATGGAGAGGCCATACTCAATAGATGAGAAGATGGGGAGATGGTGGTAGGTGACATTGGGATAGGTAGAAATGTTTATTATTTTTAATTTTTATGATAAAATACTAGTTTTATATGATTGTAGATAGATAAATTTTTAGATATATATTTGATCTGATATTTATCTATGTTGAATTTTTTAGATCCTATGATCGAGGAGATCAAATGGGGATCCCTAGTTATGGGAGCGCACCATGATATTCTATATGGCGTGATGGCACCATACGATCCCACCACATTGGATAATCCTATGGTACCATCTACCCTAGCTCAAGCAAGCTAGTTGAGACTAGTGGGGGAGGTCACAAGGTGTCTACAAGAATGCAAGGATGGATTTTAGCCACTAGTGGGGGTGGTAGTAGGAGAGGCATAGGCTTAGCAAGCCTTGGCTTAGGAGATAGATGTGCATATGGATACCATGATCCATTTAGTATAGGTTCAGGCCAAAGTGGATAGTCTATAGGGACAAGTAGTAGAATTGAGATATCAGACAACCTCATTACATCACATTATATAGAGGGGACAATCCAAGATATCTATGGGTATCATGGTGAGGCCACAAGATAGACATGATGAGGCCCAACCATAGTGTTGGAGTGATGTTTTTATGTATTTTTTACTATTTGTATTAAAACACATGATATATATAGAAATATTCTATTTTGACATTGGATTTTTGTCTTAAGAGTTATATTTTGGTTGTGGTTGTTGATGCATGGATATATTTCTTTCTATCACATGTATTTTGATTTTTTTGTATATGCTATAGGAAATATATGTGTGGTGTTTTCTTTTTTTAGCATTATGTAGTACACATGCATGGTTAAAAACAAATAGGCAAAAAGTCTTTGGGAAAGTATAATTAATCAAAAATAAATGTACTACACACTATATCATGTTGGAAAATGTGTAATAACAAAAGATGACTAATTATAATAAACCAAAAATGTGGTAAACAGGAGGTCAAAAATGTTTTGAAACCATAAAAAAAATTGGCACCAAATTAAAACAAGTAAAATCACACTAAATCACATTGGAAAGTATGAAAATAATGTAATAAAATGGAAAGCACGTGAAAGACTAATGGTATAAAACTAAATAAATTAAGTCAATCAATTATACTAAATCACGTTAAGAAGTATAAAAGAGAAAAAAATTGGTAAAATTGGTCTTAAATTAATCACACTAATTCAAGTTGGAAAGTATGAAAAACTTAAAAAAAGTGGTTGGATTCTTACATGAAATCAAAAAATAAGAAGATAAAAGTGGAAGATTAATGAATCATAAAACATACTAAATCAAGATGGGAAGCATGTCAATGACGCGTAACTCATAATCAATCATATCTTATCTCATGTTTAACACATGTAATTTTGCTTGTGACCTAGGTATTGGAAAATTTTATGAGGAAGGCCAGATCCTATCTATGGTCTTACACTGAAACTCACAAAGGGAACACCAAGGATGTGGAAATAATGTGAAAATATGGTAAAATGGGATTTTTGGAATGGTAATTAGAAAATTTTGGTAATTTTTGAAGAAGGTCTGACCCTATCCAAGGTCTTACACTACAACTCATAAATGGAATCCCTAGGGGGAGTGATCAGTGAAAAAAATAATATTTCTTACGGGCAAATATTAGGGTTGTAGGGAGTGAAGAATGGAATATAAGAAGCATAACATAGGAATATTATGAGAATACCTTAGGAGATATGAAGCACACTAAAGACATGAGAAGACACTAAATGACTAGTGACCATCAATATACAAAGGATACTAGTTCACTATAGGCACAAAGTTGTGTAGGCAAATAAGCATGGTACTAATATCAAATAATGTTGGTAATTTTGAAAACAAAAATTAAAATGTACCTACCTTCCCACAACATGTTCCCCATTCTTTAGGACCCCTTATATAGTTATCGGTCTACTGTGAGGATTGCGTACTTACATGAGAAAGTAGGTAGCACTACAAGATTTTTTTAATTCTCCTTTTCTAATCTACTATCCTACCACACCCTAATGGACCTTGGATCTATCATGAGGCCAACTATGGAGTTTTATATTTTATTATAAAGAGGAGATGTGCTTAGAATCATGTCTTTTAGTGTGGTTTGACTTCTAAAAATTTTAAATGTTACCTTTTAGATCATATCCTTTTGTTAAATGATTTATATTTTGAATGTTTTATGGAGTTAAGAATTACTCCTCTATATAAACTTAGAATGACCAATAATGAGAGGTAAAGTGATACACATGAGTGGGATTTAGGTGTAGGCTAAAGGAAGCTAAGTATCCAAAGATATGACTGACTAGAACACTTAGGCTTAACTATGACCCAACATGTTATCTCAAGGCTCAACCATGTGCATGCTTATTTTGTGAAAGGGAATAAAGGGGAAGAAGGGGATATCCAAAGTGGACTAGTAAAAGGAGACTATAATGAGATGAATTTTTTGTTAACTGATCACATGGTAAATGATGAATGACTAAAGGGAGAAAGGTTTGTATAACAAAGTCATAATAATAATAATAATAATAATAATAATAATAATAATAATAATAATAATAATAATAATAATAATAATAATAATAATAATAATAATAATAATTTATGTTTATAGAGATAAGATAGAAAACTATCATGAAAAAGAACAAGGTAGTCATAAAAAAGGAACTCAAAAAGAATAAGTATGTAATTATAAAAATTAATCCATAAGATAACATAAGAATAATAATGGTATCATAAGCAATATATAATGCAAATAAAAATCACCATGTAAGATAGATAAAAATTTGACAAAATGTCGAATGATATAAAATAGATAAATGTAAAGTTGGAGCACACATCCAATAAAAATGAAGAAATAAATGAAATAACACCATACTTGTGTTCGTAAGTAAGGATATATTTGTCCACACACATTAGCCATAACATTTAATAAATCTCTATGAAGCTAAACTCGAACTACAACCAAAATCTCATCAATTTTCATGAAAAGTTGAGAAAATACTTCACATTGAATATTTTCTATAGAAAATGTAGAAACATCAGAAGGATCATGCTAATGAGGGATATTATGAAGGGGATGCCTAGGAGAAGGCATGGAAATGGACTCTATATGAGATGAATGGGTTACTAGTGGAGAAGGTGCCATCGGGGAAAGAGGATCCATGGGCGAGGGACTCATGGGTGGAGAAATAGTAGGTAGAGAAGGGACCATAGGTTGTGGAGCCAAGAGGGAAGAAGGGGGAGACTTATTATGAGGGTGACCTATGAGAGGAAGGGTATTAGGCATATGAATGGTTATTAGGTGATTATTGAGATGCTACTGAAGGATGCAACATTGATCAGTGTGATGTGTACCACATTGGTGCTAGAGATATATATTTCTCCATATTTGAAAAAATATTCAAGTAACACTTTTGAGGGAGGTATAGCCTTATATGTGGGCTAAGGAGTGGTGGGATTCAAGGTTTTTATATATTACCATCACTTATGATAATGTGTGGATGAATTATTATTTGTGATATGAAATCAAAAAATATGCTTGTGCGTAGACTTGGTAGGTGTCCTCATAGGAGGAGTGGAAACAAAAGTTGAGGAAGATTGGTATAATGACTAGTCTCTAGTCTAGTGACTGGTAACTTTATGAATTTCACAATATGGTTGATTGGCCCATTTGGTGGGCAAAGGATCATATTGTGAAAAAGGGATAAAACCATCACCGAGATAAGGTGGGGATAGTGGAGAGACTAGGAAAGGCTTGACTGAAGGAAAAATAGTAACAAACTCAGTAATAGAGGGAGTGGAAATAGGATCCAAATTGGGCTCTACTGTGGGAGGGGTGGGATGCACAAAAGGCTGAAAGATAGTCACAATAATCTTAGGGATAAGTTGGCTAGAGGGGTCTTGGTATTTGTAAAATTTATAGGGACCAATCATAGCATGATCCATAAACATACTCCTATAAGGTTTTTTTAGAAATTAGAGGTGTGCACACCATCTCTATCCTATGATCAAGAGGGAAAATGCTAAAATTAGGAATGATATAGGATGGAATGCTAGAAGATATACTAAAATATTGAAGCAAAGAGGAACAATAATGAATCATTTTGGCATCTCAAGCTTGAACAAGACCTCCTAAGAATGGATCATCTAAGGTATATCCATCATCATAATCAAGTGTATGAAGATCAATGGCATAGGTAGGGATGACCTGGTCATCCAATGTGAGTCTTGGTTAAGATAAAAGGTATATCATCACAAGGTGGTTTATGGGAATGAGGTTTCAAAGAAGGGGGAAGCTAAGAAATGAAATGAGGTGAGATATCTAAGGTTTTAATCTTGAGATTGATATCATCAGGTTCATCATCATTAGAATATAGGAGGTTAGGGGGTATATTCTTGATGAATCTGGGGTAACCATTATAAACTCAGTTGCAATTAATAGGAAAGTTAAATCATTGAGATTCTCAAAATGGAATGCTTGGCAAGGGTTTAAGGGTGGGAATCTTGAATACATCATGATCTTGGAATTGTTTGAATTTCCAAGGGTTAGTGTCACCTTAAATCCTATAGATGGATTCATTGTGTGGAAATTTGACACATTAGCAAGTGAAAGAGGCAATTACTCTCATGTGATGAGTCCATGGACTACCAATAAAAATGTTATAAGATAGAGAAAAGTTATAAATCATCACCTTCATATGAACAGTGATAAGTGGAACTATGATAGGAGCCACACACAACCTAAGGGAGGTATTTGAATTTGATCATAGCCTTGACATGTGTTGTATGTGGACTTAATATTACATTTAGAATATCCAAGGGTTTTGATAAAATTGAGAGAGGCAACACAAGTTCCAAAACCCTCATCAATCAAGATATGCTTGACTTGGATATCACCAATTTGGACACTGATATAAAGAGGAAGATCATCCACATGAATCAAAATCTCATCAGGGATTATAGAAGCAATGGGGAATTTGAGGGAGAGAGAAGTGTCCATTGTTTAATCAACATGTATGGACATGTCTTTGCACTATTTTAAAATTCTATCTTCTAATCCAAATAAGGTGGCTTCACATCCTACTAGGGGAGGATGAGGGATGTTCATTTTTAACAAAAGCTACATAAGATGATTATTATGATGTGGAAATGTCTACATAAGTTTAAAAAATGAGATTTCAGATGGGAGATTAGTAACCTCTATGATAGGATCCCATTCATCATAACCCATAAGAGGACTATTAGAAAGAGGTGCATAGTGTTAAAGGAGGAGCCAAAGTGTATGTGAATTTATGTTAATAAGATGTGGGAGGTTTAGTTTGAGGACAATTTTATTGATTGTCTTGAGAATATAGATTAGTTGATGCAGGTTTGGTTTGAGAATAAGTGTTGATAAAAATTTGAGTATCATTGGTGATGAGTAAAGAGGTTGGATAAATGGTATAAATGGTGTGAGAATTATTATCCAAGGGAAGTGTTGGAATGGGTTCATCAAAATATATAAGGTTTTCTTGCCCTAATTATGTTAAGTGAGTTGGAGAAGAGTCTTGGATAACATGAAATGTGCAAGGTAATTGAGGAATGTGGATGGGATGAGGATCAATGAAGGCAACCACCCTTCACATATTAGTCATATTGACCACATTCTCTTCAGGAGTTGGGTCAAAAAAACTATCAACATTCTTGGTAGAATGGATAGGTTTGTATGGGTTGTCTTGATGACTCAAAAGACGATCTTTACAAATCACCAAATAAGCATTAGCCTGGTGCAAAACTAGAGATTGAATTTGTGTTTTATGAGATTTGAAGGCAATGTTATAGGCTTGTTTTTATTTACAAATGATAGAATCATGGTCAAAATTAGGACCAAGAATTTAATCCATATCCAAATTACAAAGTTTCCTACAATTCTCATGAGAATGACCCCAACAAGCATGAAACCAATAAAATTTATTGGGATCATACCAAGATTTCATGGGATGAGTGGGATCAAGTTCTCATGGAAGAGGCCTTGGTATATTGTTTTGTAATTTTTATAAGGATAAAGGTTTATTAACATTGAGGTTATATGCTAAAGATAAATGAGGATTAGTGATGTGGTTGGGAGGGGAAGCTTACTCTGGAGTTTGGTTGGGAATAATAGCTTGAATAATATAAATGGTATTATAAGAGTTGGTGACACCATCATTTGTAGCATGATGATTCTTATTTTTTATTGACATGTGAGTACCCATAGAAGGTTGGTATGTCTTGAATTGATGCATAAGGGAATCTTGATGCTTGTCTTGGTCAATGGCTTCCTCCAAAGTGCATGGAGAGATCATCTAGACCCAATATTGCAACTTGGGAAAAAGGGCATTGGTAAATAGATGAAAGAGGTTTTTATCTTTCATATTATGTTCACATTTGTTAGACAAGGTCTTCCATCATTTGATGAAATCTTATGTGTTTTCGGTCTCAAGTTGCTTACAATTGATGAAATGGGCCAAGGTATTCTCAAGGAGATCACTAGTTGGGAACTCTTAGACTAGATAATTGACTAAGTCTTCCAAACTAGTAATGGAATGAGATTTGAGTTGGTTGTACCAATCCAAAGCATCACCCTTGAGAGTCTTTGTTAATATCTTGGTAACGATAAAGGTATCTAACTTAACCTTGTCTTTATATAGATTTTTAAATGTTTTTAAGAAAAGAGTAGGATCGGTTGACCCATTGTAAGTAATGGTAGGGGTGATACCTCCTATGTTGATATTAGAAATTTAAGATGTAAGAGGCTCATTTTGAATGTGTTTTATTATTTTATTAATAAGAGGAGGTTGAGGGATAAGATTACCTTGGGAATTCTGAAGATGATGTGGGGGAACATTTTAGTTATGCATGCCCTATGGAACTTGTTGAGGGTGGGTTTAAATATGGATAAGATGATTTTACATTTGAATAATTTTATGTGCATTATTGTCTTGGAAATCATTCATTTGATTAAGAGTTTTTAATATAAGTTGATGCATTTGAGTGGTATTATGGCATTGTTTTAAGTATTGGAATTGGTAGTAGTGGCTTGGGAACTCCCAATAGTTAGCCATATATAGGGTCAGGCGCTCCCAATCTCAATGACCAACCAATCACCTCAACCATGAGTCCCAATATATATATATATATATATATATATATATATATATATATATATATATATATATATATATATATATATATATATATATATATATATATATATATATGGCCCCCCAATCCCCTCTCTCCCCCTCACCCTCTAACTAGATGGGCTTATATATCTATCTATGCCCCCCAACCCAATAGATAGAGCCTACCACTTGGGTGTTAGTAGTGACTTGAGAAGAATTTTTGGAGGCACTAGTGTCATGATTTACTTATGTGGAAAAAGATGTACTAGTATAGGGATAAAAAGAAGCATCATTAGAGGCAAGATTACCATGGGTAGAAAATGATGCACTAGTGGAAGAATTGAGAAGAATAGGTCTTGAAAGAGGCCCACTAGATGTAGAACCTATCATGTTATTAGATATACTAGGCATGAGGTGGAAGAAATGTCTAAGAGATGTCATGGTATGAGAAGGTGTCAAAACATAAGGTAGAGGTTGAGAGGCAAAGAAGCTAGTGTCCCCAAATCTATGTGAGAATATGGGAGAAGGTGAATGGGGCTCCTTGACTTGACCACTTATCATGAAATGGTAAATAGTAGAAGGATATTTTCCTCAATGTTGAGGAAACTCATTTATGAAAAAAATCATTTCTAGCATATACTCTAATTCAAGTTGATCTTCAAATGAGAAGAGAGGATTACAAAGTGAAGAGGAATGAGGAGGGGTCCCATACTTTGTAGTGCAAGTGGATATATGCACATTACTTTCATCTAAGGCAGGAGCCATGATTTTCTTATGAGAGAACGTATTTGGGTTGGTAAAACTCATCATATATGTTAAATTCAACTAAGTGTTGGATTCAAACATGAAGTTCTTAATGAAAGAGAAAGATTAAGGAAGATAAAGTTGATGCAAAAGCAAAGAAAAAGGAAGCAAACAGAGTCAACTAAGTTGATTGTGTTCTATAATCTAGGAGACATATAAGAGTATAGGGTTAACTAGGTTGACTTAGTACTATAAATAGGGCATGAAATTTGAGCTTGATAAAGATACATGGTTGACTAGAATGATAGTATACTATTGGACAAAAGGTAGAAGAGTAAAAATTTGACCAAGTAAACTAAGTACTACAAATAAGAAAAAATACAATCTAATAAGGATACAAAATCAACTAGATCAACTTGGTACTATAATCTGATTGGTATAAAGGAGTATTGGGTTGACCAAGTTGACTTAGTACTGCAGATAGGGAAAAATATAATCTATAAAAGACTATGTTAAATAGAAAAATAATGAGATAAAAATAGGGAAAGATTTTTGCTAATGTAATTTGATTTAAGAAATGGAAGAAAGCACACAAACAATTGGATCAATGAGAATGATCCAATTGACACACATTATAAAACCTTACACTAACACTGGCCAATGCAAGTTTTTACAATACAACATATAATGAGTAGAGAGAAATTAGTCAAATGAAAAGTAAATTCTAACCAAATGGCCATGCTAAGTGTTGTTAGATTATTATAAAGTGTTATTTTGAGTGTGACGGGGAAGATGCATAAAAAATAAGGAACTAGAAAGTAATCTATAGATGGTTGTAGGATGTTAGACTTGTTGGTTGAATATTTTGTTGATCAACGTACTGATAAACAAAATAGGTCTGATCAGCCAAAGTAGGAAGACTGGTCATCCAAATGTGTAGTTTTTACCACATCAAAAGGAGATTGATCTCTCCTCTCATCAAGGGGAGGTTCCCTATAGGTATGCTATATATATATTAACAAAAAATAATACTCAAGGGTAGGAAAAATCATCCATCTCTCTTTCTTCAAAGATGATGCGTGTATATCATAAGAGAAACTCAAGGAAAATGATAGAAAGCACTCCTCTTCTTTTAGAAGTACTATTTAGCAAGCCACAAGAATACTCCAGGTAGTAACAGTAAAATGGAGCATTAGATGTAATAACCAACAAATCGAGATGCATCACAAAGTCTTCACTTGAATTGCTCAAGAGTAAGATACGAAGAATAATGAGGGCACAAAGTCTTCTCAAAGTCCTTTACACAGAAATGAAAAGAAAACACACTGAAAGGAAATTATGGGGGCACAAAGTCTCTCCATAGTTAACTCTTCAGGACACCTTTCTAATTAATTTCACTAATCCTGCTTGTTGAAAAAAAGGAAAAAAAATACATCAAGGAAAAAGACATAAGAAAAGTTTCCTTAACAACAAAGATATCACAACACAAAGTCTGAAATACCATTTTCTTTCTTATTCCAATAACAAAATATGATAAACAAACTGAGCTCAAAGTCTCAGAAGTGCCTTTCAATTTGGGCAGAGGTTCATTCTGATTGTCAAAAAAGAGATATTCTTTTACAATAACAAGACAATCCCTTATATAGCCATTTCAAGGACTCAGGAACAGTAACACATTATGTTTCATTAGAATCTATTAAGAAGACAAGCTAGAACTTAGGGGCATTTTACCCATTTGATTTTATCAATGTAGGGAAACAAGTCACGCTTATTGAAAGTGTGCAACTTTTAATGTCCACCTGGCGATCTGATCTTACCTTCATCATTCCTCCTTTTTTGGTTAATTAAACTGAGTCCTAGATTCAGTTTGCTGTTCTATTCCTTCCTTGCTTTTTGTTGGTCTTGGCCTTGAATTTTGGGAATGCATTCTGGTCTGTAGGTTTAAAGGATCAACAATTATTTTGTTGTCTTGAATTTTATGTTCGTGTGCCTGTCACTATGTTTTCAATGGCTAATTCACTATGTTGAATTTGATGTCTTCATGCACGTCACCCCTTGGTCCTCTTTTGGATTTATGCTTAGCACTTTTCTAGATTGGACTTGCCTTTCTGGGCCTTAAGAAATGACCCATTTTGAGTTAGGAATAGCCTCCCGCAAGGGTATCTATCTTTTGGGTAGTCTTTGAATGGTAGGTCACTAGATTCTTCCTTTGGATTGCTTGTTTCTGGTGGGTAGCTAAGTTATTCTTTTGGACTTCATGAAAATGTCCTTCACTTTGGCAGTCGAGAGTCCCCCGCAAGGGCACCTGCCCTTCGAGGTCCTTCGGTGGCCTTTTCCTTAGTAGTTTTTGTGGACAATTTCTCTGCATCATTTCCTCGAGATTTCTCCTACGTTTCCTCCCACAGATGTTTCCCACAGACATTTTCCCTGAGGAAAATTCCTACAGTCAAAAAGTCTGGGGAAAATTCCCACAGACAAAAAGTCTGCAGAATTATTTTGAAGCTTTATTTCTTTTGGAAATTTATTTTTGGGTTTTTTGCCCACAAGTATTTTTCCAAATTCCTTCAAACAAAAAGTCTGTAGGAATTGCTTCTTTGCCTTGGTCTTTTTCAACTATCTTAAACAAAATTTGAAGGAATTTACTTAACTGTTTCCTTGAAAATAACCCTTTTGAAGGGTGTTTTTGTTGATCAAATGTCCTCCACAAGGGCACTTGTCCTTCGGGAAGCCCTTTGAAATTTCACCTTTTGAACTGTTCCTTTGAACCACGACATTGAACCATTCCATTGAACCAAGGCTTTGAACCTCTTGTTGAACCGCTTCGTTGAACCAAGCTTTGAACCAACATGGTTCAAGTTGATGGTTCAAGCCAATGGTTCAATTAAATGAACCAAGTCAATGAACTAAGCATTGAACCAAACATTGAACCAATTGTTGAACCAAGTTTTGGTTCAATGGTTCAAACAAAGCTTTGAACTGACTGACGAACCATTTGATTGAACCCACCGTTGAACCTTGAACCTGTTGAACCTTTGAACCAAAGTGTTTCAATGGTTCAATCTGCCTTGATTTGGCTAAGTGTTTTGAAGCCAATGAACCAATTGAAGTGATTGAACTTTGAACCTTGATGAAGCACTTAAATCTTGCCAATGACGTTGAACCTTTAAACCAAAGTAGTTCAATGGTTCAATGGTTTAAGCCTCTTTTTGTGCTTAGATGCTTGCCGATGGAGATTTTTGATTAAACCAAGGTCCTGAACCAATCCTAAAAAATGACTAAGTGTTGAAAATTGATTATTTTGACTGAAACCACCTGCAGAAGCCTTTGAACCTGTAGAAATGAACGTACTTATAGAGTCCATAGATTTTATTGAGAATCTTGAAAAATGAGGAATTTGAATGCCCAAGACAAATTTTGAAAGGGAAGATATAATTTTGGTCTATAAGACCAAAATAGTTCAAATGTTGTCCCAAAAATGAGTGATATTTTTGGGGGACAACAAGAATGAAATGGATCTATGTTGGTAATGATACTAACTTGGTATTGGGGCCTACCCCTCACTTCACAATACTATAGTGATAAGGGAGTCAGGTGCTTTGCCAATATATACCATTAACCACATGTTTATATTTGGCTAAAAAACCAAGTTAACTTCCCCTTTGGTGATGAAATCCAAGTAGGTAGGAGTTGGGAAGACAAATGCTAAATGCATTTTGAAATTTGTGTGATTTGGTAATGTGTAAAAAAGAGAAAAATAATGAAACTAAATGGTATTTTGAAAAACTACCTAATTAGACTATGTGATCTACTCTAACCATGTAAACAACTAAAAATAAAAGTGTGAATTAATTACTAGCATATAGTTGTCAATTCCCAAATTAATAATGGTATAGAATCGGTTTAGATGATACTATATGCAAATAGTATAGAACAAAATCAACTGGGCCACTACTATTTTATGGAAGCAAGAGTCCTTAATAACTAAGTTGACCAGGTTAATGTATTTTTTAGACAAAATATAGGCTATAGAACTAAGTTGGCTAGGTTGACTTAGTTTGCTATAGGATTGTAGTTTTGAAGACTGCAAACTTGCACAAAATAGAACTATAATGAAGTACTAAATTAAAATAAAGAGAAAGAAAAAACTCTTGGTGGGTTGGAAGATGTTGAAGATTGAAAATTTTCCATTAAAGTGCCTTGAATAATGATTATAAATTATTCTAACTAAGTCAACTAGGTTGACCTAGTTTTGTGAAACCCTATTTATTGAATCTTGTTAAGATGACTAAGTTGACCTAATCAACTTAGTTTGTTATATGGATTCTGAATGTAAGACTAAGTCAACCTGCATGACTTAGTTTATTATTATGGATTTTGATTGCAAGACTAAGTTGAGATGTATGACTTAGTTTTTTATTTAAGACTAAATAAGAGTATTTTGTTGACTTGTTTGATCCAGTAACCTGTATTTGATGAATACCTACACAAAAATAATAGAGTTGTTTTGATGTGATTGTGTGTTAAAGTTACACACATAAGTTAGAACTATATTGGCCTGATCAACCTAGTGTCGTAAATATATAAAAATAATAAAATGATAGAAATGAAAATCATGAAAGAAAACCTTCAAGGGTTATATTCATTTTAGGTTCACCAGAATGTATGCAATGGGAAATGCAATAGATTATATAGATCAATCCTAGCTCAGAGAAGATAGATCCTACTTACACTTCTAATTGCGGATAGATTCGATAATTAGGTTCATGAACAATATGGATCTACTAGACCTAGCCAAAGGATATCTTACCATAATAATATCACTATAGAGGGTTCCAAAAAATTGAGTTAAGCAAAACTATGCAATAACCCTAACTAGGTCCTATAATTTCATATTCACTATACTAATAACAAGTAAAGCAAAAGTCTAATCTAGTGCTCACCAAATATTGTGGCACAAATTGGGGGTAATAAAAATAAAAATTAAACATGTATAGAAGACATATACTCATGTCAATGTATACAAAATCCTAATGCATGGAAGAGAAGTACAAATACATATCTATCTACTCTTACAATGGAGAAACAAAGTTTAGAATACTTACCTTTGAAGGTGAACCCACTGAACCTCAATCTCTCCCTTGGCCAAGGTGATTTTTAAGAGGTTGTTGTGGTATTTAAGGATAGAAAGGATAAATCAACTCTAGGCTAAAACAACCTAGCAATGCATCTAAAAAACTTCTTCACAAGACAAGATCTGTATCTCCAAAGAAAGTATGAAACCCTAAGCTTGATCCTCAAGTAGAATGGTGGATAAATAGATGCACAATATATCTTAATTATTATTATATTCTCTTATAAATGATTAAATGATTATGTTTATATATGCGGATCTAACCCCAAACGTTTCCAAAAGTTTTGATCAACAAGGTTAACTTGGCTGACCTAGTATTGTAATTGATAAAAACTATTTATGTCATGGATTGGCTGACCTAGACCCTAATAAGTTTTTTCAATAAGAATACAAGGTCAATGTGGTTGACATAGTCATGTAAACTATCAAAATGGGGTTTAGGTTAACGAAAGGGAAAATGAAGGTGGTAAAATACTAGAGGAGTGTGTAAAATGGGAGGCAAAGCTTAGGGGAATGGTTTCTAGGAGACATGTGTGTAGATATCAAGTGGAAAAAGGGAAAACAATACTATGAAGCATCAATGGTCTTCCCACCCCTTTCATATTGTTCCCCTTAGGGCATGCACTTAGAGAGATTGAGTCTCAATGGGTTTCAACAAGATAAAGAGTGTTAGTAATTGAAAAAGTTTGAAAATATTATGTGTATACATATAGTATTAATAAATTTATCTTACTATCATCTTATTTATGGCTTCTAAAAAAATTGGTTATATTACTGACATGAGGAGCCAAACTGACTCTCAAAGAATGAATAGAGTCAATAATTTTGTATAACCTAAGAGTTTCATCCTACACATCCTATGCAATGCCTAAGGGAACTTGAATCACTTGTTGTTGTTCTTTGAGTGTCTCCAAATCTTCCTTGAGCTCTTGTCTAGACATTTCAATCCCTTCATGTATGGGAAGGATGGATTATATATGGGTCTCCATATAGGACTTCAAGTCCGCAATATAAGGGGATTGACCCTTTTGTCTATTTTACCTCTTGCTTAGGGAGTAAACTTCTTCCATTTATTACATGATTAATGTCTTAGATGAGTTGTCTTCAATTTTCCTCTTATTCACCCTTTATATTTATGATGTATCCTTATCAAACATAGATCTCATCATTGGTAGTTCAGTTATCTTCATATTGGGTTGCTTAGAGGCCACGGATCCTAATTCCTTAGCCTAATATGGAAGAGTGAGCTCTAAGGGATCTAAGGATTAATCTTTTATTTGTGTATGATCATTAGGATGTAGCTCAATTTTTCTTGAAGGATTCGGCATTTCTGGCCATATGATATTTGACCAGTCTATGTTTCCATACTATGACATTAGATAGACAAAAAATATTGGTTGCCTCTTGGGTACCCTAATGGTAGTAACTACTATAGTTATGGTGGTTTTAGTGGAATAAGGCAAGGGTGAACCCAATTGGGTAGAAGGAGATGCAGTTGAAGTGATCGATTGGGAAATAGCTAGAATAGACAAAGTTGATGTTGATGGGGTGGATGTTAATAGAATGGATATTGAAGGGATGGAAACCACAGGTATGGAAACTATAGTAGTGGAGGATAGAGTAGGTGAAGTAGTTGTAGGAAAGTTCATAGATGGATATAAGAAAAGTAAACCTATAGAGAGTGCCTGTTAGGGAATGAATGTGGAAACCACTGGCCTAGGGGTGATAGAAATTATAGGTAAGGACATTAAAGGGGAGAAACCTAAAGGAGTTGTAAGAAAGGGACCCTTACTAGATGGTTCACATATGATAGGGTCCTTGGCCTTAAGTGATTATAGGCTTAAAATCTTCACCTATTTTAGCTCTTCCTCTTCCACCTCTTGTGTTGGAGGGGTATATGGTCTGTCTCCCTTAGGATTACTTTGATAGGTCCTAGTTTTTTGGCCTACCTAAGGGGCTATTGTCTGTGATGTAAGAGAAGGGGGAATAATGCTTGGTGTTGGAGATGAAGAAGACACTATTTCCTCTCATCAGAGGAATCTAAGAAATAATCCAAGATTCTATTCTCTATGTACTACCTCTTGCTTGAGTTAGCTCCTCAACCATCTATTTTTTGACCTGAATCAATTCAATTATTGAATCTTGGGTTGGGGGCACTTGTTATTCTCCTGCTTATGTGGAGGTAGGTAGTTGTTTTTGCTCATTGTACTCATCATATTCTCTAGTGAGTGGTGCCTCAACTATAAAATATTATTGGTCCCAAAGTTTGCCTTAAACTCTTTGGGGATATAGTCCTTCTCCTTCCGGTGCTTGTGATGTCCTACCACTCCAAAAAACAAAGGATCTCCATCCTCCAGGAGGTATAATTTTAAACTTAGCTTCAATGAGTGTAAGGGATGGCTCCAACTATATCACTCTCAATAAGTCCTCACTCAATCCTATAATTATGGCCCTTTTCTTGACCTCCTCATCATCATTGACATTCAAAAATAGAAAATCATGGTCCATTGGCTCATGTTTTTATGTGAGGCCAAGGGTATGTATCTTATTTTAGACCTTTCCATGAGGATCCTAGTCTCTTTGAGGAAGGGTAGGCAATGCATATGCTTGTATAACATTGTCATCCTCCTTGAATTACTAACTAATTGCATATTATATTCACCTAATGGTGATGTGGGGTTCATAGAATGTGGTCTTTTTATTTTTCTATTAATTATTCATCAATGTCATTCCATATCTGGTATGTTATTTCTTGTCCATCTACCTTGTTCATAACAAATTTTTAAAGATGAAGAGGATCTACCTTGTGGCCTACCAATATGATGACTATGTAGTATGTATAAATATAATAGTTTCTTACATTATTGGTTAGTGTTCAGGCTATGCTAGGGGTAATTTTTGGTAAAGTTGGTTGTTGATTACCATCTAAACTTGGGGATAGAGGTCTTCAGCTATCTTGGCTATATTCATCACATATGAATATATGTGGACAAAGGAGTATTAATCAAAAATTCTATTCTTAATGACTTCAATGTTTAGATCCTATATGACTCCATTATGTTTATACATTATTCCCATGATTCCATCTAGTAGATAAGACATCATGTAGAAGTTTCTTCCTAGTGGCCTTTTATCCTTATGCAAAATTTTCTCTTGGAGGCATGGATTGATAATTTCATCCAATGTGTAGGTGAGCTCTTAGGTGCTTAGTAAATATAGTAAAGGAACCCACTCCACGGGCACAAAATAGATGCTTGTAGGTCTACAAAGCCTATTTAGCACTACCATTCCCACATGGATTCTCATTCTAAATTGAGTTTTTGGTATGGGGTTATTGATATGTTCCTTCAAAGTTAAACTTTACCCAAATAACAACCATCTTGAGAGAGCTCACTCTAAATTATTGGCCTTTTTCCATGTGATGATAGTGCACAAATCAAAAGTAACATTTGTAATGGGTAAGCTCAAATACCTATTAAAGCTTCTCTTGTTATATACACAATAACAGTGTTATTGTTAACATAATTAAGGTATCCTCCATCCATTATTCACACTTCGAAGAAGAGGCCCTATAGTAAATTGATGCATGGCATAAACTCTGGCTTCACAACTACATAGTGTAAGGTTTGATGTTTGAAAGGTAGAAAATCCTTCACTAGCTATTTATCTTCAATTGTAATGTCTTATTCAAATGCAAAGGAGTTTATGTTTTATACTACTTCCCATAATGTTGAGTAGTTTGGGTATCACCCATCGAATGCAGTAGCTTCAAATACAGTGTCCAAGTATTTTGTAGAATCCTTGATTGAGAACCTAGATGTTGATGATGATGCCATGGTGATTTGACTGGTGCTAGTATTCTCCAAGCTTTCAATAATGATGTCTCTTGACTGAGCTGAATTTCATAAATCATAAATCACAAATCACTATGATAGCAGTTAAGGCTTTTGGGATAACTTGAGGCTAAAATTTACTTGAGCTCAAAGATGGAATAATGTGAACTTGAATGGGGGTTCAATGTAAATAAAAATTCTATATTGATTTACAATTTGTGTACCATTACTCATTAACATCTATGAGTTCATCACCTCATTCAATTCAAATTTGACCATCGTATCCTAGTGTACATGCCACATAGGATGCCTTGTCATTTGAGGTACCACCATGTATCCTTTCTTATTTCGTCATGTTTCATTACATAGCCTAGTCAAAGGCAATCAATCTTAATCTTTGGGCCAAAATACTCTAAAGTGTAGAATGTTCTTTCAAAATATATGCTCCCAAAGTTTCCAAAACAAAATTTACCAAAATAAAGTTGTTGATGACTAAGGTTATCGAAGTAATCCCTCTGATAAATAGTGTTAAAAAATGTTATCAAAGTAATCCTTCTGATAAATAGTGTTAAAAAAAGTTTTCAAAGCAAAGTCTACAAAATTAAATTTGTTGACTAAAAGCCTCTTGTGAGAATATTTTTGAAGAAAATCCTTTTGAAACAAACCTTCCGATGAAGTTCACTAAAATGAAAGTTACCGAAGAGAATATTTTTCAAACAAAATTATCGATATAATCCTTTCAAAATGAAATTTCCCAAAGACAAAGTCTCCGATGAATAATATTTTGAAGAGAAAATACTACAAAGAAAGTTGATAAAACCCACCAAAATATTTTTTGTCGAAGTCAAACTTCTCTAAACAAAGTTGTCGATGAGAAAGTTTCTATAGAGAATCTATGTGAAGTGAATATTTTCAGAGTAAAGTTTTCGAAAGGAAAGTCTTCGAAGAGTAAGTATTTGAAATGAAAGTTACCAAAGACCAAATACTCTAAAATAAAACAATCTAAATTTTTGTCATACAAAGCCATTCTTTTGGTCCATTTCATTAAATAGGTTAGTCTAAACAAGTACTTCTAAATGTACAAATTATACCACAACATGATTCAACATTAAAACCACAAAATTTCTACAGATGATACAAGTATCATAACCCTCAAAAATCATAAGTACCACTCCAAGATATTCATTATTTTTATAAACAAAGAGGGTCCACAAATTTTAAAGAAAAATACAAAGTGTGGTGTGTTGAATATAACAAATGGAAAATCATAAGGGTGAATAATTTAGAGTTTTCAAGAACCTAAAATCCATGGTTTTGCAATCTTGATATCAACCATAAATTTATCCTAGAATAAATGACAACTTAAAATGGAAAGAGACTATTAATAATCCTATGCAACATACTATTTTTATTTACACCTTGAATCTGTGTGTGAAGAGTGTTGTTCTTTACCTCTTATTTTAGGTTTTTAGGCAAAGACATAAGGTTGAGCCATAGGTTTAACTTTGATTGGTTGTTAAGTGTATAATTTGGGAGCTTGGGCATTGCTCTATTACTAGATAGAGGTTCATAGCCCTGATAAAGATACCTTTGATCACCTATTCCTCCTTCCTTCATATTTTTCATGATGCATTGATATTATTTCATCATGCCAACTTTGAATCTATTTTTGTTTTCTTTTAGAATTTTAGATTTTTAGATTATGCCTTTTTGTTTTTTTCTTTGTTTTCTCTTTTTGGAAAGAGGGAAAAGGTGATCACAATGAGCTAATCATAGTTAAAATTTTGGTTTATTAAAAATGTCCCTATCAACTACTTCTCATGTCCATAATTATTACCTTAAATAAGTATTAATATTTTATGTACATTTTACCTAGGGGAATAAGGAGAGTTTTATAAATTTACAAAAAATCATGGGAGTAACTTTCACATGATTAAATCATTAGTTTCAAGACATATTCATGGCTAACTCTCTCATTGCTTACCTAGATTGAAAGTTTTGTACTATAGTATGCATTACCCCTTCATTGAGTTTGCATGAAAAATACCTCAAACATTATTTGATTATACCAAAATTGACCAAGATTTGACTGTCATGAAAAAGCAAACTATTCTAGAAATTAGGAAAACTACTGAAATTGAAAGGGATACTCTAGAAAAGTGAACTAATCTAATGAAAGTAAATGATTGAAAGTAGGAAACTAACTAATAAGTAAATCTAATCTAATCCCACCTCTACCAAAACATTTATTATTAATTAGAGACCTCTCCAAATGGGGCAACCATGAAGTAATGTTTTAAAAACTATCCATTGATTAGATATTTTAGATCATTACCTTGAAGATCTTTCAAACAAAATTCATTATTACCCAAAATTTATGATATTTGATATGGTTATATCCACAATGGGGTAAAATTTTCATGCATTCCTTTTTTCTCATGGGCTTTGTCCTATAACAACACTAAGTTAGAGATCTTGAATGCTTTGAATTTTACTCTCTTGTCAATCCATCTATTTACCATCTCCTGATGTTTGTTGAAGTTTTTCAATGCTTTATCTTTGGAGTCTTCAATTTCATTGATGTCCAATAGTCTAGGCTTTATTTTATCATTAGGCTCCATGTATTCTTGCATGAACTATTATGTTGGTAATTTTAATATGATTGGGAACATGAGTTGTTTCCCATATACTAGTAGATATGGTGAAGCTTTGAGGGCCTACTTATACCTCATCCTTTCTGACCAAAGTACATAATTTAGTAGGAGGTGTCATTCCCTTGGTTTATCTACAAAAAACTTCTTGATTCCACCTATAATGTTCTTCTTGGTTGACTTAGCCAATCTATTCTCTTACAGGTAATAATATAAAGATGATCTAATTATAATCTAATTATCATGGGCCCACTCAGTAAACTCAATTGATTGAAATGTTGGCCCATTGTCATAAACCAAAGAGATGGGAGTGTTGAACTTGGTTGTGATAAGTTCTTCAAAAAAACTTATCACATCTTGGGCTCTAAAGTTCTTGGTGACAGCTACCTCAGTCCATCTAGTGTATTAATCTATATTAGTAAGCACAAACTTGTGTATAACTGAGGAATTTGGGTTTATAACACCAATGAAGTCTAGGCCCCATTGAGTGAACAACCTACCTTCAATTACTGGCTATAGTAGAATTGTTGTGTGTACCTTTCTTTTTTCCAAAACTTAGCATTCATAACATGTCCTTATGTGGAAATGAGCATCCTTAAATACCGTTGGTTAGTAATATCCCATTCTGAGTATTTTATGTGTTGTAGTATTATCGAAAGTTGTCAAAGACCAAACTTGTCGATGCAAAAGTTACCAAAGACCAAATACCCCAAAATAAAACAGACTAAATTCTTATCATATAAATCCATTCTTTCCATCCTTTTCATTAAATAAGTTAGTTTGAATAATTAATTCCAAATGATAAAAGTATACCACAACATGATTCAACATTAAAATCATAGAATTTTTACATATAATACAAGTATCATAACCCTCAAAACTCATAGATACCCCTCCAAGATATTAATTATTTCCAAAAATAAAGTGGGTTCTCACTTTTCAAAGAAAATAAAGAGTGGGATGTGCTAAATACAACAAATGGTGACTCATAGGGGTGAATACTCTAGATTTTTTAAGAACCCAAAATCTATGGTTTTGCAATCCCAATATCAACCATAAATTTATCCTAAAATAAATGACTAAACCAAATATGAAAAGAGACTCTTAATAATCCTATGATACATACTAGTTTTACTTACACCTAGAATCTGTGTGCAAAAAGTGTTGTTCTTTACCTCTTATTTTAGGTTTTTAGGCAAAGATATAAAGATGAGCGGTAGGTTTCACTTTGATTGGGCATTAGGTGTATAGATGGGAAGCTTATGCATTGCTCTACTTCTAGCCAAGCATTCATAACCCTAACAGAGATACCTTTGATCACCTATTCCTCCTTCCTTCATATTTTTCATGATATGTGATGTATTGATTTTATTTCATTATGTAAGCTATGAATCCTTTTTTATTTTATTTTAGATTTTTGGATTATGCATTTTTGTTTTTTTCTTTATTTTCTCTTTTTGGAAAGAGGGAAAAGGTGACCACAATGAGATAATCTTAGTTAAAATTTTGGTTTAATCAAAATGTCTCTGTTAACTCCTCATGTCCATGATTACTACCTTAAATAAGTATTAACATTTTATGTGCATTTGACCCAGGGGAATAAGGAGAGTTTTCTAAATTTACATAGAATTATGGGAGTAACTTTCACATACCTAATGAAATCATTAGTTTTAAGACATATTCATGGCTAACTCTCTCATTGCTTACCTAGATTAAAAGTTTTATACTATAGTATGCTTTACCCCTTGATTTAGTTTGCATTTAAAACACCTCAAACTATGTTTGATTATACTAGAATTGACCAAGACTCGACTACCATGAAAAAAAACCTATTATAGAAAGTAGAAAACTTACTAAAACTGAAAGGGATACTCTAGAAAAGTGAACTAATCTAATAAAAGAAAATTACTGAAAATAGGAAACTAACTAATAAAGTAAATCTAATCTACTCCTACCTCTACCAGAATGCCTATTATTACTTAGAGACCCCTCCAGATGAGACAACCATGAAGTAATGTTTCAAAAACTATCCATTGATTGGATATGTTAGATCATTACCTTGAATATCTTTCAAATCAAATGCATTATTACCTAAAATTTATAAAATTTGATATGGTCATATCCACAGTGAGGTAAACTTGTCATGCATTCCTTTTTTCTCATGGACTTTAACACTAAGCAAGAGATCCTAAATGCTTTGAATTTTGATCTCTTGTTAAACCATCTCTTTACCATGTCATGATGTTTGCTAAATTTTTTCAACACTTTATATTTGGAGTCTTCTATTTCATTGATGTCCAGCTTTGTTTTGTCATTGGGATCCATGTATTCTTGCATGAATTGATATGTTGGTAATTTCAGCATGATTGGGAACATGCATTTTTTTTCATATACCAGTAGATATGGTGAAGATTTGAGGGTCTGCTTATATCTCATCCTATCTACCTGGAGTCTATACTTTAGTAAGATGTGCCACCCCCTTAGTTTATCTACAATTGACTTCTTGATTGCATCTATAATATTCTTATTGGTTGACTTAGCAAATTCATTCCCTTATGGGTAATAATTTAAGGATAATCTAATTATCATGAGCCCACTCAGTAAACTTAGTTGATTGAAATGTTGGCCCATTATCACAAACCAAAGAGATGGGAGTGCCAAACCTGGTTGTGATATGTTCTTTGAGAAAACTTATCACATCTTGGGATTTAGAGTTCTTGATGGCAACTACCTCAGTCCATCTAGTGCAGTAATTTGTAACCGTGAGGACAAACTTATGTCTAGCTAAGGAATTTAGGTTTATAACACCAATGAATTCTAGGCCCCATTGAGTGAATGACCTAACTTCAATTATTGGTTATAGTGGAATTATTGTGGGTACCTCTTTTTTTACCAAAACTTGGAATTCATGGCACGTCCTTATATGGAAATGAGCATCCTTAAAGACTATCAGCTAGTAATAACCCATTATGAGTATTTTATGTGTTTTAGTATTTTTGGATGGATGGCTATTTTTTATCTTTTGATGAAAATTTTCTACAATTTTCCAAGCTTCTTCACATGACACACACCTTAGATAAATTCCCTCATAATTATTTCTATGAGGACTCCCTACCTGATCATATAATGAGTAGCCTTGAGCTATAAAGCTCTCTTTTTCTCTCTTTTGAGTTCCTGGTGGCATGTTCTAGTTAGTAGGAACTAAATAATACCTGAATACCAATATTTTTGGGAGACTTGTGTCTAGTAGACCTCTTCAATAGTGATGTGTGGGTTTGGTTCAGTCATCAATTAAACTATGCCCCATCCTCTAATGATCCTAGTAGGTTTGATTTCAATATGAAATTCTTTTAATTTTTCCATCCATTTTCCTCTAGACTCCCCCAGTTCATTATGTCCAAATGTGATCTTGACAATAGGATCGAGTATTATGGTAATGGTTTTATTCCAAAAGATGTAATGTCTAAACTTTTTTACTACCTTAATGAGAGCAAATATTTTATTTTTAATCAAAGAATACTTCAACTCTACATCTTTCAATTTAGTACTCATAAATGCAATAGGGTGTTTGTTTTCTTCCCTTTTTTGCATGATTACTGTAGCAATAGTATGTTTTGAGGTGAATGAATCAAAGTAAAAGTATTTGGTGAAATTGAGGCTTATCAATACTTGGGCTTGTGAAATAGTCATATTTATGTCTTGAAAGGACTTCTTCACTTCTGATGTCCACTCCACTTTGGCATTCTATTTGAGCATTGCATTCAGGGGTCTAACAATCTCCACAAATCCTGATATAAATTTTCTTACAAAATTTATCTTTCCAAAGAATGATTTGAGATCTATTTTATTATTTGGAAACATTATTTTTTATATCCCCTAAATCCTATCTAGTCAATGGTGATCCCATCCTTTGTAATTATGTGGCCTAGTAGTTTGCCTTTGGTAATTCCAAATATATGTTTCTTGGAGTTAAGTGACACCCCAAAATTCCTACACCTCTCAAAAATAGACTAAAGATGGTCAATATGATCAACTCTATTTTAAAAAAAAATTAGTGAGATCATTCATGTATATAATGATGCACTTCCCTATCAATCCTTGAAATGCATGATCCATTGCTCTTTGAAAAGTCACTCCAACATTGATCACCCTGAATGGCATTTGCCTATACACGTATTTTTCTCACTTTGTAGTAAATGTTGTTTTCATCCTATCTTTTGATTTGAATAGTACTTGATTGTGACATAAAAATCCATCTAATAAAGACATCATTTTAGACCCACTCACTATTTGTATTACCTCATCTAAGGAGGGCAAAGGATAATTGTCATTTTTTGAATCTTTATTTATATTTTTAAAGTTGATGCAAAGTCTGATCTCACCACTCTTTCTATGACTAGAGCTAGATTAGCCACCCATGTCGAATGTCTAATATGAAATACAATCCTAACACTTAATAGAATTTTTATTTCCTTCTAAATTAATGGCTCCAAGATAAGATTAACCAGCCTCTACCTTTGCCTAAATTTTTTATGATGAGGATTGAATAGATTTATATGGGTAATGACTCTAGGATTGAAAATGTTAAGGTCATCATAAGTCCATGCAATTACATATTTATACATGATAATTAGTTCCTTGACCCATTGCCTTTCTTTAAGTGTGCAACTTAAGCTAATATTAAAAAAGTGTGTGTTATTTTCATCACCCACATTTTATGATCTAAATGTAGATTCATTAACCTTTAGTTGCCTCTATGATTAGGCCTGAGGATCTGTATCTAATGTCCTTTATAGGGAAACCATTACCAATGGGGGGTGATTCTCTTTTAACTGGATAACACCTTATTCATCTAATTATTCATTACACCTATGGCTTCTTTATTTTTCATCTATTATTTGAGATTTGAATTGTCCCAAATTTGTCAAAAATTGGACAATTTATTGGTCATCATCAAATACTTGAAAATTTCTAACATTGTCTGGTACTGAAGGACATGGTACTAATTCAATGGATAACTTATGGATTTTTGAATCCTATAAGGGTGCAAAATTCACTACTAAAGTGGCCAGTGAATTGATGGCCCCATTTTGTTCTCTCGAGATAGACACTATGCTGAAAGCTTCAAATGATTATATTAAATATGAGGCCCTATGTTTGTACTTCTTTAGATATGACAATTTACACTAATATTTATTTTTGACCTAGTTTACCACGAGTTCAAAATCTCTATATACCAGCAATTCTTTGACATTATTCTTGATGATGAACTATAATCCCAAAATTAGGGCTTCATATTCTGCTTTATTATTGGTACATGAGAATTAGAGCTTGCATACTACCAATATTTTCTCTCCTTATGGATTGATCAAATTGATACAAATAATTGATTCTTGCTTAGATCTAGATCTATCAAAATGGAGAGTTCATAATTGGGAAGGGCTCAAAATTTATTCTAGTTCTTCATTATTAGTGGAAAATGTGTAAATTCTAATACTAAGAGATTTATAGCTTACCTCTTCATTTGAATTATTGTATTTTGTAATAGGATGCTTCATACTTTGCTCTCAGTTGATTATGATCTAGTTGTCCATACCTCTATAAGGTAGCCAAATGTGTGAAAATTTCATGGAAAAATATCCATTTAGCATTTTTGACCAATCTCTACTTAACAATAACCCATAACCTTCAAGAATGTCCACTACTAAGATGCCGATAATCATTTTTACTCTAGGTTTTGAAGTAGCCTAAATTTTTACATTGTTCATCTCTCCTAATATAATCACTACCATTTTATCTAATTTTAAAACAATCCTCTTGGATGGCTTTGGTGTCGAACTAAGCTTCTAACAAATGGAATTTAGCATCACTATTGTTGAAGCTCATGAATCTACCAGTCAATTATGTATATTTTAGCCAAATGCTTGAATGGTCAGCAAGAAAGGAGTAAATTTAATCTTGTTTTTGTATATAACATTCATGTTGGCTATCTTAGACTTTTATACAATAGACTTGCCTATGATGGACTTCCATAAAATTTCTTTCTACTATGTGATTTGTGCTAGTTAATGAAGAGTAATGTTGGACTTGATTTTCTTTATATCCTTAACAATATTATGTTCTCATTTATTTTGTTCTCTTTATGTTAAATCTGATCATTCCCTTTAGGGGAGGAGGATTATTGTCAGCCTTGGGATTTAGAGGGATATCTATATCATTGGGAGGATTAGAAGTAGTGAATGGCTGCATGTTCCTTAGATTATAATTGTTCCTATTGAACTAATGGAATGCTTTCACTTCATTAGAATTATCCTTTGGGATATTATCATCTTCACTATGGGAGGAAGACTCAAAATTCTCAAAGACCATAGTTGAATTGGAAGGGCTAGATTCATGAGGTAGATTTGATGGATTCATCATTTGATCTTTCACAATCATTTCCCTTTGGAAGTTTTTGAAAGCCGTGTAGAACTCTATATAGTCCAACTCTCCATGTTGAGATGTATTATAGACCCTAAACCAATTAGGAAAAGTTATTTCCATGATATTGATCTCTAGTAGCTTAAAGGATTGTTGTTAGTCTACATTATTAGTGGGATTGTTGAAAGGCCTATTGTATCTTAGAAAGATAGAATTTTGATTCTAATTTTGAGTATTGGTATTGCTCCTCTTTGCATATTTAGAAAATCATTGCTTAACTTATGAACCATTATTTGTTTAATTCTACTACTAGTTATTTATTTATATATGATTATTCAAAAAATCATAATTCTAATTCATTGTCTATTGTATTATGGGAGGCAGCGTGCATAGTTGATTCTCATTGAATGCAAGAGATTCTAGTTCACATGTGGAATTATATTCAAGGATAGAAGTCCATTGTCGAATGTCTGCCTTCCTAGATTGTGAGGGTTAAGTTGTGAATTGAGCTATTTATCAATGTTGATAGCTTTTTAGAATGCCAAAGCTAGTGTATTAGCAGCACCAACTCTCTACAAGAACATGATAGTAATAAGATATAAGGTGTTATTTTATATTTTGAGTGTTAAATTCTCACCTATCTTATATGTGTCACTTAATCAAGTTTGAATCTTCTATAATATTACATTGAAGGCTCAAATAGATGCATTAGGATCCATTTTCATGCTGGTAAAGAGATGATATACTAGACTTGGATTAGTTACCTATCCAAATTATGCAAGGAATGTACCTTAACACTCATCCCATGAGGTGATGGAATGTTACTAAAAGTTGAGATACCAATCATAAGATAAATATTGTAGAGTAAAGGGAAGAAGCATGCATGCAACATCTTCATGGATAAAATTTATTAATCTTAGGGTGGTCTTGAAAGATTTTATATGTTCTTCAGCCATACTCCCACTTGAGGGGGAAAAAGTAGGTAGATACTTTTCTAGATTCATTGGTAGGTCATGTTGGTCCCCAAGGATGGTAATGGTGGATCCCATTAACCATTGTTGGGCCATAAGAGGATTGATAGGTGGGACATTCCTTATAAGGAAAGGTGTTTAGGCTTGGCATACCTCAAGGATGACAAGTATGGGTCTAAGCCTCCTAGAGTTTAATAATGGTGAAACTAAAAGACTAGTTTGATCCCTAGACTTTGTTAATCTCCCAGGTGTCTATGTAGTGATGGGTACCCTATTTATTGGGAAAGAAAAAATGTGTGCCCTCATTCTTGCACCAAATTTTTCTCTTATGTTGATGTGAGCTTTATGTACACCTCAGAGAGTTTTAAATGAGGTAACCTCTAACATTTAGGGATCTCTATGGAACTAGGTTCCACTCTGGGGCATGAGTTATAGGTATGTGGTTAGAACAATTGAGTGGTGGAATAGCAAGTTAAACTTGTGGGTTGTTCAACTAGGTTTTTGGGTGGATACATGGATTCTAATAAAAAGGATAAATCACTATGTGATTTGGATGGGTGGAAGATTAATCTATGTTGGGTAGACCTCATAGAAACTTCAAAAAGAGGGAAGGGTAAGGCAAAAAGAAGGTTCTATATCTTTGAAATGAAATTTCTAAGTTTGTCTCTTTAGTGGATAAGTATCTCAATAATCTATGTTTGTTATTTACAACTTTTACAGTCATGAAAAAACACTGTTGGGAGTCTAGGTAGTTAGATATAGAGTGCTTCTTGGTCTCAACTAAAGGTTTCTCCTTTTAAGGATGTTGTTGCATACCTTTTATTAAGAGATTACAACTTAAACAAAGAAGTTATCTAAAGTAGTTATGACTCACACTTATAGTACTATATCAGATAAGATACTTCTGCACACCTTGTATTATCAATTTAAATTATGTTATCTACTAAATTAAAGAAACATATTAATCTTTAATATCTATTGCATATCTAAGACTAACATTCATTAATATAAAATTTAGATTCATTCATAGCATTATCATACATCATAATTATTGAATCAATACATATGAATAAAATTCAAATTCATTAACATGGGAAGGAAGAAGAAAGAAAAAAAATAGTTGCATGATAAACAAATCCTTGATTTCTTCCTGTATTTTCATTCAAAACTTCAACCCTTTAGGAAGAGGGTTCTACATGTACATATAGATCTTGGGGAAGGGGTCATCTCATCCTCCAAGATTAGATCACTTATTTTACATCTAAAAAGACTATAAGATAAGTCTTGGTCACATATCAATGTTTTATATATTGTTTTGTCATGCAATGTATGGACGTTGCTAAAAATATTAGTTAATTATAATATATATGTAAGTAATATTTTACTAGTTGGTTATTACTATTACATGCAAAATGTACAAAATTATCCTTTGTCTACATTTACTATTATTGAACTTGTCTCAAAACTATCATCAAAACTCTTGTAGTACTTGTGGTTGATGACATAGTAACTGGAGTTGTACTTGAAGATGAACTGGTGGAATGAACTATTGTTACCATGGGTAATGCAATATGAGGCAATGCAAATGTGGCTATTATTTATGGTATTGTAGGTAGATTCAGTGTATTCAAATTAATAGGTGACATTTTTGGGGATAATTTCTACTTTGCATATAAGTCTTAGTAGTTTTGTATGCCTTAGCATGTTGTGCTCTGATTAGATTCATATCCAGGAGGTGCGACCTAGTCATCTTACTTGTCTCCCCCATTAACTTATTATGCTCTATTTTGGTTTCTCTAAAGCCAACCCTAAACACTTCCACCTCCATCACATTCTTCCACATTGTGCTTAATTTGGCCTCAATGTCTTTTAGGCTCAAACCTTATAGACTCTGATCGAAGCTATCAGAGGCTTCTTTAATCATTTGATCAAACATAGTTTTTGTCAACAACTTACCTTTTTTATCTTTAATTGTATCCAATTCCAATCCTATCGAAATCTACTTAGCCTCTTTCTCTTGGTCATCTAACTTATTCAATAAAGCCTCATAGGATAATACCTAGTCTTGAGCCTCTTATGTTCTTATTAATGCTAAATTCAAAGCATTAGATGCCTCCAACATGGTCATCAAGTCCAAGTGGTTGAATGCCTTACTGTGGGTATATAATACTAAGAAATTTAGATTACTATCATCTTCTTTGTGGATTTTAAATATTTGGTTATATTATTGACATAAGGAGCCAGACTGACTCTCAAAGTATGAATAGAATCAATAATTTTATACAACCTAAGAGTTACATCCTGTACATCCTGCCAAATCACTTGTTGTTTCTCTTTGAGTGTCTCCAACTCTTCCTTGAGCTCATGTCTAGCCATTTTGGTCCCTTCATGTATAGAAAATATGGCTTCTATATGGGTCTCCATATAGGACTTCAAGTCCTCAATATAAGGGGATTGACCCTTTTGTCTATTTTAGCTCTTACTTAGGGAGTAAACTTCTTCCATTTTTTTCATGATTAATGTTTTGCCTGATTTGTCTTCAATTTTCTTCTTCCTCACCCTTTGTACTAATTGTGTAGCCTTATAAAATAGAGATCTCACCATTGGTATTTAAATTATCTTTAGATTGGGTTGTTTAGAGGTTGAGGCTCTTAATTCCTTATCCTAATCTAGAAGAGTGAACTCTAACGGATCTGAGTATTAAGATTTTATTTATGCATGATCATCAGACTCTATCTCAGTTTGTGTGGAAGGATTGGGCATTTTTGGCCATATGATATTTGACCAATCTATGTTTCCATAGTGTGACATTATACAGACAACAAAGATTGGTTACCTCCTAGGTGCCCTCTTGGTGGTAACTATTATAGTTATGGTGGTTAGAGTGGAAGAAGGCAAGGGTGAACCCAAATAGGTATAAGGAGATGTAGTTAAAGTGATGGATTGGGAAATGATTAAAATGGATAAATCTTGTGTTGATGGGGTGGATGTTAATAGAATAGAAACCAAAGAGAAAGAAACAATAGGGATGGAAACTACAATAGTGGAGGGTAGATCAAGTGTAGTGGTTGTGGGCAAGTTCATAAATGGGTGTAGGAAAAATAAACCTGTAAAGAGTGCCTATTGGGGAATGAATGTGGAAACCACTTTTTTAGGGATGATAAAAATTATAAGGACATTAAAGGGGAGAAACCTAAAGGAGTTGTAAGCAAGGGACCCTTATCAGATGGCTCACATGTGATAGGTGAGTTGGCCTTAAGTGCTTGTAGGCTTAAAACCTTTTCTTATTGTAGATCTTCCTCATCCACCTATTATGTTGGAGGGTTCTAAGGTATGTATCCCTTAGGTTTCCTTTGATATGTCCTAGTTATTTAGCATACCTATGGGATTGTTGTCTATGATGATGAATAAGGGAAAATAATGCTTGGTGTTGCGGATGAGGAAGCCACTATTTCCTCTCATCAAAAGAATCTAAGCATATAATCCCATATTTTATTCTATGTGTACTACCTCCTACTTGAGTTAGCTCCTCATCCATCTCTATTTTAACCTAAATCAATTTAATTGTTGAAGCTTGGGTTGGAAGCACTTGTTTTCCTCTTGCTTATGTGGAGGTAGGTAATTGTTCTTCCTTGGCTTGTTCATCTTATTCTCTAATGAGTGGTACCTTAGCTACCAATTTTTGTTGGTCCAAGGTTGGACTTGATATATTTAAGGATATAATCCCTCTCCTTCTAGTTTTTGTGATGGCCAACCACTCTAAAAATCATAATATCTCCATCCTCTAGGAGGTGAAATTCTAAACTTCACTTCATCAAGTGCAAGGGATGGATATACCTATATCACTCTCAGAAAGTTCTCACTCAATCCTATAGTTGTCTCCCTTTCTTTGACCTCCTCCTCATCCTTTATAATCAGGAATAGAAAATCATGGTCCATTATCTCATGTTTGTATGTGAGTATAAGGGTATGGATCTTCTTTTGAACATTGCCATGAGGATCCCAGTCTCTATGATGAAGGGTAGATAATGCATATACCTTTATATAATTTCTAACCTCCTTGAATTTCTTGAAAATTATATATTGCATTCACCCAATGGTGATGTGGGTTCCATGGAACATGGACTTTTTGTTTTTCATCAATTATTCATCAATTTTATTCTTTATCTGGTATGTTATTTCCTACTCAAATACCTTGTCTAGAATGAATTTTGAAAGATAAAGAGTATCTACCTTGTGGCCCACCACTATGATGACTGTGTAGTCCATATAAATCTAGTAGTCTCCTACATTATTGGCTAGTGTTCAGGCTATGTTAGGGGAAATTATTGGCAAAGGCTGACCATGGATTTCCTTCTAGACTTGGGCATAGAGGTCTTCAATAATATTGGCTATATTCCTCACATATGAATATATATGGACAAAAAAGTATTAATCACAATTTTTATTCTTGATGACTTCAGTGTTTGGCTCCCACAGGACTCCATTATGTCTATACATTGTGCCCATGACCACGTCTAAGAGATAAGACATCATGTAGAAGTTTCCTCCTAGTGGCCTCTTATTTTTATGTAGAATTTTCTCTTAGAGGTGTGTACTGATAACTTCAACCAATGCATAGGTTTTCTTTGAGGTGATTAGTAAATATCATAGAGGAACCTAATCTAGGTGCATGAAATATATGCTCACATGTCTAAAAATCTTGTTCAACAGTGCCATTCCCACATGGATTCCAATTTTGAAATGAGTAATGGGGATAGGGATATTGATATGTTCCTTCAAATTAAAAATTTCCCCAGGTAGCAGCCATATTGATAGAGTTCACCCTAGATTATTAGCCTTCTTCCATATGGTGACAGTGTGCAAATCAAAAGTAACATCTATAATGGGTAAGCTCAAATACCTATTAAATGAGTTACCAACTATATACATGATAATAGTGTTATTATTGACATAATTAAGGTATCCTCCATCTATTATTCTCCCTTAAAATAAAAGGTCCAATAATGTAGGGTAGGGTTTGACTTTGCAGATGTGTAGTGTAGGGTTCGACATTTGAAAGGTAGCAGATCCTTCACTAGCTACTTATCTTTAGCTACAATTATCTTACTCAAGTGCAAAAGAGTCTATGTTCTCCACTACTTCCCACAATGTCAAGTAGTTTGGATATCATCCATTAAACATAGTAGATTCAAAGATAGTGTCCAAGTATTATATAGAATCCTTGATTGAGAACCTGGATGGTGTTGGGGCTCATTGTAGGATCTGAACAATGATGTCATGGTGATTCAACTGATACTTTTGTGCTCCAAGTTTTTGATAATGGCATCTCTTCACTGAGATGAATATCACAAATCAAAAATCACTATGATAGCATTTAGGTCTTTTGGGATCACTTGAGGTTAAAGTTTAATTAAGCTCAAATATGGAATGATGTGAACTCAACTAGGGGATCGATGTAAATAGATCTTATGCATTAATTTATAGTTTGTGTGCCATTACTCATTAACATCTATGAACTCATCACCTTCATTCAATTTTAATTCAAACACCCTATATTAATATGCATGCCACATAGTATGCCTTGTCATTTGAGGTACTACCATATAGCCTTTCTACTTTTATCATGTGTCATTATGTAACCTACAAAGGCAATCAATCTTTACCTTCAGGATAAAAGACTATGAAGTGTAGAATGTTCTTGAAAAACATATTCTCCCAAAGTTCCCAAAACAAAAGTTTCTAAAACAAATGTATTGATGACTAAGGTTGCCAAAGGAATCCTTTCAATGAATAGTCTTCAAAATAAAGTTTTTGAAGCAAAGTCTCCAAAATGAAATTTGTTGACATAAAAGTCTCTGGTGAGAATATTTTTGAAGAAAATTCTTCTAAAATAAACCTTTAAATGAATTTCACCAAAATGAAATTTCTTAAAGAGAATATTTATGAAAAAAAATGTTGATATAATCCTTCTAGAATGAAATTTCTTGAAGACTAACTCTATGAGGAATAAAATTTTGAAGAGAAAAGACCGTGAATAAAGTTACTAATAAAACCTATCAAAATAACTATTTCCAAAGTGAAACATATTGAAACAAAGTTATTGACGAGAAAGTTTTTATAGAGAATATTTTGGAAGAGAATATTTCTAGATTAAAATCACTGAAATGAAAGTCCCTAAAGATTAAGTATCCAAATTAAAGTTGTTGAAGATGAAACTTATCGATGAGAAAGTTGCCAAAGACCAAATACTCTAAAATAAAATAATCTAAATTCCTCTCATATAAATCCATTCTTTCCATCCTTTTCATTAAATAGGTTATTCTGTACAAGTACTTACAAATGAAAAATGTATACCACAACATGATTCAACTTTAAAAGAACATAATTTATATAGATAATACAAGTATCATAACCCTTAAAACCCATAAGTACCCCTCTAATATATTTCATTATTTCCAAAAATAAAAGGGCTCCCCACTTTTCAAATAAAAATACAGAGTAGGGTGTGTTGAATACAACAAGTATAAGTGTGTATGCACTTATACAAAATATGGAAGATCAAACTAAAAGTGGAGTGTCTAAGCAAGACTACAAAACTAAACCAACTCAAGTAGGGAAAAGACTGGAATCAAATACCAAGAAAACTAACCTAAGAAGAGTCCAATTTGAAAAAGAACTCTTTGAGCATAAAGATTATGTCTTTTTACTATTTTTAAAGCTAAGATCCAAATTTATTATAGAGTATCCCATGGGAAATTTACAAACCCTTGTTTTCCCACATGAGTAAGTCTTACAAGGAAACTAATAAGACAAGGCCACTTCTATCCAAACCCAAAATCAAGATCACACCAATATTAAAAAACCTAAGTCTTATAATAAAGAAAAAAAAGTTCATGTAAACCACTACCTCATAATGTTAATCAATTAAAAATTCAGCAATTGAAAAATTTGACCCAAGTACTTGAAACTTTGGCCTCTACCTTGCATTCCACTTAATCTCATCAACAACAACAACAACAAGTCTCATCCAATTTGACCCAATCTAATTAGAAACAACAACAAGGCATGTCCAATAAACAACAACAACAATAAAAACTCTTTTATGGTCAACAAATTCCCTCTATTCAATAATAAATCCCCACCAAACTTGGTGGTAGGGTATTTACTCCCTCTAAATCAGGTTCTAATCCACATATCTAGTCTAATCCACCTTTCCTACCCCATCAAAATCCATCACATTCATCCCAAAACCCACTTTTATCTCAAGAGTGGAAAGATATGAAGGATGTTATTCGAGGATTACAAATGGAAAACTCATGTTAAAAGTTGATCTTTGAAAAAATATGTCCTTATCCATTTGATTTAAGTATTCTTCAAGTCCCTTTCCAACCTCATTTTGAGGCTCCTAAATTTGACAAATATAAAGGAAAAGGGGACTCAATAAAGCATATTAAGTAATTATTCTTGGCTTTATAATAAGTGGTATATAGCCAAATATATTTGCTTTGATTTTTCCCCCATAGTTTGGGTAACCAAGGATTGGAATTATTTTTTCACTTGCTTAAAAGAATAGTTACAACATTTGATGACTTTTCAAATGGTGTGTTAATAATTTATATTATAACTTGGAGCATGAGTTGACAATGGTTGACCTTTATAATACAAAAAAATGAAATGGGGAGAGATTTTTATCCTTTTTATAGAGATGGAGAGGCTGATCCAATAGGTTTCTACATTCTTTCCTAAAAAAATAACTATCAAACATTTTTGTCACCAATTTAAATGCAAAAATGGACTTTCATTTATGATTACATTATGCTAATACCTTTGATGAGATTATTGAAAATGGTGTGTAGATCGAAAAGGCTTTGAATGAAAGAGGGTTAATCAAAACATAATCTCACAATCAAGATCAAACAATTAATTCACCATACAAACCTAAGTTGTTTAATAAGAGTAAAAAAATTAGTCAGTGATGGTGTGACTGAGGAAATACATGTGAAAAAAATTCATCCACTATCTATCTAAAACTCTCCATATACATAACCAATCACACTTCAAATACCACCACCTAGAACACAGTATTAGTGAAGAACATTCACCCCTATTAGCAAACCTATAGAAGTTGTGTTCCAAAAGATATTGGAAAAAAATTTATTTTGTGGCCTAATACCAAAACTTTAAATGAAGGTCAACCAAAGCCCACCTCGTATAGAGATAATGAGTATTGTGATTACCATCACATCAAAGGTCATGTAATACATAGTTGTATGTAACTTAAAGATTATGTGTAAGAATTATTTGAGCATGGATAAATTGTGCTTAACAATGGTGTATCATCATCCAATAAGAATATGGGCATATTTAAAGATTCATTTCGAAGACATAATCACAACAACAATTAGATTAATCAAAATAATTTTAAATAAAATCAACATAATCTAAGTAATCATCAGTAACAACAACAACAAGATCCCAATCAAAGTAAACATTTGGGAACCAACTAGGTGGATTATCATAACACCTAATATAATTATGATAACTTTTTGGGTTGTATTATAGATAATAATAATATAACCATTATAAATATTAATCCTCCTCATATATCTAACACTAGTTAACATGTTAGGCTCATCATTTAAGGAACTTCCCCATCACATCCTATTAACCCTACTCTGGCTCAAGATTATGTTGTTACCACATGATGCACAAAGGTTATAATTCAAGGTTATTCCACATCAAAATCCAAAAATCAAACCCAAGGATTTTTTCCTACCAAATCCAAACCATCCACTTTATCCACTGAGAAGCCATATGACCTTATTAAATGATCAGACAAAACTCCATCATATATATCCATTTTATATTTTTTATGAACATCTGAGCTTCATAAAGAAATTGTTATCACTTGGATTTTCAACCTTTGAGGAGATAAAAATATCTCCTCATCCAATTGGCACAATGTAATCACCTCTAAGCTTGTGGGTAGCCAAATGACTGAGGTGAATCTCTAGATAGGGCTAGCTCCCTTGATGTACCACTTAGGATTGAAACTACTACTAAATTTGGGGGGTAAAAAGGGAGAAGGTTAAATAAAATAAAACTAATACAAGGGATTTGATACAAAAAATTTAATAATGACATCCAACCATTTGCATATTACACTTGAAATCAAAGGACAACTAAACATACACTCTCCAATCTATGTCTTCTTACATCAATATTACATTGTGGGGTTATGGATGAATTTGAAAATCTAGGAGGAATAGACAAGAGGAATTGAATAGAACCAATGAAAATACTAACTCACTTAAACTTTGACATTTCCTAGAACACATCACATGCCCTGCAAGAAGAAGCTACAAATAGGTGAGAGACGTGACAACTTGCTAAGGAATCCATAGTCTTCACTAAGCAAATTTAACATTCAAGTAAAGGACACTATGAATAGTCATGGAAAAGGCAACACTTAGTCATTTTTATTGATAAAAAGGTATACAAATGATAATGGATTCACCATACTCAGGTGGATCATCCCATACAATGGCCGAAATGGCTAGTTCTTATAGAACTTGAGATAGAGAGAGAGAAGAAGAGAGAAGTCCAAGGGTCACAAGGACACTTGTCAAGATGAGATAAGTATTTAATAGTTAATGTGAGAATGATATGGGATGAAACATGTAATTTTTGGAAGTCCAAGTGTCCATACAAGTCATAAACTTCATGAAAAGTGGCAAAAACTCCTCATTTTGCATTAAAAACTACCTTCATGATTGCCTCTATTTGAACATCCTATAACTAATAAGTAATATTCCAAATTATTGGAATTGAATAGGAGGATCTCATAAATTCCTTTAAATGTATTGGTTTCATGTTTTGTCCTCTATAAACCTTCGAAAGTGAGCCTTCATCATCTACTATCTATAAAACTACTCTCCCATGCACCCTTCACACTTATCTTCCAAAAAGAGATTATTTGATCATTAAAACCCATACTAGGTAGTTAATGGCATGTTTTAAGACCCTACATGACCCCATAATCATAAGGGACAACTTAAGAAACCACCCACTTGAAGTTTTCACACTTTTCCCTAGCTTGTACAATATGCCAATATTCAACTACTACTAAGTACTTGAAACTTTGGCCTCTACCTTGCATTCCACTTAATATCATCAACAAAAACAACAAGTATCATCCAATTTGACCCAATATAATTAGAAACAACAACAAGGCATTTCCAATCAACAACAACAACAATAAAAACTCTTTTATGGTCAACAAATTCCCTCTATTCAATAATAAATCCCCACCAAACATGGTGGTAGGGTATTTACTCCCTTTAAATCAGGTTCTAATCCACATATCTAGTCTAATCCACCTTTCCTAACCCATCAAAATCCATCACATTCATCCCAAAACCCACTTTTATCTCAAGAGTGGAAAGATATGAAGGATGTTATTCGAGGATTACAAATGGAAAACTCATGTAAAAAGTTGATCTTTGAAAAAATATGTCCTTATCCATTTGATTTAATTATTCTTCAAGTCCCTTTCCAACCTCATTTTGAGGCTCCTAAATTTGAAAAATATAAAGGAAAAGGGGACTCAATAAAGCATATTAAGTAATTATTCTTGGCTCTATAATAAGTGGTATTTTCCCCCATAGTTTGGGTAACCAAGGATTGGAATTATTTTTTCACTTGCTTAAAAGAATAGTTACAACATTTGATGATTTTTAAAATGGTTTGTTAATCATTTATATTATAAATTGGAGCATGAGTTGACAATGGTTGACCTTTATAATACAAAAAAATGAAATGGGGAGAGATTTTAATCCTTTTTATAGAGATGGAGATGCTGATCCAATAGGTTTCTACGTTCTTTCCTAAAAAAATAACTATCAAACATTTTTGTCACCAATTTAAATGCAAAAATGGACTTTCATTTATGATTACATTATGCTAATACCTTTGATGAGATTATTGAAAATGGTGTGCAGATCAAAAAGGCTTTGAATGAAAGAGGGTTAATCAAAACATAATCTCACAATCAAGATCAAACAATTAATTCACCATACAAACCTAAGCTGTTTAATAAGAGTAAAAAAATTAGTCAGTGATGGTGTGACTGAGGAAATACATGTGCAAAAAATTCATCCACTATCTATCTAAAACTCTCCATATACATAACCAATCACACTTCAAATACCACCACCTAGAACACAGTATTAGTAAAGAACATTGACCCCTATTAGTGAACCTATAGAAGTTGTGTTCCAAAAGATATTGGCAAAAAATTTATTTTGTGGCCTAATACCAAAAATTTAAATGAAGGTCAACCAAAGCCCACCTCGTATAGAGATAATGAATATTGTGATTACCATCACATCAAACGTCACGTAATACATAGTTGTATGTAACTTAAAGATTATGTGTAAGAATTATTTGAGCATGGATAAATTGTGCTTAACAATGGTGTATCATCATCCAATAAGAATATGAGCATATTTAAAGATTCATTTCTAAGACATAATCATAACAACAATCAGATTAATCAAAATAATTGTAAATAAAATCAACATAATCTAAGTAATCATCAGTAACAACAACAACAAGATCCCAATCAAAGTAAACATTTGGGAACCAACTAGGTGGATTATCATAACACCTAATATAATTATGATAATTTTGTGGGTTGTATTATAGATAATAATAATATAACCATTATAAATATTAATCCTCCTCATATATCTAACACTAGTTAACATGTTAGGCTCATCATTTAAGGAACTTCCCCATCACATCCTATTAACCCTACTCTGGCTCAAGATTATGTTGTTACCACATGATGCACAAAGGTTATAATTCAAGGTTATTCCACATCAAAATCCAAAAATCAAACCCAAGGATTTTTTCCTACCAAATCCAAACCATCCACTTTATCCACTGAGAAGCCATATGACCTTATTAAATGATCAAATAAAACTCCATATATATCCATTTTATATTTTTTAAGAACATCTGAGCTTCATAAAGAAATTGTTATCACTTGGATTTTCAACCTTTGAGGAGATAAAAATATCTCCTCATCCAATTGGCACAATGTAATCACCTCTAAGCTTGTGGGTAGCCTAATGACTGGGGTGAATCTCTAGATAGGGCTAGCTCCCTTGATGTACCACTTAGGATTGAAACTACTACTAAATTTGGGGGGTAAAAAGGGATAAGGATAACTAAAATAAAACTAATACAAGGGATTTGATACAAAAAATTTAATAATGACATCCAACCATTTGCATATTACACTTGAAATCAAAGGACAACTAAACATACACTCTCCAATCTATGTCTTCTTACATCAATATTACATTGTGGGGTTATGGATGAATTTGAAAATCTAGGAGGAATAGACAAGAGGAATTGAATAGAACCAATGAAAATACTAACTCACTTAAACTTTGACATTTCCTAGAACACATCACTTGCCCTGTAAGAAGAATCTACAAATAGGTGAGAGATGTGACAACTTGCTAAGGAATCCATAGTCTTCACTAAGCAAATTTAACATTCAAGTAAAGGACACTATGAATATTCATGGAAAAGGAAAAACTTAGTCATTTTTATTGATAAAAAGGTATACAAATGATCATGGATTCACCATACTCAGGTGGATCATCCCATACAATGGCCAAAATGGCTAGTTCTTATAGAACTTGAGATAGAGAGAGAGAAGAAGAGAGAAGTCCAAGGGTCACAAGGACACTTGTCAAGATGAGATAAGTATTTAATAGTGAATTTGAGAAGGATATGGTATGAACCATGTAATTTTTGGAAGTCCAAGTGTCCATACAAGTCATAAACTTCATGAAAAGTGGCAAAAACTCCTCATTTTGCATTAAAAACTACCTTCATGATTGCCTCTATTTGAACATCCTATAACTAATAAGTAATATTCCAAATTATTGAAATTGAATAGGATGCTCTCATAAATTCCTTTAAATGCATTGGTTTCATGTTTTGTCCTCTATAAACCTTCGAAAGTGAGCCTTCATCATCTACTATCTATAAAACTGCTCTCCCATGCACCCTTCACACTTATCTTCCAAAAAGAGATTATTTGATCATTAAAACCCATAATATGTAGTTAATGCCATGTTTTAAGACCCTCCATAACCCTATAATCATGAGGGACAACTTAAGAAACCACCCACTTGAAGTTTTCACACTTTTCCCTAGCTTGTATAATATGCCAGTTTTGATTGGCTAAGTTGGAGCTATTTTTTGATGCACTTATAAGTTTTTAAAGAGTATTAAATTGACATGATGGGTTATAAAAATTATATATATTCTTCCCAAAGTTGTTTTCATGATTAAAATCCTTATAGAACCTAAAAAACATAAAAAATGGTAAAAAAGAGTCTGTTTTACACCCAATTTGTACAAGTACATATAGAAAAAAAGTATGGGGATAATATTTGAGGATTAATGTTCAAAATAAAATATCTATTATGGTCAAACTATTCCATTTTATTGCATTTCCAACTCTATTTTCTCAAACTAGTCTTGGCTTAGGGTTTAGTAGGGTTTTAGGCCTATTTTTGGTCTTAAGGTTGGTTCATTAAGTTTGGACATCCAAAATACTAACAAATTATCCAAGGATGATCTTTAAGGACCCTAATAACCTCCTTAAACTCCTTTGGTCTCCATGAAAAGACTCATGGGAGATGTGAGCTTCTAAAAATGCCTTATCGAACTTGTTTCCTTCATTCCAATAGGATTGATGGGTTTATGAGCCCAAAATGGATTATCAAAGGTTTCCCATGCACTCAAATATATACAAAACACATATATACAACTCATAAACATGTTTAAATCATTTGGATAGCTTCTCAAAAGATAGAAATGAAGATGACTCCCCTTTGGCCTTAGCTTAGACCTTATTTCATAAGCCTACCTGCAAATTTTTGGTGTTTGAGACATTAAATTGAGATTAATTTCATTAAAAACATTCAAAAACTTCTAATTACATCTAAAAATCATGCTCAAATAATGTGGACATCTTACCTAGGACTATGATTGAAACTGACCCCTTGTTAGATGTTATGTTTCAAATAGTTCTACCTGCATAATTAACACTTTAGACAATTTTGTTTGGTTTCACCTTTATATATTTAGTTTAAAGTATTTTCATTGGTATCCCCTAGCTTCAAAAACCTCCTTAAATTATTTCCTTGACCTCTAGTTTACTCCTTTTCCCTAGTCCTCCAAATCTGCCAATTTCATGCAAAAGGGGAAGTGCCCCCTATCTAAGATAAAATAGAGGGAACTTACCCTATTTTCCTATAAAAAATAAATATTTCATGGGATTATTTATTCCCTATAAAATCTCTTAATAAATTTTTATCTCTTGGTCATATGTTTTGACCTTCTAAAATCATGAATTTTTGATATAGACTTGTCAAGGAGGCTACGTGCAAGGTTTGCTCTCCATAGACTGTGTGTAGCTTGTTTAGACCCTTTTACATGAATTATTTGGGTTATAAAAGAGTTTATAGATTATATAAACACTATTAACAAGGTTCTACAATTCATTTCATCACCTTAACCTTCTACATGCCTTTCAATACACTTTGCCAATGATGACTGTGTGTCAAACCCTATTGTGTTTTCCCTTAAGCCTAATTATAAGTGAAATTTTGATAGGTTTAAGTTTTTATAGGTACTTATAAATATAATTTAAGTCATTTTTAACTACCCCATGCCTTCTTGAATCCATTATATCTATGTTTTACATCGTAAGTCTCATCAAACTTCTCCCTTTTCCTATTGTCTGCACACTACCTCTTGGTTGCTATAGGTGATCACAGAGCTTGAAAGAGTCCATGTAGGATTTTTCCATACTATTTGAAAATTATAAATTTCTATCATGGTTATGAAGAAGGTGTATATATGCTTAACTCATCATTTTTATTCCCAAACCTATTCATTGTTTGTCACAGTCACTTAAAGTGGATGTAGGTGTATATTTTAGATAAGGGATACCTATAGTGGTGTTTGATAGAGGTCATGAGTCTTCCCATAACCTTAAAATATACTTACCAATGATTTAAACATGTTAATTCACCCAAAATGGCTACAACATCACTTGGAGGTTGAACATATCACTAATACCAGTCATAGGTGAATGACTATATACTCTACCTAGTGTACTCTTGTAGGTTTAAATTTCATGATTCAAACTTGAAACATTATTTAAGGGTTAATTGAGAATTATTTAGAGTCACTTAAAACATACTTAGACTCACTAGGTTTCAACCTACCTAATCTAAGGCCATCCTTTTGAACCTTTACCCTATTCACAATTTGCCTCAGTCAACTAGTAATGATTGTAGGTGCTTTTTGCCTTGGAAGGGGTACTTCTAGATATCAAGAAACTCAATCATTGAATACTAACCTCCTCCGATGGTTCCTTATTCACCTTGTCATGATTTTTTCCATCATCAAATTGATTTCAACATGAAGGCATGGTTTGGAATTATGACATTGAGTGGAAAGGTCTATTTTGGCACATTCTTGTAGGTTTTACTAATTGATTTTAATGCATAAAATGTGATTTTGGGCTCCTAAATTTTCTATCCTCTTATAACCCTCTTCCTCTTAGACTTTGACATGTTATTGTCCTTTCTATAGGTTAAAAAACAAGGTCATGAGATGTATCAAAAGTCACTTAAAACCCTATTTTAGAGCTTCCATAAAACTCTTAGATCCTTTGCTTTGCTCTTTTAGGGACTAGATCCCTGAATATAATCCTCTTTTGCTTGAGAGCAATATGACATTTCATTTGCCACTCCACCTCTAAAAAACATATTTCATGGTCTACATAACATGTTGTAAATCCAAAGAAGGTTTCAACATTAGTTAATCTTCCCATATGACACTTCAACTTACTATTGACACCACCTGTAGGTGATCATTTCACATAGTCAGTGAGGTCAAGGAATGACATCATACAAAGTATACAAGTTTTTAGACACTTCTAGTCTTAACCAATTATTTCAATGCACTTTTAGCAGTCTTAAGATATTGAAAACCATATCAATCCTCCACCTTATCAACATGATGTCATCAAAGGCTCTTGTAAGTGTATATGGGTTGTATGTATGTAGTAAATGCAGAATGGAGCAACATGGGTAGATGAGTGGTTTCAAGAACAAAAAAAACTCAATGTAAAACCTTAAAATCATAATTTACACCAATGAAAACTTAAAACAAGTTTCAAAACTTCTCCTTCAATGTGGAAATCATCCTTGTAACCACCTATATATGCATACTCCAATGGCAGACTGGGTGAAGTGTGTTTATGTATGTAAACTATGAACATTTTTTTGGAGAATGAAGTTTCAAGGTGAAGGAAACTATTATAACACATTTTAAAATTTTAAATTAACTTAACACAACTTTTTGAAACCATGGAGAAACACAAAGTTCCTGAAAATGGTGAAAACTGCCCATTACACTCAACAGAGACTAGTCTGCAAATTTGAGGTTATTGGCTCATCCAAACACCATAAAACATGAAACCAAGTATGGGAGACATTATTTTATATATATAATATAATATATAACTAACATTAGTAAGTGGTTCATATGGAATTCTTCAAAATAAGGCAAACCCTGAATAGTACACAGATTAATAGGCAGATTTGCACAACCAAATTCAAATGGATGATTCATAAATCATAGTTAATAATTATAAAAAATATTTATATTAAAATAGATTTATATTATTTTAAAATTACCTTTAAAAATAATTCTACTTGAAACTCTTTCTACTGGCTGTACCAAGTATAAACCTGCAAGTCACTTTTATATGCCAAGAAAGATAAAAATGGAGTAGAACGGTTTTGGATTATAAATGGCACTTTAAAATCATTAAAAATGTGGATTTGAGTTAAATAATATTAAATTACATCCCTTGACCCTATCCCATGTGGCACACTTCCCAAAAAATCTGTACAAGTGCCATTTTCTCTCTTTTGCTCAAGAAAACTACCCTTTCTTCTACATAACCTGCCATATTTTAGTTTTTTCAGTTACTTAAGACTTATAATGACACATGGGACACTAAATCATGTTTTTACACCTTCAAATTTACCAATAAACCCATACAAAGCATTAAATTCACTATTTTGACCCTTAAAATGACCCAAAATAACATGAGAGACTAATGAAATAAGTGACCAAGGATACTATAATATTTAATGGCACAAAATGACCTATAAAATACCTCATGACATGATATTTGACCCCCTAAAACACCTAAAAGTCAATTTATTACCAAGGGGTGCCCTAATTTAACGTAAAAGTTAAATTTGGTCAATAAGTTGGTGACTCATAGGGGTAGTATGCCTCCTATACTAACTAGACCAGTAGCCTTATCCATCCATTAGGCTTATGGATTCATTTAAATACTGAGACAAACAATAAAACTTTGTCCATTGACCATAAAAGTTTGATCAATACAAGGCACTAATGACTACCTCTACCACATAAAACAAAGGACACACACCAAAGCAAACAAACTAATAGGACACACACACACACATTTTTTCAAAGAAATTATGGGAAGTATAGAAAAAAATACTATGTACAACTAAAAAATAACATACCTCCCTCTTTGATCAAAGGGAAAGTTTCCTTAATCTCCTTTTGTATGAGATGGATGAGGGTGCCAAGCATGTTTCTCTTTAGATTGAACACTTGATGGACCAAACCTATTCCTTGGCACTTCACTTTACTTGTTATAAAATATATCATCTTAAAATAGGTCTCTAATTTATACATATTCTTTTTGACCTTGTAAACATACCTCATATTATTTCCCACTTTCTTTCTCATGATCAACTTTCATCCTTTTTCTAGGCATGGTCTCAAAATGAGTGATTTATTGTTCCTTGAAAGATGGGGGCAAATAAAGTTTTGTATTGACCTCCAAAGGATGTTGTGTATTTTTATCTTTCTCACCTATGACATGTTAGACAATGTCATCTTGCTCATCTATGACATCTTGGACAATGCAATCTTTCTTACCATCACTTGTAACCAACTCTAAAGGAATTGTAGACCCTTTGAGAGATTCAAACTCTTTGCAAGTGTCCTCAAATATCTAGCACAATTCATCATATTCAATTTGATAAAGATAATGAAGAGGAAAAACAAGAGAGACTCTTTCAAATTATTCTTTAGATTCCAAATGAACCTCTTCTAAGATTTATTCTTTAACACAAGGAGTGTATGCTTCATCATCAACCAAACAAAGAGATTCAACACAAGAACTCAGCTCTTCTTCATCACTTAGGACCTATTTTAAGTTTTCAAATTTTACCTTATCTATCACAATCTGATCTTGTTTATCAAGGGTTGAAACATCTTCAAACTCCTTCCTAGTGATGCCAAGACTAGGCATCTTGAAATCCGATGACTTAGCCCAATGAGGCTGCCAAGGGGTTGCATTTTCCTCAAGTAAGAATTTTGAATCTTCCTCAATCAATTTCTCTTCTTGAGGTTCCCACACTAAAGGTCCATCAAGGTAAAATGTGATGGAATGAGGACAAAGGGAACTAGTTGGTGGAGGTGGGACATAGGGTTCAAAATCAGATTGAGAATGCAAAGTTGGGGATTATTTTGAGAGCTCTTGAGTAAGGGGAGGCAGACCTTGGGATAAAACCACTTGATTTTCTTCCTTACACTTAAAAAAAACCTCATTAACATCTAATTTATCTTGATTAATATCTTGAAAAAGGGTGTATGGGGTGTGTTTAGGCATAGGATCTTCTTTTGGATCTAAACCTTCCATCACACCTTGACTCAACAACCTCATCTTTGACTCTAACTCCTCAATTTGCTTGGATAGGTTTTCTTTGAAAAGTATATTTTGGATCTCATATGAATCATCATGAGTATGGGGAATACATTATGGCTTCCATGGAACACAATAACCTTCTTGAGTAAGAGTGGGAGGGACTTGCAAAGGATCAACTCCATTCTCCACTTCAGAATCTTGGACAATGCTTCTATCTTCTTTCTTTTCCCATGACTCAACTATATTACTCCAGCTTAGGATGTTAGTATTAGAAGCATATTATTGAGGAATGGTAAGAGGATTTTGTATAGGATCAAGAGTCTTCTCAACCTCACACTCTTTGTCAAGACTTTTCTCCTCTTTCTTTCACCATGATGCCACTATCTTATTCCAACTTAGGACATTGGAGTTATGAGTCTCCTTTTGAGGTGGTGGGGATGCAATGTGAGAGGTAAATGAGGGTTTGAACTCCACTTCCTTTACTTCCAACATGGACTATTTTATATGCATATTTTCCAACTCAATTTGCCTATCGATATTAGCTTCGAACATAAGATTTCTTCTTTCAACTCTCTCCTCCAGCTGATTTGGAAAAGGATGACTTTGATGGGATTGATTTGGCTCATGATTAGGGGCATATATGGCTGGTATGAAAATTAGGGAAGTGGATATAAAGGCTAATAGGTATGGTTAGGTTTCCTTTCTTGAACTCCTATCTTATCCTCTAAGGAAGAGACTAAACCACTCACATCCATCATCTCACTTGTGAGTCTTTGCCAATTGGCTCTCTCAATAAGTACCCACTCTTTATTGATTAAATAAAAAAATTCTCTCACCTTATGAATAACATGATCAGGAACCTCTATACCACATCCCCTTTGATTATCAAGATCCAACATATATCTCTCATAGCCCAAGAGTGTCTTCTTGAAGGTGGAAATGGGTTAGCTTGAGGAGTGGCTAGGTTGACTAGGAGGAACAAAACATTGAGAAGGCTTGGTTATAGGACTGACATAATTCATGCATGGGATGACAAAGATCATATTGGAACTGATAAAATTCATATTGAACATGATAAGGATCATGACAATATTGACCAGGGACTTTTTTATATTGATAGGGAATGGTACAAGCTTGAAATGTCTCACCAACTTGTAGAGAACAAAACTCAACACTATAGTCAGCCATGAAACCTCATTTAAAGAAAGAGAACAAAGGAAAAATTTTACCATAAATATTAAAATGATAACCTTGGCTTCTTGACCAATGGATATATCTTTAGAGTCACCATTGATGTTTTGATAGATGCATCTAAAGGCTGATTGTTGAAGAGACAATACCAAAAATCTCTCCAATCTCTTGGAACAAGAGTCCCACTAGGCATGCCAAAAACTATTGTCACTTAGTATTTACACCCTTTTGAGGATATTAAAGTATCTCTTCTCATCCAAGTGTCACAATGGAATCACCTCTAGACTTGTGGGTAGCCTAAGGAATGAGGTGAGTCTTTAGATAGGGCTAGCTCCTTTGATGTACCACTTAGGATTTCAACTAATACTAATTTTCAGGGGTGAAAAGGGATAAGAGATAGCTAAAATAAAACTAATCTAAGGGAGGTGATACACTAAATCATATTTATGACATCCAACCATATGCATATTACACTTAAAATCAAAGGACAAGCTAAACATACACTCTCTAATCTATGTCTTCTTGCATCAATGTTACATTATGGGGTTCTGGATGAATGTGAAAATATAGGATGACTATAAAATATTCCTTGAATGATACTAATTAAGATACTAACTCACTTAAATTTTGACATTTTTTCGAACACATCACATGTCCTTTTAATAAGAAGCTACAAATAAGTGAGAGAATGTGACAACTTATTAAGGAATCCATAGTCTTCACTAAGCAAAATTCAACATTCAGGTATAGAACACTATGAAAAATCATATAAGATGTAACACTTAGTAATTTTATTTATCAAAAGGTATAAAAACTATAATAGGCTTCACCATACTCAGGTGGATCATCCCATACAATGCCAAAATGGCTAGTTCTTATAGAACATTGTGTGTGTGTGTGTGTGTGTGTGTGTGTGTGTGTGTGTGTGTGTGTGTGTGTGTGTGTGTGTGTGTGTGTGTGTGTGTGTGTGAGAGAGAGAGAGAGAGAGAGAGAGAGAGAGAGAGAGAAGAATTCCAAGGGTCATAAGGACACTTTTCAAGATGAAAAAGTATTTAATTGTGAATGTGAGAATGATATGGGATGAACCATGTAAGTTTTGGAAAGACAAGTGCCAATTCAAGGCATAAAACTTCATGAAAAGTGGCATAAAACTCCTCATTTTCCATAAAAAATTACCTTCATGATTGCCTCTATTTTAACATCCTATAACTGATTATGACTGGGTCTAGTTATTATAGTGTAGTTTGGGGACATAATATATGCCTCTCCATGGATTTTTTGCATGCCTAGTCATCTTAAAACTCTTAGAAGTGATTCATCATCATTTGTTGTCTAGAAAACACTCCTTTCATGCACCCTGCACACTTAGCTTCCAAAAATATATCAATTTATCATTAAAATATATAAAATTTAGTGAATTACATGTTTTAAGGCCTTCATGGCCTTATAATCATTAGGGATACCTTAAATTCATCTCACTTAAAGTTTTTCATCTTCTTCACTAGCTTGTCTAATAATCCAGTTTTGACTGGTTGAGTGAAACACCTAGTTTGGACAATTAGGATTTGTTTCAAGGAATTATATTGATATGTATATTTATATTAAGTATTAATATTTCCATCCATATTATTTTCATCTCTTGAAACCTCCTCTAGAAAACTTGTAAAATAATCAAAATAGTGAGGAAAACCCTATTTTCCCCTATCTATACAAGTTCATACTTCTATTATGGCATTTGAGGGATCCTAAGGGAGTCCTATACAAGGTAAAATATATATTCTTGTCAACCTAGTACAATATATTTCATATACAACTCCATTTTACAAATCAGGTCTTTAGCAAGGGTTTTCAAGGGTTTTAGACCTATTTTTGGTATTAATCATTGTTTATAAATTTTAGACATTAAAATTACTAAAAAAAAACTCCAAGGATGTTATTTAGGGACTATAATAAGCTCCATTAACTCCTTTTCCACCCATTTAGTGCCTCATGCAAGATGTGAGCATTTCAATCTGGCCTATCAAGCTTTTTCTCCTCTATTCTTGCATACCTAAGAGAGTTTTGAGTTAAAAAAGTGGATTCCTGATGTTTCTTTGCTTTAAAAAATATTTAAAACCTATTTATCCACCCCATAAATGTGTTCAATAATTTTTATATCTTATCACATGCTATAAATTCAACTAACTCCTCATTTGGGCACTAGGCTTAAGCATGCCAAGTAGGTTTGAGTTATCCTTAAAACTCCAAATGGCCTTTAGTGGTTTTAATTGTCTATAAATATATTTAATACATATATTATTACCTTATAATCATGCCTCAACTTATTATATATATTACTTCATGTCACAAATTTCAATGACCCTCTATTTGGTCTCTAGGCCTAAGTGTGTTTAGCAAGCTTAACTATAACTCCAAGGGTTTTAGACCTCCCTGTTGGGTTTCATATTTTGTGTTATGTTTATATAATTATATTATATTTTTTATATCTTAAAAAAAAAATTTAAAAATCTCATTATCTTTTGGCTTATCCTTTTTATCTTTGACCCTCAAATCTGTCAGTGTTTGTGTGAGGAGTACCCCCTATATGAGACAAAATAAGGGGTACTTCCCCTATTTTATTAGGTTATGTGAGTATTTTATGGGTACTTATTAAATATTTTATGATGAAATAAATAAAATTTCAGCCATATATCATCTCATTTGATCCCTCAAACATACCAAAAAAGTAAAGATAGACCCCTTAATAACAAACTATGTAGGGTCTCTAGGAATGGACTAAGTTTTGCATTTGAAAGAGTCCTTCCCTAATATATTACATGTTATAGGTAATTAATTATGTTATGAACATCATGATTTTTTTAATTAGTCTATCCTCACTTAAAATACCCACACACTTCATCCCATACCCTGCCAATCAAGACTGCAAGAAACCTTATGACTATGACTAGTGTTTCCTTTACAATAGTGGCCTATAAGTGTCTATTCATGGATTCTGGAATTGGTAATGGTGTTTTAGGCCTATTTATGGATAATTTACATCAATATCACATGGTTTTAAGTCACTTTATTCACCACTTTAATGATACTTCTCTGTCAAGCTAGGTGCTACCCTGACTGTGCTTGTGTTTGTTTGTTTAGTAAACCTACTTGTAGGTGATGTTTATGTGCTCAAGACCTTGTCATAGAGTGTTATAAAGTTATTTGAAGTTTTAAAAATACCATTTAATCCATTATTTAATTTTATATCTCATAATTTTAATGTATTTCTCCTAGGACCAATCTTAAGCAGTCAATTTTATCTCTATGTTTCCTCTTCAAGTGGCTATAGATGCATATCTTGTAGGTATGCAAGGGACACATTTAGTGGTGTTTGATCATGATGTCAAGAGACATTCCATGGATTTATGATAAAAATTTATAGCTTATAAAGGACTTTATTCACATGTATAATTCATTTTAATTTGGCTATAACACCACTCAAAGGTATGACTTCATGAGTCATTAGTTTGATGGTCATAGGTGTATGTGCCTATATACTCTACCTAGTGTACAGACTTGTAGGGTTACTGCTTCATGATTCAAACTTGAAACAATATTTAAGTAGCCCATTGAGAATTGTTTGATGAAATCACTTATCATTTGGACTTTAATTTCCACTATGGTTTAATCCTATGACCATGGGATCCAAGTCTATCCTTTTAAATTTTGGAGCTAAAGTTCACATTTTGAGCTCTTTCCTATAGATAATCACTGTAGGTGCCTTTTAGGTCATGGAATTTGTCAACTTGTAAGACTTTCAAGAAAATGATATCCATTTGTCATACTCACCCTAAAACTTTGATAGGCTTATTATTCATATTTTATATGATTCATTTTCTACCACTATTTAATGTTTTATAATACTTTAGAATTCATGGTTATACAAGTCCTATGACATTGAGTGGAAACCCCTTTTTGAGGGCTTCATTTCACCATTTTAGGGATAAGAGACCAAAACACAGTCCATTGCCTTTTCATTTTTTTTCACGCTTCAATTTATCTTTATAGAATTTTTATTCATTTTAAAGGACCAAACCAAGACCTTAAGGAAATTTCCAATTATTTCTCTCTTCATGAAATCATTTTAGAACCTACTCAGCCAGTTGTAGGTGAATGCTTTGGTCTACCAACAATGAACTAGGTATGAATAATATGGAACCTGCTATGAATGTGAAATTTTTATGATCCCCTTATGTGTTCCAATGCATATTTTTAAATTATAATAAATTGTATTACATGTCCAGCTCTCCACACATTAGCATGATGTCATGAGGGGCCTATAGGTGATGCATTTCAGGATAGTTCTAGTGCAGTACAAGGATATGGATATTAGACAAGAATATGTTAAGAAACTTCTATGTCTTCACAAAGACCACTCAAATTCAATTGGTTAACCTTCAAAAAAAAGATATTCATCAATAAACACATCGAAACCATCCACCCTCTAACACATGATTTCACCAACATGGCTCTTGTACACCTACATATGCATTATATGTAGGTACAAAATGCATAATGGTAGCAACATGGGTAGATGAGTGGTTTCATGAACTATAATTGCAAACTCAATGTCCAAGCATCTATTCATGAACTTTATACCAACTCTTGATGGCTTGATACAAGTTATCAACACTTCTGATTACAACTTAATGGATAATCATCCTTGCAATAAGCTGTATATAGCATGATTGCAATGTAAGAGTTGGTGCAAGCGTGTCTATACAATGGAAAATATGAACATTAGCTTGCAAACAACCCAATTAGATGACATGGTGAAACAAAAACATGAGATGACTGTGGTCACATATCATAATGAAATTATGTAACACCATTTCTTAGTTGTATGAGACCCTTATAGGAGAACACACTTAGTTCAAACTAAGAAGCACTGGTAGCTAAAACTACACATGGCACTTAAAAGACACTAGTCTTGCACAGTTGAGATTAGATTTCCTCATTCAAACACCATGAAAGATGAAACTAAGATGTGGAGACCATCTGAGAAGGTACATTTGACACCCTCTGGATCCCACCTTAGTAACTTATTTATATATAATTACCCAAAATGAAGTAAAACCTGATAGAGTGTACATGAAAGATCTAGTAAAAGAGCACTGTCAACTTCAAATGGATGATTGATAAACCAAAGTTGATAATTATCAAAAATATTTATATTAAAATAGAGGTCTCTAATATTTCTAAAATAACTTTCCCAAAATCATTCTACCTTGAAACTCTTTCTACTAGTCGTACCAAGTATAAACCTACAAGTCACTTTTGTATGCCAAGAAAGACAAAAATGGAGTATAACATGGTTTTGGATTATAAATGGAACTTTAAAATCATTCCAAACATGCATTTGAGCTTATTAATATTAAATTACATTCCTATGACCCTATCTCATGTGGCACACTTCCCAAAGAAGCTCTATACAAGTGCCATTTTCTCTCTTTTGCTCAAGAAAATTGCCCTTTCTTCTACATAACCTACCATATTTCAGTTTTTTCAGTTAATTAAGACTTATAAGGACACATGGGACATGAAATCACATTTTTACACCTTCACATTTCCAAATAAACCTATAAAAAGCATTAACTTCACTATTTTGACCCTTAAAATGACCTAAAATGACATGAGAGACTAATGAAATAAGTGATCAATGCTAATATAACATTTCATGGAACCAAATGACCTATAAAACACCTCATGACATGATATTAGACCCCCTAAAGAACCTAAAGGTTAATTTTTTACCTAGGGGTGCCCCAATTTGACCTAAAAGTTAAATTTTGTCAACAAAAATCTTGAATAAGCTTCTTCAACAATCCAAACTCCCCAATAACATTTATCCTTCACAATTTTAGGAAATCATAGGAAAATTTTCCTTGGGGAAGCAAATCACTTTTGAACAAAGTGACATGTCACCATTGGTTATTCATGTAAGAATCCCCTTTACATTGAGGTGATCATTACCTGACACAAGGTCAAGAGGCTTTCACAGACAATGGTTTAGGTTTGAACATTATTATTTCACTTTGGATATGATAATGTGCAATGAGAATGAACTAGCACCGATTATTTGATCATAATTGTTGGGCCTATCACCCATAACACTCTTTTTCATGTCATCAACTTAGACGTGTTGTATAATTTGATCCTTAGGCATCTATGAATCCATGTAATGCATGTATTTTTATCCACCCTACATCAATGCCTTAAATTCCCACATTCTAGTATTGAGATTACCATTCCAATATTTTTACAACCTTACTAGTATTGTAAAAACGTAGATGTTGAAAATGGTATAAATTATTGTCTTAGCATGTAGTGCATAACCAAAAATAATAAAAAAGTTGTACCAACATATTCTAAATCCTCCTAAATGGATCTTGATAGCCTTACTTCCTCATACAAAGGTCTACATCCCAAAGTATTATCTAATTTCACATTCAAAGACAAAGGTTGTGGAGAGTACTTAATTAATGATGTTTTTCACTTGCTAAATTTCCCAAATCATCCAAATCCCATGGTAGGCCCAAAATGGAGTGGTATGGAAATGTTGATTCTCATCAAGTGAGGCCTCTATATTTTACTTAAAATGGTCTCTTAGATTTGGAAAAAGTTAGTAGTTTCAGATATCCTTGGTTATATAACAATGGATTTTCTCCAGACTATTAGAGTAATAAATATCTTGTCTCTAATAAAATCATGGAACATCTTGCTTACAAAGGCTAATGATTGGGGGAAATCAACAAAGCATTCTTGAGTTTGTACCCCATAACAAACAAAAGGAACTTGAGGTGTTAGATACAAACCACTTAGGGGTGACCCCTTATATCTTGAAAGTGACAAAATGATAACATATAATGATGATTTCCTTGATAGTGACATAGAGTCATATTATAGTATATATAATGATCTTTTTGACACATACCTCTTTAAGAATAATATCATCCTTACCATTCACCTTGACCTTCATTATCCTAAACTCATCGAGTGGGGACAACATGATTACATACCATTGGATGAGTTTAAAAATTATGATGTTATTTCAAAAGTATTGGGACTTAGAGATGGCTTCCTTCTTGGGGACAATAAATAGGGATTTGAGATTAATTTGGATCCTTCTACCTACTTTGGATAGCATATGGATTTCTTTAGTCAAAAAATAAATAAAATAAAAAATTAATGTCATCTAGTGAAAACCTCCTTGAGGTGTTATTGGACAATGACAAATGTAAAAATAAAGGCATGTCCATTGGTGAAAACCTTTCTAAGGAATCAATAGATGAAGAAGTTTGATCTCTTCACAAGGAAGCATAGAGTCCTAGAAGTCTACGTATTATATTTAGTACATATGTCAGTCTTGAGGAGCAATGCACATTTGAATAATTGATCTAAGAATTTTTTAAACATTCCAAGATTGACCATTTCCTAAAATGAAAGATTTTTATTCTTCTTATATGGGTGATCTCAATGAACCAATCAGGTCATAATCATATGAATATTATTAGTTCCTTTTGGTGCCCACATTATTGGAGGATGGTTCCATGTTGCTTATGGAAGGTGTCATTGATGTCAACCTTGGTATTGAGGATCATCCATGAATCATTAATCTTAGTACCTCTCTCACCAAAGAAGAAAGTGATCTCATCATTATTATCCTTAAATATTTCATTGATATCTTTGCATGGTTATATTGTTACATGAATATATTAGACCCTTCTTTGGTTGTTCATCATCTTATAGTTCATCTTAATGCAAAACCCATCAAACAAAAACTATGGAAGATCCATCTATGTATTGTCATTTTGGTTAAGAAGGAACTCAAAGACTCTTGGAAGATAGGTTCATAAGGCCTATTGATTATTTAGAGTGTATCACTAACATCTTCCTCATCAATAATAAACCTGGAGGCATTTGCCTCTATATATGTTTTTGGGATATTAATAAATCATGTTCTAAGGATGGCTTCCAATTGCCAAATATTGATATGATTATCAATTCCACAAAAGGGTATGAAATTTTATCACTTATGGATGTATTCCCTATATATGACTAAATTAAGATAACCCTTGAGTATCAACACAACATCATTTACTAATCCATGGGGGATGTTTTATTACTAGGTCATGTCTTTTGGCATTAAGAATGCTAGTGCTACTTATCAGACAGAAATGATTTTCCTATTTCATGACATGGTGCATGATATTATGGAGGATTGTGTAGATGAATTTTTGGGAAAATATAAGACCCATGAAAGATACCTAGAAACTTTATGGAGTGAATGGATTTGAGTGTATAACATTCACCTTAATCTAAAAAAGTGTGTATTCAGTGTTACATTTAATAAATTATTAGGCTTTATTGTTTCAAGGCAACGCATTGAAGTACATCTTGTTAAAGTGAAGGCCATAACTAAAATGCCTCCCCCATCAAATTTTAAAAAAACTAAAAAATTTACATGGAAAGATTTAGGCTATTCACCAGTTCATTTCATAGCTAGTTGATTGTTTCCATTCATTTACAAATCTCCTAAAAATGGGTACCACATTTTAGTGGAACAATGAATTTAAGGAGGAATTTGAATAATTGAATAAATATTTGGCTAATCCACCAGTGTTGGGCCCTCTAAAACCAAGAAAACCTTTGTTAGTTTACATTTAGGTAACCCAACATGCCTTGGGGTAACTTTTAGCCCAACATGATGATCAAAGAAAAGAATTCATTGTGTATTATCGGAGCAGGAAAATTGGTAGCCTATGAACATAACTATTCACCCATTGTAAATACATGTTTATTATTGGTCTTTTCATCTCTAAATTTGTGACATTTTATTCCCAATAATAATATCATTCTTATTTATAAAGTTAATCCACTCAACTAACTTCTATCAAAAGCAACTTTGATAGGTCACATGGAAAAATAGATTATGATCCTAAGCATTTGATATTAAATACACCAATTATAACGATAGTTATGGGAAGGTACTTGTTGATTAATGAGTAGATGCTCCATTATCAGACATAGCCTTTACAAATTAGTTTTATAGATGAATCCATTTCACCCTTGATGAATCATAGTAGTGGAATCTCTACTTTGATGGTTCCTTCACATCTTTTAGTCAAGGGTAGGTGTCCTTTTCATCACACCATAGGGGATATTATCCCTAAGGTATTTAATATTGGGTTTTTTTCATAAATAATATTGCGAAATAATAAGCTCTCATTTTAAGACCCCACCTCACAATCCAATGGAACATCCAACAATTGGTAGTATATAATGATTCCCAACTTATCATTAATCAAGTTAATGATGGATATCAAACAAAAGATGATAATCTTGTACCTTATAATTTCATGGTGAATAATCTCAAGCAATAATTTGAGCATATATAATTTGAGTAAGTGTCATAATCTAATAATATATTATCTAACACCATGGCCACTATTGGGTCACTATTGGAAATGTCTTCTAGTATCCAATACTCATTAAATAACTCATCGTGCCATCATATAATTGTCTATAATCATAAATATTATGTGAAATCATTGGTCCCATCTCACCTTCGTACATGACATCTACACTTACCTTCAAGACCATACCCTTCTCATGGATTTATCCCATACCCAACATAAATAATTTATCCATAATGCTTCCCATTACAACTTACTTGAAGACATGTTCTATTATATAGGTTATGATGGGATGCTCCTTCATTATTTTAGGAGAAGTGGAATTAGATATCAAAGATGTATATAATGGGATTTGTTGAGCGCATACTAGCAGCATGATCATCACTAAGAAATTCTTGCATACATGGCATTACTGGTTGATAATATAATCTGATGCTTGTGCATACGTCAAAAAGTGTGTAGCTTACCAAAAATTTAGAGATTTAATTCATGCACCGTCATTAGAATTTTAGTTGATTATAATCCCTTGGAAATTTTGCATATGGGGTACCAATCTCATGGGGAAGATAAACCCCACATCATTTAATGACCACAAATGCATCCTTACTACTATTGAGTCTTTTACTAAGTGGGTTGAGGATATTACACTCACTTATATAACCAATGCGCATATTTAAAAATTCATCCATAATCACATCATTTAATTTTATGGCATCTTATCCACTATCATTTTCAATAATGGCAAGTCCTTTAAAAATAAGGATATTAAAGCCCTCTTTACTCAGTTTCATAGTAAACACAAATGGTCAACTCCCTATTATCCATAAGGAAATGGTCAAGTTGAGGCATCAAATAAGACCATTATGAAAATTCTAAAAAATAATATCAATGAAGCTAATAATGATTGAAATTTATAACTATATCCTACCTTATGGACTTATCAAACCAACACACACACTCCTACATGTTCCACACCCTATTATTTAGTCTTTTAATCATAAGTTATCCTCCTTGTTGAGATCGAGTTTCACTCCTTTTGCATTTCATTGTAAGATCTTATTGATGATGAATATCATAGAGTAGCTCAGATACAAGATCTAGATCTCTTATATGAAAAAAGGCTAGCCACTTAAACCTTCTCAAAGCATATCAAAATTGGATGTCATATCTATAATAAACACATTATTTATAGAGAGTTTGAAGTTGTCAATCTTGTGCTTAAGGAAAATTAGTGAAATACCAATGCAGACCATACGAAGAAAGACAAGTTTGAGCCTAAATATTTAGGTTCATATGTTATCATTGATAAATATGGTTCTAGAGCATACATATTAGAAATAGAATATGCTAAATAATTAGATGAGCCCATGAATATCATGCATCTCAAGTGATTTTATGCTTGATTCATCAGAGCATTGTTTATGAGCACCCAATTTTGGGGGCATCCTTTCACTTCCATTTCCACCAATTTTCCATTCATGATCTAATCCATAGCATATCTCAATATCCCTTCCCCATGTTGACCTTGATGGTGAGTTATAGTATTAGAGGTTGTAATAGATTTGACATGATCAAAATGTAACAACATCCTTTTAGCTTGACCTCAAATAACCACATAGAAGGTTTTCCTTATATTATAGTCCTTAGATAGATTATTTTCATTGTGTCCTATTTTCACAACCTTTTATCCCTTCATCCCAACCTACATCTAGTTGGTTCCTGTGTCTTTCCTATCTTGCAACACTTCCCGTGTCCACTACTAGAGTTAGATTTCTCTTTGCTAGTAGTTATTTGTATATGTGTCTTGGTTTTCCCTTGTATTTACTTCATGTTCTACTTGTACATGTGTCTATAGTTTTCCATGTATATATCTATTCCAAAAATCCAAAAAAATTAGATAATCCCAAAATACCTAAAAATCAAAAAATTCCCAAAATCTTAGAAATTTAAAAATTCAAAAAAAAATCAAAAAGAGACATAAAGCCGCAAAATATTTGTCCAATTTTTCATCATATCCAACTATGAATTCCACTCTTTTCCCTTTTTGGGAAGACATTTTTTATAATGTTAACCTTCATCCTAATCCTATGTGCTTGCACACATTTCTTGGGAGGGTATCTTTCATCTAATAATTTCCATCTTAATTAACATCATTAATTCCCATTCTTCCCATCTTGGGAGAAATAAATTGGCCTAAGGTCCATGTATAATATGTAGGAAACACTCAGGTACGTGGGGTACCTAGGGTTAAGTCAGCCACCATCACATAATATTTCATCTTCCCCTTTTTCCTATTTCTAAGTTAAGTTTCTGACATTGTCATATCTTACACTTGTCCCAACTTAGGGGCACAACAAATAGGAGGTTTATTGAACACTCTCATGCAATGATGAATTTTTATTATTTTTTGTTTTAAATATTATGTGAATGATAATTTGATTATTTGTTTGTGTGTGATATTATTGATTGAGTCTTGGCTTAATGCATATGCATATGCAATGCCATCATGGTATTTTATATCATGATTTGTATTATCACACGTTCACATTTGATCTAGTCCTTGTGCAATTAGAACATATGTTATTATGATTTATTTTATAATTATAATGCATCATATCAACTACAAAATTAAAAATCAAGTTGTAAAGGCTATATGCCAATACACTCAAAACATCCCATTGCTACATCTATCATTATAATGGATAAGTGTGTTATCATGCTAAATAAAAATTACAACATTAATTATCACAAAGAGTACACACACTAACATAATCACATCATATAAAGGAGCATATAAGAGATAATCATAAAAAAACATCAGTATTATACATAATGATCCACATCAAATCATAAACATCACATCATAAATAACATCACATACATCAAAGGAGCATCATAGCTACATCAAATCTAAACCATGTATTAATGAGAGCACAATAAAATGAGCATCACACACACACACACACACACACACACACACACACACACACACACACACACACACACACACACACACACACACACACACACACATACATAAAAACTCAATGAGTACAAATGAATTTACATATATCCAACAATATGTCTATACATCGCATATATAAGTACATCTCATACATCAAAAATGAAGAGATATAATAATAAAGGTCTCATCATCTCTTGTTATTTATTTCAAGAGGTGGAGTCTTCTAAGGAGATTTACACACACACACACACACACACACACACACACACACACACACACACACACACACACACACACACACACACACACACACACACACACACACACACACACACATACACACACACACACACACACACACACACACACACACACACACACACACACACACACACACACACACACACACACACACACACACACACACACACACATACATAAAAACTCAATGAGTACAAATGAATTTACATATATCCAACAATATGTCTATACATCGCATATATAAGTACATCTCATACATCAAAAATGAAGAGATATAATAATAAAGGTCTCATCATCTCTTGTTATTTATTTCAAGAGGTGGAGTCTTCTAAGGAGATTTAGGCCTAGGGTTATCCTGATGTGAGCTTTATCTTGTGTTGTGTGGAGGTGTCATCTAAGGAAGCCCCGTCAAACTTGTCTACTATGGTGGTTGTTTAACTGACCTTTGAAAGGTAGATATTTTATGTGTCTTCAAGGATCCTCTAGACGTTTGACTACTATACTCTTGAATTGATGGTGCCCTGTGGCTCTATGGCACTGAAATCTCATATAATCACCTATAGTACCTAGCCTCATCCTTGGATCACATGATCTTTGATAGAGCCTTGGCTAGGCCCTATTGTGTTATAATATATGTAGTAGAATCCCACTCCCCATTAAACCTCTAAACATATGCATTGTTTGTATTCCACTCTCCTATCAAAATGGATACCTTAGTGTCCCTCACCTCTAGTTGGGCATGGATGCTAATCATCTATGTGACATGATCCCTCAAGGTTCCAATATTTCTATCTTAGGAAAAAATAAATGCCTATAATTTAGTAGTTTCCACATAAGCCCCTACTAACTGAACTCAAAATATGAACACTGATTGCTCCAATATAGATATCTCTGACACCCTAGCTATAATATTTACCTATAGTCTATCAATAATGGCATGGTCCTCAATTGATTCGATAAATGTGGATGGTCCTACCATGTCCTCTATCCCCAATTATCTCTTTATTATGGTCATGACTGTAAGTAGGTCATATACTATGGTAACATGATATGTGTACACCATCATCTACTTAGGAACCAATATTGCATACTTAGGCATGCACGAGATCTCACACACCTATGGTTTCCCCTACCCATCCTCAGCCTATAATATAACCTACCTCATCTAGCCCCATAATTTTTATTAGTATCCTACTTGACACCATGCCCTAAATCATACCCTTCATCTCTTACAACATCAATAATCATAGCAATGGTTTATTATACCTAAACTAGAACATGTGCCTATCATCTTCCCCCATCCCCATCTCTCTACACTTACATCAATCTCCTACATGCATCTCTCTACCTTTACCATTGAGGATAGGCATATGTTACTATATTTATTTGCCTTAGGGCATGTGCTTATACCAACTATAGTATCATCAATATAATGGGCCAACATTGTGCCCACCAGATAACATAGGCACCTATAACACTTGCATCTAAACCCCATATTTTTAAGCCCAAGGCACTACTATTACCATCAACAAACTCATGAATACGTTTTCCCTAAGTGTGGGTGTCCCCCTTTATTTTATCCCTCCTGTGTCATATGAATAAAATAATTATGACCCTCATACATGTCCTGTTGTATGAAAAACTAATACCGCACTAGATCAGAATGATATCTCTAAATAGTAAACTCTTCGTGACCAATAATGTAGAAAACAAATAGTCATAAACTTAGTGTACTCATTATAATTTATCCACACAAACTATACCTATAGGTAGGGCCTCCAGTTCATCTCCTCATTTATCAAATCATCTATGGCTCAGTGATAAAATCTAAGGTCTCCTCAGTGCCCTCATCTCCCTCATACAATAATATATTATCCATAGGCTAGGGGCTCACCCTATAATCTATGTCTCCTATATCCCAAAATATGATTAATAGATATGTGTTCCCATGACCACACCTAAATAAGGGTCAATGGGCTAATACTCTAGCAAGCTGGGTATGCCACCATGTGTAAATATTTACACAACTATGATAATACTACATGAACCAAAGTAAAAACAATAGTGTCATCATAAATTTCTCTAGTACCCATCCAAGGCCCATATGAAAGTACCAACCACTCTTTTTAGGAAACAATATGTCACTAACAATATCCATAAGGATCAGGAGCTCCCTGTTAATTGTTGGATCTGTCATCAATGAATCAATGTCCATTAGTCCATCTTATAACATGACATTTATAATCCCAACCAATCTCTCCAACATGTCCAATCATCCCTGTGTTAATCAATGTAAGGATTAACCCCAAATGGGAAAGAATAGTATCCCCCACACATCCTCCATAGTAACAATGAACTCTCTTACTAATAGTTAAAAAATGTTGATTTTTGAGTGTCTTCACTTAGCTAATGAGTAAGAAGTAATCTATCCTATTAGATGATAATCATTTGTGCCACATGCAATAATTCCATAGCCTATAGTAGGCACATTACCTCATATTTATAGATCTACAACCCACTCAATACACCTAATTACTGATCTTGTGCTATGACAACCTATATCCACTCCTGTAAATCAAGTCATGATTATCACACTTAGTCATATGTTATAAATTAAATAATCATCTACACATCCTACAATCATATTTTGATCAAACACATATGAATAATCATCATAAAATAATAAAATCAAACATAAAATAAGCCATACATTTAATCAAAATTAGTCAACTCATTAGTCTTGGTGATTTCACCACTATTCAAAACATTTTCACTATTATGTTGGGAGATTTTGATACTTTTCCAGTGATTTTGCTAATCCTCAAACATGTCTAAAAATTTCACCTCTATTAAGTTATTTCCTCCACTACAATAATGTATTTTATATTTGGTAGGATGTTTTTTCTATTTAGACATTTCAACACTAAAATTTTGATTTCACTATTTTGGTGATTTCAAACCTACTTTAGTTATTTCATTATTTTGGTGATTTCAAACCTAGTTTAATGATTTTACCAAAATCTTCACAATTCTACTATTACAGCTAGTTTTCTCATCATTTTGAGTGATTTTTCCACTTATATCACTATTTATCCATTTCCAACAACAATTTTTCTATTTATGAGTGTGTTTCCATCATATGCATGTGTTAATGGCTCTTTAAAAATCAAAATTTTGTCCAAGCACTTAAAAATCTCTAAGAATATTTAAAACATATCCACTACATTCTCATTGACAAAATTAGCTTCATGGGCCCAAATTTTTTGACACGTATTAACCAAAATGTGTATGAGGCTTTCCACTAGCATAAGTTTGTGTTTTTAGTGGGAGATCAATCATTCTCATCAATGAACTAGGCTCGTTTCCTCCCATTTAGGACATATCAATGTATGCATAAACAACATATGGTTTGAACTTTTAGCAAAGCTTTAACATTACTAACACATTTTACATAATTTTATACTATCAAGGTTTTGATGCATGCCAAGTGGTGTTTCATAACCTCTTATTGATTATTAGAATGATAAACCAAAATTTAGTATTGGGAGATGCTCATGTCGTGAATAGATTCATCATTGTCTCCAAAATAAAAATATCTACTTTATTCTTCAAGACATTTATATGTAACAAATAGTTTTGGCTATAATACATAATAAATAGATTTTGAAATAATTAATTTTTTGAATCACACATAGCAATACTGAGCATAACATTAAAAAAATTCTTGATCCTGATGATGATTAATTAGATGCCAAAGTTCTTTTGTGAAAGGGACAAAAATCTATGCTTACTACCAATTTTTGGGTGAAGGTCAGCATGATGAATGGCACTCTTTCGAAAGTTGATGTTATTATTTATAAAACTAACACAAACTACCTTGATTTTCCAATGTTTATGGTTTTCAAATTTAAAAACTACAAAAGCCTATCATGGGATGTGAAAAACCCTAAACAAGTCAAAATTCCACATGTTATTAATGATACTAAAAAAAACTTCCCTTAAAAATGGTGTGGGCTCTAACAATATGTAAGTCCAACATTTAATAAAGTAACCATTGACATTGACAACACTAAATGACAAGGATATAATTTTAATACATTCTCAAGAGTAATCTCTCTACAAGACCTTTGCATTTTTCCTCCTTTATCATTTTAGTGATATGTAAGAATAAAAGATAGAGTGTAAGTTTAGATCCAAAAAAAATAAAAGCATAGGTTGCATCCTATGTCATAATTTCCTTTCACCTAGCTACTTCTTGTTGATGCAATTTTTTACATAGCCTCTAATAGATGATGTGTATTACACCCTCTCATTTTAAAACTACTAGTGATTTAGTGCAAAGCATGAGTTTTAGATTGTGGTTCTCAAAATACTTTCATTGGTGGATTAGATTTGGAGCATGTGCCTTAAAAAAATTGGATGGATGTTCTCAAATATAATTTACCTTGAAAATAGTTCAAATTTGATTCACTTTAACATAACTAACTCAAATAAAGAAAGAAAATATAAAACAATGAATATAATATACTATATTAAAAAAAAATATTGGACCTCATGAATAAACCACAAATAGAGGAAAAGATAAGGCATAAAATAATGATATTTGTCAGATCAATTCTTATTTCACTGAGATAACATGAGATTCAATTTATTTCAACAAAATTAATGTCTATCTAATTCAATGAACACTCAAATTCAAATAAACACATTTGCTAGAGTCAGGATAATTTAGTAGTTACATAATTTGACAAGATAATATAATTATGGAAAATAACTACACTCATTCATCCACATAGATGTAAAAACAAGTACAATTAATGTGAAATATGGTTAGAACAAATTATGTCCAATCTAACCTATTCACACATTAATCATACAAATAAAATATTAGTAATTTTCATAGTTTAAGAAATAACTAAACACCTTATCACTTTCTAGAAAAGATATAAATCAAGAAATTTTTTTAAAATGATTTCCACAACTTGTTCAAAAACCATAGTAGAACCACTTCTAGGTAGGATTATTGTTTTTATTTTATACCTCATAAAAATACCATTAATTTCTTTTTATAATTAAACTTGGTGGGTCAAAACCACACTAATGCATAATTTCATGAAAAACTAACCAGAGTTATAATTCTAAATCAATATTTACTACTCAAAATAAACTATATATAACTAAGTGTTAAGTGTTTGGAAATCGATGGTAAGTTTTGTCATTGATGTCTACCAAGTGATGTGCAATGACAAAGTGGTCTAGTAGGTTTAGTGAGATGGAGCATGGTGGTCTAATGTGCTTGGTGCAGTGGAATGCTTACATTAATGTTGATTGGATGAATGTATTGTGGAATGGATCATGGTATGGTATTTAAATACATGATCTTAGAATTTTCTATGCAGGTTAGAGTGGTTTCATGAGGTTATCATGAAGTATGCAGGTCTAGTAGGTTTGACCATGCATGGTTGCGTATAGGGTTTTGAGTCCTATGGATTATATTACATGTTATGGAGCTTATTATGCTTGGCATATGAATATTATAAATGTTTAGGGATCCAAGAGGATAGGTAGATGACTTCTAAGTGGTTGCAAGTGGTCTGCAAGGTTGTTTGGCTCTTAGCCTAGGTAGGCTTGTGAGGCCTTGTGAAGGGTCAAAGGGTGTTTACAAGATGGTAAAGATTTTATTTGAATGGGAGATCATAAATAATTTTTTTAAAAGAATTTTTAGAGGTTTTAGGTCAGATAAGGAGAGATAAAGTCAAGAAAAGTCTTCATGTGCTTCAAAGGGTGCTCAAATGGTGTATTTTGAGCTTGAGAGGAAAGTTCTCACATTCTTTAGCTCATGTAGACTTTGCATGAGGAGATAAGTATTTTGGAGATATTTTGGAATTTTCATAATAAATTTTTCTAGGCATTATTTCATGGATTAAGGACCTATTCTTTATGAATGATTGCTAAGAAGGTACTCAAGTTTTTATGTGCAAAATTCCTAGTCTTAAGACCTTATGTTAAAGATATCTCTTGTTAATGCTTAATAAGGTGGTGGATGGATATAATGATGTTTTAAGGTTATATATGACTCCTCTAGGCTTATTATTATGTGTATTTTCAATCTTGATTGTTTTTGGGTCTCACAAAAAAGTGCTTCTTAACAGTGTTTTTGATATTGTGAGAGATTTATGAAAGTAACTAGGGGAAAAATGGGTATGTGATGAAGATTATAAATTTTTTAAAACATTAATGGAAATTTTTGGGAATATTCATTTCTCTATGTCAATTTTCTAGGTCCTCAAATTTGTCTAGTTGATATGAAGGAAAGGATGCCATGAGTGAGAAAAACCAGTCAGAGTGAGAAGTGAAATTGGAAGGCCTAATCAATGAGTAGGGATGGGTATGAGATATTAGAGGTGATTTATGGGATTTATTTCCTCTATTAATGCAAGTGGAATTTTTCCTATTTACTTGGAGTTGAGTTAATGGTTGACTCATAATTGACCATGATGGTTTTGCTAGCAAAAGGAACTCGATTTGAGTGATTGAGTTTGATTATAGGGAAGATGGCTAGAACAAGTGTTCTTAATGGTTGGATAGTGTTGAGGACTCATTTAATATCTTCTATATTTATTTTTAATGTTTGACCAATATCTTATTGGTTAAACACAGTCTCACAAAGTGAAGTTATGCTTCATTTTTAAGGAGTATGAGACATGGGCTCACTACATGAACTAAAAAGTTGTTGCAGAGGTTCATGGCCAACCTTGGAAGACATAAGTGATTATTTCTAAAATATTCTAAAGATAAATATCTGACCATAATTTATAATGGTATATATATAAGATGTTTTTATACTCTTTGTGTGAATAATCAAGATAAGACAAACAAGTGTGTGTGTTGATATTTGGAGACCTTATGAGAAGGTTGTTGGGGGTCTTGGTGCCAAATGTTTGTATGTGATTGAGTAGATAAAAATATTATTAGAATAAAAATATTTTTTTGATTCTATTGATTATTTTTACTATATTTATGAGTGCATATGTGTATATGAGTGAAAGATTTGTGAAGGGGTTATTGCTTATGTTGAAGATATAACTTAGTTTTGGTGACTTGTGTGGAGTTTCAGAATTAGAGAAGAGTGTTATTTTAGGGTTTATCTATCATATTGAGAAGTAATCAGAGTTCAAGAATTTTTCATTTGATAGGTGTTGTGTTGGTGCTCAACATCTTAGGTAAGTTGGTGCTTGTCATCTTTAGGGGTTGGTGTTCCTTCTGAAGTGGGTGCTTCATTAAAGCCTCATGTTTGTAATCATATTATAGGATTTTAGTCCATTATTTTGTAGCATTGAGAGTGGGTTTTCTCCCCCATGAGGGTTTCCCACATAAATCTTTGTTTAATAGTTACATTCATGTTTATTCTTTGATTCATCTATCTTGCATATTGATGTGATTGGTTAAGTAGCTTGAAGAGTTGGGAATAGGATTACATTGCTTTTAAACATTGATTCACCCCCCCCCCCTCTCAATGGTTTATACCTCTATCAATTGGTATTAGATTAGGTCCTTTTTGAGGTTTAATAGCTTGAAAGGTGATTTTAAGGTACAATGGCAAGTTAAGTAATGCAAGGTGGTTTATTTTCCAAACAAGATCCACTATTTAATGGTTCTAACTATGCCTTTTGGAGTTCAAGGATCCATAATTTTATTATGGCTTTAGGATTTGATGTTTGGCAGATTGTTGTTGATGGATATGTTATTCCTACTAGTTCTCCTGCTAGCGTTGCTAATAAGAAACTATTTGAAAGTAATTCAAAGGCTATGAATGTGATTTCTTGTGGTCTATCAGAGACTAAGTTATCAAAGGTCATTCACTATCAAATAGCTAAGGAGATGTGGACTAAGTTGAAGACAATCTATGAAGGACACTCAAAGGTCAAGCTATCAAAATTACAAACTTTTAGAAGACAGTTTGAGAGTCTCAACATTAAGGAGGATTTTGTGGCATCCTTCTTGAATAGAGTGGATAATGTGGTCAATATGATCAAGGGTCTTGGAGAAGATCTCAAAGAGGATGTTATTGTTCAAAAGGTCTTAAGATATCTATCTTATAGGTTTGACTCTAAGGTATCTACAATTGAGGAAAGTCATGATCTTACACTAATGAAGATGGATGAACTTTATGGATCTCTCACTGCTTATGAGATGAGGATAAACGAAGACAAGCCTCCCAAGAAGGATGTTGCTTTCAAGGTAGAGAACAAGCCTAAAGAAAAGAAGACACAAAGTAAGGGGTAACAAGGAAAATATGTTATGTTAGATGATATATCGGATGATGATTTAATTGCTTTATTTTCTATCAAGTTAAATATTGGAGTAGGTAAGTATAGAGGTAGGCTTCCTTTTAAGTGATTCAATTGTGGTGAAGTAGGTCATTTTGTAAGCAAATGACCTCACAAGCATAATAAATATGAGGATGAGGATCAAGCAGAGGGTAAGAAAGGTTTAAGGTCTGATATAAATAAAAGATCATTTAGGAAGTTTGATAATAAAAGGAAGTTCCATAAAGAAAAAATGAGCTTATATACAAATAAGGATGATAGTGACTCAGAAGTGAGTTATGACAGTCAATCTATTGTCAGTCATGATGAGAGTGAAGCTGAGGATGATGAAGTTATTTTCATGAAAATCAAACTAGATGATGAAATTGACTACTCATATCAAATTGAAGGAAATTGGAGTGGATCAGATGAATAAGATGAGGAAGACATTCCAAACTATGAGAGTGAACTAAAAATTGCTCTTAAAGATTTGAAGATTGAAAGAAAGGTATGTAAAGGTTTGAAGGCCAATTTGAAAGACTATGAAGTTTAATTCAATGTTTTTGAGGCTAAGATAACTGAAGATAATAGGGAACATGAAGGAGAAATCATGTCCTTAAATTCCAAATTAGAGTCTATATCCTCAAGTCTGAAAGGTAAGGAAGAAGAGTGTTCTAAGTTGATTATAGAAAACAAGTTTTTGAGAGATGAATTTAAGAAAGATTTGAGTGAAGATAAGTCATTTTCCAAGTTTGAGAAAAGTTCAAATGATCTTGACAGTCTTTTGATAAGTCAAAAAACTTCAAGTCAAAGGACAGGTTTGGGTTTCATTGAGAAATTAATAGTTGTATCTCAAGAAAAGGAGAAAATCATTGAAGAGAAAAAGGGCAAACCTAAAAAGATCAATATCCAAGTTGAGGGTGTTAGCTTCAATAAGGTAAGACAACCTAGTGCTATAAAGAATTTGAACTTTAATGAATATTATCATGTATGTCATGAGTTTGGCTATAGAGCCAATGAATGTAAAATGAAGGTTAAAAAAAAGAAAGTTAGTCAACTTAATGAGATAAAATGCTTCAAATGTTTGGATATGGGACCTTTAGCTAATCAATGTCCAAAGAAGATAAAGCAAGGTTAGTCAACTCCTAAGAATGTAACATGTTTTGATTATCAAAGGACTGGTCACTTAGCTAAATTTTATCAGTATCAAAGAAAGATTGTATGCTTCAATTTCAAAGGATTTGGTCATATTTCTAAATTTTGTAAACAAAAGGGGACTCTTAATCAAGACAATATCAATCAGACTTCAAGTTTTCAAGAAAGGAAGAACAAAGTCTTATACAGGCCAAAGGAAGAAAAGAAAGTGATAGTTGATATGTCTATAGATTAGAGTAGTGTGTTTACTAAGGTAGAGAGTGTTTCTTTCATTGAATAACTCTCATTATCTGCTCATGTTTTCAATGAAGAGATCAAAAACAATGAGAAATTAAAGGAAAATAAAGATAGTCTCAAGATGAGTGTTGATCATTTTGCAATTATAGATAATAGTGTTTCTTGTAAAGATCAATCATTTCCAGACCTTGAAAAGGTCAATTCAGTTGATAATATAAATAAAGACATGGTGGCATCCTCATTTTTTGCCTATTCAAGTTTGAGGGAGGAGGAAATAATTTCAAAGATAGAAAAAGTGGTCTCAGTTAAGTCTAAAAAGAAGAAAAGGAAGAATAAGACTGTGTTGACTAAGGAGGAGGAAGAATATGAGAAGATGTGGGCCACTCCAGGCTTCACACTATTCTAAAGCAGTATTGAGGGATTGGATGTCTCCTTTTATGCTTCATAAGAGACGCTTGTAGGTGAAGAAGCAAAAATGTTTGTTCAAATGGTATGTTCAGATCTTCTAGTCCTAAAGTGCATTTTTGATCAATTTTTGATGCTAGATTTGAGTGGTGATCTGAAGGATATGGATGAATTAATTTATATTAGGCCATGAGGAATATTTAAAAAATTCATTCCCAAGTGGTTTGAGGTCTTGATAAGCTCAAACGTGAGTTTTATGGTAAAAAATTAGAGTTTACCAATTTTGGCAGTGATGACTACCTAAAAGGTGCCCAAAGTGCACTTATGGTAATTTATGATGGCTATAAGTTTAGAAATAGATTATTCAAGTTGGGTTTGACATGTCAAATCATGATAGGAGGTTTTATGGTGTCCATGGGGTGCTCAGGTATGAATTTTCCCTTTTGGTCAAGGTGGTTGTTGTAGATAATGAGCCTGTATGCATAAATTGCTTGGTTTCAAGGTTCACTTGAAGAATGAAGATGTGTCATGAAGAAATTTTTTTCTCAAGAAGGTTTTCACATGTGTTTAAGACATGTTCTATGTGTTTTCATAGGTTGATGAATTATTTTGAGTTAGGAGGAGCATTTTGAGTGGTATTTGACTCTTTTTCTCAAGAGCATGTGTTTGGAGGCTTAAAGAAAGTCCATGTTCCCAAAGGCATGGAAGATTTAAATTTGTCATGTGTTGAGTTTTGGAGCTAAAAGATTCACCAATGAGCTAATGTGGAGGTTTTTGGGTTTACATAGTAACCGACATCGGTTACACAGTAACCGACATCAGTCAGAACCAACCGACATCGGTCATCTTCAGACCGACACCGACTTCTATGCGTTTCTAGAATTACTATTTTTAGCTAAACTATTTTTAGCAAAACAAATTTGAGCCTTTGATTAAGAGGTGGATCTAACGGTGGTGAATGCATGGCTCATGAACCCTAGTGTTGTAGTATACTATATAGTAGGGTTAGATCCTCATAACATGGTAGGGGAAGACAACTCAGTAATTGAGTTGATTGTAATTGATTGAAAGAGAGAGAGAGAAATCTTGAAGGAGAATTACTGTAAATCTAAGAGGTGTGAGGAAGAGAGATATTTCTTCATTGTATTTCCTTTTGGAAGAGTTTAATATAGATTGGTTGTTTCTTGTATCTCCTATTCTTTGTTGTTTCTGATTTCTAGTTACTTATTACTTCTAGTTTCAATTCTGTGTTTAGTTACTTATACAAAATTAATCAATTGTACTCTAAGGTCCTAAAATCATGGAAGTGAGTTTTTATGGTCTCTAGGTATGGTATCTAGCTCAGGTGTCTTCATTGATCGAAGGTTGACTTTTGACCAATTATTGCTTTGAAGGCCTAGTAATTTGGGCATGTTTGGAAAAGTGATCAAGATTTTGAGTTGAAGGTTGGAAGTGTCAAAATTATTTGAATGGGCCAAATGGGTATCTGAATCAAATTTTATATTGGTATGAAAGTGAGTATAATTCATTTTAATCAAATTTTAGCTCATTAGGAGGCCTAATTGGCTAGTAGGCTAAGGAAGTAAGTATTCTAAGGATGATGAGTTGGAGGCTCATTTTTGGCATGTCTAAAGGGGAATAATATTTCATCTTAGATATGAATTTTTAACATTTGAAGTGCTTAGGTCAAATATTTATGAGGTCTGCAGTGGCTAGATAGGGCTATAAGGGGTCTAAACAAGCCTAGTAAAGAAAATGAAGATTGTTGAATAAAATTTTCCAAATAAGGTTGGCATTTATGTTTTAGTTGATCATTTTGGTATATTTTAAGCATGATTAAATTTTATTTCTATGCTTGTATTGACCATTTTTGGTCTAACAGGCCAAAAATTGGTCCCCTTCTCTCCCTGCTGTTCTGAGCCAGTTCATTTTTTGATTTTGCACAAGTTTGGAATTTCTAAAGACTCTGTAGGCTCATTTCTATAGACTCTATAGAAAATAAATATGGAAATGAAGAACTAGTTCAAGTAATGAAAGGATCTTCTACAAATTTTCTTCAGACCATTGAACCATTCAGTTCAATTGGCTCAGATTCGATTGGTTCAACGGCTTACTCCAACGGTTTGTTTCATTCAATTGGCATTGCAATGGCTCAGTTAAAATGAGACAAGTTCCCACTTAGGCACAAAATGGACCATTTCAAGTGCCCTCATGGAGGGTAGTTTGGGGCTCAATTGCCCTTGCAGAGGGCAGGGAACTTTGCAAAGAGGCCACAGTGAAAAGCCAAAAAGGGAAGTTTCTTTTGAAAATTTGCTTAAGGCAAAGGAAGTACCCTTCAGAAAGGTTGTTTCCAAATTTTTCCAAAGGGCACTTTTTGAAGGAAGGTGAGAGAAAAGAATGAAGACATAATTTCTTCAGACTTCTTGTCTAAAGGAATTCTTTCAGATAAAAAGTCTGAGGAAATTCAGAAGAAAAACTTGAGAGAAATGCCAAAGGGTAAAGCAAAGTGTTCGAGACAATTCTTGCAGACTTTTGTCCGCAAGAAAAAAGTCCATGGGAAAAGTGGCCCAGAAAAGGTCTGCGAGGAAAAGGTTTTGAAGAAAATAAGAGGGTGAGACAATTCTCGCAGACATTTTGTCTGTGAGAAAATAGCTAAAGAAAATAGGCCGCTGAAGGACCTCAAAGGGCAAGTGCCCTTGTAGGGGACTCTCAACTGTCAAACGAAGGGCACTTCTTCAAAGCTAAAGGGACACCTTCCCTTTGAGAGGGTCCAAAACAAAAGCCTGAAGGTAAGGGAGTGACAAAACGCTGAATCAAGAGAAGGGACCGAAGGACTTACCAAGGGCAGTGACATCTCTGAAGTCATCAATTTCAGGGAAACAGACTAACCGTTGGTTTTCAAATAGTGACGGGCCCATGAACATCAATTTTATGATAAGGAAATAGTCATTTGACTTGTAAATTCTTGAGCGCTAAAAAAGAAAAGGCCCAAGTAGCGAAATGTGCCACGTGTCCCTTGAAAAAACCTAGTAGAGCATGACAAGTGTCTGCATCCAAGTCCCTAAGTTCCTTTCAACAAGCTTCCCTCAAAATTCTGCAGAGGGCACCAAGTGGAAAATGTGGATGGTTTTGGCATATTTTTCTAAGAGCAACAGAATGTGCCATGTGTCCCTTACAAATCCTGATGGAAGTAGACAAGTGTCAACATCCATGGTCTCTCCCTTTTATTTAAAAAAGACTATGGTGGGCCTCGGGCAAACTGCTAAAGAAGGCAGAAGCCACCAGGTGTCATCATCCATGGGAATCTGAATGAGTCCCAAATGCTTTTGTATTATTTCTAGAACTCAACAAAATTTTCCAAGTGTCATCTTCCACAAGACTCTCAAAAGGTGTCTAAAGCTTCTATCAGTTAAGCGGATGTTGCCATGTGTCTTACCTATTTCACAGTGGAACGTGCCACGTGTCACTTATTGAAATTAGTGAAAAGTAGCCAAGGCAAGTAGGAAAGACATGAACAAATTGCTAAGAAGGATGATGGACACAAGGACATCAAATGTGTGGAAATGAAGTAGCTGTTGATCTTCGCAAACTTAAGCATGAACCCAAAGGAATTCAAAGGCTTAAGGCCAGAAGAAAGACCAAGTGCAAAAATGGACAAAACAGTCTAAGTGGGGAAGGATGGTGTCAACTCAAGGAGTTAATCCAGTGGGTGACACAGTGTCTATGAGTTTATCATCAAGAGGTGTGAACAGTGAACGGTGTGACCCATTTTCTTCACTTTGCATTGATGAGCAAACAAGCCGCATAATCACCTTGAAGGAGCAGTCTTGTTTGTAGACAAATGACGTAGCCCATAATTTCTCATATGATGTTTAAGCGGCTTCCTCTCCCCAAATGTTAGAACGCACATGGGTCACTTGTAAAAAGGGTGCCAAAAGGCCTCTTTTCTTCTTCTATATATATTTGTAACTTCTCATTTTTAGAGATATCTTTCACATTGTAAGGCAAAGCCCTAGTAATTTTCACCTGGAATCAATAAAGAATGCATTTTTACCTCTATTCTGGTTAGATATCTCTAAATGTGTCTGAGTGTTAAGTCTTGTGCTTAGTCATTGCTTCCTAATGCTTTCATAGGGTTGACACCAACGCATCTGGAATCTTCAAAGTGCCATTCCTGTAGGTGATAAGAAGAGTTGTACCTAGAGCACAGAGGCAGGAGGTTACTAGATAGTGTGTTTTTCTTATAACACCTATGGTAAGTCCCTTTTTCTATGTGTTCCATTAAAGCCTCCCTGTTAAGCTTCTTGCAGCCTGGTCCTTTTACTAGTTAAGTGTACGTATGTGTTTTTATGGTTCAGAGTGTGAGTGTGAGTAGGTCAAATTTATTTGGTGCATCACCCTCTTAGATTAGGTTTTGTTTTCCTATAATCCTTCTCCCTTTTCATCCCCCTATTATATATATATATATATATGTATGTATGTATGTATGTATGTATGTATGTATTAGCACTTATTGGAATAACTCAGATGCATCAAAGGGAGCTAGCCCTTAGCTAGAGACTCTCCCCCTAGTTTTGCCTTGCCCACGAGCAAGAGGGGAATTTCCATTATTGTGTGTGGAAGGCAGGAGCTCAACCTCCTGCCCAGGGTGCAATCCACTGCATCAACAATTTTTGGCATGCCTAGTGGGACTCAATTTTTTACACTCAGTAAAGTTTTAGGATTGATGCTAGTCCTGTTACAACAAACCAACTATTTTCAACATTTGGCAACTCCACTGGTAAGAGCTTCAGTTTCTAATCAAAGACTAGTCTGACTTCCTATGCCTAAAATCACCACATGGTCTGATTCTAAGGGTGTCCCTTTCGAATTCATTGAATTACCTTTGAACTTAGCAAAGTGACTAAGGTTTGAGAGGACCCATCCTTATTCAGCAAACTACTTTCCCAAACTTGATATAAAAAACACCTACGCAAGAAGGCTGTGGTTACATCCTATCATCGCTATGGCATTACCCTTTGTGACTTTTTATGGTCAGAGCTTTTTGAATCTCTAGCGTTATGACCTAATTCCAAGAGCAGTCCTCAAAAGTGTGCCTCCCTTTGATGGAAAGGGGCCCATTACAGTTATTAAACACATCAAAAATATTGCTAACCTCTGCAATATTCACAATGTCACCGAGGAGAATATTGCAATTAGATTACTGGCATTGTCTCTCAAGGGCAAAGCTCTAGACTGGTATGGGACTTTAACCATAAATTCAGTCAGTTCTTGGAATGAATTGGGAACTTGCTTGATGGACCATTTTGGGGAGAAGAGTGACCACCTCTCACTTGTCGGGTAGCTGACTACAATGAAAAGAGCCCCACATGAATACATGTAGGATTTCAACACTTGGTTTCAGAAGGCATGGGATAGAATCCCCATTCTGGTAAGACTGACTCCTAGCTATGGTTTCCTAAATTACTTAAGAGCATTGAATAGTGATATCACTATTATGATACAGTCCATGGGAGGACATGTGTTGCTTTCTGCCTATGACATAGCTATAGCAGCTGAGAATTGCTTAGTACAGGCTGGGAAAATAACTCTTAGACCTCATATGTTACTTTTCCCTGAGCCTCCAGTTCAAATTACTGCTCCCACTTTAGCTCTTTTTCCTAGCATAGAAAAGCTAGCTGCTACTCCATCTAATGAACTTCATGAAGTCAAGAGTCTATTGCAAAATATGACAAATAAACTAGTGGCTATTAAAAAGCAGCAAGCTCAAAGCAACTGACCAAACCAAGGATACCAACAACATGGTCAAATAAATAGACCCCCTTTCCAAAATTACAATCAAGGATAGGGTCAATTTGCATAGACTAGACCTTTTCAAGGCTACAATATAGGCACCCCTTCATCATCCAAGGCTATGGTGCCTGTTCAAAACAATTTGGTGCAAAAACAGCCAAGATGTTCAACCATGGGATATGGTCAAAAGTAGGTTGTTTATATAAATGAAATGATGGGTCACTATCTAAATGTACAAGACAATTAGGTATCTACCCAATTCCAAGGTTTTGAGGCTTCAATGCAATCCGGCATGAGCAGCAATCAGACCCAACCTGATTCCACTCTCATGAACCACCTGGAAGGTGAGTTCTATGCAGTCAATTATGTGGGTATTGTGGACAATCAGGGCAATTGTGTCATGACCAATACAAGATTCAAAAGGAAAACAATGGAAGAAGCTCAGGCTATTGCCCAAGCATCAGTAATACCTTCTTCATCACATATAAACCAAAAGGTCCCAAACTTTAGACTGTCAGTTATACCTTCAACTCCTCGACCTGCACCTCAGGCTGTAAATAATTCCAAAGAAAATTTGAAGGAAGGCAACCCTTGAATCAATGTGGTTGACCAGATAAAGAAGCTACACATGAACATCTCCTTGTGGGATTCATTGTCAATACCAGGGCAAAAAGACATGATGCAAAAGGAATTGCATGAGCTAAATGAACAAGCTATCCCAACAAAAGCCAATAATGTTTTGATGATGAATGGACAGCCTTCCACCTTAGGTCTGGATAGGAAAGAAGAAAAGGTTCACCCTTTTTATGTGTCCTTGGTCATAAGAGATTTCTTGGTGCATAATTGCATCATTGATAATGGAGTAAGCACCTCAGTAATTCCCAAATGCATAGCTGACAAACTAGGGTTGAAATACAAAGAAATGACCAGGGGAGTCCTACAACTGGATGGAACACCAGCAAAGACAGTTGGGGTTGTGAAAGGTTTGAGCTTGACGCTACATGCTTCCCTGACTTTCTCAGTTCCTCATGATGTGGTAGTGGCAGATGTCCCTCCTTACTTTGTCGTCTACTAATCCAAGGATTTTACATCCAAGATAAGCAGCTACTTAATAGTGAACTGGTCTTATATGGTTTTTAGAACCAAGTATGGGACTAAATTTAAGATTGAATTTGAGCCACTCCATAGAGATCATCTGGAACCATACTCGCTCAAGGCAGAAAATGTTAGTTATGCCATCATTGACCAAGAAGAGTTCTAAGTAGACCAATCTCCATCCTCTGCCCTTGAAGGAGTTGCAGACCTGCTCTTAGATAATTGGGGAAGTGATAACTTCGAGCATGATCCTTAAAAATTCATAGAGGAGGCAGGCCTTAGAATTTATTGCATGCATGAAGAGGTAATTTTGTACCAAATCTAATGAAAGTGAGCCAAGAAAGCGCAGGTCTATGGCAGCTATTCTTTGATGGTTCAAGAAGTAAGTTGAGAGCCAGTGGTGGAGCAGTGCTAGTTTCTCCCTCAAAGGAAAAATAATTTTCAACTTTCTAGTTCCAATTTTCCTACACATGCAATGTTGCGGAGTATGAATCCCTCATCCACTATTTAGAGTGAGTGAGGAAAAGAGGAATCAAAGAGCTACAAGTTTTTGGTGACAATGAACTAATTGTCAATTAGGTAAGAAGCCAAATTTTGACCAAGAATTCTTTACTGAAGTCCTACAAACATAAGGTATGGGAATTAGTGGAAAATTTCTTTGCTTTTAATATTACCTCCATTCCTAGAGAGCAGAACAAGCAAGCAGATAGGCTAGCAGAAGTTGGTGCCCAGTTTGATGTCCCTAGGGAAATAGGCCGAGACCATAGCTCATGCCACTTGAAGGTAGTAATCTGGCCTTTTGTACCTAACAACATCACCAACTAGCAAATCTTCGATAGCGACCAATAAATAGCACTCTTATTGCAAGAAAAAGCTAAATTCACTGCTAAAAACTAAGTAAAGCTACCGCAACAATATGGCGGCCAAATTGTTTAGCTGAAGAATAATAAGCTCCCCAAAGGTTTGGTCACTCTAGAGAGTATCTTCAATAGAGATGACTAGTTGAAAAGTGACAAGGCATGCATTGCAATGAAGGAGGAACACCATGAGAAGGTGGAAATATTAAAGGATAAGTTGCTTGCACTTGGGAAAGTGTGCACAGACCGTGAAAGGCAAGCCTTCATCTTGTTGTGCCAAGAATTTACCGATGTCTTCGCTTGGGAGTATAGTGATTTCAAGGGTTTCGACCCAAGTCTAGCCCAACATACCATTGAGCTAAAAGAAGGTTCCAGGACAATCAAGCAGAAGTAGAGGCCTGTCAACCCAATGATTGAGCCTCTCATGCGAAAGGAGCTCACCAAGTTGATTGAGTCCAGGATAATATTTCCAATCAAACACTCTTGTTGGTTGGCCAATCTTGTTCCTATCTGGAAAAAGAATGGGGAGATCAGGTTGTGCGTTGATTTTAGAGACCTCAATAGAGTCTCTTTGAAAGACCATTATCCTCTCCCAAGCATGGAGCAGATCCTTCAAATGGTGACAGGCAGCGAACGCTTCTCCCTCCTAGATGGATATTTAGGATATAACCAAATTTTGGTGCAAGACTGTGACCAATACAAGATAGCATTCACTACTAAGTGGGGAACATTTGCTTACAGGAAAATTCCTTTCAGACTATCTAATGATGGTGCCACCTTCTAATGAGATATTGACATGGCATTTCAAGGCCTGATAAATAACACTGTGCTGGTATATCTTGATGTTGCGACAATTTTTTCTAAGGAGGTGAGCCAACACATGAAACACCTCAGACAAATATTTGAGATGTGTAGAGAGTTTGGTATCTCCCTCAACCCGAAGAAATGCATGTTCATGGTCCATGAGGGGAAGCTCCTTGGTCACATTGTTTCTAAGGAAGGCTTGACCATTGATCCAGAAAGAGTTTGCTCCATCTTGGAGCTGTCCTTACCTAAGCACAAGAAAGGATTGCAAAGCTTCTTTGGCAGGATAAATTTCATCTAGAGATTTATCCCAAATTTTGTAGAGGTGGTCAAGCCATTGACCTCTACGTTGAGGAAGGGTGAGGAGTTCACATGGACAACACAAAGAAAGGATAGTTTTGAACAAATCAAGTAGGCCATAGCTTGGGCTCCTACTTTGATCAGCCTTGACTTCACCAAAGTTTTCAACCTCTACACCTTTATAAATGAAGAGGTAATCTCTGCCATGCTTACCCAAGCAAACGATGATAACCTTGAGCAACCAATTACATTTTTTAGCCAAAGCCTAGAGGGTTTTGAGGTCAAATACACATATGTGGAAAAGCAAGTCCTAGCGGTCATACAGAGTCTAAAGAAATTAAAGCATATGCTATCCAATAGTAGAATCCACCTCATGGTTCCACATCCCAACATCAAGGATTTCTTGATCAACCAAGACTTGAATGAAAAGAGAGCAGGGTGGATCACTAAAGTGATGGAATACGACGTGGATATCAAGGTCACCAAACTGGTAAGAGGGAGAGGCCTATGTGAGCACTTTGCTATAGAGTTTAAGCAGCAAAAAGAAGATAGTCTATTAATTCATGATGTAGCTACAATAGAAGAACCAGCTATCATGAAGGATTGGACATCAGATGTGAGGCATTTCCTTCTCACTGGTGAGTGCCTGTAAGGCTTTGATAGGACCAAAAGGAGGTATTTTAGACTCTAGTGTCTCCCTTATGTCCTAATTGATAGGGTGCTATTTAGAAGGGATATCTTAGGAGTCCTTTTAAGATGTTTAGACTCAAGTCAGGCCAATAGGGTGCTGTTTGAGTTCCATGATGGGCCAATCAATGGTCATTTTGCTCCTAGGGCTATAGCGGCAAGAATAATGAGAGTTGGTTACTTCTGGCCTACTCTTTTTAGGGACATCCATGCTTGGGTACGAAAGTGCCAAAAGTGTGCGCTCTTTGATGAGAAGCAATGGCTAGCTATCATGCCTTTACAGCCTATTCAGGTAGAGCATCCATTCATGTAATGGGGCCTTGACTTCATAGGGATGATTAACCCTCCCTCCAATGATGGACACAAGTGGGTCCTGACCACCATGGATTATTTCACAAGATGGGTAGAGGCTGTTGCCATAAAGGAAGCTAATGAAAGTGCAGTCCTAGATTTTTATGAAGACCTGATAGCAAGGTTTGGAGTTCCAACAACCATAATCTTAGATAACACATTAGCTTTTTTGGGAACTAAAATAAGTGAATGGGTGCTGAGATATGGTATCTATCTTAGCACTTCATCTAATTACTACCCATAGGGGAATGGGTTGGCTGATTCTACCAATAAGCCTAATCAGGATCATCAAGTGAATGATGGAGGAGAATCAGAGGACTTGGTATGCCAAGTTGAAAGCAGCCCTATGGGTAGATAGGGTCACTCCAAAGAGGGCAATCGATAACTCACCGTACACGCTCGTATATGGAAGGGAAGCTAGGCTCCCCATTTTGCTTGAGTTTTTATCCTTGGACCTCACTCACCAATTGCAATTAGAAGAAGGAAATAACATGGAGGTTAGGCTATGCGAGCTAATAGAGCTCCAAGAGATAAGAGACTAGGCTATGGCTTCTATGACCAACCACCAACAGCAGACAAAGAGACACTTCAACAAGAAATGTTCATCAAAAGGTTTCTCTAAAGGAGACATCATCTTGAAATGAGATGAGGACCGAGCCAAGCCTAGAAAGCACATGAAGTTTGATGCCCTATGGAGTGGTCCATATGTCATGACTCAGTGCAAGAAACATAATGAATTCCAACTTTGCAGGTTGGATGGTGAAGAATTGTATATCCCAGTTAATGGGATACATCTTAAGCATTACCACTGAGCCCTTCTACCATCATGTATATATTTTCCTTGCTTTTATCTTATTTTCCCTAAGTGCCTTTTGCACATGTTAGTAGTTTTCTTAGTGTTGTGTGTGTTTTTGTTTCTTTTTACGGTAAACCTTTGTGTTTGATTCTTGGATATCTCAAGGCTATTTCTAACCTTTTCAAAGTTACATTCTGACTCTGTGCCCAATGGAATTTAAGGCAACTAGTTTCTAAGCATAACAGGCATGCTTCCCCTAGGAGTCACTAATTTGTTGACCATTTTTGGTCCAACAGGCCAAAAATCAGTCCCCTTTTCTCCCTACTATTCTGAGCCAGTTCATTTTTTGATTTTACACAAGTCTAGAATTTCTACGGACTCTGTAAGCCCATTTTTATAAACTATGTAGAAAAGAACTACGAAAATGAAGAACCAGTTCAAGGAATGAAAGGAGCTTCTACAAAGTTTCTTTGGACCATTGAACCATTCAGTTTAATTGGCTCAGATTCGATTGGTTCAGCAGCTTACTTCAACGGTTTGTTTCATTCAATTGGCATTGCAACGGCTCGGTTCAAATGAGACAAGTTCCCACTTAGGCACAAAATGGACCATTTCAAGTGCCCTCACAAAGGGCAGTTCAAGGCTCAATTGCCCTTGCAGAAGGTAGGGAACTTTGCAAAGAGGCCATAGTGAAAAGCCAAAAAGGGAATTTTCTTTCAAAAATTTGCTTAAGGCAAAGGAAGTACCCTTTAGAAAGGTCTTTTCCAAATTTTCTTGAAGGGCACTTTTCAAAGGAAGGTGAGAGAAAAGAATGAAGACATAATTTCTTCAGACTTTTGGTCCAAAGGAATTTCTTCGAACAAAAAGTCTGAGGAAATTTAGAAGAAAATCTTGAGAGAAATGCCGAACGGTAAAGCAAAGTGTTCGAGATAATTCTTGCGGACTTTTGTCTGCAGGAAAAAAGTCTGTGGGAAAAGTGGCTAAGAAAAGGTCCATAGGGAAAAGGTTTCAAAGAAAAGAAGTGGGTGAGATAATTCTCGCAGACATTTTGTCTGTGAGAAAATAGTCAAAGAAAATAGGCTGTCGAAGGACCCCGAAGGGCAGGTGCCCTTGCGGGGGACTCTCGACTGCCGAATGAAGGGCACTTCTTCAAAGCTGAAGGGACATCTTCCCTTCGAGAGGGTCTAAAACAAAATCTTGAAGGTAAGGGAGTGACAAAAGGCTAAATCAAGAGAAGGGACTGAAGGACTTGCCAAGGGTGGTGACGTCTCTGAAGTCATCAATTTCAGGGAAATAGACTAGCCATTGGTCTTCAAACAGTGACGGGCCCGTGAACGTCAATTTTACGACAAGGAAATAGTCATTTTACCTTTAAATTCTTGATCACCAAATGAGAAAAGGCCCAAGCAATGTAACATGCCATGTGTCCCTTGAAAAAACTCAGTGAAGTGTGACAAGTGTCTACATCTGAGTCCCTAAGCTCCTTTCAACAAGCTTCCCTCAGAATTCCATGGAGGGCGCCAAGTGGCAAATGTGGAAGGTTTTGGCATATTTTTCTAAGAGTAGTGGAATGTGCCACGTGTCCCTTGCAAAGCTTGGTGGAAGCAGACAAGTGTCAACATCCACGGTCTCTCCCTTTTATTCATAAAAGACTATGTTGGGCCTCGGGCGAACTGCTAAAGAAGGTGGAAGCTGCCAAGTGTCATCATTTGTGGGAATCTAAATGAGTCTCAAATGCTTCTGTATTGTTTCTAAAACTTAGCGAAAGCTACCAAGTGTCATCTTTCATAGGACTCTCAAAATGTGTCTAAATCTTTTATCAGTTAATGAATGTTGCCACGTGTCATACCCATTTCACAGGGGAATGTGCCACATGTCACTTATTGAAATCAGTGGAAAGCAGCCAAGGCAAGCAAGAAATACATGAAGAAATTGCTAATAAGGATGACAAACTCGAGGATGTCAAATGTACGGAAATTAATTAGCTGTTGATCTTCGTAGACTTAAGCGCGAACTCGAAGGAATTCAAAGGCTTAAGGCCAGAAGAAAGACCAAGTGCAGAAATAGACAAAATAGTCCAAGTGGCGAAGGAAGGTGTTGACTCAAGGAGTTACTCTAGTGGGTGACATAGTGTCTATGAATTTATCATCAAGAGGCATGAATGGTGAATGGCATGACCCATTTTCTTCACTTTTCATTGATGAGAAGACAAGCTGTGTAATTGCCTTAAAGGAGTGGTCTTGTTTGCAAACAAACGGTGCGGCCCATAATTTCTCATATGATGTTTAAGTAGCTTCCTCTCCCCAAATGTCAGAATGCACATGGGTCACTTATAAAAATGGTGCCAAAAGGCCTCTTTTCTTCTTCTATATATATTTGTAACTTCTCATTTTTAGAGATATCTTTCACATTGTAAGGTGAAGCCCTGGAAATTTTCACCTGGAATTAATAAAGAATGCATTTTTACCTCTATTCTGGTTAGATATCTCTAAATGTGTCTGTGTGTTAAGTCTTATGTTTAGTCATTGCTTCCTAATGCTTTCATAGGGTTGACACCAATGCATCTGGTATCTACAAGGAGCCATTCTTGTAAGTGATAGGAAGAGCTATACCTAGAGCGCAAAGGCAGAAGGAGGTTACTAGACAGTGTGCTTTTCTTATAGTGCCTATGGTAAGTCCCTTTTTTTGTGTGTTCCATTAAAGCCTCCCTATTAAGCTTCTTGTATCCTGGTCCTTTTACCAATTAAAGTGTGCCTATGTGTTTTTATGGTTCAGAGTGTCAGTGTGAGTAGGTCAAATTTATTTGGTGCATCACCCTCTTAGATTAGGTTTTGTTTTCCTATAATCTTTATGCTTTTTCATCCCCCCATTATATATATATATATATATATATATATATATATATATATATTATCACTTATTGGAATAACTCAGATGCATCAAAGGGAGATAGCCCTTATCTAGAGACTCTCCCCCAAGTTTTTCCTTGCCCACAAGCATGAGGGGAGTTCCCATTGTTGTGTGTGGAAGGTAGGAGCTTAGCCTCCTGCCCATGGTGCAATCCACTGCGTCAACAGCTTGGAGTGCCCTTATTATTCTATGTGGTGCCTTAAAAAGTAATGATAAGTGGGCTTGTTTGGAGCTTTGGTGATCTTGTTGTGGTTTAAAGTGATGTTATCTATTCTTGGAGGTCCTATAGCTGTGCATGGGTTGTGTAGACTGAGGGGGATCCTTCAAATTAGAGTAGGTCTCTAAGGGGAGCTATGTTACTGTGTAATTGGTGATAGATCTAAGGATCTTGATGGTTCAAGATCAGTCTCTGAGTGAGAGCATCTTCCAAGGGAGATTTTTTCTTATTTGTGGTTAGAATGGTATTCTTTTAGATGTATTCCTATAGTTGAGCTTGATTTCATGTGTTTTTTAAATGTTACTTGCTTGATTTCTGAGGTGTTAAGTGTCGAAGGTGTCCACTTTATCATTTTGGCAAAGGGGGAGAGAGAAAAGGAGTGTTTACATCAATGACAAAGGGGTATATTATTGTGAAATTGATAGTAATTGTTTTCATTGATGTCTACAAGGCATGTGAATGTAAAAGTGATCTAGTAGGTGTAGTGAGATGGAACATGGTGGTCTAATGTGTTTAGTGTAGTGATATGCTTGCATGAAGGTTGATTGGATGAATTTATGGTGGCATGGATCATGGTATAGTATTTAAATACATGTTATTAGAATGTGATATTTAGTTCAGATTGGTTTCATGAGGTTCTCATGAAGTGTGCAAGTCTGGTAGGTTTGACCATGCATGGTAGCCTATAGGTTTTTGAGTCCTATGGCTTATATGCCATGGTATGGAACTAATTATGAATTGAATATGAATATTATACATTTTTAGGGAGATAATATTTTATTTAGATGACTTCTAAGTGGTTGTAAGTGGTCTGCAAGGTTATTTGGCTCTTGGCCTAGTTGGCCTAAGTAGGCTTGTGAGGCCTTGTTAAGGGTCAAAGGGTGTTTACAGGTTGGTAAAGATTATATTTTTATGGGATATCATTAGTAAAGTTTTTTAAATCATTTTTATGAGGTCTAAGGTTATATAAGGAGAGAAAAAGTCAAGAAAATCCTTCATGTGCTTAAGAGGGTGCTCAAATGGTGCATTTTGAGCTCAAGAGGAAAGTTCTCACGTTATTCAACTCATGTAGAATTTTCATGAGGATATAAGTCTTTTTTATATATTGGGTAAGCTTCATAAGAAATTTTTCCAAGCATTAGTTCATGGATTAAGTACCTATTCTTTATGAACGATTTCTAAGAAGGTAAGCAAGTTTTATGTGCAAAATTCCTAGTCTTAAGATCTGATGTTAAAGATATTTATTTTTGATGTTTAAAAATTCATTGGATGGATATAATTATGTTTTAAGGTTATATAGGACTCCTCTAATATTCTAAGGATGTGTTTTTTCAATCTTGACTATTTGTGGGTCCCACAAAAAAGTGTTTCTTAATAATGTTTTTGATATTGTGAGAGATTTTTGAAAGTAACTAAGGGAAAAAATGGGTGTGCAATGAATATTATAACTATATTAAAACATTAATATAAGTTTTTATTAAGATTCTTTTCTCTGTGTCAAAGTTCTAGGTCCTCAAAGTTGTATAGTCGATATGAAGGAAAGGGTGCCATGAGTAAGAAAAACCAGTCAGAGTGAGAAGTGGAATTGGAAGGCCTAATCAGTGAGTAGAGATAAATATAAGCTCTTGGATGTGATATAGTGTATTTATTTCATCTACTAATAAAAAATTTATTTTTCCTAGTCACTTGGAAATGAGTGAATGGTTGACTCATAGTTGACCATGATGGTTTTACTAGCAAAAAGAACTCAGTTTGAGTGATTGAGTTTGATTACAGGACAGATGGCTAGATCAAGTGTTCTTAATGGTTGTAGAGTGTTTAGTACTCATTTAAGATATTTTATAGTTATTTTTAAGGTTTTATAAATCTCCTATTGGTCAAACATATTCTTACAAAGTGAAGTTATGCTTTATTTGTAAGGAGTATAAGACATGGGCTCACTATATGAACTAATTACAGAGGTTCATGGTTGACCTTAGAAGACATAAGTGATTATTTATAAAATATCCTAAGGATAAATATCTTACCATAATTTATAATGGTATATATACAAGATGTTTTTATACACTTTGTGTGAGTAATCAAGCTAAGATAAGCAAGTGTGTGTGTTGATATTTGGTTAGCTTGTGTGAAGGTTTTTGGGGATCTTGGTGACCAATGTTTGTATGATATTGAGAAAATCAAAATATCACTCGACCCAGCATATTTTTTTTATTCTATTGATTATTTTTACTATATTTATGAGTGCATATTTGTATATGAACGAAAGATGTGTGAAGGGGTTATTGCTTATGTTGAAGAGATAGCTTGGTGTTGGTAACTTGTGTGGAGTTGTAGACTTGGAGAAGAGTGTTCTTTCAAGGTTTCTCTATCAAATTGAGAATCAATCATAGTTCAATAATTTTTCATTTGATAGGTGTTGTGTTGGTGTTCCTTGTGAAGTGGGTGCTTCATTAAAGCCTCATGTTTGTCATCATCTTATAGGACTGTAATCCATTATTTTGTAGACTTGAGAGTGGGTTTTCTCCCCCATGATGGTTTCCCACATAAATATTTGTGTAATGGTTACATTAATGTTTATTCTTTGATTCATCTATCTTGCATATTGATGTGATTGGTTAAGTAGCTTGAAGAATTGGGAATTGGATTGCATTATTTTTAAACATTGACTCACCCCCCCCACCTCTCAATGGTTTGTACCTTTATCATTAAGTACTAAATTGTGTTAAAAAAATTGTTAAAATAAAATATAAATGATCATACATATCCTACCAAGCTCATGTGGAATTATCACTTTATTTTCTCATTCTAAATATAGTGAAGTAATCGACAACCAACCTTAAGATCTCTTACATGAAGAGGATCTATAGCTAAAATAATTGTGATACTTGTTTTCATTTCAATGTAGCCATACAAAGCATGTAACACTTATTCACTTGAGAAATTTTGATCATAAATTATCTTTCCAATAGTTTTTATACTGAATTTACCACCTTTGCACTATCACATATGGAATCATCCATATAGTCCTTCAATGCATTAGTTCACTCTATTTTCCTTACAACATCAACTATAAAATCTATAGTTTGAAATTTTCCCACTTGATTTATAATCACTATTTTTATTTTGAAGACAAACATGAATGTGTTAAAAATATCCAATAATTATGTTGGAATGACTAAGGTATCATCCGCCTTATATATTGATGAAAAATTTCTTGTTTATCCCAATAAAACTAGAATTTACCTCACATTAACACATAGGTGTGACCTTGTACCACTCAAACCTCTATAAAATTATTCAAATTGGCATTTGGTCTCTTTATTATGGTCCTTACACCATTAAATATCACTAAGATGCATTAATGGCACATTAAGGAGGATGTTTTATTTATAAACTTGAGCAATCGTGAAAATTTTAGATACCAACTATGAAGTTTCCATGTGTCAAACTTGCAAAAAAAATTAGCTTGGTACAATTTATCTTTTACATCCCTAATTTTATTCAATGATTCATATAGTAGTCTAATGGTTTCTTCCACTTTTGGAATTATATCTTGAGGAACCCTTACACTTAAGTTTTGTTATTCCAACCTCTACACTTGGTTCTTTATCCCTCACACTAATTTAATTTCTAATTAGATAAATGCCTTAATGTTAGCTTCAAGATCTTCTACATATTCCTCATCATCAATAAGTTACCCTCCTATGGTAAAATCACTATCACCTCTCTTTCTCTTCTTAGTTTTAGATTAAGGTAAAAATAGGTTTTGAAGGGACCCCAAAACCCTGCACAACAAGGAGAAAGATAAACCATAAAGCACGACCAGGGTTTATAAAAGAACCTATTTACAGTAAAGTATCAAAACCAGGTTTTACAGGGACTTGTTACCAACATATATGATCAAATAAAACTGCTGTCAAAACACTGATCTAAAAGTTAACAGACTGGATCAGCGACCTGAACAACCTCCCAGACCAGTAACCAGTAAACCAAAAAAGCAACCAGTTTACTAACCCCGAAAAACCAGTTAGCAAAAGGGATCATTAGATATTCCTTTTGAATTGAGGTTTTTTTTTTTACATGACCAAAGATTCATATCTAGAGGGGGGACCAAATGCTTAGACTTCTTTCTCTTAACTACTGTCCATTAGTCCTCTAACTTTGCTACCTCAGCAACCCATACCTTAGAATATAATGATCCTTGAAGCCCATAGGGCACAGAAGCTGCAAAAAAATCCTTGTGAGAACCAGACACAGTCTGGCTCTTAGGAGGATCCACCGAAATAGGGGAGGAGACCACCTCCTCCACCATGGGCTCAAAAAAGATCACAAACCATAGCCTCCGTAGGAGCTTCATTAGACTGTTTCACCAAATATTCCTCCTCAACCTCTTATTCAGATTGAATACTTTCCTCAGTCTCAAAATCAGAATCAGTCAGAGCTTCCATAGATTGTTTGACATTATTATGTTCAAAGGAAGCCTCAAACCACCAAGAAGGTGGTCGTCTGGATTTGGATTTCCCAGCTACACAACGAGCAGCAATATCACCTGTCAGGTGGCACTTCCTGCACCGAAAAGGGATCCCCTCATAATCCAACATTTGCGTCTAGGTGCCTTTTGGGGATTCCAAGCAAATTGCCTCAAGAAGGCCCTTAGAAACATCTAAATCTACCAAAAAGCGTGCACAAGTCATGTGTTGAAAATCTGTAATACCTTCTTTCATAAATAAAAAATCCCCTATAACATTTCCAATGGTTTTAAAAACTGACTCATGCCACATCTATATCGGAAGATAAGGGAGCCGCACCCATATAGGGAGCTTGTTAAAGGATTCCAAGAGAGGATTAAAATCCTTATGCCAAGGTTTGGCCATGAGAGGATATCTGCCCTGCCAAGAAAAAATATTATGGCATAAAATAATCTTCCTATCTTCAGAGCAGTGAAACAATACTATAAAAAAAACCCTGGCGCAAGGGAGGATTTGGGCATTATTTTCAATGAGTGGCATCCAGTTCTTGGAGGTCCAGCCCTTTAGATCTGCCAGAGAGGGCCAAAAGCCACAGAAACAAAAAATAACAGCACAAGAGGAAAACTGTTCTTCCATTTGGAAGATATCTTCCACTGATTCAGGATCTAGAGTTACCCTAATAGGTTTTAAAGCACTTACAGGTGATACATGGGAAGGCCCAGATGATGCATGAGGTAGAGCATTGTGTAGACCAGCTTCAAAGGCCACCACATCTACAAAAGTTCTTCCCCCAGGTCCAAAACCTAAACCAGGAGCATGGGGTCCATTAACAAAATGTAAGGCCGAAGTAGCGCCCTCCCCCATAGAAGAAATCACTTTAGGGGCACTCTGAACCCTCCCTCTTTCTCTTCTTAGTTAATGTGAACAAATCCTCCTTATTTCCTAAGATATCAAGTTTTCCATCATTTTGGATTATCTTAGTATCCACCCTCTTTAGTTTCCCAATAGCCCTCTCAAATTACATTTTGATCTCAAGATATTTAGTTCTGAATAGGCTTGATTATTCATTGTAAGTTATTTACATAGATTGGAACCATGTTAATTATATTTTCCCTTAAACAAGTTTCAGATTCATATTAGTCACCAAATTTGAGCTCTGTAACCTTTGAAAGGTGGATTTTTGTGAAATGGGGATGACCTTGGTATGTGCTATTATTTGAGTGAAGTGATGGTAGTGGTGGTGGTAGATAAAGTAGATGCAGTGTTTCCAACTGTGACTAACTTAGGAGTGGAGGAAATCAAAGGATTACCTATTGTGACTTCAAGAAAGTATAGACATATGTGACTTAATTGATGTCCCAAATGTGGGCCTGAGTGGAGACATCCCAAAGAGAGGACTAATGTTCACCACTTTAGATAACATTGTAGATGTGGGGCTTACAGCCATTATAAAGTCTTTAAGATCATTTGATCCCTAGGAAACCACTTGTGTACTTGAAACAATGAGTGGAGTTGAAAACACATCTGACAACATTGATGAAATAAAGGGAAAAACTATAGTTTTATAAACCTCTTAGATGTTTGGTATATTACCTTGTAACACTTTGAATACCATTCAAACTTGAAACATCATAAATACTAGTATTATTTAACAAAAAAATAATATCAGCACTTCTTTTAACCTCTTGAACACTTGACACATTGGCAAGTTTTTCAATATTAGAAACACTTAAAGCAACTTCAGCTATAGAAACACTTTACAAATTTAGAATAAGCTCAACACCAAATAGATTGGAAACATTTACATTTATACTATTATAAACACTAGTGTTACCAACACTATCTATTATATCAACATCATTCATATTCAATTCAATGACATCCATATTATCATCATCCACTAAACTTGTTACCAAAGGCTTTTCAACATTTTAAAGATCCAAGACACTTGAGGCTACCTCAACACTATAAAAATTGATTTCTAACAAAAATTTGTATCATTGGGAACAATTAAAACAACACTATCACCTACAATATTCTTCTAAACAAATGACTAAGAGGCATTTGGGTCAATAGATGGCATAGATACTAAAGATAACAGTGAAGGGAAGGCCAGACTTGATTTTATGTTAGACAAGTGGGGGTTAAAAGACTAGGTTGTGTGGAAACATCCGTGGTAGGGGATATATTCATCATACTTGAGTCACTTCACATAATTAGATTAATATATGAAACAAAATAAGTGAAAATATTTCTAGTTACTTTGGGCTCAATAGTTCCCATTTTTCTTAATGGTATTCCCCCTAGTGGTAGTCATCGTAGTAACTTCTCCATCAAGTACAGGATAGTGGTAAAATACCCTTTCGAGGCTTCCTCTTATTCTATTTATTTTCCCCACTCATCCTCTCATTATTCTTCATCTTATCCATCTTATTCATCACAATAATTTTTACAAGGGGATGAGGTAGGTGGTGAACGAATGAGACTCATGGATTTACACTTGCTAATAATCTTTTGATCATTGTCTCGATTGATATAATATAAATCATAATCAAACCCAAGGTGTTGGTACTTAAAATTTTTTTTCTCTTTATGCTTCTCTATGTGTTTGAAATCATTTCCCTTTGGGTCCTATGGCATGTCTACTACTTTCACAAATTTAGTGAAATTATCCATATGCTTAGCAAATGTGAACAACCTAGGATAATATTTCTATACCATATCTAATGGCATATGTATATATGTAGCCAATTTATTTATTTTGAGAATATAAATTACACCATTACAATATTACCATGTTAATTATAATGATGTGATATTTTTTGGTACATAAAATTTATGATGTGCATCCACGATTCCCTCTACTCACATTCTGCTATGCTTTGAAAATTACCAGTATGCTTCAATATCTTTTATACTTTTTCTCATAGAGTATGATAGGCTAGGCATCTCCTCCTCATTGAGGGCTTTGTAAATCATAGGGTAAAATTAATTGTAAAATTTAACCATGTGTTGCTAATACTTATAACCATATAATTGGGAATATAATAAATGTATTGAATTTTTGGGGTCAGTGTGTGGCTATTATGGGATGTTTATATGATTAAATCTTACAGTAGCACAAATTTCAACCACTAAATATGGCATCATATATAAACTATGGCCATTATCGACTCCTTCAAATTGTTTAGCTAAGTAAAAAGCTAAAAAATTTCCCTATTTTAGGAATTACACCATCTAGTATAATCATCAAGGGGACCCAAAATTCATTAACATGATTAGTTCTATATTCCCCATATAGCCTATTTATCAATATCATTCTAATTTGAATACCTTCTATAAAATTCTTGATAATGTAAGGGTCAATGTCTTATTTATTTGTTCAATGTTGATAATCTCTAGTACAATCTCTCATTATCACATAGATATCATATGTCTCCATCCAAATTTGAGTACTATTTTTTTATCATATAAAATAATTGGATCTTGAATTCTATATGAACCATGAAATGCCATTCTAGCATAATAAATGACTAGATTCCTCAATGATGAATGTAATGTTTCATATAGAAATAAGCAATTAGTGAAAACACTTCTAAAAAAGTCAAAATAACGGAATACATATAACTTTGTTGTTGTTTGGTGAAGTCTTACATTTTTAATGGCCTGGAGGTCATCCTTGTATTGAGACTTTGATTGACTTAGGGTACCATATAAATTAATTGAGAACTCTCTACTTTTACAAATATTACATTGTAATTCTGTAATCTTACAACACTTAGAAAGATTGTGTTGTCCCTAAATTCTTATGTTGGGCACAAAGATGTGGAAGACTAGGATTTCCTATTTTTTAGAGGTATGTTTGTATGTAACCTGAGTCTTATATACATGATCTTCAAACCTTGAAAACTTAAATTATTTTATTAATTATGAGAAACTCAGTGAACACTCAATAAACTTTTTGAACTCTATATTTAATATGAATTTTGGACACGACCAAATACTCATTTTGTGAACTTATGTGAAAACACTTAACTAATATAAAAAGAGATAAAATAATAGATATTATTTAATGAATACAAACCCAATACCACACCATTAATATGCTCAAATTTTAAGTTTAAGCATCATAATGTCACTAAAAGAATTTACACTTATCATAGCCTAATGAAGAGTGGCACCGTACTTAGTATTTTAAATGAATTTTGTGGCATTATGACATTTAATTTTATAATATTATGATCACAATAGTCCAAATTTCCTCATCCTACATTAATCATAGTCTCGATGTGTTATCTCCATTCCCTTTATAATTTCTTGTATGTGTTGATGTGATGTCTCATAAACCAAGCTGATGTACCCTTTTATTTTTATGTAGCCAATCCTCACAAGCTACATGTCATTATTACATAATGTTTTATGCTCTTGATTTTACTTTACAAAAATCCTCGTGTCACTTTCTTGCATTATTTCAATATCACATTTTGAATAAAATAAAATTTACAAGCTGCAAGGATGTTATGCCTTATAAAATATGTCCTAAATTGTATCATGTCTAGGTTTCACCTTTTAGGGTATGAATTGTAGATAGAAATGTGTCATCCATTCATATTTTTGTAATCATCCCTAGCCACTTTTATATATTATTATCATCATCCACTATGAGGACATACTGAATTATGAAATTAAATATATGTGGTACTAATTCTAGGCTTTCATACTTTCTCGTGAGTCATGTATTTGCATCCCATGATGTTTCATTTTTTTCCCCATTAAAATCATTAGAAATACATGTTACTCATTCACATTATCATTATATTTTAATGACTTTGGATATGACAAAGTGTTTTGGTGACCACGTGGATGTGATGCTTTATGGGATCTACTTCATATATCATTGCATCTAGCCTACACAATGGAATGAGAGCACATTTTAATATGACCACCCTTAGATTATAATAATAAAACAAATTATGAATAAAGAGACAAATATAAAATAAAAAACCTAAATTCAAAAATAAGACAAAGATTTATAAGGGTGCACATAAAATTTATTTGTAACATTGTAATTATCAAAACCCAAGAAATTGGGTTATGATGTACATTAAGCTTTAATGTATCATAATGAACCTTACAAACATTATTTTATGTTTTAGATTAATTAAATTATTAAGAACTTGTAATGTTCATATGAAATTGAGATAATTTGGTGTTTCACAAGAAAAAATTAATATCTCAATTAAGAATAAAGGGGGACCCTTATCTCTTGATGAATAAGGGTGTGTCGGTGACAACACTTCTCTCTTTGTTACAATTGTTCTCATATTTTTTTCCCTTCATCTCTTTACACATACCTTTCCATAGTGTTGTAATTTTACAATTATTTTAACTTCAAATTTATTTCTCTTGTTTTCCATCTCAATCTCTCTTGTTAATATGCCTTTACCTTTATTGGCAATTTTATTGCAGCTTTTTCAATGAAATTTTTAAGGAAAACCATATAAGAGTGGCAACATGTAATAGAATATCATATAATATTTTAGAGTTATTCAAATAAGATAAAATTATTAAATTAGAACACACACACACACACACACACACACACACACACACACACGTAATAGAATATTCAATAATTTTATCCTACCTGAATAACTCTACAATATTATAGGATCTTCTATTGCATGTGTGTGTGTGTATAGATATGACCCTTATTGATTGATTTTTTAAAAAAATATTAATATAACTATAATATTGGTTATATTATTAATTTGTGTAGAATTTTACTCATATATTTTATTCATTTCAATATGACCTTCATAAGTAGTTATTATTATAAATGTGTGTCTCTTTGCTTTGTGGATTGTTTATTTTTGGTAATAATTGTATGATAAGAAATCTACTTTTATGATAATGACTACATATATAGATCATTTTATAACAACTTAAATACATTCAAGTAATATCTAATAAAATATAATTAATACAATTATATTATTCAAAAAGGTGTCCCACGGAAGGGGACAAGCTATATTTTTTTAGCAACTGTTGTAGAGAAATTATAGGATAATTTTACACATATATAGTCTTATGCTCTTCTTAAATAATTTCACATTTGATCTATATAGTAACAAAAAAATACCAATACTTTCATGGCCATTCTCAATAAAACTTTATATACAACAAATAGAATATAAATCATATAATCTAAAAATATATTATAGCTACTCAGGCTCTAACTATATGGTGCTTTGTTCTCGAAGGAAATTCATATTATTTTTGTATTGATAAAATTCTTGTATTTAATATATAGAATTAAGTTTGAAAAATCAAATAATATAAGGGGGAAAGGTATTGGTATGAGTAAAATTCATATTTATTCAAGAATATCATTTATGTTTACAACTAAGATGATAATTTATGTATAATATTTCATGGGCATTGATTGTTTTGAATTCACATTTATTGGGATGATTTCCATAGTTTATAAGTACATGTTAAGTACCATGAAAAATGTGCCAAGACTAAGTTATACCCATTGTTATGATGCACACTTGTACTAGTGCACACATCAACAAGAGAATCAACTAATCCTCAAATGCACATTGTGATGATGAAAACTATACACAACATTGGAATATAAGTTATTGTCTAAACACAATTAGTGACCTTTAGAACATGTCTTTGAGATAAGAGAATTGAACCTACCACTCAGAATTTAGGAAAAAAATATAAATATAAGATACAAAGAATCCCATCTACCAAAATAATAAAATCGAGTGAAGAAATGATTTGGATTCAAGTTACCAAAATATTCTCTTATTTTATTTGCAAGTGCAGAGGAATGAGTGGACTCACTGGATCAAATTCAATATTTAATTTTATTTTTTATTTTTTAAATTAAGAATCCAAATTTACATTGGTGATCTCATCAATAAGTTTTAAAATTTTTGTATCATGTGTGTTGTGTTCATTATGTGTAGGCTCATTTAATTTAGTACTCAATAAGTCCTCACAAGGGTAAAACTATCAATTTCTATTAGCCCTTCTTAATCTAATTTTATTTTTTTCACCTTCGTCATTTAATACTAACAATAAAATATTGTTGAAAATTCAACTAACAAATAAATAAATAATGTAAAAAAAACTCAAAACCCTAAACAACTAAATCAAATTTGACAAATCATGCTAAAATCACTCCACATTTTAAACCTCAAAAACCACAAAATTCAATTCAAGAAGTTGAAATGTAATTGAAATATAGGGAACTTACAATGACATGATCCAATCTCAAGGGTTTGTGGTGTATTTTAAATAGGGTCACTTATAAGAACATGGCCCAAGCTCAAATCCCCTATCTATAATAAGGGAACCCATAATCAGTTGTGAACTAATTATTGTAATTTATGTTTACAAATATTAAGAATATTGGAAAAACTTACCCCATAACCCTACTCGAGATTTACCCAAAAAACATAAAAAATCTAAAATTACATTTTTAGAACCTTAGAATATTAATTAAACACAACTTAATTAAATAAATAGTTATATGATATGTTATTATATGTGCATTCTCTGATGATAATGCTAAGGAACTTAATACATGAGTTCCTCATATTGGGGAGTGAAACAAGAAACTACTAATCCTTCTTATTGATGATCCTCTATAAAATTCTAGAACTTCTAAAAAAATCATGAAACTTCAAATGGGTGACATTGAATCTTGACCATTCAAAGGTGACTATCCAAAACTCAAAGATTGAAAGCTCATGAAATGTGGTATTAACATACTTGTAAAGAAATTATAGAACCCACACTTGTAAATTAATTTTAGAACCCATTAAAAAAAATAAAAAGGATACAAGTTCTCAAAGAATGTTTTCTACTTAAAATAATATGAAATTTTTCATGGAACATGTTGTTGATTTACTAAATAGTGACACTAGGGTTTAATGACACTAAGAGAATAGGTAAAACTATTGTATGAGGGAGATCTACCAATTAAAAATGCAAAACAATAATTAAAATATACATATCATGTGAAAACAAAAAAGCATAATTGAAATTTTAAAAATAAACAATAGATAATATGAAAATCAAAAGTAATGAAATAGTCACACCTTATGATCGATTTTGATTTCTGGAAGCGGTTTTAGATTGTGCAAATGTGTATTTGTCTATGAGTGAAACATGAACTATTGAATATACATGAATATAAATTTCATGTGCTCCTTTACCAATGCTTATATTCCTAGTAGAACCAAAATTGTGCCTTTGTGACTAATGACTATGTCTTTGGGTGTCAAGCATGTATTGCACACTTTTCTAGATTTTTTATTTTTTTGTATTATGTTATCATTAATTTTTCTACCCTTGCAAAAAACTTAAAATTTTTTAAACTATTTAAAATACTTGATGTACCATACCAAATTCAATGTATGTGGTGGGGAATAACTTAGTCTACTACATTGGTTATCATTTCACTTGTTTGATTGTGTCTCAATTGTCGAAATTGATTGAGTTGTAATGTGACTATTAGTGAACACGATATATTTTGATTAATTTGATAATAATAACACATGTTTTCTACAAACACAAAAGGTGGATGTGTCAAAATTTATTTGCATTTAAAATGTAAGATGAACTTGTTTAGTTGTTTGATCACTTTGACTTTTGATATTTAATTCTTTTAACAATAATAAATTATAAGTGATACAGATTTATGTGTGAAGAAATAAAAAGTGTCAAATTCAATGTTGTAGTGGCTATTCACATTTTATAACTTTCACATTAGAAATTTTCAATATTAATGTCAAATTCAATGTTGTAGTGGCTATTCACATTTTATAACTTTCACATTAGAAATTTTCAATATTAATATAAGTGTTCAATATTTTGATCTCCATTATAAGATAATGAGCTTATTTTTTGTTATTAAACTTCAACACAATTGCTTTTATATGCCTTTGGTCCATAGTCATTTTTAAGACACATTATTTGTATAACAATTATATGACTAATATTAGTCCTCACATAATATTATTAATGGATAATGTTTGAAACCCTAATAATATTATTACATTATGGTTTAATACCAAAATTTTGGAGGGCATGATTTAATATCATGATTTACTATGATATTGCATAAATTTTCAAGTTGACATAAGATTTAAAATAAAAGCAAGGTGACATTTTGATTTAGTTTAGGAATAAATATTTCTTGTCATAAATGACATATACATGGATTTAGTTGAAGTTCAAGCTACATCCAAATTTTAAAATAATAGAAGGATTCTATTATAATTATATATATATATATATGGGGTTAACAAACTTGGTGCTCATTACCATCCTCTAAGAAATCATGGAATACGATAGAATTAAATATATCCCACTTTACCAAGTAAATGCTACTATGTATTATTAACGCACCATGGAAATAGATATAAGTAGTTTATTCTTGTTTGGGTTGCTCATTTGCAAATTGCATTTTCAAGTTCTAAGTGGATGCAAAGCTTTATTAGGATTACTCTTAAAAGTTTGAGTGGTTTTGGAAACTGTTGAAGTTATTTGAGTCAATTTTAAAACTCGGAGATCTTAAAAGAATGTCTTTTTGGTTATGTATGAAATTATTATTTCGATAATTTGGGAAGAATAAAAAAAATAAAAAATGGTTAAGTTCGAAGTTTATGTGCATGTGTATGATTATGGTGATAAATATTTCAATTATACAAGTTTATAATCTTAACTTTTATCATTGTTTACTAGCTAAATTTTGTTTGTAAGTTCAAATTGATTTGAATAACTGTATGTGAAGAAATTTTAAAATGGTTCTAAGACATTATTTCTGGGTAGTTTTTGTTTGAAAAAATATGTTTTTCTCTTATTATTTTGAATGGTGAATAAATATCGATCAACATGAAACAAAATATGTTTACCAAAAAGAATAGAATGGTTTTAAAATGCTTAGAACCCTACATTTATATATTTTACTTAGTTTGGATATTATTACAAAAGTGGTTATGGGTTTGTTTTAGTTCACAATGTACACAATTTTTGTAGAGTTTTATTGATACCATGCATTCTCAGTTATTCCTACATGAATGGATATTGTGTGTTTTAGTTATTTTATGATGATGAGTTTTACTGCTCAATTTCAAAATATGATTTAATATTTTATTGCCTTCTATTTTAAACTTTTATATATCTCTTTGTATGTTCTTTAGGCATTTGACCGGGTTTTCATTTCATTCTTTTGTTTAAACAAAATGCGAGCTAGGTTTTGTTTTTAGAGGTGCATTTCTATATGAAAGATTTTTTTTTTTGAGATAGTTGGTAAATTACATAAAGATATTTTTTATGAATGTGAGATTTACTTTTATAGTCAAAACCAATTATGTGATAATGCAAAATATTTGAAACATTTGTGACAATAAAATTTGATATTTTTAGAGAGAAAAATATAAAATATTCATAGGCAAATAATGATTTCAAAATTTGAATCTTTGTTTTAGATGTGATTATAATCTTATGTTTTTTTTCAATTGTTTTATACATAAGGTGAAATATGTATGGGTGTATACAAGTTTAGTTTGAATGTCCTCTCTTTAGTTCATTTATGCCTATGAAATATGAGAAAGCATTCAATAAAATGCATAACAAGTTTATTTAGTTTGTATGCCAAAGATAGCTTAATTGTTTTCTCTAGTTTTTTTACACAAAATCATACAAGAGTTTTGTTTATATATTGATTTCAAAGACAAAGTTTTCATATGTAAGTTTGAAAGCTTGAAATTTAGATTTTTTTTTGCAAAGGTACTTTTATGGAAATGAGTTAAAAATTTTAAACCTTACATTGCATTTCTCTTTGAGATAGATGAATATTTTGAAAATAGTTTTGAGTTTTGTCTTCATATTCTTTATGAGTTGCAAAAAAACAAGTTAATCGTAGTTGTAGTGAAATAAAAAGTATGTTATTGCCTTTACATTTGAAATGAATCATTTTGTGATTGTGATTGCCTTATGAAATTATAATTCAAAATTTGTTACATGAAGTATCAAAATGTGTTGCAATAATAAATAGTTTGTATAGATAAAAGTTTGTTTCAAAGCATAAAGATATTTAAATATTTAGTTTTCTTAGTCTGTTATAGAGTAAAATGAATGCATTTCATTTTTAATATGTTAAAACTCAAATTGACATCATTTCATGGTTTTGTAAAGTAGATGTCTAGTTGGAACAAAGGTTATCTTATCTCTAGCAGGAACAATGTTTGGAATAGATACACTCAGCAACAAGATATGCACCACTTGTGCAAAGTAAATATTGATGCAAACCTTTCAGGTCTTGAAGGGTTGCTAGCACATTTATGTAAAACTTTAATCATGACACCCAAGTATCTTAACATTTTGATGTTAGTGACCCCATTTTCTAAGATGTTTATAATACAATGCCTCGTACTGCATTTAATCTTCATGGTAATAACTCTTCAAAGGGATTCTAAAGATGCAATTGGCAGTCTCATCCAATCCAATATGATTTTCCAACTATTTATTCCCACCAAATGTACATTTCCAATAATAAAATTATTGCACAAGTTGACTTTATTCCTCAAAATACTAAAATGACTCACCTTGAACCTTCTTAATCCTTTGTGATTATGCCAAATAATGTTGCTTCCACAATTCATAAATGTGTTAGTAGCCTTTCTCTCCCACATGTATTAACACATGTCTTCAATAATATTAAATTGGAGATAGATGTTGAAGCTTGAGAGGTAACTAGAATTGAGATGCTTGCAACATCTCTTGAGTACACATAATACCACATAGACTATTGATATTGCTATTTAGTTTATGATGAAGAAAAATAAATTGATATTGCTTGTTGTTTTAGTTGTTGATACTTTTAGATATTTCATTGTTTTGACTCACATATTTTTAGTTTTTAGTTTGTTGGCACTACTTTATAGTTGTAGTGATAAGTTTACTTTCAATTGATTTGATATAGTTCTTTGATACTTGTAGTATACATTGTAATAATAATGATAGTTTCATTTTAAGTGAGTTTGACAGCAAATTTATTAGCATGAAGTAAATTGGTGATGATAATTGATCAGCTTTCAATCTAATTATATAAAGAACATGCTTTCATTTTTGCCTTCTTGTTTATGTTTTAAAACAAATTATGGGTAAGAGATGACATTAGCAAATGTTATTACATTTTTCCAGTTTGAATATTATTGTGTTCACTTTTTAATGATCATTTATCTCTCTTTAAAAATAGGAATTGATAATATTAGTCATTATGGATAAAATTTGAAAGGAGCGAATTTTTATAAATAATTTATTCCTTAGATTTTAGTCATTTACGATGATTGGCTTATATGATGACTTGTGTTAATGATTAATTAAGTCATTAATGAAGTAGGTGGGGCCCCACCCATGAGAATGTAATTATGTGTTGGTCTTATAAATAATAATTCATGTTTTTTCTTAAAATTGTTTCATTTAAAGTGGTTTATTATTTTAAAACTATAGTTATAAAGTCTATTAAATTTTTATAAAGTTTAAATGACTTTATTTAAGTTAACTAAAAGGCAATTATCACTTACAATATAATTGAACCTTAAGTAAAGATTTAAAGGGACTTGAAGGACATCATTTGAATAAGGATCACATATATGTACAAGAGTCCTTTGTTCAAGATTTGATATTGTATTTCTCGTTTATCTTAAGTCTCTAAAAAAGAGTATTAATTGTAGGAATACTAAACAATACAATCTCAGACAGTGAAGTGTCTCACTTGGTATAGTTAAGAATATCTAAGTTGATTATTTATTTATCAACTAATTATTTGAAAATGGTTAAGAATTTTAACTTTTTTATGACTTAAGCACAAAATCAAATATGTATTTTTTTAGAAAATAAAGAATATTCCATACATTGTATGATAAATTGTTGAGTTTTCATTAATCTGTAATATATTTTTCTCAGATATTATGTAATCTAGAATGAAATATTCTATGGTTTCTCCATAAAATCTTTATCTTCTTATATGAGTTGAGCTCAATTTTTTATAGTTTTATACTTAGTTTCTTAATCTTTTTTTTTGCTTTTTCTTATATTAGATTTCACTCTAATTTTTTGTTCTTAAAACAATACCTTTTGTTATAACCTTAAAATACATAGATTTTCATAGTTTATTTTAGATTTTTTTAACTAATCCCTTGTTTTTAGCTAGTTTTTTGTCGATTTTTTTGCATTATCATCTAACTTGTTTTACTATTTTTAGGTCTAATTTTGTTTCTTTCTTTCATCTTATTTTATTTTCTCTTCTTTTATTTGGTTGACATGGATCTGAAAGGAAACATAAGAATATCATTTGATAAAAAGAGTTAATTTACTGAGATATTAATATATAATTCAAATTGTTTAATCCTCCAAGACATAGTCTTTTTCATAGACTTTGCTTTGTCAGATAGGATTGATAACATTTGATTAACTATAATATATATGATAAATTGAATGAAGTATTTGATGAGATAGTGAATATGTTGACTAGATTGAAATAAATAATTGTTAAATTTCAATCTAATTTTAAATTTGATATTTAGAATTGATATTAAAAAATGATATCTTGTTTGTTTGATTTTAGTTGAAGTAAATATTTCAATTCCTATAAATTGGTCAAGTCTTGAATATTTTCTAAAATTTATTCACTTAACCCTAAATTATCCTTTACACACCTTAAAATTGATTTCTTTAGACATAGGTCCCTACGATAAGACTGATATGAATCTAATTTGATCTTTGTGATAGGTGAATGCGTAGATTAGTGGATGTGATAATTTTGACTATTAACATGTTGATTCATTGTACAATGCAATATAGTATTACACTAGCACTTAACATAATTAACATAAAAAACTATATAATTTTTATTTTAAATATTCTTGACCTAATTTAGCATAATAAAAATTACAAAAGGAGAAGGGAAGAAATAGTTGGGTCAGGGAAACAAAAATTGAGTTGTAACTACATATCATGCATGTTATAATTAGACCTCACATAGTTATTATATAGTGTCAATGGATAAATTGAGTGAGGGATTTGCCTCCTCTCCATAAGTGGGGATGTCATTGCATGCACTTTCACCTAGCCTTATTTTGGTACAAGATATAATATAAACTTTGATACAAGTCCTTGAGCAATAATAAACAAATGTATATTATCCCTAAACTTGAAAGTAAACCTTATAGATTATTTGATGAAAACTCCTTAGGAAACTTGATAGAGATTTTTCAATCAATCTTTATTAAAATGATCACAAATGATTTTTATATATAGGATTCTCATATTTGAATTAAAGATCCAAAGGTATGGGAAATCTGACCAAGAAAATAAAAAAGACTGACACATTGATCCAAACATCAAAGAGAGGAGAAATTGTGATGTAAGAGCATCTGGGTTCACAAGTGAACTTGCATTGACCAACAATACATTAGTTTAGGAATTTATTTACTTATTTTATTGCATAAAGTTTATTTTTGTGCATTTATCTTATTGTAAGTTTGCACAAGTATTTTGTATTGCTTAGACTATCTTTGTGTTATTTTGAATCACCTTTGGCATGCATGTGTTTAATGAAGTTTTCTGTTGTTTGTGATCACAATGCCTATAATGTTTAGTGCATTCCTTTGTTTCATGCATTTGTATATGTTCCTTGGTCTAATAAGTTTGAAAAGCTTTACAAAAATATTTTTTGATAATATTCTCTTACCATGTAGTTGTGTAGTGATTTTACGTATGTTTTTTTTCAACCTATGTTATTGCTTGAATAATAGGGTATTTTATGGATTTGATTATTTACCATAATAAAATATGAGTAGAAGAGACTTTTGGAGGTATTTGGATATTTATTACACAAGTTGTGTGACAAGTTTTATATCTATTAAAAATCCTAGGATAAAACATGACATCATTCAAGAAATGATGTGAGGATCATAGTACATAACTTTTCATGAATATTGGTGACTATAAAGTCTTGCGATCTCATGCAACTTTGTCATGTGACTATGATGTTTTATGGAAGGAGACATTGATGATTATTTAAAATTTAATTTTTAAATTCGTAGAAGATGATAAAGATTCATTTAATAATGTATGCAATCTAAAATATATGCAATCTATTTTGGGATGTGTTGGGATCTAACATGTTCATGTTCCTTGGAAATGTGAAGACATATAATTTATGACATTTAATGTTTGACATGCACTAAGGTGTGTTAATGTTGTTAGTTGGGTAAACACACTTAATATAAGTAGGTGGGTCTTATATCTATATAAGCATGCCCCTACACTTGTCCTATGGAATTAGATTTAGGGGGTAAATAAAGGACCTATTCAATTTGGATAGTAAATAATATATCTAAGAGTTTATAATGCAATGACTATGAGTTAGAAAAGTCAAGATCTATAGAAATAATATTATAATGAATACCATTGTGAGATCATGGTGTGATTTTTTCATTGTGATTATTTTATTTCCTTTGGTAAAAATCAAATAAAAATCTTAGTTATTGTTTTTGCATTCCATTTTAACTATTTCAATGTGTATTCTAAGGGTTGCATGGTCTAAGGCACTTCTTAGTTTATATCCCTAACCACAATTGCATCATTTGGTATCGGAGTAAGGTTGTAGTCCTTGTTATTGATTATTGATTTCTACATTTGAAAGTGTGGGTATAAAGTGGTTGAAGACATATTATTGATGATCTAAAAGAAGGTGCAAGGTTTGATTGATCTGAGATCATCATTTGGTATCTAGATCTTTGATTTTTAAGGAAATTCCACATAGAAGATGTATAGGTGGTAGAAGATCCTAAGTGGTTAAAACACCTATATTAGCAAATCTGGCAGAAGTGATAAGATAAATGCAAGCCATAATGGAAGTTATGAAAACCACACATTATCAATGAGTTGAAGTATTAACTGATGTAAGTAATACAAAGATTGAAAAATAGACACCTTGATATCAAGATACAGAAGAAGAGGTTGATGTACCTAAAAAATAGAATATTGTGAGCTATTACGATAATGAAAAATAAACCAAATTTAGACCCTAAAAATTATTCTAGAAGTTTGAGTCTTGAAGTTCTCATTGACTAGATCACTGGTTTGGATAAATAATTTGAGTATGAAAGTATGGAAGATACTAATCAGTTAATTTCAATGAAAAAAATTGAAAGATCATGTATCCTTATGGTGGGAACATATACATGTTGAGAGATTGTGCAAAGGCAAATATTATAATATGACATGGAATAGATTTGTTGCCAAGATAAAATAAAAATTTATTCATGTGAATTATAATATGAGTTTTTGAATAAACTCCAAAACCTGTGATAAAGAGAGATGAGTGTTGAAGAATACATTGAGGAGTATTATAGACTTAATATTAGAGAGGATTATGTGGAAGATTATGTTAAGAATATGTCAAGATATGTGAATGAATTGCATATGTAAATTCAATATGAGTTTGGTATGATCATATTGTGATATAAGGAATAATCTGGTCAGTGTGCATTGAAGGTGGAGGAAAATTTATTACACAAACAACAAGGAGAAACATCAAGAGGAAGAAGAAGATTTATTTTTTGGACATGGAACTGGAATATGCTATAAATCACAAATTCAAGAGGATGAGGAAAATAATTTGTAGTTTAATGGTGGTAATACCTAAAAAGGTAGATGTAATTTTAGAGGAAGAAGATTCACTCAAAGTATACCATGAGAAACACATGTACGACTTGAATATGTAAACATCTAGCATAGGTTGATATATAGACCTCAAAAAATATTTTTATTTTTATTTTTATATTTTATAAATGTTTTTTTCATTTCACAATTTTATAGTGGGATCACACAACAAACCAGCTTATGGGCACACATAATAGGAGGTGAATCAATCACAAGTAGAAGACAAATGGGTGTAATCAAGAGGAAGAAGAAGAGGAGGGTTCCAAATAACTTAATACTTCCATTAAAACTCAATGTAAAGTAAAACCCAAGGTCTTGATATATGTTTTCATCATTGAGAGATCTACATAAGTATATGGAATAGGATAAATAATAAAATGGAAAGGGATGGTGCAACATATAAAGCACCATAAACCAAGTGGCTATAATAATGCCAATGCAAGAGAAGGCAAGTCCCACTATGTTAGATGTAAAAGATAGAAGAATGTAATAAAAAATGAGGGAGGATGGGATACAAATAAGCTATGTTTAATGGGCATGTATAATACCATAATGATAAATTGATGAAGTACTAGGTGTAGGCAAGCATGACTAGTGTTTAGGTTTATTCCAATCATAATGTCATAGTCATGAGTGTTTAAATGTGACACACTAAATTTCAAAAGTATCAAGTAGTAAGTGATAGGTGAACCTAATTCATAAAATGAGAAATTCATCATGGAGAGTAGGATAGAAATATACTAGTACTCCCAAAAATAATGAGTGTCACAATCCAGATATATCATATGAAGTGTAACTTTGAATATGTAGTAATATTCTCATGTCTCAAATGATTAGGTGTAATAATTCATTAATATGTGTCATAATGTGTTATAAATAAATTAACATGTGTCATAATAAAATCAATAAAGTTTCCATAAAAATCAAATGTTGCATAGTATATATGATGTCAAAGTATCCAAAGATGTATGTGTTGAAGCCCATGTGATGTTATGTATAGTAATAACCCATATAGTGAGGATCAAAAGGACATAGATAATCATTGTTATAATTGAATCCTTGAGTGTGTTAGTATTGTTCATTGGTATCAAATGTTGTTATTTGTAATATTTCCTTGGGAAATTGATTTTCTTTGTAAACAATTTCCTCTCCTTGGGGAGTTGGGTATTCAAATGTAGTTTTGTCTTGATTGATGAGATTTTGAATCTTATTTTGTAAATAAATGCATAAATATTTGAATGGCCTTTAAATGTATGGTAAGAGAAAAATAATTTTACATTGTAATATCTTAGCCTATGCCTCAAATTGGTCTCATGAATAGGTGGTAGTTCAATCAAGTTATTGTCCAATAAACTCTTTAGTACGATGTATTACTTTTTGAAAAATATTTTGTATTTGCTTGAGATATGTATCATTTTGTGTATTATTTATTGCTTAACTTAAGTAGTAGATGTGTTCATGGTAGGTGCATAGGTATTAATAATTTTTAAGTCCCTAAGATATTGTACATAGACCTTAGATTGGATTATCCCTTCTTTCACACAGTCACTTTACATATTAGCAAGATAAGTAAATTATTTTCAATCCATGAAAAAGAGCTTAATCTTTGATAAGTGTTATTAGAATACTAGTAAATATATGTTTTATTATAAGGTCACATGGCTGATATCTCAAGGAGTGCATATGACAACAAAATCGAAATATGTAATTACATATCCTACTTGGAACCTTATTTAAGCTATTGAAGATTTTCATATGTGGTTGTAAGTCCTTTATTGATGATGCATCCATATAAGAAAGCTTATTTTAAGAATTAGAATGAATTTAATGATCTACTAGGTAAAACATAGAAAAAAATTAAGGCCTCACCAATTAAAGTGCTAGGAAACAACTTAAATATGATCAAGCCATGATCTTCATATTCTCCTATAAAAATAAATATTATATGAAGGTGCACCTAAGGGCCTCCATGAACATAAAATAATTGGAAGATTGGACTGATAAATTCATGTGGGAGAAGCATGTTAAACACATACTTTGGAATAGGATTTTAAAGTATAATATTATCCATAAGTGTAACATTTTAAGTATCTAGATGAAGGGAAGCAATACACACTTTTATTATTTTAAAATTACCTATAACATGCATCATATCCACTAGTTCATGTGCCATGAAAATTAGTGTTCATAGGATCAGGAGTCAAACACTCATCATAAATTTATAAAATGTAGAAACATAAGTACAAGGTCTAAAAATGTCTACATAAGAAACATTTGCATTTTTTTACTTCCTTAGCCATATTTATCATTTAATCAACAAGATTGGGATTTGTAATAAAATATGCTTTAAGATATTAAAAAATGAATTGGTTAATCCTTCTATCATTTGAAACATTCACATTTTGTAATTTATCATCTAACAAAGATAAAACACTCAAATCCATTTTGTTAATATGAATCATGATTATAGCTAAGAAAGGGCACACATAGAAGTGCATATAAATCTAAATTATAATGAAATTCAGGTTTTGAGTTGATGATATATATCATGATTTAGATCAAACTCAAAAATTCAACAATGAAATCATAGGGGAAACTTTATAATGTACAAGCATTTGAAGAAATGATATTTTCACCAATTTTTTTACCAAATAGTGACACTAGGGTATAATGATACGAAAATGGGTAAAACTATTGCATGAGGGAGATATACCATTTAACAATGTAAAAAAATGATTCAGATCTACCTTAGTGTATGAAAATAATAATAAGCATAATTGAAATTTTGAAAACAAGTAATGGATAATTTGAAATGCAAAAGTGATGGAATAGTCACATCTAATGATAAATTCTATTTTTTGGAAGTGGTTCTAAACTATGCTGACCTATATTTGCCTATGTGTGAAATTTAATTTATTGAATTAATAGGAAGAGAAATGATACCTACTACTTGATCAATGATTATGCCGAGGGTAGAATTGGAATTATGCCTCTATGACCGATGACTATGTCTTTGGGCATTGAATATGTACTATGTAAATTTATAGATTTTGGATTTTTTAAAATTTGTAGTAGGATGTCATATAGGATTACACTGACACTTAACAAAATTAACAGGTTTAATTTTATGATTTTTCTCTTTAATCTTCTTGACCTAATTTAGCACAACAAAAATTGTAAAAGGAAAAGGAAATAAATAGTTGGGTTGGGAAACCACAAGGGAAATTACAACTATGTATCTCACATACTAGAATCAAACCCTACATATTTCTTTTGCGGTGTGAATAGAAAATTGAGTGAGGATTTTACATCCTCTCCTTAAGTGGGAATGTAACTATAAACACTTTTGTCTGGCCTTCTTTTAGTACATAGAAACATTGGTGCAAGTTCTTGAGTAATAATAAATCAATGTAAAATGTATGTAAACTAAATTAAACCCTTTTGGAAACTTTGATTAAAAATCCTTACAAAAATTAATGGACTTTTCTAAGAAATTCCTTATTATAATGTTTGTAGATTATTTTTTATATAGGCTCCTCATGTTTGAATTAAATACCTATTGACATGTCAAATCTGACCAAGAAAAGACAAAATACAGACACACAAATCCAAACATTAAAGAGACACAATAATGGGTAAAAAATCCATAAAACTAAAGAAGGTAGAATCAACATGTCCGTCAAATATTTCTAGGGTAGAATTGACAAGACCAATGATTTAGTCCCAGAAGAATAAAAATAAGCTAAAAAAGAAAAGACAAATAAAATAGCTATGTAGCCACAGATGAACATTAAAAAAATATAAATAGAGTAAAAGAGGACCATGGGATTGCACAACGAATAAGGAAAGAGATGAAAACACACAAACAATCATTAATAGTCCCCTAATCCAAACCAATAACCCATATGCATAAAACAATACTAAAAACATTACAATAAGAAGCCTTGTACCAAAATTAGGTTATACAACTACAATTAGCATACCATTGTTTTAGATTAAGGTAAAAATAGGTTTTGAAGGGACCCTAAAACCCAGATACAATGACAGAAAGATGAAGCATTTACGACCACAGATAAAACCTAAAATCTACTACATAGAAGTAGCAAAAATAGGTTTTATATGGACCTGAAACCACTTGAAAGACCACAAGTCAAAACCCAGGTTTTACATAGACCTAGCTACACCATAGTCAAAAGATTACAAAAAACCAAGAAACATGACCAGATAACACAACCAACTAGCAGAACTATACTATTCTTCTAGTTCCAAAATCATTTTCACTACTTCCTTACCTTTCACATCAGTATCCTGAATGGCAGTAGCCATCGACATGGCTCCCTCTTGCATAGCTTTCTTTCTTGAGCTCTGTCTCGTCCTTTTGCTAGGCCCCTCCAAGGATTTGATCTCCTCATTAGCTCTTTTTCCAATATTAACAGCTGCAGCACATATGTTAGATGTAACTTCCTCCATTTTCATTCTGCTCTCCTTGATGAGTTCCCTTAGGTTGTTCTCATAGTCTTTGAGCTTGATGGGGATGTCTCTCATCTATTTTTCCATGTTATTGATTTTGTTCCAAACTGCCTTCTGGTTGTCTTCCATAACTTCCATTTTCCTTTTGAGATCCATTATCTCCTTAAACATCCATGAATCGAGTTGGAGGATAGCCTCTGCTTTGCAATTAACCCATCTCGTAGGTGTGTGCCTTCCATCATTCTGCCTTTTATCACTCCACTCTTATGTGTTCTTATTAGGACTGTTCCCGCCTTCTTTAAAGTGATCCTCTCTTCCCCTTTGATTCTATTCCTTCATTTTAGCTTGAACTTCTAGGTCCATTTCTTGTTTGTTGACTTAAACTGTGTTTTCCCTCTCATTTATCGAAACAGGGTCCTCAAAAAGGTCATCCAGGACTTTATCATCCTCAAACACTTACTGGTTTTCCTCAGAGTCATCTTCACTATTTTCAAACTCCTCCTCTATGTTGACTTCTTCTTTCTCATTCTTCTCTTGAACTTCTTCTTCCTCATTGGAATCCTGCTTTCTGTTCCTCCTTCTTCCTCCAAGCTTTCCTCCCCAGACTTATCAGTTCTCTTCCACTCTGTGTCCTCGTCAACATTCTGATTCTTAACACTACGGGGCTTGATTTTGATTTTGATTTTATCTTTCCCTTTAACAATTTCACTCTTGTTACTCCGTGAATCCTTGTTTTTCCCCAGATAAGGGTTTTTAACCATGGCCTTACTCTTGTAATAGCCTTTGATTATCAGAATTAATCCTTCATGCAGAATAGGACGCATTTCCTTCTTCCTGTGAGCGAATAAACTTTGGACCAAAGAGAAACGTAGATAAAAGGGAAAGGAAATTCTTACTTTGTGTCTAAAATGATTAAGGAATACAAAGTGGAATTTGTGGACTCTCTTGCTTCTTCCATCGAGGATGAAGTACTCTCGAATATAGCACAAAACATCCCTCCATATACCCTTAATCTATTCCAGTTCATAGAAATCCCCATTCTTTACCAGCTTCTGCTCTTCAACATCCATCTTAGGGAATTTGCAAAAGGCCTCATTTGAAATGTTAGTCTACTTGGAAAATTTTAATCCTTCCGTAGGCAGTCTTGTAACCTCTGCTTTAAATTCCTCTGTTAGATTCACTGTGATGCCATGCAGAGTGACCCTATCATCAATCTAGTTTTTGAAAAAATCCATTGTAATATGAGGTTTTGAACCATGGATCATTTCCATATAGTTCACAACCTTCCCTCTCTATAGAATTCTCCAGACATCTTGTTTCGCTCTCCACTCTTCACAGTTTTTGGGTTCCTACTTCCTTGGTTCTCCTTTCCTTACGCGAGCCATGCAAATTTCCTTTGATACCCAATCACTGTAAACTATACAATGATCCCACCTGCTACCAATTTGGTTCAAAACTCACCTTTTTTTAGGCACGTTTAGGATCTACTTCTCATTCTCAAGGGCCTTCCTTTTTAATGATTGTAAACCTTTCCCCGTGAAGCCACCCCTCCAACTCATTAGTTTTCTATTACAATCTAATCTTTCCCTCATTTTCATGAGTTGCGTCATGATGAATGAGTGCTCTAAGATCCACATTCTTTTCTAATGTTTCCTACCACCTCACTTTGTGTCCTATTCAGACTGCATAATTTGCTAGCCAATCTGCAACTCCGTTGGCTTCACGGTAGGTGTGGGTAATTGTTACTTTTTCAAATTTTTTGATTAAAGTTTTCATCTCCATCACCATAGCCTCTATATTCCATGACACAAAAATTTTATTGTTTAGAATATTTATGATATTCAATGATTCCCCTTCCAGCCAAAATTTAGAATATCCCAAATCCACAGCTAGTTTGATGGCTTGAAGGGCAGCAGAAGCTTCAACAATATGACAATTCAACTTTCTAATGGGGATTGCAACAGCATCGATTACATTTCCCGTATGGTTTCTCAAGACTCCTCTGCATCCTGCATTCCCCAAATTCCCTTTAGCAGCTCCATCAAAGTTTCCTTTAATCCACCTTTGAGGGGGGACATTCTAGATAACACCTAATCTAGGATTTTCAAGTTTACCATTAGAATTTTATGTTCTTAAGGAATTATCCACTTGAAAGGTTGGGTTTGGATTCCTTTGTGATGAAAAATTCTCCTTAATAGCTCTAATGATGTTCTGCCCCACCACCCATCCGGGTAGTTCTTTGCTTCTAAAAATTTGATTATTTCTTTCATTCCATATTCCCCACCAAATATGGGGAAGAGTTAGTTTCCATAAAAATATAACTTCAGGATTCTTGGAGGGACAATACCAACTTTTAAGAGATAATTCCACATTTTTGTGGTGAATCCAAGCAATACCCCACAGATTGAGGATTTCTTTCCAAACTTGTTGCGTAAAAGAACAGTTCACAAACAAGTGATCTCTATCTTCAAAGCCCTTCTTACAAAGAATACACCTGTTCACAACATATATTCCTCTTTTTTGTAAATTGTCCAAAGTCAAGATTTTATTTTGGAGGAGGGTCCAGAAGAAGATTTTGATATTAGGGATGAGCCCCTTTATCCAGGCCATCATCCACAAAGGTTTGTTGCCATTTCCCTTTGAAGTGAAAATGGAAGAAACTTTAAACTGTCCACTAGGCTCATTATACCAAACGATCTTATCTAACTAGCATACCATTGTTAATTACTAGTATAAAAATGAATTTTCTCATGGAGAATGCCATAATTAGCATACTATTGTTGATTACTAACACATATGAGGTATAGATCCACAAATTATCTCCTTTTTCAGTTATGTCATTACTTCTATTGAAAACTTCCATAAAGGCCACTTGAGCTTGTGTTGCAATCAGATCACCTAAAACCTCTTATTTATTTGGCACATTATATTCATCCTCATTGGCATCAATTACATCAGTGAAACCCTCCTAAAATGTCAACAACATATTATGTAAAATGAAATATACAAGAATAATCTTTTGTTGCATTTGTAAATTAGGATGACATATCATGGAATGTAAGATTCAAAATGTATTCTTCATCCTTCCAAATGCACACTCAATAACAATAAGTGTTGAGGATAACTGGAAATTAAATTCTCTTAATTATTTATTATAACCCCTAAAAATGGTGTGACTAACCATGATAATAGTGAATAAACACTATTGCCAATAGTATATTTTATCATGGTTGCGAACATATTGGGAAATGACACTTAACACTAAAACCATGTTAGGCAAGATTAAAACCTAGGAAACTCTACATGTAAAGACACCATCCAACATCAAGTATTTAAACAAGATATTCCACCAATAAGATAAAAAATATATTAAAACACAAAAGGGATATACAAAGAAGAAGTTTTAAAATAAAATGTTGCATACCAATATCAAAGATCAAGGATTGATCTTTAGTTCTATTAAATGACTACATCTCTATTATATCATTAGATAGAATACTCTAAGAATAGTGCTTATTACCCAACAAGGACACAAAGGTTACTTATATAGTAAAAAAAAGAGGTGAGTGGGAGTTGTTTATTGGTAGTGTGAAAGGTGGAAACACTCCATAGGTTACACCTAACTCTTCTCACACATGAGTATAAATACCACATTAAATGTGCTTTTAACAATTTTATGCACATAATAAATCTCACCTTGACAAAAACATGACCTAAGGTAGACTTCATGTATATTATGTATATGGTACACACCAACATTCCCTTGAAGATTAGCTTAGGTGATGTGATAAAAAAGAAGAGGTATTTAAGTGCTTGAAGATGGGTCTAAATAACTAGGCATGATGAGGTACCCATGTATAGTGAAAGACCAAAATAATAATGAATCTGTTGAAGTAGATGATTACTAAATTTGATAAACTCTCCAATCAAATGAATCATATGTTGAGTAATGAATCAAAGATTGGAAGTCACAATAATTTTGGCCACCAAAAATTATCATTTCATAGTACTAATGTAAGTCCTCATTTTTATAAGAGAACATTTACACAAAAACCTAAACATAAACTTGCTACTTCTTAATTCAATGTAGTCAATCAGGTGAGTGACCAAGTTAAAACTACTAATTGCGATAGTGAAAATATAAAATCATGATCAAGGTAGAGTGTGGTCTAAGCAATAGATTGCTCATAGATCAATATGGAAAAGGAATAAAAAAATAGTTTCCATGATTTTGGTTGTGTGAAAAAGAGTGACTAAATGTCACATGTTTAATCTAACTAAAGTGCACATATAACAAGACTCTACATCTCCCTAGTATATAGGAAAAAACACTAGGAATATTGGATACTTGAAAAACCAAGGAAACATTAGTAGTATACAACATCTACCCCTATTCCACCTTATAATACTGACTAAAGAGTGAAGATAAAGCAACTAACAAGATCCAATGAATCAAGACCTCAAAAAAGGTGTGTCAATATGGTGAGTGTGCATAAAAAGCACATAAAAACCCTCAAGTGAGAGTGCCCACTATTTGACATGAAGTACCTGACAATTGATATGAGAAAAAGGTGCATGACAAAACACACACAAGCATGGAGGTAAACAAGGATAAAGTAAAAAAACCCTCCCCCATCCCATGGAACTTTATAAATTAGTGCAAGTATAAAATACATCTAAAAAACCTTCCCATAATTTGTATGAAACACTAAAGAGTGATCCCTTACAAAAATGAGATGGCACCTATACTCAATTCAAAATAATATAATTTGTAGCTTATAAATAAGCCACTAATCTATAAAACTACAAATTTGAGACAAATCAGAATAAAAATATATTACAGTTGTGAAGAGCACCAAAAGCATGCACTTTCAAAAAATAACATGCAAATTGGATTTACCAATAAAAAGTTATGGCCTTCATAAGGTAGAATACAATATCTTGGTTAATAAAATAAGGAATAAATTGTAAATTATAGTTAAATGGTTTATATAAATGCAAAATTAAATCCATCACTCTAAATATCTCAAAAAAATAAAGTAAGATGAAAAATATTCACCCTCCCAAATTTCACAAATCAAAATTTACAAGCCCCAAAAGTATAATACTCCAAAAAAGGGCCCTAAGTGGCTAATGGATACACCTCAGGGACTAAACATGCCCAATGAGTGTTCATATGGTAGAACAAGAGCTTACACTAACCACTAGATACTAGCCCTTTAGTCATATGTCATGATTAGTGCAAGCAGTTTATGGGTGTTGGTAGGTGGAATGATGACCACATGGTCTATAAGGGGTTGTGATCAGGGGCACAAAGGGGCTAGTGGAAAATCAAGTGGTGGAGGTAGTGGTGTAGGAAGCCATATGGCCAGTGGTGGCAGATGTGGGTAGTGTCACCCAAATAATGTCATGGGCTCTTTGTTATCCATCATGTTCTTAGATGCAACTTCAAATGCACACCATAAGAGAACCATAAGTTAAAATTGCATAAATGAGTAATTTTTAGAAAGTTATTGGAATTCCAAATCCATTAAACAAAAATTTAGTGCACTTTTTTTGTATAAAATGTAATTTGTTTCCAAAAATGCCTATATTCCCTAGCTCTTCAAAAAATGAACTCTCTCCAAAATCTACATATGGAAACCCTATTGATTGAAATAGAGGTCCTCCTAGGGTTTTTGGATGCTACAAATGTAATGTAAATGTCATATTTTCTATGGGATGTCCTCAAAATGTAGAAAATGGTAGATTTATATTTGAAATTTGAGTACTTAAAAATGAGCACATAGTGTTTGACTCAAGTGAAAAAAAATCAAAATTGAATGCAAAGGGAATGTTGGATTCACACAAAAATAATCAAAAATAAACATGGCAGAAAAATATTCAAATAGATTCCTCCGTATGTATATCTACAACATGTACATGAATTCAACTGAATGAAAAACTAGATCTGAAATAATAAGAGATGGGACATGCAAAAAACTTTCCGTAGTGTTGAACTCACTACATGAAAATGAACCTAAAATTGTAGATTTAACATGAACAATAAAATACCTAATTATTTTGAAAACCCTAAAAGGGTTGACTCAAAGCTAAATATATTACATAAAAAATACCTAATGTAATTTTAGAAACCCCAAAGGGTTGGCATAAAAATATTGTTCTAGCATGAAAAATAGTGTTATTTTGAAAACCCCAAAAGGGTTGGCACAAAAACTTGTTTTATGACCAAAAAAACAACTAATGGGTAATTTTGAAAATCCAAAAAGGGATGGCATCAAAACTTCCTTAGGCATTAGAGAATTTGTGTGGGAATGTTGAGCTTTTTGAATACTATATAAATCCATAACAAATATATATGAAGTATGGCTCTATTACCATATTGGGAAATGACTCTTAACACTAAAGCCATGTTGGGCAAGAGTAAAACCCAAGAAATTCTACATGTAAATACACCATCTAATAACAAGTATTCAGATGGGAGATTCCACCAATAAAATAGAAATGTATTAAGCCACAAATGGATATTAAAAGAATAAATTTGAAAATAGAATGTTTCATAACAATACGAAGGATCAAGGAGTGATCCTTGGTTTTCCTAAATGACTACATCTCTTCTAACTCACTAGATACAATGTTACAAGATTAATGTTTATTACCCAACAAGGACATAAAAGTTCCTTATATAGGAAAAATAAGAGATGAGTGGGAGATTTTTACTCATGGTGTGAAAGGTGGAAGCATTATGTAGGTTACACCTAACCCTTCTCATACATGTGAGGATAACTACTTGTTTAATCCTAAATTTAGATATGTGTGGTATCTAAGGTTAAGGGGTAATAAATTAGATTTTTGGACAAGTATGATGAACTAGTATAATGAGCATGAAAATTACTATAAACTTAGATTAATAATATTTTGAAGCTATATAATAGATATTGTTAAAAATAGTAAAGTACAACTATTGATAGATATTACAATAAATAGGGAACAATGATACTAGCAGGTTTAATGTCATCATGCGGGTCTAACTTGAAACAAGATGAAAGTGGACTGGAAGGTGATCCTATGAAAGTCATCAAATTTTGGTAATATTCTTTTTGTGGCCTTGGATGATTACTTTAGATTTGGATAGTTATGTCAATGCAAATGTTTGACTTCAATGTGGGTACCCTATATGGAATACTAACTAAATCTAGATGAAATGAACTAGAGACTTTTGGGTTTCCTATCACCTTTCTTATGATGTCTTCAGATCATGCACATAGATTGTCACTCTTTGTCAAATGATCAAACCCTAGCTTCCTCACCCTTGAAATGACTATGGAAACATGGGTTAGTGAGCTCACAGTGTCGAGTTACCCCAAGGACCCTTTGTTAATAGGTGTTACCTATAGACACCTCAATTTAACCACTTATGTGTCTAAAATGCATTTGGGAATGATTTTCTACAATCACATGCAACACCCACATAACTATCATTTTAATTTTAAATAACAATGACACATCCCTAATTGGGAAATGGATCATTTTGCAGTATTAATTTGATCAAATGCATCCAATACCAATTCTAACCTTTAAAAACATTATCAAAATCTAATTAAATGAATATTTGATGGACAAAATAACATTATAAGGGTCCCATTCTTATAATTTCTAATTAATCTCTAATTAATTAACCTAATCTTCCTCTAATAGTAAATTACATGACTTTTTGAAATTATCTTATATTCCTAAATCAAAAATGTTTTATTACCTCACATAGGTGATGTCATTCAACAAAGTCAATGACAAAGAGTAGGAGTGTAAGAAATTTCTTACACACTCTTCCTTTTACACCTCTCTTACACACTCCAAGAGGTCATGATTTACACTTTCGTCTATTTTTCCTTCCACATTCAAAAAATGCCTTAAATGGCATATCTTACACACTCCATGTGTGTAATGATGAGTGTGAGGATTCATCTTCCACCATTAATCTTTATCTTGATTCAATGGTCCATAATCATCCTAAAAGTCTATAAAAGCAAGGTTGAATGGCCATTATAGATAATATTTTTGAGTGTAGTGTTATTATGTCAAATATAGCAAGAAGCTTCACCTTCTCATCTCATGTGCCAAGCCAAACCAAAAGTGAACAAGGGGAGATGTTTTCCATGAAGCAATAAAATTTATAAAGGCACCTAGCTCACAAACCGAGCTCAACATCTACATACCAATCATCAAGCAAGTCTTTAAAGAGGTAAAAAGGTTGCATTTATTATTTCAATTACATTATTTGCTCGTTACCCTTATAGCTTACCAAGGGATTGGACTTAAGTTGGTTATGTCTCTAGATTATTTTTATTTTATTTCACTAACAATTTGATAACTCCCTCTTGGATTTCTAATATACATAATGACATGCCTACTGGGATGTCAAGGAAAATATCTAGAATAGTTTGTGGGGTGCCGTCAATCCTTTTCCTTATTTCAGTTACGTATCAATGAATTCAGAGCCTTCATTAATGAAATTGCTCAAGAAAACTATGAAATCATTATAGAATCGTGAAATCATCTCTATTTTAACCTTGATCTACATAACTATGAATTTGAAGTATTATTTAACAAAATTGTTTGGGTAAATTATGAATTCAATCCCTGAAGTTTCCTTATTTTTCAGTCTTTCTACATTTTGTGAATTTGAAAGTATTAACTATAAAATCATAACTAGTATTCATGAAATCATTTGTTCTATTTATATTTTTTTCTTACATGTTTTCAAAATTGGTGCTTTTAAAATCTTGTTCATTTTGACATTATTTCATTTTGTGCAAAGTTTTATGCTTCTTGTTTGAGTAGTTTTTGTCTCGATAAATTACACGTATGCTCTCCCCTTTCATAGGGTGACTCGAAAACATGATTTTGCCTAGTTTGATTGCTTATGATTCAAACCCAAAGAAAATTATGTATGATCTCTCCTCATTTTTAGGAACTTGGATGACTTATAATGAACCCTTTATTTTTTGTTTGACTTCACGAGTGGGAGTTCATAGCCTCCTCACAAGTACTTTAAGGGTGCATTTACTTAGGGTTTCATCTCCAAACATCATACCAATCCCTTTTATTTGGTGAGGTATATAAATTAGGTATGATATTTGATTGGACAGTGGTTGAGTGGTTAAATTGACAAGTCAAATGGATCCTTGAAACATGCATGTTCTAAACATTACACTTTACTGAATAATTGACAAATGAATTGGTTACAAAAGGGATAAGATCCTTTTGTAAAAAACTAGATTTTTTTCATCCACTTCACGGAGAATTCTAAATTACCCATGTACCATAATATATATCAAGAACAACTATTTTTCCATCAAACATTTAGGGTAGAAAGCCACTTTTATTGTAGATAAGTCACTAATACATGGGTAAAAAGGTTAATAGCCATCTAAGATTACCTTTTTATGAACTTTTGAGAGAGGGGGATGTAAAAACCGTACCATAAATGCATAATAATTAATTCATTTTAGTGAACGTTAAATGTTATCCTCTCATAATTGAGTATATCGAAAGGACCCAATGACTATTTTATAACCCATGTCAGTTTCCAAGTGATTGCTTGAAGTGTTTTTATTAAAACACATGTTGTATACACATCCCTATTTGAAAACAAAAACATGAAGTTCTTAGTCCAAAACCAAAGCACATGGTCCCTTGCACAAAGAGGCATTACACTATCAAAATTTCATGCAAACAAAATTAGTAACATTATCAAGTTGGTCCAATACCTATCCTATTTTTTATAATCATGCTAGTCTCAACTTCTTATCAAACTTGTGTTGTTACACCATTCAATTTAGTTCAAACCTAAGTCCAAGTTCAAATGCCTATTCTAATGTGACTTTGTTTCAAATTCCTAAACAAACAAGTTCTTAAGTTCAAGTGCCCAACTTCTTATCAAACATGTGTTGTTATACTATTTGATTTAGTTCATAACCAAGTGTCGATCCCAATTTGCCTTCTAGTTTCAATTGCAAACTTTAAATTTCCAAGTTCAAAGATGGGTACTAATTCCAATTTTATTTCTACCAAGGTCAACCCCTTTTAAAATATTAAGATCTAAACCAAGTTTGGATCTTGATTCAACATTTCAAGATAAAGTTTCCAATTCTTGTGCCAACCTTTACACATTCTAAGGTCCTAAAAATGCCTCAAATCAATCAAGTTTCCTTTCTTTGATCATAAGGTCAAGTTTCCAAGATTGAACCTTTCAAATCAAGATTAAAAATCTAAATGCTTGTTTAAATCATGTCAATGTGTCATCCATTTGGTTCCAAACCTAGTTCTAGTTCTAATCTCACATCTAATTCTAATACCAGTTCTAAAGCCAAAGTTCCAATTCTTATGCCTAAACTGTTCCAAAGTTAAACATTGATAAAACTATTCCACTTTGAAATTTGCATTGACAGACCTAATTTTAACATTCAATGTCTACCAAAGTCAAATTCAACTTCAAATTCAATACCAAACCAGTTTTATGCCAAGCCATTCAAATTCAAACCCAGGTTTTCTTAAACCATGTACCAAATCAATTTTGTACCATGTACTAAACCATTCCAATTTTGATCTAGTTCATCTTGAACCACATGCTAATATAATTTTGTACTACACCAAACCAATTCTATATTGTTCTAAACCAATTTTGTACCATGATAATCAAAGACAAATCCATTTTGTCTTAAACCATGTACCTAACTGATTATGTATCATGCCAATGTAATTATGTACCATTCTAATGAAATTTTGTACTATTTCAAACCAATTTTTTACCATGTCAATTAAAGACAAATTTGGTTCATCTTTAACCATGTACCTAATTGATTATGTACCATGAAAATGTGATTTTATACCATTCTAATATAATTTTGTACCATTCTAAACCAATTATGAATCAATTTCATGACACTTCAAACCATTTCTTATCTTTCCATTCAATCTCACGCCCCTGTTGGTTTGGAATGGCAAAGTCATATCATCTATATTTTCTATCATTTGAATAATACCTATGCCAATTCCCCTTATTTGGGGTAAAAATCAAATCAAGACCATTTTGACAAGTTCCAATCTATCCCATTTTGCCTTTTTGGGGGCCAATCAAAACCAATTCTACCAAGCCAAGACTGCCCTCTTTAGGTTATTTCTCTGGACCAATATTAGCCTCTTTTGGGCCCATTCTAATATGTACCAATCCCCATTTTTAGGGCCAAACCATTCCAATATGTGCCAAAACCACCCTTTTGGGGGCCAATTTCTCCCATCCAAGTTTCCCTTGCATGTATCCTTACTTAGGGGCATTAGTCTAAGGTTAATCTAAGTCATGACATCTCACGATACTAAACCTATTTTAGCATGGCCAACCCTACATGAAAAATAAATAGATCAAATCACTCAGCTTAGTCAACAAATATGCTACTTTACATCTATTTTAGACACTTTATCCATTAATCCAAAGTCTAAGTTGGTCTTACATTTACAACAAATCCAACCAACCATTTTCCATCAGCAATGCCTCCAAAATATGTCATCAAGTATAGACTATGAAAAATAATAATTTGACTGATAATTATTTGACAACAAGGATGAATATCTTGTTATATTGTGGGAAATGGGTGTTAAACTTCTAGATAGATTTCTAGAAGAGGATTTACACTATTTTATTAGAGCTCCTAAAGGGACATCATAATAAATCCAATAATCTAGACATATTATGCCATTGCCTAACCAAAGACCCTTATCTATAGACAAGCCAAGTTTACCCAAGTTTGATAATTAATTGATCAGGATATGTCATGATCCCCTTCTCAAATATGATCAAATACATCCACTTCTAGAGCAAGATCACAATGGTCAAACCATTGTCGACATTTTTGTTGAATCACCCATGTTTGAAAGGGCCATTATTCATTTATTAATAAAATTACCATATTTTTGAACATTTATTCATCCCAAAGCCTTAATTTCCAAGCAAAAGGTGAGCAAGGTACTTGTAGACAACACCATTCAACATGCACCCTTTGTGGCTACTTCAATATTAAAATCAGGTTCTATTATTAAACCAATATCAAAATTGGGTTCCATTCCGAAACCAATATCAGATTTAGCATCAAAAGTAGAATCAATGTCAATCTTAACATTGGATTCATATCTTCTCAAGTTAGAATAAAATTTAGAATCAAACAATATTAATGTATGTTGTAACATTAGCTACATAGTTCTAGCATATCTGATTGAAAACATTTGTGATCCTTCCATGATTTTTGAGGATGTTTCCTTTAACATCAACACAAGTTATCTTAGTAGCCTCTATCAGGATTGTGCTACCTTTTCCCCTTCCATTACCATTACACATGCCTTTACCATTAACCAACCTAACTATTATATTGACATTCCACCTACCACAAACATTGATTGGGATTGATATAATCACACATTGTTGAACTCTTTCCATGGTGAAATCTCAGTGGTAGAATTTTTGGGGGAGCAACAAAATATTCAAGCAAAAGATCAATCTCCTACTGAAACCTTACTTAATGCACTAGGAGATGAGAAAAGTTTAAACTCAACATCTTTTAGTGAAACCTTGTTTGAGGCATTAGATGATAAGAAGAATGAAAATTTGGAATCCTTTAGTGAAACCTTATTTAAGGCACTGAGGGACAATAAAAATAGATTATCAATATCCCTTAGTGAAACCTTATCCAAGGTGATATTGGATAATTTAAGTCAGAATAATCAAAAATATTTTATTGGTGAATACCTCTTTGAGGTGTTGATAGTTGAGCCAATCCATTCCTCATTGCTTGACATTGCTGAAAATAATATCAGCCTTGCCACAACCAAAATCAGGTTAAATCTAGAATCAAAAATAGTGTGTGTGACTAAAAATCCTAAATTTCATTTATCTACCAACCATTATACATTCTATTATGATCATATTATCTATTCAAGGCCTACTTTCCATCATCGAATCAGATAATTTAGATCATGCGTACCCCTCCTTGCCTTTCCTAGCGGTACTCTTTGTTTTAAAGGCTATGAAGACATCTTGTTTAGAGGTTTAGAGGAAGTGAGATCAATGACCAAAGAAGATCAAAATAGTGGCCATCTTATTCACATCATCAACATGATTCAAATAAAGCTAATATTTCAAGAAGATATTGGTTAGACAAAAAAAGGTCCACATTACATATCGTGTAATCCTCCATTGAGTTGAGATCTTAGAAAAATCCAAAAAAAATGGGAAAAGAAATTAAAATATAAAATAAAAATAATTTTTTGTCTACAAGTACCTTGACACTTGGGGGCAGCTCTATCCACATTATATACCATTATATTCCAACCATCTTGACCATTATAGACCATTACCATTCAGGACATTTTAGCCATTCAATCCTATTCTACCTAGCCCATTTTATTATGATCATTAGTCTTCTCATCTTTACCTTGTTATGGAAGTGGAAGGTATCTTGAGACATGTTTGGGAAAGAATCTTATACCATTTAAATTTATTCATGTGACATTCCTATTTTCAACCCTATTTTTTATTTGTAGTATCACTGAGCATGGTGGAGCTACATTAATCTGAGGTCCATTTGGAATATGTATGCATGCTCAATTTTTTATTTCATCTCAATCACCTCTTTCTAATGTTCTCACTATTTTATGAATAAATTAATAAATTTTCTCTCCATTTTAAAAGTTAACCCATTCGGTATCTTATAATCCTTCATTGAGTTGAGATGCCAAAAATATTAAAAAATTAAAAATACTAACAAACAACCTAAAAATTAAAAAGTTTATAAAAAGGCTTATAAACACCATGAGAGAATGAAGCCACAAAATTTCAGCTTACTTTGTCATCATGTTTACCAATACATTTACCTATGTTATGGGTGGCATAATATACTACATCTACCAAGTGGGAACCTCTTATACAATCATGACCATTTTCATTTGCTTTTTCTATTTCTTGATAGTGTTTAGGAAATAGAAAATGCTAATCTATTCATCGTTTCTTGATGAAGACATTACTAAAGATAATATCGACCTCACCACAACCCAAATCAGGTCAAATCTAGAGTCAATAATAGTGTGTGTGAATGAAAATCCTAAATTTCATTTATCCACCAACCATTATACATTCCATTCTGATCTTATTATCCATTCAAGACCTACTTTCCATTATCCAATCAGATAATTTAGATCATGCCTACCCCTCCCCACCTGTCCTGGGGACACTATTTTTTCTAGAGGCTATGAAGACATCTTGTTTAAAGGTTTGGAGGAAGCAGAATCAACAACCAAAAAAGATCAAAATAGTGGCCATCTCATTCACATTAGCAACATGATTCAGATAAATATACTATTATGAGAAGGTATTGGTTAGAAAACAAAAGGGTCCACATTATGTATCTTGTAATCCTCTATTGAGTTGAGATGTTAGAAAAATCTAAAAAAATCAAAAAAAGCAATTAAAAATATAAAATAAAAACAAAGTTTTTTCTACAATTACCTTGACACTTGGGGGCAGTCCTATCCACATTATAGACCATTATGTTCCAACCATATTGACCATTATAGACCATTACCATTCAAGACATTTTCAGCATTCAATCATATTCAGCCTAGCCCATCTTATTGTGATCATTGGTCTTCTTGTCTTTACCTTGTTATGGAAGTGGAAGGTATCTTGAGACTTGTTTGGGAAATAATCTTATATAATTTGGTTTTATTCTTGTGTCATTCCTATTTTTAACCCTATTTTTGATTCATAGTATCCCACATCATGATGGAGCTACATTGATCTGAGGTCCATTTGGACTATATAGGTGGTGCTTAGTTTTTGAGTTTAACTCGACCACCCCTTTCTAACACTCTCACCATTTTACAAACAACTTAAGCAACACTCTCATTGTTTTTCAAGTTAACCCATTATGTATCTTGTAATCCTCCATTAATTTGAGATTCCAAAAATCCCAAAAAATAACCTAAAAATTAAAAAGTTCATAAAAAGGCTTATAAACTCCATGAGAGATATTAAGCCACAAAATTTTTGCTTACTTTGTCATCATGTTCACCAATGGCTTTACCTTTGTTATTGGTGGCATGATTTACACATCTATCAGGTGGGAACCTCTTATACAATCATGACCATTTCCATTTCCATTTCCTATTTCTTGATAGTGTTCTCTCCTATTTTTGGGAGAACGACATCGGTTTGAGGTCCACATAGACTATGTAGGTAATGATTGGATGCATGGGGCATTATGGGTCAGCTCAACCACTCTTATTTCCATATCACAATTCCTAATTTTTCTTAAATTTTCTATTTATTTTGTGAGTTTACCCATCCTATTGTTTCTATATAATCACTTTCTTACTTGTCATCATTTTGTTCTATACCATATCTCTGGGAGAATTGGCCTAAATTTCATGTTGGATATGGTATCCATGGGACTATGTAGGTAGCATCCACCTACCTAGTGCATTTAGAATTAGCTTATCCACCCCCTTCTTATTCTTCTATTTCCCCCTCCTGTTCTAAGTTACCATCTTGTCTTGACAAAATTTCTAAGTGTAACACCTCATGATCACACAAACACAAAATTGAAAGAGTACTACAAACTATTTGATGTTTTTTGTTTCCTTTTATTTTTAGTTTTTGTTTTCATATTTGTTTATTTTCTCTTGGTATTGCCTTGACTTAGTTTATTGTGATAACTATGGCATCATCATGATGTTCTTTGTCATACAATCATACTTGAGTCCATCCCTTGACATTTTTTAACATTACCATCATGGTTTTTATCATTGGTACTTTATTGACCATTATTTATTGGATCATGGGTATGTCCTTATGCACATTATAGTTAGGACAATATGGTGTTTTATACCATGGTGCATAATGTTTCATGATATATAAAAAATATAGATCTATGAGTCTACTTAGTAATGTTGTAGTAAAAATTATCCTTGTTCACTTAATCCCCGTCAATTGACCCACCATAACTAATTTATATGCTCCTCATGATACATATGAACCTATACAAAAAGTTATGATCATCTTAACATTATTCTAAACTAATCACATCATTATTCAATCATTATTCTTCATTTCTTTCTTCAGACCAATCTATGATCAACATTTACCCTATTAGGGCAAACTATTTTGACCAGTTAACATTTACATTTGCCTTACTAGGGCAAAAATTAGTTAGTCACTGGTCAAAATTCACCTTAATGGGGAAAATTATTCAAAACTTGGACCACCCTAATTGCGGCCTATACCTTAATTTTTCCCTATTGGGGAAAATTCTTCTAATTTCAAGTTTGTAGATTTCACCCTATTTGGGGTCAAATCAAAGTGTGTTGTTTATTTTGGGATGCATCCTTACCACTTCCCTCTCTTTTTTGATATCCCATCCATATCTTTCATCTCTGCATGTCCTCTTGAGGGGGCATCATGAGTCATCTATTATTTCTTTAGTTAAATTTTTAAAATTCTTCTTACTAGATTTTTCATTCTTTAAAAAGATGTTACTATGCCTAGTGTCTCATATATGCCTTCTCAAATAGAGGAGAAATTTAGACATGCCACTTCCATGTCTAAACTAAATTTTGGAATGATTTTTTGTAATCACACATAAATTTGATGAAAAATTATTACTAAACCCAATTTACCCACACAATTATCATTTTAATCTGAAATCACATCTACACATCCCTAATTGGGGCAATAGATCATCTCACAGTATTAATATGATCAAATGCATCCAATACCAATTCTAACCTTTGAAAATATTTTCAAGCTAATTAAATGAATATTTGATGGATAAAATAACATTTTAAAGGTCCCATTCTTCTAATTTATAACTAATCTTTGATTAATTAGCCTAATCTTCTTCTAATAAGAAATTCCATGACTTTTTGGAATTATCTTATATTCCTAAATCAAAAATGCTTTATTACCTCACATAAGTGATTTCATTCAACCAAGTCAATGAAAAGACTAGGAGTGTAATCAAGTTCTTACACTTCTCCTACACACTCTTCCTCTTACACCTCTCTTACACATTCCAAGAGCTCATGACTACACTTTCTTCCATTTTTTCTTCCACACTCTAAAAATTCCTTAAATGAAATATCTTACACACTCCATGTGTGCAATGATGAGTGTGAGGACTCATCCTCCACCATTTATCTTGACCTTGATTCAATGGTCCACAATCATCCTAAAATTCTATTAAATCAAGGTTGAATGGCCATTATAGACAAAAAATTTAAGTGTAGTGTTATTATGTCAAAATAGAGAAAGAAACTTCACCTTCTCACATGTGTCAAGCTAAACCAAAATTGAATATGTTGCCCATGAATCACTAGCAAACATCTATGTACCGGTCATCAATAAATTCTTTAAATGAGTTAAAATAGTTGTATTTATTCTTTCAATTGCATTCCTTGCTTGGTACCCTCATAGCTTACCCAAGGGATTGGTCTTGAGTTTGTTATGTCTCTAGATTATTTTTGTTTTATTTCACTAATAATTTGACTAACTCCCTCTTGGATTTCTAATCTACACTACTGATATAGCCAGTACTTTGAATAGGGCCTCAAACTTATGTAGTTCTCCCCTACATGTATTCTTGTGTGTGTATAAAGATGCAATGTGTGATAAGCATAAATATGTAGTGACCTAGATTTTAACTTGGAAAATATGGCTCATAGGTTACTCATTAAATTATTCATACTCTTATAAATACTTCTCCTATGACTATTATGTAAATAGGGATGAATAGGGTAGGTTTACTCACTTGAATTCCTAATTGAGTGCATCTTGGTATATTACCTTGTGAGTTGTATGTGATTTCTAAGTGAGGAATGAATGAGGTTGATCTTTTATACATACCAATCCCTTTTGAAAATGTCTCACACTAAAACACTTAGGCAAACCTTTAAGATACATTTCATTTTCAAATTAAATTTAAGTTTGGGCACTTGACACTTTGTAGGAAAGGTGGATCTTGTGTCAATGTAAGTATTTGGTTGGGACACAAATGTCTAGGAAGCTAGAAAATAAGTACAATTCCAAAATTAAAAATTAAGGATAATAATCAAGTTTAGAGATTGTTGCATGGTATATAATGTCTAGTCATCAAAATAATAATGATCAGATTGAGAGACAAGCAATTTAAGCATAAATAGATGGTGAACTTGAGCCTTTTGATACCAGATATGTCTATAACTGAAAGGTAAACCATGATGGATATTTTCCAAGTTTATACGAGTAGATTACTACCTAATTCATATTTTAGTATCTATATTTTCCCCCTTCCTCCCCCTAGATTTAGTAATGAAATTTCTAGTTTAAAGGAAAAAATGCATACTTGTGTGTGTATAACATACCTTATCTTTATGTGAACCAAACTTGAGTGCTTTGTTAGTGACTGACTTGCAACCAAGATGATGTTACAGTATATACTTAGTGTATGAAATCTGAAATTCAAAGAATTTGAAATGTTTGAGAGTAGAAAGAGCAAGGCTAGGAGTACACGTGTGTTAATGCATCCATCTTACCTTTTAGAAATTTGATTTTTAGGACAAATTTAAACCTAAAAGTATATATATATATACATATACATATACATATATATATATACATACATACATATATATATATATATACACATATATATATATACACATATATATATACATATATATATATACATATACATATATATATATACATATATATATGTATGTATATATATATATATATATATATATATATATATGTATGTATGTATGTATGTATGTATGTATGTATATATATATATATATATATATATATATATATATATATATATATATATATATATATATATATATATATATATAATGGAGGACACATTCCCCCAACCTTGATTTAAAGGTGAGTTGTAACACGTCCATTGAACTTATTTCATCTCAATCATGTAAACCAAATATGTGCATGATCTAGTGAGTGTGAACAATTTAATCAACTCACAACATATATCTAGTGAAGTTAGATGATTTAATCAAATCCAAAATATAAGTATATTAAAGTTAGAAGATTTAATAAAGTTTAACTTATAAGATTGGTAAAATTAAGTAATTTAATCAACTCAACCTTCCACAAGTGAACCAACTACTGTTGTATATTATCTCAATAAAAATCCTTAAAATTCTTACCTAAGTATAATAACAATCCATAGCAGTATTTGAAATCTGGAAATGATTTAATTTTATAATTTTACGTGCCCTTTGCATGGCATATGCACCTCATATATGTCTCAAGCTAAAATTTGGGTATAGTAATAATATCAATGTATAGAATGCTACCACAATTGTGTATCTAAATCATATATTGTGAAATGTGGTGAATCTAAAATTGGTTTAAGTGTGAAGAATATGTTTCCACAACATGCCCCCACTATAATCTAGAGAAACTAAGAAATAGTGTCAAGTGTAGACAAAATATTTACATAACATACCCCCACTGTAATCTAAAATTATGAAATTGTAGAAGCCATGCCTCTATGGCATGTCCCTCATTTTGAGGTGAGGGTAAGTATAATTTTGTAGTCACATTACCTCAAAAGGATAAGATAATTGTATAAATTATATATGTATCACGTAACATATAGGAGTAACATGTCTAGGTAGATATATCATTTAATCACCTAGTATGTGATAAAATCAAGTCCTCAGATGCATGATGTAGATCATGGTGATGTATATAAAGTAACACTATAAAATTATCAAGCAATCAAACACACACACAAAATCACTCAAAATTAAAACAATAGGAAATGGTTGAATGAGACCTCATACAAGGGGCATGTTTAAATGCCACACAATCAAAGGGAAATGATGTAGTCAAATGTCCACAAAGCATAGAATGACATATTCAAATGTCCACATACAAAAAATAATGATATATTTGAATATCCAAATAGGCAAGCATGACATGAAAGCCACAATCAATGGAACATATTCAAATTCTCCAATAGGCTCTACAATGCAAGATAATAAAAAGCAAGGGAAATAGGCAAGCAACATAAATATAACATACTAGTTCCCAAACATATTAATGTGTAAGCAATGTTAAGTACATGGCATATCAAGTACATTATGAAAGGCATAAGCATGGATATAGGCATGTGTAATTATATAAGCTCAAACATGACTATGGAAAGTGATTACAGAATAATGTAGCCTGAGTGTATCATGATCAAATATATAGATGCCCCCAACACACTTAATACATGTATAGAGGGAAATCCCAACATCTTTATGTGCATATATCATGTACCTGGGTATGCCTGAATCACACTCAAATCAAGTTTGAAACACATGTGTATATAGGAAATAATGATATGCTTTATATTAGCATGAAGAAAACAACACATGTATAATAAATAGAATAACAAGGAACGAGTTGAATATTTATGGCATTTTTGAAATTATTTGAATGTTTTTGGTTTATTTGGAATATTTTATTTTTAAAATTTTTTTGGGTATATTTTATATTTTTAACCTGAGGTTGGATCATCTACATTGTTTGTAACATGGTTGGATAGGCATGGCATGGTCTTCCTCATAATTTATATGTGAAGTAGAAGAACAATTACCATCATGTGGTATATAAATTACCATCATGAGAAAAGGAGATGCATTGCTTATTTTGGTGAATTTTTATTTTTATATGGTATAACCAAAGGGCTCCTACTATGAATGTATATTATGTGATTGTGGCATAACCCAAACCCTTGTTTGAATTACATTAAGACCAAAATCAATTTGTTTTATTATGTTTCCCAAGGAGTCTTTCCGAACTCCTTTATGTTTTAAGTCTTTTATATCAAATCCAAGTTATTGAAATCAACTTACATTGCAAGTTGTTTTTGTTTGTGTAGGCTCAACATGGTTACACCAAACATAATCACCACCCACGTATAATGTGATTGGTAGATCTTGTTGACGTGGATGTTTTGGATATGTACTATATACTATTTGTATTTTTGGATCTTTATGAGAATGATTTTATAAAGATTTATTTTTATTGTGGTGATCACTAGGTTGTGGACTTGAATCTTTGGGAGGATCATCAAATTTAAGCTACTCATAATCAACAAGATCTTGGATTTTATACTTCAAGAGATTAAATTGGTTAGTAATATGCCCAAGGCCCTAGTGATTATCACAATATGTATAATTATCATAGTATTTTGGTAGAGGTGGAATCATATCTATAGACACTCCTTTTCAACCACTTATGTGTCTAAATGGATTTTAGACTAATTTCTATAAAATAATGCATAATTAAGCCTATAAATCACCAAAAATATGAAATTCATCTGCAAATTGATGTAAATGCATAAAATCACATCAATACTTCCCTATTTAGGGTAATACCATGTACGTAATGATAAACTCTCACATATTCATCCCCATTCAATGTACAACTGATCAAATTGATGTTTTTGACCAATTAAGATGGGCACTTAACAAAATTATTGAAGTGACCAAAATGCTAAGTAAGATTGATTAACCAAGGAAATAAATAATAATGCTTAAGTTAAAAATGCATGTTGAATTAATGAATATTTAATTTTTGAAAAGAAATTTTCAACAAATACAAGGTCATGATGATGTCATCAGCCTCAAAGTCAAGAACTGTAAAATATCAACATAAATGCCATAAAATCAAAAATGTTGAGCCATGCCTTCATAAATGCATAATTAAAGCCACCATTATATTAATTTGGGATCCCAAACTTGACCCTAACTTAACTACACATGGGTTAAAGTTAGTTTAAAAACTATAAATACAAATGCTATGACCATTTTTCAACAAGCTTTTGTGTGCAAATAAATAATGCCAAATTATTACTTGAAATCTTCATAGCCAACACAATCCAATAATCAATTACCAAGTGAAATAGAGGAGGTGCTTCCCATAAATCATTAGCATCATCAAAGATAATTTGTTCACAATACAAAGCACAAGCCTTCTCTCATGTTGATCATAAGTTAAAGTCATTATAGGAAGGTAAAAGGTGTTCTTCTCTTCCATTTGTATATTTATTTATCTTTTTATCATTGTTCACTCAAGTACATAGGCTTAGAGTGTTAGTTTTCATTGAGTTATTTTATATTATCCACTAACAAGAGAAACTAATATATTATCTTCATAATCCTATGTTACATATTATCACACCCGGTGGGACCACACACCCCACATATCATCTTGGGAGTACTTTGATAATTTTAAAAAATCTAAAAAAGTTTATTTTATACATTAGTTTTAGCTTTTTCACTAAAATTATTGTGTTTTCTATTTTCCTAGATATCAGTGACTTCAACTTACATATCGTTGACTTTGCTACATTTTCGATAAAAATGGTGACTTTACTGATGAATATATGGTGACTTTGATGATTCATTTGTGTTTTAGTTTTCTATGATTTTTTAGGAGATCGATGAATTCTAAACTAGATATCAGTGACTTCAACCCAATCAAACAATGACTTTATCCTTAGATAGTAGCAACTTTGTCAGGTATAACCCTTTTTTTAAATCATAAACTTTGTAATATTTTTTCTATTAAAATAATGACTTTGTTTCTAACAATTGGTTACTTCACCAATGTTAATAGGTGACTTTCCTAAATTCTATTTTTTTAATTTCAAGAAAACAATGGCTTTGTTGACTGTTAAATAGTGAGTTCACTTTGAGACACAAATTTGAGACCTTAAAAGTTCAAATTTTTGATTCATTTGGGCAACTTAATCAAGCAAAAATCAATCCTCTAATGTGTGTTGTAGGGTGCCAAGAAAAAAAAAAGGGGGCCTAAAGTATTAACAAGACTATTTCACACTTGATTTTGGTAGTTTAACAACACTTTTTACACTTACATTTAGTGTTTAAAATATTCACAACTTTCTTGTTTTTCATTTCAATCTTTTTTACAAGACCTTCAAACATTTCAATTTTGGTGTTTAAAATTAATTTATTTTTTGTACTTTCAATTTTGTAGTTTTCTTTTAACATTGTTTAGTAAAGTCGTGCATATGCTCTCCCATATTTAGGGTGACTCAAAAATGTGACTAAGCTAATTTTTTATTGTAGCCCAAAGTCCAAGTCATGTATGCTCTCCCCTCATTTTCTTGAATGTGGGTGACTCATAATAGACTTTCTTTTTTTTTATGTTTTTTGAGATTCGCAAACAAGATTTCATCACCTTATCACAAATTATTTAGGGGTGTGTTGATGTAGGATTTCATCTCTCAACATCATACAAACCCCACTTATCTAGTGGGGTATACAAGTTGAGGTTACTATTCAGTGGGACAGTGGTTGAGTCATTAACTTGACCACCTAAATAGGGTATCAGAGTATATAGTGGTCTAGGCATCACACTCTACTGAGTAATTGATAGATGGAGTGCTTGTGAAAGGGAAAAAACCCATTCATAACAAGCTATATGGTTTGTCATCCAATTGATGGATATTTTATTATGCCCAAGTGTTCTTAGGCACTTGTGGACCATCTAGAAAGCTAATTCAAAAAAATTAAATTAATAAACCCTTTTTGTTATGGATTATCCTACAAATTCACAGTTACTTTTTTACTCTAAGTGTTATGCCACATAAAAATTTTTAAGAGATAGAGGGGGATAAAAACTCCACCTTCATATGCTTTTATTTCATGGATTAACACTTAACTCCTCTCAAGAACTGGTATATCGATAGAAGTTTGGTTGATACCATGCAAACCTTATGTCAGTTATTAAGATAGGAATGAATGCTTGTCTGCTTATTATTTTGAGACCAAAACCATATGTGCAATCAAAACAAACAAGTTTAATACCAAAACACTTAATACATACACATCACACTAAAAAAGTGTTATGTTGCCCAAATTTGGTAAAACCATTTGCCTTAGACTAAAGACTTGAAAAAACATTTATGCCTTAATTTTTGAAAGACGTTGTTACACTACCCAATTTTAGTCTAAAACATTATTCATTTAAAAATCCAAGTCTTTCAATCCAATTTTGAAATCCTTCTTTCAAAGTTAAGATCTAAAGCAATTGGTTTACACTTGAGTCTTGCCTACAACTTAGGCTTGATTTGTTTACTCTTTGTGTTTATATTATGTAACTCAAATCAATTTTTAGTTTGGTTTAATACCTTAGCCTAGAATAATTCATACCATCCATTTCATAAAATTTGAGTTATCTTTTAGACCAAAACCATGTTTGACCTTATTTTTGAGTTTCATCTAGACTAAACTTGGCCTTGCTTCCAATTTCTACTTAGACCAAGTGTGCCTTTTTTTTCAAGTCAAGACCATTAGACTTGATTTTAGCTTTAATAATTTACTTAGACCAAATTTGTTTCCAAGACCAATTTCCCTTTGCCTAAACCAAGTTTATTTCCAAGACCTAGTTTTAACATTTCATGTGCCTAGACCTATACTTAGTTTGTTTTATGTTTTGTTTAAAAATCTCATGTTCCTAGACCAAATTCAAGTTTTCATTTCAAGATTAAAGTTTTCTTAAACTTTTTACCAAGACCAAGTCAAATTTTTTATTTTTTGACCATTGGGTCCAAATACCTAGAGTATTTTAGTGATAATTTAGATCAAGTTTCAGTTGTTACTTTCAAAGCATGATCATTTTTTTTTGGAAGTTTGAAAGATTAGAACACCCTTTTTCAAAGTTGAATAACATTGATCTATCCATGCCTCGATAGCATGGCAGGGCTATGTATAACCCTTCCTATGATAATGTTGACACAAGTAACCCTTTGACTATGAGCCCTATGGTGATAACATAGTGTACAAGATAGATCTATATCACACATACGTGTCTCCTAGCACAAGGTAGGAAAAAGATCAACTCATATAATAACTCATGAATACTCCTTATCTATGGTGAAAATAAGACCCCTTTGCATAATACCCTACCAACATGCCACCTAGTACAAAAATGGTTTAACAACAATAACCATATAATGTAAACACACCTTCTAGTGTTATTTATAATCCATACTTGTTTGATCTCCATATTTTAGAACATATAGATGAGATTCTTGTTAAAACAATAGAAGTAGGTGCAAAATTCCCATCATATTTTCCATAGGAATGTCTACCTTGCCTAGTTAGGGAATCTAGTCACGCACCTCTCATCAAAACATTTTATTAGACCTTTACTAGTCAAAATCAAGCCCTTATACCAATGCTTAACTATGATCTTGTTACATTTGCTAATGGAAAAGGTCAGAGTGCTAAATAATTTGTGTAAGTGCAATAGGGCTATCAAACCTACCTTGATTTAGTGAGAAATTTTAATGCCAAGACTATTCTAAGTACACCAATTATAGAGTTGACTCCATCAAGTATGCTACAAACTAGTTTGGTAGGATCTTCTAATGTGAACATTGATCCATTTTTTCAAACGATGCTACTTGTAGACATGTTTCATGTTCCTCTAAATAAGGAATAATCAATGGCTTCTTTAGGAACCCCTTTCCCAATAGTAACAAATTACACACGAGTGTTCCTTAATTTACACCAAGTAAAGTTCAATGTGCCAAGGAATTCCCCCAAAATAATTCTCAATAGATACTTCCTTCAATTACATCAACTAGATCGTAACAACAGGGGGAAAGCACATCTAGTTTACAACAAGCAACTATCACTCCACAACCATATGCTTCCTCAAATGAACAATAAATAGTAAGTAATCAACCACCATCAAGTACCCCAACACAAGTGGTAAAAAAACATCCTACCTCATCAAGTTTAGACCAACACACCACCACAATAAGTCGTAAATCCCCTACCTCAAATATTGTATAATCAGTAATGACTTGTGGCCAGTCAACAACAAGTACCTACCTAAGTGCCTATCAACAACAAGTGCCTAACCAACAATAAATTTTTAACCAACAAAAAGTGCCTAACATCCAATGAATATTTAATAAGCAACAATTACCTCACACCCAACATATACCTTATCCACAACATGTGCCTAACACAATAATTTTTGTAGTAGGCCTTTACCCAACAACATGTACTTTTTATACAATAAGGTTTGACTATCCATAAATAAGTTCCCTTTCAAATCCATCACATGTAGTTTATTCCACAACACTAAACACCTTCATTTAGGCCATAATTCCCTCCAAATCAAAGCCACACTACAAATCCTAACCCCAATGTTTACCAGCAACAAATACCACACCTGGAATATAACCCTAACCAACATACGTGTATTCCTATTTTTGAAATGAACCAAATGAACATTTCTTAGCCATCCATTCCTCCATTACACTCTAGTCAAATTAGTCCACCTTAGACTGACCAACCCCAACTAAAATTGACCATACCATCCACATTCATAGCCTAATAACTACAATAGGTGAAGGATGTAATTTCTGCACTTCAAATAGGAAACCATGGGAAGAAGTTTAAATTGAATGAAATATGTTCATACCCTTTCAATATGGACTACCTCCAAATACTATTTCCTCTAGATTTTGAGCCACCAAAGTTTAATAAATGAAAAGGTAAAGGTGACCCAAAGGAACATTTAAATGAATTATATGTTACTTGTTAGTTGGTAGCCTTTAGCAATATCTACTTATTTCTTATTTTTCCTTGTAGTCTAACTAGGCAGGCCTTAGAGTGGCTACTCCAACTTCTAAAAAAATATATGCCTAATTTTGATGACCTATCAGAGAAGTGTGTGTAACACTTCTCCTAGAATATCAAACACATGATTACTATGGTTGATTTGGACCAAGCTCAATAGAGACTTGGTGAGAGATTCTCAAGCTATTTATAGTGATGGAGGGTGTTTTTTATCCATTTCACATATAATTTATTCGATAAATATTTGGTAGTGGTGTTTACCCATAACTTACAAAGTGATATATCCTATTACCTAGAGCTTCAGTGTGCTCACACTTTTGAGGAGATTATTGACAAAAGCCTAAAAATTGAGAAATCCCTTATTAATAAAGGGGTAATCAAGTTGAACAATCCTAACTAAAGCTAGAACTAGTATCAAAGCCTAAAACAAAGTTAAATCCCAATTCAAATGCAAGTTCTTGTGCCATCCCAAGCAAGTACTTTCAAGAAGCCCAAGGTTTTAAACCATAACAAGAATGTTGTGGGTAATGGAGTTACTAAATCATGCCATATACAAATATTGAAAACACCATCTATTCAACCAAATCCACTTATGTATCCAACATTAATTATTCAATCACTCCCATATCCTCCTTTATAAATGCCTTAACTAATAAGAAGACCACCTATAAAGAGAGTTTTCAGTGACCTGGGAGATCCCATTGAATTAGTGTTTTAGAAACTAGTTGCCACCAATCTAATGTTTTAGCCCATTCTAAATTCATTCCCTAAGGGTGTTCCTTTCACAAACTACTATAAATGTCATGAGTTTTGTGACTATCATCGAGTCAAATAGTATTTCATATGCCAATGTGTTTAATTAAGGTACCTCATTGAGAATATGCTAGAAAATGAAGAAATAAAATTGGATAATAGGGACCCTAATTCTAATCAAAGCCTCAACATTTATTAGAACCATTTCCCACAAAATAATACTAATAATCAAAATTAATATCAGCATTAGAAACAACATAGGCCACCATCATAATAATAACAATAATAATAGCAACAATGAAGATAATCATAGCCACAAAATGGTAGGAACCAAGGTTCCCATCTAACCAAGGGACTTATCATGCCATCATACATGACTATAATAGAGTTGTAAGACATATCATGGGTGGTCACATAGCCACTATTACCATTAATCTTATACTAATGATCAATCACCCATAATCAGTACCAAATAATACTCAACCTCCTCCTTATGTTGGTAATTCTCCTATGGTCCATGTTGGAAACTAAGCTCAATAGTATCCAAGGATTACCATCCCATGCCCTTCTCTCCCTCCTAATTATAGTGGTCCACTACCCAATCTAGATTACATAATTGTAACTCAGCATACTAAAGTTACTATTCTAGGTCTGTAACCTTCTTCTACTAATGATCCTATTCAAGCACCCATGCCATCCAAAATCAAACTAATTACCAATGCCAAGGAGAAAAGATATGATATTGTGGACAAATTACAAAAGACACCCAAACAATTCTCTATCTTAGATTTTTTGTGTACCTCCACTATCCACAAGAACATCCTTACCAAACTTAATAGCTAATCCCAAGTACCAAATGACATTACACTAGATAAATATCAAGCCTTGGTAGGATACTTAGCTCTTGGCCAATAATTTACCTTCGACCAAAGTGATATGGCATCCCTTGTCCCTCTCCATAATAACTTGTTATATATTAAAGTTGTCATAGCTCGACACAAGGTTAAATGTGTCCCCATAGATAATGGATGATGCCTCAATATTGTGTCTCTATGATTAGTCAAGCTTATTGGATACATGATAATTGACCTTCAATGAGAGACCATTACTATCAAGGCCTATGATAATGAAGAAAGGGAATCATAGGGAACAATTTTTTTCTAGTGGTAATCAGGCCATTGACCCATGACACACTTCTCCATGTTGTAGATCTAGATTTATCATATAACTTAATTTTGGGTTGACCATGGATACATGAAATTTGGTCAACACATTCCAAATTACACCAATGTATCAATTTCCCCCATTCTATGATGGAAATGATTGTCCTTGTAGACCTACATCCATATCAGTTATATAGACATTTATAATTTAAATAGAAGAGTTATAATTACCACTCCATCCTAAACCTTACACCAAAGAAGGATAAATATGTACTTATTGAATTACTCAAATCCAATTATATAGACCTAGATAGCCTTGCCTCCACTTCATCTAATACCCTTCTTGAGATAGCAAATTATTTTTTTGTTTCTGATAAAGGTCTAGGTTAATACCTCATACACAATGCACTCCACATAGTCAAGCTCCCATAGGCCCCTAAATCCTATAGAAGACCCAAATCCAAGGTTATTTTCATGGAATGTAATAAAAAGGAAATTTTAATGCCCAATAGCCTATAATTTTCACATTGACCACTAGCCAATAATAAGACCCACTTGACGAAGATGAATCTTGGATTTATAATGATGATTTGGTTGACTGTTACCAAAGAAAAAAGTATCCCATCCCTAATTGGATCATAGATAATCAAGATTATGAAGGTAAAGGCCTAAGGGAAAATCAACAAGGCACTCTTGAGCCTATCTCTATGACCAAACACAAAGTAACTTATGGTATTGGATTTAAACCACCTAGCGTGACCTTGTGTATCTTATCTATGTTCCTACACTAATGACTAGTCATGATGATGTTGACAATGATGCAGAGTCTAATTATAGTGTATACAAAGACCTATCCAATACCAATATATTTCACTACCATGCTATATGTACTATTACACCTATCATTCATCTTTCCCCATTTTTCTTTCATCACCTTCAACTCATCGACTGGGACCAACAAGAATCTATAGTATCATTCAAAGTGTTCAAAAATGATGAGGCCATTTGTGACTTCATGGGCCTAATATACCATATTTCTCTTAGAGATAATAAGTAATGTTTCTCTATCACTTTGGATCCTGCTACCTATTTTGGAGAGTGGGTGAACTTCCTTTGCCAAAAACAAAAATAAAATCAAACATTGAGGTCCCAAGGTGAAAACCTCTTTGAGGTGATTTTGGATCAAGGTAATAGTAAAGAAAAAGGTCAATCTCTTGGTGAAAACCTATTTTAGGTGTCATTAGATGGGGATGTTCACCTTTGCTTGAATGAATATTAGGAGGCCACCAATACCATGATCATATTTGGGTTAGAGATCAATGCAAAAGAGTAATGGGATTTTGAACATATTGTATAAGAGTGTCTAAAGGTATTTGTTATATAACCTTTACCAACATTAGGTGATTTTGATTCATCTTTTTTGGGTGAACTTGATGAATCAGTCTAACCAAAGTAATTTTATATTGCCAATCAATTTACTTTTTTGTTGACTCTCCTTAAATATGGTTCAATACTCCTTGTGGAGGATAATTATGAAGTTAATATTGGAACACTTCTCTCCTTAGGAAGTTCATTGATATTTTTACATGGGCCTATTTTGATATGAGTAGCTTATTAGGCCTAGTTTTTGGGACATATATTATGGATATGCCACTTTATATTTTTTGGCTATTGTTAGCCCCTAGCTTCACTTGAAGGGGGTAGGGGGTGGGGGGTGGGGGTGGGTGTTAGAGTATGTATTTATCATACTTGTTAGGTTCTAGCTAGGTTGTTTCTATTTTCTTAGTTTTGTCCTATGTGAGGATTTATCCCACATTGGCTAGTTAGGCTTGAGTCATGTTTTTCCTTACCCACTTAAGCAAGGACTCTCCATTGTATTAAACATGTTTTTTTAATATCATTTGATTTTCCTTGTCATTGAATTTCATTTATTTTCAAGCTTATTTTGATGTTCTTAGTGCTAATGCTTTAGAATCTTGGCTTGGAATGATATTATTTTCATTCCTTTCAAGGTTTGGACCCTTCCTTGGTTGTACATAATCTTGTGGTACATCTTGATGTCAATCCAATTAAATAAAAGCTATGTAAAATGCATCCTCATATTGTCATTTTGGTCAAGAAAGAATTAGAAAAACTCTTAGAGACATGATGCATTCATCTTATCAATTATTATGAGTGGATTTCAAATATTGTGCTAGTTAGTAAAAAACCAGAGGGTATCAAAATATGTACCAATTTTTATGGCATCAACAAGGATTTCCCAAATGATGACTTTTTTTGCTAAATATTGACATGATTGTGTTCTCCAAAGTTAGATATGAGATGCTTTCTCTCATGGATTGTTTTTTTAGGGTATAATCAAATCAATATCGCACCAAAATACCAATACAAGACTATGTTTCCCACTCTTTGGGGGATGTTTTATTATCAGGTAATACCATTTGGCCTCAAAAATGTAGGGGAAACATACCAACAAGCCATGACCATTATTTTCTATTATATGATGCATGCCATTTTTAAAGACTATGCTAATGACATATTGGGCAAATTTAAAACCCATGCAGACTAACCATTAATACTCTGAAGAATTTTTGAAAGGCTTTACAAGTACAAAGTTAGTATTAACCCTAAAAAATGTGTCTTTAGCATCACTTCAGGAAAATTGATTGACTTCATTATCTCTCACAGGGGCATTGAGGTTGATCCAAACAAATTTAAGGCCATTAATAAGATGTCATTGCCATCTACTTTAAATCAGCTCCGTAGTTTACAGGGCAAGATACAATCCATTAGATGCTTCATTTCTCAACTGGATGATAAATTCCATCCATTTACCTACTTGTTGAAGTAGGTCACCACTTTTTCATGAAATGTTGACTATTAGAATGCCTTTGAAAATTTGAAGGAATACTTGGTCAATCCACCTATTTTATTACTACCTACACTAGAAAATCTATTACTATTCTACCTCTTTGTAACTAAAAATGCCCTAAGAGCACTTTTGTCCTAGCATGATGAGCACAAGAAAGAATATGCAGTATATTATCTCAATCATACATTTTTCACATATGAACACAATTATACGCCAATAGAGAAAGCTTGTTTATCCATGATCTTCATAGCTCAGAATTTGAAGCACTGCATGCTTGAAAATAAGACCATCATCATCGTCAAAGTAGATTCAATCAAGTATCTAATATCAAAAACAACTTTACAAGGATGCATGGCTAAATGGATCATGATTTTAAGTGAATTCAAGATTGAGTATGTTGATCATAAGGCCCTCAAGGGAAACGTACTTGTAGACTAACTTGTCAAAGCTCCCCTTTCTAACACAACCAATCACTTTTGGGTTTCTAGATGAGTCTATCATGAAAATAGTAAAAGCACCTCCTAAAGAACCACAGTGGAAACTTTATTTTTATGGTTCCTTCACATATCATGGATCGAGATCATGCTATTTTTTATCACACATCAAGGGGATTTTATATGCAATCAAAATTTCATGATGTATGTAAATTAATCCTAGATCAGATAAGATAGAGTACACCTACACTTATGATTGGGTATACACTTTTTAAGCTGGAGCATGATTAATATGGGGATCCACTAGACCTAATTATGGTATCACTTGTCACAACATATCATGCTAGGAAGGGTTCTAAAGCCTACAATCTAACACAATCAAATAATAAACCTAAAAGAGTCCTATGATTTGATATTTCACTTATGCTAATAAATAAGAGAGTAAACTATTCTAATAATAAAAAAAGTAAAATAATCTAGTGCACACCAAAGCTTGTGGCACAAAGTGGGGGTTAAAACAAAACAAATAAACAACAACTAAACTAAACATGCATAAGAGACATATAATCATGTCAATGTATACATAATCCTAATACATGGAAGAGAAGAATACATATTGCATTATCTATCTACTCTTACAAAGGAGAAATAAAGTTAGGAATACTTACCTTTGAAGATGAACCTGTTGAGCCTCAATCTCTCCCTTGGCCAAGGTGTTTTTCAAGAGATTGTTATGGTTTATAAGGATAACCAAGATAAATTAGCTCTAGGCTACACAACCTACTAAGCATCCAAAATACTTCTCCACAAGCCAAGATCAGAGCTCCAAAGAAAGTATTAAACCCTAAAGCTTTATTGCTCAAGTAGAATGGTCAATAAGCAGATGTTCATTTTAATTCAACTTTCTCTTATGAAATGGTGATAAATGACCTTGTATATATAGTGGTAACTTACTTAAAAACTTTTAGACATGTTAGTTGTACTAGGTCAATCGAGTTGACCTAACACGTTTTTAGGCTAACTCACTATGCTAGATCGGTCGGGAGGCTAACAAACCAAAAGAGTTAAAGTATCCCTAAAACACACAAGGTTGACTAGGTTGATCTAGTTTATTAAATAATTAAAAAGGGTAACAAGGCAAAAAATGAAGGAATAAAGCATGACAATGATTGGAATGGATAGGAAAGAGAGAAATAATCCTAAGGTTCATGGTTTTAGGAGACAAGTGTGTAGATGGAAAGTGGCAAAAGGAATAATAATCTTACAAAGCACCGATGGTCTACCCACCCCTTTCTCGATGCACCTCTTAAGGCATGCACTCAAAGAGATTGTGACTCAATAAGTTCCTACAAGATATAAAGTGTCAATAATCAAAACAAGTTTGAAAATATTATGTGTATACATATGCCCCAGTCGAAGCTCATCACGTGTCACTTAAGTGTAACATGGGATGGTGCTTTGGAAATATAACATGATAACACATAACACTGATGTTAAGTAGGGTGTAGTAAGAAGAAAATAAGATGAATGAAATGACTGAATTGAAAAGTGCATACCTTTAACTTACCTTAATGTTGTAGATAAATAAGAAGATTGCAAGAAAGTGAAGGTGTACAATGTGAAGCACACTAGGCAAACCTATAGAAGTTAGTGCAAAAAATAGCCAAAAATCAAAAAAATGGAAGATAGTCATATAGTAATGGAAAATAATCTCTAGATCACCATGAATCCAATGCATTTTACAGTTTGTAAAATAGATGAACAGAAACAAAGATAGAAGCAAAATAAGGAATCTAAAGGAAAATAATTAAAGAATTTAAATTGCTGAAAAGTGGTTTTAAATAGGAAAAAGAGAAGTCATTTTGTTATTTTAAATTATGAAGGAGAAGAAAGAGAGATTTGAGACCAAAAAAGGCTAGGATGGTGAGAGGATGACATGTTAGATGAGGGGGACACCTAGAGGTGGTAACAGGGGCACTATAGGTATGCATCTATGAATCTCAAACCAATTTTTGAAATTTGTATTGAATTAACTGAATTTTTAGTAAAATTTAATTTTAAGCATTTATATATGTCAAAAATGAACAAAATTATATTCTAAGTGTAGAAAATAGGAAGATGAGAAATGGGTTTGAAAATTATAGGGAGAAAATAAGAAACATGCACATTTTTAGCAAAATATACTAGGTCAGCACACATAACATACTAGGTTGACCAGGGCAACCTAGTAGGTTAAATCAGGTTAAAAATCCATATGGTCAACCTAGTAAGTATAGGTCAATCTAGTAGAAAAGTGTCTAGTCGGTCCATAAGGGCTAAAATGAAAACTTAACATGAGGGAGAAGAAAATAAGATGGAAAATAAGAAATTTAGGATAAAATAAGACAAAAATAGGGAAACTTTGGTCAAACTAGGTTGACCAAGGAACAAGAATAAACATGGAAAGCATGCAGGAAATTGAAAGAAGGCTAAAATGGCCCAAAATGACCAAAGAAGGGCAAGAGGGACCAAAATAGTATAAAATAGATAAAAAATAATAAATTATGCTTGTTTTTTTTAAATAGAATGTATAAAGAATACATTATGATTATACATGACATGGAGGAACTAATGCATCCTTTGTTGTTTCCTGATTATAGAGAGGTCATAGTTTTGGAGGTTGTTAGACATGTCTTGGTTTTCAAAATTATTAGATAAGTTGATAGATGGAGATAGAGATAGATTGGTAGCCATGGATCTAGGAGTTATATCAGATATGTGTAGGATCCCCCTTAGTGCAGATGTGTTGGTCATGTTCCTAGGATGCTGGGAATGATTGACCAACACCTTTAGATGGGAGGTGGATGGGTATGTGATAGAGGTGGCTATCACACTAGAGGAGGTCCATGCCATCCTTGAACTACCTATAGTATGAGTACCAATGACTGTAGGGATACTAGATAGCATAGAGGAGAGGAGAGCCTTAGCCATATGGCCTATAGGCTCAGAGATGATATTGTTAAGGTGGAGAGTGAGGATGGATGATGTGTATATATTGTACGTTATGGATCTCTAGAATGTAGTGATAGGCCTTGTGACATAATGAGTGCTTTGTCAAAAGTTAAATGGTAAGATACCACTATACATGGTAATCTTGAGCAAGATGATGCTGGAAGAGGGAGTATTATACAATTTGGGCTCTATCATTTGGGTTTAGCTTGTTCATGATCTATTTGAGATGCAGGTTAGAGGACATAAGACCATGGGATCGATCATACTATTGACAGCATGGATATATGAGAGATTTCCTATGTATTGGTTGGCTGGGTTACCTCATGTGGTAGATGATAGGTTACCTTAGGTAAGGAGATAGAAGGAGGACAAGGTAGCATAGGTTGTGCCCCATGTGCTAACATTATAGATGATGAGATACATTGACATAGTATGGAGACCATATGATCAACTAGCAACTACCTAGGAGAGATGGCACATAGTTAAACTAATGCTAGAGAGGAGAGAGGTGATAGGACACTACACATGGTGGAGAGAGCCACATCTAATAGCACAAGTGCTATGGAAAATGGGTCTACCTTATCTAGTAACATATATACTCATGCCCAAGTAGTGAACTCAGTATGTGAGATCCATGAGGGAAGAGGGAACTCAAACCACTGATAGTGAGACCAACATTGAGGCCATGTTGAGAGCGATCATGGATTGGTCAAGCACGATGAGGGACAGAGCAAGAGGAGGTGAAGTTAGAGGTGGAGATACTAGATAAACCATCACTAGCTCCATAGAGAGATGAGCTATGACCATCGATGATATGCCATCAATGGAGGTATGAGGAGAGAAAAAAGACCATCATCATCCTTGGTGATTCAATAAAGGATCTAGAGGAGAGATAGGTGAGAGAAAGACCACTTAGGTGCAGGCTGAGATAGACATAAGCCATGACAATTGGGTTTGGGCTAAGGAGGTGACCTACAGAAGAGGTACTAGGAGGTCTCACAGATGGGGAGACCGTGTTAGGTGGTCATGTGGATGGCAAAACCATAGGAGTTGAGACACAACTAGGTAACAAAAATATGATTGATTTATTTCTTAAGTTTAGAAATAGATAGATAGATAGATATATGACACTGATCTAACATCCATCTAGTGTGATTTTATAGGCATACTTGAGGATGAGGAGGAGAGATGGGGGTCATTAGTTAGGGGATCACTCCATGATGTCATAGATAAGACTCTATAGTCATATGAACCCATGACATTAGAGGATCTGAGTGTACCATCTACCCCAGTTTAGGTAATTTAGTTCAGACTAGTAGGAGAGGCTATAAAGAAGATACAAATGCAAAGAGATGGTGTATCCACTAGTTGTGCATAATAATCCCTAGCTAATGAGATAGTTGTGCATCTAGACACAATGACATAGATGATGTAGGCATATGCAGTGATGTAGACCCAACTAATGTAGGGTCACGTAATGACCCAGACTGAGTTGGTATAGGCACATGTGCAGATAACACAACTACAAGGATAGGTAGAGGGATTAAGATCTTAGACTACCTCATTATAGCATACCATTTAGAGGAGTAAAACTGAGGTCTCAATAGGTGTGGCTAGGCCATGAGATAGATAGGATGGTGCCCAGCCCTAGAGCTAGAGCATTGTATATGTTGTATCAAAATCTTGAGATATATATATATATATATATATATATATATATATATATATATATATATATATGATGTGGTTTCTTTTAGCTTACTGGTGTTGGTTGTGTATGTTTTCTTTATGATGGTTGTGTTTGTTCAATATGGTTAAGGTTATGGATGCTTTGGATATATTTCTTTCTAGCACATGTATTTAGCTTTGTTGTATATGTTATAAGAAAGATATGTGAAGTGGTTTATTTTCTAGCATTATGGATTACACATTCATGGTTAAAAATAAATAGGCAAAAAATACTTGGAAAAGTATAATCAATCAAAAAAATTCACTACACACTAATTCAAGCTGGGAAATGTGTAATAACATGAAAAATGACTAAGTATAAAAATCCAAGAAAATGGCAAACAAGATGGTAAAAGGGGATTTGTTTTTAAACCAGTGTAAAAGATTTTTCCACCAAATTAAAACAAATAAAATAATACTAAATATCATGTTGGTAAGTATGACAAACAATGTAATAAAATGGAAGGTATGTAAAAGGGCAAAAATGGTAATAAAAACAAATCAAAATTAAGTCAATCAATAATATTATTTCATGATGAGAAGTACAAAATAAAAACAAAATTTGCAAAAACTTGGTCTTAAATTTATCATACTAATTCAAGCCGGGAAGTATGATAAATTCAATAAATGGTTGTAATCTTACATGCACTCATAAAATAAGAAAATAAAAGGCAAAAGAAAAATGAAGTAAGCATAAAACATACTAAATATCAATATGAGAAGTATGTCAATGACATGTAACCTCATAATCAATTGAATCTTATCTCTTATTTGACACATGTAATTTGGATGGTGACTTGTTTATTGGAAAAAATTTGGGAGGAGGGTTGGGTCCTATCCACAATATTACACTACAACTCACAAAAGAAAAACCGAAGGGGTACCAAATCAAGATTGGCAAGCAGAAAGACAAGGAATGGTAAATCAAGGATGTGGGTAATAGGATGGAAAAGGTGGTAATATTTTAGGGATGTTGGGTCCTATCCGTGATCTTATAAACCAACTCACAAATTAAATCCCATGGGGAGTGATTAGAAAGCAAAATAATATCTCTCAAGAGGAAATTGAATGAAAAGGGAAGTGTAAAAATCAAAGACTTGGGTGTCTTATGAGAAGACCTTAGGAGGAAAGAGGCATACTAAGGACATGAGAAGACACTAAGTGACTAGTGGTCATCTATGTACAAAGGAAACTTATTCCCTATAGACACAAAGCTTTGTAGGCAAATAAGTGTGCTACTAAGATCAACTCATCAAGGTAGATTGGTATAAGAAAAAGTAAAATGGACCTACCTCCCCACGACGTGTTCCCTACTCCTCTGTACCCCTTATAGAGCTATCGATCTACTATGAAGATTGAGTACTTACATGATAAAGTAGTAACTTTTTTATTCTCCTCTTCTAATCTACAAGCCTACCGCACCCCAAAGGACCTCAGATCTATCATGAGGCCAACTATGGATTTTGAGCTTTGACAAGAAGAAGGAGATGTGATTTGAATCATGTCTTTTAGTGTGATTTGACTTTTAAGATATTGCATATTTTTGCCTTTTGATATCATTACCTTTTGTTTAAATGATTTGAATTTTAAATTTATTTTGAAGGCCTTTTTAATATTCCTCCTCCTTATGGACTTGGAATGACCAATCATGAGAGAGATAATGATACAAATGAATGAGTTGTAGGCTAACGCTAAAAGAAGCTAAGTAACCCAAGACAAGACTGACTAGGACACTTAGGGTTGACAATGAAAAAGTATGTGATCTCAAGTCTCAACCAAGTAAATTCTTATCTTGCAAAAAAGGAAGAAGTAAAAAAGAGATCCAAAGATGGACTGATAAAAAGAAATAGTAATGAGAAGGACTGTTTACTAACTAATCACATGGTAAAAGGAGATAATAACCAAATGGAACATGGTAGATATAACCAAATCAGCATGACAATTATCTATGAAAAATAAAGATAAGAAATTAAACAATCATGAAGATACAAGGGAAATAAAAACTCTAAAGGGAAAGAAAGCAATGATAAGTGGAAAATAGCAATGATAAGGAAAAAACAACTATATGTGAAATGTAAAACAAAAATATAAGCTATCTATAGTACAAGAAGGAGAAACATGATATAAGATAGAAAATAATTGACATGGTGTCAAATGATATAATCAAAAATAAAAATAAGATTGGAGCACACGTCCAATCCAAATGGAAAATGAGGAAGCACCATGTATGCACTCATATATACTAGTAAATATATCCACACACATTATCCAAGACATTAGATAAACCTCTATGAAGCTAAATATGAACTGTTGCTAATGTCTCATCAATCTTTATTGAATATTGGGCAAATACCTCTTTTCTAATCTCCTCAACTAAAAAAATAGGAATACTCATTTGATCATGATGAGGAGGGAAATGGGGCAAAGGATGGTCAAGAGAATGCATGGTAATGGGATCTATGGGAGATGTAGGAATCATCAGTGGAGAAAGAACCACAAGTGGAGGAGGATCCATGGATGGAGAAGGAACCACAGGTGGAGGTACAGAAGGTGGTGAAGGGACCATAGGAGGTGTAGCTATGGGAGAAGAAGGGGGATCCTTCTTGCGAGAATGACCGATGGGAGGAATGGTAGAAGGTTTGGGAATAGCTATAAGATTGTCCTTAAGATGTTGTCAAAGGATATGATAATGATTAGTGTGATATGTGTCACATTGGTGCCATAGGCAATACCTCTCACCATACTTAAGTATATAGTCAAGAAGGTTCTTTGGAGGTGGGAAAGTAGTGTCTATTCACAAGGAAGAATGATGCAAGGTATCAATATATTGTCATAACTTATGACAATGGGTAAAAGAGTGATTATTTGTCTCATAAAAACAATAAATATGCTTGTGAGTATTTTTAGGAGAAACACTCATAGGAAAAGGTGTAATAGGCATGGAAGAAGAAAGAGATGGATCATCAGCCTATTTAGTGGGTAGAGGATCCATCTTAGGCAAAAGAAGAAATCCATCACCAAGAGAAGGTGGTGATAGAGGAGGAATAGAACTAGGCTTAATATAAGGAGCACTAATAGAAGAAGCAAGAGTAGGCTCGACAATAGTGGAAGCAGCAATAATAACTAGTTATGATACAGGTTCTACTATGGGAAGGGTGGGATCAATAGAAGGTCTAAGGAGGGTTGAACTAACCTCAGGGATAAACCAATGATGGGAGTTAGGGAACCCATCAAAATGGTAAGGTCTGGTCATAGCATGATTCATGAGCATAATACTACATGGTTCTTCAGAAACTAGAGGTGTCAGTGCCATCTCTACTCTTGATGGTTCAAGATGGAAATGAAGGAGACTATTGATATGAAACCTTGGATAAAACTATCAAAATATTTAGAACTAGGTTAATCTGGTCAACCAAGCTATATAGGAACCTGTTGAAAAAGTGCTAAAAATACATTAGGTCAACTTGGTCAACCTAGTTAACTGAATAGGAAGTCTAAAAATGCACTAGGTCAAGCTAATCGACCTATTAGGCTAATTTGGAAATCTAGAAAATTGAAACATATACTGGGTCAAGCTGATCAATCAAGTTGTATAAGAACCTAATAAAAAGTGGTTAAAAATGTGCTAGGTCAACCTAGTTAGCCTAGTAGGTTGAACTAAAAGTCTAAAAAGTGTTGAAAACCTGTACTGGGTCAAGCTGATCGATCCAATTGCCTATACTTGTGCATAGAGAAAAATAACTAGGTCAACAGAATCAAACCAATATGTCAAAATATATGAGAAAAAGAATGAAATAAGTGAAATAAATCTTGCAAAGGTTAGTTTCATGTCAGGTTCACCATAATGTATGCAATCAAAATTACATGATGTACATGAATTAATTTTGGATCAAATAAGATAGAGCACACCTACACTTTTGATTGGGTATGCACTTATTAAGCAGGAGCATGACCAATATGGGGATCTATTAGACCTAATTAGTAGATCACTTGTATCACTTGTCACAACATATCCTGCTAGGAAGGGTTCCAAAGCCTACAGTCTAACACAATCACACAATAACCCTAAAAGATTCCTATGATTTGATATTTCACTTATTCTAATAAACAAGAGAGTAAACTATTCTAATAACAATAAAATTAAACTAATCTAGTGCCCACCAAAGCTTGTGCCATAAAGAGGGGGTTAGAACAAAATAAATAAATAATTAAACTAACATGCATAGGAGACATATACTCTCATCAATGTATACAAAATCCTAATATATGGAAGATAAGAATACATACTACATTATCTATCTACTCTTACAAACGAGAAATAAAGTTAGGAATACTTACCTTAGAAGATGAACCTGTCAAGCCTCAATCTCTCCCTTGGCCAAGGTGCTTCTCAAGATATTGGTATGGTTTGTAAGGATAACCAAGATAAATCAACTCTAGGCTACACGACCTACCTAAACATCCAAAAAACTTCTCCACAAGACAAGATCAAAGATCCAAATAAAGTATTGAACCCTAAATCTTTATTCCTCAAGTAGAATGGTTAATAAGCAGATGTTCTTTCACACTTCTTCACTTCATTCAACTCTCTCTTATGAAATGGTGTTAAATGACCTTGTATATATAATGGTAACTTAAAAACTTTTAGACATGTCGGCTATACTAGGTTGACTAGGTCATCTTATCACATTTTCGAGCTAACTCATTAGGTATGTGTTAGGTCGGTCGAGAGGCTAACAAACAAAAAGAGCTAAAATGTCCCCAAAACACACTACGTTGACCAAGTCAACCTAGTTTGTTGAATAGGTCAAAAGGGTAACAAGGTAAGAAATGAAGGAATAAAGTATGACAATGATTAGAATGGATAGAAAAGAGAGAAATAAGCCTAGGGTTCATGGTTTTAGGAGACAAGTGTGTTGATGGCAAGTGGCAAAAAGAATAATAATATTACGAAGCACTGATGGTCTACCACCCCTTTCCCAGTGTACCCCTTAAGGCATGCGCTTAAAGAGATTGAGAATCGATAGGTTCTCATAAGATACAAAGTGTTAGTAATCAATAAAAGTTCAAAAATATTATGTGTATACATATTTCATTTCCAAGTCCTTTTGTATCAACTTTCCTTATACTAATAACATGGTTGAATATGAAACACTCATTACAAGGATTCATCTAGCAGTATAATGGAATACCCAACACTTATTGGTTCATGGAGACTCTTAGCCTATTATTAATCAGGTCATAGACTAATTTTAGACCAAGGATTAAAAGCTTACACCATATAAATCCATGGTGGACACCCTCAAACAACAAATTTCTCACCTTTAATTTGAGAAAATACCTCAAGCAGTAACATAACAATGAATGCCATGAACATGGTTGGTTCTATGATCTAGATCACATATAAAATGGGAGATTATCAATTCCTTATTGAACATCTTCTAACACCTACTCACAAAACTTCAACCATCAAAATGATTTGTGATATTGTTGGTCCCAGTTCTACCTGGTATGCTAAACTATATGATATATGATTACCTTCATGAATAAATCATTCTTCCTAATGTATCTCATAAAAAATTAAAAGATTACAACTACCAAGCCTCTCATGACACATTACTTGGACCCACACTTTATCGTATAATATTTGAATGATCTCTGCTTCATTTTTTAACTTTAACAGAATCTACATTAGTTCTAAAAGAAGTTTACGAAGGGGTTTATAGGGCCCAAACCAATGGGGCCATCCTTGCCAAAAATTTACTATGTACTAGTTATTATTGGCCGACTATGCAATTTTATGCTTTTTCATATGTTAAAATATGTGTACAATGCCATAAGCATGCTAATTTTATACATGTTCCATCTCAAACCCTCAAAACACGGACCATGCCATGGTCATTTTCAATGTGGGGACTCGACCTCATAGTAAAGGTTAACCCCACATCTTTAGATGGCCATAAACATATCCTTACCACCACATAGTACTTCACTAAGTGGGTGGAAGCCATTCCCATAACTTATGTGATCGAAAACAAATATCCAAATTCATTTTCAATCACCTCATCTTTTTTATGGTATTCCCTCTGACATTATATTTGATAATGGTGGTTCCTTCAAAAATAAGGATGTCAAATCCCTTTGTGTTGGATATAATATTGCCCGAAACTTTTCCAATCCATACTCCCTATAAGGCAACGGCCAAGTAGAGGAATCTAACAAAACCATTGTAAAGATCCTCAAAAATATCATTAATGATGTTGGTTGTGATTGGCACTTTCAAATTTATAGTGCCCTTTGGGCTTACCAAACCAATTTATGCACTCTAACATGACCCACACCCTATTCCTTAGTTTATGGTATTGAGTCCATTCTTCTTATCGAGGTCAAGTTGCCTTCTCTATGCACTTCATTAAAGCATATCCTTGATATGAGGATTACATAATAACTCACTTGTAGGAGATATAATTACTATAAAAAAACACATGGAAGCCTTGAAAAACCTTCAAGCATATCAAAATCACTTGCACGATCAATATAATAGGCATGTCTAACATAAATAACTTGAGCTTGGTGATCTTGTACTCAAAGAAAACCAAAAAAACACTAATGTCAAATGTAAGGAAAAGGAGAAGTTTAAGCTTAACTAGTTAGGACCCTATGTTATTATTATTAATGATGGTTTTGGGGCATACAGGTTGGATAAATTAGAAGGAGATGAACTTAATGAACCAATGAACATAATTAATCTCAAAACACTTTTCAAGTTGATTAACCTAGATTATTGTCTATGAGGATCATTTACTTTGTGTTGTGACCATCCCATTGATACTATACCATACCATACACATTTTCCCTCTGTGCCTTTCCCATTTACCTCAAATTCTAATCTCTCATACCTCTTCTGACCCTGGTTATAACCTATTACTACTACCGATAACATCATTGGTTGTGTTAAAATGTAGTTTTAGTAGATGGTTTAGCACCTTGGAACTATTGAATACATATTTGAAGTGTCCATCTCTTTGAGTATTATGACAATGGGTTTGGAAATTACATCCTTGACTTTTAATAGATTTTCTATCATTGTACCTTGACATGCCATTATTTTGTGCCATTTACGTATTCACAAACTTGTTGTTACCTAGTCAGATTCCTTGTTCTAAGATGAACTATAGTGGCTTGAGGTCCATTTGGACTATGTAGGTAATGATCAATGTTTTTTGAGGTTATCTCAGCCATTATTATCCCAACATTCTTGTCATTTTATGAGTAACCTTAGCCAACACTCTTACGATTCTACAAGCTAACCCTTTTTGTATCTTGTAATCCTCCATTGAGTTGAGATGCCTAAAAAAGCCCAAAAGGATGGAAATATGCCAAAAAAATCCTAAAATAAGCCTCAAACATTAGATCCTTAAAATTTTAGCCATGCACTAAAGACGTTCATCTCTTAATCAAAAAGTATAATTAAAGATTTCACATGGGCCACATCTCATCCATTTCCATTTTCCTATTCCATTCCCAATTGTGTTCCCTCCCATTTTTGGGAGAACTAAATTGGCATGAGGCCTATATAGACTATATAGGAAACAATTGGATACATGGGACATCCCAAGTTATCTCAACGAGTATCGATGATTAAGTTCATTTTCTAGTTTCATTGATCATTCCTTCTTATAAGTTTGTCTAAAACACTCTCACCATTTTGTGAGTCGTATTGTCTTATGCTCTCACCATTTTGTGAGCCCATTCCTATTTTCCTGTACACTCAATCTCTTTTTCCTTATCATAAATTTTCTTCTATATTGCATCCTGGGATAACTACATTTGGCCTGAAGTCCATGTTGGAACTCGTGTCTATGGGACTATATAGGCAACATCCATTCACCTAGGGCATTTAGAGTCAGCTCAACCACCCCTTCCTAATTATTTTATTCCCCCTTTCCATTCATGTACCATCATACCTATGTCATTGTTCCCTATAGCCTAAGGATAACCCTTTACTAAGCATAACACTCTATTACACATGCACAAATAATTAGAGTAGTTGTTTGTTTCATTTGCATTAGATTAGTTGTTTATTTTATTTGCCTTAGAGTATTTGTTTGTTTCATTTGCCTTAAAATAGTTGTTTTCTTCTTTGCCTTAGATTAGTTATTTATTTCATTTCCCTTAATTTAGTGTATGTCTTGCATTATGCCTTAGATTAGTTCATTTCTAGTTTTCGCCTTGGGTTAGTTGTTTCTTACAATGGGCCTTAGATTAATTTGTTTATTGTATTTTACCATAGGTAGTTTTGTTTTTCAAATTATCTTTTAGTTAGGTGATTTTTGTTTGGTTTTTTCTTACTTATGCCATTTTCCTTTTGTGTGTTTGTGTTATAGATCTTTACTTAGGTTTTCTTTGTTAAATTTGTCAATTTTAATTAGTTGATGACTAACACTTGTTTTTGTACCTTCCTTCTCCTTAGTTGTCATAGGTTTATAATAATGTGTTTACACTTGATACTTGATTTTTTATATCTTGCACTTAAGTTTCGACTATTTGTATTTACTCCTACACTTAGTTTATTGCATTGTATTTACACTTGGTATTTGATTGATCATATCTTACACCTAGGTTATTTATACTTGCATTTAAATTAAGTTTTTCCATGCATAAGACATACATTGATATTATGGTTTATTTATAACTATGATGCATAATTTCACATGGTACAATAGAAATCAAGCCAAAATATCTCTCAGACCATGGTGCCAACAATATATCATCTTGTTCACAATAGGCATACCTAAAATAATCCAAACCCCTAATAACCAAATCACAATGACTATACTATGTGCTAATGAGGAAGTGCATCTCTGAATAAACATATATTACAAGTCATACACATGAGCAGATAAATACATTCCAAATATCTCATATACATGGCATATCTATAGTAAACGAAGAAGCATACAACACATTTTATATCTTATACTACAAGAAAGAGACAAACAACATCAAAATTTCTAAGTAAACATAACATAAACATGAGACCATAACACATGATAAAGCAATTAAGGATCATCACATGTATATCAAAAGAATAATATTTCAAGTACAAATTCATAAACTAAGTATGAATGTCATATATCTCACATAAAAATGAATATACATCATGACTATATACATGTCATCATGCCAAAATAAAATAATGCCAAAGAGTTATATAACATTAGCTCTAACTTTGAGAATCCCTAGGTCCTATAGGTGGTGGCCCTAGTGGTGGAGGTAGTGGTGGGTGTTGAACTGACTAACTTGAGGCTATACCACCATGTGTCCTCAATCTATATCGAGAGGTCCTACTACTAGCTCTCTGTGCATTCCAAACCTCAAATGTAGGAATCTACTAATCCTTGGGAATCATTGTCTTATAGGATCATTGATAGTAGGAGGCTTCATCTTTACCCTGAAGGCTCTCCAAAACCATCATATAAAATCTTTCCTATGTACCTATTCCCCATGCTTGATCCCACTCCCATTAGAGCCTCTAAACATCTACCTTGGCTTGATCTCTCTTTGTTATACCTTGATCTCTAACAACCTATATTTATACATGTACTTAAGTCATATATGCTACCTCTACCTTCAATGAGTCAATCTCTGACTGAAGGGTAGTAATCTGGTCATCCCTAAGTGTCACATGTGCTTATAGATAACCCACTCTCCTCTCTATTCCCTGAATCTCACCTAATCTTCTAGTGATCTCCTCCTCTAGTAGGGCAATGTCTCTATTTGCACATGTCCTTGATGTCCCCACCTAGTCTAGATCTACCCATGTCCTTGATGTCCTTGCCTAGCTTGGATCTATTTGTATACCTGCTCAATCCACCTACATCTCATCCCCACCCTAGTCCACCTCCTTCTCATCCACTCCATGATCACCACCCCCACCCCGTACCTATCCTAGTGCTTGTAGAGGTGTTGTCAATCTTAGTGGATAAAATTATGCCCACCATATCATGTAGGTTGATGTCATACCTACATATATGGGGCCTTCTCTATAGGCCTACTAAATTTATGGTACTCCCCCATAGTTTCATACATTTGTACTCCTCAGAATCAATGGTTTCACTCTTCTAATATACTGAGTAGTATGAGTAAACCACCTAGGATCATCTGGGATATCTTATTGCATACCAAATTATCATAAAAATTGATCTAGATTGTACTCCTCAATAATGTGTGTTTATATACCTACTATAAAACACCTAGATGTTATATATGCTATATACCATTTGTCTGATCTCCACTAAATTTGTAGTGGTAAGTAGGGCTGACATATGAAGGAATCAATCATCAAGTCATCTAGCATTCGATGAAAGTGGTAAATCTCACCACGATGCCCTTTGTGACATGCACTTATCTAGACCCATTTATAAGATATTGGATCCTATGTTCCCCATACTCATCTACACCCTATAGGGTGCTCTATGGCTATGTGTTCCATCCCCAAACTTAGAGCAAGGTAGTAAGCCTAATACTTTGGCCTCCTTGATAGGACACCACATGCAAATATTTGTATAGTTGGGCCAATACTATAGGCCCCCAAGTAAATCTAGTTGTGTCATCTAGCATCGCTCTAGTCACACCACCTAGGCCCATATGAAATAATTACCTACTCTTATCAAGTAATAATATGCCATGTTATTAGTACTAAGAACTCCCTATCAATCATCATTGATAGTGTTTTTACCTCAAGTGTTAGGTTGTCTAGTCAAATTTTTGTATACAACGTTAACAAATCAATATTGACCTTCCCATGTGGCATGGGAATGTCCTAACAACTGACCAAATCATCTAGCAGTATGCTATTATGCTAGGTCTATCCAAAATAGTTGCCAACTTCTCATAGGTAGCTTTAGTATATTCTAGGTGTCCTCCAATGTAACTATAGCCTCCCATGCTAGTAGGTGGAATTATTTGAGTGCCACTACTCATCCAATGCACTCAAATACACTTGATCTAGTCTAATCACATGCATTTATGTCACATCTAACAAATCCATGTCCTTTAATAATATGCACATCTCCTCATCCAAATCTGAGGAGTCCATAAATAGTGTGAGTGTTACTCACATGCTGTCAGAAGCTCCAGTTGATCTTATAACCACAAATAGATTGTCATGAGTCTATGTCTATGTCACATCTCACTAAACTAGTACCTACTTGACCTATTTTATACTTGAGACTAGTATGCCCCTCTCTTCTATAGGTTTGACCCATATTGAGTCCCTTATCTATTTGATTTTGATTTTAGGGTGAAGACACCATTTTTCTTGGCAATGAAATCACTGTTTTGGCATTTTTTTCCATTTATGTCAATGTTATTTTAAAAAATTATGACTTCACTTGTTTTGGCAAAATCATTGATTTGATGATTTTCACCAAAAATTGATGAAGTCATCATTAAAATTTGGGTGAAGCCACCATTTATCATGTCATGTAAATAGTGAATTCACATTTTTTTGACCTAATCTAGTATTTAAAATGTAATAAATGCCTAAAATATCAAGTGAATTTCACTTATTGGTTGTGCATAATGTGATGGTCTCTCATGCTCTCATACCTAATTGCTCACATGCCTCCATTCTCATCCACGAGCCATATTTAAATGCTTTTCTTCACAAGACTAGAGCTCAAAATTCTCAAAGGGGTAGGGTCAAAATGAAATTTTTTTACCCCAAGGGGTAACAATATATATTTAAAACTTAATTTTTCACCCCTAGTTCTGAAGGTTCATTTTATTCATCCTGGGAGGCCTTATTTTTTACTCTGTGGTCTATTTTATAGGTCATTCATTTCTATTATTGTTATTTTTAAACCATTTTTATCACTAGACCATGTTATTAGGGTTTTCTGGAGCCTTGTTTAATAACACCATTTTTTTGGTTGTATCCCATGCTCATTCAAATGGGCATATCCATACTAGTAGGCACCCCAGATTTGTATCATTCTTTTGTGTCAGCTCATTACTAATCCATGTTATGGGTTTCATGCATGAGCTCTCCTTACTAATTTTATTAGATGGGGTAAATTATTTCAAACCAACCAATGATCAAATTTACCCTACTGGGGCCAAATTAATTTTATCATGTTTTAATTTGCCTTGTTGGGAGAACTCATTGTGTCAAGAAATAAAATCACATTGTTAAAGAAAATACTTATTTAAGCCATTAGGTCATGTTGTTTTCCTCTTTTTAAAGTCACATTCTATGATAATATTTTTCACCCACTCCCTTGATGGGGCATTTAGGGCTCATCAACTTCCCTCTAGGCATGGACTTATACCTATTGGCTCGTAACAACCTATGATTGTTAACACATCACTTTTCAAAACATTAAATTTTTTGACTTGATGACTTTTTCATTATTTAATAAAATTTTATTGTGTCTATTTATTTAAATTCATCCTCAAATAGGGGGAAAATATAGACACTCCTTTTTGACCACTTCCATGTCTAAATAGACTTCAGACTAATTTTTAGCAAACAATGCACAATTAAGCCTAAAAATCACCAAGAAACCTAAATTCATCTATACATTGGATGTAAATGCCTATAATAATGTCAATACTTCCTTATTTAGGGTAATACCATGTACACAATGATAACCTCTTATGGATTCATCCCCAGTCGGCTTACGACTAAGCAAACTAATGTTTTCAACCAATTAAGCAGGGCATTTAATCATATTCTTGAAGTGACCAAAAGACTAAGTAAGATTGATTAACCAAGCAAATCAAATCAAATGCTTATGTTAAAAATACACATTGAATTAATGAATATATAATTTTTGAAAAGGAATTTCCAACAAATATGAGGTCATGATGATGTCATCAACCTCAAAGTCAAGAATTGTAAAATATCAATATAAATGCCATAAAAATTAGAAATGTTGAGTCATGCCTCCATAAATGCATAATTAAATCCATCATTAAATACATTTGGGCTCCCAAACTTGACCCTATCTTAACTACACATGGGTTAGAGTTAGTTGAAAAACTATAAATATAAGTGTCATGACCATTCTTCAACAAGCTTTTATGTGCAAATAAATAATGCCAAATTATTAATAGAAATCTTCATAGCCAACACAATCCAATAGCCAATTGATAAGTAAATAATAGGAGGTGTTTCCCATAAATCATTATCATACTCAAAGATCATTTGTTCACAATACTGAGCACAAGCTTTCTCTCATGCCAATTGTAAGTTAAAGTTGTTCTAGGAAGGTAAAAGTTGTTCTTGTCTTCCATTTGTATATTTATTTATCTTGTTTTAATTGTTCACCCTAGTACTTAGGCTTAGAGTGTTAGTTTTCATTGAGTTATTTTGGTTTATCCACTAACAAGATAAACTAATATATTATCTTCATAATCATGCGTTACAATATCAACCTCTATGGGGGGGAGGGAGAAATATGAGCCCATGCTCCATAAGCTTTTGAAGTAAAAATAATGGAGGCTTGGGTAATCGTGTAAAGTGTCTAGGGTTAAGGGGTATTATATTACCTTTTTACACAAGGATGATGAACTAATTTAATAAGGAATCCAACTAATCAAAACTTAGATAAATAATATTTTGAAGTTATATAATTGAGATTTCTAAAATACTAAAGTATAACCATTTATAGATATTGAAATAAATAGGGAATAATGATATTTATCTAGTTTGTTATGCACATGCAAGTCTAACATGGAACATGCTAGAATCAGACTAGAAGGTGATCCTAAAACAATCATAAAATTATAGGAATATTATTTATGTATCTATGGATGCTTACCTCAACATAGGTGCCTAAATTCAATGCATGTGCCATGTATAAAATACTAACTAGATCTATATGTGAAAAACTAGAACCTTCTATATTTTTTGTCATATTTTTTATGTTGTCTTTAGATTATGAGCACAAGCTGACACTATTTTTTAAATGATTAAACCCTAGCTTCCTCACCCTTGGAGTGACTATGGAAAAATAGGTTAGTGGGCTTATGGTGTCGAACTGCCCCAAGGACCCATCTATCAATGGGAAATACCTACATAGCCAATAATCTAAAGAGGGCCTCAAAAATTATGTATTTATACCCCACTTTTAGGCTTTGTGTGCATAAATATGCAATCTATGATAAGCATAGACATGCAGTTACATATCTTGTGACTTGGAAACTATGGCTCATAAGATGCTCTTTGAATGCTTCAGACCTATGAAAATACTACTCCTATGACTGATATGGAAATATATATGAATAGGGTAGGGTTTGACACTTGAATTCTTGATTGAGTGTTTCTTTGTATATTATCTTGTAAGTTGCATGTGATTTCTAGGTGAGGAATGAATGAGGGTTTATCTTGTATATATACCAATCTATTTTGAAAATATATCACACTAAAGCCCTTAAGTTGGCCTTTATGATACATTTCATTTACAAATTGAATGACTTTTTGGGCACTGGACACTTTTTATGAAAGGTGGATACTTACGTCGACGTAGGTGTCTACATGGGACATAAGTGTTCAGGAAGCTAGAAAATAGGTATAGGTCCAAAATTGGTAGCGAAGGATAATAATCAATTTTAGATATATTTGCATAGAATATAAGGCTTGATCATCAAAACAACAATGGTCAGACTAATAGATAAGCAGTTTAGACATAAAGATATGGTGAACATGAGTCTTTTGACAATAGACATATCTATAACTAAAAGGTACAACCATGTGTTGGGGATCAACCAACAATTTGATTACACTTATGAAAGCAATAAACTATGGAATTAAATTAGATAGATAAGTAACTAGAATGATAAATAGCAAGAACAAGAGATACAAGAAATCACCCTGAAAACTTGTATTAAACTCTTTACAGAAGGAATACAATTGAAGAAACTTCTTTCTTCCACACCTCTCTCAGATGTATAGATCTCTCTCTAGATCTCTTTCCCTCAAGAGCTCTCTCTCTCAAGTACAATCAACTCCAACAACCTGGATTGATTCACCTATACAATTATGTACTGTTCTTTCAACATACCAATACACTAAGCTAAGAAGATCTAATTCTACATATAGAATTAGGAGACTTGAGCATGCACTTCCAACCAACAGTTAAGCCTCTTGAACAAGGGCTCTAAAAATAGTCTTACTAATAATAGAGACGTGGACTTAAGACTACAACTTAATCTCATCATGCAAACACTCGGTTCTGTCCTCAGAAATAGCTTTCTGGATGCACAGGTAACCGACGTCGGTTCCTACCTGCTTGCCTGTGACCGACGTCAGTCGATCTCCTACCGATGTCAGTGTCTCTTAAACTGCACCTGACTGACATCGGTCGCTCCTGACCAACACTGGTGACTGTGTAAACCTACAACTTCAGTAATGTGCTCCTTTGGTGAAGCTTTTAGGCTCCACACCTTAACAATCTCCCACTTGGAGATAAATAGCTACACCAGTACCTGTACAGCAACATCTTCTAGTTCCTCCATCTTTAACTCAATCATGAAGACCAACAGAATTTGAATGAAGATTCAACTTCTCCTTTGTAACCAGCTTGGTTAACATATCAGCAGGATTCTTATCTGTATGGATCTTCTCTAGCTTCAACTCACCATCTTCCAATACCTGTCTTATGAAGTGGTACCTAAGTTGTATGTGCTTTGTTCTTGAATGAAAGGCTGAATTCTTAGCCAAATGAATTACACTCTGACTGTCACTATACAATCTACAACTCTCTTGCTCCCTTCCAAGCTCTTCCATGAACCGTGTCATCCATATCATCTCTTTGCTAGCCTCTGTGGCTGCAATATACTCTTCTTCTGTAGTTGATAAGGCAACAACCTTCTGCAACTTTGATATCCAGCTAACCGCCATTCCACCAATAGTGAAAACATATCCTGTGGTGCTCCTCCTGCCATCCAAATCACCTGCCATATCTAAATCTACATAGCCATGTAGAGAAGTATCTGAACCTCCATAGCACAAATGCCTACTATTGGTTCCTCTCAGATATCTAAGGATCCACTGAACTGCTTTCCAATGTTCCTTCCCTGGATTGGCCATATACTTACTTACAACTCCCACTGCTTGGGCAATATCTGGTCTAGTACAGACCATTGCATACATCAAACTCCCTACTACAGAAGAATATGGAACTTTACTCATGTACTCTACCTCATCATGTGAATTAGGACATTGTTCTTTACTCAACTTAAAATGTCCAGCCAAAGGTGTGCTTACTGGTTTTGCATCCTGCATATTGAACCATTTCAACACCTTGTTCACATAATCCTCTTGAGACAAAATCAACCTGTGATTTTTCCTGTCTCTCTTAATGCTCATGCCAAGGATTTTCTTTGCTGCTCCCAAATCCTTCATGGTAAATGTTTGAGCTAATTTCACCTTAAGCTCAAAGATATCATGCATGTGTGATCCTGCAACCATCATATCATCTACATACAACAATAGAATAATATATCTACCATTAACCAATCTCTTAAAATACACACAATGGTCAGATTAACACCTACTATAGCCATGCTCAGTCATAAACCTATCAAATCTCAAATACCACTGTCTAGGAGCTTGCTTGAGGCCATACAAGCTTTTCTTCAATCTGCACACTAACTTCTCCTTACCTTTGACCTCAAATCCTTCCGATTGTTCCATATATATTTCCTCATCCAAATCACCATGAAGAAACGTTGTCTTAACATCTAGCTACTCAAGATGTAAATCCTCAATAGCAACTAAAGACAGTACAATCTATATAGAAGTCATTTTAACAACAGGAGAAAAAATCTCACCAAAATCAATACCTGGATTTTGTGCAAATCCTTTCACTACCAACCTGGCCTTATATCTCATCTATCCATTCTCACCTTCTTTCAATCTGTAGGTCCATCTATTCTTCAGTATCCTCTTACCAGCTGGCAACTCAACCAAATCCCATGTTTGGTTCTCTCTCAAGGACTCCATTTCCTCAACCATGCCATGCTCCCACTGACTCTTGGACTCCACCTGTAATGCTTCTTGAAAACTCTCTGGTTTTCCACCATCAGTTAGCAATAAATAGAATAATGAAGGAGAATATCTAATTGGAGGCTTGCTTACCCTTTCTGACCTCCTGATGGGCATTTGAGACTCGTTCACAACACGTTGTCCACCCAAATTCTCTGATAGTGACCGACCTCGGTCACCTCCAGACCTGTTACTGGCTAACGCCGATTCTGTTTGACTGACGTCGGTGCCTGTTCTGTCGACGTTAGTCTCTATATGACTGACATCAATTTTTGTCCTGCAGACGTTAGTTCCTACCCTGCCGACGTCGGTCTCTATGTTTTCTTGCAAATGATTATTTCTTTTTCCCGCGAGCTCATTTTGGACCGTCACCTCGTCCAATTCACCATTGCTCTACCCAGATTGATTCAGCTTCTTTAGCTGATCACTATACATCACTTTTTCATTAAAAACAATGTCATGGCTCCTAATTACCTTGTTAGTTCCTAGATTCCAAAATCTAAAACCGAAATCATCTAAGCCATAGCCAATAAATGTGCACTTCATAGACTTAGCATCCAGCTTCTTTCTATTTTCCTTATCTACGTGCACAAAGGCTTCACAACCAAAAACTTTGAGAAAAGAGAGATCTACCTTTTTACCTGTCCATGCCTCTTTTGGAATTCCACCATCCAGAGCTATAAAGGGTCCTCTGTTAATTAGGTACACTGCAATGTCAACAGCTTCTGCCCAAAACTCTAAGGGCAAACCAGCATGCAATCTCATACATCTTGCACACTCCATGATTGTTCTATTCATCCTTTCAGCAATTCCATTCTACTGAGGTGTCCTTGGAACCGTCCTTTGCCTATGGATTCCATGCATATAACAATACCAGTTGAACTTATAGCTGCAAAACTCACCACCATTGTTAGATCTCAGGCACTTCAATCTTTTGCCTGTTTCATTCTCAACCATAGCTTTCCAAATCTTAAAAGTCTCAAATACATCAGATTTCTTCTTAATACAATAGATCCATATCTTTCTTGTAGCATCATCTATGAACGAAACATAGTACTGTGATCCTCCAATAGAAGCTACTTGAGCCGGTCCCCACACGTCTGTGTGAACAAGCTGCAACTTATGCTTCTTCTTTGTTGACCCAGTCTTGAGAAAACTCACTCTCTTCTATTTCCCAAAAACACAGTGCTCACAAAAATCCAGATCTATGCTTTTTAAATCTGAAAGCTTACCTTTAGACTTAAGAATTGACATTCCCTTCTCACTCATGTGGTCAAGCCTTGAGTGCCACAATTTTGCATCCACATCTGAATTAGATAATACAGAAGGAGAATTGTTAGTAACACAATTACATAAATAGAGAGTACCAACTCTCTTACCTCTGGCCATAACAAGTGCACCCTTGGTCACCTTCCAAGATTCAGCTGTGAGAGTTACTGTACAACCCTCATCCCCTAACTTTCCTGCAAAAATCAAATTCCTCTTCAAGCTAGGAACATGCATAACATCTCTCAACACCCATGTGTTGCCATTCTGCATTTTTAGCTGCACTTTACCTTTGCCAATAATTTTACAAGGCTCATCATCCCCTAGATACACTATTCCAAAATCTCCATGGATATAGTCACTAAAATATTCTCTATTAGGGGTAGCATGAAAAGATGCACCAGAATCTAACACCCAAGATTCTATATTATTATGCAAAGAGAATATTAAAGCATCTTGTGCAATACCTGCAACCTTTGCTTCTTCTTTTCCTTCATGTTGATTGTCCTCCTTAGGCTTTGACCAGCAATCTCTGCTTATGTGCCCCATCTTTCTATAATTCCAGCATTGTGGCTTCCTACCATTTTTGGATTTGGATCTACCTCTCACATTAGACTTAGATCTTGATCTCCCTTTCTTGCTCTTCTCTTTTTGCCTTCCCCTGCTCTCAAAACTTAAAGCATTCCCTGATGTTTCCTCTGTGCTTTTCCTACGAATTTCTTCATTCAAAATAACACTAACAACATCCTCTACTTTTAAAATATTTGAAGCAGATGTAGTATTACTAACTGCCATTACTAAGCTATGCCAGCTTTCAGGCAAAGAACATAATATTAAAAGAGCTTTAATTTCATCATCAAATACAATATTGACTGAACTTAATTGATTTACAATTCCATGGAAATCATTCAGGTGATTAGATATAGATCCACCTTCCTGCATACGCAAATTAAATAGCTGCTTCATAAGATATACCTTATTAGAAGCTGAGGGTTTTTCATACAAATTTACTAAAGTAGTCATCAACTCTACCGTTGTTTTTTCCTGTGATAAATTAGATATCACAATAGATGCTAGACTCAGTCTTATAGACCCCAGAGCCTTTCTATCAAGAACTTCTGATTCTTCATCATCCATGTATGTGGGCTTCTTTGTAATCCCACCTAACGGTAAGTATAGATCTTTTTGATACAAATAGTCCTCTATCTGCATTCTCCAATGTTGATAATTTTTGCCATTGAACTTCTCCATTCTCAGTTTACTTTCTTCTGCCATTGCTTCTCCCACTCAAACAAAAATCCCTACAGAAACCCCTGTGAGTAACCTGTAATCAATACACACTACACAGATCTAAACCACCTGTTAGTGAACCTGAGCTCTGATACCACTTGTTGGATATCAAGCTCTCAACCTACAACCAAGGCTCTAATACCACTTGTTGGGGATCAACCAACAATTTGATTACACTTATGAAAGCAATAAACCACGGAATTAAATCAGATAGATAAGTAACTAGAATGATAAATAGCAAGAACAAGAGATACAAGAAACCACCCTGAAAACTTGTATTAAACTCTTTACAGAAGGAATACAATTGAAGAAACTTCTTTCTTCCACACCTCTCTCAAATGTATAGATCTCTCTCTAGATCTCTTTCCCTCAAGAGCTCTCTCTCTCAAGTACAATCAACTCCAACAACCTGGATTGATTCACCTATACAATTCTGTACTGTTCTTTCAACATACCAATACACTAAGCTAAGAAGATCTAATTCTACATATAGAATTAGGAGACTTGAGCATGCACTTACAACCAACAGTTAAGCCTCTTGAACAAGGGCTCTAAAAATAGTCTTACTAATAATAGAGACGCGGACTTAAGACTACAACTTAATCATCATGCAAACACTCGATTCTATCCTCGAAAATAGCTTTCTAGACACACAGGTAACCGACATCGGTTCCTACCTGCTTGCTTGTGATCGACGTCAGCCAATCTCCTACCGACGCTGGTGTCTCTTGAACTGCACCTGACCGATGTCGGTTGCTCTTGACCGACACCGGTGACTGTGTAAACCTGCAACTTTGGTAATGCGCTCCTTTGGTGAAGCTTTTAGGCTTCACACCTTAACACCATGGTCAATATTTTTCAAGTGTATAAGACTAGACTAGTACATAAATCATATTTTATTATCTACAATGCCATATTAAATTTTTATTTAATAATGTTGTGCACATAATAAATATCACCTTGATATCAATACTACCTAAGGTGGACTTCACATAAAGTTTGAATATAACACACACTAAAACAACCAAGGGAAACAATCAACCATTTAATCTTTCCCCACCTTCACATAATTTGTAAAAAGAATAATTTCACAACACACTGGCATCATTAACAAGATTAGGTCACAAAGTGAATCGATCCATGAATTGCATATTAATGTCAATAATGACTTGTAATTAGATATTGTATTTATGACCTTGGTCATACCAATCAAATGAGCATCCATTAGGTGGATGTTGAAATTCAATGTGCATTACATCTATAGCCTTCAACAATTTTGAAAGCTTTGTTTCTAGTGAAAACCTTCTTTTACACCTTCAATTTTTAAATTATCAATTGACCACTAGACATGATCTTGAAAAAAATATGCATGGCATTTATATATTTTTTAAAACTCTCACCACCAATTATTTTCCATAATCAAAAATTTCACTAATGTTAATAATTGTCATTCCAGAGGATAATCATAAAACTATAGTGGCCACTCACTTCTCAACTGAAAACTTTCCACCCTTTATTGAAGTTGCCAATGAAAATGGTATATCAACTTGACTAAGGTAGTCATGCAAAAAGTCATAAAAAGATGAAAATAATGCATATGGAAACCTAAAAATGTTGCATAAATATTGATCATCATCTCTAAATTCAAAAATATAGTGGTTCCATCGATGCAATGATCATGGTTTGATATACCACTCACATACATTCCTCCCTTTCCATTGCAAATTTACTAATTATGTCGGCTTGCTTATAAGTGATTGAATGGAGCTCTATATTCATGTTATCTTCCATTTCAACATTTTAAAAATGTATAGTTATAAATGAACATATTTTATGCTTATTTGATATGCATAATATATTATTTATATATTAAAGATCAACTCAAACTTGCAATGTTAATTGGACAATTGTAGATGCACATGCCAAGAGGACTTTCATTATTTCTCTTGAATTAGAATTCATTGTAAGATGAAATGTTGTGGAAGACCCAAGTTTTAAAAATATCAAATGTAAACTTCTCCCTACAAAATAAAATACAAGACCACAATTAAATGTCGAATAATTATTAATGCAAAAAAAAGGCATAGATAAATAACCTACATAATGAGAGAGAGAGTGTGTGTGTTTTCATAAGTATTCTTTAATACCTTTTGAAAATTATCTTCTTAAGTATTTTTTTAAAATTTATATATTATTTGAGGCGATTAGATTTTTTGGGTTCAAATTGGATTAAATTCTATTATGGAAAAGAGTTTACAATTTGTTTTTACTAAACAATTAAATGTAAGGCCATAACCCAAATGCTAGGAAATTTGTTTAACATAGTGGGCATTGTATATTTTGGGATTGTTGACAATGTAAACAACTCCCTTTCAATCTTAGACATTAAATAAACTAAAATTACATTGAATTTGAAACAACCCAAAAAAAACAATTTTGGAATCGTATATCATAGTACACTTTAGACATGTGTTAGGCCCACTTACAAGTCTTGTTATCATAACAAAAGCATTTGATGCATTATGCGCATACGCGACTAGAACTAAAGGAGGGTAACTGAGGTAATTCACTAGAGGTAAACACATACAAAAGGAACTATGGGAAAGCTGGTTATTTATAAGGATTATGGAATTCATGGCATATTAGTGTACTCATACATTGATAAGTCTCGAGTACCATAAGTGGCACTCATACTTCCTCATAGGACCATTTCTAGGTTCTTAACCCTAGGTAAATACCTCACTCTCCTCAGTGGGTTTCAGTCTTATTTGAGGATGGATAAGTTAAAGGATTGGTTTAACCAGGAAGGATAACTTTGTTATTCCTAAGTTATCATTTAGGCTAATCATAGATTTAGATCAAGATACATGCCATAAAAATCAAACAAAAAATTAATTCAACACACACACAAATTTTGATTCATTTACGCAGTTGATTATGTTAAAGCATAAGAGAAAACATATTAAGTACAATATTTCTTAGTGATACCAGTCGGATTGTAATACCCTTTATCCTTCAAGCTCATTGCACTATTCGTACACCATTAAAATCAAACATGGATGTTTATAATAGATCATGATGTATACATTGCCATTCTATAACCTATGTAGTTATTTAGATTGGCATAGCCAATGCTATAATAAAGAGTTTAAGGCATTCAAGCAAATAATTATGAGCCTTATATATAAAATAATAACTTATGCAACTTGTAATAATGAATCCAAATCAGATATCCACTCAAGAAGGAACTATTTTCATATCATACAACATTTTATAAATGAATACTTTAAAGATATTAATATGTCAAGAATTGAATTCAATTCAACTAGACAACTAGAAAATAATAAGCATATAATAGAAAAATTTAAGCACAAAGTTCGTTTGAGTTTTAAGATGAGTGGAACCCAAATAAAAGGTTCCACTTAAGGAACTCTTATAAATTCTTATGTTGGCAGCCAAAGCAACAAGGTAAGCAAGTTCAGCTAAAATAAAGGAAGGTAAAGATACTAGTGGTGTATAGTTATTGTATGGATTTAGATGACATGATAAATTATTTATCATTTTTTACTATATTATAGTTTCCTTAAAAGGTATTCATCTAATCAAGTAAATAATGTAAGGAAAGCATTATACATAATCATTCTTCGATTCATATGAATTAATTTAAACATTAATTCTTTTGCCAATCAATACAAGTATGCACTTATTAATTTCAAATTTCATAAATGATTTGAGAAGTGATACTTTATAATTGTAAATAAAAAACATACCTTGCACGCAACCAATAGGTTTAAAGTGCAGGATAGAAGGAAGCATTTGTTTTAATTTTCTCATAGTCCAACTATCAAGCTTATGCATTACTAAAGGGGTTAAATGTTCCAAATGCAACTATGTACTTATGAATGAGAGTAACAAGCTAATCAATAATTCAACTAAGGCAAGTTGATATGCCACTTCTATCTTTTTATTTTCATTCTTAATTTAAATAACTAATATAAAGTATCAAACCTTAAAACAAATATTAACTTCTGTTTAGAATAGATTTTCAAAACTAGATCTAACATGAAAACATCTAAGTAAATCTCATCAAGATATAATAATGAATATTCTTAAAGAGGTTCATATCTAAAAATTAATCAAAATAGGATAAGCATGATAGATCAATGGAGAATTATTACAATAATGAACAAGCATATAGGAATAGTTTATATTACACAACCAAATCCAATTTAGGGATTATCAATGTAGGATTAGTATATATAACTAGTGGTCTACTTAATTAAATTATTGTTGGTTATGATCATAACAAATAAAAGATTAATGTAACAAATTAATAATACAAGGTACCTATGTAATAGTTTCAACCAATAATTAATTTATCTCTTCAATAATTCATTTCCAAAATCTATTCATAACATATATTAGTAGTCAACCAGTTTATTATAGTATCAAATGAATAACTATAATTTATATCATCTCTATATGATAATAATTAATCAAATCATTAAATACATTTGTTACCATCTTTCATATGAAATCATCCAAGTATTGAGTTGAACATGAATCAGCTGATCAGGACAAACCCGCCCCACTAGCCCTATGAGCCCTTCATGGTGGCCCTTACCACCCCAACCATCAACAGAATGTTGGTAACAATAACTAATAATAGGTAATGAATTTTGAGAAAATCAATTTTTGAACAAAGACATATCGAACAAAAAGGCATACACTACATAATCAAATCATTTCAAGGCAAGATGGTAATAATTAAATCATCTAAGTAAAGATTAAGAGTGAGGATGGTTAACCTAGAGCATCAAATGATATAAAATAGATTAATCTTAATCCATTATATATATTTCAATTTAATCATACTTCAAACCCTATCCAATTTATCGATCAGTCTTTAATCACGTGAAGCCATAATATATACTTATAAATATTTAGGTCTATTCCAGGAATGAAATACATATTCCAACAAGTAATAAAACAATTTAAATAATGACATGATTACATTATAAATCAAGTAATAATTATTAATTCAACACGACATAAAATAATTAATTTTGCCTCCAAATGTCATAGGTCTAAACATAACCCAAAAATCTTAAAATGACTAAGTCAAAGTATAAACAATATAATCATATTATCATTATAACCCACATGCATCAACCTAAAACATATAGAAATCCTAAAACTTAAAACTTGACACAGTTAATAAAATGATATGGTCTTGATTAACAAACAAACATCATCGAACCGAGCAAATAATAACATAATCAAAAGTTTAATGAAAGTCAAGATCCAAAACCCAAGGTCAAGATGGAAGATTAGGATGAATCGCTTGTAGCTCAATCAAACAATCCCATCATGAAAGAAAACACAGTCACCTAAATTATATAATGTATATAAACATATACATATATACACAAACTTATATATATCTACATCAATAAAATTAAACCCTAACCAATTCGATATGGAAAAACCAATGACACCATTACCATTAAATGAATTCCAATATCAATTCAAAATTATCTAAGCTCATAAAACAAACCCGGTTTGAAAATACACAGTTCGAAATCAAATAACCCAGAATCCAAAAAATCAAAGTCATGGCTTACCCAATAGTTGAATGAAAAATAACATAGCCCATTATTAATGGAAAGTTTATAAAAGGTAGTGATCAAATTAATGATACATCAAGTTCAACTTTTAACGGGTTGATACAACACTGAGTAAAATCATAATGATCAAGATACCAGCATAACACGAGTTCAATAAAACTCCATGTAATAAAACTCAGTAACCACATAATCAAGTCCAAGATAAAATGCCTAGACCAGCTATGTCCATAAAATTTCCATTGAATAATAAGGTTTTCAGAATGTAAAAATCACATGAAGAATCAATAACACAATCCATGAAACTCATTTGATCTTAAGTCACAGAACACAATCCTAGGTTTACACAGACAAAAAACATAAACTAATGAATTTAGGAACAATATGACCCATCCCTTTCACATGAACATAGTTACATAACAACCGCAAACATGATTATTTTTATTAACACATTCAACTAAATAAACATAGTCATTATTTCTAAACCACCAAGCTTGTCAATGCATAGCATTCAGTAATTACAAAGAAAACACAATCATCATAAAATGTTTCCATTTATATGTATGAGAACCTAGAAAAATAATAAAATGACTGCATGAGGATATGATCCAAACTCTACCATAAATATAAAGGAAAGCTCACTAAAAACCTTTTATAAAACATAATCAACCATAATGGCAAATCAGAATCATGTTTCCACTTCCACCCATGGGAACATCATTATTATTTTTAACTAAGATGCAATAAAATCACACAGAAGTCTCAATAATAAAACACAATCATTAAAAACAATCACACAGTCATTATAATTTGAGCTTGCCAACTTTATACATTAAACCATTAACAAAACATAGACATTTTAAAAAAAAATGATTTCACAGTCATTATGTTAAAAGACACAAAATTTTCCAACTTTACACATTATGCCGTTATAAATGGAACACAATCATCTTTAAAACACATAGGGAACACACCATCAATACAACTCTCATGCATGAAAACATAGTCCACAACCCATTCAACAAACTAATGAAATGACTATGTAAAGATAAGGATCAAACCAGATGATATAATATCCATTGTTTATTATGAATTTATATACAATAAATGTATCAATATAGTCATAAGGGGTCTACATATGCACCCAAAAGTTTGAGTACTTTCAGCTGCATGTACAACATCTAAATATTTTCCATTAAATTAACACAATAGTCCAAACAAACTAGAAAAAGTAAATGACGTACTTGCAAACATGTAGAAGATTCCAAAAGTTCAAAAAGGATGAAAAATCTAAGACTTTTCCAAATGTTGTTGTGTGTCCTCTCAAAACCATCCAGCTCACCATTAAAATTAGATGAGTCACTTTATTGTTCACACCTTGAATTCTCCATCTTCTTAACCCTTTTGCCTATCATCCACCTTCCCCATTCATTCCCCCATACCCCCAATCAATTTGTATTGAATTTTGAGAGGAGAGAGAAACCCTCTGAATCCCAAGGCAATCCTTGCCAACCTTGCCATTAATGGTGAGTCTAGAAGACTTGATAAGTAATCACTCTTCTGCTAATGGAAAAATAAATTAGCGATAATAACAAGGATTAATATAACCAAATTAAATATCATGGAAACCTTTGCCACCTACCTCATTAAATGAGGCTAATGCATTCATTCGCAAGCTATCAACCTAAGTTGATATAACATAATAAAATAACATTAATAAAATTAAACCATGTTTAATTTAAGCCATGACTATATAGTCTTTAAAACAATATGCCATCACCTTAGTAAATAGGTGTTAGGTCGAAGGGGTAAGATAAGCGTGAAGGGTGGCAAGGGCTTCCAAGGGGGGGCTTAGGTCTAGGTGGGTTTAGTTAGGTCTAGGTACAAGACTGAATAGTTCAATAGGTTTAATGGAGAACAAGGAAGATTCAAAGACCTTCAAGAATAAAGGAGCTAGAGTTGCTTGTATGATAAATGTTATGGCTAACAAAACATTTAACAAAAAATAACTAATAATAATGAATCATAATGATATCGATAAACTACAATAGCAATCCCAAGCACAAGGACCACAACTAACAAATACAATGATCAAAATAGATTGTCCAAAGGTTAATCAAATAACAAGTATACTTTATTAGTCATGCCAACATGCTCAAAATTTATTGTTTCAAGAATACAGCCTCCATCACCTACCTAGCTCATAGATAAACCTATAACCACCAAAATGGCATAAATTGTATTATGTCATAAATCAATAATCAATATAGATTATAAAATCATCATTAGCAAAAATAAGTCTGTAAGATAATTCATCACAAAAATAAGTACGTAGTCACTGTTATAGCAAGTACCATAGATAATTCATCTAAACAATAACTAAAACCAATCTAGTATCATAATGTCAATGTAATAATAACATAATATATATTGAAAATATGAGTTCATAACATCCTCTCCCTCTTAGAAGGGAGTCATCCTGATGATTTAATAAAAATCCATGCATAATGTTACTTAAAAATATGAGTGTCTTCCCGAGTAGCACTCCTTTCATTGATAGGGTCTCATTACACCAAAACCTGTTATATATCCTTGTTACGTAGCTTAATGATACAATGGACCCAGATTATCATTGGTTTCAACTAGATCTTTTCCTCTTTTGTGACCTGTAAATGAGTCCAATCTAGAACATGAGATGGATTAGGTATATATTTTCTCAATAATGCAATATGAAAAATATCATGAATTCTTGAAAGAGGAGGAAGTACCAGCCAGTAAGCAATAGGGATAATATTTTCTACTATGTCAAAATGCTTGATAAAGCATGGTGCTAACTTGGAAGCTTTGGCAAATTTAATAGAGCTTTTCTACAATCTAACATGTAGAAAAACTTTATCTCCCATGTTGAATTCACACAGAGTTCTCTTAAGATATGCATAGACATTTTATCTATCAAAAGTTGTTTTTAATTTTTGCCTTATTATTTGCATCTGTCTATCATATTTCAGTAGTAAATCAAGTCCATTAATAACCATGTTTTCTAAGCTATCCCAACCAATATGTGTTTTACACTTATGTCCATATAAGGATTCAAATGGAGCCATCTTAAAAGTTGAATGGTAGGAATTATTATATGCAAATTCAACTAGATGAAGATAATCCTCCCATTTTGTTTGTTGGTCCATTACATACATGCACAACATATCCTCAACCACTTGGTTGAGTCATTCCATTTGCCCATCTATTTTTAGATGATATGAAGAGATAAAATTTAGCTTTATTCCAAAGGTTGTAGTTAAAGTATGCCAAAACTTTGAAGTAAATAATTTGTCTTGATATGATATGATCACTTCAAGTATACCATGGAGTCTTACTACTTCCTTCACAGAGTGTTTTTCAAACATGGATGCATCATCTGTTATATTTTCAGCAATAAATTAGCCAACTTTAGTTGTTTTATCAATCACTATCAGGATTGTATCATGTTTGCTGTGTGATTTTGGTAGCCCCACAATAAAATCAAGTGAGACCACAACCCACTTATCTTTTAGAATATCATGAGGGTACATCATCCCTCCTGGATGAAAATTATCAACCTTAACCCATTGGCATTCCAAGCATTTCACTATAAATTTAGCAACATCATGCTTCATCCCATGTCAAAAATAGAGTTTTTTCAACTCATGCATCATTTTTTAACACCTGGATGAGCATAATAAGGTGTTGTGTACACTTTATTAAGTACAAAATTTCTTAAGTCACCTATCTCAAGGACATAGATTTTGCCTCTATACCTTATCAGGCCATATTTTACAATAGAAAATTCAAAAAATCTTTTTTCTACTGGCTTGTCAGCCAAACATACTCTTACTTCATGGTAGGATACATCAACAAGCTACTTTTCCATAATAACACTTATACAATTTATTTGTAACATTGACAAGGTAGTAAGGTACATGCTTCTATTGAGTGCATTAGACACATGGTTCTTCTTGCCTTTGACATATGATATATTCATGTCAAAATTGGTCAAAATTTCCAACCACCTTCATTGGCATGCATTTAAATCTTCTTAAGAGAATAAATAGTCAAGACTTATATGATAAAATTTTACTTGGAAATGCTTTCCTAGTAGGAAATGTTGCCATTGCTCAAGTGCATGAATAATGGATACAACCTCCATGTCATGCATAGGATAATTATTTTCATGTTCTTTCACCTTTCATACTCATAAACCAAAACCTTGCCTGACAGGAATCTAGAACAACAAACATGCTCTGATGCCACTAGTTGGGATCTTGCTTCTCAGAAAAAGCACAGTATGATTACCAAGTATAAGCAATTGAATATGCGGAAATAACCAGAAACACAAGTAACTAGAATTCACCAATAGCACAGAATATGAGAGACAATACACTATCTTGTATTAACACTAACAGAAAAGAATATAGATCTCTAACTCAAACAATAACTTAGACTCTTAATTTAGACAATAGTCCTCGCAGCACAAGACTCTAACTGGTCTCAACATGCAAACTCTTTGTTCACTTAACTAACTGTCCGTGAAACGAGCAGTTCTGGAACACACAGGCGACCGACGTCGGTCCCTGCTTGTCTGGTTCTGCCGACGTCGGCCGATTTACTGCCGTCGCCGGTGTCCTTCTGCACTGGACTCTGCCGACGTCGGTCCTGCTGCCGATGCCGGTTCCTGTAGAACTCAGCAACCATCTGTTCCTCAGTTTGCAAAGGTTGAAGCTTTTAGCTCCACAACCTAACAATCTCCCACTTGGAGATAAACAACTGCAACCTGTACATGTACCTGTACACCGTCTAGTTTGTTACCTTGGCTATGTATCCATCTTCAAAATCATCCTTGAAGACCAACCACCACAAAATCCGTGGTGCAAAACCTGTCATCCAAATTACCTACCACATCCACATCTACAACCATGTAGAAAAAGAACTTGACCCTGCATAGCATGTGCACCTGCTGCTGGTCCCTGTAAGAATCCACTGAACTGACCTCCAATGGTTCTCTCCCGGATTGGCTCCTAACTTGTGACAACTCCCACTGCTTGGGAAAACTCAGGTTTAGTACATATCGTGCACTCAACCTCATTATGTGAATCAAGACACCTGTTCATAGAACTGTCCAACCATCGACGTGCTAACCGGTTCCACACAATCATCCTGAAACAAAGTCAACACATGACCTTCCATGTCTCTAGAACACACTCTTGCCAAAGAATCTTGCTGCTCCCAGATCCTCCATGACAAACACCTGAACTAGCTTTACCTTTAGTTCAACAATCCCTGTATATGTAACCCTGCAACAAGCACATCATACAGAAAATAGGATAGTGTAGCTAATACTATCCAACCTGGTAAAGAGAAACACAATGAACAAACCTCCATTGCCCTGCAGCTAATACAAGATCAAATACCCTGATCTTCCATCTCACGTATCTATTTCCGCTCTTCTTCATCCTTAACATCCATTCATCTTTTAGTGCTTACTTCCAGCTGGCCACACTACCCAAAACACCTGTTTGGTTCTCCTCCAAGGAATCACATCCTCATTCAAGCCTAGCTCCCACTGTTTCCTGGATCTACCTGTTCTGCTTCTTCAATAACTTCCTGGTCCTATGCCATAAGTGAGCAACAAGTAGTGTAAAGAAGGGAAATGACGAATTTAAGAACTTACTTACACCTTCAGTCCTCCATATGGGCGCTTGAGACTCCATGACAGCTTGCTGTCCACCCAAAATTCGTCTCAGTGACCGATGCCGGTCACATCTCAGTCTACAGCCGACCGATGTCGGTTCCCTGCGACTGCCTCTCCGCCGACGTCGTTTTCCCCTGGCCGACGCCGATCTCTGTCTGCCCCGAGTCACCGACGTCGGGCTGCACATAGCCGACATCGGTCCCTGTCTAGACACCGACGCCAGTTTTCCTGCCGACGTCGGTCTCTGTGTTTTTCTTGTGAGACCTGACTTTTTCCCGCGAGCTCCTTTTGGATCAAACCCTTGTCCAAAACACCCTTGCTCTGCTTAGAATTCCCCTGCACCTTGTGCTGAACTCTGTCCGTCACTTTCTCCTTGAAAACCAAGGCTTTCCTGTTCTTGTCACTAACATCGGATTCCTCAAGAAATCTCACCTTTTTCTTCTGCATACAGAAACCACGATCCATGCCTTCCAAATTCGAAAGCATATCCTTTGACTCAAGAACCAGCATCTCTTTCATATCTATGTGACCAAGCCTATCAAGCCACATCTCCGAATCTACAGCTGAAGTAGATAACCCAGAAGAAGAATCAGTAAAACAAGTAGATAGATAAAGCGTACCTACTTTCTTACCTCTAGCTATAACAAGTGTACCCTTGGTAACCTTCCAAGAGTCCGCTGTGAGAGTTACTGTGCAACCCTCTTCACCCAAACTTCTAACAGAAATCAGATTCCGCTTCAGAACTGGGACGTGCATGACCTCCTTTAACACCCATGTGTTACCTGTCTGCAGTTTCAGCTTCACTTTTCCTTTGCCAACAATCTGACAAGACTTACCATCCCCTACACAAATTTCTCCAAAATCTCCCTGGACATACTCATGAAAAAATTCCCTATGTGGGGATGCATGAAAAGAGGCACCAGAATCTAATACCCAAGATTCTACTTTATCCAAAGAACATACCAGAGCATCCTGTGCAATGTAACCTGCAGCATCTGCTTCTTCTTCATGTTCTTCATGCTGATCTGTACCTGATCTGCAATCTCTCTTTAAGTGCCCTTGCTTTCCACATTTCCAGCAGGTTATTCTGCCATACCTGGACTTGGATCTCTTGCCCGTCTTCGACCTTGATCTCCCACGCTCTATCTTCTCTCTTGGCCTTCCTCTTCCTTCAACACTCAAAGCATCTCCAGATGATTCACCTGTGCTTTTCCTGCGTATCTCTTCGTTCAAGATTACACTCACAATGTCATCCACTTTTAGGACTTTTGAAGGAGACACAGTATTAGAAACTGCCATTACCATACCTTCCCAACTTTCAGGTAATGAACACAAGATTAAGAGAGCTCTTATTTCATCATCAAATACAATATTGACTGAACTTAACTGGTTTACTAAACCATGGAAATCACTAAGATGGCTATGAACAGATCCACCTTCCAACATTTGCAAATTAAATAAACGCTTCATAAGAAATACCTTATTCGAAGCTGAGGGTTTTTCATATAAATTTGCCAAAGATTCCATCAACTCCACCGTTGTCTTACACTGTGATAAGCTGGAAATCACAGATGATGCAAGACTCAATCTAACAGATCCCAGAGCCTTCCGATCAAGAACCTCCCATTCTTCATCTTTCATATCCAAGGGTTTGCTAGCAACCCCACCCAACGGTAAGTACAAATCTTTCTGATACAGATAGTCCTCAATCTGCATCCTCCATAATTGGTAGTTCTTGCCATTGAACTTCTCCATTCGTAGTTGACTACTTTCTGTCATTGCTCAACTCCCACTCAAACAGAAACCTGTGAGTAACCTGTAATCAAAACACACTACCCAGATCTACACCAATCTGTTAGTATCCCAACCAAAAGCTCTGATACCGATTGATGGTATCAAGCTTAAGAACTTACAACCAAGGCTCTGATACCAGTTGACAGGAATCTAGAACAACAAACATGCTCTGATGCCACTAGTTGGGATCTTGCCTCTCAGAAAAAGCACAGTATGATTACCAAGTATAAGCAATTGAATATGCGGAAATAACCAGAAACACAAGTAACTAGAATTCACCAATAGCACAGAATATGAGAGACAATACACTATCTTGTATTAACACTAACAGAAAAGAATACAACAAAGAGCCGCCACACTCTTTCACCTTACAGAGATTCGCCACACCTCAAGTGTTCAGTAATTCTTCTCACACACACTCTCCTACACAAAAAAAAACGGTCCCAACAACCAACTCACACACAGAATTGGTGTTCACCTCACCAACCAGTCAGTAATAACCCTGCCGGTACATCAAGCACTCTATAGCACTTCAAGCTGATCTCTCATGAACCTGCAACCTGCAATTCAAAGACCAAACTTACATGTAGATCCCCAATGAGCTTGCAACAACCTGCAACTCACAGATCTTACAACTAGAAGGAACTCTTCCTTTCTATCTCATGCGTTATACAATACATGCCAATGGGTCTATAAATAGATCTCTAACTCAAACAATAACTTAGACTCTTAATTTAGACAATAGTCCTCGCAGCACAAGACTCTAACTGGTCTCAACATGCAAACTCTTTGTTCACTTAACTAACTGTCCGTGAAACGAGCAGTTCTGGAACACACAGGCGACCGACGTCGGTCCCTGCTTGTCTGGTTCTGCCGACGTCGGCCGATTTACTGCCGTCGCCGGTGTCCTTCTGCACTGGACTCTGCCGACGTCGGTCCTGCTGCCGACGCCGGTTCCTGTAGAACTCAGCAACCATCTGTTCCTCAGTTTGCAAAGGTTGAAGCTTTTAGCTCCACAACCTAACATTGCCATCTTGTGTCAAGATACCTCGATAGACTTCTTTGGAAGTATCAACCCAAACTTCAAAGATACCATTTGGGTCTGGTATGATCAAAATAGGAGCTATAATAACAACCCTTTCAACTTAACAAAAACTTCCTCACACTGAGGAGTCCACACAAATTTATTTCCTTTGTATTGTAAAGAAGTGATGGGATAAGCCACACTAGAAAAAAATTCAACAAAGCACTGGTAATAACTAGCCAACCCCATGAAACTTTGTACTTCATTCACATCAACAGGAGTAGGTCAATCTTGGATAGCTTTAATCTTGGTAGGGTCAACATAAATGCCTTCTTTGGAAATAATGTGTCCTAAATAATGAACTTCAGATTCATAAAATATGCATTTGTACAATTTCCCATAAAGCTTATTTTTTTGTTTCAATAAATTCTTGCTTAATATTTGGAAAGGGAAAATAAGAAACTAAGTATGGATATGGTTGAAAAAACTATTTGATTGTGCACACATGGAATCAGAAGATTATGAAGAGTTCCTCTTCAACTTGGGAGGATGACCTGCAAATAAGAAAGCACTAAAGCAAACTTATTTGTTAGACGGATAGTTGAGTGGATTGCCTAGCGATAGCTAGATCCTAGAAGTGGGAGCTTCTTCAAGGGTTGTTAATCCACATGTTTTAGATAATTAAGTTTATAAAATAGAATAGAGAGTACTTGCATCAATAGTCAAAAGGTATAAAAATTGAACATAAGAATGCTTACTTAAGAAATAGACTAGAAATGATTAAATTAGTGATAAACTAATTAATACTAATGCTAGATGATTAGGGTATGCTCTATAAAATTAAGGAGGGGTCTATGAATAGGCAGGAACATAAAAAATCAAGTTTGGTTGGGGGTAGGTAGGTGAAAGTAACTTGCTAGAATTTACTACCATAATGACCATTAGAAGTTGGGTTGACCATTGATGGTTAAGGTGACTATTGACAGTTGGATAGACCATCGATGACTGGGATAACCATTGACAGTTACTATGTGTAGATCTAGGTTGATTGATGGGATCTCAAAGTGAGATTTTGGGGGTTAGGTAGGTGTTGGGATATGAACAAAAAACAAATAAAGTAATGAAATACTAAAAACTAAGTACTTATCTTACAGAAGAAAGATTGGGTGGATGTTTGAGGTGATTAACTTATTGGTGGAGTCTAGCATGATTCTGATAGAGTAACAGTACTTGGTGCTTTGGCAGAGCTATGATAGCAAGTTAGATCTCTAACATGGTAGTTAGTTTCCTTGAATGTTGATGATGATTAACCTACACAAATAAAATTTTGGATATACAAGCTCTTGATAACAATTGTAGATGGATTTCACCTCTTTGTTTCTCTCTTCTTATAGGCAAGGCAAAAGAGTTGCAACAAGGCATGAGCTTCCTAATTTTAACTCACACATGCAATGGTTTGAAACTAGATTTAGATGAGTTATTTTTAGAAAATCAAGGTGGGTGAGTTTGTATATTAGTGGTTAAAGAGGTGTACCCTGACCATTGGTGGTCAGGGTGACCATCGATGATCGAGAGTGAAGGGTCAAATTGGGTAAAAGTTAAGGTTAAGCTAGTTTGGTCAAACTGACTATGGGTTAGGTTCAATTAGGGGTTAAAGGGTTAGATTGGTATTGAGAGGGTCCCAATGTGGTCAAGGGAAAATATGATATTCAAAATCATGGTGTGTGTATTTTTGGTGTCTATATTTTACCCCTTTTTTTTATGCATCTTGAAATCAACTAGCTATAAAAACCAAAACTAATGTTGATCCAAAGACTGGTTACCCTGAGTATGGGAGGAGGTGTTCCCCCTCAAACTAGAATTTGATGAGGTAAAATAGAATTGAGTATAGGTTTGATAATGTGGAAGAAGGTGATGATGAAGGTGGATGCCATGAAGGTGGGTGATAGGTTGGGCACTAAGGTACAAACAAGCATGCAAAGTTTAATGAAAGGTATGATAGCCAAGATCATGCAAAGACTAGGTTTTCATAGTTGGTAAAAATAAAATTTGATGCTAAGAAGATAATGGACAAGAGGACTGCATGACTACATGTAAACATGGTGATTGGGCACACTTGCAAATCTCTAAAGTGATGTTTGTGTTTTGATGGGTATCCAAGGCAAGAAGTGCTCTCAATGAAAACATAAATGGGTTAAGTGTCATGGGTATCCAAGGTAGGAAGTGATCTCAAAAAGACACAAGTGGGTCAGGTAAGTGTGAGGTAGTACAAACTCAAAAGGGTCAACATGGAAATGTTTGTTCTATGATCAAAGGTCTAGGTAAAAAGGGTCATAAAATATGTGCTGGTTAGGCCAAAATGGACCAACATCAAGGTGAAGAGGTGGTCAGGGTGGGTAGAGAAGGTAATCTCCATGGGTGGGTGGGTATGGTTTGGGTTTGCCAAAAATAGGTTTGCTTAGGTGAAAGCAATAAAAGGGGACCACCTGACCATCGATGATTATGGTCCCCAAGGGCAATCGTTGATGGTCACCCTAACTATCGATGATTAGGGTGGAAACTCTAAAATTTTGTAGGGTAAAAGTGAAAATGAATCACTTTATACCCATTATTACCTTTACTTGAGTTTGACTTTAGGCTCTGGTGATTTTGGCAGTTTAGGGTGAAGGTGTTTGTTGATGGTATTTATTGATGTGGATTGTTGACATTTAGTTGAGGTGGATTGAGGTGACTAGTCAGGATGCAGAGAGCATGCAAGTGCAAATACAGATGGGAAAGCCTACGGTAGACTCCATAATGGTGGTCTTGAAATGAGCTAGGGGGTGTCATTGAAATTGATATCTTAGCTTAAATATATGCATTGGTATTGGGGTTAGTTACTTGGGTTATGCCTTAGGTAGGGTTTGGGTAGGTTTTAGGTGAATTTACAGGGAAAATTAAGAATTGGTAGGGTGGTTAGGTAAATTAGGTTAGTTAAGGATAATGTGTAGTAAATGAGGTTGTTTATCTTGTCATTGGGGTGGATTTTGGGTTAGATAAGGTTTGGGTATTCTAGCTTTGAAACACCCATAGTAATCATCAATGGTCGACATCCATAGAAAAATGAATGCCTAACCATCAATAGTCGACTAGGGAAGAGACTTATTTTTTGATAAGTAGTTAAAAAGTTAAGGCAAATGGAATGTTTGTGTATTAGGTATAGGTTGGCATTGAAGGTTTAGAGGGTAAACCTAGTGGGTATAGGGTAGATAAGTAGGATGGGTAAGGAAATAGGTCTATTGCATAAAGGGTAGGGTAGATGATTAATGGTGTAGGTGAATAAGTTGTGCTTCTGAATTAGTGTAGGCTAGGGAGTAGATACATATGCATGACTGAGTGTCATGTATATTTGTATAGATCCATCAATGGATGACCTCAACCGACTGGGCCCACATAGAAGAGGTGGGGTTGGGAGCAATGAGGTACTATCAGCATGTGCCTCAAGATGCATCCATGGTCGTAGTGTTCATCGAGAGATGGGATCTCACTACAAACACCTTCTTATTACTGACTGATGAGATGAATATCTTACCCAAGGAGGTACATAGGATCACCTAACTTCTACTCCATGGTGATCCGATCTATCATATAGATTGAGAGGAGTGGGATGATCACATCGAGATTTTATATGGGGATGACAATGATCAATTTAGATGGTATGTTGGGGGTTTAGGTATAGTGATTTATATGGGAGGGATCCAGGTGAGAGGAGACTCATGATTGTTATCACATGATTTGTGCTTCCTAACTCGAGTAGTATGAGGTTCCCTTATTACTGGGGGAAATGGTAAAGATATTGTTGGGGTAGATTGTATTCAGTTGGGTGCTTATTTTGCTTATACAAATATACAGGGAGTTGTAGGGGGTTTAAGGCCTATAGGAGGTATGGAATCAGTGTTAGATTGATTCTACATTGTTGGGCCTATGAACACATCAAGTTTTTGAGGCCAGTAGGATTGTCATGGGTAGGATTCACACATATTGAGTTCTCCATTGACTTTATGCGGTGGAGAGGTGATTTTTATACATCATGTGCCGAATGTGGTGCATACAATGTGGAGTGGTTTGAGGGTGAACTAGGTGCACTAGGTACACTAATGGTAGGAGATATCACTTGGAGGCCCTATGTCCAGTTTATAGTATAGCTAGACTATAGGAGGTAGACACTCTCACATTAGAACGATAGATGGATACTCAACAAGTGGGATGGGGAGGTGGATCTCATCCCATTTGAGAGGGTGAGGAGGTAGTTTGGCTTGGTATAGGGTATTCTAGGTCTATTCCCTAGGTATAGGTGAGAAGATTCAGAGATCTTACTACCAGACCCACAACCTATGCTAACTTTGATAGACTACAAAGAGTTACAAGCTAGGGCATAGATGATGTTGGGTTTATAGATAGGTACATGGCATAGTACCAACATATATATGTAGTTGTAGACATTGACATGGGTGATGAAGGTGTGAGGTTGATGGCCATGGCTATGGCTAGCCATGGTGGATAGGTAAGAGTAGCTTTAGCCACCATACAGGGATAGGTTACATCGTTACAAGGGTAGGTGGACACATTATAGGGCTAGATTTCTATATTATAGGGTCAGGTTGCTACCTTATAGGGTCAAGTTGTTATCATGATAGGTGAGAGGGATCAAGTCAGGACCTCACTAGGCTTGGTAACCTAGGAGAGGGACTCTCTAAGGAAAAGAGGAGGAATGATAGTAGCATAGATAGGGCTATTGGGCACCATCACCATGGCATGATACTTGGCTATAGTGGAGGAGCTACGATACTATGAGGCCATAGTTTTGACATAGTGTCTACAGGAGCCCTGATGGGGTGAGTATAGGGCTAGCTTGGCAGGCGGTACTAATGTGGTGACACCAGGGTAGTGGTTAGCATCTATATTTGAATAAATAGAGACAACTGGGGGATTAATAGGTATAGTAGGTGGGAAGGAACTAGGATCCAATAGTGCTCTAGGAAGCAGTGGTGTCCCTGGGGCATAGATATAGCTAGATTATGATATTTTGTATATCATTTTAATTTAGGCCTATAAGTCAGTGTACATTTTGAGAGAGAGGCATGTATATCTACTTGTACACATTACTATGTTATATGACTCATGATTTATACATATGATCATTATTTATACTCATGTTCATGGTTTATGGTTTGATGTTATTGTTTAATGCTTATGGTGTGATGTTTATATTGTTGATGGATAATGCTTATGTTATGGATGCTAGACTCTGATATAGGCTTAGCTAGGCATGAGATGATTTTGATTTTTGATTATGCTTATGACATGTTTAATTGTAATGAGTAGATGATTCATTACTTAGATTTAGACATGTGGTGGAAAATGGTTGGTTACTTTAATTGCTTATAGATGTTATGATATTATCTTGCTTGGTATGGTTATGCTTGTGGTTATGGTTACGCTTGTTGTTAATGTTTAGGACAAAACACATGAGGTAATTTAATTAACAACACTAGATGGGAGAATAAAGAAGATAATCAAGAGATAAACGTCTTAATGAAAACATCAACTAGCCAAATAGGATAAGGAGAAGGCACAATGTTCCTTCCTTGATAAAGACTAGAATAGAACCAAAGTTGGATTGGCTTAATGAATCCAAACCCTTTGAATGATTGGTATTAGCATTTATTAGTTGGGTAAAAAGGTATCTTGACCATAAAATTTCAAGTAAGCTCTAAAATCCCTTGTATATAGTGGAGAAAGGGGAATGGATGAAAATGGGACCTGCTTGTGAGACTAACATGCCTCTTTTATAGGTGTCCCAAAGAGTCAGTATAAATAAGTCTATGCCAAATTGTGTAGACTAATCAATATGGGAAGTCTACTTGTGAAGGCTAATTACAGCTTCTACCTTATTTTATTTTTTGAGAGCCAATTGTGGCTTTCTAAATTAGTTTGCTTTTACAATGATTATGATAATGGGTCTTTTATGTTGTTTCCATGTATGAGAAGTTGATTGATTTAGGAGTATTCTAAGAAATTTCTATGCTTTTAACAAAATACTTTACATAGCCATCCTTCAAGGGAGTGGTCTAAGTTTTACTTTCTTTGTTTAACACTTTGTGATAGTTGTCCTTTCAGGGAGTAGTCCACCTTACCTTTTGGCAATTTCATATAAATTTTTAACAACTGTCCTTCAAGGGAGCAGTTTGTGAATGCTAGGAATGACCCATGATTGCTATTGGTGTGGATTTATTTTTTGGTTTGTTTTATTTTTATAGGCATATACTTGTTTTATATAGGCTTAAGGGTGCACCTTTATGAAGGCAAAACTAAAAGCATAAGAAGGTTGATTAGGTGTGGAAAGGTTTAGGTGAAAACCACCATGGGAATCCATCCTATGGAAGTGTGGAAAGGATAATGAGAACCATGTCATAGGTAGAGCCATGATACCCATTGTTTAAGATAAGGCTATGTCGATGATAGATAATCACATGATTTGGTTATAATTAGTTTCCCCTAAACTAGGGAGATGGAATGTAGGTAGATAGAAAGGAATGAACTTAATTTAGACAAAAGGTGAACATGATCCTTCTTGACAAAATAATGGATGTAGATGAGAAACATTAAGGGCTCAATTTCTAGGTGGCCTTCAAGAGAAGACAACCGGTAAGCTCCTAATCCATACTTGTGAGTTATGATATAAGGTCCAAGTAATTGAAAGCAAATTTACCCTACTTGATTTTCTCCATATTAGTGACATTTTGATTTTCCTTTAGGATGAGGTCTCTAATATTTAATTCTCACATTTTAAGGCACTTATTATAGGCATGATTGATGTTCTCTTGATAGACATAGAGATGGGTAAGGGCTTCTAAATGATGTTCATCAAGTAGCTCGAGTTAGGCTAAATGGTGTTGACAATAATCATCTTCAGAAATGAGATCTTTCAAAGATATGTGAAGAAATGGGATTTGGACTTTGAGAGGCAAGACAACCGTTGCTGCAAACATAAAGGAGAAAGGGGTAACACTCGTAGGGGTTATAATTCTAGTACGATATGACCATAAGGTGAAGGGATGTGCAAATGCCAATCTTGACCAGATGTATTGACCATTTTAGTTAGCATGTTATTAAAAGTTTTGTTAGAGGCTTTTGTCTATCCATTCTCTTAAGGGCGATAGGGTGAGGAGAAGCTTAACTTAATTTTGAATGCATCACATAGACCCTAGACTTGCTTGGTTTTAAAGGATTTACCATTGTTGGTGATAATCTTATGAGGAACATTGAAGAAATAGATGATATGATGGTTGCTTAGGGTGAGGAAAAGCTTAACTTAATTTTGAATGCATCATATAGACCCTAGACTTGCTTGTTTTTTAAGTATTTACCATTGTTGGTGATAATCTTATGAGGAACATCAAAGCGATAGATGATATGATGGTTGATAAAGTTGATAATATTTTCTACTTTGATCGAGACTAGAGGAATATCCTCTACCCACTTGGTAAAATACTTGGTCATGGTGATGATAGAGTGGTGTATCTACAAGGAATGGGGGTTAATTTCAGTAATGAGGTCTAAACCCCATTATGAAAAGGGACAAAAATTGGTAGAAATGTGAAGACTATGGCTAGGTGTATGATGCAAATTGGCATGTTGTTGGCACTTAACACACTTTTTGACATAATCATAATAGTCTTGGTTAAGGGTAGGCCAATAATATTTGAGGTGAAGGATACATTTTAGCTACAGTGAGACCACTAAAGTGGTTTTCACAGATACCTTCATGCATTTCTTTGATAGTGTGAGAGGCTTTGTGACTACGTAGGCAATAGAATAAGAGACCATTAAAGCCGTATTTATAAAGAATACCTCCTAGTATGGTATAATGTGAGTTACTCTAGATAAATGATCTATGAGTGTTCTGAGAGAGGCTAGAAGGAACTAGGCCAAGGTTAAGATAGTCGAAGGTCTACTAATACTAAAGGTCAAGTTGGGTCTCCTTCACATTAAACATGATGGGAGAATTTGGTTTGATATAGGAAGGCTAGGTAAGTCTTTAGATAATGACAAATAGCTTAGAATTTGAAGGTGAAGATGGTATCTGAGAGGCAAGGGAAGCTATAGTGTCGATGAACTTGTTGGTAGATCATGGGGTTGACTAGATGCATTAGAGTTTGAATGATGCTAAGATTTCATCAACTAGTTGCTTGTACTATTACAAAACATCATTTTTACATTGGTAAGAAATATTGATCTGATTAACCACAAGCTGGGAGTCACCAAAGATATTGATCATTTTAAGTCTTAGGGCTAAGACAGTTTGAAGGCCTATCACTAGGGCTTCATATTCAGCCATATTGTTGGTACATTCAAAATCAAGCTTAAACGACAAAGGGAGAGGCTCACCATCAAAGGGGATAAAGATGATACCCACTTCCCCACCACCTTGACACTTTGATCCATCAAAGAACATGGTAACTTGATAGGTGAAATATGCCTGAGAGAGGGTCATGATGAACTCATCAGAGAACTCAAGAGGAGGAGGTTGGTTGTCTATGAAAGGTGCCTCGACCAATTAGTTGACAATAACTTGCCCCTTAATTGACTTTTGTTGAAGTAACTCAAGGTCAAACTCTACTAAGAGCATGATCCACTTGGTTATACATTGGTTTTGGTATGGTTTGGAGTGCATGTACTTGAGTGGGTCAGTGTTGGTCATGACATAGGTTTTGTAGTTAAGAAAGTAATGGTAAAGTTTGGTAGTCACAAATACTAAGGCCAAGCAAAGCTTCTTAGTGTGGGTATACTAAATCTTATATTCTACAAGCATGTGACTAATGTAAAATATGGTTTTTTCTTTATGTTGTTCATCTCGGTGAGCCAACATTGCCCCTAGGGAATGGTCAGTGGTAGAGATATATAGGTAGAAAGGTTGATCATCTTTGGGAGGGGTGAGGATAGGTGGTGACAAAAGGTACTCTTTGAGTGAATAAAAGGCCTTTTGACAATTGCTACTCCACTTGAAAGATACATCCTTCTTCAAAAGGTGGTGAAAGGGTTAGCATCGGTCCAAAAGCTGGGAGATAAAATGATGAATGGACTGAAGCTTTCCCTATAAACTATGAAGTTACTTGAGGATGGTGGGAGGGAACATGTCGAAGATGGCTTTTATCTTGGTAAGATCAACTTTGATTTTGTGAAGAGAGATAATGAAGCCAAGAAGCTTTCTCGATAAGACCCCAAAAATCCATTTCTTAGGGCTAAGGTGGACATGATATGGATGAGGCATTCAAAAAAGATTTTTAAAATGGCTAAGTGATATTTTCAAAGTTTGGAGTTTCCTAGAAGGTCATCCACATAGTCCTTAATAATCTTATAGATAAGGTCATGGCACATTGGTAGGTTACACTAATGTTCTTTAGTCCAAAAGGTATGACCCTATAGAAAAAGGTTCCCCATGGGGTGGTAAAGGTAGTCTTATGCTCATTTTTAGGAGTAATTAGGATCTGATTGTACCTTAAGAATCTATCCATGAGAAATAACATCTTGTGGCTAGCTGTAAGATCAACAAGCTGGTCAATACTTGGTATAGAAAAGTCATCTTTGGGGTAGGTAAGGTTGAGGTCATGAAAGTTGACACAAATGCATAGTCCCTCTATGGATTTGGTGATAGGTACAACATTTGAGACCTATTATGGGTAGTCAATGGGTTGAATGAAATTGATAGATAGGAGACACTAAAGCTCTTCTTTGATGAGAATGGCTATACGAGGGTGCATACATTGAAGCTTCTACTTCATATACTTGGCATCATGGTTGATGACTATGTTATGGGTAGCAATGGTTGGGTCAATTATAGGCATGTCGCTATAAGACCAAGCAAATGCTATACTATGGTCTTGGAAGAAAGAGGGAAAATCTTGAAGTTCCTCGACATTTAGTGATTGGCCAACTTTGACAATGTCGGGTTTGTTTAGAGTGCCCAAGTTTATATCTATAGTAGATTCATTCAACATGGTTTAAGTCTCAGGAGGAAGGGATTTGTGGATGGAGGAATCCAGGGCACCAAGGTAGGTGATAATGAAATCATCATCCTGGTACTGAACAATGTTAATGGTATTAGAGTCTTCTCCTATCATCTCAAGATGGGTTAAAGGGATGGTTATGGTCACCCCTTCCTTTTGATAATTCAGGGGTCTAAGGTTGATCATGTTGATGAAAAAATAGTTAGGTGGGATGATGTCATCATCTCACATGTGGATGGGGGAGAGGTTGGTGAGGAAGGGGTATCTTCCTTAATAATGATGGTGGTAGATAGTTTGGGTTGCTTCTTGTTGGGTAGGATGAAACCAAGGCCATGCTTCTTGTGTGGCTTCCTGGTTTCAATGGTGACTAATTCATGTGGGCTATGCTCATATTTCCCAATACCAAAGCCTTTCCAATCACACCAATGGAGGTAATTCTTGGAAAAGCTCAGTTTATCTAGATAGGAAAAACTAGCGGTAAATGGCCTAGGTGAAAGAGAGGTGGTAGAAGTGCTAAGGGGTTTGTCAAGTCCCCCATAGACAAAATGGGTCTAATGGTGGGGAGGTCCAAAGGGAATGATAATTTAGACATTGGGGTCATATCTTGATTGGTTAGTGAGTTGCCCATACTCGTGAGGAGTAAGGAAAGTGTCAAGGGCTAAAAGGTGATATTACCCCTGTGAAAGGTGATGGAACATTGATTCTAGAGGGTCCGTGGTGGGGATTTGGTATGAAAGGATAGAGGAACTAGTTGATGCCTTTTTGGTGGAAGGGGATATGATATCTACTTTGGTGGTTGAAGGTTGGGTTTTAGTTGTTGAGGGTGTGTTGGATGGGGGTATGAGGACATCATTGGGGCGATTGGTCATATTGCATGTTGAGAACGGACTTGGGTTAGTTTGGATGGTGATGACCTGGCCTTCATGCTCAAACTTAATGCAATAATGAAAGGTAGAGGGGACACAACTCATGAAGTGGATCCAAGCTTGTCCTAACAAAATACTGTATTGGAATTCACCTTCTACTACATATAAATGTTTAAGGAGAGTACAAGGTCCTAAATGGATATAGAGGATGATAATTCCCAAGGTAGTGGCCATGGTATCATTAAATGATTGAAGGATAGTCAAGGTTTTAGACATGACATTATCTGATAGGTTAAGTTGGTTATAGGCATGGGAGGAAATGATGTTAATGTTATCTCCCCCATCAATCATGATTCATTTGATGTGGGTTTGGTTGATGTAAACAAAATTGAAGAGAGGGGGATTTGGGTCCTTAGCATGGATTGAAGTTATTTTTTAATCCTTGAAGGTAATAAGGTTGGAAATTTGAAGGGTGACAATAAAGGCTATTATAGGTTGAGGGTCTTCAGGTTGGATCTCGATGGGTTTTAAATCCTCTATTAGTGCTTGGCAGTGATGGGGAGAGGTAGAGATCAACTCATACAAGATCATCTTTATCGAGATCTGGTGAAGTTTCTTGAGGATAACTCTCTTAATGGATTATGAGGGGTTAGATTGGGAGGAACCTAAAATAGACACCTTGGGTTTGGTCAAAGATGGAGATGATTGGGTTTGAGTTGATTGGGAAGTGGAAGAGAGATACGTCCAAGGAATGGACACCTTATCCTTCCCCTTAACCTTCTATTGTGATCTCGTGACCATATTGATAGTATGGATAGAAAGAGAGGTTGGGGTAGTAGACTAATTAGACTCATATTCACTCTTAGGTGAGGGTGGAAGAGTAGGTAAGCATTGGTTATGTATGGTTGTCAGTTGGATTGGTATGGGGCCCTTGGGAGGTTCATCTTTTAATTGATTGTCCTCATCATAAAGCTGGTGAATAATTTTTTGGAGAGCTTTACCATTCTTTGTGTCATAGCTAGGTGTCCTATGTTAAGAACACACTTGGTGATCATTGTACCAAATGGATTTTGAGGCTAGAGGGTCAAAGGGACTGATGGGAGGTAAGGCTAAACAAGAGGTTTGTAATAACCTACTGAAAATGATCGAGTAGGACTCAACTAAAGATGTTATAGGTGTAGTGGTTTTTGCCTTGGTTGTTAAGGTGGAAGGTTGTTTGGAAGTAGGTTTGGTGATAGTTGTCTTAGGTAAGGTGGTTTGCTTGGTGATGGCTTTGGTTTAGACAATGAGGTCTATGAGTTAGAGGTGGAAGAGTGCAAGGTAAGTAGCTTGGGTATTGTTGGTGTGATGAAGAGAGGTACATTGAAAAGCAATTTCAAAGGTGTAACCAAGAGATGTGGTGGGGTTCTGGTAGAGATAGCAAGTGATTCAGGAGCATCTACAATAGTTTCAAATTCTAGCATGAAAATTCAAATTCTGGTTTTCCCTCCAAATTGGGTTAGATTTCAAAATTTTATCTTGAAAGTAAATGTAATGGTAAAAAGTGATGGTTAGGCTGTTGAGAAAATCAGGGGGAAATGGTTGAAACTATTTTCAACCTTAGTATATTGTTGAAACTTACAAACAACATTTGGTTTTGCTTTAAGCCCAATTTGGGCGTAGAAGTTGGAAGGGAAGATTCTTGAAAAAAGAAAAAAAAGAAGAATTCATAAAGGAGAGAGAAGGAGAAGAGAAGATAGGATGAGAGGGGTGTAGAAGAGAAGAAGGACAGAGAGGTAAGGTCCTCTCATGAAAGGAAAGAAGATGGAATGAAGAAAAGAGAGGAGAAACAGTGAGGGACGACCTCACTCAAGAGATGTTAAGTTAAAAAGAATGAACAATTTTGATTAAAGACAAGAGAATGTTTGAAGGAGCAAGCAAGGATTTAAAAGCCATGGACATTGATATTGAATTGTAAGTCTTCCATTTGGATCTAAGAAATAATTAATGTTTTGTTTCATAGATGGTTTCTTTATGAATTCTGGTGACAGGCCTGCATATGTGAATGTATGTGTGTGTATGAATGTGTTTAATGGTTTTTCTATAGAACATTGATAAAGCTACATGTAAACTAGTTATTTGGCATATTTATAATGAGTTTAAACTAATATTATATGACCAAGAGGTCCTAAAGTACTTTGAATGCTAGAAGAATCCAAAACAGGCCTAAAATAGGGTATTCAGGCATGTAGGCCTATAGCTCATTGTCTAAGGTGAAAATCAATGTACGAATGTTTGTATGGGCTCTGAAAATCCAAGGAAATATGTTTATAATGAAATCATGAACCTAAATAAAGAATAAACAGTCATTAGAAACCCTCTTGATATCCAAAATCTCCCACAATTAGCTCTCGGCCTATAAGTGCCAGTATACAGGAAAAGTTAAGAGATTTGCATGTTTTGTAAGGTAAATGGATTGATAAGGTCATCTTTGACATGAGTATTGGAATGGGGAAGTAACTTAAGGTATGTACATGTTTTTATATCCTCTTGAAAGTCTATTGATCATTGTATTTGAGAAGAAACTAAGAACCCTGCTGACTGTCATACAAATACAGTCAAAAACAAGTGAGATGTTAAGCATTGGAAGGTATAGGAGGTTATTATGAATGTGAGGAGGATTGGAGAAGGTGTATGGAACTAAGATAGACCCTATATAATTTATTATAACCCTTTAAACAAGCTAAAACACTCCCAGCCTCAATTTATATGCTCTCAGCCTGTGACAGTCATGGGAAAACCCTGAATTAGGATCAAACCCTCAAAATGAGTTTAAATGTGTAAAAACTCTTGAAACTTTGTAATATTACCCTTGATGATGTTATAAAACTTTTGGAAGTGGTTTTAAGGTGATAAAATATGGATAAGTATGGAAAAAGACAATTACCAAGTGGGTCCTAGGTGCATGTGAGATAAAAGAGTATAGGCCAATATAGGAAAAGTGGATTTCTCCAAAGAAGTGCACTAAAAAATGATTTATTCACCTATAATATGGTAATGGGTATCTGTAATGATGCTTGGTTTGACTACAAAGTTTGTACTTTACTCGGGACAAGACGTTTTGCACAAAAGGAGGGTTAATTGAAACAGGGCCTAAAGAAGAAAGTACAATTCCATACAAAGCAACCTTAGGAGATTTTCTAGTATGTTATATAAGGGCTTAATGGGTATCTATAAATGGTATTACTTTCATTATTGAGTTAACCTAGGAGTTATGGCCAATAAACGGGGAAAACAGGGCTACAAGGAATGATTAAACTAAGTAGGCCTGTATGAGAAGTTAGCTCAAAATTTGATGGTTACAGAGCAATGAAAGGCCAATTTCATCAACAAGTTTCCTTCTCAAGGTAGAGGTATGAGGCCCTAGAATGGAGGGCAAGGTTGAGTGAGGTAAAATTTGGGCCCTCTGGATTTTGGATGGTTTTACCTCTTTGGTTGCTTTGGTTTTGTGCTTGGTTGGTGGGTTTGAAGGGGTTAGGTCCACTTTCACATATGGGTCACTAAGGATTGGTGTAGGGAAGGTACCAAGGTTTGTAGTTGTTTTTTTGGGGGTGATAAAAGAAGGTTTGGCTTTTTGGGTCTTGGTTGGCTTAGGTGTTTGGGGGTTGGTTGTTTCGGTAGAGGTCTTGGTTGTTTGGGTGGAGGTTTTGGTTGGTTGGGTAGATATGGTAATAGGATGGTCAATATAAGTGGTGGGATGGTCTACCAAAAAAAGGGTTACAGGTTCTGGTCTGGTAATATAAGGGAGACCTAGTTGCTACCAAAAGGTAACCTGATCTAATTTGGGTTTGGAAATAAACTCTAATCTCTGAACTAGTTTAGAGAATGGTTTATAGATCAGTTTAGCTCCTTGGGTAGTAGGTTTGAATTATACACCCATAGGGAGAAAGGGGGGGGTAACCTTATCCTCTTCCTCAATCAAAGGATGTAAGGTTGAGATAGGTGGCTCCTTTGTGGGAGGAGTGGACATGGGGATTTCTTTTTCAGGAATATTCTTTGAAGAAGAGGTGGTTTGCTCAATAGTTAAAGGTGAAGATAAGGTAACGATGGTTGGTTGCTCTAATATATTAGTTAAAAAGGAGACTAGAAGTTCTATTGCCTCAATAAGTGGAGGGAGAGAGGATGGCACTTCCTCAATTTGAATGTCTGAAGGAAAGGAAGGTAAGTCCACTATCTCAATAGATGGAGGAGGCAGATAACTGGAGGATTGGGTACTAGGTGGTTTGGTAATGAGTGCATCAAGGACCATGTTAACTATATGAGTATCATTAAAACACTCAACATTGTTTCTCTCATTCTTGGTAGGAGTATGGTTTGGGAAGGGCTACCTGAATATATCAAGGGCTTGGTTCGATGGTGCATTATGGTTGTCTAATGTAAGTTCCCCTTTGTCAATGAGGGATTAGACACATATATTAAAGGTATTGCACCTGTTGATGTCATTTCTTATTACCTAATGAAAGGCACACAAATCATTCTCATTGAACCAACTAGGTGTAGGGAGAGAGGCATCAAACTGCTGAGGAGGTTTGATAAGAGGACCTTGAATGATGTTAGATTTCAATAACTTCTCCAAGATGGAAACATAGGATTGTCTAAGTGGATTGAATTGCTTCTAGTTATTTCAGTTTTGGTTCCTCATGTTTTGATTTGAGGAACTAGATGAATTTGGTTAGTTGATGGAAGGTGGAGGAGCGTCCTTAAGGACAAATACATTTGTGGTTCCCTTGCCCTTGGTATTGGTATAGGATTGGTTCCTTGACTTGGAGGAAGAGGCCTCATTGGTTTTGTAGGTTGAGTTCTTATTTTTGAGTTTTAGCTTCCTTTCATCAATGGTTATGTTCTCTAACTTACGTGCCATAGTAAAAACTTCATCAAAGGTTTGGAAGGTTTGTACATGTAGTGTAGAGGAGATATGCTTAGCACATGCTCGAGAAAAGAGCTCTATGAGTTTGAGTTGAGGTTGGTTAATTAGGCTTCTCCAATGAGCTACGAAATTAGTAATGGATTCATCCTCAAACTGTCAGATAGAGTAGAGGTTGATTATATACAATTTATTAGAGATGTTGATCAAAAAGTGGTCTAAGAAGGTTTGAGCCAACGAGGTGAAGGAGAAAAGGGAGTGCTTGGGTATGGCACTATACCAATCTAGTGTTGGACCACCTAGAGATGTGAGGAACGTATGGAAAAGAAGGGCATCATCATAGGTGATGAGATAACAAGCATGTCTAAATGCCCTAAGGTGTTGTTGGGGATCCTCCTTACTTTGAAATTTAGAGATCTTGGGATGTTCCCATTGGGGAGGATATGGCCTAATAGGTATGAATGGATATATTGGCTCATTACATATTTAGTCGTATGCCAATATGTTATGAGCACTTGAAATGGATGATGACTCTAAGGTGGTCATCTTGTCTATAAGCATCTTCATTAGGTAGTCTTGGGGTTGTGCAGCTAGAAAGTTATAAAATGCATATTGTTGTGGTGGTTGGGAGACATATTGATAGTGGGTAGAAGGTTGGGAGGCTACCACATATTGGTAAGTGGATGCCAATGGTTAGGTGGAAGATGCATAAGGGTAGGTAGATGTAGGTGGTTGGATAGTGGGTAGGGGTACATGCCTTTATAGGTTATGAATGTATCCAAAGTTTGGTATAAGGGGTGCTTGTTGGATAGGAGCAGTAGTTGGGTTGGTGACTGATGGAAGAGTGGTGATCCTTATATTGATCGATGGCAAGGTAGAGGATATGGACACCACAAAGCTTTAGAATAGAGTAATAGTCGATGGATTGGAGGTAGCTAGAGGAAGGTTGGTAGTGATATAGGTAGGCACTCCTATTGTGGTGGAGTGGTTGGTAGGAGTGGAAGGTATAATGGTAGTGGTAGTTTGGGTTGGTTTTCTATGGTAGTCTCGAAGGGGTTGTTGGTTGATGAGGAATCTTGGGTAGTCAACGGTTGGGTTGTAACCATGGAAATATAGGTACTCCCCATGAGGTGGAGAGGCATGCCAAAAGGAAGATCTACGGGTGGGAATGAAGTCGAGATATGATAAGGCATGGTTGTAAGGTAATGTTGCAAGGCAATGAGATTGTTATCTAGAAAAGTGATAAAATTCGCATCTCCTTGAGGAACTTCATGAGGGAAAGTAAGACTTCCTGAGGGGTGAGGAGATTTTGTTGGTTTAGAAACATAGTCCATGGATAAAGAGGTAGAAGAGTTAAGTTGTCTTAGTGATGGGTTCTGCTCTGTAAAGTCTCTTCATTATTGGTGAGTGAGAATCATATGAAATAGGGGAGATAGAAAGCACAAAAAACCTCACTACTCAAACAAAAATAAGATAAGAAATGATCAAAGAAATCAAATCACACTCTAAAAGAGATGTTAATCCCTAGGGTTTTAATTAATCTTGCTTTTGGCTTATGCCTCAAGAAATTATGTGACTGAAACTGATTTGTAGAGTGGGTACTAGAGAGGAAGTATATGGTTGGTTTTAGGGTGTGTTTAGGTGCTAAAAAAGAATCTATATTGGAATCAATATGTGGCTTGGTATTGGAGCCTACCTCTTCACTTCACTCACTGCAACGATAAAGGTGTCAGGTACTTAGCCAATATATATGGATATTCAGAGATTATACTCAACTAAAGAGCTCAGTTGGTTTTCTCCTTGGTAATGACCTTCAAGTGGGATTGTCAAGAAAGATTAAGGTTACCGTTAAGTGATGAAATCTTAGTCAGGCCTTGTCTCAAGTTTTTTTGATGTTTAAATTGATAAAAGTGGTTTGGTTGAGTGTGTGTAATAAAGAGTGAAGCTATGATAGATTACATTGCTTTTAAGTTAAGTTATGCGAACTAAACCTTCAAGCAGTCGATGTATGCACTTAATTTTAAGCCCAAAAGAAACTTTTGATTTTGTTAATAAGCATAAAATAGAGAGAGAATGCAAGCAAACAAGAACCCAAGTAGAGACACAAGGGTCCCATCGGGCATGCCAGAATGTTTTAATAATTTTTTACTTATTATTCAGAAAGGGAAAAGAAGAAACTAAGTACAGGTATGGTTGAAAAACCAATTTGATTGTGCACCCATAAAACCAAAAGATTGTGAAGATCTCCTCTTTAGCTTGGGAGTATTACCTATAGATAAGAAAACACTAAATCAAAATTATTTGTTAGGCAGATAGTTGAGTGGATTGTCTAGCGATAGATAGATCCCAGAAGCAAGAGCTTCCTTGGGGGTTGTTAATCCACATGTTTTAAATAATTAAGTTTATAACATAGAATAGAGAGTACTTGCATAAATAGTCAAAAAGTACTAAAAAATAAACATAATAATGTTTTCTTAAGAAATAGACTATAAATTATTAAATTAGTGATAAACTAATTAATACTACTACTAGATGGTCGAGGTATGCTTTAAAAAGTTAGGCAGGGGTCTGTGAACATGCAAGAACATAGAAAATTAGGTTTGGTTGGGGGTAGGTAGGTGAAAATAGCTTGCTAGAATTTACTGCCATAGTGACCATCAGTGATTAGGTTGACCATCGGTAGTTAAGGTGATTGTCGATGGTTGGGACAATCGTCGATGGTTATTGTGTGTAGATCTAGGTTGATAACATGCTGATTGATAGGATCTCAAAGTGAGATTCTAAGGTTTGGGTAGTTGTTGGATTGTGAATGAAAAGAAAATAAAGTAATGGAATATTGGAAACCAAATACTTATCTTGTATAAGAGGGATTGGGTGGATGCTTGAGGCGATTGAGTCAATGGAGTTTGGCATGATTCTGACAGAGTAACAGTACTTGGGGCTTTGGTAGAGCTATGATGATAAGTTGCCTTTTTGACATGGTAGCTAGTTCACTAGATTTATGATGATGATTGACCTACAAAAAGAGAATTTTTGATGCACAAGTTCTTGATAACAATTGCAAATAGATTTCACCTCTTTGCTCCTCTCTTCTTATAGGCAAGGCAAGAGAGTTGCAATAAGGTGTGAACTGGGCTTCCTAATTTTAATTCACACATGTAATGGTTCACAACTGGATTTAGACAAGTTATTTTTAGAAAAGCAAGGTGGGTGAGTTTTCATATTGGTGGTTAAGGAGGTGTACCCTGACTATCAACGGTCAGGGTGATCATTGATAGTCAACCTAACCATCAACGGTCAAGGGTGAAGGGTCAAATTGGATAAAAGTTAGGGTTAAACCAGTTTGGTCAAACTAACTGTGAGTTAGGTTTGATTAGGGGTCAGAGGGTCATACTGGTCCTAAGAGGGTCCCAAGGTGGTCAAGGGAAACTACAACATTCAGAATCACAATGTGCAGATTTTTAGTGTCTACAACAATCTTAGTCTTTGCAAGATTAGATGAAGGTGTTGATCATGTTTAGCTTCATTTTAAAAATAAATTATAATATCATCAAAGAAAACTAGCACAACTTATCCAAGTAATCTATAAATATGTTTTTTTTATAAGGTTCATGAAGGTTATAGGTGTATTGGTTAAACTAAAAGGCAAAATCATAAATTCATAGTGCCCATAATGGGTTCTAAAGGCAATTTTATGAATGTCCTCTTCCTTAATGTGCAATTGATGCTATCCAGACCTCAATTCAATCTTAGAAAATACTGTAACACCCTTCATTTGGTCAAATAAATCATCAATTCTAGGTAAAGGGTAGTGATTTTTTATTGTTACTTTATTCAATATGTGGTAATCAATGCAAAGCCTTAGAGTACCATCTTTATTCTTCACAAATACTATTGAAGCACCCCAAAGAGACACACTTGGTCGTATGCTTCCACTATCTAAAAAATCTTACAGATAAAATTTTAATTCTTGTAGATTAGCCACATTCATACGGTAAGGTACCTTAGATATAGGGGAAAATCTAGGTATGATGTTAATAAAGAAATCAAATTATCGCTTGGGTGGCAACTCGAGAAGCTTTTTAGGAAAGACATCCATAAACTTCCATAGTATAGTAAAATCTGTATGCTCCAACTTTTTTCTTGGAAATTTATTATAGTTGGACTACATAAAGTTTTCAGCCCTTCCTAACAACTCTTTTTAGTTGTAAGGCTGAAAGTGTTTTACGTCTTGCAAAACCTTACATGCCTTGTAATTATATAATTTGGCCAAGGTCATTGGTGCATGGCACCCTTTTTCCCACACAATCAAGTGTGTCAATCCATCCCAAAGATGAGATCATAAGACCCTAAAGGCATGAAAAACATATTTACCTTGGTCTTGAAAACACATAGATCCAATTCTACTTGTTTCAAGCATTCAAGAATAAACACTTTCTTGTCGGTATAGAATTCAACTTCTCAACCCTCTCTTATCAAGATGGGTTTATTATTACATTATTTAGGAGCAAAAGGAAAAATAAAATAGTTTATTGCACCAGAATCAATCAATATAGCTAAAGGAAAACCATTATTTGCACCTTGGGTCTCAATAGGAGTGGCCTGTAAGTCAGCATTGCAATTATCAACAACAACATATACTCTATGGTTCACTTTTGGCCTAATTTTAGTTTAGGATAGTCCTTTTTATAGTGATTATCACCACATTCCCAACACATAATTGGTTTAGAAGATGCTACTAGAATAGTGTTAACACGTGTGGCAGGTCCATGTTGGTTGTTTTAATGTTGTTCCTTCTTATAAGAACCAAATTTGGAAGATCCATGGGACTTGAAATTCCTATTTTGATTGAAAAACCTATTATAATTCTTATTACTTCTTGAAAATTTATGGCTATAATTAGATTGTTTGAAGTTCTTGTTTATAGGAGAAAGGTTCTTAGCTTTAGACTACTGCCTATTATATTTGAATTCTTATCTTGCATTTTGGTGAGATTTTCCCTTCTCCTAAGCCTTGTATGCTAATTTTATGGCTACAACCAAAGTTTTTGGATTTGTCATGTTAACATCATGCATCAGAATCTCCTTAAGCCCAAGCTTGAATTTAGTAATCTTGGTTTCCTCATCATGCATAAAGTTCACATGATGCAGTAAGTTCAAGAATTTGTTCTCATATTCAACAACAATCATGTTCTCTTGTTTTAAGAGTTGAAAATCAATTATTTTTTTCTCCTTATAACTTGTATCAAGGTACTTCTTACAGAATTGAGTCTCAAAAATAGACCAAGATAGTATTAAAGGCTAATGCCCTTGAATAACACAAAGGTGGTTCCACCATAATGCTGCAGGTGCTACTAGTTGATAGGTTACTACTCTGGCTTTCACATTGGAAGGCATATTATGTAAATTGAAGTACTTTTGCAAGTGTACCAACCAAGCATTGGCTACATCACTTAATTTTTCACCTAAAAAATTAGGTGGTGGAAGCTTCTTCATCTCTTTAATTGGGTCAATGGTGGTCAAAGGTAGTTCTTGAATTATTAGTCCTTCCATTTGTCCCATTTCCAATTTGGGTACTTTCTCTTGGGATACCCCCTCAAGATTATTCAATTTTTGTTCTTGGTTATCAATCTTTCCTTGCAAAGTGTTATGGGTGTTCAATAGTCCACTAAGGATTTCCTCATGCTTATCAGTTGGAATCCCACTGACTGCTTCAACATAGGGCACCTCATTGTTTTTGTTAGAATTATTCATAGGTAGTTCATCTAGGTTACAAACGATGGTATGGACTCGATGACCCCTTCCACATCCTTGACCTCTGCCTCTAGTTGGATTGACATTCAAAGGATTTATGTGGATGTTTCCTCTGCTTGATTGCATTCTAACCATGTTGATAAATCACAAGCAATAACTTAGAATATTTCAAAGGTTTACCAAAAACACTCATTCTTAGAGTTCCCTAGAGAAGAACATTTCTTTAATACCAAATGAAACAACCCCAAAAAAAATTAGAAACATATATCATAGTACACTTTGGACATGTGTTAATCCCACTTTACAAATCTTGCTATCATAATGAAAACATTTGATGCATTACATGCATACATGACTGGAATCAAAGGAGGGGAACTGAGGCAATTTGCTAGAGGTAAACACATACAAAAGGCACTATAGGAAAGTTGGTTGTTGTTTATAAGGATTATGCAATTTGAGGTGCATCAATGTATGCATACATGAATAAGTCCTAAACACCATAAGTGGCATTCATACTTCCTCATAGGACCATTTCTAAGTCCTTAACCCTAAGTAAATACCTCACTCTCCTCAGTGAGTTTTAGTCATATTCAAGGATGGTTAAGTTAAAGGATTAGTTTAACTGAGAAGGATAGCTTTGTTCTTCCTAAGTTATCATTTAGGTTAATCATAGGTTTAGATCAAGATACATGCCATACAAATTAAACAAGCATTTAAAATCAACAAACATAAATTAATTCAACATATTCATATTTTGATTCATTTACGTAGTTGATTATGTTAAAGCATAAGAGAAAATAGATTAAGTTCAATATTTCTTAGTGTTATTGGATGGGTTGTAACACCCTTCAGCCTTCAAGGTCATTGCACTATTCATACACCATTAAAATCAAACGTGGATGTTTATAACATATCATGATGTAGACATTGTCATTCTATAACCTGTGCAACTATTTAGATGGCATAACCAATACTATAATAAAGAGTTTAAGGAATTCAAGCAAATAATTTTGAGCCTTATATAAAATAATAACTTATGAAACCCATAATAAGGAATCCAAATTAGATATCCACTCAATAAGGAACTATTTTCATTTCATATAACATTTCATAAATGAATACTTTAAAGATATTATTATGTCAAGAATTCATTTCAATTTAACTAGACAATCAAAAAATAGCAAGCATATAACAACAAAATTCAAGCATGAAGTTCCTTAAAGTTTCAAGATGTGTGGAACCCAAATAAAAGGTTCCACTTAAGGAACTCTTATAAAGTCTTCTATTGGTAGTTGAAGCAACAAAGTAAGCAAGTTCAGCTAAAGGAAAGGAAGGTAAAGAAACCAACGATGTATAGCTATTACATGGATTTAGTTGACATAATAACTTATTTATCATTTTTAACTATGTTATAATTTTCTTAAAATGTATTCATCTAATCAAGTAAATAATGAAAGGACAATATTACACATAATTATTCTTTGATTCATTGACTTCTGGTGGATTAGTTGTATGGTAGAGTAAAGCACAATTCACGTTGGTAAAGCAAAGTTGGAAGAGCAGGAGTAGGAGTATGTTAGGAAGAGGATTTTGAGGGTGAAGATGAGCTAATAGAGGAGGAGGAGCTTGAGGATCATTTAGAGGAAGCCATGGAAAATTTATTGGAAGAAATTAGGGTTTGAACAGGTTTAGTTTTGGAGCATGAAAAGTGCCCAAATCTGTTTGCCACTCTAAGAAGGAATGTATCTCTAGTTATGTTTAAAAATAACAATCTACAGGTAGAGGTGCCCCCTTGGTGCAAGATTTGGGTGGTAAAGGATTTAGGGTTGGAGATACCTTTCTCTATGAAAAAGCCATGATCAGATATTGAGTTTCTTCCTTACTCTCTAAACCTTGATCCTTTTTTATGTTCTTTTGTGCCTAATTATTTTTCAGAGAAATGTGTGGTTGAGCTAGGATCTAAAACTAGGTTTGAGTTTAGTGGTGGGAATAAGCTGAAAGTTAATATTATAAATCATGTTGAATCATTTGCTCTTAGGGATGCAGATGAAGGCTCTTTGGTTTTATCCTCTTCAGGCAGTTCATAAGTGAAATTACAAGTTCTTGTTGGGTAGCATGGTTTGATGTTGGCATCGGTTGATGTCAATAGATTAATTTTTTTTCCTCCTTCAGCCAACATTAGGGTTTTCCTTTGGTAGGATCAGAGTTTTTTAAGATTCCAATGCTGCTAAAGGTTTGCTTGGATGTTTGTGTCGCTATGACAGACTGGACCCCATTTCAATCTTTTGGGATTTTTTGAAGAATGCCACTCCTAGTGGCCTCTTCACTATGCAGAGTCAAATGGAAATTGGGGTTATCTTAGTGCCTTGATCCTTAGAGTTTTCTTTGCTTTAAGAGGCTTGAACATGGTAACTAAGGTTATCCATATTGGTTGTGGTTGGATTAATGGTCTTTTTTGTCTCTTTTTTAGATTGCTGGTAAGTGATGTTGATTTTGATCATGGTGGAGATATTCTTCCAATGTCACTTTAGATTTAAAGTGGGTTTCATTGACAATGATCACCAATTTTAGATGATGGAATTATTTAATTTTTTTTGGACAATTTTGCCCTTGGCTAATTTTGGTTTAATTGACTGGTCCAACCAAATTAATGAAGTTTTGTCATTAGTTTTTTAGAGGTGAATCTATGGAAAGGAGTAGTTTGCTTGGTTTTAGTTTTAGCGATTCTATGGTAGATTTTTTGATAGCTAACAGAAAGAATAATGGAAGTCTAGTATTTATATTTTTATTTTGGCCTATAAAGTTCTCTTCTTTGAATGAAGAAGGCTTTAGCTAGTAATTTTGGTATTATAGTTTGTTTTTTTGGTAATGCTGAAGTATTGATAAATACTCTCAGTTATGAGTCTTTGTTGTTCTTGATCAGCTGTATGCCTTGAAGAAAAGTTCGTTAATCTAGGCCATTTTATTTTTTGAAACATTTGCTATAAGGGCCAAAGACCCATAAATTATCCAGTATCGATAAAAAAAATCATCCTTCGAACATTAATTCTTTTGCCAATTAATACAAGTATGCACTTATTAATTTCAAATTCCATAAATGATTTGAGAAGTGATATTTTATAATTTTAAATGGAAAACATACCTTACACGCAACCAATAGGTCTAAAATGCATGATAGAAGGAAGCATTTGTTTTAATTTTCTCATAGTTATCAAGCTTATGCATTGTTGAAAGGGTTAAATGTTCCAAATGTAACTATGTACTTATGAATGAGAGTACCAAGCTAATCAATAATTCAACTAAGGCAAGTTGATATGCCACTTCTATCTCTTTTTTTTCATTTTGAATTTAAACAACTAATGTAAAATATCAAACCTTAAAACAAATATTTACCTCTATTTAGAATAGATTTCCAAAACTAGATCTAACATGAAAACATCTAAGTAAATCTCATCGAGATTTAATAATGAATATTCTTAAAGATGTTCATATCTAACAATTAATAAAAATAGGATAAGCATGATAGATCAATGGAGAATTATTACAGTAATGAACAAGCGTATAAGAATAGTTTATATTACACAACCAATTCCAATTTAAGGATTATCAATGTAGAATTAGTATATATAACTGGTGGTCTACTTAATTAAATTCCTATTGGTTATGATCATAATGAATAAATGACTAATGAAATAAATTAATAATACAAAGTACTTGTGTAATATCTTCAGCTAATAATTATTTTATCTCTTCAATAATTCATTTCCAAAATCTATTCATAACATCTGTTATCAGTCAACTAGTTTACTATACTATCAAATGAACAACTATAATTTATATCATCTATACATGCTAATAATTAATGAAATCAGTAAATACATTAGTTATCATCTTCCATATGAAATTGTCGAATCATGGAGTCAAACATGAACCAACTGATCATGACAAACCCACCATATGAGCCCTCCATCAGTGGCCCTTACCACCTTAACCATCAGCAAAATGGTGGTTGTGGTAACCGAGAATAGGTAATGAATTCTGAGCACATTGATTTCTGAATAAAGATATATCAAACAAAAAGACATATGCTACATAATCAAATCATTCCAAGGTGAGACATGAGTAATTAAACCATCTAAGTATAGATTAAGAGTGAGGATGGTTAACTTAGACCATCGAATGATATAAAATGGATTAATCCTAATCCATTATATATCTTTCGAGTTAATCCTACTTGAAATGTCATCCAATTTCTTGATCGGTTCTTAATCATTCGAACCCGCAATATATACTTGTAAATATTTAGGTATAGTCCAAGAATGAAATACACATTCCAACAAGTAATGAAATAATTTAAATAATGACACGATTAGATTATAAATCAAGTAATAAATATTGATTCAACATAGCAGAAAATAATTAATCATGCCTCCAAATGTCACAGGTCTAAACACGACCCAAAAAGCTTAAAAAGACTAAGTCCAAGTATAAACAATATAATCATATTATCATTATAACCCACAAGTATCAATCTAAAACATATAGAAATCCTAGAACTTAAAACTTGACATAGTTAATAAAATGGTATGGTCATGATTAATAAACAAACATCATCGAACCGATCAAATAATAACATAATCAAAAGTTCAACGAAAGTCAACATCTAGAACTCAAGGTCAAGATGGAAGATTACAGCAAACCGCATGCTACTCAATCAACCAATCCCATCACCAAAGAAAACACACTCACCTAAATTATATATATATATATACATATATACATACATACATACATATATGTGTATATATATATAAATATATATATATATATATATTATATATATATATATATATACATATATATATATATATACATACATCTATATATATGTATGTATGTATATATATATATATGTATATATGTATATGTATACATGTATATATATATATACATGTATATATATATATACATGTATATATATATACATGTATATATATATATATACATGTATATATACATATATACATGTATATATGTATATAGATGTATATATATACATGTATATATGTATATATACATGTATATATATATATATATACATGTATATATGTATATACATGTATATATATATATATGTATATATATACATATACATGTATATATATATATACATGTATATATACATATACATGTATATGTATATATATACATATATATATATACATGTATATATATATATACATGTATATATACATATATATATATATACATGTATATATATATATATATATATATAACTAAACCCTAACAAGTTCGATATGAAAAACCAATGACACTATTACCATTAAAAGAATTCTAGTATTGATTATAAATGATCTAAGCTCATAAAAGAGACTTGGCTCAAAAATACACAATTTGAAATCAAATAACCTAGAATCCAAAAAATCAAAGTCATGACTTACCCAATAGTTGAATGAAAAATAACACAGCCCATTATTAATCACAAGTTTATATATATATCCACATCAATAAAACTAAACCCTAACCAGTTCGATATGAAAAACCAATGACACTATTACCATTAAAAGAATTCTAGTATCGATTCTAAATGATCTAAGCTCATAAAAGAGACATGGCTCAACAATACACAGTTTGAAATCAAATAACCTAGAATCCAAAAAATCAAAGTCATGACTTACCCAATAATTGAATGAAAAATAACACAGCCCATTATTAATCACAAGTTTATAAATGGTAGTGATCAAATTAATGATACATCAAGTTCAACTTTTAATGGGTTGATACAACATTGAATAAAATCATAATGATCAAGATATCAGCATAACACAAGTTCGATAAAACACTATGTAATAAAACCCAATAACCATATAATCAAGTCCAAGATAAAATGCCTAGACCAGCTACGCCCATAAACTTTATATCAAATAACAAGGTTGTCAGAATGTAAAAATCACATACATAATCAATAACATAATCCATGAAACTCGTTCGGTCTTAAGTCACAAAACACAATACTAGGTTTGCACAGACAAAACTCTAACCAACAAATTTAGGAACAATATGACCCACACCTTTCACAAGAACATAGTTACATAGTAACCACAAACATGATTATTTATATTAACACAATTAAATAAATAAACGCAGTCATTATTTCCAAAACACCAAGCTTGTCGATTTATAACATTAAACCATTACAAAGAAAACATAGTCCTCATAAAATATTTCAATTTATATGTACGAGAACCTAGAAAAATAATAAAATGACTGCATGATGATATGATCCAAACCCGACCATAAATATAAAGGAAAGCTCATTAAAAAATCTTTTATAAAACATAGTCAACCATAATGGCAAATCAGAATCATGTTTCCACTTCCACCCATGGGAACACCATTATTCTTTTCAACCAAGACATAAGAATATCACATAGAAATCTCCATAATAAAACACAATCATTAAAAACAATCACACAATCGTTATAATCTAAGCTTGACAACTTTATACATTCAACCGTTCATAAAACACATACATTTAAAAAAAATGATTTCATAGTCATTATGTCGAAAGACACAAAGCTTGCCAACTTTAAACATTACACTATTATAAATGGAACACAGTCATCTTTTACAACACATAGGTAACACACCATAGATAAAACTCTCATGCATGAAAACACAGTCCACAACCCATTCAAGAAAATAATGAAATGAATATGTAAAGACAAGGATCAAACCAAATGTTGTATATACCCATTATTTATTATGAATTTATATACAATAAATGTATCGATATATAGTCATAATGGGTCTACATACGTACTGAAAGTTTGAGGACTTCTAGTTGCATGTGCAACCTCTAAATATTTTCCATTAAATCAACACAGTAGTCCAAACAAACCAGAAAAATCAAAGGACTTACTTGCAAACATGTAGAAGATTACAGAAGCCCAAAAAGGAAGAAAACTCTAAGACTTTTCCAAACATTATTGTGTGTCCTCTTAAAACCATCCAACTCACCATTAAAACCAGACGAGCCATTTTACTATTTGCACCCCAAATTCTCCATCTTCCTAACCTTTTTGCCTGTCATCCACCTTCCCCATTCTTTCCATTCATTCCCCCATACTCCCAATCAATTCACATTGAATTTTGGGAGGAGAGAGAAACACTTCACATCCCAAGGTAATCTCTACCAACCTCATCATTAATGGAAAGTCTAGAAGACTTGACAAGTAATCACTCCTCTGCCAATGAAAAAATAGATTAACAATAATAACAAGGATTAACATAACCAAATTAAATATCATGAAAACCTTCATCACTTGTCTCATTAAATGAGGCTAATGCATTCCTTTGCAAGCTATCAACCTAAGTCGATATAACATACTAAAATAACATTAATCAAATTAAACCATGTTTAATTCAAACCACAAATATATCACTGTTAAAACATTATGCCATCACCTTAGTAAATAGGTGTTAGGTTGAAGGGGTAAGATAAGCATGAAGGGTGGTAAGGGCTGCCAAGTGGGGGGGGGGGGGGGGGGAGGGAGGGGGTTAGGTTTAGGTGGGTTTAGTTAGGTGTAGGTACAAGACTAAATAGGTTGATAGGTTTAATGAAGAACAAGGAAGATTCAAAAACCTGCAGGAATAAAGGAGTTGGAGTTACGTGTATGAGAAATGTTGTGGCCAACAAAACATTTAACAAAAAATAACTAATAATAACGACTCATAATGATATCGATAAAGTATAGTAGCAATTGTAAGCACAAGGACCAAAACCAACAAACACAGTGACCAAAATGAATTATTTGAAGGTCAATCAAATAACAAGTATACCTGTCGGTCATGCTGATGTGCTCAAAATTCATTGTTCCAGGAATACAACCTCCATCACCTACCTAGCTCATAGGAAAACCTGCGACCACCAAAATGGCATAAATCACATTATGTCGTAAAATAATAATCAATATAAATTATAAAATCATCATTAGCATAAATAAGTCCATACAATAATAAATCACATACATAAGTACGCAGTCAACACTACTACATAAAGTACCATAGATAATCCATCTAAACAACAGCTAAAACCAATCTAGTATCATAATGCCAATGTAATAACAACAAAATATACAATGAAAATATGAGATCATAACAAAATTCCCACCACTAGACATTGGAAGTGCATTATATCAATGTCCATGTGGGACCAAGTGGGAGTCGTTTTCATAGTCAACAATATTCTAACTTTCAACTTTATAAGGAGAACTAAGAGTTATAATTCCCAATTCTAATACAATATTCCTCAAAATATTGATACAAAGAAACCAAAACACTTGTCCAAATAAAAAATTAACTAAAACTCAATGATTTATATATCTATAATAAGATATAATTAGCTACATAAGAAAAATTAGACAAGAAAACATCACCTACATCCAAATAACCACAACATCAAAGGGTGGTAGGGACCCTAATTAATACAAAATACAAATCATTTATCATTAGCAAATGATCCGTTAATCTTCAACATGCATTGCCTAATATTATTTAGAATTGAAATCAAATTCATTTGGATGTTTATCTTTTGCTCTTCAATTTCGATCATCTTTTCCTCATTCAAATCATTCCCTTGTGTACGTTATTCAATGATAACACAATATTTTGCATGTCTTTTCTCAACTAGAGCATAATATTTTGCATGTTTTTTTCAACTAGAGCACAATAGTTTGCATGGCATTTCATATGCTCCTCAACTATCTATAAAGTAGCAACAACCAACCTATTATTTTCAACAATAGTATCTTTGATATATGTTTTGGATTTTTTTCCCCTTTTATCCTAAGGATTGACTTATACATGCCACTTTAGGTGTTTTAGATTCAATGGATCATTTTCATTGGGAGAAGAAGATTCCTCATATGTTGCATGGTTTATGTCAGAGGTGTCAATGATTATATTCCTAGCATTGATATTTCTATCTTGACCAAAGTTAAGTTCCATTGCATCAAACAAAATATTAGGAAACTTTTTCTTAATCCTCTTTTAGGTCTTCATAGTCTAGTCTATCATGACTATATGGATTTTCTTTTCATAATTTATAATCATTTTGTAATCAAGCTGAATATGTTCCCATCGATCACGACATTGATTGACTGTGCAAACAACACCACAACTAGCCTAATAATTTTGCATAATTATCCACTTTTTTTTGTGGATGATATGGCCTTTCTCATTGGACCACTATTGAATTATCTCTCCCTAATTGCACTTATCTTCAATTAGGACAAGAGTGCCTGCAATGCTTCAATAAGCTCTACCCTTTTATGAAGGAAGAAAATTTAATCAAATTTTGAAAACCTCTATATATTTGGTAGCCATATCCACTTGAGGTAAATGGGAATTATCAATATGTTGTAGAATGTTCTTGATAATTAATTACGTCAATAAAAATGTTATCTCTGAAAAAAAAATCTTCTTCTCTATTTTTTATTTATGCATTTAGAAAAAATCAAGAAAGAACTAATCATTCAAATAAAAATTATCATATTGTATACCATCCTTTATAAATAACATATTATATCTTACAAAACCAAGATTCATAAGAATTGGGTGATACAAGTATTTATCCATACATTTTTTATTTATTTTTTCTTACAATAAATCAAGGTGTAAATACTAAAAATGGTTTATACATAAACTCATACTAAATAACCTCTAAGTGATATAAAATCAAAGAATTCCTTTCACTGCCTAATGAAGAGGTCACCAAGGCAAGAAACAACTATAAGAAAATGACAAACAATCCCTAGGACCTGACTACAACCCCTACTTTCATTTTAATGGTTGTTAGTACCTGCCTGGTATTATATGTTTCACCTTACGCATTTACTTGGGTCAACTTTTTCTTGCCAGCCAATTAAAACACTATGTCATTGCATATTTGCTTTTTCCCAATGTTTAATTAGATGGATTTCATTTTTTATTAATTTCACTAGTTACCAGGAAGTGGTGACTAATTTGTGTAGTGCCACATCCAATAGAAATCAATTATTTATCAAAAGAAACATGTTGGCTTAAGTCATAGTTCAATTGTTTAACACATGGCAGGGAGTCTGAGCAAAGGTCAGTTGTGCCCTAAGCAACAACGTGGCATCTAAGCTATGAACAAGAGAGGCAGTTAGATGATGGCTTAAAATCACTTTATGCTGATATTTTTTTACTGTTGAATCCTTAATTTTTTAGCTTTGCGTATCCATTGCTTCAAATCAATGCCTTTTTAGAACAATTTGATCCATAGGTGACTAGGTTTGGACCCGTATCTTACATCAGCATTTTTTTTTTCATGATGCTATGTTTGAATGTTGTATAGTGCAAATATATTCTGATACAATTTTCTTTATGTAACCACTGTAATATTCATAAGTTGTGCCAAGAGTACATATTTTAGCTTTGTCTGTGTAGGAGAAGAGAAAAAACAATGGTGACTGTAATTGTGCTTCCAACAACACCTCATCCCAGTCAAGATTGTCGACAATTATGCCATGCATTCAAGGGGTTTTCACTTGGTATTAATTCAACTAATGTATTGAAAATGGGAAGCATTGAGGATGCACGCAAAATGTTTGACAAAATGCCTCAATGAAATTTGGTGTCTTCGACTGCTCTGTCTCTATGAAATCCACAGATATTTGGAAGTTTGTAGCAGGTTGAATGGCTACCTAAATTATAAAAAATAAATAAAGAAGATATCTAATTAGAATTCGCATTTCACACACTTTTGGGCTACCCTGGTGTAAGTTAGGTTTATTATCCACAACATTGCACGAGGGAAAAATTAAGCGTTTCATGGCACCAAAACATATGTTTATTTCTTAGTTTTATGTATTTGTTTTATATTGGTGAAATATTTTCATAACCCCTGATTTGTGAATTTGGTTATTCTGTTGATTTGGCGATTTGGTTACTCACATCCAAAATTTACCCATTGTTGCTCCTCTTTCCTTAGTCATCTAATGCCTCAAATCAACCTCTATATGCCTCTGAAATTTATCATCTTTTCTCTAGAATTTTGATTCTAAAATTTATCTATTTGACTACTCATTCCAGCAAAAGTTATTGTGATCACTTGGAAGGTCCAATCTATTGGGGGTTTTAGGAGCTCTATATGAATACATTGGTGATACTAATGACGATGGTAGAGTGAGAGGAGCAATAGATGGTTGTCTCAATGACATTGACAATCGCTGAGTGAGAGGGACCCAATCAAGAATCTTGCAAACAAAGACCATCAACACAGTGCAAAGTGCACAAAAAATAATCAAGCAACACATTTGGGGCTTAGTACTATTTGAGCACCTTTTTAATATACATCAATACATGTCAATATTTACATTATGCATAATTCATCTATTCACTTTATTTCTTAAGAGTTTGAAAAAATACAACAAATATTTAGTATTAACTTTCACAGATCAATACCCTGGCCAAATTATTTATAGCACAATGAAAAAAAGTAAATTCCAGAAGACAGAAAAGAAGCGAACAAGATGCGACCTAGTTTACATGCGTTGATACCTATAGTGAATCTGCTGATAATTTGAATGAAAAAATAATTAATAGCTTTTCGTATTTGTTACAGCTCAATGACAACTTCTTTGTTGCCACCACCTACACTCCATTTGTGAGCTAATGTTGTATGAATGGTTGCGGTACTGCAATGAGGTATTTTTGCTTTCATGCATGATTAACAACTGGGATTACAATTGCCACTTCCTTACAAAGCAATCTGAGAAGTCAGTGCAAGACATGAACTAATGTTGTTCACGGCACTTGTTTCTTATAATATTAAAGACAAACATTTGGTGTAGTTGTTTAAGATTTCAAATGGATGATGAATCTTAGTTATTTCTTTGACATGCATAAAAAGATAAATTTGCTTCAATATTTAATTATCAAGATGAAAATAAATTTGTTTTTGTTGTTGTTTTTCAAAAATATATCAAAACTTTATAGAACATTATAATATATTTGTCTCATGTCTTTGATTTTGACGTTTTCACAAACAATATCCTTAATAAATAGCACTGATTCAACCCAATTTTTTTAGGTTTAATTAATGTTCAATAACTAACATTTATTGTTCTTATTAAAAAATAGTTACATTTAATAATTTTTTTTTCCAAATTTACAATGAAAATTTGGAAGGAAGTTTGATTTGTAGGGAAATTAAGTTTAGAGGGAATATCATTTTTTAATGAGTTATAATTCAACTAGGGAGGATGATGGTTACTTATATCCATCTACTAAAGTACAAATTCTTCTAGATATTTGATACAAAGAGTCGAGCAATTAAAGATATGTTCGTATCCTAGGTGATTTTGATCATGTGGATACCCCTTACTCATAGCTGCTTAACCAAAAGAGTTCTCTAATTTAAATGTATACTTAATATTGTAAATCTACTATATATTTATTATGATATATAAAATGACAGATAAACAAAGATATCAACACTTTATGTGGAATTCAATTATTCCATATAATACTTTTGAATGAATACACACTTTATGTGGAATTCAATTATTCCATATAATACCTTTGAATGAACACACACACACACACACACATCATGACATGTGGCATCAAATAATGTATTGTTGCAGGGACACAGATGTAGCCCCCCTTCTATATATTTATAATCTTCGTTGTTGCCTTTGATTTAGGGACAAAGATTTATTGTTTTCAATTATCTCAAATTTGATGTTGCATAGGTCCCCCTATCATTAAATCATTGTCGTACTTGTCCCCTCCATGTTACCTTATTATATAAAAGAGTCAATCTACAATGAGATTTGGATGGTGGTGAATTGTAATGTAGTGAGTGTGTTCACTTTTAATTTTAATATTAAATTTAATGTCTATTTGACTCCCACTTAATTTTTTTTTTAATTTTTTAGAAAATTCAATCGAAAAACTGTAATAACTTGATCAAAGAGTAAAATTAAGAATCCATTTTCAGAAAAAAATAATTTTTAATTTGACTCATTAATATAATTAAATTGCTCTGATTTATCATTAACAAATGAAAAACTTGTAAAGAAAATAATGAACTACAAATAATTGTAATATGAAAAATCCAAAATAAAAACCTTAAAATTAATAACCTGAAAAAAATTTAAAATATCTATATTAATTTATTACAAACAAAATGCAAAAAAATACAAATTTAAACAATATACAAAATAAAATATAAAATTAATTTCCTTACCCCCAACAAAAATTTAAAAATACAAAATAAAAATTAAAAAATTAACTAAAAATGTTAAAAATAAAATAATAATGTATAACACACCTTAAATCGATTTAAAAAGTTAAAAATAATAATTTCGATAAGGCCCATCTCACAGCTTAAATCGAAATTGCACAGGCTCAAGGGGAGGTCGAGGGTTCGAATCCGACCACATCTTTATCTGACTGGTATGTAATATAATTTGCTCAGACCTCCTTGAATGCGCAGGCTTTATGCCCTATATTTAGTCTCTGCATTTTTTTTGGAATTCACGTCTAATTTCAAGTTCATTTTCTGTGAATGTTCAATATAGGATCTAATGCAAACAGATAACCTGCGATGTCTGAAATATGTTTTTTTTTAGTTTGGCGAATTCTCCATTCTGGGAACCCTAGGCTTAGTTGCCACGACCAAGGGTCTTCTCTTATATCAAGTTTACAAAAGACTTACATCCGGTCTTTTGGGCTGGGTGACACTCTTACCTTATTTCAGTACTTTATCGTGTCTCGTGGGGTTTGAACTTGGACCTCCGATGCTTCTACCATTTGATTTCAACTTGTTTGACGATTCTCCGTAGATTTAGTGGTTTTCTCCTCACATTTGTATTTGGGGTGTTCCGTTACAAAATCCTCAAATGCTTTTACCATTCGATTGCATTCGACAAGTCTCAGTATATATATATATATGTTTGAAGGATGTAAATTTTTGTGGTTCATGCTGACTTTAGATTTTGCAGGGTTTTGGTAGGGTAGCAGGTTTTCAGGGTTGTCACTTTTTATCTGATTTCAAGGTTTTGTAATCAGTTTCATTTTTTTACTAACCTAAAATGTGATTTTTAATTGCAATTGGCCAGCGTAGGCTATCAGTTTCTTTTCTTTTTATTTTGTTTATTTTTTTAAGATTATTTTATTTACTTGCCAAAGCTCCCTTGGATTAACTGCATAGAATTTTTTTGTCCAACAATCCAAGATAGCACCGTTCTCATCAGGGAAACAAAATTTGGTGAGGTGTAATCGGTGACCGTTAGGTTATAAGTTTATTTTTAAAGGTTAAAATTGCAAGTTTTATATGCAGTTGCAAAAAAGATAGTATGCAAAGCTCACCCAGTTTTTTAAAAAGTTGTTTTTTTAATATATTTTCTCAAGGTGGTAAAGGCATGTCACAACAGTATTACCCTAAAACGGTGTCCAAATGGGGCCCAAAAGAACACTTTTCAAAGGGGCTAAATACAAGCCAGAATCCCTCTTTAAATTGCATTACACTACCTTCTCTGTGCTTTGCTCCATAGGGACACATACCCATCCCTCAGTCCCCTGTTCACATCCCTCTCTCTCTGCCTCTTGTTCCCGTACCCATATGCAATCTTCCTATTCCAATATAGTTCCTAGGATTTTGGGGGTACTTCTAGGCATCCCCTTTTTGTGTTTTCACATTTCCTTGTACTCCTCAAATGGAGAGTCAATGGAACCTTTTTTTATATGTTTAATTTTGTAATTGGAGAAAGCAGCAGAGGAAGGTTTCAAATCAAATTCCTATAGCTATAAATATTTTAATGATTAATCTACTTCCAGCAGGATCAATTTGTTTCTTTTGAACCATAGATCTTACTCTCTTTCTGCACCAAAACACACTATTCTCATCTTATCATGAGATACCAGGCCTTTGAGGCTATCTGTCTTCTGAAGAAAGATAAATAAATGCAATGCAGACAATCGATACTTTTTTGTGAATATGTGCAGACATCTGACTACAAGCAAAAACTGAAATTGAAGTAATTTCTGCTTCCCTTACTCTCTTCACAACTTATCCTGTCTAGACCTCACGCATCCAATTTTATTGTGTAGAGTGGGAAGATAGAAGCTGGAATAAGCCAAAAGCAACCCAACCATGCAGGGTCTATTAGACAAATCTCCACCCAGCCTGATCAGACTTATGGAAAGAGAGGAGGAATTGTTATTTCAATGCAACCATTGAAATCAGAGTTGCCCATCTACCGGGAGAATAATAAAACAAATTTCTCCCTGCATAGAGAGCCAGACATAAAGAGCCATACTGTATAGCTGTTATGAAGCATCAATGCTCAAAATGAAAAAACCATTTTGGCTTTTTTTTTAGTATCAACATCACAAATCATTTCTTCATTTTAGTATTTAACAAATGGCATGTTCTTAAATGCCATGCTTGTCGTTTTAATAAAGAAGCTTGCTATTATACAACTACTTTAAGTACCCAAAATGTTTGAAGTGCGATCTCATGGATTGCAGTCAAAGCTAGATGTGCACAAACAAACCTCGGAAATTTTCAAGCAAATGAAATTGACAAGTTTCAATCCAGACTCAGCAACCTTTGTCAAAATGTGATCTCATAGTCATAGGCCACAGTCATTGCTAGATATACACAAATAAGCTTGGTAATTTTTAGAAAATGCAATTGACAGTTTCTAAAGCTAAACACACCAATCTTTACCAAATTGTGATCTCAATCAACTGCAGTCACGGCTGTATATGCACAACAAGCCTTCTTCTATAACATTTTTCAACCTCTTAAAAGTTAACATATGGGCATGCAATACCAAAAAATGCAGTATAAAAAGAAAAGCCATCAAACTCAGGGAGGAGCAGTTTCCCAGAGTTCTATTCTTCCTCAATGTCAACACAAAGGCACATATCCGCCAAACTTTGTATAACTATACTTTTTTGTTCTGAAACATGTATCCTGAACAATCCCCCATTTTGTGCATAACACTGCTTAGATGATCATGCTGCTTATTTTGTGAAAGAAATATTGTGTAAACAGTTGAAGCTTAAAGTATGAAGAAGCCATGATCTGATGAAATTCTAAACCAACCTTATCTTTCCCTAGTGGCTCCAACATCAAATTTCAAGCCTTTTACCATTTTTTTTTTACCACTTTAGTTATGTATACATGCTGCCTCATGGTTTTGAGCATCCTGTAGCTTCTCAAAAGACTCAGAATATTTAGTGCTAAAACAAAACTGCCACAGAAAACAAACACAGTGTCAGTATGGTATATATTATAATCTCCTTCTGGCCCTACTTGTTGACTCCAGCTATCTGTAGAATGCTTATCCAAGCTCACATTCATTCTTGCTGAAAAAGCTTCCAAGTTCAATATTCATTACTTGAAACTGAAAGTGTTGTAAACTGTTGTAGAAGAAAGGACAAATATTAAAAATCACTAAATACAGAATACAAGTATATCTATAGGGAATGACCTTGATCAGATTAAGAATATACAGTCAATAGAGGTCAAGCAAGGCAGTGGGGCATTAAATTCCCTGCTGTTTGTTATAATTGCCTTGAACAAAATTTAAATGCAATCCTGTCCATGTTTTTTGGAGTGATGATTTGGCTCATAGAAAATGGGGGAGATATAACGGGGGGCCAAAGTAACATTAGGAGGGTGGGAAAAATCCCCCATCGATAACCACTAGTCAGACGTGGTTGCTCCAATCTTCCACAAAACAGCTGAAATGTATTTCCTGCATGGATTGAAAAGTTCCAGCTTTTGGTAAAGGTCAGCGGGTCTTTTGGCTTCTTGAAAGCAATGTTGGAAAATAAACTCATCAAACACTAGCATCAAAGTTCTTGCCTCGTTGAGGATGCCACTGGTAAGCCAAAGTTTTTGCCTCGTTAGGAATGCCATTTGGTATGCTAAAATCCTTGCTTTGATAAGAATGCTGCTGGTAAGTCAAAGTCCTTGCCTCTTTAAGAATGCTGTTGGTATGCCAAAGTCCTTGCCTCCTTATAAATAAAAAATGCCGTTTGTACGCCAAAGTCATCGTTTTATTAAAAATGCCGTTGGTAAGCCAAAGTCATCGTCTCATTAAAAATGCCGTTGGTAAGCCAAAGTCCTTGTCTTGTTTAGAATGCCATTGGTATGCTAAAGTCTTGCCTCGTTAAGAATGCTGTTGGTATGACAATTAGCGATTACTCCTATGGGCATGTCAGTGATGATCAGGAGGGATTAACCCTTGACAATGAGGTGCTTGATCTTATAACAAGTAGCCAAATTCAGACCCAGAGCAAGACCAAATGTCTCCGCTTCATTAGCAGAGCCCTTTGTGATGCTAAGTGAGTAAGCCTAATGGGAACTGCCTCTATGATCCCTTAGTAGACCTTCAGCTTCAGCAACCCCTGGGCTAATTTTGGAAGCACCATCAAAATTGAACTCAAATAGCAATCCTTGGGAGGGATCCATCTTGCTGATTGGGCTTAGGAATACATACCCCCTTGGTGTTGGAGCTTATCTAATTTTCTATTTTATTTTTCTATTAATTTTAATTAATTTATATTTAAAATCCAAATCGCAAATCCCGACATCCCCTTGAGGTGTCCCACAACTTGGCTGGCATGCTTATGTAATAGCATGTCCAGGACTAGGACCTGTTCGTCCCACACCAGAAAGACAGAACACCAGATTATGCAGGTCTCATTTTTGTCAAGGGTAACTGAGAACATCACTGAGCCCAGACCAGTTCTAGGGATGACATTTATTACACAAGCATGTCCATTTGAGTTGTCGGTCGCCCTATTGTCACTCTTATTTCGAATGCACGACTTTGCCGTTACACCACAACCCCTTGGACATTACACATGCATTTAATTATATTTATTCTTTAAAAAAATTTAATTATTTAATTTTACATCGAAATTGCCAATTTATATCTGCATTTTTGAGATAGACAGAACACCAACTTTTCAATTTTTGTTTCCCTCATCAATATGGTCTTTTTATTGCTTTGCAAATCTTAGGGTGAGGTTATGAGTCGCCAAATTCTTGTTTGGGGCAAGCTTTTCACATATTAAGATTTTAAACCTTGGTTGCGTGAATATTTAATGCTGGCCCCCAGGTTATGCTCAAATGTGCTGTAGTAGACCTAGATTGTGCTTGAATGTATCCTATTTTTTACATTACAACCTCACTTGGCCACATTCAATTTAAACTCAGGTTACTGTGCCCCAGCAAACATGGACCATGCTGGAATGCACCCAATATTTTCTTCATTACGACTACCATGTCTGTTGTGGTTTTGGGCTGCAATATTGTGGTGAGAGGGATTTGAACATGGTTCGCTCTTTACATGTTTTGAAGAGTATCATTATATCTGCAGCCCTCACCAGTTCAAAATCAAAATTAATCACACCACAACCCCCTGGACATCAGTATGGCACTGAGTAGAGTTTTAGATAGTATTTATCAATGTCCACTTTTCCCAATAAAGCCAAAATCATGTTTAGTATCATTGGTGAAATAAGGAGTATGAGAGTGAGCATCATTTTCACACAGGATTCTATTACCAGAATTAACTAGATTTGATTAACGCTTGTCATTTCCCTTTCCTTTGGCTTTCTTACTCTGTATTTTTAGGATCCATAAAAGGGATACACCAACTTAAATCTATCTAGAAGTATTTAAGATAAATCTGTTTGGATAACTAAATCTGATCAAATCCTGTCATTTTCCCTTTCCTTTGACTTTCTTACTCTGTATTTTTAGGATTCATCAAAGGGATACTCCAACTAAAATCTATCTAAAAGAATTTAAGATAAATCTGTTTGTAGATCAGTGAATGTTACAAGGGATGGGATGTTTTTGCCAATGAGAGTTTTTTATTAAGTATAGAATAGTTGGCCATTGCATTTGAAAAAATATGAAATTTATGTACTATGGGCTAATGTTTGAGGAAATACATAAAATTTGCTGTTATTTATTTTAAAATAATTGGCGAATCTATAATACCAAAGGTAGATTTTGCATAAAACCTTGGCTGATGTTTTTTCTAGGGGGAAATTAGTTATTGACGTACCCTGTTGAAGATGTATATGCTCTTTGCGAAAATGTACCGTCTGTGCATTTGTTATATGGATATGCACTTCTTTATTTTTTTGCTTTGTGGATTGTTTACAACAGTGAAATACAATAAATCTTTTTCTGAAGACTGCAAGGAGGATTAGCTATTTAAATCACATACGTGTCATCAGATCCTTGGATTAAATTAGTGGGTTCTGTAGGAAACATCTGATCTGTTGGAAATGCAAGATGAGGATGTATCTAAATCAAAAGTCCCAAAACGGAAGTCATCAGCCCAAACACCTCCTGTAGGCCAACTTCAAGCATACAATGAGGCATGGCAAGAAGATGCACCAAAGATGCCAAAATCATCGCAAAAGAGTCAGAAGGCCGAGAATCCTTTAAAAAGATTTGAAGCTTCAAGATCTCCACAGGACAGTGGTCTTCCTGAATCTTCACCACTGACTGCAAAACCAGGCAATGAATATCGTGCCTTACGGCGAAAGTACTTGCTTCTCGAGGAAGAAGGGTTTTCTCTAAGAGAAGAGCTTGAACAGGTTGATGCTGATGTGAAAAAGCTAGAAGAGGAGAAATTTGCACTCTTGGATGAGCTGGTGGTTTTGGAGGGTCTGGTTGAACCACCAAGCACCGAGTCTCCTAGCCAAAAAGTTCAACCATAATATCCCGGTTTGTGCTGTTTTCAAACTTTTCATGTTCTTGAGCTAGGTGCCTCTTCTTCTGTAGAAGTATACTATATGTTAAAACACTTAAAGCAGGTGTTAAGTTACATGCTTAATACATTTCTTTTGAGCTGCAATTAGAATACTTGTTTATTCTCCAGCAACAAGCTTCTCTAAATGCCTTGTAGGATTTTGGCTTTATACGTTTTGATGGAGATGGCACCTGGTTAGATGATGCATTTTATATTTTCTAAGAACCCTTTAGATGGGGGTGAACATTTTGACATTGTAATCTATTGCAACTAATATTTAATTTTCTAGAGATGTTTTAGCATCATCTTGGCTGTTCAGCTGTTTTTTTTTTTTTTTCGGTTGGTTAAGTATTTCTGTATACAGAACACATCTATGATATGTTGCACTTAGCATATATCTCTCCTCTTTAAATCTCACAAGGTTTAAACGGAAATCCATTAAAATATTTAACATGGGAGAAATGTTTAATTTTTTACTTTTTGTCAATATATGAGACTTAGAAAGGGACGACATTTTGAACAAATCTTAGAATTATAAAAAGATACAACCAATAACGAATTGGATATAAACATGTATTTATCACCAAATATATAATTATGAGACATAGTAAAACCAAGGAGGCGGCATTTGCCATTGAGATCACAAGTTGCACCTTTTATTTAAGGTTTTCTTCACACCAACACGCTTCACACTTTAACACATTTGCTTTGCCAAGCAACATATTTTTTAATGTTTATAATGCCCGAAAGCAATTATGTTTTCATTTTTTTAATAGGTACTGGGAAAGTGATCCAGTAGTTGAGAACCTTATGTTTAGGGTATAATAAGTACAGCAGAAGAGGTGAGTCAATAAGGTTATTTTTACTTAATTGGAGGGTAAAATAGATTTTGAATTAATTTACTTCAACATTAATTTGTTATTGACATTATTCAGTTATTAATTTTATCATTTTGTGATTGGTGGTTGTACTATTATTGAGTGCAAGTTGTACTTTAATGCAAGACTGTAACAACCCTATTGTCACATTTAATGTAAAAAATGGTTCTTTGATGGTCATGTCCCATCACAACAATTGGTCCATGCTTTATTATCCACAATTGAGTACTATTTAGTCAACATCTACCAAGCCTATTATTTTTTTGTCCCAAGTCATCTTGAAAGTTGTATAGTATCATTCTGGGTGTGTTAAATCAATTTACTTGTAAATGTATATCCACATCAAAACACCAAACCAGAGTGCTTGTTGAGACGCACAATTTTTTACTTTTATTGTAGCTTCTCTCAGGGGAAGGTTTTTAAGCTTGTTTTGCATAGAGCATGCCATTTTCTCTTTGTGAGATTTGAACAGGGATAAATTTACTTGAAAATGTATATCCACACCAAAACACCATGCTTGGTGAGGCACTTACAATTTTTCCTGTGCATTTGTTAGATGGATATGTAGTTCTTTATTTCTTTACTTCATGGGTTGTGTACAACAGTGAAATACAACAAATCTCTTTCTGAAGACTTTGAGAGATTTGAAAAGGGATAAATTTACTTGAAAATGTAAATCCACACCAAAACACCATGCTTGGTGAGGCACTTACAATTTTTCCTGTGCATTTGTTAGATGGATATGTAGTTCTTTATTTCTTTACTTCATGGATTGTGTACAACAGTGAAATACAACAAATCTTTTTCTGAAGACTTTGAGGAAAGAGTAGATCATTATATCATGTGTCATCAGATCTGCGAATTTTTTAAATCATCAGATCTGTCATAGACGAGATGTATCTTAATCAGAAGTGCAAAAACGGAAGTCATCAGCCCAAACACCTCCTGTAGGCCAACTTCAGTCATACAATGAAGCATGGCAAAAAGATGCATCGAATGTTCCAAAATCATCGCAAATGAGTCAGGAGGCCGAGAATCCTTAAAAAAGATTTGAAGCTTCGAGATGTCCACAGGATAGTGGTCTTCCTGAATCTTTACCGCTGATTCCAAAACCAGTCAATGAATATTGCACCTTAACATGAAAGTGCTTGATTCTCGAGGCAGGAGCGTTTGCTCTAACTATAGAGCTTGAAGAGGTTGACGCTGATGTGAAAAAGTTATAAGAGTAGAATCTTGCAGTTTCGGATGAGCTGGTGGTTTTGTGGGGTCTGGTTGAATCACCAAGCACCGAGTCTTCTCCTAACCAAAAAGTTCAGACATAATATCTCAGTTTATGCTGTGTTCAAACTTTACATGTTCTTGTGCTAGGTGTCTCTTCTTCTGTAGAAATATATTATATGTTTAACACTTAATAGGTTGTTAAGTTACATGATACAGGTGTTAAGTTACATGGTCAATACATTTATTTTGAGCTGCAATTTTAGAATACTTGTTTATCCTCCAGCCACAAGCTTCTCTGAATGCCTTGTCGAATTGTGGCATCTATGTTTGATGGAGATGGCCCCTGATTAGATGATGCATACAATATTTTTTTAAATAACCTTGTTAATGGGGATGAATGTTTTGACATTGTGAATCATCAATTGTAACTAATATCAAAATTTTAGACATGTTTTAGCATATCTTGGCTGTTCAGTTGTGGTTTTCCCCCCTTGTGCTAAGGAAATATTTAGGTATACAGAACACAACTATGACATATTGCAATTGGCATATATCTCTCCTCTTCAAATCGTTTAAGGTTTAAATTAAATCTATAAAAAAATGTAACATAAGAGGAATGTGTGATTTTTAACTCTTTTTTTTTCAATATATGTGAAAAGCGATTACCAAGTCTCATTGGGTGAATGGTTTGGATTGAAACCTATCTGAAAGTATAACAGTAAAACATCATATTATTCATACCATCAATTATTATACATTAACATTTACTAATATAAGATAAATCACAACTTTTAATCCTCTACACAAGAAGATTATAAATAGGAAGCATTTTATTCTTAGTCCATAATTTCACCTTCTCTATATCAATCAAGATTAACAATTAAACAATCATTGCCTTTCATGTGTATTCTCATAATATGCCCTATTACAACTCTAAATAATTTAGTGCATTAAATGTACATTTTTAATTCTGCAAGCACAACATTGTGTATTTGTCACATTAGTGATTGGTTACGCCAAGAGGTGTAACTATTGTAGTAGACAAGGGGCGTCAAAGGAGCGAGTGTAATCTTGTGAGATGCCAATAAAAATGGTTAACCTTAAATTTGATACCCATTTTACTATCATAGGATGGTTTTTGTCCTTACTTAGAAAATATGATTAAGAAAAATTGCAATATATTAGCCTTAGGGTTGTGCCCTTAGTAATAGTAAAAAAGATTTGCAAAAGTTGGATCATAGGTTTGAGTCACATAGTTGGCCCCTTAATATATTTGGGACCCAAGGGATGGCTGTAGTCATTCATTTATCAACCAAAAAAAAGGAAATTAACAATATATTCAGCATATGGGGTCGTTTGGAGTATCAACATGTAAATTGACATCTCTAATCATTTTTAGATACGTGTAAAATATAAAAGCTCTTGTAGAAATTGATCATCCTCTAGTTAAATAGTTGATTGTGATAAGTGCCTCAGCAATATAAGATGATAATGCAATAAATGGGTCTAGAACTCCATTTCCATCGACCTTTTTTTAGTGTGTAGTCTTGTAAAGAAAAATGCAATGCATGTATGAATAATGTTTTTCAAAATCAAGCTTGAAGACAATTTTTTTCATAGTATGATAATGGGACCCTTAAAAAAATAATTATGCATGCCAAGGATAAGGAGCCAGGGAACTAGCAATCAAAACACCACCTTGGTCAAACTTGACTTTGTGGGTTAGGGGTTATTCCATTAGTTTGGTAGACGACATAAGTCACTGTATTCATACGTAATGGAGGATGAAAAAAATACATATAGGGTATTTATATATAATGGAGGATGACATGCTATGATATGTAGAATGTATGGCATGCCATACATGCATTAATTGACTGCACAAGTGCAGTAAAATCCGGTGATTGATACACCACGGATGCCACTTTCCATTTTTGAAAAATCCCTTTAGAAGTGCTTGGCCAATCATGCCCATTAATTGAATCAAATCTTACTATGCACACCATCTCCATTGATATTATCTCTAGGGTTTACTTTGTTTTGATAAAATGGCAACACCTAGTCTATGATAAGTTAAAAAAAAATGTTACATATAGATTGCCACCTTCCACTGAAGGTTCTACGAGTTTTAGAAAAAAAAAGGTCAAAAACAACCAACTATATATCACTATTCATTTGCATCATTGTTGGAATCAGAAACCATAACTATAGGACCTCACTCCCTTTCTTCATCTTACATTACCAATGCCACAAGAGTCTCGACCAACTGTGAAACCATAAAGGATGAAGTACTAATTTCTAATTTGGAGTTAATGGCATTTAATTTTTGCCCCTTGGAAATATCGTCCACTGCCATGGCTTTAGAAGAGACCAAACTTGATCAAACATGCACATGATATTGAAACCTAGCAACCCAAAATCATCATGGATAACATGCATGTTGTTGGGTCTCTAAACAACCAATCGCCACTCTGATTAGTTGAGCTACTTAAAGCATATCCAACATAGGAGTTTATTTTTGGGGGTCCTTCATAGCCTTCATGATACAGTTCATAGAGACACCTCCACCCATTCAAGCTACATGGGCTATGAATAGGTTTGTTGTGGTCCATTTTAATAACTTCTCATCTTTAATTCCTTCAAAGTGTGCAACCTTCTAGAAGTCTAGAGTTTTCTCAACTGTAATCCTTATTGATTTGTCTGGCAAGATCCCATCATTCAGATGCTGCCTCAGCTTAAGGTCCTCAACAAGCCCCATGAAAGAGGATTGCACATCTTCAATGGAGTACTTGGGGATCATTTCATTGCTCTTCTCATTCACAATATTTATAGAGGACTCTTTGCCTTTGCTTTGTCGGGCACTCCTACGGAAAGGGCCTTCACCACAATGCTCACTCTTTTTGGATGCCATGGCTAGAGCCTTGAAACCCTACACCAACGGAAAGTACAACCCACCAAAGCCTTAGGAAGCATGTTAACACCATAAAAGGTGGGTTTACAGGTCAAGATGGAGGTTGTCTCTAAATGACAAAAGAGAAGCCCACAACCATGGAAGAAGACAAACTGATAGTCCAAGAGAAACCATCATAAGGCATGGCAAAAACCATCACAGAATTGACATAGCACTATAGAAACCCAGTATATAATCAAACTAAAACAAAGCAAAAGCAATGGCCCAATAGATAATCTACCAAAAATGTGCATTCTTGAAAGTTAGTCCCAACATAGCACAATAAAACTCATAACAATAGACCCAAAGAGAACAATTTCTAAGAAACCAAAATATAGTTTTGAGAGAACTAAGTTGAAAAGAAAAGAAAGGGAGATGACACAACATACATATGGAGAGGCCGAAGATCCAATCGTTCCTTCCATTGCATGCAAGAATGTCGAATGTAGGGAAGGGGCAATGGATATAAGGGCCTCCACACAAGCCTGCGACCTCATTAAACATCCCATCACTTAGTTGCCATTTCGAAAATAAGTTCCCTTAAATGATTATGTAGAGATTTCAAATGAAGAATGGAAAATTTATTTCATCACCAAAAAATAATTCCTTGGCATCCCCTTTGCTTTTCGGGCCTCTCCTGAGTTGTGGTCCTATGTGGTTCATAGGGTTGAGGAAAAAATCTCCTTTTGGATAACAAAAACTGTCTTTAGTGGGCAAGTCTCAGATTTGTTCTAACGTCTTGGCAGCTACACATGTTTACCATTCTTCATGTTGGGCTCCTTCTAATGCTGCCTATAGTAGGCTAGAAAAGCTCCTAAGAGACTTCCTCTGGGCTAATTCTGAAGGGCACAAGGGCTTTCACAGAGTTTCTTGGGAAATTTGTTGTAGGCCTAAGGAGGCAGGTGGTCTAGGTCTTCTATAGATTTAACTTCAAGGTCTAGCTCTCAACATTAAATGGGTTATTTGTGGGTATGAAGGCGATGAAGCCTAGAAGATTCTACTTCCTCATTGTATCTCTCAAGGGGTGCCTTGTGGCAAACGTGCTCGGCATGGCCTTGGTCTCCATACTCTTCTTATTACCCCAGTTCCAGTTAAAATTCAGAGTACCTTTGTCATTCAAAGTATATGGAAAACTTGGGAAAAATTCAAACCCCATCTAATCTGGATAGGGGCGGGTTTCAGGAATGGTCTTTCCCTTAATTCTCATTCCCTTTGGTGGTCTCCCTACCTGAATTTTCAGAATGTTCCATTTGCTTTCGTCCCTTGGATAAAAGGGTTAAGATTATTCAAGAAAAGTGTGAAAACCATAGGGGATATCTTTTGCACTAGGAGCCATGCTTGGCTCTCTTGGCTACAAGTTCAGAGCAACTTCAATTTAAATAATGCAGATGCTGCATCTATTGCTAAAATTCAAAGCTCCATACATGATGAGTATCTTCATAATATTGGAGTCAAGTCTTTCACTCCTTTGGTGGAAAGACTGGCATTGCCTTATGACCACTCCTTTTGTTCATTACTCTCCTCGACTGGGGTACAAGATTTTAACCCCCTAGCACATTCAAGATGATACTCTCAATCATCGATGGAACCTTCAATCCAACCATGGGATATGGTCTAGAAGATTCCACAATGTGTCGCTGCTCCCATTGAGCCTAAAAAAGCCCATTTTCTTTGGTGCATGCTCTATCAGGGTTTGCTTACGGGTAACTGGCTTAAGCACATGGGGGTTTAAAATCTCATTTGCCCAGCGTGCCATCAACTAGAGTCTATTAATCACCTTTTCTGGTTTTGTTCTCATGCTCAGTCAGCATGGCATTAGATTCATACCCTCTTTTAGTGGTTTAGACCTAAGTTTTTTACGTGGAAGATGGTTCTCTTAAGCGACTCTACTCTGTGTCCTGTAAGATACAACATATTTTAGTAGATTTTTTGTGCTGACATTTTATCTCAAATCTAGAAAGTTAGGAACTATGCTTGCTTTAATCATGAGGAAATGGAACATAGTTTTTTTATTACTAACAAAATTACTATAATTTTCAATGTCACTCTCTAGATTCAAAGCCAGATTGACAAAGTTTTCCTGGAACTTAATCATCTTCAATGCTTCTTTGATCATTGGGGAAATGCCCCATGTGCAGTTAGCCGATAAGCTCCGGAGCTGCCACATTTTCTATCACCTCCTCATAGACGGGGACATGGTACACACCGACAACGTTTCAGGGACAAACATAAGAGCCTCTCTTCCCACTGATCACCACCTTCCTGGTCTTCCCCATGACATGGTAGACCAAGTGGATCTTCTAGGAATGGAGGTGATGGTAGAGGTAGCTCCACCCCTCGCCATGGTCCCTGTGCCTCTGGCCCGCAGGACTATGGAGGTGATGGTAGGTGTTGGGGACCTTTCCCTCAAGGCAAGTAAGTATCCACAACTTGATTTGAAAATTTCTCCAGATAGACATATGGATGAAAACAATAATGCACAACAAAATGATGGATGGGAACCTTTACTTGTGGATAAAGACCTCCCTGCTCAAGGTGGTTAGGGTGATAAGCCGCAGGATTTGCCTCCTCCAACCTCCATGTTTGTTGTTATAGCTTAATAGTTCCCTTTATTTCCATGTGCTCTTATGAATGATTTGCTGGTTTTTACACATCTTTGATATGCTCTTTTGTTGAGTGGTCGTTATTAACCCTTTGCTAGACCTGTTGCTTTCAGAGGAGTTTTTATTCTCAGTTTGAATTTGCTCGTGGGGTGTGACCTTTCCATCTATTTTTTTTGTATAATTAGTGTTGTACTTTATATTTGTTTATATTAATATAGATATGCTCTTTATATATATATATATATATATATATATATATATATATATATATATATATATATATATATATATATATATATATATAGCTTTACATTAAGAAGGAAGGGGGTAATAATTTCAAGAAGGGGCATTGGCAGTTAAGCCACATAGCTAAATTTGCAAGGTGATCAGCCACTATGTTCCTCTCTCTTCTTATGTGAGAAATTGCAATTGAGGAATGCCCAAAGATTGATTGATTAAACGTCCCCTCACTTATTGCCATTTCGAAAATAAGTGCCCTTAATTGATTGTGGAGATTCTAAATGAAGAATGAAAATTTATTTCATCACAAAAAAAAAAAAAATCATTGAGCCTTGCATTAAGAAAGTTAAGAAGGTAGGTGGCAATAATTTCAAGAAGGGGCCTTGGGAGTTAAGCTACGTAATTAAATTAGCAAGGTGATTAACCACTTTGTTCCTTTCCCTTCTTATGTGAGAAATTGCAATTGAGAAATGCCCAAAAATTAATTGATTGCAATAATCATATTTAATTGCAATTGTTTGCTTGAGTTGTTTTTTAAAGCTTTAAGAATAATTTTTGAATCCCCCTCTATTAACAAGTTTTTCCAATTTCTATGTTCTACAATCTTGAACCCTCTCCAAAGAGCTTTGGCCTTAGTGAAATTACTAGTAGTTTTGCTAAGAGCTTCACAAAATCCCAACAAAGGGGAGTCTTTACAATCTTTGAAATTTTTTCCCACTCGCACCCAACCTAAATTTCCTTTCACTACTCCGACAAAATTCAATTTGACTTCTAAACCTACAAGGGGAGACCAATTTGCATTTTTAAAGGTTTTTCTATTTTAACTAACCCTATCATCAAATAAGGGTTTACTTTGTTTAATTTTTTTACTTTTTACCACTATTGTCATGTTTGGTGGATTTTTTGTGTGTTTATTTCCATTGCAGATAAGAAAGAAAAAAAGGCGTATAGGGTGTTAAGAGAGAAGAGGCCTTCTAAGAGTAGATAATATGACATGTTAAGAACTTTTGATTTAAACAATACACCATGCAAAATATATGTTGGGCATATATATATATCATGAATACTCATTATTTATATATATATATCATGAATACTCTATATATATTCATATCATGAATACTCTTAATAAGATTATCTTGTTGTTGAATGTTGAATGTGAGCAATATTTGGGGGATTTTGTGGGTGATGAACATTCTTATTGTAGAGAAAGAAAAATGCACATACAATGTTAAGAGAGAATAGAGGAAAAAAGAGAGAAGAGAGAAGAGGCCTCTTGAGAGTAAATAAAATGATATGTACAACTATTTGAGGAGGAGGAAGTCACACACTGCAAAAAATATTATTTTTGCTTCTATGGTTTAGTGGAATATGGGAAGTTATACATTGCAACTCTTACGTTCTGAGATTGATTTTAGGTTTGTGTATTTGTCTTGATTTTAGCTTGTATGGTTTTACTTCAATGGTTATTAGAGCAAATCATTTGTGTTCTTAAATGTGCCATTGTATATTATTTCAATATTTTGTTTTTTGGTTCTATATAATGGTTTAGAGGAAACATTCACATTTTCTATCAGTTTTTAAATTATTTTATTTTATTATTTTTGATTAAATGTTGTTGTTACCTTTTTGTTATATTATATTTATATTTTATGGTTTTTTTAATACCATTTTAATTACTATTATTTTTTCATTTTTATTGCATTTACTTGAAATTTGGTTTGTGTTACAATTTCTTATATTGTTTCATTTTTTATATTTTATAATGTGGATCTATTTTATAATATTTATTATTAAAAAAAAATTATGTAAATTTTTAAAATTAATCATATTTATTTATTTTATTAATTAAGATGTTTTCATCTTTGAAATTGTTTTAAAGTTGTTTTTATCATATTCTATTTAATGCTGCAAGCTATCAAGCACGTATGTCATATTTACTGTTTTGTTTAGTCCTATTTATAGTTTGTATCAATAATTTACAGTTTCCTCAATAATTTAATGTTTCTTTTAGCTATTAGCCAATACTAATTGTGTATTTATACCATGTTACTTAGAATTGGGCTAGAATTCCAATGGTGAAGGGAAAGAAGTGGACCAAAAAATTCAAGTATTTTTGAACTTCTAGAAACATGACAAGCTGACAGTGGATTTTTAGTTTCAAGTCCCCATTTTTCTTTTGCAATGGAACCGCTTTGTCAAGTTTATCCATTCAAAGCCCAAACACAATGTAATCAATTTGCAACAAATGATGAGCTATATTATGGAATGATTTTGGACTCTTATTTTGATTTATATACGAGGACAAATAATTGAGAGTTTTAAGTGTTCAATACGTAGATATTTGTGAAATTATATAAACACAAGTCTATAATGGATATACATTTTCAAGTCGACATTTTCTTCATACAATGTAACTACTTCGTCAAGTTTTAAAAAAAAATGAATTTTATTTTGTAAACATTTTGATGAGTTTTTCTTTATTTGAATTTGTAAGCATCTTAATGAATTTTTGTTAATTTGAATTTGTGAACATGTCAATTAAGTATTCTTCAATCTAATTTGTGAACATCTCACCGAGCTTTTATTATTTTATATTTGCGAATATCTCAATTAATTATTATTATTATTATTATCAAAATTTTGAACATCGTAAATAATAAGTATTAATTTTTTCATTTCTAATTAGTACAAACAAACAATTAAACACATTTTTTTCCATTTTTCTTGATGAAAAGGAAAATATTTTTTTATTAGTCAAATAACCAAATATTAAGTCAAAATATTTGGATTTTGAATTAATAACCAACTTTTTTAATGTGTTACTAAGAAAACAATTAGCTGAACCTACAAATGTTTAAGAACCAAGATAAATTTAATCAACTTGCAACAAATGATATACTATATTGTAATTAATTTGGATCAAACCACAGTTTAAATTTTGTGTTGGTTCTTTGTTTTATTTTGGAAAGTTGCTCATTCAATTTCTGTGAAGGTAATCTACAAATTTGAGAAGTATGGTCAAAAGATGATAGTTGTTGAAATAAACATCTCCAAAAATTGAATATCTGCAAACATTTGCCTTGCAAAGTTTATCTAGTTAAAGTGATCATATTAATCTTCATATTTATTGAAAGGAATATAATGTTGTTAAACTTTTAATTTTTAATTGTGCATAATGCTTTCAAGCATAAATAGCTATAACATGACTTTATAACATGTAAACATGCATAGACGTATCATTAGAGAGATATATAAGAGCATTTCATTGTTGCATAACAAAGCTACTATAAGTCATTTCATTGTTGCATGGGAAAGCTACTATGTTTTTCAAACATATTTTACACTAGTCATTTCGCGGATGCCTTTTTGAGGTCTTCTCAAATAAGCCCTTAAGTTCCGTGTTTTGACATAATTCAACACCTCTTATTATGCAAGTAAGACTTTCCAATATTTCATTTGTGGGATTTAGGCTTAAGTCTCTTATTAATCCAATCACATTTATACACATGATTGAACTCTCTATAATAACATTCATATAATGATCTTTAAACTAAGTGTATTTTCCACTCTAAGTTCCACCAACATGGATTCTTTCAAGACAATGGGTTGCTTTCAAGTTTTATGCCATAGAACAACACCCAAAATGTTGTTTAAAAATGTATTTCAGTCCTTATGATGATCTTCTAAAATATATAATAAAATATGTAGCCCTTTATATGCAATCACCACATGCTACATCCATTGCATACATTCCTCCATGCTCTGAACATGGTACTACTCTGTACATGATTGCAAATGAAATGTTTGCATAGAAGTGCAATACCAATGTGAAGTTATTTAACCTTTAGGAAATAAATACTATGCTTGTGATAGATGTGCCTTGAGCTTTCTTAATTGTTTGTTGTAATAGAATAGTTGCAAGGAATGAAAACATGAAAACAAAGGAAAAAAACACATCAACAAAGAGAGATACCATGACATACCCTGAAGAAACCTTAAGGAGCCTTTTGGAGCAATCAAGGATTTGGTAAGAAAATGGTGTTTTGTGTTCTTATTTCTCAATTTTTTTCATTTTTAGTTGTGTTTTCAAATGGTTTTTACTCACTAAGCTCTCCCTAGTGACTAGGGCTAGAGATGTTATGCCAGTTAATGTGTTTCTTTCATTTTGTTTTCATTTTGGAACTAACACAATACTAACCATCCTCTCTTGAGTCAAATTCCTAGTATACAAAATTTAGATGCTATTAAACGTGTAAACCAAAAAAAAAAAAAAATCATTCATCCAATAATGAAAACTAGTCTTCTGACACCTTGGAAAGTACCATGTTGAAAAATGGTTTTTGACATCATGGAAAAATAATATATTGTGCACATTATACTTCAACACTTGGGGGTAAAATCCATCCCTTTGAAATTCCATCCATGTCATCTTTGTCTATATTATCCCTCTATCCATAGTTTCTACCTGTCATATGCCATCATATCTTGCATCCTATTATATCCATACTTTCTTCTAATCTTGACCTTTGTAAAAGAGTGAAAGATGTCTTGGGAAATGTTTTAGAATAATATTGGAATATCCTCCAATGAAAACTTAGGCAACTAGATATCTGGTTCCTTCACAATGTGGTCATTGGTAATCCCTAGTCCATACTTCCTTGGTCCTCATCCCATTTTTATTATCAATCTCATCCTTTTGTCATCCCATCCATTATTCCATCCATCCTTATCCTAGTTTCTAGGCTTGGTATTCCCTTTTCTAGTAACCTCATTTTTATAATGTACATACATATTCTCAAAAGACCTAAAAATTGAAATATTCCAAAAAACCCAAAAATTTATAAAATTCACAAAATCCCAAAACTTCTAAGTTGTCTTATCTTATGTTTTAAAAATCTTAATCATCTTATATTATGTCTTAGTAATCTTATCATCCTGTCATATTGCCTTGTCTTATGTAATAGTGGTCTTATCATTTTGTCATCTTGTCTTATTCTATGCCCTAATCTTGGCATCCAAGTCCTTATCCATAACCTTATCATAATCCAAGTCACTTGTCTACTCCAACTCCATAAACTTGTCCAAGTCTATAAACTTAATCCAAATTCATAATTATCACGATCAAATTGGTCCAACTCATCACCTGATCACTCATCCCATTAAATTTCAATAGGATAATTAGACAAGACACAATGACACTGCATGTATATACTTGTGTTTGTTACTTATTTTCTCTTTGTTGTTTGACTTATTTGCATGTCTTTTATCATGTATATATTTACATATGTTTGTTTTCTTGTCTTTGTTTGTCTTCTTTTATTAATCTTTTAATAAGTCTTCCATCATGTCTCTTTCATCAAGGGTGCAATGAATGAGGATGCTATGATGGATCCAAAAAATCTATAATAATGCTTTTAGGTGTCCTATGTAGATTTCATCATTTTCCCTTTTTATAATCATGCACTTTGGCATAAGGTCCTCTTGGTCATACTTATATCATGGGCATACTACCTAGTGCTACATTTTACATCAAATTTTTTAGACTATGATGAGATTTTATTACAACAATGATGGCTTGATAATAGACACACTTATCATTCCTCCTATCCTATATCACCTATTATAATGTCTAACATCCCATATCCAATCATTTATCCTAGTCATATGTTTTTAATTGGATCATCCCAATCCACTCATCTAATACCCAATCATTCCTTCAAAACATTTATCATATCATCTCTATCCTCTAATTACTCATTTATCATCTCTCTAGCCATCAACACATAACATATCATCTCCCATCATTTCTCCTAGTCCTCTATCTTCATGTCTAACATATGAGTTGCATCCTCTATCTAATATCTAACATGTCTAACAATTATTATCATCCTATTCCTCTATTTTATCTTATCATCTATCATCTTGTTTGAACTACATTAGCTTGAGGTATTTTTAGACTATGTATGAAGCACTCAATCACATGGTGTGCTTGAGGTCAGCTCGGCCATTCTCACCTCTTTCCCCATTATTCGTCTTGACATATATCTTGTCATTCATCATCCTTGAATCTTGCATCAGTCAAATACTTGAGCTATAATATCAATCATTAATGAATCAATCTATTGATCAATCATAATCCTCGTAATCATCTCCTTAATATTTTTGTCAATTGCCCACTCTTATCTGTTTAGCCTGACAAATCATAACATCCATATTTTCTTCCATTAGTCATCCATTATCACTGATTGGTCAATTCATCTTTTAAATATTATAGTTTCCTCCTTCAATTGGGGTAGGACTAGGATCATAACTTTATTATCACTCCCTTGCATGTGTCCTTGTTAAGGGCATCATCAAAATTATTAATCACATTATGGCTCATTGATTTAATGTAGTGTAGTCCAATCTTCCTCTTCATCTCTTGGTCACTAAATCATAACTTTTATTCTCTCTCATCTCCTTCATCATATCACTCGACTTCAACTTTGATCTACACTCATCGTTAATCTTATCAATTCATTGTCTTATTTTGGATCGATGCTCTCCCAGCATGTGTCCTTACCTGAGATATGTCAAAATCTCATGGCCTTTATCATCATGGTCTACAACTCTCCCTAGCATGCGTTCAAGCCTGGGATATATGTCTAGTAACATCATTTACTAACACTCATCCATTAGTATATTTTTTTTGAAAGACCGTTAATCTTTTCACTTCATCCACTTGCAATGCCCTTTCAAAGAGGGATAAAATATATGCATGTAAATTTTATCTCCTCATCATTAACATTGATAATTTCATCTATTTACATCTAATTTGTCCTAATATCATATTATCCTAGTCCTAATCTAATATTTCTAATATACCCCCCATCTTACACTAACCTTATAACATCCCATGCCTAATTAATTCACCTAAGTCCCCATTATCTACTAACTAATCCCACTTGTCTAATATTTGGGAATTTAAAATTCCCATAACCCACCTACCTACCTACTCCTAGGCTTTTCTACAATCCTACCCCCTAGTCTTTACCTAACCCTTCTTCTAATCTAGTTTAATCTGCCCCTAATCATCATTAGATTCCCCAATGAAATCTATAACTCTCTACCACCCTTCTCCTTTTCTAGAGATTTCTCTCTCTAAATAATTTTAAAGAATTTTAAATTCCTTATAATTCCCTCTTTCCTCTCTAGAGTCTTCTTCTCTAGAGGCTTCCAACGAATTTTTAATTCCTAGGAAAATCTCCCTCCCTTGCCTATTTAAACCATGCTTTCCTCCATTCTAAACAATGAGAGAAACCATAAAATACTTGAGCCTTCATGCCAATATTATAATCAAATCCATTAGTCCTTTCTATCATGCTACTAATTAATCCATGTCTTGAATCAAGCCAATATCATGTTGTATAAGAAAAAATAAGTTTGTAAGCAATCTATAAGCATCTAATATTTTTCTTGTTTTTTTTTCTTGATCTAGAACACTTAATTTTAAGATCTAATGCTACTATGAATGTTCATCTATTTGAATTTTTATCATAATGACTCTAGATTTTAATGGTATATTGGTATTTTGAGTAATTTTGGTTAAATTGCATAATCAAATTCAATTGTTAAAAATTTCCATCTCACACAAATGTCCATTGAAATCTGTATCTTTATGTGGTTTCACTTAAAAATAAACTACTTATTTGAGATATATTATAAAAAAGAGGCAATCACAATCTTGAAAGATATATTCTATGCAAATACAAGGAGGAATTTATTGGTCATTTAATTTTGTTTTATCCTTTTACATGTCAGGGATGGAAGGAATTGAAATTCTGTTTAGGTATAAGGGTGATCTAGCATGGAAATATTATTGAATGAGTCTTGCAACTATGGTGTAATAATATGGATGTAAAAAAATATAAATATATGCCTTTAATTGTAGTATGGGTAGTGTGGCTAGCACATAATGCACATATATTTAAAGATAGATATATACCTCTTATTCAGTGTGTTATACAAGTTTGTCTGTTCTTGAAGGTTTTTATCAAATGGGTAAGACAAAACCACTGAGACATATTAGAGTAGAACAAATTGATAGAAGTGGTCCCTGGGCATACTTCGATGGAGCATGTCAAGGGGGTATCCATTGATATGTGGAGCTTGTGGTGTTTTATTATTATGTGATGAGCATTATGTTAGGTTCAAAACTAGTTTGGGAAGAAACACAAATGATCACGCTGAACATTTGGTACTAAAATTGAATTTAATGCTATCAACTAAAAAAGGATCTATAAATCTACAAATATTTGGTGATTCCCTTGTTGTGGTTAACTGGATGAATGGTATATATTATTTGGAAACTTTAAATTTGTGTCCTATTTTTGAGGAGGTTCAACTTGGTAGATCAGTTTTACATAATATTTATTTTCATCATATTTTAGAGAAAGAAATGTAGAAGTAGATAGGATTTAAAAAGAGGAATTACAAATAGACATTGGATTTTGGAACATATAGGAGAGGGTGGATGGTCATACTATGGAGTACTATCTCTCCCATTTTTATTAGTGATTGTGTGTTGATCTGCCTTAAGTGGGCCTATTTTGTTGGGTAACTCTATTTACTTTGATAGTAGGCTTATACCAATTTTTTTTTTGTGTTTCTATGCCAAGACCTTTGTTGTAAAGCATTTGGGATATTGGTGTTGTTTGTTTTTATTATTGTTACTTCTATTTTTCCCTTTTGGATCTTGTTGCTATGCATTTATGCATATTTGAAATGTAACTTGTTATAATATAATAAATTATGATTTTTTTTCCAGGGAAAAATATCTATTAAATCATTGTATTCCTTTTGTGTAACTTTATAATCATAATATCACATAATAATAATTAATTATATATAAGGTTGAAAATCATTTGTATATATAATATATGGAGAAAAATATTACCTAGGTGGTTAAAAAATAATTTGTATTTGTTTATTTCTTTTGGTTATTAATTTGTTATTTTTTATATTTAGCCACAAAAAATCATTATAATTATTATAATTATATTCTTGAATACTACTAATTTGTTCAAAACCATAACAATTCAAAACTCTAAACCAATAATGATAGAAAATAAATACCTCCAAAAGATCAAATATAACTAAAAAGCCTCCATTTTTATTTAAATTATGCTAATTATTATTACCTATTTTTTTATTATATGTAATTGAGATTTATTATACATATATTTTTTCAAAATTATTTTCCTATAAAATAAAAAACTAGCCAATATATATTTTTATTTGATTAGGTAAAATTAATAGGTTTTATAAGGACCTGTAACCTAAGTATAAGTATAAGTATGATAAAATAGATCAAGCCCCATGGGTTGAGAAACAAAGTATAGAGTTACCAAAATAATAAACCATCAAACATAGTGGAAGACAAAACAAAGAAAGTAAAAAGAAGATTACTCAGGGAGGGAGGAGTCCTCCATCAGTTCCTTATTGGCCTTGGTGTCCTTTGCCTTCTTTATCGACCTGCTCTTAGTGATTTTTGCTTGGGTTCTATTACTCGGACCTTCAGCACTATCCTTTGGCATTATCATCCTCAACTTCTTTCGAGAAGGCTCCTTCTCTGGTGTCTTCTTGATGGGTGATTTGAGAGAGGGATTTGGAGAATGAATCTTTGCCACCTTGATGACCTGCTTTTAGGGAGTGCCCTCATCCCCAACGTATTGTGAAAAGGATTGAATCATTTTGGAAGCTTTCATGTTAATGGAATTCCACTCATTTATCAATCCTTCTAGGCCAATCCCAACCTCATGTAGTTTATTATTGAACCCTTCCAGTGATTTTTTATTTATCCTAATCACCTCTAAAAGGGGGGCCTTACCTTTATCTGAAGACTCCATAGTATTCCCTTCCTTCAGTACAATAGGTTTTGGTCTGGTTAAAGTGAGTTGGAGGGGGAGTTCTTCGGTGACACTCTTGGATAATGGACTTATGGGGGAGGGCTAGGCAAAGGGTAGTGGCAATCCATGGTAGGGTCTTCCTCAGGGGAGTCCTCCTCCATAGAAGACCCTGCCAATGAGACTTCCATACCATGCAGGGTCTCTCCATGTTTAACCATCAAGAGCATGAGGCCTTAATGAATGATAGTATTGGTTTCACTTATTTGTAAAGTGAGTGTCATGCATTATAGGGACTTAAGCAAGAAGTATGGAAATGATTAAGCAATAGAAAATGGTGAAAAAATATAAGCATAAACTTAACTTCTAGGGTAATATATTTCATAATCTGCAAGCACACCTCTAACCAATACCTTGGTTGGTCCATGCATGAGAAGCACTTCTTATCAATTTTAATGGTCTCATTAGTCCTGAAGAACCTCTACATCAGTTCTATCTTCTTTGACTGGTCTTTAAAAGCTTTTACCCCTCACAATACATACCAGTGACTTCACCGATCAATTCCCTAGTAACATATATTTTTATCCCCCTTATCTCCATGATTCTCATATTCTAGGCAGCCACAAACTTCTTTGTGATGGCTACATCATGTCATGTAACCTTTTGCATGAATTCAATAAGGCCCCCTTTGTGTAATTTTTGCCAAATTTTCTTAATTTTTTTGGACCTCTGAGAAAGAAGTCAACTCCATTCTATCCTTATCACCTCCTATATTGTTCTTGTCTATGAGCAAGAAGTTTGAAATGTTTTTGGATTTCATCGTTCCTTATTAGTACTCAAAATGAACAAATTCAATATGTATTTAAGGATGAGATTCCTCCCACCTTGAGTTATTAAATCCCCATGCAAGATTATGATGGAAAAACATGATTTTTAAATCCCCTTGTTTCAAATGTGAGTTCTGCACGTGTGGCCGCCACTCTTGCGCCGTATGAAATAGTGGATTCATTTCGAATTACTTTAGTGACGTGTGCAGGATGTGGCTACTAATTTATTACTGTAATGTTAATAAATATATAATATATGAGATAACTTTAATGTTTATTTTGTATAAAATTGACAAAAAAATATAAACGTCACAAAAAAGTTAGTTTTATCAAATTATGATTATTGAAATAGATGTCCATCAATGATCAACAAGAAACCATGAAAGCAAAGAAAAAATTCTGAACTAAAAACCTAATACAAAATATAATGAAAATATAAACCAAGGGAATAGTCAAAAGAAGAACAAACACCACCCAAAAATATAAAAAGGAAGCATAAAAAAGAGGGACACGAGAACATAATGTAAAATCCATAAATTACCTGGTGGAATGTTTGGATAAATAAACTACAAGTTTTTGTAAATGGTTTGAACCAAAGATCACATCTCTATTTATTTTTTATCATATTTACAAGTTTCCACAACTTCCCTTGAATTCCATTTAACGAAATGGTCTTCTACTGCTAGGACTTTGGTGTTTTCAATGCAGATGTGGTGTTTGGTTTTAAATGAATATTTTGATAAGTCTAAATTAATCACCCTTCCATTCTTAATGTCAACATCATGTTCCTTACTCTTAATGTTTATGGAAGATCTGATCTTACCAATATATGACAACCCACACAAACAATAAATCTTGTAGATCCCACTTGAAAGGGTAGGTTCTAAGCAGTCCTTGGAAAATGTGATCAACTCCTAAGCTTTCTATGAGGTAAGGAGGTAGAATTAATAGTCTTACGTCTCAGTGTTTTTACTATCTTTTTGAAAATACATTCAATGTAATGAAGGAAAGCTAGATGATTATAATCCCTAATATGAGGTCTAACTTGTTTAATATTCTTATGTCTCAATGTTTTTACTATCTTTTTGAAAATACATTCAATGTAATGAAGGAAAGCTACATGATTATAATCCCTAATATGAGGTCTAACTTGTAAATTACTTGCTGCTTTGAATGCTTTATTAATTTGTTTACCTTTGTAACCATTTTTAAAAATCTTTGTTAAATGATTGATCTCATCTTCTAAGTTTTTCTGATGACAAATTATAAAATCTCTTGTAGATAGAGTTTTCAATACCTCAAATTTTGGTAAAGGGTAGTGATGTGAATTGGTGTGTAGACAAAGAGAAGTGTGTGTAAATTTTATAAAGACATGGTGGGATAAAGACCCATCATGTTTTTATATAAGGAGGAAATCAAGGAAGGGAAGTTTTCCATATTTCTCAAGGTCCTTTGTGAGCTTGACGCTATTCATAAAATTATCAATATGTTTATGGAATTCTTAAAAATTATCCAATCCATGTGGCTAGTTTACATGTGCATCATATACATACCTCTTCCACCACTTAAATTTTAGAGATAAATAAATGAGAATTAATTCTTCAAAAAATTCCATGAATAAGTTGGAAACCTTTGGATAAAGTGGCAGCCCCATTACAGCCCCTTTCATTTGTTCATAAACAATCCCTCTAAAACTGAAACCTTAAATATAGATCCACTAAAGACATGGCCTCATAATTAGTATGTTTATCTACCACTTTAAGAGCCTCATCAATCAAAACTTTTATGACAAAAGACACTTTATCAGAGCTAACTAAAACATCCTCATTATTAACCTTATTTTTTGTAATAAAATAAACAAAATCTAAAGAATATTTGATGAAAGATGAGGTTCTCCCTACCAATGGTTTGAATTTTATATCCATAAAATATACTAAGGGATATGAGGAAGAATAAGTAATATCTAAATTAGGTCTTAATGGGGTCCCTAGTTTATGAATCTTAGGGGTGCCATAGATCCTAGGGGTAATTTACTTTTTAGGAAAGCAAAATTTCTTTAAATTTTCATCCATGGAAGATTTATATATATCTTTTTTACCATTTCTATAAATCTTGCAAATTGAGTTGACCAAGAACCTTTTATAGATCCCATTATTTCGAAGATGGTCAAGAATCTTAGAGTTATAAATCAAGTTGTTCACATAACAATTAAATTAGATTTGTATATTTTATTGATAATAATTTTGTCATTAGAGTTCAAATTTTTAGTGCTATCCACTCATTTTCAAATATTGTAGTCTAGGGGTCTAGCTTTCCTTGCAACAACACAATCGTGTTTCAAATTCTTTGTCATCTCAATAGGTAAGCCTTAAAGTATATTTTCAATCTCAACCACACATTATTCTTTCAAAATATAATTGGGGACCATAATAAAGCCTAAGCCCTTTTTTAAGATTTTGAACAAGGGGTGATTGAGGGTAAAACTATACAAGTTAAATACTAGATTTAACTCCCAATCGTATATAGTTCCTTGTTAAAATATGACACTTCCAACCCCAACACAGGGTGACCTCAAGAGTTCCACAAAGTTATTAGAAGGTAGTGAAGGAAAATCATCATTGATAGTGATCCCTAAGATGTTGGCACCACCCAAGATAGGGTCTGGTAAACTAACAACAATGTAAGAAACTAATAACCTAATTTTAGGAGGCAATTCACTCTATGAAGTGCAACTACATCCCACCATAGGGGTCTCTTTATGGTTAATCTTATACACAAAATTATCAATTCTTAGTGGGTTATTATTATCAAATTTTTAATAGAAACAGATTCCCCTTACACATTTCAGTCATTCAAAGGTGAATTAAAATAATTACTACTTTCTAATTCCTTGATTTTATTATTGTTCTCCACTTTATAAAGAATAAATCTATTATTATGAAATACAACTACATTATCATTCGAAGGTGAATTAAAATAATTATGACTATATAGTTCCTTGAATTTATTAACATCTTCCAAAATTTTTAAGAATATATTTAACATTATTAAGTAAAACTACATTATCATGTTGAATTGAAAATAAACTAACTTAGGTCAGTGCAAACTCCTACAAATAGACAAAAAAGTAGAAAATACAAACAATCATAACTAGTAGTTTCCCCAAAGGTACAAGTCACATTAGGAGGGGTGTGACTTGATGTTTTGGTAAAGTGGGGTTTTGTAAAGAAAAAGAGAAAAAAATAGTAGTTGTACCTCAATTGAAATGCATGACTGCTAACCCTATTTCACCTTCTATGCACAAAGTGTTAAACAAACATAATATGATATTTATGGTGAAGGTGAAGGTGTAAAATAATATAGTGTGTTCCTTCATTTGGCATGGAAATAAGTTATGTTGGGAGGAGACATTTTGTTTCAGAGTGAGATGGTGTAATGGTGGGGAAGGAAAAGACCATACAAAACATGAAAGCGATGTTTTTTTTCAAGGTGAGATAAATGGTGATTGCAAGGGGGAAATGATAGGGTATTTCAGGGGATGGAATTGAATAAGACCTGAAAAATACATGTGAAAAGTTCAGTAACATGTCATATCTATCAATGTACTATGTAGCTTCCACCAAAATATTTTAGTTACCTAATACATGATTGAATTAGGTGTCTCTCAATGAAAATAGGTACCTTTTTGAGGTATTTTGTCAACCACATACTGTCATGGATAACATATGTTTGAAAGTGTTTCATTAGGTCAAAGAGTTTGAGAAAGTCCTTTCAAAATCATTTTTGTTCATGTTCTATGATCATTTTATTTCATTAAATTACATATTTGAAAGATTTTTTCAGCCACCTTTTCTCATGTACAAGTTATTTTTGATAATGATTAATTAATTCTAATAGTTCAAGGCTGAAAACGTGGTTTTCAAAAATTTATTTGAGGTGTTTTCTAAAACTGACAAACAATTGACATGATCTTTTTTTATGATTTCACATCACCCATAAATTTCAATCAAGAATTTTGTAAAATAGTTTGCACACCTATTATATAATTTCACATTCCTCTAAATTTAGTTAAGGTGTTTTGTAAAATAATTCATGTGCCTTCTGTATGATTCCACATTTGCATTCATGTCTAAAATAGTTTTTGTGTATATTTTATGTTTGAGAATGATTCATTATGTCAAAGAGTTTGAGAATTTACTTTGAAAACCCTTTTAATTCATGTCCTACAATCATTTTTAACATCCTCCATGCTACTTTAATCTAACCACCCATTTTTTTGGTAATAGTACTTAATTAAGTTTGCACGCATCATTTGAGCCCATTTTAAAAACATACACATCAATGTCTATTGTGTAATATGATATCATTTTATTTATTTAATTTTGACATTTAGATTTTGTCCTCATGTATATAATGTGGTTGATAGATATAGGTTACACTATACACTTCCACATTCTAAGCGAATGTGTCAAGTCCACAAACACACAGGGATCATAAGGTCACTGTATAATACCAATACTATTTATATAAAATATCCTCTATATTATTTGTGTGACTTCCACCCAATAAATACTAATGATTCCATTGTGATGGATTCCCTTTGATTATTCGTAGATACAATAAAATGTAATCTATTTTTTAATGCATCTATAGACCCAATAAAACCTGCCAAGGATTTTATGAGGAGACTGAGTGATAATTTGGGATGGTGAGACATGTTAGAATAATGTGCAACCTATGACCAAATAAAAAACTAAAACATTTATATCTTATCCATGTGAATAGTGGTCAAGGAGTCACCAAGGCACAAACTCCACTATGCAGTCATAAGGATATAGATTTAATATTAATATAATATCATTTATAATAGTTCAATTTAAGAAGCTTCATGTGAAAGTAATTATAGGGTCACTTTATAAGTCCACACATTCATCATGATCATAGAGCTAAGAATGTCACAGAGTCATGGATTTTATGAATGTTCACAGGGTATGTCTCAAGGGCATGGTGAGTAAAGTTGAACCTTAAGATCCTATAGTTACATTGGAGAGTCCTATAATAAAATTATGGAGGATTATATTCCAATAAAGGCAATCAAGAAAAGGAAACATGTTTTCACTCACAATGAAAACTTGCTTTAGGGATCAAAAGTTGGTCAGTCTAATACATAAATTTTATACGGCATGCCCAATCAATGAACTAACTTCATAATCACATCCAGTTGGGAGTATAAATTAAATAATGACCTTATTCCACAATCTTTAAACCCTTGAATTCAAACATTGTAAGCGTTTGGACATATTTTTTAAGATAACCTTATTGTTCTTAATGAGAAAAATGAAACAAAATTTGCACAACCATTACAGTGAAAACATGAGGGGTAGAGATGAACCATAAGATCCTACAATTTTAAGGGGGAGTTTTTTAAGAAAAACACATAGGATTTATCTTTCTCTTGTGACAAGGAAGAAACGGTGACATGTTTTATCTCACAGTGAAAAAATTACATTTGGGACCAAAAGTTGGTCTATGTAACACATAAATTTTAAACCACACAAGAAACAAAGGAACTAGATTCATGGTGACATTTGGAGGGAATATAAACATAATAATGACCTTTTTTGGTTTTTTTTAGTCCCCAGACTCAAAAATTACTGGTGGTTAGATGCATGTCTTAAGCAAATCTTACCATTCTTAAGGGGAAAACATAATGAAAGTTGCACAACCATTGTACACATATTATGAGGTAAAATGACAAATTGTAAGATTATATAGTTGTACGGGGGAGTCCTTTAAGCACCCAATAGAGGAATATCCTCCACTAAACATGTGGAAGAAACGGCATCTTGTTTTTCCTCTTAGTGGAACATTGCTTGAGGGACCAAAAGTTTTTAGTATAATGTGCAATGTTTTAACTATGTACCCAATCGATGAAACATATTTGCAGATGCATCCATATGGGAATATAAACTCAAAACTTGTAGGTTACTGAATGCATCCCTTAAAAAAATCTTGTCGTTTCTAATGGGAAGAACATAATGAAATTTATGCATCTAATGCACATAAATTGTGAGGTGAGATATAATTGTAATCTCTTAAAATTGCATTGGGAAGTCATCTAACCAAACCATATAATATTATTTTCCACTCGTGATGAGGAATAAATGAAGGCACATTTTCTCTCATGGTGAAAACATGCTTTAGGGACCAAAAGTTGGTCAGCATAATGAACAAATTTTGAACCATATTCGTAGACACATCCAAATGGGTATATAAATGCAATAATGAATTTTTTCTAGTAGTTGTTAGTCACTAGACTCAAAACTTGTAGGTGGTCAGATGCATCCCTAAGAAAATCTTGTTATTCTTAAGGGGAAAATGGAATGAACTTTACGTAGTCATTGCACATAAATTTTTTATGGGTAAATATAAACTGTAAGCTATGAAATATGGATGAGGGAGATCTCTAAGCACCACATAGAGGATTATCTTCTAGTCATGATGAGTAAGAAATGGTGGAATGTTTTCTATTGCAACGAAAACATGCTTTACGGATAAAAGTTAATTAGTATAACACAACTTTTAAACCATGTATCCAATTGACAAACCCTATTCATGGACACATCTAAATGAGCATATAAACATAAGAGTGGAATTTATCTACCCTCCATAAGCCCCCACAATCAAAACTTATAGGCAGTTGGATGCATTAATCATGATCATTTTTTTCTTAAAAAACAACAAACACGACATAATAATTCCAATGATAAACCCATAAAACACCTATAATAAGAATAAAAAACTAAATCCATTCCATACACCAAACATTGTAAGGAGAATCCTACTGCCAATAGACCTAATTGAAACATGCCAAAAATGTGAAGGCCACACTACTTATATGTTTGGCCAACACTCATTATTCTTCTCGAGCTTGCATTGAATATTTTTATGGTTGTGACATTAAAATTACCATCAATTTAAACCTAGGTACTAGTTTATACATTTGAAAACCATATGGTGGCTTCAATGGCTCCAAGGTAATACTAGATTTTCTGTGAGCTTTTAGGGACGTCTCTTACCATGCAACATCCTATCGTTTACCTACTGATCTAATGAGATTTCCTATTGCACCTGCAACCTTGTGACTACAAATTGTTAGGATGATGCCACATGGTAGCATCTTGATATCCCACTATCCTAGAGGCATCACATTCTGTACAACCCATTCTAGGATCATAGGTCATCAAGATGATGCCATGTGGCAACACCCACAGACCCACTGGCTTGAAGGCTCCATACTTTGTATAGCCAAACATAGGATCACAAGTCATCGAGATGATGCCATGTGGAAAAATATCATAATCCCATAAATCTAGAAGAAAATTTATTGTATGGTCATTTCTAGGACTCTGGGTCATTGAGATGATGCCATGTGGCAACATCTCATGAGCCTACTAGCCCAAAGGGAAACTTCTTATATGGTCATTTTTAGGATTATGAGTTGTCTAGATCATATCACATGGAAACATCTTATAAGCCCACTAGCCTAACATTAATGATACGTCAAACCATGCTGACATCACTTTTGGGTTCACAGGAAAGTGACATATGGCTTCCTTTGAACTAACCATTCAAAGTCATGAAATTGACTACAAAAAAAATGAGACAAAAGACCAAGGCAATAAATTAGCTAAGGCAAAAGGGTTACAAAAGGACCAATTTATAAATATAAAGGCAAGGTTTACATCGATGATAAAGACACCACCTAGAGCTTGATTAAGGTAGAATGACATGAAAAAGCCTAATGAATGGCCAAGGCAAATGCTATGCAAGGTGAGTTTCTCAAATGGATACAACTAAGACAAAGTGACATCAGGTGTAGTCAAAGTCATAAATTGACAAAGGCTCGAGATGGAGTAAAACTCAAAAATGACTTAGAGATTTAGGGCTCATTAAGGCAATAGAAATGCCTATGTAGGTTACTATTAACTACTTAACCAGACAAAGTCTTCCTTCTTTAATATAGATTTTGCAATAAAGTCCATCATCACATAAGTGATAGAACAAGAAGGTGCCGAAGCAATAGGTCTTTCAATGCTAAACCAAAATTCTCATTGGTTTAGTCAACATGCAACCCATTTGAGAGATTGGACTTTTGACTAAAAACTCAATAGTAAAAAGTGGAATCCACTCATAACAAGGACTAATATGGGGAATCAGTTGAATGATTCGATTGGTAATGGCCCTTTGCTCATTTCATTCCTTGCATGATCTTGGTTCAATAAACTAAACCATATATATTTAAAGGAGAAACTTACACAAAATATAGAGGTTATTCTCAGCAAGTCATAAATCAAATAACTCATAGTCATTTATTAGAAAATCCATAAGCAAAATGGATCTCTCATAATCAAATGACTCCTTACTAAGAGGATAAATATAAATGGTTATGATTAGCTATGACTCCTTTTTAAAAAAGGTTCAACACAAAGACAAATTAAATTTGTATTCCTTAATGTCATAATAATACCAAAAAACATTAGTGTTTAACTCATTGAATCAAGCTAAATTGTTATTCCTAATAACGATTCCATAGCTATTTATTTGAGTTCCACTCGAATTTGCATAAGCTCAATCCATTGAATCACAACACTTTATGATTACAAAGGAATACATGATGCTCATAAAAAAGCCACTCAATACAAATATTTAAGGAAATCCATATGTTTATTTAATTTAAAAGAGCCCAAAAGGCTAAAGGACATTTCATACATATTAGATATTTCTAAAAGTCCGATAACCTCAAGTATTCATGTAGATACAACTCAATTTAACACTAAATTTTTAGCACATAAAAAATATATATTTTATTCCCTAGTTGGAATATTATCCCAAACTTTATTTTTAAAAAGAATATTACAAACATGTTGACTGTTGTAACATTAATACTACAATAGATTTCATCCATTAATTTACATAAACAAGAGGCACATATCTAAGCTTGATCACATACAGAAGAACCCAAAAGTCTTCAATGACACTCCACATCCACTCTAAATCATTTGTTGGCCATTATAAGGAAGTCTCACCACCCAACCTTTTGTCAGCATTAAGTTACTACTCTAGATGCCCCCGAGCTCGAGACTCACAAATTTAATCATGATTGTATCACTTGGCTAAGGCAAGGTTGGGTATCTAAGCAAGGGTATTATACGCAATAGAATACCATTCACCTCATACATTCCTATTCTTGATTCTTACCCAAAGAGATTATAATCTTAGTAAAATCAATCAACATTCAAATGAACATTCAAGTGAAGTAATACATTCAAGAGTATTAATTAAGTAGGAAAATTCACATGCCAAGACCTACTTAAAGTTTAGGATAGAAACAAGATACCATCACTATAATTCTTCCTTCCAAAAGTCATAGGAAGGTCGAGCAAACTACCATCATGTTTCATTATGAGAGGGATTAACATCCTCTATTATGAAATTCACAGGAGGCCTTGGCATTCTTCCACTGTGACAATGTTTCTCATATATCACAACTACTCAATTTCTCAATAACCTAAAAAAATACACAAGAGATCCAGATACTTTATGCAATTAAGGAAGAACAAACCTCTCCAAAGTCTTCAAGGGGAAAGGATAACATGGAGTCAAATGCTCAACCATGAATAACCAATAAAATAAGTAGAATAAACCAAGTGGTCTTATTACCCTGAAATCAAGAAGATGAAGCAAATAATATATAAATTCATTCAACTTAAACATTAGAAAACATAATTTAAAAATGAATACCACCTATCAAACTTTAGACTGCCTGGGCACTATCCTCCAACTATCTAGATTCGGCTCTCCTAACCTATTGATCCTATATGTTGCTTCTCCTTCTTTTATGGTAAGTCAAATTTTTTTCAAATTGGCAAAAGTCCCTAATTAAGATAGCTCAGCTAATATATCAAGACATTTTAGGATTACCTAGCCACCGACCTCTCGCTAGCCATATCTCATTAAGGGATGCTATTTTCTATGCTTAGTTAAGGTGCATGATAGCTCTTGCAGACTTATATGGTTTCTTCCTTGGTTCACTTACCTCCCTTCCCACTAGATTTTAGTCTAAGGAAATCAACCCAAATATATATCATTCATCCACTAGACAAATTAAATGTTTCCTAAAAGATCCTATGGCTTGGTAAAAATAAGTTTCATCAACCAGGATTAAAGGCTAGCCGTCTAACACAACCACTAAGTCAACAAAGGTGAAAGACAAATGTTTAGGCAATTGAAAACTTAGCAAGGTTTTAAAAAAGGTTAAGGTAACTGATTAGTGATAAAGCCATGCTTGGTGTAGTCTCTTTCCCTTTTTATCCCTTTTCTTGTACCTGCACACTAGATTCACACATCAAATTCCTCTAGTACAATAATCAAAGCTATAAAATTTAGTCAAACAATGAATTTAATCAATTATCCATAGTCACACATTCATGAAATATGAACATTTACATAGATAATTTCATGTGCTTTAATATAAAATTATTTGCTAATTTATCAACTTAGGAGCAATCATTCAAACATGATTTAAGTCAATATATCTTATAGACAATCCATTTTTATAAGGAAAAATAAACATAGCATCAGACTTTCATAAGTGAGCAATCAAAACATGATTTTATAATATGTCTTTCTCATGGTTCCCAACACATGAAAAACATTCATAAATCCTTGCATGCCTTAGCTGGACATGTCTTAAAAACATAATTCCATAATTAAAACATAAAATTCATAGTTCTATAGTCATATTTCCCAAGATGAACACTATGCAAAATAGGGCCTTACACCCCCCTCCCCTTAAATAAAATTTTGCATAGAAGTCATTGAAAGAGGTAAGGATACTGAACCCTCAAAGGTGAAACATTTTCCCAAGTTGCTTTGATTTCATCATATTTATCCTATTTGACCTTGACCTAATCTAGGTCTCTACATTGAAGTGCCAACATCCTAACACCAAAATCTTGATGGGCTCCAAAGTCATAGCTCCATCGGTCTCGACCTACAAGGCCATCCAATCTAATACATTACCAATGTCAATAACATACTGACATAAAAAAATACATGAAATACATCGTGAATATGAGATAGGCTAGGTGGCAAGGTTAGTCTATAATCTATTGGGCCAATGGTCTCTAAGATCTCAAATGGTCTAACAAGATGAGGTGCCAACTTTGACCCTTTTAGATAATAAATGGGGATATTTTTGGGTTTCACCCTCAAGATAAATTTATCATCAATATTAAAATGTTGATCAATTCTTTCTACATCAGCATACTTCTTCTGTCAATCCCTAGCAGTCTTTCAATGTTGTTGTATCTTAACCAATTGTCACTTCATGTCTTCTAATATGGTAGGCCCAACCATGACTCTATCCTCAAATTGGTGCCAACTCAATGGGGTTATACAAGATTGACCATACAAAACCTGAAAAGGTGCCATATTTAGTAAAATATGATAACTATCATTGCAAGCAAATTCCATAAGATACAAATAATCTTCCCAACGAGATTGTTGATCCATAACATCCATGCACAACATGTCTTCCAAGACCTAATTGAACCTCTTAGTCTACCCATCAATTTTGGGATGGTAGGAAGTACTAAAATTGAGTTGAGTGCCTAATGCCTTTTTCAAGGAAGTCCATAAGTGAGAAGTAAAAACTAGATCTCAATATGAAATAATCTTATGGGGAATGCTGTGTAATCTAACAATGTCATCCAGATAGACCTTTGCCACTGAATTGGCATTGTAAGTGGCCTTTGTGGGATATGATGAAGTAGGCAAGCCTAAAATAAAATCCATGGAGAAAGTGCCCCATTTCCATTTTAGAATCTCATGAGGATATAATAATCTTACTAGATGTTAATTCTTAGCCTTACCTTATGGCACTCCAGACAATGAGATAAAAATTTAGTGATATCATGCCTTAAAACCACCCAATGGTATAATTTCTTTAGCTCATAATGAATTTTATTAACTCCAGGGTGTGCTTGGTAAGGAGTTATATGTGACTCTAACAAAATCAGCTCATGCAAGCCACCTACAAAAGGAACATATATATGCCCTTTATGGAGCAATAGGCCATCCAACTCAAGAGAATAAAATTTTAACTTACCTTTTAAATTCATACCATAATCCATCAGCTATCTTAATTCTAAATAAAATTGATCCTATAGAATCAAATTCAAAATTTGCCTCTAAAGATTAGTTCACAAACTCATTGCTACCAACTCATGACACCTTCTACTCAAGGCATAAACAAATACATTCTCTTTTCCTTTGATATACAAAATTTCACAATCATATTAACACAACAATTCCATACAATGCCTTTGACATGCATTGGGGTTAGGTTGATTGAACAAATGCTGCATACTTAAGTTATCTGTCTTTAAAACAAAATGATAACCACACAAAAAGTGTTGCCATATTAAGTAATCATGAATGATGGTTATAAATTCTAAATCATACATGGGATATCCTCACTCATAAGCTTTGAGTTTTTGAGATTAATACACAATAAATTTACCATCCTACATAAGTATAGCTCCTAATACTTCCTTCGATGTATCAATGCAAATAAATAATTATCCCATAGGATTAGGCACAACCAAAAATGGTGAATTAGTGAGTCTCTCTTTTAGAAATTGAAAAGCTTCTTCAAACTTTTCTATCCAAACAAACTTATTTCCTTTCTTCTGAAGTAAAGTGATGGGATTCACAATTCGAGATAAATTCTCAATAAAGTATCTATAGTAGCCTACCAATCCCATGAAGATATGTACCTTTGCAACATTTATGGGCACTATCCATTCCAAAATGGATCAACTATTGGAGGGATCTATAGAGATTCCTTCTCTTAAAATGATATGTCCAAGGTACTACACTTCACACTATGCAAAATCATACTTCTCTAATTTTCTAAACAACTAATTTCTCTCAAAACCTATAGGATTTGCCTTAAATGGTCCTCCTTTTCCTCTTCATTCTATGAATAAATTAGAATGTCATCTAGAAACATTAACACAAATTGATCTAGGAAGGTGCAACACACACCGTTCATAAGACTCATGAACACTGCTAGATCATTCACCAACCCAAAAGGTATAACTATGAATTTATAATGCCCATACTACGTTAAAAATATAGTTTTATGAATATCAAGCTTTGTGATGGACAACTGGTGGTATCCTTATTTTAAATCAATATTAGATGATACCTTATCTCCCCACATCTAATCAAATAGATCATCAATTCTAGGCAAGGGGTAATGATTCTTAATCATCACCTTATTTAGTTGGTGGTAATCCATGCATAACCAAAGGGATACATCCTTCTTCACAAAGATTATTGGTGCTCCCTATGGAGACACACTAGGATGAATGAGTCCTTTCTCAAGGGGTTTCTCAAACTACATATTGAGTTCACATAAGTGAGGTGTGGTCATCCGATAAGGTGCCTTTGAGATGGGATGAGCCTTAGGCACTAAGTCAATTCAAAAATCAATCTCCTATGGAAGTAGCATACTTGGAAATTCATCTCGAAGCACATCAATAAATTCCCATAGAATAGGATGATCATCTAGAGAAGCCTTCTCTAACTCATCTGACCTATCACTCACCATGATAGCAAACATATGATAACATTTATTCAAGATTATCTTAAGATATATTTTAGAGATCATGTAAAAGGAAATAGGTTTAATAACTCCAGATATTATCATAAGAGTCCTATGGTCATCCTCACATTTAATAACCTTGTCATTGCAATTTAATTCAGATTTATGAGTCGAAAGCCAATCCATTCCCAAGATAACATCATAGGTGCCCAAAGGAATTATACACAAGTATACAGTAGTGGAAAATAAACCTAGGTCTAAAACACAACTACTCACTAAAAAGCTAACAAACATCTTTGTCCTCAAGGCCAACTTTACTGCCCAACTCTCTAATTGCCTTACAACCACTAGCCCACAATGGTCCATGATGGAAAGTGAAATGAGGAAATCTAAAGTGAATAAAAAAAATAGAAATTAAAATTACTTCTATCATACCTATGGTCTCTATGACTATGGATTAGTGTTCATTTTTGTGGTCATCCATTGCTACATAGATTCTATGTCCTCGATCCACATCACCCACTGTCTGCTTTGAAATTGAGGCCTTTTGCTTGCTGGCAGTTAATGTTCCAAGAGGAAAATCTCATGCAAAATGATCAAAATATATTCATGTGAAGAAAACACCATTATGATGGTTTTTCCCTAAGGGGATCTAATTGTTTGAGGTCCAAAAAAAGCAATTGACCCTGAAGGTCTCACCTCCTTAAATTGAGGAGCCTACACAGTCCTAGACTACTGATAGTTTAGATTTCCAGCCTCACCATGTCTTCAACAATATTCATTCATCTGATTCTAGATCCTAATCCATTTAGAGTGGTTACTCTCTTTTTGAGGTTGTTGAAGGGGTAGGGGTCTAAAATTGGATTGATCTACTCTCTAGCCTCTCCTAGGTATAGGTTGTGCACTTTGTAACCTTGAGTCACACTAAAAATGTAATTTGCTTGTAAACTTCTCTTATGCATCTTGAGTCTTTCCCTAAGACTCTTTATCCAAATAGGCCTTATCAACTACCATTGCTAAGGTAGTGAGAGCCAAAATGTGCATTGTGCTAGCCAACTCAAGATTTAGGCCCCTAATGAACCTATTTACTTGGATCATCTCATCTATGTAACCCTATACATATCTAATCAAATCCAAAAAATAACACCCATACTATGCTATTATGCTACTCCCTTATCTAAGGTCATGAAACTCATCCAACTTCTTCTACACATACCAGGGAGATGAGTAGCATGATATAAAATGCTCCTTGAATAATTCCTAAGGGAAACTAGTGTCAAATGGAGCTTCTACTCCTCACCTTCCCACCATATCTTGGCTACATTTTTGAGAAGATGGGTGCCTAAACAAGCCTTCATGTTGGACTCACAATCATATAAGGTGCAACATCCTCTCATGCTTACCAACCAAGCTTATGCTACAAACCCTTATTGAGTCCCATTGAAAGTCAAAGGATGTAGCCTGATAAAATCCTTAACAAGGTCACCTGGTGTAGGTCTAAGAAGATGGTCTAAATCTTATCTCTCTCATCACTCACCATGGTGATGCAATTCTATATCACCCTCAAAATAGTGTCAGGGAGGACTCCTAAACCTCTCTCTTTCCCTTTCAATTGATACTTCATCATCCTGGGAATGTCATAGAGAGTTCCTTTTTGCTTCATGCTTAACTATAGGCAATATCTCTTGTAAGATGTCTTGCATATGTTGCATGGATAAGAGGAATTAAGGTAAAATTTCATTTAGTCCCTATTGATTGGGAGGCTCATGCTTACCAAGGGGATCCTCTTCATGACATGCTCAACATATTCTTCTCATTATGCATACAATTGGTAGGACATCAAAATACATGTAGAAACCAAGAATGAGTTTAACTATCCAAATATCTTATGATTTCAATCAAGATCTAATACCTAAATATCATGGCCATTTTTTATTAAAAACAACAAACATGACACAATAATTTCAGTGATAAACCCACAAAACACCTATGAATAAAAATAGATAACCGAATCCATTCCATACATAAAACATTGTAAGGAGAGTCATGTTACTACTAATAGACCTAATCAAAACATGACAAAAATGTGAAGGCTACACTCCTAATTTATTTGGCTAGCACTTGAAATTCTTCTTGAGCTTGCATCAAAGATTTATACACTTGTGACGTTAAAATGATTTTTAATTTAAACCTAGGTCCTAACTAATGTATTCAATAACCATGTGGAAACTATAATAGATCCAAGGCCATGCTAGCTTTTCCTTGAGCTCTCAAGGACTTCTCTTCCCATGAAACATCCTATTGTTTACCTGCTAGTCTGATGAGCTTTTAATTTGCACCTACAACCCTAGGTTTATAGACTGTCAAAATGATATAATATGCCAACATCCCATTATCCTGTTAGCCTAGTAGCTTTGCATTATATACGACCCACTCTAGGATCATGGATCATCGAGATGATATCACATGGCAACATATCATGAGCCCCCTAACTTAAAGGCTTTACACTTTATATGGCCAACTCTAGGATCATAGGTTTCTAGGATGATTCTATGTGGTAGCATCTTACAAGCCTGCTAGCCTAGAGGTAAACTTATTGTATGGTCATTTATGGGATCATGAGTCACCAAGATGATACCACATGGTAACATCTTGTAAGCATGTTATCCCAGAGGCTAACTTCTTATATGATCATTTTCAGGACCACTGGTCATCAGGATGATTCCACGTGACAACATCCCATGAGTCCACTAGCCCAACATCGACCGTACATTAGACCATGTTGATTTCACTCCTAAGTTTGTGGGAATTTGAAATGTGGCTTCCTTTGAACCAATAGTTCAAAGTTGTGAAATCAACTAAGGCAAAAATGAGACAAATGACCAAGGCAATAATTTGACTAAGGTAAAAAGGTGATGTAAGGACTAGTTTAAAAGTGATGAAGGCAATGCTTATGTAGATGATTGAGATGCCACCTAGAGCCTGATTAAGGTAAAATGTTGCATAAGAACCTGATGAATGGCTAAGGCAAATACTATGTAAGGAGAGTTTCCCAAACGACTAAGATCAAGACAAAGTGACATTGGGTGTAGTCTTAATCATAAATTGACTAAGGCCTAAGCTAGATTACAACTCAAAAATGACTTGAAGAGTTAGGGATCAATAAGGAAATATAAATCCTTGTGCAAGTTACTATTGACTAATTAACCAGATAGAGTATTTCTTTTTCAATATAGATTCTATAAACAAGGTTAACATCACATAAGATATTTAATAAGAAGGTGACCAAGAAATAAGTCTTTCAACACTAAACCAAAATTATCATTAGTTTATTTGACATGCAACCCATTCAAGAGATTAGACTTCTCACTAAAAACTCAATGGTAAAAAGTGGAATCCACTCATAATGAGGACTGATTTAGATACTCATTCAAATTATTTGAATGTTAATGACCCTTGGCTCATTTCATTCCTTTCATGATCTTAGTTCAATCAACTAAGCCATATATATTTAAAGGAGAGATCTATGAAAATTATAGAGGTTGTTCTTAGCAAGTCTTAAATGAAATAACTCGTAGTCATTTATTAGAAAAGCCATAAAGTAAAATGGATATCTCATAATCAAATGACTCCTTCCCAAGGGGATAAATGTAAATGGTCATGATAAGCTACGACTCTTTTTTTTTAAAAGTTTGACACAAAGACAACTTAAGTTTGTATTCCTTAATGGCATAATAATACCAAAAAACATCAATGTTTAACTCAATTAATCAAGATGAATTATTATTCCTAATACCAATTACATAGATATTTATTTGAGTTCCACTCAAATTTGCACAAGCTCAATCCATTGAATCATAATACATTATGATTACAAAGGAAGACATAATGCTCATAAACAAGAAACTCAATACAAATATTTAAGCAAGGAAATACATCTATTTATTTAATTTCAAATATCCCAAAAGTATAAAGGATATTTCATACATATTAGATCCTTCCAAAGGTCCCATAACCCAAGTATTCATGTAGATATAACTCAGTTTAACACTGAAATTTTAGTACATAGAATATATATTTTTTCCCTAGTTGAAATATTATCCCCAAACTTTATCTTTAACAATAATATTACAAGTAGGTTGACTGCTACATCATTAATAATACAACATATTTCATCTATTAATTTACATAATCAAGAGGCACATCTCTAAGCTTGATCACATATATACAAACCTAATACTATTCAACGACATTCCACATCTGCTCCAAAGCATTTGTTGGCCATTAGAAGGAAGGTTTACCACCCAACCTTCTGTCATCATTAGGATGATGCTCTAGATATCCCTAAGATCAAGACTCCCAACTCTGAGCATGTTTGTATCACTTGGCTAAGGAAAGGTTGGGTATCTAAGTAAGGATATTAGACACAAGGGAAGACCATGCACCTCTTATAATCCTATTACCTATTATTACCCCAATATATTCCAATATTAGTAAAAGTAATCAACATTCAAATGGACATTCAAGTGAAGTAAAACATTCAATAGTATTAATTAAGCAGGCAAACTCACATGACAAGTCCTGCAAAAAGTTTAGGATATCAAGGTGATACCATCACTCTAACTCTTCCTTCCAAAATTCATAAGAGGGTTAAAAAATCTATCATCTTGTCTCATCATGAGAGGGTTTAATATATTCTAGTATGACATTCATAAGAGGGTCAAGCATTATACCACCATGCACAACACAGGAGGACTTGACATTCTTCCACTGCGAGGATGTTGCTCATAGACGAATACTACTCAATGTCTCAATATCCTAAAAAAATAAACAAGAGATCCATATATTTCATGAAATTAATGAGGAACAAACCTTTCCAAAGTCCTCAAGGGATAAGCACAACATGGTAGCCAATGCTCAACCATGGACAAAAAATAAAATAGGTGGAATAAACCAAGTGGTATTAATCCCTTGAAAGAAAGAAGAGTAAGCAAATAATATATCAATTTATTCCAATTAAACAACAAAAAACATAGTTTAAAAAGGAAGCCCATATGTCAACCTTTAGACCACCTAGGCACTATCCTCTAGTTGTCTAGATTTGGATCTCCTAATCTCATAGTTTAAAAAGGAAGCCCATATGTCAACCTTTAGACCACCTAGGCACTATCCTCTAGTTGTCTAGATTTGGATCTCCTAATCTATTGATCCTATCTGCTGCTTCTCCTTATTTTTTTCTAAGTCAAATTATTTTCAAATTGGCAAACATCACTAACTAAGGTAGGTTGAATACTATATAAAATCATTTAAGGATTATCCAACCACCAACGTCTCACCAACCATGCCTCATTAAGGGACATTATTTTCTATGGTTAGTTAAGGTGCATGACAGCTCTTGCAGACTTTTGTGGTTGCTTTCTTGGTTCACTTACCTCCCTTCCCACTATATTTGAGTCTAATTAGATCAATACAAACATCTTTCAGTTAGCTACTAGATAAATTAGATGCTGGCTACAAGATCTTACATCTTGACAATAATAAGTTTTACCAACTAGACTTAAATGTTATCCATCTAACACAACCACTAAGTCAACAAAGGTGGTAGATGGATGTTTAGGAAACTAAAAACTTATCAAGGTTTTAAAAAATGTTAAGGTAACTTATTAGTGATAAAACCATGCTTGGCATAGTCTCTTTCCTTCATTAGCCTTTTTCTTGTACCTACACACTCGATGCACACATCAAATTCTTTTAATCTAATAGTTGAAGCTATGTAATTTAGTCAAATAATGAATTTAATAAATTATCCAGGATCATCATGTGCTTCAATATACAATTATTTGCCAATTTATCAACTTAGGAGTAATAATTCAAACATGATTTAAGTCAATATATCTTATAGACAATCAATTTTCATAAAGAAAAATAAGCATAGAATCATACTTTCATAAGTGAGCAATCAAAACATGATTTGATAATAGGTCTTTCCCATGGTTCAAAAGACATGAAAAGCCTTATTGAATCTTTACATGTCTGAGCTGGATGTGACATTACAACATAACTCCATAATTAAAACATAAGAGTCATAGTTCCATATTCATCTTTCCCAAGATGAGCACTATGAAAAATGGGGCCTTACAACGTCCCATAAGAAAGTCTTATCATTATTAAGGGGGAAAATATAATGAATTTTGTGAAGTTATTTCAAGAGAAACATGAAGAGTAGAGATGAATAGTAAGATCCTAAATTCTTACGAGGGAGTCCCATAATAATCCCAAGGAGGATTATCTTTCACTCGTGATGAGGAATAAAAGGTAAATGTTTTCATGTGTAGAAAAAAATTACTTTAGGGACCAAAATTTGGTCAGTACAACACATAAATTTTCAACCATGCACCCAATAGACAAACCAGATTTGCAATCACATATGGATAAATGTATAAACATAATTACTTTTTTTTTCATCTATCAGACTTAAACTCAAAAGTTATAGGTGGTCAGACTCATCCCTTAAGAGAATCTTGTCATTTTTAAGGGGATAAATAAAATGAAATTTTCACAATCATTGTAAAAAAACCATAAGGTAAAAAATAAACTATAAGATTCTATGATTTCATGGGGGAGTCCTCTAAAAATCACCTAGAGTAATATTTTCTACTTATGATGAGGAATAAATGGTGTCACTTTTCCTTGCAATGAAACATTATTTGAGGGACCAAAAGTTAGTCATTATAACATGTAACTTTTGAACCATGTACCCAATCAATGAATCATATTGGTAGACACATAAAAATGGGAATATACAAAAAGTAATGAAATTCATCCACCCTCTATCAGTCCCTAGACTTGAAACTTGTAGGCGGCTAGATGAATCCATTAACAAACTCATCTTTCTTAATAGAAAAAATAGAATGAACTTTGTGCAACCATTATACACAAACCATGAGGGGTAAAGATGAACCATAAACTCTTCTAATTTCATCGGGAGGTTTTATAACCAAACATTTTATTATTTCCTTCCAATTGTGATTAGGAAGAAATAGAGGCACATTTTCTCTCATAGTGAAAACATACTTTAGGGACCAAAAATTAATTAGTATAATGAGTAAATTCTTAACCATATTTATAGACACATCCAGATGGGTATATAAATTAAATAATGACATTTTTACACCTTAGATATATCCGTTGACGCTAAACTTATAGGTGACTAGATGCATTCCTTAAGAGAATCTTATTGTTCTTAAGGGGGAAAATATAATGAACTTTACATAGTCATTGCATGAAAACCATTAGGGGTAGAGATAAATAATAACCTATTAAATATGAATGAGGGAGTCATATAATCAACCATATAGGATTATATTACATTCATGATGAGGAAGAAATGGTGGCACATTTTCCTCACAATAAACATGCTTTAGGAACCAAAAGTTAGTTAGTATAACACAACTTTTGAATCGTGCACCAAATCAATGAACTATCTTCATGAAAACATAAAAAAAATAATGGTATTTATCTTCCATCAATAAACACATATAATTGAAACATAACATAACATAACAAATTTTATGCAACTATTACAGTAAAACTGTGAGGGGTAGAGACAAACTATAAGATATTAAAATTTCATGAGGGATTATTCTAAGCATCCCAAAGAGGATTATATTTAACTAAATATGAGGAAGAAAAGGTGATATGTTTTCTCTCATAGTGATAATTTCGTTTAAGGACCATTATTTGGTCAATATAATGTGCAAATTTTGAATCAAATGCCTAATCGATGAACCATCTTCATGGACATATTTGGATGGGAATATAAAATAAAGAATGAATTTCATCCACAAATTTTCATTCCAAAAACTTGAAAATTTTAGGAAGCATGATTCATCCTTTATAAGAATCTTATCATTCTTAAGGGTAAAAGTGGAACAAACTTTGTGTAACTATTACACTCAAATTATGAAGGATGAAAATGAACCTCAAGTTATATAGTTTCATGAAATATTCATATAATAACCTGATATAATATTATATTCAGTTGTGATAATGAAAAAATGGTGATTCATTATATCTCACTACAAAAATATGCTTTAAGAAGTAAAATTTGGTCAGTATAACATGCAACATTTGAACTATGCACCCAATCAATGAATCATCTCCATGAAGACATCTAAATGGGTGTATAAATGAAAGAAAGACATTAATATACCCTATTTAAAATCCAAAATTTAAATCTTTCAAGTGTTCATATGCATCCCTTAAGAGAATATTTTTTGTTCTTAAAGGAAAAAATGGAATGAACTTTACACAGTCATTGCACATAAACCGTGAGAGGTAGAGAAAAATCACAAGCTTCAAAATTTATATGGTGAAGTCATATAAGCACATAATATAGGATTATATTACAATAATTATGATTAAAAAATATGAGACTTTTTTCATCTCAAATTGAAAAAATGCTTTAAGGATACAAAAGTGGTTAGTATAATGCACAACTTTTGAACTGCACACCCAATTGATGAACTGCCTTCAAAAACACATCCAAATGGGAATATAAATGAATGAATGAAATTAATAAACCCTATTTAATCACCAAAAATACATAATTTTAAGGTTTTTGGATTCATATTTCAATATAATTTTCTCATTCTTAAGAAAAAAACATAACGAGCTTTGTGCAACCATTGCATGTAAACTGTGAGGGGTAGAGATGAACTGTAAGCTCCTAAATTTGAATGCAAACCATGAGTGGTAGAGATAAAAATTAAGATCATAATTTTTTGAATGGAGTCATATAATTAACCCTATAGGATCCTATTCCACTTGTGATGTGGAATAAACAAAGACATTTTTTCTCTCGTAGTGAAAATATGGTTTAGGGACCAAAATTTGGTTAGTATAACATAAAATTTTTGAACCATGTGAAAAATAAATGAATATTAGTTTTATTCATGTAAAATTAGGTGTATAAATAAAATAGTAACCATATACCACCATCCATTAGTCCCCAAATGTGAAACTTGTAGGCAGTCATACACATCCCTTAGGAGAATCTTTTCATTCTTAAGGAGAAAAATATAATGAACTTTGTGCAACAATTTTAGGAACAATGTGAAAGTTAAATTAAAAAAATGAGATAATAAAATTTAATGGGGTATTATTATAGTCACCCCTAATAGCATTATATTCCACTCATGACATGGAAGAAATAGTGGCACACTATCTCTTGCAATGAAAAATTACTTTAGGAAGCAAAAACTAGGTAGTATAACACAATTTTTTTAAATGGCACACTTAAGCAATGAAAATTATTCTTGATCACATCCAAATGGGAATTAAAATTAAATATTTAAATTTTTATACCCTCAACCAACCATTATAATCAAAACTTATATGTGACAAACGCATCCTTAAGAGAATCTTATCATTCTCAAGGGAAAAAATAGAACAAACTTTGCATAGCCATTGCATGAAAACCATGAGGGGTAGAGACAATTCATAAGATCCTAAAGTTTCATGGGGGAGTCCTATAATCACATATTATAGTATTTTAATCCATTCAAAATGACTAATAAATTGACACATTTTCTCTCACAATAAAAACTTTATTTAAGGACTTAAAGTTTGTTAGCATAACACATAAAATTTAAACTAAGTGCCCAATCAATGAATCATCCTAGAAGACACATATATATGGGTGTATAAATGTAATAATGACATTTTTATACTCTCCTAGAAGCAAATATTATAGGTGGAAAAACATATCCTTTAAGATAATCTTCTTGTTTTTGAGGAGAAAAAAGGAAACCTGAAAGGAGTAGAGATGAAACATAAGCTCTTAAAATTGCATGGAGGAGTCTTATAAGCATCCCTAGAAGGATTATCTTCCAATAGCAATGAATAAGACATGAAGACACTTTTTATCTCAAAATTAAAACTTAAATTTATGGATCAAAACTTGTTAGATTAAAATAAATGGTGATTAATTCACCATCACACGCTATTATTTGTTTGTTATCATATTGTTTCACCTAATTATTATTATGAGTTTATTTGTTATTCCTCCTTCCCATATTATAGGAGGTTGTTTGGATATCTACTTGTATATATAATATTCCATGTAATATTTTGAATTTAGCAAAATATATGATTATTCATGCTCTATATTTGGTTTCAGAGTATGATTTTTGTTTATGAGGAAAATTGTTAGGGTGTGGAGCTAAAAGCTTCACCTTATTACAAACAAGAGGTTTCTAAGCATGACAGTCACCAGCATCGGTAGGCCACAACTGACATCGGTTAGGGGAGCACAGAAGGAAACCAGCATCGACAGGAGATCGACTGGCATCAGTCGCTTGTGGTGGTCAGAACTGCTGTTGATGAACAGTCAGTTAAGTGAACACGTAGTTTGCATGATGAAGACTAGTTCGAGTCTTTGAGCCGCTTGTCTAATTAGTGTATGCATGAGATCTATATAATAGACTCATGGGCTGTATTTTTAAGTGTTGAACTTGTAGTATCCAAGTGTGGAGCTTGGAGAGTTCTTCCCATGGTGGAATCAAGTAGGATTCCCCATGTATGTAAGATCAAGTTTGATATGCAGGGTGTTGCAGGATCATGGTGGAGATCTACATGTGATAAGTAAGATCAGGTTGGTCTGCATGGATGTGTGTATGCGAGTGTCAAAATAGGATTGATGGGGGAGCAAGATCAAGGTGACAGCAATACATCAGGAGCAGGATCATGGTGAGATCTATTGGTAGTACCAGTTTGTACTCAGTTGTACTAGACGTACAATGAGGTGAACAACAGCTTGTGTAAGTTGTTAGTTGTGACCTGTGAGAGAAGATTACTCAGGTGGGAAGATTACTTGGAGCCCTTGAGGAGGAAGCCTCACAGAGGTGGAAGAAGAGTGTGATCTCTTTATTGTAATTTCCTTTGTAATGAGTTGAATACAATTATGTGTTGCCTCTCATATTCTGTGTATTTTCTCGTTGATAGTTATTTGTTCTTCTAGTTATTTTCGTAATCTTAAGTTGCTTATACAATGGTAATCATGTGTGCTCTTAAATCTGACAAGTTGTGTTAGAGCTTTGGGGAACTTAGGTCCTATCAACTTGTTGGGGATCAACCAACAATTTGATTACACTTATGAAAGCAATAAACATGGAATTAAATCAGAATGATAAGTAACTAGAATGATAAATAGCAAAGAACAAGAGATACAAGAAACCACCCTGAAAACTTGTATTAAACTCTTTACAGAAGGAATACAATTGAAGAAACTTCTTTCTTCCACACCTTTCTCAGATGTACAGATCTCTTTCTAGATCTCTTTCCCTCAAGAGCTCTCTCTCTCAAGTACAATCAACTCCAACAACCTGGAATGATTCAACTATACAATTCTGTACTGTTCTTCAACATACCATTACAATAAGCTAAGAAGATCTAATCCTACATATAGAATTAGGAAACTTGAGCATGCATTTACAACTAATAGTTATGCCTCTTAAACAAGGGCTCTAAAAATAGTCTTACTAATAAAAGAGACGTGGACTTAAGACTATGACTTAATCTCATCATGCAAACACTCGATTTTGTCCTTGAAAATAGCTCTTTGGATGCATAGGTAACCGACATCAGTTCCTGCCTGCTTGCTTGTGATCGACGTCGGCCGATCTCTATCGACGCCAGCATCTTCTAAACTGCACCTGACCGACGTTGATCACTCCTGACTGATGCCAGTGACTGTGTAAACCTACAAACTACAAAATGCTCCTTAGGTGAAGCTTTTAGGCTCCACACCTTAACAATCTCCCACTTGGAGATAAATAGCTGCACCAGTACTTGTACAACAACATCTTCTAGCTCCTCCATCTTCAACTCAATCATGAAGACCAACAGAAGTTGAATGAAGATTCAACTTCTCCTTTGTAACTGGCTTGGTTAACATATCAACAGGATTCTTATCTATATGGATCTTCTCCAGCTTCAACTCACCATCCTCCAATACCTGTCTTATGAAGTGGTATCTAAGCTATATGTGCTTTGTTCTTGAATGAAAGGCTGAATTCTTAGCCAAATGAATTGCACTCTGACTATCACTGTATAATCTGCAACTATCTTGCTCCTTTCCAAGCTCTTCCATGAACCATGTCATCCATATCATCTCTTTGCTAGCCTCTATGACTGCAATATACTCTGCTTCTGTAGTTGATAAGGCAACAACCTTCTGCAACTTTGATATCCAGCTAACCGCCGTTCCACCAATAGTGAAAACAAAACCTGTGGTGCTCCTTCTGCCATCCAAATCACCTGCCATATCTGAATCTACATAACCATGTAGAGAAGTATCTGAACCTCCATAGCACAAATGCCTACTGCTGATTCCTCTCAGATATCTAAGGATCCATTGTACTGCTTTCCAATGTTCCTTCCCTGGATTGGCCATATACTTACTTAGAACTCCCACTGCTTGGGTAATATTCGGTCTAGTACACACCATTGCATACATTAAACTCCTTACTGTGAAAGAATATGGAACTCTACTCATGTACTCTACCTCATCATGTGAATTAGGACATTGTTCTTTACTCAACTTAAAATGTCCAGCCAAAGGTGTGCTTACCAGTTTTGCATCCTGCATATTGAACCGTTTCAACACCTTGTTCACATAATCCTCTTGAGACAAAATCAACCTATGATTTTTCCTGTCTCTCTTAATGCTCATGCCAAGGATTTTATTTGCTGCTCCCAAATCCTTCATAGCAAATGTTTGAGCTAATTTCACCTTAATCTCAGAGATATCCTGCATGTGTGATCCTGCAACTAGCATATCATCTACATATAACAATAGAATAATATATCTACCATTATCCAATCTCTTAAAATACACACAATGGTCAGATTGACACCTACTATAGCCATGCTCAGTCATAAACCTATCAAATCTCAAATACCACTGTCTAGGAGCTTGCTTGAGGCCATACAAGCTTTTCTTCAATCTGCACACTAACTTCTCCTTACCTTTGACCTCAAATCCTTCCAGCTGTTCCATATATATTTCCTCATCCAAATCTCCATGAAGAAACGCTGTCTTAACATCAAGCTACTCAAGATGCAAATCCTCAATAGCAACCAAAGACAATACAACCCGTATAAAAGTCATTTTAACAACAGGAGAAAAAATCTCACCAAAATCAATACCTGGATTTTGTGCAAATCCTTTCACTACCAACCTAGCCTTATATCTCATCTATCCATTCTCACCTTCCTTCAATCTATAGGTCCATCTGTTCTTCAGTGTCTTCTTACCAGCTGGCAACTCAACCAAATCCCATGTTTGGTTCTCTTTCAAGGACTCCATCTCCTCAACCATGCCATGCTCCCACTGACTCTTGGACTCCACCTGTATTGCTTCTTGAAAACTCTCTAGTTCTCCACCATCAATTAGCAATAAATAGAATAATGAAGGGGAATATCAAATTGGAGGCTTACTTAGCCTTTCTAACCTCCTGATGGGTGTCTGAGACTCATCCATAACACGCTATCTACCCAAATTTTCTAACAATGACCGACCTCGATCACTTCCAGGCCTATAACTGGCCGACGTCAGTTTTGCCTAACCGACATCAGTGCCTATCCTACCGACGTTGGTCTCTGTATGATCGACATCGGTTTTTGTTCTGCCGACATCGGTTCCTGCTTGGCTGACGTCGGTCTCTGTGTTTTCCTTTCTGTGATTAATTTTTTCCGTGAGCTCATTTTAGACCGTCACCTTGTCCAATTCTCCATTGCTCTGCCCAGATTGATTCAACTTCTTTAGCTGATCACTATACATCACTTTTTCATTGAAAACAATATCACAGCTCCTAATTATCTTGTTAGTTCCTAGATTCCAAAACCTGAATCTGAAATCATTTGAGCCATAGCCAATAAATGTGCACCTCATAGACTTAGCATCCAGCTTCTTTCTATTTTCCTTATCAACGTGCACAAAGGCTTCACAACCAAAAACATTGAGAAAAGATAGATCTACCTTTTTACCTGTCCATGCCTCTTTTGGAATTCCACCATCCAAAGTTGTAGAGGGTCCTCTGTTAATCAGGTAAACTGTAGTGTCAACAGCTTCTACTCAAAACTCTAAGGGCAAACTAGCATGCAATCTCATACACCTTGCACAATCCATAATTGTTTTGTTCATCCTTTCAGCAATTCCATTCTGCTGAGGTGTCCTTGGAACCATCCTTTGCCTACGGATTCCATGCATATAACAATACCAGTTGAACTTATAGCTGCAGAACTCACCACCATTGTCAGATCTCAGGAACTTCAATCTTCTACCTGTTTCATTCTCAACCATACCTTTCTAAATATTAAAAGTCTCAAATACATCAGATTTCTTCTTACTACAATAGATCCATACCTTTCTTGTAGCATCATCTATGAACGAAACATAGTACTGTGATCCTCTAATAGAAGCAACCTGAGCCGGTCCCCACACGTCTGTGTGAACAAGCTGCAACTTATGCTTCTTCTTTGTTGACTCAGTCTTGAGAAAAATAACTCTCTTCTATTTCCCAAAAACACAGTGCTCACAAAAATCCAGATCTATGCTTTTCAAATCTGAAAGCTTACCTTTAGACTTAAGAATTGACATTCCCTTCTCACTCATGTGGCCAAGCCTTGAGTGCCACAATTTTGCATCCACATCTGAAGCAGATAATACAGAAGGAGAATTGTTAGTAACACAATTACATAAATAGAGAGTACCCACTCTCTTACCTCTAGCCATTACAAGTGCACCCTTGGTCACCTTCCAAGATTTAGTTGTGAGAGTTACTGTACAACCCTCATCCCCTAACTTAATCAAATTCCTCTTCAAGCTAGGAACATGCATAACATCTCTCAACACCCATGTGTTGCCATTCTACATTTTCAGCTACACTTTACCTTTGCCAATAATTTTACAAGGCTCATCATCCCCTAAATACACTATTCCAAAATCTCCATGGATATAGTCACTAAAATATTCTCTATTAGAGGTAGCATGAAAAGATGCACCAGAATCTAAAACCCAAGATTCTATATTATTATGCAAAGAAAATATTAAAGCATCTTGTGCAATACCTGCAACCTTTGCTTCTTCTTTTCCTTCATGCTGATTGTCCTCCTTAGGCTTTGACCAGCAATCTCTGCTTATGTGCCCCATCTTTCCACAATTCCAGCATTGTGGCTTCCTGCCATTTCTGGATTTGGATCTACCTCTCACCTTTGACTTAGACCTTGATCTTCCTTTCTTGCTCTTCTCTTTCTGCCTTCCCCTGCTCTCAAAACTTAAAGTGTTCCCTAATGATTCCTCTGTGCTTTTCCTACGAATTTCCTTATTCAAGATAACACTAACAACATCCTCTACTTTTAAAATATTTGAAGTAGATGCAGTATTACTAACTGTCATTACTAAGCTATGCCAGCTTTCAGGCAAAAAACATAATATTAAAAGAGCTTTAATTTCATCATCAAACACTATATTGACTGAACTTAATTGATTTACAATTCCATGGAAATCGTTCAGATGATTAGATACAGATCCACCTTCCTTCATACGCAAATTAAATAACTGCTTCATAAGATATACCTTATTAGAAGCTGAGGATTTTTCATACAAATTTGCTAAAGTAGTCATTAACTCTACCGTTGTTTTTGCCTGTGATAAATTAGATATCACAGTAGATGCTAGACTCGGTCTTATAGACCCCAGAGCCTTTCTATCAAGAACTTCCCATTCTTCATCATCCATGTCTGTGGGCTTCTTTGCAATCCCACCTAACGATAAGTATAGATCTTTTTGATACAGATAATCCTCTATCTGCATTCTCTAGTGTTGATAATTTTTTCCATTAAACTTCTCCATTCTTAGTTTACTTTCTTCTACCATTGCTTCTCCCACTCAAACAGAAATCCCTGCAGAAACTCCTGCGAGTACCCTATAATCAATACACACTACATAGATCTGAACCACCTGTTAGTGAACCTGAGCTCTGATACCACTTGTTAGGGATCAACCAACAATTTGATTACACTTATGAAAGCAATAAACACAGAATTAAATCAGAATGATAAGTAACTAGAATGATAAATAGCAAAGAACAAGAGATACAAGAAACCACTCTGAAAACTTGTATTAAACTCTTTACAGAAGGAATACAATTGAGGAAATTTCTTTCTTCCACACCTCTCTCAGATGTACAGATTTCTATCTAGATCTCTTTCCCTCAAGAGCTCTCTCTCTCTCAAGTACAATCAACTCCAACAACCTGGAATGATTCAACTATACAATTCTATACTGTTCTTCAACATACCATTACAATAAGCTAAGAAGATCTAATCCTACATATAGAATTAGGAAACTTGAGCATGCATTTACAACAAACAGTTATGCCTCTTAAACAAGGGCTCTAAAAATAGTCTTACTAATAATAGAGATGCGGACTTAAGACTATGACTTAATCTCATCATGCAAACACTCGGTTTTGTCCTCGAAAATAGCTCTCTGGACGCACAGGTAACCGACATCGGTTCCTACCTACTTGCCTGTGACCAACGTCGGCTGATCTCTACCGACACTGACGTCTTCTGAACTGCACCTGACTGACGTTGGTCGCTCCTGACCGATGCCGGTGACTGTGTAAACCTGCAAACTGCAAAATGCTCATTAGGTGAAGCTTTTAGGCTCCACACCTTAACAAAAATAATAGGAGGTAGAGACCTGAGACACCCTCATACTACAACCAGAGGAAAGAATTTAGAATCCTGTGCTCTCATTATCTAACATATCATTTACCAGAGCCTCTCCCTCATCCATTACATAACTTATTCATGTTTCTTATTATCATGTTCCAAATTTTAGTCATTTACTCACACTATTTCTCTTGTTTGAATGATTTTTATATAAATTTATGCATGTTTCTAAAAGTTTTTGGTTGTAAAATTATTAAAACCTAAATATGATGGTACAAGAATATATCCATTTGAGTTAGATATCATATCCAATTTGGATCAGGTTATATATCCCTTTGAAGGCTCAACCTACAAACTGGTTTATCTGATTGCTTCCTGCACCTATATGTTTTTTGGCTAGTACAACTCGTACGATCTAATTTTTGAAATATAAGACACAACGTGGTAGAATAATATTCTAGCTTTCACCCCATATCAATTTTTATATTTTTTGATTATACCATACAAATATTTGATGAGTTTACATACTTTTCCTTCATTACCAGGAGTGACAAAACCTTCTAGTTGTGTCATGTAAACTTCTTCTTTTGGTTAGTATAATGCATCAATTTTAAACTGCACGCCCACTTGATATAACATATTGATAGTAACATATATATGGTCATATAAATTATTATTATTTTATTTTTTAATTCCATTCATCAACTTCCAAAATCTAAAATTGTAGGTGGTCAGATATATCCCTTAAGAGAATCTTCTTGTTCTTAGAGAGAAAAATAGACTGAACTTTGTGTAGTAATTGTAACAAAACTATGAGGAATAAAGATAAAAATTAATATCATATAGTTTCATGGGGGAGTAATATAATCATCCTTAGCAATATTCCCTTTCACTCATGAAGAGGAAGAAATAATGACATGCTTTATTTGAAAATACAATTGTTTTTAGAGACCAAAAATTGGTTAGTATAATGCTCAAATTTTGAACTGCACCCCAGATTGACAAATTATTTTTTATGGACACATATAGATGAGTGTATAAATTTAATAATGACCTTATTTCACCCTCAATCAACCCCTATAATCAAAACTTGCAGGTGCCTAGATGCATCCCTTAATAGAATTCAATCATTCGTAAGGGGAAAAATGAAACCAACTTTGCATGTTCATTGAATTTAAAATGTGAATGGTAGATATGAATTGTAAGATAGTAAATTTTCATTTAGAATATCTATAATAATCACTAAGAGGATTATATTCTACTCACAATAAGGAAAAAGTGCAACACATTTTATCTCGTATTGAAAACTTGTTTTATGGACCAAAAGTTGGTAATGATGGAAAACTTTTGAACCACACACCAAATTAAAGAATAGTATTTGTGGTCACATACATATGAGTATATAAATTTAATAATGACATCTTTCCATCCTTATTTAGTTCCCAGACTTGAAACTTGCAAGCTATCAGATGCATACCTTAAGAAAATCTTCTTGTTCTGAATGGGAAAAATTAAATGAACTTTGCATAGCCATTGCATGAAAACCACGAGGGTAGAGACAAAATGTGAGATCTTAAAGTTGCATGGGAGTTTAATATAATAATATATGAGACTATTTTATTCCATTGTGACAAGGAAGAAGTGGAAACATATTTTCCTAAAAAAAAATACTTGCTTTAGAGAGTAAAAGTTGGTTAGTATAATGCACAACTTTTGAACCACATGCCCAATAGACAAACCATATTTTTAAAAACATATAAATGATAATATAAATTAAAGAGTATTAATATAATATCTATCATCCTTTGAAATTAGAACTTGCAGGCAGATAGATGCATCCCTTAAGAGAATCTTGCCATTCTTAAGGGGGTAAACATAACATGCTTTGTCCAGCCATTACACGCAAATTATGAGGGGTAGATAAAAACATTAAGATCATAAAGTTACATGGGAGAGTATTATAGTCACCTAGGGAGTATTATCTTCCACTCATGATGAGGCATAAATGGTGACACATTTTCTTTTGAAATAAAAATATGCTTTAAAGACCAAAATTTGGTCAGTATAATGTGTAACTTTTAAACTGCACACCCAATTGATGAACCATATTTTTGGTCACATATAGGTTGACATATAAATGTATTAATTAACTTTTTATACCCTCTTTTTACCCCCAGGCTTAAAACTTGTATGTGGTTAGATGCATCACTTAATGGAATCTTGTTCTTTAAGGGAAAACATAATGAAGTTTATGTAGCCATGATAGGTAAATCATAAGGGGAGAATACAAACCATAAGCTCATAAATTTGTGTGTGTGTGGGGGGGGGGTGGATCATATAATAATATATACTATAATTATATTCTACCCATGATGAATAAGAAAAGATGACATATTTTATCTTAGGCAAAAAATTGCTTTAGGAACTAAATTTGGTCTGGAAACCATTAAATTTCATGCCTAATCAATCAACCATATCGTAGACACATATGGATGGGTTTATAAATTTAATAATTAAATTTTTATACCCTATATTGGTTCTTAGACTAGAAAATTATAGGCACTTGAGTGCATCCCTTAAGAGAATCTTGTCGTTTTAAGGGGAAAAATGGAACAAACTTTGCATAGCCATTGCACATAAAATATGAGGGGTAGAGATGAACCGTAAACTCATAAAGTTGAATAGGGGAGCCCTATAAGCAATCCATATAGTATTATATTCTAATCATAACATGGAAGAAATGGTGGCATGTTTTCTATCATAGTCAAAACATACTTTAGGAAGTAAATGTTGGTCAAAATAGTGCATAGCTTTTGAACTACATGCCCAATAAAAGAACTATCTTCATAGGCACATATAGATGGACATATAAATTTAAGAATAACCTTTTTACACCCTCTGTTGGCCCTCAAAATTGAAACTTATAGGTGTCCAGACACATTCTTAAGAGAATCTTGTCATTCTTAAGGAAAAAAATGAAATGAACTTTATGCAACTGTTTCATGCAAATCATGAGGGGTAGAGATAAACTGTAAGCTCATACAGTTGTATTAGAGATTCATATAAGCATGCATATTAGGATTATATTCCATTATTAATGAGGAAGAAATGGTTACACATTTTCTCTCATAGTAAAAACTTGATTTAAAGACCAAAAGTTTGTTAGTATAACGTGGGACTTTTGAACCACTTGCCTAATAAAAAAATAGCCTTCACAAACACATCCAGATGGGTGTATTAATGAAATAATGACCTTAATCCACCCTCCATCAGTCCCTAGACATGGAAATGCTATGTGGAAAAACACATCCCTTAAGATAATCTTCTTGTTCTTAAGGGGGAAAACATAATGAAATTTGTGCAGTCATTGCACATAGACCATCAGGGAAAAAATAATACAAAGATTTGTCATCCATTACACCAAGAGTCCTCTACACATCCTATTTTTTAACTATAAAATGTATTTTTTTATGCTTTTATTTGTTTCAATAAGATAATACTATCTACTCACAACACCAACCACATGAAGGTGGAAGCTCATATGGTACCACTAACTTATATTAAATTTGTTAGTAATGATTTAAAAAAAATAAATACATAATGAAAAATAATAATAAATAAAAATACACTAAATAAAATAAATTAACCTTACTAATTCAAAATGTAACTAGCATTGAATATTAACATGATCAAGTCAGTCTAACATACCTTTAGGATAAGATCTATTTTCAAGTGTTTCAAAACTTGCTTCATGCTCGAATTCACTTACTTTTCACAAACATTTGTTTTTAGGATTTCCATGTTTTTTTTTAATTTAACTATTTTAATGATTTCCAAATTCAAATAGTGAATTATCACCCTATTCAATTCAAAGTATTCAAATAACCATTATTTTACTTTTTAATGAAAGTATCTTTGAAGCCAGGTTCATGTAACCCACATAGATCCAATAAGACAAACTAGGTCTTTCCCATATGTGATAATTGTGGTTAATTTATATTTTGCCTCTACACAAAGAGATTAGTGGTATTTTGATCCCTAATCATTATTTTTAGATGTAATCACTGTGAAAATCTACCCTACATTTAAAGTGTTATCAATTTTTAAGGACATGTAAGAGAAAAGTAGAATATCACTAATGGTTAAAGCTACATTTACATTATACATAAATTGTACTCGCATGTAAAAGATTTGAGATGTGGATGGATTCAATTGTTTATGCCATTAAATGATTCCCTAGTGGTTGTAATGAATGAATAGTCTTCATAGGCCTTAAAGGTCTACAACACCATTCTTCAACACATTCTTTTGACTCAAATTCATTCCAATCAATTTCCATACAGATAGAACAAAAGCATCCCATGTCCCTAGTATAAATAGTCCATGAAATATAATTTGAGCTTTAAAATGAGTGGAAATGCACAATCTTCATACATTGCATTATTTCCTTCCTCCATTAACCAAAATAATATTTATCACATGTGGATATTTATTTGATCAATGATTATTTTTTTATTACACCATGCCAAAATAATTGTAACATCAATCAAATCAACATATTTACATATGTACCTACACCATCATGCTCCCATTTTACATGTCCTACCTCAAAGAAACTCCAAAAATGTTGTACCCCACTCTTCCTATACATCTTGCTCAACTAGTAAAAAATTCAAAAATTTTAACACTATCCTGCACAATTGTCTGACCAAATGTAATGTGTATTTAAAATGATTTATCTTGCATTGTTATTTATATAACATGTCTCAAAACAACTGTAGACAAACTCTGGAGAATTTGATCAATCATCGCTCATGTAACCCCCTTAAAATCTCTATACTTTCTTCTATGCTATCAGGTGTGTGTTTATATGCAATATGCATTAAAATTCTAACTTGAATTGAATTATAGTATTGGGATTGAACCTCATTTTGTGGTCATAGTGTGTAGTTTTTATCAAAGTTCACAACTAAAATAATGGTATTGAGTGAAAATTTGTCCTTGAATAACTTGAATTGAACATCTCACCATTTTTCTTGGTGTGTGTTTCTTGCATATTGGTAGATAATGTTGTTCTTGAATTCAACCATGAAACTAGATACATATAATTGGGTTATAACCAACTCATATCTTGATGACTCTTTTCTACCTTTTAATGCATGATTTATATAGATTTTTACTTCTTTAAATCAACTAGTTAATTTCAAAATTCATGTGAAATTTCCTTGCATATATAATTGGTCAAATGTGACAAACCATCAAAAGTTATACAAATTCCATATAAAAATTATTTGGAAAAAATAATTGTCCCTTGGGTCTTTGACACAAAAGACTTGGGATTAAATCTCATGATGTTTTAGGTGGAGAAGCCACCCTACATTCCTACATAATCTCATTAGTATGTAAAGTACAACTTCTATGACTAAAAACATAAAATGCATAGAAAATTCAACATGGATCCTACAAAATTACGTGTTGTGTGTTTGGTTGATTTTAAAGTAGAAAGGCTTGTACATCTCAAATGAACTTTTGCTAATTAAAATATTTCCATTAAATTTTTTCATAAAAAATTAATTGAATTTTGTTGGGGTCATGTCAAAGAAGTGTTTTGGATGTGGATTAAAAAAAATTGAATCTTTTATTCTTTTAATAACATGTTTTATATTAGGTAAGACCCTTGTGTTGCCATGCTAAAAAAATTCAATCAAATTTCTTATTCTTTCAACTAATATCTTGCTTATTCATGGGAGTCTCCCACTAAGTTCCCAAAAATCTATGAGCAAAGTGTCATCGAGTCTTGTTCTTCTTCCTATGGAATTAATTAGAGTTTTACTATTCATGTTTAGGGTTGTATTTGTTTGACTAAGAAATAATCCTCTATATGTTATCGTACTCACTATATATTGCGTTATTACTTGTCTTGACACTTTACTATTTTTATTTTGAGTTTTATTACTTTTTGCATTAAATGCATTACTTATATACTTTATTATTGCAATATTTATTCCCTTTGGGTTTCTTGTTCTTAACCATATATCATGCATCACATGACACATTTTTCACATTTTCAAAAATTGAACAAACAATTGACATCATTTTTTATGGCTTTTCTTCTCAAATGCATAGTCCCATACAAGTTGAGCATGGTGTTTAACTATACATTTCGACATTTTACCTTACAATTTTTTTAATATATTTTCATCTATTTCAATGAAATACCTTGGTGTTCATTGGGTCATCCTTGTAGGTGTGGGCATATGAACTACATTATTTATTAAATTTAATGGTGTTAGTACTTCAACCATAGAAGGGAGATTCAAGCCTTTATTAACATTAGAGTCTATGCGCGAAGTAAATTTCTCTTCATTAGGAGATATTATTATGTGATGTTCACAATCATAATTCTTAAAAACTTTATTATGGATAGATGTTTCATTATATTATGTTTCTCTATGTGTTTCATCACTTAATAAAAAATCATTAGTTACACATTCTACATATTGAGTTTTATCATTCAACAAGGATTGATTATCTTTTATGTCATTTGAAAATGTATTTAAATTAAATTACATGAAATTGGGCATGCTATTTTCAATTGAAATATTACTTGGTGTGAAAGAATTACCTTCATTTTGTCTAGAAGTTCTTATAGATGCTCTTCTATATGCTTGTCTTTTTCTTTCATTTTCTCTCTTGATTTCAATTTCTTCATTTATTAGCTCCTTAATTGGTCTTTTATGGCAACTACCAAACCCCATGATTTATATTTACACTTTTAAATCCAATCAAGATAAAAATTGAACAAAAATTGATGAGTTTATACTAATTAAGACAAAGTAAATGAATAATTTGTAGACTATAAGATGTAAAAACTAGTTTAAAGGTTATAAAATGTGATTCAATGTTAGAGTAAAAATTATGGACATGAGAGTTTGTATAGAATTTTAAGGGACCACAAAGGGTGTGCATCCTTTTGAATATCATGCACACCCTTTTAAGTGATATAAATAAATGATCTAATTAATTCAATGAACATTTTTACTTATATAAAAGGTGTATGCCCTTTACATACGAGTGTGCACCATTTACAAAGGGTGCAAGCCCTTCTAAAGCATATAATTTTCAATCTCACAATTTTTCCTCCAAAATATACCTTGATTTTAGGCTTGGAGGATCCAAACTTAGTCCATAAACTTATCATATATCAACCAACATGAATTTTGCTATATTTTTTCCCATCTTCACAGGCACATTTGAGTAGACAAATTTATTTATTTTAAAAAATATATAAAAGGTTTTAGGGGGACATCATAGTTTTTAAATATATACATTTTTAATGTTAAGTCACTTTTTGTAATTATTTTACATACCTCATTATGGTTCATGTATATATCATTAAAAATAATTTTATAATTTTTTGACAGTTGATATATATATATATATAAACAATCTATACATGGTTGGCTATGATTTGGAAAAATAATAATATATTTTTATGAAGTTAAGATCAAAAATTTATGTTCGCACTCTTGTAATTTAATCTTGCAGTTTTCTTGAATTGTAAAATTATTCCACACACACACCCATTTAAAAATTAAGAAAAAATATTCTCAACAATCTTAGACAATATTCCTCAATCCATATATGCAATTTCATATGAAAATTCTTTTGTTTATTCCAAAAAGTGTGTTCGTACACATGTGGTTTAGTTATTTTTTCATAAAAAATTGTTGGCATTGTTAGAAATGCATCAATTTGCATACTTTTTGTTGAGGTGTGGAGCTAAAACCTTCACCAGATGAGCAGATGCTAAAGTTGTTGGATTTACACAGTCACCGACGACGGCAAGGATTCGACCAGTAGCTACTGCCGTCGGTTATATATCAGCCGATGTCGGTCATATGCAGGCAAACAGGGACCAACGTCAGTCACCTGTGCATCTAGAAAGTCTATTTTCATGGATGGAACAAATTGTTTGCATGATAAGTTTAGCTGTTAGTTGTAAGTCTGCATCTCTATCTTTAGCAGGACTGTTTTAAGCCTTAGATTAAGAGGTGTATCTAATGGTTGTGAATGCATTGCTCATGATCCCTAATCTTATATAATAGGGATAGATCTTCATAGCTTGTGTAAGTGTAAGAAAGAACAATACAAGACATATTGTATATGTGTATCAATCCAGGTTGTTAGAATTGATTGAGAGAACTCTTGAGGGAAAGAGATCTGTACATCTGAGAGGTGTGAGGAGAAAGTGTGATTTTCTTCATTGTATTTCCTTCTGGAAGAGTTTAATACAAGTTTTTAGGGTGGTTTCTTGTATCTCTTATTCTTTGCTATTTTTGATTCTAGTTACTTATTATTCTGGTTTAATTCCATGTTTAATTGCTTACATAAAAGTAATCAAGTTTGTTGGTTGATCCCCAACAAGTGGTATTAGAGCTCAGGTTGACTAACAGGTGTTTCAGATCTGGTTAGTGTTTGTTGATTATAGGTCACTCACAGGGGTTTTTGTTTGAGTGGGAGAAGCAATGGCAGAAGAAAGTAAACTGAGAATGGAGAAGTTTAATGGCAAGAATTACCAATTATGGAGAATACAGATAGAAGATTATCTGTATCAGAAAGATCTATACTTACCATTGGGTGGGGTTAATAGAAAGCCCACAGATATGGAAGATGAAGAATGGGAAGTTCTTGATAGAAAGGCTCTTGGATCTATAAGATTGAGTCTGGCATCTACTGTGATTTCTAACTTGTCACAGGCAAAGAAAATGGTAGAGTTAGTGACTACTTTAGCAAATTTATATGAAAAGCCCTCAGCTTCAAATAAGGTATATCTTATGAAGCAGTTATTTAATTTGCAAATGTAGGAAGGTGGATCTGTATCTAATCATCTTAATGATTTCCATGGAATTGTAAATCAATTAAATTTAGTCAAAATAGTTTTTGATGATGAAATTAAGGCTCTTTTAATATTATGCTCTTTACCTAAAAGTTGGCATAGTTTAGTAATGACAGTTAGTAATACTGCATCTGCTACAAATATCTTGAAAGTAGATGATGTTGTTAGTGTAATCCTGAATGAAGAGACTCATAGGAAAAGCACAGGGGAATCATCAGGTAATGCTTTAAGTATTGAAAGTAGGGGAAGGCAAAGAGAGAAGAGCAAGCAAGGGAGATCAAGGTCTAAGTTAAAGATGAGCAATAGATCCAAATCCAGAAATGAAAAAAGAAAAAGAACCTGCTGGAATTGTGGAAAGAGAGGACATGCAAAGAAAGATTGCTGGTTGAAGGTTAATGAAGAGAATCAGCATGAAAGTAATGAAGAAGCAAAAGTTGTAGGTATTGTTGCACAAGATGCTCTTTCACTTTCTTTGCATAATAAAATAGAATCTTGGGTTTTAGATTCTGGGGCCTCTTTCCATGCTACCCCAAATAGAGATTTTTTCAATGATTATGTCCAGGGAGATTTTGGAAAAGTTTATTTAGGGGATGATGAGCTTTGTAAAATTGTTGGAAAAGGAAAAGTGCAGCTGAAATTTTAGAATGGCAACACATGGGTGTTGAAAGATGTCTTGCATGTCCCAGCCCTGAAGCGAAATCTGATTTTTGTAGGAAAGTTGGGTGATGAAGGTTGTACAGTAACTCTCACAGCTGAATCTTGGAAGGTTACCAAGGGTGCACTTGTATTAGTCAGAGGTAAGAGAGTAGATACTCTCTATTTATGTAATTGTATTACTGATTATTCTCCTTCTGTATTATCTACTTCAAATGTGGATGCAAAGTTGTGGCACTGTAGGCTTGGCCACATGAGTGAGAAGGGAATGACTATTCTTAAGTCAAAAGGTAAGCTTTCAGATTTGAAAAGCATAGATCTAGATTTCTGTGAGCATTGTGTTTTTGGAAAACAAAAGAGAGTAAGGTTTGTTAAAACTGGGTCAACAAAGAGGAAACACAAGTTGGAGCTTGTTCACACAGACGTGTGGGGACCAGCTGAGGTAGCTTCTATTGGAGGATCACAATATTATGTTACTTTCATTGATGATGCTACAAGAAGGGTTGTATGGCTCTATTGTATAAGAAAGAAATCTGATGTTTTTGACACATTTAAGATTTGGAAAGCTATGGTTGAGAATGAAACAGGCAGGAGATTGAAGTGCCTTAGATCTGACAATGGTGGTGAGTTTTGCAGCTATAAGTTCAACTGGTATTGTGATATGAATGGAATACGTAGGCAAAGGATGGTTCCAAGGACACCTCAACAAAATGAAGTTGCTGAAAGGATGAACAAAACAATATTAGAGCATGCACGGAGTATGAGATTGCATGTTGGTTTGCCCTTACAGTTTTGGGCAGAAGCTGTAGATATTACAATTTACCTGATTAATAGAGGACCCTCTACAACTTTGGATGGTGGAATTCTAGAAGAGGCGTGGACAGGTAAAAAGGTAGATCTTTCATTTCTCAGAGTTTTTGGTTTTGAAGCTTTTGTGCACGTTGATAAGGAAAATAGAAAGAAGCTGGATGCTAAGTCTATGAGGTGCACATTTATTGGTTATGGCTCTGGAGATTTTGGATTTCGGTTTTGGAATCTAGGAACTAATAAAATAATTAGGAGCCATGATGTTGTTTTCAATGAAAAAGTGATGTATAGTGATCAACTCAAGAAGCTGAAGAATTCTAAGCAGGGCCATGAAGATTTGGACGAGGTGACAGTCCAAAATGAGCTTGTGGGAAAAAATAATCACAGACAGGAAAACACAGAGACCGACGTCAGTCAAGTAGGAACCGACATTGGCAATACAAGAATCGATGTCGGTCAGGAAGGAATCGACGTCGATCATGTGGAACCGACGTTGGTCAGTTACAAGCCTGGAGATGACCGAGATTGATCACTGTCAGAGAATTTGGGTGGACAGCGTGTTGAGAATGAGTCTTAGATGCCCATCAGGAGGTCAAAAAGGATAAGTAAACCTCCAATTTGATATTCCCCTTCATTATTCTATTTATTACTCACTGATAGTGGAGAACCAGAGAGTTTTGATAAAGCAATACAGGTGGAATCCAAGAATCAGTGGGAGCTAGGCATGAATGAAGAAATTGATTCCTTGAAAGAGAACCAAACATGGGATTTGGTTGAGTTGCCAGCGGGAAAGAAGACACTGAAAAACAGATGGATCTACAGGTTAAAGGAAGGTGAGAATGGACATATGAGATATAAGGCCAGGTTGGTAGTGAAAGGATTTGCCCAGAAACCAGGTATTGATTTTGGTGAATTTTTTTCTCATGTAGTAAAAATGATTTCTATTCAGACTGTATTGTCTTTAGTTGCTATTGAGGATTTGCATCTTGAGCAGCTTGATGTTAAGACAACATTTCTTCATGAAGATTTGGATGAAGAAATATATATGGATCAACCAGAAGGGTTTGAGGTCAAAGGTAAGGAGAAGCTTGTATGCAAGTTGAAGAAAAGCTTGTGTGGTCTTAAGCAAGCACCTAGACAATGGTATTTGAGATTTGACAGGTTTATGACTGAGCATGGCTATAATAGATGTCAATCTGATCATTGTGTTTATTTTAAGAGATTAGATAATGGTAGATATATTATCTTGTTGCTGTATGTAGATGATATGCTTGTTGCAGGTTCACACATGCAAGATATCTCTGAGCTTAAGGTGAAATTAGCTCACACATTTGCCATGAAGGATTTGGGAGCAGCAAAGAAAATCCTTGGCATGAGTATTAAGAGAGACAGGAAAAATCACAGGTTGATTTTGTCTCAAGAGGATTATGTGAACAAGGTGTTGGAGAGGTTCAATATGTAGGATGCAAAACTGGTAAGTACACTTATGGCTGGACACTTTAAGTTGAGTAAAGAACAGTGTCCTAATTCACATGATGAGGTAGAGTACATGAGTAGAGTTCCATATGCTTCCACAATTGGGAGCTTAATGTATGCAATGGTATGTACTAGACTGGATATTGCCCAAGCAGTGGGAGTTGTCAGTAAGTATGTGGCCAATCCAGGGAAGGAGCACTGGAAAGCAGTCCAGTGGATTCTCAGATATATGAGAAGGACCAGTAGTAGACATTTGTGCTATAGAGGGTCAAACACTTCTCTACATGGTTATGTAGATTCAGATATGGCAAGTGATTTGGATGGCAGGAGAAGCACCACAGGATATGTTTTCACTGTTGGTGGAACGACGGTTAGCTGGATTTCAAAGTTGCAGAAGGTTGTTGCCTTGTCTACTATAGAGGCAGAATATATTGCAGTCACAGAGGCTAGCAAAGAGATGATATGGATGACATGGTTCATGGAAGAGTTGGGAAAGGAGTAAGAGAGTTGCAAATTATACAGTGATAGTTAGAGTGCAATTCATTTGGCTAAAAACTCAGCCTTTCATTCAAGAACCAAACATATACAGCTTAGGTACCACTTTATTAGATAGGTATTGGAGGATGGTGAGTTGAAGCTGGAGAAGATCCATATGGATAAGAACCTTGCTGATATGTTAAGAAAGTCGGTAACAAAGGAGAAGTTGAATCTTCATTCAAATTTTGTTGGTCTTCAAGATTGATTTTGAAGATGGAGAAGCTAGAAGATGTTGCTGTACAGGTACTAGTGCAGCTATTTATCTCCAAGTGGGAGATTATTGAGGTGTGAAGCTAAAACCTTCACCAAATGAGCAGATGCTAAAGTTGCTAGATTTACACAGTCACCAACGATGGCAAGGAGTCGACCAGTAGCTACCAGCATCGGTTATGGATCAGCCAACATCGGTCATGTGCATAGGCAAACAAGGACCGATGTCGAGTCACCTGTGCGTCCATAAAGTCTATTTTCGTGGATGGAACAGATTGTTTGCATGATAAGTTTAGTTGTTAGTTGTAAGTCCGCATTTCTATTTTTAGTAGGATTGTTTTAAGCCTTAGATTAAGAGGTGTATCTAATGGTTGATGATTACATTGCTCATGATCCCTAATCTTATATAATAGGGATAGATCTTCATAGCTTGTGTAAGTGTAAGAAAGAATATTACAAGACATATTGTATATGTGTATCAATCTAGGTTGTTGGAATTGATTGAGAGAACTCTTGAGGGAAAGAGATCTATACATCTAAGAGGTGTGAGGAGAAAGTGTGATTTTCTTCATTGTATTTCCTTCTGGAAGAGTTTAATACAAGTTTTCAGGGTGGGTTCTTGTATCTCTTATTCTTTGCTATTTCTGATTCTAGTTACTTATTATTCTGGTTTAATTTTGTGTTTAATTGCTTACATAAAAGTAATCAAGTTTGTTGGTTGATCCCCAACACTTTTATCATCTGGGTATTAAACATATATCATTTTCTTGCATTATTATAAAATTCTTCATCCAAGTGTCTCTAAAAGTCTTTCCATGTTCAAGTATTATTATTTTGAGAAAAAAGTGGCACTTAAGCCAACCTTCTTGGTCCCCCTTTACCTTGTACCCACCCCACATTAATTGGCCACAAAATAATTACATGTGTATCTTTAAATTTTTTAAAATCAATTAGTGGCCACTTTCACATATCCTAAAATTAAAGGTTCACACACTTTTTTTTGCAATAGATCTTAAGGGTTGAAAGTTCCCTCACCCATACATATATAAAAAAACTAGAATACAAAAATAAACTAGGACAAGGAATGTGGACACCACAATTCCTTTATTGCACCAGGAGTAAAACCCATATATTTTTAAAAATCCAACACAAATCAAGGGAAAAACCTTGGAACTAATAGCTACAAAAATAATCCAAGCCAAAAAGGAGTTGTGGAACCAAGCTCAATAAGAAACTGAAGATGAAGACAAGGATGAACATGTATTCAAATTGTTAACATCTATAGATCTCACCAAAATGTGATGTCAACAAAGACCTGATCCAAACCTTTCAAATGACATGTGGGCCTACCCCAAAGATAATGAAACAAGCTGAAAACCATATCCACTATGGATAACCAAAACATTCCAAACATAAATAAGATCAAGGATGAAAGGATACCAATTGCTCACATGAGAGCCCATGAAATCTAGCCAAAAACCCAAGAAAATATACATCATCATCCAACATCAGATAAATACTCAAGCTGAAAATCCACCAAGAAAACCTATTCACCATACCTTCTCCAAAAGTCAAGATGAACCCGGTTAGTCTTGACCAAGGATATCCTATCCTCGATCACTAGAATCCATTAATAGTTAAACAAGGGCATGGAAAAATCTTCCACTTGACCTATAAACCAGTTATAACAATGGAAGAAAAAATAGCCTTCCCAAACTTAGAAGACAACGCCAAAATGCCTGAAGAAACTAGTAAGGGAAGACTGAACCACCTTTCCTTGAGATAACCCCAAATGACATTGTCAATTCAAGTTGAAAAGGGAATGAAGTGATAGATATAATTATCCAAGAGGATTCAATATCCTTACAAAAAATACAAGATAGGGTAGAAAAAACTAAGGGCCCATGATTGCTTCCACCATTATTAGAACAAAGACAAAATGACAAGGAACCATGGGAAGTAGAAAAAATGACCCCTCTGATCATAGGGTAGGGAAGAGATTTACATGCACTCTTAAGATTTAGTCATTGCCTTGACCCAAAATATCTCCCCCCAAATAATAAAAAAAGGAATTGAAATAAAATGCTAGAAGATGCCCATAGGATCCAAGGACACATGTGCCCTATGCTTCCAACTACCTATGCCTACCAGCTGCTTTAATGAACCCAAAAATCTATCAAGACAATAAAATTACCAATAGGCCAAGATTTGAAACAATCCCTAAATTGATTCATATTGAATGAATTGAATTAATTACAACCCAAACCATGCTTAAATAAGCCTCAACTCAGAATAGGAGTTGACATGTAAAAATTAAAAAAAAAACTAAAAAAAAAAAAAAAAAAACTTCTATTTTTAGAAACTACTATTTTTAGTATGTTTCACATGCAAGCACATGCAAATTTAAAAATATCCAAAAATATTCTAAACACTAAAGTTAACCTATTAGATGAATTTTAACTAAAGTTCACGTCTGGTCATAAAAATATATAATTTTTAAAAATAGAAAAATCCTAAAAAAATCAATAAACTACAATTTTGGACCCTCAGATGGTCATGTTTCACCTCCAAAAAATATTAGAAGCACCTCTAAGTGAAAAGTACAGCTTAGGAAAGTAATGAAAATTTTGAAATGGTCATTTTAGTGTGTGAAATATCTCAAACAAAGTTATGCTTCAAAATTTATGGCCTCTGAAAGTTTGGCTTATTTTTTCTGCATCATTCTCCTCTGGTTGAAAACAACTCAACTCCTGTGAGTTATCCTGATTGTACTGCTACCATTTTTATTTGTCAATATTTTTTAGCTCCCATTCTGTAATCCGAGTGTTGTCTTCTTCTTGTAATCCTTCCCACTATACCAAATACTTGTTATAATTCCCTTGCCTTGTGCTCACTATCTTCATATCCAAAATCTGCACTATCTTTTCCTTCTTTGGAACTTGTTGCTGCCAATTTAATTCTTAATCTTCATCACCTTCACCATCTTATCCATGGATTTCAAATCAATCTAAAATATTAAATATTGGAGATATATCAAAATTATGTGGTAAACTCACCTCATAAGCATTGTCATTGATTTTCTTCACAATTCTGCACTAATCAATTTTCTTGTACTTCAACTTGTCGTACGTGCCTTTTGAAAATATTTATTTTCTCAAGTAAACCATTACCAAATCTCCTTCAAATACCTTGGATCTTCTTCTAACATCTGCTGATGTTTTATATTTCTCATTACTTTTTTGCAACTTTCTTCTTACTCTTTGCAACTGCTACATATGTTTTGTAAACGCTTCTGTATCATCACTGATTTGATATACAATTAAAAATTATACTAAATCTAAAATACCCATAGGATTTATCTCATAAATAATTTGAGATGGTGATGTTCTTGTTGATCTATTCACTGAATTTTTATATGCAAACTCAACTTGTGGTAAATCCAAGTCCCATTGCTTGGGCTTTTCTCCCATTATGCATCTCAACAAATTTTCCAAGCTCTTATTCACAAATTTTGTCTGTCCATCTGTTTGTGGGTGATATGCACTACTGAATTGTATCTTATTACCCATCTTCTTCACAAATTTATCCAAAAATGACTTAGAAATTTTATGTCACTATCTGAAGTAATAGTTTTTGGAACACTATGCATCCTCACAATATCCTTAAAAATTAATTCTACAACTCTAGTGGCATCATTAGTTTTATTACATGCAATGAAATGAACCATTTTAGAAATCTTTCTATAACAAAAAAAATTGAATCATCACCTCTCTGTGTGTTTAGTAATCCTAACACAAAATCCATACTCAAATCTATCCATGGTCCTCTTGGAACTAGTAATGACATGTATAATGCAGTATTTTGTGCATGTCCTTTAACCACTTGACATATCCGACACCTAGAAACATACATTGTCACATCTCTCTTCATCTTTGGCCAAAAATAATTTTCCTTCACCAAAATTATTGTCTTCATCTTACCAAAATGTCCAACCAAACCTTCACTATGAATTTTTTTATTATATTGTCTCATAGATACCCAACTGAAATGCATAATTATTTCCCTTTGAAGAGATACCTTCTTATATAAGATACTCACTATGATTAGTATCTGTCCCACCTATTAATGGATTCTTGCACTGCTCAACTACCTTGACAAAATATGGATCAATATCATATAATTATTTGATAGCTTCAAATCCAACTACTTCACTCACCATAGTAGTTAATAATGCTACTCTCCTGCTCAATGTATCGGCTACCTAATTCCATTTTCTTGATTTATGTTTCAACACAAAAGTATACCCCTGCAAGAAAGAAACCCACTTTGCATGCCTACTATTCAAATTCTTTTATGTATTCACATACTTCAAAGCCCCATGATTTGCAAATAGGATAAACTCCTTAGGCACTAGGTAGTGCCTCTAATGTCTTAATACTTGTACAATTGCATAAAGTTCAATATCATAAGTATAATACTTTGTTCTTACCTCATTTAATTTTTCACTAAAATATGCTATTGGATTTCCTTCTTGACTCAGCACAACACCAACTCCCACAAATGAAGCATCACAATCAACCTCAAACACTTTGTTAAAATCCGGTAATGATAAAATTGGTCTTTTCATAATCTTGTTCTTAAAAAATTCAAAGCTTTCTATGGTTGCTCTAGTCCATGCAAATTCCTTCCTTCTCATTCAATTTGTTATTGGTGCCATAATATTACTAAATTTTTTAATAAATTTTCTGTAAAAAGTTGTTAAACCATAGAAACTTCTTACCTCTGCAATGATTTTTGTAATAGGCCACTCAACAATTGCCTTTATCTTTTCTTTATCCAATCTCATCCCATCTGTTGAAACTACAAATCCCCAAAATACCAAATTGTTCTACATAAACCTGCACTTCTTCAAATTTGCATACAACTTCTCCTTTCTTAACAAATCTAGTACCATTCTCAAATATTGTAAGTGTTCTTCTTTAGTCTTATTGAATATTGAAATATCATCAAAATAAACAATCTAAAACTTACCAATATATTCTCATAGCATTGTATTCCTCATCCTCATAAATGTCATCACCATCCACTCATATAGGTCATCCCTAGTCTTGAATACAATTTTCCACTCATCTCTTTCACAAATTTGAATATGATAATAACCACTCCTTAGATCCATCTTGGTAAAATATTTTGCTCCTACAAGCACATCTAACATATCATCTAAACAAGGTATAGGAAATCTATAGTTTTTTGTAATTTAATTAATTGATCTACTATCCACACACATTCTCCATCCTTCTTCTTTCTTTGGAGTTAGCAACACTGGTGTTGCACATGGACTCATATTCTCCCTTATCAACTTCTTTCTTAACAATTTAGTAACATGTTTATTTAATTTTACATGTTCCACTGGACTCATCATATAAGCTGCTTGATTGGGTAGAACTGGTCCTGATATCAAATCCATGTAATGTTGAATATCTCTCTTGGTGGTTAACCATTTGGTAACTCATCAGGCATAACATCTACATATTCTTTCAAAATTCTTATTGCTTCTGTTGGTATTTGCACCATTTTCATGTCTTCATTCTTTGATATTAATATATAACAATAAGTTGATACCTTCATATATTGGATAAATTCTTTAGTAGAGAGCATGATTTCTATCTTGTCTTCCTCTTTAAGAGGTAACAAAACAACCTTTGTACCATCTTTCCAAAAAATTTACATGTTCTTTGCTCCATCATGAATTACTTTCCTGTCAAATTACCATGGTCTCCACAATAACACATGGCATGCATCCATTAGAATAACATGACACCATATTTCATTATTATAGGTTTTTCTTATAGAAAACTTGATTAAGCACCTTTTATCTACTGTAACCTCATTCCCTTTATTAAACCATGAAATTTGATAAGGATTAGGATGCTTTTCACATTGCAAATGTAGTTTCTCTATCATTTCTTTAGAAACCATATTTTCACAACTACCACCATCTATAATTACTTTACATACCTTTCCACCTGAAGTACATTTTGTTCAAAAAATGTTTGATCATAGCCATGTATCACCACCTTATTTATTATTCACTTATTCCTTCCTTGGATCGATCATTGTTCTTCTCATCATGATATTCTTTCCAACATCTGCTAGTGCAATTTCAATATTTTTTGCTTCTATCTCAACCTCAACTAGATTCACTCTTGAGCGATCCTCTTGCCTCCTTTCTTGATCTTGATAATGTAAATAATCAAATGCACTATGCCCTTATTCTCTATATCTATAACAAACATAATATCTACACTAATTCAGGAACCAATCCTCTAGCACCACCATAACCTCATCCTCTCTAAAACCCTCATCCTCTTTGTTGGTATTGAAAAAAATACCTATTCTCATCTTACCTTTCTACACCACGTGATGATTCACCTCTATTAGTATTAGACCCAACTATAGTGGAATTAAACCCACCTCGTACCCTTATTATAAGGGATCTACCTCTTCTTGGACTAAGAGACATTCTTTTGAAATTCCATCTATTTGTTTTTCTTCTACCTTCAAAGCTAATTGATAAGCCTCATCTATGCTGAGTATTCTATGCATGCTTAATTCATCTTGAATAGTAAATTTCCAAACCATTTACAAACCTTACAGCCATCTGCTCTTTTGCTTCATCATGCTCCACTTGTATGGAAAGATTATAAAACTCATATGTATACTCTTGTATACTATGATCCTTTTGCCTCAAATATTGGAATCTTAAGTATAGGGTTTGTGTATAATCCACAAGAAGAAATTTCTCCCTCAACTTCTCCATATTTTTCCATGAATTAATAATTTCTTTACCTTTTATCTGTCTCTCTTTCTACAGGTGATTCCACCAAATTATTGCATGACCTTTCAATTTTGTGCATGCAAAATTTACCTTCTTGTCTTCTCTCATAGTCTTCTACTTGAAGAACTTTTCCATTTTATTCATCCAATATATCAAATCCTCTAGTTTTAAACTACCTCCATAATATGGAACATCAACCTTGATTCCTTCATTTCTTCTTTCTAAAGTTCGAACCATCCTCTCTTCCATCAATAGTGGTTGATCTTGCTATTCTTCTTCTTGCTGAATTTCTTCATCACGGTCTATGTCTTCCTCAGCTTCATCACCACCTTGTCTTCTTCTCTGATTGGTGATAACCTCTATTAATTATTTCACTTACCTCTACAACTCTTGTATAGTCTTGTTCATCTTCAGAATACCTCCTTGTCCTCTCACCATTTTTTACTCCTCCAAGATTCAAACTTACTCTGATACCAGATAATGAACCAAAATTATTATCAAGACCAAAAATTATAATAGGCAAAAATATAAAACAATCACTAAATTGATTCATATTGAATGAATTTAATTAATTACAACCCAAACCATGATTAAATAAAACTCAACTTAGAATTATAGTTGACATGCAAAAAATTGAAAAAACTTAAATCTAATAATAAACTTCAATTTTTAGCATCTGCTATTTTTAGTAAGTTTTGCATACAAGTACTTGGATCTCTAAAAATATCCCAAAATATTCTAAACACTAAAATTATCCTATTGAATTAATTTCAACTAAAGTTCACGTCTGATCATAAAAAAATTAATGAACTACAATTTCGAACCCTCAGATGGTCATGTTTGGCCTCTGAAAAATGTCAAAAACACATCTAAGTGGAAATAAAAAATTAGGAAAACAATGAACATTTTTATGTGATTGTTTTGGCATGTGGAAGATCTCAAATGAAGTTATGGGGTAAAAGTTATGGCCTTCAAAAGTTTGGCCTAATTTTTCTGCATCATGCTTGGATGGAAGACATCTCAAATAGAGATTGTGCAAGATGACCCAAATAAAGCTATAAGTAAAGGAGCCTTAAAACTTCACCCCTCCTGGTTATCAATTAACTTGGAAAAAATAGGGTTGGAAAGAACTACGATTAGCTATAGGACCAATTTACTAGAGCTAATGAAGGGTTTGTCCACTTCAAAAACCACCACCTAATCCACACCACCATCATTCTTGATTCTACTATCTAATAATACTAGATTAGGGAACTGAGTGCACTCCCTTTCCCTTTTCCTTATTCCATTCTCTAGAATCTGCTACACTTGATGCCATACTATCTCCAATCATCTAATTAAATTTGCATTTCACTACTTTGTTACTTCCATCATTCCCGCTTCAATTTATTAGCTCTTCAACATTCATAGCAAGAACTTAATTTTAATAAACTTATAAAGGTTCACACACTTTAGTTCTATGCCATACACACATATTTGTGAAAAACAAGCTCGATGATAATTTAAAGTGAAATCCATTTGTTAACATGTCTGTGAAGGCTTTTTCACCTCAAATTTTAAGTTTTTTCTTTTGTGACTTTGTGACCTCATGCTCATTTACATGTATCTTCTTTGATATATTAAATTTATGTTCATGCTATTTAATCTTTTCGAGATATGATCAAAGTGTGTTTGCATGTTGTGTTTAGGAAAAACTAGATACAAGAGAAATATATTGTGAATCATTAATTCAACGGATCCATAAATTTGACATAAAGTCATTTAGAACCTTGGAGACACTTTATAACCTCATGACTATGACATAATAAAAAGTTTCTAAATGCATCACTTTGAGTGGACACGGTAAAGTTCAATGAGAATGAAGACTTGGAACTCAATAAGGTCACACTATGCAGATTCCACCGTATGACTTCAAAAAATGTAAAAATGGAAAGTGTCTAAACTTAAGCATATATGAAGGAAAATCTAATATCCAACATATTTGTGGAATCTATAAAAAAAACATGAACACTAAATGAAAAGGATCTATATGCAAAAGAAATATAAAAGTGATTTAAAAATATTATGGATCCAAGAACTTCAAATAAAGGCATTTAAAATTTGATAGACACTTATGACTCCATGACTGTAAGGAAATGACAAAATGTTTTGTAATTCATATTGAGTGGACTTGGTAAAGATGAAAGATAATAAAGACTTAGAACTCAACGAGGACACACTTCATAAGATTTCAACACGTGGCCACAATAGATTTAAAGTTAAAATTAGTCAGATCTAAGAAAATATAAAAGTGACTGAAATATTTAACGCATCCACAAACTCCACATGACTAAATGAATGTGAAAAGTGAATATTCCAACTTCATGACATTTTTTACTCCTAAAATTCATGATGATGACATGTGGACAAGTGAGATTCTAAGATGTCATAAAATCCATAGATTTATAGATAGCTAAAGCTATATTGAGTCGAATTAAATAATAAAAAATTTAAATGTCACTCACCATTAAGTCGCAATGATTTTGAATAATTTTACAGTTGCATTCAAATGAGAAATGGGCCCTATAAATTAGAAGGGAAACTAACAAATTTTAGATTTTGTCACACACACAATGAAAAGAGTTGAGAAAGCCACCAGAGTCAGATAATATCTTGAAGGTAAAGTGAAGTACATGGTATTTAATCTTTTTGGGATATGATCACATTGTGTTTATGCATTGTGTATAGAAAGATGTCAACACGAGAAATATACAATGAAATGTGAATTCAACAGATCCATGGATTTGACATAAAGTCATTTGGAACCTTGGCAACATTCTATGACCTTGTGACTACAAACAATAAGACCCTACCATGTGTATCTCTTTGAGTGGACATAGTAAAAGTCAAAGAGAACTAATACTTGAAACTGTGTAAGGTCACACTACATATATTTCACCACCTAGCCTTAAAAAATATAAAGATGGAAAGCATTTGGATTGAAGTAGTTAAAAAGAAAAATCTAATATCCAACACATCTATACACTACATAAAGTAGATATGAACACTAAATGAAAAGGATACAAATGTAAAAGAAATATAAAATCAATTTAAAACTATAACAAATACATGGACTTCAAATAAAGGGATTTCAATGCTGAGAGATAATTCGTGACTCTATGACTACGAGGCCTGTAGAAATTGCCATGTGCTTCACTCTGAGCGGTAAAAGTGAAAGACATTAAAGACTTATAACTTGATGAGCACACACTACATAAGATTTAAAAATGTGTACATGATAAATGTAAAGTTAAAAATCACTTGGATATGAGCAAATATAAAAGAGATTTAAATATCTAACACATTAGTGGACTCTAAGGGAAGAAATGAACTTGAAAAATCAAACCAAAAATAAGAAAAGCCCTTGGAAATCAAAATTCCAACTAGTAACATGCCTCAAAAGTTAGCCATTTAAAGAGGAGGAACATTGAGTATTATCATAGTGTTGCACATCTCACTAGATGCATTAGACAGGGCCAAAGACTGAGTCATGCCATATGGACTACTGCCACATCACATTGTTCAAGTCATTGTTAGGATTACTTTACGCTATATTTTAACCCTTACAAAGTTTTAGATAAGTTTTTTTTAGTCATACAAGATGTTTTGGATGCTTCTGAGACTTAAGGACATCGAGGAAATGTCCTCTTCACGTTTCCAAGTAGAGTATTATTAAATTGAAATGTTTTTAGGAGGTTTTTAAATGTTTATGGACATTTTTGAAACATTTTAGATTTTTAGACCTTCTATGTGGTGTTTGTGATGTCCAGGACATCTTTAGGACTATTGAGGGATGTTCTAAATTTCCTCTACATTTTTAATATATTGGAATTCATTGATATATCAATTAATTAGGAAGGATATATATTATTTTTTCTTTAGGATAAAGATTTATATGCTTTCCTCTCTAGCTTAGAATGATATTTTATGCATAATTTTGATATTCATTGGACGTAATTTTTCATTCCGAATTAAAAATCTAATATAAGTTGCATTGATTACAAATAAAACAACCACCACAATCACTAAACTCATAAACACACCAAAAGCATAACATTTATACTTGATCTATAGTTTACAATAGTAATTTGAAGTCTATGTAAAATAATTTAATACAAATCTCCAAAAACAAAGACAAAGATCCAAAAGATCGCTAGCCTTAAGACCAATTGATTGTAACTAATAACGTATAAAATGGTCTTATAATGGCTTTGATATTATCTATTCATTGCAATTAATGGACATTAGGAGAAAAAGTACCGTTTGTTTCATCCAAGTTAATTGACAAAAGAGGAAAAACATCTATGCATAACATCAAATGGGAACACATTAATATCAAAATGATTAATGTTATTATATCTGAACTTTTTGAAAAGAAACAAATTATCTCACATGTTTTTTTATATCTTTATTATCCCGATTAACTTTTCTGTTTCATTAATCTTTGTATGATATTATGATCTCTTTTGTGAAAATTTATCTAGATATTTGGTGCATTTAATAAGTATTAATAGTTTCCTTTAGACCTCGGTTTTCTCTCATGCGTATAATATTATTTCATAAATTATACTATGAAAAATGTTAATGGACTAAATTTAAGATTAATGTTATGTCTTTCAGCGTTGTCATTTTACTAGGAATGAATCTTGTCATCTTTGTTAAAACTTAATATCATACTTATCGTCTGTAAGTCTTAAAAATGTCCAAGATATTTTATACTGATCAAAAATAAGAAAATACATCCCGACATAATTATAAATATATATAGTTCTACTAAAGACTATCCTCAAATCATATAATTTTCTCATTTTAAATTATAATATTGTTAATGTATCTCGATTAACAATTATAATTTCTCTATCACTTATTATTTTAATTTTATATTCTTTAAATTAAATTTAAAATTTAATTATTAATAATATTGATCAATCACAATATTTAAAAAAATTAAACTACATCTAAAGGATCCATATACATGGATCCCATGCCATTAAGTGATTGGCAATAAAAAGAAACCAGAAGATAGACATTCGTCCATTCATGCACTAAATATATCCAAATGAGATTACACATATATGCATGCATATCTGTGACTAAACCCATTTTATCCACAAGGTGTTGGCCCCAGGCCTGCCCTCCAATAATTCATAAGAATGAAATGACAACCTGCAACCAGCCATTTATATGCATTAAAAACTATACTCACTATATTCACTTCAACGCCAACAGATATTCAATTTAAGGCACTACTTTTGAAAAGGCAGCTGCCTGCCAAAATGATCTCTGACACCCCTCCAATTGGCTCCATTAATGCTGTTTTCAATTCCATCCAAAATATTATCTTGTCATTTCTTTAATCAGGCCCTCCAATGGTTGCCATGATTCCAAATCCAGCGCCTTTTATGCAATAGTTATATGGACTTTCTAATGGGTTACAGGTAGTCTCAAATTTATAACCATAGCTTTACATTTTTTTTTGGGTTGGGAATAACTTAGTTCAGAATCTATCAATATGAAAAAAAATTAAACAAGAGATACATATAAAGATCTATTATGATGAGATGAATCTCTTTTTTTATTAAATATTTTAAATTTTGGTGTGCTAATTTTTTTAAAATGATTACAAACATTTCATAACCGAGAGTTATCATAATTTAAGGTTATTATAATCGACGATTAAATATAATATTATTAGAAGTTGTTCTATCATTTAATTTTTAAGATTTTTGGAAAAACACTTTTATCTAATTTTATAAGTCACAAAATGATAGCATCATAGTAAGCATTTCAAGGTTTGGAAGAAAAGTTATAGTAGAATAAGTTCGGATAAAAGCATTTTGCAAAGAAATAATTTGAAAAGTATTTTAAGTAATCTGTGGTTGAACTAGAGCAATTTGAGAAGCATGTTGAGAGTATTGAATAAATTGAGAAAAAGGAGCAAGTGGAGGATGTTTAGGAACTTTAAAAACAATCATGGCATATTGAGAAGCAAGAGAAGAATTATTAATGGTAGAAACAATAAAAATATGAGGAAGATTTTTTCCAGATTAAAGTTAGGAAATGATTACATTATTAAACATAAAATGCATTCCCTTACAGAAGGCAAGTGATTGATCTACATTATAAGAGTTTAGATATCTATTATACACCTTATATGGTATGTCTTACACTTGATTGCTATCTTGTAACTCTTGACTTAGGGTTTTGATTTTAACATCATTCAATACATACATCAATTCAACTATGAAATCAAGGTTGGACATAATATGTTTCTTAAAACATACAAGGTTTGTAACTATTTATTGTTCATATAAACAACCTTGGTGGTTATGATTGATTTTATATATAATTATTAACTTGAGACTCATTCATTCTACCATCATTCAAATGCACATTTGTATTACTTATGATAGAAAACAAAAAATAGGAGCAACACTAATTTCATTGTTAGAGTCCATTTAAAAAAAAAAAAAAAGGATTAATCAAATGAATTTCAATGAAATCAATCAAGTTATAGGTTATCATAATATTGTTCATAGTTGGAACCTTGGATCTAATAATTTTAGATGACATACTAGGAAAACTTACACAACATGAAATTATCCTAAGTTTATAGTAATATTTAAAAAAAATCAAGAATTTTAATGAAATTAATAAAGCTATAATTGATTCTAGTGTTATTCATAATTGGAACCTTAGATATAATCACTTTCGATAACATAATGGGAAAACTTACACAACATGAAAATACATTATGGTTATAACAATATTCAAGAAAATTTATTATAGTGTTTGGAAGGGCAAAAATATTTGGAAGGATGGGATAGAACAAGCCTTAGAAAAATTATATTTATCATAATTAAAACAAGAGCTAACCTCATAAAGCTACAATCATGTTAAAAAATTTAGGTTCACAAAAATTTAAGATAATTTAACGAATCTTAATAAAATTACATTGCATATATCCAAAAACATTGTGATTAAACTTAATTAGTTGTAAAAAAAAATCAGATCTAATTATTAATTTGACTTTGAGAGTAAGATTTTAATGCATTATAATAGAAAAAGAAAAATATAAAAAACTCATAGTAACCTAAGCACATTCCCAGAATTGTACACCTTGACACCCTAAATCTTATTTAATGAACATGTTTGTTAGGTTTAGGGAATTAGAAACCTTGTTTACCTTTTAAATTTTTTTTTGTCAATATCTAGGAAATTGATCTCTTTAAAATCTAATGCAGTTGTTGAACCTACAAATGATAAAGAAGTGATTTGTTTTGGGGCCAATGTTAGGGTTAGTAGGTTTTTAAGCACCAACTTGTTATCAAGCTCCTCAATATTATACAATATTAGTCACAACATGAAAAATAACATGCAATTCAACTAAGTAGTCTAGTATAATGCAAGTGTTGCTATATGGTCTTCAATATTCATGAATACTCTATAAATAATTGATCTCTCCTAGAATGAAATTAATAATAAATGTTAGATGTTATTCAAAATTTATTTGATTTTTGGATGCCTTGTCTTTATGCTTGTATTGATTTTTTATTTTCTTAATTGATTGATGTTTTAAATGCACTAATGCACATGTGTATGTATAGATTTCTCAAATTTAAATTAAGATCCTATTGAATCCTAAACTAATAACAAATGAGTAAAGAAACTAACAAATAAGGACCCATAATCTACAAAGATCCAAAAATAGGTGAGAAGGGCCCACCCCTAGAAACGTACATTGTACATTTTTTGGCTTCATAAATATATAATGTATATTTCTATAAAATACACCATAAACACATGGAAAATGGTGAAAGAGGGAGGGGGCATGACATACTTTGAGCCAAAATATGGGAAAATATACTAATAAAAATCTAATCTAAATTAATAAATAATTAAAAAAATAGTTATCATAGAATAATATAATTTTACAATTAATAATTGCTCTAAGACAATTTTTAGGTGTCTACATAATTAAATATAAAAAAATTAACTATAAATATATATATATTTCTTCAGTGTCAATTTAAATAAGATTGCCTCAAACTTTATCAATGTCATGACAGTCTTAAAATTTAACTAAAACTAAATTATCTCTCGAAATATTTTATTCACCATTAATTTAACTTAAAATTAAACAATTCTAAATATTTTTCACAACACTAAAAATCTAAACTTGTAATTTCTATATAAAACACCTGAAAAACTATCAATGTTGTTGATTTATTTTAAAATTAAAGGTTCTTACATAAATATAGATTGTTGTTGAGTTAGCTACATATCATACACACAAATACAAATTTATAACTCATTCAAATAATTGGGAAAGAGATATTTTGAGAAGTCCTAAGAGTTGTACATTATATATTGATACATTTTTTTTATAAGTTAAAAGGAAAGTTATATCATAATAATGTTACTTATAACTTTCAAAACAAACATTTGATATGTTTATATAATTTTACATCCAAAATTGTAACTAGAAAAATCATTTCTTTATAAGTTAAAAATAAAATACATAAATTGAATTATTCTCAAGGACAAGCTATTAAATCTAAAAATATGTGTATTTCATTCCTTTGCAATCTACAAATAAAATAAATATAATAGATTATTCTCAAGGATTCCAAGATATTAAATTTAAAAACATGTGTATTATGTTTCTGACAACTTATTTAAGAAATTAAATTGACATGAGTAGAGGGCTATACATTGCACCAAAACCAAATCATTAAAATGTCTTCTCTCTGTACCAAAAGTGAAAATGGATTTGATGTTTTACTTTATGTTTTTTTGGTTTCACTAATATCTTTCAATATTTCTTCCCTTGAGCAAGCATAAAAGAAGGGACCAATAATAATCAAAGGTTGTAAAAGGATAATTTTTTCTATATAGGTTTAAATTTTTTGAATATTGATGGTCGAAACTTTTATTAGATATTTTGTTATGATGGATATTTTAGTTTTGTCTTTATTTATGTTCTAGTTTGGTTTCTGTTATGGGTGTTTGGTTTTTATTATGGGTGTTGTTATTGTTTTAGGTCTTGTCGCTATTAAGGACTAGGTTTCAATTAGTTTTGTTTTTCATTTAAAGGGTCATGGTGTTCTGATCTCTATAATGTAATGTTTTGATTTTATTATTTTTATATTTTTTTAAATAATATTAATAAATTTTTCAATTTCAAAACAAATTTAAAAAATTTAATTTTTAAACATAAAATTCTAAAATCTTTTATTGACTTGTAAGTATAAGTATTTTGTTCTTTTAAAAATTCATGATTTTTAATTAAAATATTTTACCAAATCCATACCTTCCTGACTTCCTTCTAAGATTTGAAACATATAATTTAAGCTTTCTTATCATTATCTATTTCATATTTAAACAATGTTTATTTATCATGATTCAATCTTGTGGAAAGGACTTGAGACCACCAACACTTTCATATTTAATTAGTCCTTACTTTTCATGAATCAATCTTGTGGAAAGGACTAGCGACCAAAATAGAGAATGGAAGTTCATAGAGAGCCCAATTCTAAAGTGAAGTTTCATCAATTCCTATATTTTTCAAATGCTCTAAGCCACAAAGGAACTTACAATTTTGGTAGGAACATAAGTGAGAAAAAAAAAGTGATTATAGGCCAATTACTTTCTATGTATTTTTTTTTTTTGAAACAAATGTCTAGAGAAATAAAGTGCTGAAGTAAAATTTCCCAAGCTTCCTCTCTCCCCAAGGACTTAATGATCCATTTAACACATAATATAATACTTTTGAGGTTAAGATCTATATGGCATAACCCTCCAATTTCTTTAGATTTGTAGAAAAAATCCCATGCCACTATGTGAAATCCCTTCGAACCTTCAAAATAGGTCCAAAGAAAGTCTCTTAATAGTATTTAAATTTTTTCATATACCACCCTAGAGGGAGCCCAATAGGGGGAATAATACACATAACTTACTATAACATTTTTAGAAAAAACTTAAAATTTACCTACTAGAAAGAGAGGCTTGTTAACCCAAAATTTAATCTTATTTTACACTCTTTGGACCACATAATTCCAAATATCAAAGGGAGAATCTTGTAAACTAAAAGGTGTAGTAGGAATTTTGAGCAAATGGATTAAACTATACCGTTTAAACCCAAAATATCATACTACCTAAGTAAGATCTAGAGCCATTAAAATCAAATGCCAATAGATGAATGGATCATTCTAACCAACACTCTAATACTGAATATAATTGCTTCAAAACAAGATTAAATGGATAAAAGATAAGAGGATTGGATTGATATTACCTTAGATTTAGATTTTTGACATTATGGTTGCTTGATCATGGATTCATGGATTTGGTATGTGGATTCAAGTTAATGTCATTGCCTCTTAACTTGGACATGGAGAAATGGCTTGTTTATATAAAATATGGAGGGAAGAATCAATGGCTAGATTTAAATCTTTAGGCCATTGAGACCAATAGTTAGGGATTTTTCAAGGAACTAACTCCTTGTAAACCTCTAAAATAGAGGGTTTTAGATGGGGAAGGCTAAGTTAGAAAGGATTCTATAATCTTCTTAGGGATTAATTAGGATTAGGTAAGGGATTAGATATGGATTAGGCGGGTGATTAGGGACTAGGGGAGTACGAGAGCCTAAGGATAGGCTTAGTAGGTAGGTCACGGGGATATAAAATTCCAAAATAATGGATAAGTGGGGTTAGGATAGGATAATGGGGATTTAGGAGAATTAATAAATTGGTGAGCTAGGAATAATGTTAGTGAATGAATAAATATTGAGGGGGGATATTAGAAAAGTGAATAATATTAGGATAAAGGGGATAAATTAGCAAGATTAATTAGAATTATTAAGGCAAATAGATTTAGGTGCATATATTTTGCCCTTATTTGAAAGGGCATTGTGAGTGGAATGAAGTGGAAGGAGTAATAGTCTTTCAATGAAAAATATTATCATGGATGAATGTTAATAGGTGATGTTAGGGGATATGATTGATTCCCCCTCGAGGGGACATGCTTAGAAGACAGATAAATGTCCACTCAAAAGAATAAATGAGTGGTGGGATGTGATGAATAGATAAGGAGATGGGATGTGAAAAATTGAGATAGATGATGAAGATGATGAATTTGACTAGAGAAATGAGCTACAAAATGAGGATGCCCCTAGCAAAGACATATGCATAAGAAGTGAGAATTGACTATGTTATGGTTATAAACATATCCCAAGGGGGAGTCAACCGTATCATGATGATTACAGGATAAAAGACTGTAAGTTTTCAATGTATCCCAAACAAGGACACATGCAAGGGAGAGATGTTGGCCAGGATAAGACAAGGATTTGATGAGATGAATGATGATTGTATCTCAAAGCTGAAGTTGAGTGGTATGATGAAAGAGATGTAAAATAAAAATGATGGGATCAAGTGATCAACATACTGCATTGCATCAACTCAATGAGCCATAATATGATGATAAAGTTATGGTCCATATCATGCCCTAATTGAGGGAGGAAATCATAAACTTTAAATGATTAATTAGCCAATCAATGATAATGGATGAAAGATGGATAGAAAGATGAATGTTGTGACTTATTAGGACCAATTGACAGGTGTAGGTGATTGATAAAAATATTAAGGAGATGATTGTGAGGATGGTGATTGATCAATAGACCTATTGATTAATGATTGATATTATATCTCAATGATTGGAGTGATGCAAGATTTAGAGGATGATGAGGGATAGGAGAGATGTAATGATGGATGGTAAGGAAAGAGGTGAGAGTGGTTGACCTATCTTTGGGCACTAAAAAGTGGCCAAGTGTTGCCTACATAGTTTGAAAAGACCTCAAGATGATGTAGTTTTAATAAGAGGATAAAAAATAATGATGGAGTAGAAGATGATGATGATGATGATGATGATGACTATGATTAGTGATTAGAGGATGATGTTAGTGATTAAAGGATATGACTCAGAAATTGAGATGAAGATAAAAGTTTAGATGTTAGTTGAAGGGATGATATAGATTAGATCAATGATGGGAATAAGGATGATTAGAAAATTATATAAATGATGAGGGTGTAGATGATGAAGCCATCACAACTATAATAAGGCTCATCATAGTCTAAGCAATTTGATAAATATAAAAATTGGAAATATGCCCCATGACATAATTATGACCAAGAGGACGTTATGCTAAAGTGCATGGGCAAATAGTGAACTCTGTATCATTGAGGGCACTTATAAGCATTACTGTATATTTGGTGACTGCATAGCAACCTCGTTCATTTCCCAATAGACAAAAAGAGGAACAATGCAAACACAGACTCAAAATATAAAGATAATCAAATATTTACATGATAAAAGACAAGATAAATAAAATAGACAAGTAACACACACACGTATCTACATACAATGTCACAATGTCTTGTCTAATGATGGGATGAATGATTGGGTGATGGGATGGGACAACCACTAAGATGATCATGATGTGATTTTGGACTCAGGATAGACCTGGATCTGGAATAGACTTTGATTTGGATAGGATGATCATGATGTGATTGTGGACTTAGGATAGACTTGGATAGATTAATGATGATGATTAGGATTAGGGCTTAGGTAAGGATATGGATGTGGATATGTATTTTGAATTAGGCATGGGAATTGGATGAGGATAAGGATTTGGATAAGGATATGGATGTGGAAAACATGAGGGACTAGGATTAGGATAAGGTTGTTAAAGATAATAGGACAAGATGACCAAGAAGAAGAGATGATTAGGATAGAAGACAAGGCAATATGATACAATGGCTATGACATTTAGGTAAGATGACTAGGGTATGAAGGACATAGGACAAGATGACATATGATAAGGTAACTTAGATTATTTTTGGATTTTATGGATTTTTTCCTTTGGATTTTTGGTGTTTTTCAATTTTAAGATATTTTTTGAATATGTATGTACAATATACAAAAGGGGTTACTAGAAAAGGGAATACCAAGCCTAGAAACTGGGATAAAGATGGATGAAATAATGGATGTTATGACAAAAAGATGAGAGTGATGCTACAAAAGAGATGAGGACCAAGTGAGGATGTACTAGGCATTACCAATGACCACATTGTGAAGGAACTAGATGGTTAGTTACCTAAGTGTTTATTAGAAGATATGCCAATATTATTTTGGAACATTGCTCAAAACATCTTCCACTTCCTTATGAAGGTCAAGATGGGAAGGAATGAGAGATAGGATGAATGATATTATGGTAGATGATGGGTAGGAATAATGGACCAAGGGATAAGATGGATAAGGATGGGTGATATAGACAAGGTGGACAAGGGATGTGATAAGTAGGATGGATTTTCCCCCAAGTGTTGACCTACAATGTGGACAATATATTATTTTACCATGATGTCAAAAACTAATTTTCATCATGGTACTTGACTAAGGTACCATAAGACTGGTTTCCACCAATAGATGAATGATTTTTTATTTTATTTTTATTTTTTATTTTTTATTTTTTATTTTTTTAGATGGAATATCAATTTATTAGATGTGGGTATGAGATGTAGACATGCTGACATTTGTGGGATCTTTAGCCAACACATATTTTGGAGACATGTGGTGCTAAGATCATGTTATCTCCATTGGATGTATTAATGTCCTTATGACCTTCATTGATTCTTGACTGAAACCCCTCTTGGTATCTAGGTCAAGTATCTTCGTCACCCCTATGAAAGATGATGTTGCCTGGGAAGGTGATGTGAGATATGGATTGGTTTAGAGCTTGATTTTGGGGGGTATTAGATTTGAATGGAGGATAGGATCATGATAGAATGGTGTGATGGGTGAGTGAGGAGTGATACTAGTAATCACACACATTGTTGGCAATGTTGGATATTCCACATTTGATTAGTGCCATATGATAAAATACTAGAGGAGATCCAAGACACTTTGACTATGGGATTTATCTCTGATCTGATTATTTGATAGAAGATCGATCATACTAATAGTGATTTTTATATTATTTTATTTTTTGACTATATTTGACTTTGACTACCCCCTGGTGCTTGATTTTGGGCTTCACTAAGGGAGATTGATTTTTGATTTTGATGATATGTTAGTTCCTAATTTTGGGCTTCACTAGGGGAAGACACTTTATGATTAGGCTAATGATTTGACTTTTCTTGATTTTGAGTTATGGGATCAAAGGATTTTGTTCATGATTTATGACTTTTGGAATATGGTGTTGGACCTCTACATTTGTGTCATGTATTACATTGCTCGAGGGAGGTTCCAACAATGTGTGCTCCTATTCATCCTTATGGAGGGAGGTGATTAAATGATCATTAAGAGGAAGAAAGGAGTCTATGATGTATGAAGGTGGGGGAGATGATACGATGAGGTCAATGAGTGGTGATTGGGTAGCATGGTCTTCATAGGGGTTACTAGGAGATCCAATTTTGACATCGAAGAATATTTCCTCAAGATCAACAAAAGGATCACTAGGACTAGCTATATTATATGCATCCAAATTAGGATCGGATTCACCCTAACTATCTTCGAGAGATAAAGCTCACAATAAATCTATTATGACTTCATCATCCTGAATGGGATCAAAAGATATGCCTGGTGACTACTTATCATCCAAATTGGAGATGTCTTCAAAAGAGTAGGGATATTCATCCTCGACTATAATATCCATAAGGGATGATATTCCTAATGAGGAATCTAATTTAGATATTGGTGTTAACATGATCCTGATGTAGATAATATTTGTATTGACTCTAATTCTAAATCTAATGTACAAGATGAAATGCTTCTAATAGAAGATTCATTATCCATAATTGACCTCTCAACATGGGGTTTTTGATATGGTGGATGAGGGGGAGATGATGGAAGAACAATTGATTTGGCAAAGAGAGGTCCATGGAAGGAATCCTGAGGACTAGGATCATGAGGAGTAGAGTCATCTTTGATGGAGGATTTGTCAAATCTGGGGAGACCATGGAAGATAGATGTGGTGTCTTGACCTTGGCTCAAAGAGGGAAGGGCTTGATCCTAATCAGGAATGGAATATTGGCATTCCCATTCTTTCTAACAAATATATCACACGACACACTATACATAGGAGTAATAATAACAATACATTGAGTCCAATTAACATATGCATGAATCTTTCATTATATTCTATCTTATACTATAAATAATGATTAAAAATATACCACCAGGGTAAACATACAATTTAACTATATAGTTCAAACAATATAATTGGTTTTTAGTTATCTACACCCTATGGCAACCAATATTATCATAGTCTAGTGTTCTAAGACTTAATTACCAGTTTTCCACAATCAATCATATAAAATAGTCTAAAATACATGGAAAACACAAGTGTTATTCAAGTAACTATATATAATAAAGCAAGTCATCATTCCCACATAACACAATAACATTCTAACACAACATTTGTTAAATTTTTAGAGTTTGCATGCACGTATACACAAGTCTCTCAACTATAAAAACACATGTTATCCAAAATAATAACTAGTATGTATATAATATATAGACAAATGTAGATATGAGTTAGGTAAAGTAACTACAGTAAGTACCACCAGAGTACAACATACTTTTATATTGTAGTACCTTATGATATCCCATACTATCATAGGTTCCCAACTACATAGCAACACATAAACCAAACTTACGAATATCAAGATTCAATTGGTCCATCTAGATAATAAAAAATAAATAGTAAAGTATTATACCACTTGGATATATTAATCACACAAACATACCAAGGTATCTCAACATAAAAACATGCATTACAATACACCATTATGCACTAAGTATAACTATACATTTAACACACTCATAGTATGTAATTCACATAAGTATTCTATACTGAATACATATGACTAACAGTCATTCATATTACTAATAGTGAATCAGATAAACCCATTATCCATTTGACTCATTTTCTTTTAGGAGATTGTTCCAAAGATTATGGTTCTTCATTCCTAAGAAACTCAATGACTTATTCAAATCATCTAATGAATTATGGGTATAATCCCTATATGCTATCACTTGTACATCCGAACATGCACCACATGTAGGTATTCAAATGCTATGCAATTCCTAAACCATGGTTTAGTGTTTTCATCATAAATACTAAGCATATAAATCAATTGATGAATACATAGAACATATTCATTCCCAGAACTTTATTTTTCCTGAAAACACAAGATGCCCAGTTTATCATTTAGTTTATTTTTGGATAGTTTATAAAAAATCTTTTGCTAAACTATATTATTTAATTCTTTCACTTATCGGTTAATATTTCCCCCGATATTATTAACTATGAGATCTACCCCCATAGTTTAATTATGTAAATAGTCACAACTCAGTACAATGTCACGTCCCCTGTGATAGGTTTTCATATATCAAGGCATCTAAAATTTTTGCTAGTTTTTAACTCACAAAGAGAGGTAGTTATGTTTTACCTATTCAACTTCATTTATACAATGTTATGGATATCTATACCATAATGGCTAAGGATCTAGGTTTGTTTATCATTCTCATTAATAGTTACTAAATCCAAGATTTATGCCCATCAATAAATATAACTATAATATTACTATAGTTTAAAGACATCAATAGACTTAACAATTCTCTGTTAATTACTTGATCAATATAGCTCTATTGATAAATTTTTACTAAACACAATGCTATTTACGCAATATTTTGGATCAATGAATATTCACACAGATAAATTATAGTCTTTAACATGTAAAGCTAATACCACATAATTCAAATAAATAACCACTATAAGATTTATTCACACGAGTCATAGGTGATATAAAATAAAATGATGTTTACCATTCATTATTAATTCCACAAACCACGGTTCCTATGCATATATCTTAAGTTTAGTTAATTTGCTAAGTAATTCTGATTCAGCCAAACCAATTTTCCTCCGAACCAAAAGTTTGACATATTCATTTTAATTTTAATATTACATAGCCAATTACACCCTTTATAGGGCATGCCTCCGAAATAAGTAAGCACATCTGATCGGGTACATTAAACTTATATGACATACATTGATCCATTATAAAATAGAATATAATTGTTATAGCCATAAATGTGTTGGTGTTCAATCATTCACAATTTCTCAAACACATTTATAATATTAATATGGCTTTTCTAAACTCCCACTAGTTTATATAAAGGCTTATTTCCTGATAATAAACTTAATATACCAATTTATATTAATTTCATTAGTAATTAATCAATTATTGTAGCTTATAGAATTAGTGTATTTTTATTATCAATTTTCTTCTGAGTATAAGTCGCTACTTAAAATGATGAGTCATTGCCAATACACTGATAAATACACCTAGGATTTTTCTTTTAAAATACATATGGCTAAATTGTAGTTCGATGCCATAAATTTATAACCTTTAATATTTTACTTTTTATAGGCTGCATATACTAGAAGGTCATATATATGCTCTAAACTCAGAAGAGCAGGTTTAATAAATATACATAAGCCGTATATACTAATGTAGATATATATTACGTAAAAGTATCATTTTTATTTTTGTCTATAGGTGTTATATCATCATACTGCATTTTTCCTTTGCTACCATTAAAGGTATAACATATATTCAATCCCAAATACCATGGTATAATTGGGTTTAGCATATATTAAAACAATTGAATATAACATATTACACACACATTGATGCCACATATAGCTTATGCAGTGTCGTACAACATTCAGATCCCCATTTAAGTTATTGCTAGAAAAATATAAGACAATCTACCTTAATGACTAGCTAGTTTGGTTATCAAAAGGGTCGACACCTCATAAAAACATTTTCCTGATTTTTAACCCAGACTAAAAATTGTATAAACTCAACTCCTAGATCTTATAAATCATTACTAAGTTACCTTTTCTTTATAACAAATTTTATCTATATTCACATGTTTAATATTATAATAATCAAATTATATTATATATAACTTTGGTTCATTGATCTTCACACCAAGTAAAACATTGTATAAAGAGATAATAGTCGATAAATATTGTTACTAAGTAAGTATATATATATATCCTTCTGACATAAAATATGATTCATATCATAAGTTGCTGACTAAAAAGAATGAGTCACCTCCCTTTTTTAAATTATTTTTTAATAAGATGAATCATTGTACCTTGTTTGACTAAAAAATACCCAAGTAGCCCATTGACGACATTACTTACAAGTCTAACAACTTTGAATAAGGTGCTAACACACTATATGGCTCTAAGCTAGCACTAAATCAAACCCAAAAAAAAGAAAACATCGATTTGATCTAAATCCAATGATTAGGTGAAAAACACACTACTATGATAATTTAAGACATTTAGCTCTCTTGGTTACTCTTTGTAAATCAATCCATGATTAGGTTAAATTAGTTTGATCAACAAATGATTAACTATCCTAGTCAATTAACATTAAAAGTTTGCTAGAATAAGATATAAATACTTAGATTATTGTATTCTTAGTTTATACGGATCACCCACATTTTCTTCAATACAACCCCTTACCTCATTAATGGTGGCTGGACAGATCTGCTCTAGTATGTCACTTATCCTTTTCCTAGTTCCTTCCTCTTATGCCTTTTAAAAACATGAGGTGTTGGCTTTTCTTCTGCGTTAATTTTCTTTTCTTTTTTTCCTTCTATTAAATTTATTTATTTTTATTTTTTAATATTCTATTGTTAATCTTTATATTTTATTTATTTATTAATTTTTGTCTTTTCTTTGTTTTTTTTTTAATTCTCAAGATAATTTCCCCTTTTTATATGTTTTAACATGAAATGCCCAATTTCATATCTTTTTGAACAAATCAAATTAACATTTAAATATATTTAAGCAATTTAAATGGCAAATTCCAAAATGTTCAAATAACTTGTATCTAATTTTATCTTTTCCAAAATTGCTCCTAACATTATTAATGATAAGACATGCTAGACATGTAAATAAATTCATTACGATATTTTGCTAACTCTAACAATTACAAAAAGTAACACTTCAAGAAAGAAATAAACACACCATAATTAATTATTTTTAATACATTTCTACAATTTACCAACTACTATGAGTGTATGCAGGGTTTCACTAGCTCTTTGTAGACCTTCAACGTCTCCATCTACACCACCCTCTCCGATGATGCTCTCCCTTCAGCACGTTTGAGGGATGAATTCTCCTACATCCATTTCATAACACATAGGTAATTAAATATTTTCACATGATACTCATAAGCAATAATATATAGTCGAAATAATTCATTAATATCCTTAAAATGTAAACATATGCACAAACCAACTCATAATAAGCAATCATGTATTATCATCTAACTAAGCAACATTCTATTATCTTGAAATAACATAAATCTCAAACTTAGTCAAAAATATAACCAAATCTGAATTTGTTAACTACAGATATCCATGGGTAATCTAGTAAATTTGTCTGCCAAGGAATCAAGATATAACATCCCTCCCCTTTAAAGTTAGTCATTATCTTTTATGACTCTAATTCAAAGATAAGTTCTCAATAAAAAACATTTTTAGCAAAGCAATAGCATGATATACAACATCATATTAGGCAAATAAATAAAAAATTATATGTAGAACTTACCATAGTTCCTTTAAGTTGATTTATTCTCAAAGCATTGGTCCCACAAGACCCTACTCAATGACATCTCTAATTAATCAAACACAATTGCAAGTATTATTTACTCCAACTAATTCTATCATGACCACCTTGGGGTCTATAATCATCAAGATAAGCCTATATACTATAGGATTGATCACTTCTATTACCTTGAAGGGTCCCACATGTCTTACTAAAAGTTTCACTGACTTCCTAAGAGCATACAAGATCATCATGCAATCTAAAATAAATGACCAGGGAGAGTTCCACAAAATATTTGAGCCCCAACACATCTTCCTAACCCAGAGGGTGTTTTTATCATTTTGAAAAAAATTAATTAAGAAATCTGAAACAAATAATGTGTATAGTTAATAGTATAGCTACTCCACGTAGCTTTCATATAAGTATAACATGTCAATACTGTCACTACTCCATGGAGCTCTTGAAAAGTATGATGATGAATAAGAATGGTAATGTAAGTATACAAAAATCATGGAATACTCATTTATATGGAATCTCTATCCACTGTATACATGTGTATAGACATATGACTAAATTTAATAAGTTCTGCTTATCAAATCTTAGATTTGACAAGTCCATCTATCGATCTAACTCAATACCACAATCTAAGTTAATGTGTGATTAAGTAGGATAATATCCTACTACTTGGACTCATGTTCCTAATTCACCACTCTTCTCTTAGGTCTCCATGACCTAATGATCTTAAAATGTGCATAATGTTTCAAAGAATCATAATTCTATGCTATCCGATAATGAAAATCAAAGCTATATGCTAAATGATTCTAGATGTATCCTCATACATACAAAAAAGATCATACAATCAATCTATAATTGCATTAAGTTACTACTAGTTAGACATAGTAGTATCATATTGCATAGTTTTAACTTATAGAGTTATGTTCATAGTCAGGAGAAAATAATGTTAAAATTAACATAACATACCATTCTTTCAACCCTATAAGGGAATAAACAAAATAATATCTCCTTGGTTGCTCAACTTAGCACACAAGTTAAAAGTTTATTCCAACCTCTAGATTGACAAGATTTTTTGAACCTTTTATACCCTACTCACTTTCGGTGAAAGGTATAAAAATATCTCTTTTAAAACAACATGAATTCAACAAAAGATATCATAATCAATCTAGTTAAGGGTAAATAAAATCATAACAATGTCAAAAGAGAATAAAGTAATAAAAAGTCATCTCTATGATAACTAAAAGAGATGAACTTATTCCTAAACCACATATCTTAAGAGTGCAAATTCTATAAACAAACTCCTAACACAATGGAATTATCAAATAATACAACACTCTACTAAGAGGATTTTCACCATCCTAGGTGGTACTAAAATAAAAATGGTCTTATGAGAATTTCCACTCTTAGAATTACAAAACTAAGCATATAAATTTAAAAGAAGCATCCTAAGCTTATTGAACACTTGCAAAACTTAAATGACAAAGATGACTTGATAATCAAGAAGGGTGTAGTCATACTCAAGTTGTTTGATCTAAGTGATCGAACAATGGTAGAATTTTTTTGTTCATAACTCATGAAATATGCTATATACCCATATACTCAAGCCTCAAATACAACCATCACCATTGGGTCACTTGATAAACCAGGTACGAGTGTTGTTAAGGGTACACACTCAATGTTCCACACACATTTTATGAATGTCATAAAACTCTAAACATGGTGTAACATGGTTCCACATTGAGACATCACAAGTCCAAATACTAGTGCAAAACTTCATGTCACTAGGTTCACAAGACACAAAATGCTAATGGACTCATTATGTCCTATATTTTGAGCCTCAGATCTGATACCACATGTAAGATCCCTATTGGGATCTAACTAGAAATACATTTTTTTTTAAACACATGCAAAAGTAGAATACATAATGAGAGTCTAACAGAGATAATAATAGCATTCACGTGCAAACATGACATCAATTCACATTACAACATAAAATATGGATCTCTAATATCATGAGAGAAAGATAACTCAATATAAAAAGTATTTATAATATTTTGAACTCAACTTATCCAAATACACAATCACCACTATCAATGTGCATCAATGTATAATTAAAACTCTTCAATAACTATTACAATGTACAAATAAGATAATTGGCTACCCTGGAGTACAGTGCTTGAACTTTAAGTATATGTGGCAATCTCAAGTGTCATCTCGATAAGTATTACTATTTTGGGGAAGAAGAGCATCATCCAAGCACTTTTTCAAACCAACTATAGACCAATGATTCCTTACACTATCCCATTACGGAGTAAACTGCCCTTCATGTATGGGTAGATAGTGATGGCATAAGAATCCAGAGAGACTAACAAGTAGCCTATGCTATATGATTTTTGACTAACTAAACATGTAGTGTATCATAAAAAATTGGATCTATTATAAGATATCACACATACATGTAAATCATACTCATGAAATGATAATGTCTCAATAAAAATACTTTGTCCCAAAGTTTTACAAATATTAATATAAAAATGATCTATAGATCTACCAATTTTATGCACACCACTTGATTGAATTGCCTTTATCTAATATTGTAATGTCAGTAAGCTAGTGAAGTCCATCTCACTCCTTACTCCACATTAGCAATACAAATTGGTCAAATACAATTCAACCATAAGATTCAATAACTTACATCCTGCTAACAAATGTATCACACAACACACTATACATAGGAGTAATAACAACATACATTAAGTTCATCTAACATATGCATGAATCTTTTACTATATTCTATTCCATACTAGAAATAATGATTACATATATACTACTAGGATAAACATATAATTTGACTATATAATTCAAATAATATAATTATTTTTCATTTATCTACACCCTATGGCAACCCATATTACCACAGTCCAGTGTTTAAAAATTTAACTACCCATTTTCCACAACCAATCATATAAAGTAGTCTAAAATATATGAAAAATCCAAGCATTATTCAAGTAACTATATATAATAAATCAAGTCATCATTCCCATGGAACACAATAACATTCTAACACAATATTTGTTAAATTTTTAGAGTTTGTATGCACGCATACACAAATCTACCAACTATAAAAACACATGCTATCCACAGTAATAATTAGTGTGCATATAGTATATAGATAAATATAAATATAAGTTAGTTATAATAACTACATTAAGTACCACCTAGGTACAACATAATTTTATATTGTAGTACCTTATGATATCTCATACTATCATAGGTTCCCAACTACATAACAACACATAAACCAAACTTATGAATTTCAAGACTCAACTGGTCCATGTAGATAATAACAAGCAAACAATAAAGTATTATACCACTTGGTTATTTCTGCATACAAACATACCAAGGTATCTCAACATAAAAACATGCCTCACAATACACCATTATGCACTAAGTATAACTATACATTTAACACACTCACAGTATGCAATTCACAAGTATTCTATACTGAATACATATGACTAAAAGTCATTCATATTACTAATAATGAGTCAGATAAACCTGTTATTCTATTGACTCATTTGATTCTAGGAGATTGTTCTAAAGGTTATGGTTCTTGATTCCTAAGAAACTCAATGAATGAACTATAGGTATAATCCCTATATGCTAGCACTTTCACATTCTAATGTGCACCACATGTAAGTATTCAATTTTATCTTTTCAAAAATTACTCCTAACATTATTAATGATGAGACATGTTACATGTTTAAATAAATTCATTATGATATTTTGCTAACTTTGATAACTATAAAAAGTAGCACTCCAACTAAGAAATAAACACACCATAATTAATTATTTTTAATGCATTTTTACCATGTACTAACTACTATGAGTGTATGTAGGGTTTTTTCAGCTCTCTGTAGACCTTCAACATCTCCATCTACACCACCCTCTCTAATGATGCTCTCTCTGGCACATTTGAGAGATGAATTCTCCTACATCCATCTCACAATATGCAAGTAATTAGATCTTTTCACATGATAATCATAAGTGATAATATATAATTAAAATAATTTAGTAATATGCTTAAAATACAAACACATACATAAACCAGTTCATAATAAACAATCATGTATTATCATCTAATTAAGCAACATTCTATTATCCTAAAATAACATAAAACTCAAGGTTAGTCAAAAATATAACCAAATCTAAAATTTTAACTGCAGATATCTATCGGCAATCTAACAAATTTGATTGACAAAGAATTGGGATGTAATATAGGATTTGAATTGGACTTACATGGATGGGTTTGGACTAGAGGTAATGATGGGTGGATAGGGTTTTGTAGGGTGTGAAGTGCTCATCTCAAGGAGGTGAGAAAGGAGCATATCCCTATTAGCGATGAGGCATTATTTAATCAGGGTATTGACCAAATTTATTTTAGATGCTATGGATGAAGATGGGAGAAATTATAAGTTATTTGATTCACCAAACCCAATTGGTAGGTGTGATGGATTGAATAGAAAGACTAAGGGATGAATATGGGATGTGTGAGACAAATTTGGACAAAGGCTTACTTTAGTGTGATCTCAAGTTTGACTCAATGATATGAGATGTTGGATGGGATAAGATAATATTTAAGTAGACCAATTTAGGACATGAGCTAGACCTTGATAATGTTGATTGGATTTCACTGGGTAAGCTATGACAAGCTCTAAGATTGGATGAAGGGCTAGATCAGCCTAAGAGACTGATTTTGACTAGGATTAATAAGATGAAGGCCAGCTCAAGACTAAGATGATCGACTAAAATAGGATGTGATGATTGTATTAATGAGATCGATAAGATATGTGATGGTGACTCAAAATTGATTAGACACAAGCAAGTTGATGATGAGGACCATGAAGAGTTGTTTGCCAATGTGGATGGGAACTAATGTATGACTATAGATTTGATGGGATAACTAGTATAGACAAGGGGATGAGTTAGGTTGGACAATGATTAGGACTAGGTTGATAAGGTCAAGATAAATGATTGGTTATAGATAAAGTAAACTTAAGACAAGAATTAGATGATAAGATGTGATTAGAATATGTAAGTGATGGAGGTATAACCAATGATGGGTGGACATGACTAGACTAAGATGAGATTAAGAGAGTGATGGAAAATATGATGAGACAAGTAAAAAGATGTACAAAGCCAATATGCACAAGTGGATGGTGAAAAGGATGTAAAAAATGATAGAATGATGATATGTGCAAGAGACCTAGATAGATATGTATAAGTATGGGTAAAACCCTGACTTAGCTCAAAAACAACACTAGTCTAGCATGACACTCACCAAATTAAGCAAACCGTAAACATATGATTATCAAATTCAAGGGTGTGTAACATGAGACTACACTATCTAATGGCTTCATGGGTGAGGCTGTAGGTTGGTGACCTAAAAAATCAATAGAACCCTTTCGACACCATATATACTTGATGGTTACTTAGGAGCTAATCATGACTCTGATAATAAGTTGCCTGTTGGTCGTAAGGTCCTATGATAGGCTAAGTGGGCTCTCTAAGGGAATCCCTAATATACACTAGGTATGATGGAGCCCAAATCTATGTAAGGTGTTGTCTAATGCTTTGTTTAGAGAGTTAACTCTTTCCCTTCATGGATGACCTATATGGGGTCAACTGCTTAGCGTAACGATAGTTGTCTTTAATATTTATACTTTGTTGGAACATAGAGTTTGGATTAGTGTGTGGTGGTAAAATCCATGGTCACTATCTCCCTAAGACTGTGGCAAGTGCATGGGTGTCAATTCCATGTCATATTTCCTCTAGAAAAGAAAATGGAAGGGTTTATTAGTGGTTTTTTATCCTCAATAAATTGCTGCAAGGATGCAAAGAAGAGAGCATACACCATGGTATCCCTTACGTGTCAAACATGTAGAACAAAGAGATTAATTAACCAATTAATTAGATGTGAGATATATATACAAGAATAGACAAAGGAATTTAAACAACACAATAAAGTGATTTAAAATGATTAAAAATCAAAATACCAAAATGTCTTTGATAGGTGGTCTACAAAAAAATGATTAGTAATTTGATTGGCACTTTTAAAGAGGTAACCTACAAGATAATGATTAATGGTTTTTGATTAACAATATTGAGGGGTAACTTTCAAGACAAAATGTTATACCAAAATATGACCTACAAAAGATGATGTTGTCAAGTCAAAATTGCTTTGATATTCACCCGTACAAGAAACATAATGTTATTCTAATAAGAGTTAATAAAAATCACTAAAAAACTCATGATTTGGATTTATAATTTATTTAGGTGAGTGGGCCACGATGTGGGGGTTTGGGGTGGTAGCCCCCAACAAAGTTAAGGGGCAGTGCCCCTTACAGTGTTAAGGGAAGGAGCCCCTTATGGGGTCTAGAGGTAGTGTCTTAGGTGTGCTCCCTATCACAGTATAGGGTGGGGTTGAGGGGTGGAACCCCCAATGCCAAAGGCATTTTGGGCCTTACAGGGGGAATATAATTACTCAAAAATCATTAAAAATGACTCTAAAAATACACTCAAAAAAGACAAAATTGAATGCAAAAATTAGTGTAAAAATACAACTTCCAGATGTAATATCATAGATACACAGTTAGACCACTGCAATATCACAACCAAAAAGGGTGATATCATGACTGCAAAGTCATGATTTAATAGAAAGTGCCTAAACACTAGTGGTTACCATGCAATTTTCTATAAAACCATGTTAGTTTATGCAATATTGTGACTCTTAATACGATATCATGATTACAAGAAAGGCTATATTACATAAGATACACAAATTTTAAAAAAATTATTCTTTTTTTACCAATAGATATGTTTATATGGTTTTGATAGGTTACCCAGATGTTTTAAGAATGCCTATTCTCAAACAATTAAGGCAAATTTAAAACTTTAGCTATGTATCAAAAATTTATAAAAGGACATCAAGACAAGATTTTTATTAAAATGGGTAATCCAAACACAAGATACAAAATAAAAAGGTGTTTCCCTGATCATAGTTGTCCTAAAATATGGCTTACAAATTTTGAATATATTAACAGTAAATAGAATAGCCCAAAAATGACCAAATCACAATATCATCAATATCAGCACAATATCACCAATATCAGAACAATATCACTAATTTATAAATAAAGTTATGACTATGTGATTAGTGGTAATTGTAGAAGACAACATAAAAGGTTAAGGATGGGGTATTTGCTTGTAGATGACTTCTTTTGATGTCTCCCTTGCCAATCAGAACACATCCAATCACACATAAAACCTCTTCAACAAATGTAGTTAGCAAAATATTTCCCAATCACAAATGTGTTTAACAAAATATTCCAAGATCTAAGATAGTTAAATAAGATTTCAAAAGGGGCTTGTATTATCATTGATTTTCCTGCAAGATAGAGAATGACAAGATTGACCCTATAGGTTAGTAGATTTGGGAAAAATCATAATGTCACAACTGTCAATGGCAATATCATGACTTACAGGTCAATACTACGACTTGTGAGTGGCAATATTGTAGCTTAGTAGTTAAGCACTAGAATCTCAACCAATCCTATTTTTTTGTAAAACTATGATTAGGAAAGCAATATCACTACTAATAGTGCAATATCATTATTTTTGAAGTAGTGATATTACCTCGGGATAACAATCTACCAAACAAAGACATTGTTGGTGGTTAAAACTTGGGAGTTAGTGCAAAAATAAGACTCTAGAGGCAAAACTACCATTGCAATATCGTGATTTACAGGGCAATACCACAAATTTCACCTGTGCATGAAAAATTCTTCAAAATCTAGCACTTATTCTTGTCTTAGTTAGCCTTGAAAACTATCAAATTACCACTAACAAGTAAAATGGTTAAATTGGGAGAGAGTGTCCCACCATGGTTGCCGAAATGTATTAGGCATTTTAAGCAAGTAGATTAAACTGTGTAATTTAAACCCTAAATCTCATACTACCTAAGTAAGATCTAGAGCCATTAGAATCATATTCCAATAGATGAATGGATCATTCAAACCATCACTCTAATCCTAAAGCTAATTTCTCCAAACCAAGATTAAATGGATAAAACACAAGAGGATTGGATTGAGATTACCTTAGACTCAGATTTTTGACATTAAGGTTGCTTGATCATGGATTATGGATTTGGTATGTGGATTCAATTTCATATCATTTCCTCTTAGCTTGGCCATGGAGATGTGGTTTTTTTATATATATTATGGAGAGAAGAATCAATGGTTAGATTTAAATCTTTAGGCCATTGAGATAAATGGTTGGGGATTTTCCAAAGAATTTTTAATTCCTTGGAAACCTCTAGAATAGAGAGTTTTATATGGGGAAGGCTAAGTTAGAGAGGATTCTAGAATCCTCTTAGGGATTAATTAGGATTAGGTAGGGGATTAGATATGGATTAGGTGGGTGATTAGGGACTAGGGGTGTAGGAGAGCCTAAGGATAGGTTTAGTAAGTGGGTAGGTGGGTCATGGGAATTTGAAATTCTTAAATAATGGATAAGTGGGGTTAGGATAGGATAATGGGGATTTAGAAAAATTAATAAATGACTAATAATGTTAATGAATGAAGGAATATTGAGGGGGGATATTAGATAAATGACTAAGATTAGGATAAAGGGGTTAAATTAACAAGATTAATTAGAATGATTAAGGTGAGCAGATTTAGGTACATATATTTTTCCCCTCTTTGGAAGTGCATTGTGAGTGGATAAAGTAGAAGTATTAATGGTCTTTCAAATAAAAACCATGTCATAGATGAAAATGTTGTTAGTAGGTATGATGCCCCCTCGAGGGAGCATGTGGGGAGAAACTAGTTGGATGGTCACTCAAATAAGAATCCCTAGGGAGGGCTAAGGCCAAGATGATGATAAGGGGTTGGGATGCCTCAAGTGACGATGTAACTATGATTGAGATGCCCCAAACATATGTGCTATGGGAAAGTGGCTTAGCTATGAGAGATGAGTTCTAGACAAATAACCAATGTCTAGAAGGGACAGAATATGATTATGGCAATACTATTATAATTCTTGAGACATAGACATAGTTTGGGAAATAAAGAGATTGGATAGTCCATAAGTTGATGATGATCCCAAAAGCAAAGTCATATGTTGGGGATGATGGAAGGCCTATAGAGGATATTGGATGATAGTAATCCACTTTATGTGAGATGCATAGTTTTAAATAGTGTAATGATATCGAGTGATCCATCTAAGACGGGATGAGATTGGGGGTTAAAAGTGGCTGAGCCATCCTTGGGCACAAGACCATGGTCAGGTGCTGCCTACATAGTCTTAGGAGACCTCCAGATGATGTAGTTCTCCCTAAATGGAAAAGATGATGGGAGGGACAAGAGACATGAAGATGAAATAGACAGATTGAATTTGACAAAGAGTGATGGAGTGACAATATGGATGAGCTATGACATGATGGATATCAACAATTCCCTTGGCAAAGACATATACATAGGAAGTGGTAAGGATGGTGTTAGAGTTATTGACACATCCCAAGGGGAATCAATCGTAACTAAAGAGAGAGTCACAATATGGAGACTTATCCCAAGCAAGGACACGTGCTTAGGAGAATTACGGGTCTTAACTCAAGTGTCATGGTAACTCTAAGAGATGTTTGATGAAGGATGAGTATTTTGTTGATGCCATGATGGTGGTTAAGCATAATACGTGACCAATGTGTTGGAAAAAGGTGAAGAAGACCAATAGTTAAGGGAGTGGTAAGAGTGGAACAATCCCATATATATTGGGATTAATAGCTGTAGAGGGAGAAAGGTGGATAAATAGGAAGCAAAAATAAGGTGGAGGCACCAAAAAATGGATTTGATACAAAGGATGTGGTTTTGGTGGAAGAAGTGAATAATGTGGTTTTGGATTTAGGTGCATACAAAAGGAATACGAATAAACTTAAATTGTTCACCAAGATGGATCTAATACCATTTATACTTTTGTAACTAGACTCAAAAGAGGGAGTTAGATTGTGTATAATATTGTGTTATCTTCTATTAAATAAAAGATATAGATACCAAACTAAAAATATCTAAGCATTCCATGGCATTTGAGATAAATTCCTCTATCATAGTAAGAAATGAATCATATGAAAAGTGGCAATTGACAAGATGATTTTGGGATTAGGGGAGGGCAATGCCTCTAACCAAACTTCTGTAAGTATAGTTAATTATGAGAAAAATAAAAAATTTAATAACCAAAACATACATGAAGGGAAAAATAAGAAAACCTTGTATAATGGAGATGAATAGACCCAACTACGTTGATTGAACTCCATTAATGGTGATGCAAGCATCAATGTCATAGAAGAGAATTTTTACCATTCCAAACCCTAAATCCTATAACATTGTCAGAATAAAGGGCCATTCAATTTTTTCATATGCCTTCTCAAAATCAAAGTTGATGAACAATTCCTTTCATGTGAAGAGTGAACCCTTTCCATCCATTCCTACACTACAAAAACAAGGCCTAAGATATATCTATTGTGAATAAAACCATTGTTCTTATGGTGGATATTGAGAGATAGCAAATATATAACCCTGATCTATAATGGCCTGGGAAATAATCTTATATGACACATTAATAAGGGTAAGTGGGCTCTAATTGGTGATGAGCTCGACATCCCAAAGTTTGGGTATGAACTTGATGCTACCTTGATTAATGAGTTTGGCAAGTGAGTTGGCCAGAATAGCCTCAAGATAAACCATGTGTAGGTCCAAATCAATTGTATCCCATAGAACTTGGTATAATTCATAGGGGAAACCATAAATACCAAGGGTTTTATCAATTTCTAGGTGTTTAGTGCACACCTGGAGTTCTTCAATGGATAAAAGGTGGTTATAAGCCACTTGTTGGCCCATAGTGAGCTTGTAAGGAATATCTTGTTGACATTTTAGAAGGGTATATTTATGAGTTAGTGTGGAAATCTTAGCAATAATACATCATGATAGTGGAAGACATGAATTGACATCTAAGATAGCCTTCACTTTATTAATTGTTTATCTACAATTAAAAAAGAGGAACAATATTTAAAAACCCTATCTCCAATTTTTAATGTGTACATAAATGTTCTAACTTGAACACCACGAGCTTGACGATTTTCTTCAAATTTGAACATATATATTTAATTAGTAATTTATTTTTAAAAGTCTTCATTAAATAAAGATATTTCATATTTCTGTGAAATCCTAAATTATTCATAATATAACTGTGAAATCTTAAATTATTCACAATATGATGCCTCATGATATTTTCAATGAAACTCAATCACATGTTTTCCTTAAATATAAAGAAAAGAAAAAGTTTGATAAATAGCATCTTCCCACCACTCTATTGTTCCTAAAGCTCCACAAGGTTAAGGGATAAGGTATTAGATTTAAATGATGTGATTTTAAGTCTATTTATGCTGAAGGTGGGATACATTAAGATAAAATTGACTTTTATTTTTCTTAACTTGAGGAATGAGCCATTCAATTTCAATTTTAAGAAAGAGGTGTTCTAAAAGAAAAGCTCCTAAAATAACACTAACATGGCAATCAATTTTAGATAGTTTGAACGCATGTAGCAGTCTTAACACTCAAAAATTGATTAGTTAATATTTTAGGATTTCTCTCTTCCTTTCTAGTTTTATATTTAAAATTGATCTATGTTTCTAATTTTTGTCTTGTGTTTATACCATTATACATATTTTAAACATTTCTTAACCCTTATTTTCTTCCAAAGAACTCTAAATTTTATTATTTTTGTTTCTTCATTTTTTTCAATATTTACTTAAGGCAATGTATTATAGTCTTTATCTATTGTAATTAATTTTTATTGATTGTTTTATTTTGAAAAATAATAATTTATATTTTTTTGATAATAAAAAATAATATAAATTAAATTAATATTTATTTAAAATTATTTTTTAAATTATAAAATTTAATTTAATATGATTATAATAGGATTTTTTAATAATGTGATAAATATTATTTGATTTATCAAATTTTAAATGATAGATTAAAATAATTTATTAAATATCAATGATTAATACTAGTATAATTTTATTATATCTCTTTTATTTTTAATTGTTTAATATTAAGAACGTTTTCAAATCATTTTTAAAAAGAATGATTCAAAATATATATTATATTATTAGAACAATAATGAAAATATCATATTGATCAAAAAAAATTATTCAAATAAAATCACTTTAAAACTAAAATATTAAAAAAAATTAAAATAACTTTTTTATATTTATATTTTTTTTAATAATTATTTATTTTATACGCTTACTTTTAAAAAAAAATAAAAAATAAAAAATTGGAGACTTCAAACATCACACTATACTTAAATATATAAGAAGGGGACATATTTTTAATAAATAGGTTATAATTCTTACTTCTATATACTAAAGTAATCAAAAATTATATAAATTTTAAATTACAATTAATTTTGGATGAATGTTACTTTTTCTACAAAAGTTAGAAACAAAATTTATAACATAATCCTTGTTTTTATTATCTTTTATCCTAGTATTTATTTATTGTTCCTTTTCATTTTTTTAAAAATTATCTTAATTTTATTTTATTAAGAAATATCATTATAATGATAGATATAAGGTAAAAGGAATAAGTGTAATAGTATAATGGTGTATTTAAATTAAAGTCATTTATCATCAATCACTTTTAAAAAAAAAAAAAATGATAAAATCATAGTCAATGCGAAATCATTTAATAGGAAAAATTTATTAGAGTTTTAATTAATGTAGAACTAATTAATAGGTAAAATTATGTGACAAATCTAAAATAAATACCTCAAAATTGATAAAACTTGATAATTTTCAAATATCAATCTAATCTCATCACATTAAAATTACACAACCTAAAGTGTGCTTTAAGTAGATATGAGGATTGCTTAAGCTTTCATCTCCAACATCTCCTTCCCCCTCCTGCACACATATATAAACTTAATATAAATCCTTATTTTCCATCTTCCCTTTTTCTCTCTCATCTCTCTCCATTTGTATTAGGGTAAACAATGAAGATTCCATGATAAAATGACAATGTTCAATTTTCTCTTAATTAAAATACTTAAAATTGAGAATCTTAGGTTTGACAAATTCAATGATGTTTTTAGTGGATACCACCACAAGTAAACTAACAATTAATCTATCTATCTATCTATCTATCTATCTATCTATCTATCTATCTATCTATCTATCTATCTATCTATCTATCTATCTATTTGTTTGTCTATCTGTCTATTTGTTTGTCTATATATCTATCTATCTATCTGTCTGTCTGTCTGTTTGTCAGTCTCTCTGTCTATCTATATATAATCATGGATTAGATCTAAATTATTTTGTGCCAAGTTCTTGACTACTTAAATAGACTTCTTCCAAACATTAGTCATACAATACTTGAAGATTAATTCATCTATAAATCCTACCCATCCATGTCTCATGATAAATCAATGTCAGAGATAGAAGGCACCTACAAGACCCAATATTACAAAGTAAAAGTCATTCACAAAATCATAAGTATATAAATATCATTTCCAAAAACTTTTACATTTTCTATTAAACCATTAATATGAAAAATATGAGAAAAATTATCCATAGAATTAAGTTGTTCATAAATAATAATATTATAAAATTTTAATAATGTTAATAAGAAAATACTTTCTCCTTAAAATGGAAATTAAGTTTTTCTATATTGTACTTCCTTAAAAGATATAATATTGTAAGGCAAAAACCATTCACAAAATCATACGTACTTAAAAATCATTTCCAAAAATATTGATAGTTTTCACTAAATTATTTATATGAAAGAACATGCGGAAAATTGCCCATTAAATTAAGTTGTTGATAGGTACTCACATTATAACACTTTAATAATGTTGGCATGAATAAACTTTACCTCCTTAAAACTATATAGATTCATCTTTTAGCTTAATGTTTTTTGCAAGGGTCTTTTTCTATGAATCTTCAATTCTTAGTAACTTTATTCTTTATAGATAAAGAGGAGGCAAGATCAACTATCTTATTTCTTTTATAAAATATATTATTATTGTTATTATCATCATTATAAAAGAATTATTAATTTTAATTACTTGTTCTTTATTGAGTTAGAAGTTTTATTTTCAATTAATAGTGAAAGGATTTAAGTCATTTCAGAGAGATTTATGTCTCATGTAAGTCACGAACAATCGATGATAATTATTCCTTATCGACAATTATTAATAGGAAAAAACAAAAACCTTAAGAATATGTTTATATTTTCACCTTTATTTTCAACTTACCAAAAACTATCGACAAATTCAACTTTTGTCAACATTCAATTGCTTAAATATGATCTATGATAAACATGTGATTTATAACAATCAGAGAGTTTTGCAAACCATAAGACACACTTAAGAGGTAATTCCCTGACTTCATTACAACATATGCCATCACCCCTCACCATTTTAATGCAAAAAAAGGGACCATTTTCACTTTGTTTGCTCCGAAACATCCCCATCATGGGGTTGGGGTTTTTTTTTTGCATATTTTAAATAGCGATCATTTTCAAATTTCTAACTCTATGAAAATATTGTCGATACTTTCAAACGAGTGAGACAAGGCAGAACTGCCTTTGTATAATCATGAAAGCAACAATCCATTGGAAAGATGGAACCATGACATCCAACTTTGATTTTTTCTTTTTTTTTATCGCATGGGAAAACAACTGCTTAAAAGCACTCTTGCCGACAGATTCCAGTGGCCCCCCTCACACTTTCTAATGAAATTATGGATTAGATTTCCGTTCATGTTAGTTCACATGGGAATGGTTCACCATGTTTACTCAGTTTGTAATTATTTAAAAAATTTAAAGTATGTTTTTAAGTTTTGTAAGTATAGTTAATCGACGTAATTTTAGATGCATATTATTTTTAAATCTTTTTAAATAAAAATATTTTTATGAAAGATAGTATTTTTAGGGGATTCAATTATGATTCTTGCAAAATTATAAGATTATTGAGAGACTGTTCTGTGTGTGGTTTACCAAATCTCTCTTGACTTTCTTTGCGGTTAGTTGATTTCATGGGACTATATATTTAGACAATGAAGGAATCCCTGCTTCTTGAGCCGACGCTGCAATAGTTCACCTCAACACCGTTTCCAACATCACTTGTGAACCCTGTTGTTGGTGATAGTTCTAGGTGGTTAACACCCTCACAAGGCAAGTTCCATGTACTAGTGCTTGCCATTTCTCCCTCCAAACAGGTGGCCCTTGAGGACAAAGATTAAAAAATAGATAATAATAGAACTTGGAAGCCCATTCCTGATAAGAGAAAACCGCCTAGTGGAAATGGATGGAGGGGTTAGGGGGACAAACTATATGATTTGTGACCTCCTTCACCATTGCTCATTGCTCCAATTGCAAAATGTTCTTTTTTTTTCGGTCACCTTTATATGGTCCTTGTTAACTTTTTTTGCACCTTTTTGGTTGAAAAGTTTGTTTAACTATCTCGTTAGATGTTTCTTGGCTTTAATAAATGAGATTCCCATGGAATGTGATTCATCTACTCATTTTATTTGTATGAATAGCTTTGTAACATAGTGTTTTATTATTATACGGCGATAAGATTTTCAAACAAAAATTATATTCCGGTATGAGGTTTCTTGTTAATTGATTATAAGGTGTGATTTGACATGTTGATCAATAAATATATACATAATTTTTACCAAAATTGTTTCTTATAATATAAATTATGAAAGTCTCATATTTTTAATATTAAAATTTATTACATATTTAATAACAAACTTACTAATTAAATTAATTTAAATTATTGTAATTTAATTGATAAAGATAATAATTTGTGATATAATTTATTAAAATACAAATTTTTAAAGATATATGATAAATAAAAATTAGATTCAATTTTTAAATGATGAATTTTCCACTCATTAATTATTAATCAAAAAATTAATTTTAATATATACTTATTCAAATTGATATAATCCACTACTTATAATTGTAAAATATTATTTATAATAATCTAATATTTAAAACCACCAAAGTCAATCTCTAATGTTTCCAATGATAAAAGAATGACATTTTAAACCACTTTGAAAACTATTGATTGTGAAATCCATTCCCCAAACATGCTCCTTTGAAAGAGATTGTTTTGTGAAAAGAGTGATGAAGTCATTTAAAATGTAAGATTAGGTCATATATATTGTGCCCACCTAGACATGGAACTATATAACTTTTGAAATATGGTTTTAGAAAAAGACATTAAAGGTGTTGTATGATGAAAAGTCGATGGTTACATGACTTATTAGTTGGGAGGCTTTGCAATGCGTCTTTTATATGATTAAAGAGGTATAACATCTTCATTGAGGAGGTCAAAGTATTAGTATGGTATCATTATAGGGGTCTTGAGCATAGGAGAATTGAATTTTAGTTAATAGAGATAAATTCTCACATATTATGTAAAATATTTTCAGTATTTTATTTAAGATTACGAGTAATATTTTTTTTATTTTATGAAAATTGAGATAATTTAACATTCGTTTATAAATGTATTATTGTTTTTATATTTTGTATAATTTTTGTTCAGATGACGAATTAATAAATTTGTGAAAATATTTATTTATACATTTATTTTTTAAATACATTTTTTGAATGTTTAGAAATTTGTCCACTTATGATTATATCCAATTCTTAACGAAATTTATATATCATAAAAACCATTACTCCATCAAACATACATGTGTCACACAACATACCCATAGAAACATTATTTATCAAAAAACTTACGTTTGAAAAGAAGTTTAAAAAAAAACAATTAGAATACATATAGTTCATTATAGAAGGCCAAACCTCACAAACCCTAAGATAATATAAATGTTTATAATAATTTTTAAGGTTAACAATCCTATGTTTAAAACAACAAAAATACTCTAGGGGATTTGACTTTATTTACAATAGTCTTGTTGATGCATTGGAAAATGAATCTAGTCATAAATTGATATATAATGGGATTATTGTTCACCTCTTCAAGACTAAACAAGAATTCCCAAACAAAGAAAAGAAGATATGTGGTTTCGAAAAATTCAACGGGTAAAGGAAAGATAAAGAATGAGCATCTTCCATCAAAATAAGTTTCTAAGTCTTAGAAACTTCAAAAGGTTATTATTACATACTACAAAGTTCTAACTATTAGTAATAATTTATTAAAAGTTATTCAAGACCTCAACTCATAATTCACAAATCTTAAAGATTTTTTCTTCAATATTATACACTCTTTATGTTTTCCTAATAAGAATTATAGATCGATTTTAAAGTAATATACTCAACAATTTTATTTATTACCTATCTTGACATGCTTTCTTTTAATCTCTTTTTTATTATATTATTCATATCAATTAATGGTTATTTTATATGTTCCCTAGCATTGTTTTGGTAAATTTATGCTCCCTATAGAGTTATAGTCAACTTAGAGATCCCATCCTAGTATGCCATCTTTAAAAAAAATTGACCACATGCACTTGCAGTACATACATAATCAAGTTCATATAAATGAATTGCAAGGATTCACTGCCAAGCATATAAAGATACTATAAATAAGTACAAGTAGGAAAGAAGACGCTTTATAGCCATCTATATCTTAGTCCAACCATTGTTATTCTAATGAGCAAGCCTTTTAAACTATGTAAAAAGCTCTCAATTTGATTATTCTCTTTCACTGTGAATTCTAGACTTATACCTATTTTATAGCTCCTTGGACACTTATGTCCTAGTCAAACCCATGCATCAACATGAGTGTCCAGTTTTCATGCAAAGTGTGTAGTGCCCAAAAATAAGCCAATTTATAAAATAAACATATCTTAAAAGTTATCCTAAGCGATTTCACGCAAGATATTTATAAAAGGAATTGATATATACAAGATCAACCCTCATTCATTCCTCACCTAAAAATGACATATAAACTCATAAGGCAATATACCAAGATGCACTCAATCAAACATTCAAGTGATCAAACCTACCCTATTCATCTTTATTTCCATATCAGTCATAGGAAGAGCATTTTCATAAGTCAAAAGCATTCAAAGAGCAGTCTATGAGCTGTATTTTCCAAGTTACAAGCTAGGTCATTGCATGCCTTTGCTTATCACACATTGCACCCTTGTGCAAACATAATGCAACACATAAAGGAGATCTACATCAATCCGAGACCCTCTTCAAATTCTTGACTATGTAGGCAACACCCATTGGCAAAGGGTTCTTTAGGGTTAGCTTGACACTGTGAGCCCACTAACCTATTTTTACCACAGTCACTCCAAAGGTGAAGAGCTAGAGTTTGATCGTTTGACAAAGAGTGACTGCTTTTGCACATAATCTAAAGACATTAAAAGAAAGTCTACAAAAAACCATTAGGCTCTAGTTGATCACATCTAAATCCATTCAATGTTTTATATAGGACACCTCTAATAGGGTTAAACACCTATGTTGATGTAACTGTGCAGATTTGATGTAAGCATCTGATGCCATAAAAAAAAATTCCATAATCTTATGACTGTTAGGATCATCTTCCAGTCTATTCCAAACTAGACCTTCATGTGCATAGTAAACCAACAAGTATTATTTGTTTTCAAGTCATTGCAATATCTATCAATAACTATACTTTACTACTTTTAATAATCTCAATTGTATAAATTTAGAATATTATTTATCTGAATTTTCTATTAATGACTTGATTATTAAGTTAGTTCACCACCTTTGTGTAAAATATAATCTAATCCCCTTAACCCTAGATATCTACACATATCTAAATTTAGAGTTAAACATCAACACATGAAATTGCATAAAATTTATGTGTTATAGGCATAATTGATTTAATTACAACAATTTTAGCATAAAATAATAGAACAAAAATGTAGCAAAATGAGTCATGAATAAATAGAAACAAAATATACATAAATAGAAAAAATATAAATAAATAAATTTTATTTTCATTGATGCAAGAGATATGTATGAATATCTTTGAGAAGAGATGTGAGTTGTTATCTATGGCAAGAGATGTGAGTTGATATATCTTAAAACACATCTCCTGCTTATTACAAAAAGAAGGTAGTGATATCTAAGAAAATTTGTGAAGCTGCTACTTTATGTTCTACATATTGAAAAATAGTAGCAATATTTATAAATATATGAGAAGCTACAAGACTATTTTTCTTCTCTCTATATTCTTTCCTTCATACTACAATTATTATTTTTTACATCTAGCCCCCCATACCTTATATATTGGCAGGGAATGAGAAATTTAAAATATATATGAATTGATTTGAATTGGAATGCAAGGATACATGTGACAAGTTTTCCCCAAGAAGTTGATAAGTTTAATCATGTTATAAGATCCAATTTTTTTTTAAAATACTATTTTTAGGTTATTTTCTACGTTTTTTGTATTTTGAATATACAAGGCACTTCATAGCATAAATTAGAGTTCAAAATCTAGAACTCAAAGTTAAGAATTTTTAAAACCATATTTCAACCTGTAGTACTCATTATAAGCTTCCTAACACATAATAAGTTGTGATTTCAAACTATGGTCAAGGAGTTATGACCCCAAAAAATGTACTACTGATGTACTAGTTTCTTTTAGTATTATTCCAAAATGATTGTCCTGAACTTCCACCTGGAACATGAAAATTGTTCTCAAAATTCTCTAAAAATATCTCAAAACTCTCTAATTACTTTTAAAGTTTAAATTTTCCTTTTAAAAATCACCTAATTTCCTACAAAATTTCTAAACATATTTAATTTCTTCTCAAAAACTTATAAATTCCTTTTAAAAACCTCCAAATATTCACCAAATTTTCCTAATATCATCTCAAGTTCCTCTAAAGGACCAAAATCTCCCAAGTTCTCAAAATCATTTCATTTTACCAATTCATATTAGTCATCCTTAACAACAATTTTAAACTCATTTACCTCCTACACATACCACCACCTATGTTATTCTTCACATCTAAAAATGGATATCATGATGCATACCCTTAACAACATGCAAAGTCATATAAAAAATATTTACCTAGAACAAAAAAATGAAAAGGGTTACTATACACATGGAAGTAACACACTAAACTTGTTCACTTTATTTCTTGAAGTTGGTTTGAGATGGTTGAAGAAGAAACGATACGATAGTCAAGGTATTGATCTAGTTGGTATTGTTTAGGTAATTGAAGTGGCTAGTGAGCTGATTTAGAAGGGCTAGAAGGGCAGGTTGATTTGGACAAGATAATCATACAGAGTTTTTGGTGGTTGTTATGAACCCACGATATCCTTTCTCTTTACTTTGTTTGTTTAGTAGTTGTTATGGACACATATGCTTTGTAAGTCATCCCGTGAGGTTTTTGTTTTATCCCACATTCATGAGAAGTAGTAGTTTCTTATATTATAATTCATATACAAGTAAGTGTTGAGGCCATTGAAGGCATCCACGAATTATTTGTATTGAGTTTTCTCAAAGGAGTTTACCCCCTCGAAGTGGTCTATGATCAATATAATCCATTCAGTGCTTCTGCTCATTTTATAATTTTGTTATTTCATGCATTTTTGTTGACTTGTTGTAGGAGGATCCTCTCTTCTGGTATCAGAGTACTTTCTAGGGTCACACAATTTTTTTCTAGAAAGTTTAAACTTTGTTTTGCTGCATAATTTCTTTGCAATATTTTTCTCAAAAATTCCTAACTCTATTCTACTACATAACTTTGTTCTACATCATAATAATATTTTTTGGATCAAGGTAAAATTTGACTGCATAACTATGGGAAGTGCTTGGGTGAAATCCCTAAAACTCATTGTGAGGAGTACCATAGGAACCTCAAATTAGCTAGCCCATTGAGAATCCTACCAGTAACATGGGCAACAACCCCTTCTTGATTGAGTAGTTCCCATCTGTGAGGAAAACCAAGAGCTGTCACTGAGAGATAATTCTATGGCCAACAAATTTATGGACAGTGGTACTCACTTAAATGAAATTGGTGGCTAGAGTGATGTATTTAAACCCTTAGGCAACTATTGAAACTTGGGATCCATTTCTATCAATTTCATAATATTACTAGTAGAGTATCATAAATACCAACAAAGTATCAAAAAATTACCATAGCAGATCTGTAGACTTGTTTCAACATATTTCCAGTAGACGTGGTTTACATAGCATAGTAGCTAGAAATAGAAACATAAAAAATATATTATTCAGGTCATGGTAGTAACCTAGAATACGAGCAAAAACCATGGAGGATGATATTGATGCCCTCAAGACCCACATCAAAGATCTTGATGAAAAAATTCTCGGCCTCAGTGTTCAACATACCACCATGAACAACAGATGACATCCAGCGTCTTCTTTAGACACTGCATTTTCTTCTTCTAGCAATTATCATGGGTTGAAGCTTAATTTTTCTTGATCCAATGGTGCAGATCCAACTAGATGGATCTATTAAATAGAACAATACTTTAGTATGCATAATACTTTTAATACCAACAAGGTTCTGCTTGCATATTTTCATTTGAAACTTGAAGCCCTTCAATGGTATCATTGGTATACCAAGGCTCATGATGAACCCACATAGACCAATTTTTGCACCCTTCTTTTACAACAATTTAGCCCTACTACTTTTGATGACTTTACTTGAGCACTCGCTAAACTTCTCCAAATAGGAATAGTGAGAGAATATCAAATTGAATTTGAAAAACTAGCCAATCATATAGAGGGATTATCTGATGAATTATTCAGGAGTTGCTTTGTCAGTGGATTGAAGGATACAATTTGATTTAAGGTCAATTTTTTTTACCCAACATGATTATGGAAGCCTTAGGGTTGGCTAAGTTGGTAGAGGACAAGATCACAACTCAGTAGTGATCAAATCTAATTTTATTCCATTCAAAAATATAGATCCACAATGATCTCAAATAACACCAACCCCCAAAACCACTCCTATCAAGCATTTGACTGAAGTAGAGATACAAGCCCATAAATAAAAAGACTGTTATAAATATGATGATAAACCCACTTGGGGACATCGATGTGTCGTACAAAATATCTAGCTATTGGATGTGAACACTCCACCTAAAATTAAAGATTGGGAAGATATTCAAGATATAATAAATGATCTAGAAGAAGCTCAACCAATTGTGGAACTTGCTTCTCAAGAAGACCAACTAGAGATCTCTCTCCATGTCTTAGCAAGAGTCACTACCCCACAAACCATGTGGGTCAGGGGTTAATTCAAAAATATCCCTCTTATAATACTCATTAGTTCATGTAGCACTCATAACTTCTTTAACCCTCAAATCACCAAATAGGCTGATTGTTTAATCCATCCTTGTTCTAACCTTAAAGTCATGATTGCCAATGGGGGCATATTACCTTGCAAAGGGAAGTGCCACAATGTGTGTATCTCTATTATAGAATATAACTTACACTCTAACATGTTTTCCTTATCCTTAGGTGGATGTGATATTGTTTTGGGAGCCTCGTGGTTATGTACACTTGGACCCATCTTATGGGATTTTGCTAAACTTTAGATGTAGTTTTTAGATAATGGGCAAAAACACAAATTGAAATACTTACAACATGGATCTCTCAACATCATAAGTTCACCTTGCATAGAAAAGGTTCTTAATAAGAATTCATGCGATGTCATTACCCAACTCCATTCCATTCAAATGCAACCCTCAACAATTTCCACTACTCCTTCTGACCTCTAATCCATTCTACATAGGTATGCACGTGTCTTTGCCAAACTAGTGGGATTACCACCTTCACAGCTAGAGGACCACTTTATTTAGCTCCTTCTAAGAAGCATTCCTCCCAACATTAGGCCTTGTCATTACCCATTTCAATAAAAGACTGAGATTGAGATGCTCATTTGAGACTTACTACAGTAAGGCACTATTCACCCTAGTCCCACACCATATTCTTCCCTAGTTCTCCTTGTCTAGAAAAAATATGGGTCATGATACCTTTGCATTGATTTTAATGCACTCAATCACCTCACAATCAAGGATAAGTTCTCAATCCCTGTTATTGATGAGCTTCATGGCACTTAATTTTTCTCCAAGTTAGATCTCTGCTCTAGATATCACTAGATCTGGCTTCATGAGGATGATATCCCTAAGACAATTTTTCACATGCATGATGGACATTATGAGTTCTTGGTCATGCCCTTTGGCCTCACTAATGCTCCTTCAACATTCTAGGCATTGATGACTAAAATGTTTTGGCCCTACCTGCAGAAATTCATTCTAGTATTCTTCGATGATATCCTCATCTATAATAAAAAAATGGTCTGAGCATCTCCAACATTTGGAGCTTGCATTGAAACACCTCTTTGACCATAATCTTTGTGAAAAATAATCCAAATGTACTTTTGGCTAGGACGAAGTGGAATATCTTGGGTATATTGTTTCAGCCCAAGGGGTTCGGGTGGATCCTAAAAAAAACTGATATGACAAATTGGGCATATCCTCAAACACTCAAGATCCTTCATGGTTTTCTAGGGCTAACTAGATACTATCTCAATTTCGTCTAGGATTATGAAAATATTATAGCTCCACTGACAGCTATGTTGAAAAAGGATACTTTTACTTGGACACAAACTACTGAGTATGCATTTGAAGCATTTAAATAAGATGTGTACTACACCTATTCTAGCTATGTTAGATTTTACCAAGACCTTCACTATTGAGAGTGATGCTTGTGGTAATGGATTGGGTGTTGCTATCCTCCAAGAAGGACACCCCATTGCATTCACTAGCAAAACCCTTTCCGGCAATAATTTAGTGCTCTCTATTTATGAGAAGGAATGATGGCCATTTTACATGCAGTATAAAACTGGCGACCATACCTATTGGGTAATCATTTTTGCATCAAAACTAATCACTAGAGTTTAAAATATTTCCTAAAAAAATGGGTCTCTATCCCATCACAATAGAAATGGGTCAATAAACACATGGGTTATGACTATGAGATAACTTACAAGAAAGGTAAAGAAAATATTATGGTTGATGCTCTGTCTCACACATTTGTGGATCAAGCTTCCCTTTTAGCTAGTTCCATGCCTATTCTCAATTAGTTGGACACTGTATAGTATGGGTATGTCACTGACTCCTCATTATCTCAAATCATTCAATAGTTGACCACTAACCCCTTAGTTGTACTGCATTATTCCTGGGATGGTGTTTCTCTACGATATAAGGGTCATCTGGTGCTTCCCCAGAGCAAAGATCTATAGTAGGTTGTATTATATGAAATCTATGCTTCTCTATCTGTAGGACACTCAAGGGTTTTCAAAAATTATGAGCGAGCATGACATAACTTATTTTGGAAGGGAATGAAAAAATCAATTCAATATATGGTGGTTAAATTTGATACCTACCAATGCAACAAGGGTGAAACAACACTCATCCCTAGGTTGCTTGAACCCTTACCCATCCCTACCAAGATTTGGACATATATTTCTATGGATTTCATTAAGGGGATTTCTAAATTTGGAGGGAAAATGGTGATTTTGGTTGTGATTGATCGCCTCTCCAAATATAGTCATTTTTGTGCCCTTATCCATCCTTATACCACCTCCACAATCGCACAAATTTTCCTGGACCAGATTTTCCATCTTCATAGCATTCCTTCATCCATTGTCTCAGATCATGATGTAACCTTCACCAGCCATTTTTGGACATAACTATTTCAATGTACTATCACTCAAATGAATATGATTTTTGGGTACCATCCACAAATAGATGGCCAAACTAAATTGTCAACAAATGCTTGGAAACTTTCCTCTATTGATTCATCTCAGAACAAAAACATCATTGGGCAAAGTGGCTCCCTCTCACCAAATGGTGGTACAATACCTCTTACCACACTTCAACAAAAATGACTCGATATAAAGTAGTCTATGGTCAAGTACCACTAGTGCTCATTTGGTACAATCTTAATAGTTCATCAATCTAAGAAGTCGATATGATTTTCTAAACCCGAGATCATATCTTCAATACTCTGTGATAAAATATTCATATGGCATAAAATCAAATGAAATAATAAGCAAATCATCATCGTTCTGAGTGCACTTTTCAAGTACGTGATATGGTTTTTCTTCACCTACAACCCTACAAGAAATCCTCCTTAAAAATCAAAGGGAATCATAAGTTAGCTCTCAAATTTTATGGGCCCTATAAGGTTCTTCAGAAGATTGGGTCGGTTTCTTATAAATTGGAGCTCTCACCTTCTTCTTGAGTTCACCCAGTATTTCATGTCTCTTATTTGAAGAAAGTTCTTGGCACAAACATCAGAGTGCAGACTATTTCACCTAAACTTGATAATGGAGGATCCATTCTTCTTGAGTCAGAGGCAATCTTGGATAGGTACACACACCAACTCCACTCTTGCTCCATCATCAAGGTTTTAATTCAATGGCACAAAATGCAACTAGAGGATGCAACATGAAAACCACTATTTCAGATTCAACACCATTTCCCACATTTGAAGCTTTGATGACAAAGCTTTTTTTAAGAGGGAGTGGATGTTATGAACCCACGATATCTCTTCTCTTTACTTTGTCTATTTAGTAGTTGTTATGGATGCATATGCTTTGTAAGTCATCCCGTGTGCATTTTTTTTATCCCACATTCATGGAAAGTAGTAGTTTCTTAGATAAAATTCATATATAAGTGTTGAGGCCATTGAAGGTATCCACAAATTATTTGTATTGAGTTTGCTCAAATGAGGTTGCCCCCTCGAAGTGGTTTGTGATCAATATAATCCATTCAGTGCTTCTGCTCATTTATAATTTTGTTATTTCATGCATTTATGTTGACTTGTTGCAGGAGGATCCTCTCAGTAGTGGGTGGTATAATATGCTCCTTTCTAGACAAAAATAGATCGATTGTGTCAAAGTGCTTGTTGATAATAGTAAATTATGGGGTGATAATAAACTAAGCATATCCAAAATATAGGAGAACTAGGTAGCTTAATTTTTTATCTATGTTGGGTTCTCTAAATGGGTTGAAGTGAGGTTGGATTACTCTAGGTATTTGATTGGCTCTATCATGTAGGGTTTAAAATTTACAAATTTTACACTTGGATAAAGATTGAAAAGAGATAAAGGAAGAAAAAAAGAGGTAGAAGATCAGGTCTATGTATATATGTTTATGGAGGTCCTTTCATTATCATCAAATATCACAAAATGTTGCATAGTGTAAAATTTGGGTATGTACATATTTCCCTCTCAGGGAGGTGTCTTACCTTGAGTTGGCAAGGATGTTTTACCCATGTAGTGATTCACTAAAAAGGAACATTAAAGTTATATAATCACTTACTTGATGGTGCAACAAAGCCAATTGAGACGATTTTGTGATCTTCAAGCAAAAAGCAAGAATCAAGTGCAATTTTATGATGAAGGCTTAAAATGTACAAATTAGTTGAAACATGAACAAAAATTACTTACCATTTATGTGGGGATGAAAATACTACTTAAATCATCATGTCAAGGGGCTAAAATTAGTGCCATGTGAAGAGATGTTGATGCAAGGATGTATGAGTTTTCTCAAATTTTATTCCTAAGGACCCTAAATTTATAATTTAATGTTATTGTGTCTTTTTCTTTATTTTTTATTATTTACTTAAGGCAACGTATTATAGTCTTTATATCTCATAATTAATTTGTGTTTTTTGTATTTTATTAAAAATTAATTTATATTTTTATAATAAATTAATAATACAAACTAAATTAATGATATTCATTTAAAATTAATTTTAAAAATTTTAAATTTAGTTTAGCATGATTATCATTGAATTTTATAATAATATAATTAATATTATTTAAGTTATTGAAAATTATGTAGTAAATTAAAATAATTATTAAATATTAATGATCAATTCCATTGTATCTCTTTTATTTTCAATTGTTTAGTAAGATTAAATTTATTTTATTTTTAATAATTTAATAATATTAAAGTTGTCAAATCATTCGAAAAATAATGATTTAAAATATATATTTGATTAGGATAATAATGAAAATATCACTCTCTAATAAAATAAGGGCACCATGAGCCAAGTCCCTGCAGGGTTCAAAATAGAATTAGAATTGGTTGACAATAATACTAGTGGAGTTTTGTTAATATGTAGCTGGAATTTTTTAGTATTCAAGATAATTTAATCTACAACGTCAAGGAACTAAGAAAAGAAATTATGAATCATGGTCATAGATAATGAATTAAAAGATTAATAATAATGCTTACATGCCTAAGAAGCAGAGAATTGAGAAAAGTTGAAGGAATTAGAGAGAAATTTGTAAGAATGGCTGGGATACCAAATTAGCATAAGATATATTATCTTCATTAGACAGTCCAATCCTTTTAAGAAATAATGCTAAAGCATTTGAAATTCAAAGCCCTGATACATTTAAGAAGGTGTCAAGTCTACATATAACTTTATAAGTAAGAATTGGCTCTAAATAATAGAAGATTTGAAAATAGTAAATATCTAAATAAATTTTATCATCGCTTCACTAAAGTTCTCATTCATATCTGATTTCATTCAAACCTAGATTAAGAATTATGTATATTTGTCCAGCATTTCAAGGCATTCATCTAAAGTCATTGAAATTGAAGGCTAACATAAAACAACAACACACTAATTACATATACTTGAGCCTCCTTGGCATTAAAATAGATAAAATTCTATAGATGAAACCAATAAATTTAATCTCAAATAAGAAGGAAACATTCAATTATAATGTTTTTGAAACATTCCTAACATAAAGGGCAATCTGTGACAGTGCAAAATTAAATCTGCAACAAACCTAAAATCAATACCATGTGCATGAAGCATTCAGGACACAGTTTTATTTCCATAAAATATTAATCTTAGAACTATTTTGACACTTTTTTGAATACTCAGTATATGTGCAATATATATCTCCTTTTTCCTTTTATAATAAATCAAAACATTTTGTTGCATCTATACTTTGGTTTTCTACATATCTACTAATACCATACAACCACATGCATGTAGTTTGGTTGAAAAAATAATCATCCTGAGTAAGGAATGTTGTTTGTTGAATGTTTGTAAAAATTATGTTGGGATGACAAAGTAAAATAAAATTTGAATGTTTTATACAAGATACCTTTGGTGTCCATTCTTGGAAAACCTAGTTATACCTACTACTAAAAGTCAGAATATATATGTGTCTTTGGTAAAACATGTTCATTCCATGTAGATTCAGTGTGTTGTGACTTCCCCTGGAAGGCAAGTTGTGCTCTGAAACAAAGAAGTGTTGTAAGTGAAATTTTCCCACATATGGTGTAAGGAGAAGAGGCTTAGAATATAAGTTTTATGATGAAAGAATACCTAAAGCTTGCTCAAAGAATTCTATTTTATTCTCAACTCTAGTTGATTGTACATGAAAAGTTCCTTGTCTCCCCTTAAATTGAATGAGTATATTTGCATGAGAATTCCATGCGGCCTTTATTTCATCGTATACGAAGAGAAGGCCCCCCACACTGATAGAAATTGGTAGCTACAAAACATATGGATTCTGTACAATTAAAGACAAGCATGTTAAAAAGTCTTGTGCACTTGTTGCTCCAGTGCCACCTTCCATTCTTAAAATATCTCAATAGCTCCCTACAAAAAAAAAATCCTTCACCTACTTAAACAAACAAGAAAAATATACAATCTTGTGAGATTAATATATATATTCTAGAAAACAAATCTTAAATTACATGTTCTAGAAAATATATCGGAATTGTTGTTCAAAGATACTAAGAACATTTGTTAGCAATGAAATCTGAGATTACATATGTTTCATGCAGCTTTTATTGTGCTTGTTTCTTAATATTTTGGCTTGTTATGAGACACAAACAGAATAGGTGTCACAAAAAAACTAGTCAGGAATACTTAATGCCTTACAAGAAACCAAAGTTTGCACCAACAAAACCATCTTCCCTACAAGTATGTGTCATGCAAGATAACTTCAATGGCCCATATATAAATTGTGCCACTATCTGTGAGTGCCTAATAGGGAGTGCAAATCATCACATATGGTAAGTAATAAACATCCACTGATGTCTGATTAATGGAAGTAAATATTGTATAAGCTGACATAGCTTACATTGTCTGTGCACCACCAAAGTTAAAATAAAAATGCCCATGGATTGAGATAATGGTAAGTCTCAAATATTATCACTTAATGTTTAATACTATACCTAATAATTAATACTATTCATAAGTGAAACATTCAAAATTTGTGATAGCTTTCAAAAGTTTTTGGTGGGCATATCTTTTTCAACCACTTAAAGCCAAATGAAGACATAACCTGTAGGAAGGGAGATATTGCACCATATGGAAGTCTTGAGCTGTTGAAAACTTGATCTATTTGATAAATCTGAGAATGACAAAGACCTACAAATTAATTCACTCATTAATAGCACTTGACATTCACAAGTTACATGGTTGAGTTTCTCATCATGAGTGTGGCATGATTTTATGTTGCACTTTGATAAAGAAGTCTTGTATGATGCATCTATAGATGCAGGCTTACATACTCTATTGCTTGACAAAAAATTATCCTTTTTGCAAGCTGGGTTCCCCAATAGTCTGTAATCCCAATTGTTATTGTTTTCCTTCTTATGGTTAATTCAAATACTCCATTACTTTACATTTTATGACAATCAACATGAACACAATTTTATATTTCCAATTTAGGATACAACAACACAAACACATAACTATTAGATATGTAATCAGTATACTTATTACAATCATAAACTTCTATATATCTTGTATACTTATTCTCTGCATGAACACAAAACTATTTTATATTATATTGATTGAATTTATTATATGTTAAACCATCTAAATATAATCGTATGCAATCACCTTCTGATAAAAACCAATTGGCAGTACACTAGCACTATTTTAGCCTCTCTCTGCATGCAAATTTGTGACAACCTTTTAATTATTAATAAAAACCTTCCAACAATAGAATTTAAATTTGTTTATATTGTTATTGTTGATGACATTAGTGACCTGTTAGAGTTGTTTTCATTTCCAAACTGCACATGACATCAACAGTTTCCCTATAATAACATCTTAATAATTTTAATCAATCATAATACAAATATTTTTTTTTCATATTTTTAGTTAATATATGCACAAGTTAATTATTAGATAACTATAAATATTTTTATGCATAAAAAAATATTGGTCAAGAAGAAAAAATTTAATCGATAGTTTAACTGAATTGAATCCAATAGTTTATCCCTTCGGGACTAATAAAATACATCATTTAAAATAAAGTCTCTTGGAATAAAATATTAAAAAATAAAAAATGAAAAGATATTACTTAAAAATAAAAAATAAATTATGTTATACACTTACCCTTAACAAAATTTAAACATTGCAATATACTTAAATAATTAGGGGACACATTTTTAATACATAGGTTATAATTCTTAGTTCTTCATACCTATGCAATTGAAAATTGTATAAATTTAAAGGTTAGAGTGAGAGCCGATGGAGGAAAGAGGAAAGTATAGAGCACTTATGGTTTATGAGTGTTTATGGTTTTCCCATGCCTCTCATCAAATTGTTGATCTATCTGATCTAGGTGGGAGTCATTGGTAGTGAATTTACATACTAAGTTAGGCCACCCATCTACCCCTTGGACAAGTAGTCACCTTCCCCTATATTAAATAGATTCCACCATTCTTCTTGCATCATTTGATGTAGGTACCATCGATGGGATCTAGAGTATCCATAGTGTTGAAACAAGCTTGGAAGATTATCTTGAAAGTTTACCATGAGGTATTGATTTTAACTCTAAGACTTATCTTCTAGATGTGGTTTTAGACCTTCTGGAGTTTGATAAAACTTGTAATTATTTTTAAAAATTTACCCTTATTACATTTTATGGGTTGAGTCCCTTCAGAGAGCCTCTTGAAGCAATGGATTCACAACTACTGGCAAGGCCATGGGGTGAAACTGGAAGGAGTCCAAAACCTAACTAAGGGTTTCTTCCTATTTCAATTTTCAAACCCTAAACATTATAGAGACATTATTAATAATGTCCCTTAGTTCATTTGCAACACCCTAGTTTTTTTTACCATTTGACCAGAGACTTTCAAGTCTCTGAACAAATGAAACTTAATATCCCAGTATGGGTAGAGTTTTTAGGCTTACCTCTACCTCTATGGAATTTTTTCAACCAACTTATCAAGCCTTTGGGATGCTTAATATACCATGAGAATCCAAAGTTTTATGTAGCCTGGCCTCAGATAAGGGTTTGTATTGTGATTGACCTAGCCAAAGATCTTAAAGAATCCATTCACATTCAAGTTGGCAACAACCATTTCTCTTAGTGTGTCCTCTACATTAACCTTCTAAACACTTAATTATGTGTCAGGATTCAAACCACATGATTAGGTAATGTCCCCTAATGGTCCCCACTCCTATAGTTGCTTAGGAAAAAAGTGAGTCTGAGCCAAAACCCCCATCCTCTAATGGGTAGACCAAGATGTCCAACAAGAATAATATTATTGCATGTGGCAATAGCAGATCTTAGGCATCTATATCCCAACCCTCAAGAGGTCTAAGTTCCTCAACCCCTTCTACCAAAGCTCTGACTCTGCCTCAAGTTAAACTCTCACCTCCCATTTCCTCGTCGCCACAAGTAGTTGCTCAGTTTATGTCTTCACCATCGCCCACCCCAATGATTCCTTTGTTAGAACACCTTTCAGAGGTGAATTATTTAGATTTTGATCTAGGTATTGTAACCCTTACTTGCAAGGCTATCATGCACTTCTTAAATAGTCCCTCTCCCTCTATATATGAGGCTTATGTACTACCTAAAAGGCAACCCTTTAAGCTAGGATATTTTAGAATTCCAAGCTTGGCTTTCAATCGATTTGTAGCCCTCTTAGACCTTTTTAAGGAAAATGACATGAACTTAGATGTTTCCCAATGATAGTTTATTATTGAAATGTTTGAACACTCACTAATTTGACTTTTAAGTATATGGTCAAGAATAATCATCATCATTTTTTTCACATGAAAATTCCTTGCATGTAAGAATTCAAATTTCTAGCTTTTTACTTTATTGTGAAGTTCTCACTATTTGTCCTGGGGCCATTTATTAGGCCACCTATCATGAGTTTTGTCATGGGAAAATTTTCACCTTATTGTCACCCAACTTGGCTTCAAATATCATTTTTTAGGGTTTCGACCCCACCCATTGAGTGGTCTAGACCCTTTTTGACTTTGATAATCACATCATTAGCCTTGTCACTATTTATGCATCTAATGATGTTGTGGAAAACACCCTTCTCTAGAGATGGCTAGCTAATTCACTCCCAAATGTGTATTGGATTATGTGTAGCAAATTTAACATGACTGAATCTATGGAATACAAGGAAGCTCACCTTCTCATGAGATGGTGTGCAGGAGAACAAGAAGATTGGTTCTACCTACATAATAAACTTGGGGTCTTCGACTGAAACCATCACATAAGGGGTGACATCAACTCCCCATGGTTCACCTAGTCTAATTTCCATCAGGGTGAACATAAGGTCCTCAAATGCCTTAATCATGCCCTCATGGCTAAGCAAGACCTTTTCTTTTTTTCTCCCATCAATGGATGACCTGTGGTTGTCATTCCAAACACTTTTTTTGCCTGACCACCACCTTATTTGCTTTCACATATATTGGACTTCTTCTTAGGTGAAAAACAAAAGTTATTAGTTATACCTCAACACTACCCACCTCAATCATGAGAGGAATATGGAGCATATCACCAGGATTTAGAATTTGGCACTTGACCCATAAAGGACATTGATTGTATTGAGTGGTGGTCTAGTGCTATAACTTGAACCATAGCCTTCCTATGGATTTATGGCAAAAAAGTGGATATATTTAGGTAGTACATACAAGATTATACAAACTGAGAGTATTTTATAGTCTCACAAGAGTTAGAAGTTGCACCTTTAAAATTTCATCTACAGACTCGGCCTATCATGTGGAGGCACAAGATCTAAGTTGTGAAGGCTTACAAGGCCATAGGAGAATAACTCTGAGCAAAGATGCATTGGTTGAAGGTTGGAGACAAAGTGACCAAATAATTTTTTGCTCTCCTTCGGTCAAGGCAAGTTGTAGACAAAATCAAATCCATTAGAATTGCTTTGGATAAGATTACTAGGCTTCTTGATATCCTCCAAGCCTTTACCCAAGACTACCACAATGTCTTTGTTTTGAAACATTCATCACCTTCTCATGAGGATGCCCTCACCCAATCCCTTGGTGTGATCCCCTATAAGCTCTTAAAAGCTCAAAGAGTTTCATGTGATAGACTGCTCAATTTTAATGACCTTAAGGAAGGTGTTATGCAAATAGCCTCTGATAAAGCCTTAGGTGTCGATGGCTTTCCCTGTGAGTTTTATCAAACCCTATGGGACACGATCAGGCTTGATTTCCATAGAGTTTATTCTAAAATGATCTTGACCAATTTCTTAGGCCACCTCATCAATCAGGGTAACATTAAGTTCATTCCCAAGGCTAGGGATCTTGAGGTAATTACCAATTGGAGACCCATTACTTTGTTTAATGTGTCCTATAAAATCAATGCGAAGCTTTAGCTCTCATAATTAAGCACTTAATTCCCTTAATTATGCAAAGTGAAAAAATTAGGTTCATTTAGCATCTGTATATTTTGGACAATGTTATTATTGTTTGGAAGGGTATAGAAAGGGTGAGACTTTACAAACGGAAAGCCTTGTTCATCAAGATAGATTTTGAGAAATCCTATGACTATATTGAATGGCCTTTTATTATTTCATGTTATAGGCATTGGGGTTTGGCCCCAAGTTTTTTCATACTATCAATGTGTTATTTTAGGATATAGGGGCCCACATCACTATCAATGACTCACAATCTTAGCCTTTTGAGCTTCATAAGTCTATCTGACAGGGTGCCCCTTGGCCCCTTCACTTTATGTATTGTATGATGAAGGGTTTAGATATCTTTTGTCCAATTATGCTTCCAAGGGGATGGTCAAATGGATCTATTTGCCTTAGTTGGTCCACCAATTAATCAACAAAAACTTTGTTTATGACTCCTTTCTTACCCTATAGGAGGATGAAATCTCTATCAAGAATGCCATGGAATGTCTAGATATTTTTTACCTTGCCTCTGGGTCATCTATTCAGTGGCGTATGACCTAGTGTTACCGTCAATCCTTATCACCCAAACCTCCTTGGATGGAAGGATATATGTGGCAATGAATCCTTCAAGGGGTCCAGTTTAAATTTTTAGGCATTCCTTTTTCTTTCAGAGCCTTTCCTGTAGAGTTATGGTCCTATGTGGTCCAAAGAGTGGAGAAAAAAATCTCTTTTTGGATCAATAAGCCATTTACTTTGGTTGATAAATTCTAGATTTGTTCTAAGGTGCTCACTACCACTCATGTTTATTACTATTCTTATTGGGCACCTTCAAATGCCTCCTATACTAAGCTTGAGAAGTTACCAAGAGACTTTACTTAGGTCAAATCTGAAAGCCACTAGGGCTTTCATCGAGTCTCTTGGGTCATCTATTGTTGCCCCAAAGAAGCTAGTGGGTTAGGGATTATTAACATAAACCTTCAAGGCATCGATATTAGATCCAAATGGATCATTCAAAGTTTGAATGGTGATGAAGCCTTGAAAATTTTATTACAATACTTTGTATCCCAAGGCTGCTCTCTAGGTAGAAAAGCCTGGCAAGGCATAGGCTTTCACAGTGCACTTATTTTACCATTGTATATCAAAGTAGGGGCCATGTTTGTCATGTAGAGTATTTGGAAGGCCTAGGAAAAGCTTAAACCTCACCTTATTTGGTGCTTACTTTCCCAGCCTGTCAACACCCATAAACCATCAAGCACCTCTTCTGGTTTTACCAAAATGCTTAGTCTACTTGGAGATGGATTCACACCCTTTTCAAACCCTTCAGACCTGAGATGTTCACCTCAAAAATGGCTCTCCTAGGGTACTTTTCCCTTTTACCAGTAAGATACAACATATTTTGGCGTATTTTCTATACTAATATTTTATTTCAAATTTGGAAATATAGAAATCAAACTTATTTTAATAATGAGATTATGGAAAAAAATCTATAACTAACAAATTTGTTATAATTGTTAATATTACCCTCCAGATTCAAATTCAAATGGACAAGGTCTAACTTGACCTTCATCATCTACAACTTCTCCTAGACCACTGGGGGAATGTTCCTTATACAATCAATCATGAGCCACCTGATCCCCTACCTCACCACTCTCCTCCTGGGGGTCACAAGCATGGAAGGAGGTATCACTAGCTCTCATAGCCAAAGGTGTCAAAATTGGAGGATCTTCTCTTCTCACTCTCATTAGCCATCTCTTCTAATATGATCTAATAGAGGTAGAGACAATGGTGGTAGGGGGTAGAGACCCCATCCATAGAACATGTTCCTATGTCTAGAGCTAGCCATGTCTCCCTCCTATTAGGATTTATTGAATGATGCTGACACTAACCAACACACTGATGGTTGGGAAGACCTCCTTGTGGATGATGATCTCTCGACTTAGGATGGCTGGGCCAAGAAGCCTCAAGACCCTCTGCCTCCACCTCCTCCTCTGATTGCCATGTTTGTAGTTGTTGCTTAGTTTTAACTTGATGTTTGTGTTGTTATTTTATCTTTTTTTAGTTGTAATGCACTTGAATTAATTTAGCTTTGATTTTGGGTCACCTGTAGCCAGTTTTTTTGAAATATAATTTATCTTGAGGCTTTTAATATCTCGGTTTGGTATTCTACATGTGACTTTTCTATCCATTTTTTTGTATGACTAGCATTGTACTATTATTATTTCATTTTAATTAATAGAAATTACCTTTCAATTTAAAAAACAATTGTATAGATTTCAAAGTATAATTAATTTTGAATGAATACTACTTTTTCTTCACAAAATTAGAAACTAAATTTGTAACACAATCCTCCTAGTTATTATCTTTTACCTTTCTATCTATTTAGTGTTCCTTTTTTCTTCCCCGCCCCCTTTTTTGTCTTTGTCTCTTTTAATCATTTTATTTTTATTATATTAAGGGGTAAATTATAATAATAAATATAAGGTAGGAGGAGAAAGTGTAATAGTGTGAGATATTAATAAAAATGATCGATCATTCTTATAGATTGTTTTTTCTTGTTTAGAAAAGGTAACTAAAAAAATCATGATAACTTGGGCATACAATGGAGTTTAGAGCCTTTTTTGTTTCAGAAACATTTTTCAAACTTAACATAGTGGTACAACTAGATTAAAGCAATCTATCACCAATCAATTTTTTTTATCAAAAAAATTGATAGAGTCGTTAATAAATGTAAAATTATTTATTAAATTTTTTTAATAAAGTGGTTAATTAGTGTATAACTATTTAATAAATAAATCTATTTGACAAATCGAAGATAAACACCTCGAAATTGATAAAACTCAATATTTTTCAAATAAATATATTTAAAATATTTATACTAATCTAATTTCATCACACTAAAATTACACAACATAAAGTTTGCTCTAGATAGATATAAAGTCTCAATAGTGCTTCCTCTCTAACCTTCTCATATTTTATATATATTTTAGTGAGTTTAGTGTAAATCCTTTCTTTCCATCTTCCCTTTTTTCTCTCATCTCTCTCTTTTTTTACTATGGAAAATAAAAATGATTTAATGTTAAAATCACAATGTACACTTAAAATTAAGCATCTTAAATTTGAGAAGTTCAATAATATTTTTATTGAGTACCATCATGAATTATTTATATATATATATATATATATATATATATAAATAAATAGATTAGATCTTAACTTTTGTGCAAAGTTCATGGTTGTCTAAGTAGACTTCTTCCTAAAATTAGTCATACGATATTTTAAGATTAACTTATAATGCACAAAGATATATAAATCCTATCCACTCATGTCTCTTGATAAATCAATGTTGAAAATAGAAGGTACCTAAAAGACCCAATATTGCTAGGCAAAAATCATTCACAAAATCATAGTTATATAAATATCATTTTTAAAAGCTTTTACATTATCTACTACGCTATTAATACAAAGGAACATGGGAAGAATTGTTTATGGAATTAAATTGTTCATAGGTAATAATATTATAAAATTTTAATAATGTCAGTAAGAATATACTTACTTCTTTAAGATGAAATTAAGTTGTTCATATTTAATAACATTATAACACTTCAATGATGTTGGTGAGAATAAACTTTCTCCTTAAAAGACTCCATATTACAAAGCAAAAATCATTCACAAAATCATAGTCACATAAGAATTATTTTTAAAATCTATTACAATTTCTACTAAACCATTAAAAAAATATGAGAATAATCATCCATAAAATTAAGTTGTTCATAAATAATAATATTATAACACTTTAATAATATTGGTAAGAATAAATTTTACCTTATCAAAACTATAGAGATTCATCCTTTAACTTATAATTTTTACAAATCTTTCTCTATCAATCTTCAATCTTTAATTTATAAATAAAAAGGAAACTAAATCAACCACCTTATTTCTCTTATAAGATACATACTTATAATTAAAAAAAAATTAATAATGTATATTGTTTATTTTTTATAGAATTAAAAACTTTCTTTTTAATTATTAGTGAAAGAATTTTAAATCATCTCAAAAAGACTTATGTCACTTAAGTTACGGGCAGTTTGATTGTAAATATTCCTTATCAACAGTTTTAGTAAGAAACATAAAAACCATAAAATATATATCAAGAAACATCCCCATCGTGGTTTTTTTTTAAAAAAAAGAAGGAAGCCATTTCAGAACTCCCTTTTTATGATATTGAAAGCAACAATCCAATAAAAAGATGGATTCATGACATCCAACTTTGATTTTTTTTATTGCATGGGAAAACAACGGCTTAAAAGCACTTTGTTGAAAGGCTTAAGGTGAGGCATCTTAATTTTTTTTAAGAAATTATAGATTAAAGTTTATTTCACGTGTTAACGGATACATTAAAATTTAATGAAAAGATTGTAATTTAATTGGTAAGGATGATAGTTGTTTATATTTATTTAGAAGAGTATAAATTTTTCTACATATTTGATATGGAGAGTCAAGCGGTTATGTCTAGGATTATGCTCTAGGTTATTTTGATGGTGTGGATGCCCCTTACTCATGACTACTTAACTAGAAAAACTTACCGATTTAAATGTATACTTACTCGATATTATCAACCTGTTATATATTTATTTCTAAAATATAGACAAAAATACCGACATTCTATATAATTCAATGATTCCATGTAATACCTTAAGACATACAATAAAAAAATTAAAATATATATATTAAAATTTAATTGAATTTTTAGAAAACCTCTTCAAAAATTTATCTATTGATCAATGTTTCAAATTACATTTTGCTATGTTAAATAGAAAGTCAATTTTACAAAGTTAATTTGGAAAAAAAGATTTGAATGTGTGTGGGTTGTCATTATTGAGTTCAAATAAATACATTTCTTTAGATGTATTTCATAATATAGGCTTTCAATCAATCGCTGGTTGGCTCATATGAGAATGACTCATCTCGTTTGTTCAATTTGCAACCATCTAGAATCTCTATAGCATGTTTTTTGGTTCTACAAGTATTTCCAATTAACTTGAGTTTGGATTCACACCCTTCTCAAACTTTTTCATTCATAAATGTTTATCTAAAATACAGTACTTTTAGGGGACCCAATCATGATTCGTACAAATTCACATAGATTTGTCATATTTTTTGAGCTCAAATTCTTTTTCAATTATAGAAAAATAATATTGATACTATTTTTGTCATATTTCTCTTGAAGATTATTTCCTTACTTCTACCTGGATTAATGTTATATTTAATATAATACTTCAGATACAAGTTCAAGCAGAGAAAGACGTTCTGGAGGTGAAACACCTCCGAACTTTATTGGATCTTTGGGGGAGTGTCCTGTGTGTGGCTAGTCGGATCCCTCCTAACTCTTCTTGCTATTGGTTTCCCCACGGGATCGTAGATTTAGATAATGGGGGAGAACTGGGTTCCTAACTAGATGTCACAATAACTCCCCTCGACAGTGTTTTCCAACACCAATTATGAATCCACCTATTACTAGTGGCTTTTGCTGGTTAGTACCCCTGTAAGAAAAGTCCTCTTGACTGACGCTTGCCTTTTTCCCCTCTAGGTAAAAGGTCTTTGAGGACAAAGATAAAAAAATAGATAATCATAGTTGGGAGTCTATAGTTGATACAACATACCCACCTACTGAAAGTGATTGGTGGGCTTATGGGGACAAACTAGATGATTTGCCACCTCCTCCACCAGTGCACATTACTCCAATTACTTAATATTTTTATTTCTTTGTTACCAAGTTATATACTCTATTTCAGTGCGTTTTCATCTTTTTTGATTGAAAACTTATTTAACTAATTTTTTAGATATTTATCGATATCAATTGATGTGACTATTGTGGAATATGATTTATCCACTCATTTTTTTATACAAATAACTTTGTAACATATTTTTATTAATATATGAGAATAAAAATTTTAATAAAAAATTACATTTTATTAGATTGTTTCTTGTTAATAAATTATAAGATGTGATTCAAACATATTAATTAATAAATATTTACATAATATTTTGCAAACTCTCTTTATAATCATATGAATGATGAAAGCCTCATATTTTTAATTTTAAAATTTATTACATATCTAATAACAAATCTAATAATTAAAAAATAATATTCTAATTGAAATTATTATAATTTAGCTGATCATGAAATCCATTTCCCCACACCCTGATTAAATATGCTCTTTTGAGGTTTTATTTTATGTAAAAAGCAATGAAGTTATTTAAAATGTAAGATTAGGTCTTTATATATATATATATATCCCAATCCCACCTAGACACAGAACTATAAAACTTTGGAAATATCGTTTTAGAAAAAGACATTAAAATAACTATACGACGAATATACTTAGTTTTCCAACTTTGATATAAAAAGTTGATGGTTACGTGACTAGTTAGTTGGTAGGCTTTCCAATCCAAGTCTTAGTGCATGTTCACACATTTAACTTAAAATATTAATTAAGGCGACCATATGATTAAATATATAACATCATTGAGAGGGTCAAAGTCCTAATATAGATTCACTTTAGGGGTACGGAGGTATGGTAAATAATTATTATGGGAATTGAATTTTAGTAATTTTAATTGGGTTTATAAATATAATGATCATGAAAAGTTTTACGAATATTATTGTGATTTGTAAATATTTTTATCGATTATAATTGATTTAATATGTTATCGAAATTTGAATTTGGGTGAGGTTGAACACAATCAAGTCACTTTAACCAATTTACTCACATTCATTGACAATATTCTCTCTATTTTAATTTGAATTGTGAACAATATTCTCTTATTTATAAGAAGGAGCAATTGAATAATTTTTTGTTAGGCAAGAATGTTTATTATCTTATAAAAATGATATTAATTACGATCATTAATTAGTTTTAAAATATGCTTATTTCAAATTAAATATTATAAATATATAACATATAATGATTAATATTTAATTAAATATACATATAAATAAAAGTAATAAAAGTCTCGTCTTGTTTATGTTATTGCTAAATCTCTTCTTCAACTTTAATTTAGAAATACATATCTAAAAGTATCATCTTTTTTATTAAAATTTAAAATTGATTGAAGACTATTATCAATACTATATAAACGCCCCCTAATAAATGATCTTAATAAATAAATATCATCTACAACTTATTATTTTTGAATTAATTCATCTATTTAAAAAAAAAAAAAAACCCTTTTTACCCTAATTTCATATATATTAAGGTTACATTATCAATTATTGGCAACGTGTCATTATATATTAAGGTTGCGTTATTATATATTGGTAGTGTCTAGTATGGACAAACCTGCGTTTTGCTAATTATGGCTGCATCCTGTTTTATCTAGACTCATGTTCTATTCTAGGAGTCTGTGTTTAAATTTAATGGCATGAGCTTTAAATTATATGACTGTGTTTCAATTGATAGATCAGTAGTTTAATAATTTAAACCTGCATTTTATTTTCTGAGGATAGCATCCCACTTATACAAGATAGTGTCCCACTAACTTTGGATGTGTATTTTCCTCTTATTTGCCAATTACTATTTTGGTCTGCATCATAATCCATTCTTTGAATTGTGTTATATTTGTATTATTCCCTTGTGACAACATTTATTTTAATAATGGCATAGTCACCACTTAAGTCTACATAAATTGATTGAATTTTGACCAGAAGTCTTCTTAGAGTCCTTTTAAAATAACAAAATTAATTTGTTTACGCATAAGTATTAATCTTTTATGTTCGAAGTATGTAAGGATAATACCCTAAGAACTTTGAAAGCAAAACTTAGTATTGCCTTAGGACTATATATATGAGAAACTTAAAACATTTCTTTTTAAATACTTAAGTTGTCATTAAGTACAAGTTATTATTATGGACATGCTTGTTGTATATCAAGAAAGAAACTCATAAATAGATTGTGAATAGAATCATATGAGCAAGTTGTATTAACAAGTTTATTACTTGAATTAATAGAGGAATTAGATCCTTGGATTAAATGATAGTTTACTTTTTACTTGCATGCAATGTAAGACTTTGTATAAAACATACCCATATGGTATCAGTTGTTTATGACTTTATTGTGTTACATAAGCAATATTAGTACGTTTAGAATCATTATACAAATGTATGGTTTTGAATATTTTGTTCTTAGTATAGAAATAATTTGAATGAATCTTCTTAAATTTTATACTATGGTATCTATGTTTATTATAGTTTCTGCATTGGTGATGCTAATAGGTAGTGAGATGGGCTCCACTAGCCTAGGTAGCACCACCAATAGATAATCCAATCAAGTGGTTTGTTATGAAATTGACCAATCTGAGTGATTGTATGTTATTTAAAAACTTTGTCTAAAGTAATGTTAGATGTACATTATCATTTCATATATTTTATTTGCATGTTGGGAGATATCATGTTTCAAACACATTTTATTTATGATACACATCATCTACTAGAAATCTTACAAGACACGGGGTATTAACACGTCTCTCTGGATTCTTGCACCGTTCTATCTACCTATCCATGAAAGGAGGGTCATTCCCTAATAGGGGATTGTGCAAGTGATTGTTGATTTGTGGTTGGTATAAAAAAGTGCTCAGATGATGCTCTTCCTCCCCACTACAATACTTACCTAGAGGCAATACTTGAAATTATCAGTGATACATGAGTTGGTTTGACTTGAGCTTCAGCGAGCTTCGTAAATATTTATTGTATTAGTTTGTATGCCTACAGGAAATGTAAATGTAATAATAATTTTTATTATAGTTGAACAATAGTTATTGTAGTATCAGACTAGTTGTAATTGTGTCTTATTGTATTTACTTTCCTTGGAGTTGTATAAGATAAATATTGTATTTAGTATTTGAATTAGAAGTACTATTGTTATAAGTTATAGTTTAGATATGTTGTAATGTTTTATTCTATAGTATGAATTTTAATTATTTTAAAAGAAAAAATTTACTATATTTTTTAAGTACAACTTGAGGGGTTGTAACAATAACTTGGCCATGTTGTAGCATGGATATGATTTCCCACTCATGTTCCACTATGTTTTGTTGAACAACTTGATTATCCTCATCTTTAATATCACCGTGACTTTCAAAATCTTCCGTAATTATTTTTCTCTCCATATGCCAATAGTTATAATTGAATGAATCTCAATTTGATATTATTTCTTCATCATCAATTCCAATATCTCTTTGTATATCATGAAATGGCTTGTAAATTAATAAATTTAATCAACAAAAATCAATCTATTTATTTGATTCACGTGTTGGGATGAAGGAAAACCTTGGAAATATTCTCATTATAGCTGTAATACTCCTTGCCTCCCATTTGTTATCTTTTTTATGCCTTGGATTATATGTCCAAGATGGAACTGCTTCAATAAGTGATGTGCTTTCCATGGAAAAAGGCCTATTCTTGTATCCATTAAGTAAAGACATTTTATGTTGTTCATGATCATCTTCTTCATTTTTGTCTACAGGTTTGAACCCCTGAGGTGAAACATTCAAGTTCACAAATACTCTACTTCTCTCTACTAACAGAAGCTCCAACAACACATGAAATGTTTCTTGTGCCCCAATGTCTCTTTCAATAATTATCTTAGTTAGAAGTCTTCTATATGATTTTCTTGCTAATTCATCATGATTTTCAATGTTTTTAATCCGCATCAACATTTTATGATAATTTTTAAAACTCTTCTCTGCCTTTGCTACATACTTAGCAATGCATTTGACCACAACATATTTAGATAGAATAGGTTGCCAATCTACAGTTACTCTCCATAGCTATAATATATAACAATTTTGTATATTGACTCTATCATTATTTTTTGTAGGCTCAAACTTTTTATCTCATGTATCTAAGTCTTCATATAATTTTGATCCATTAAGATTAAATGGCCACGGTGCACCATACCTGAAAGAACTAATAACTTGATTGTAAGTTCTTTTACAAATATTATGTATAATTTTTATACAAATATTTATATGATTGAAAATATTACCTACAAACCATTTTCCCTCTTTTCTTACATAGGCAAGCACCCTCTCTACACATTATATATCATTCTACATAATTAAGTAGCTCTTCATAATCATGCTCCATATCCACCTGTGTAAGTTGTTTTATATTTCAAAGACATGGATGTTGCATAAAATTTTGACACACCCAAAATTAATGATGTATATCAATTTTTAGTTACATTGAAAAAATATAGATATTACATAAAACATAGATTACTTGATGATTGATATCACACATGTATGCTTCGTTGGTGTGGATCTTTCCGATAATTCCAAGCATGAATAATATAATGGAAGTAATTATTAGCATTTTTTAATTCAAAATCATTTTTCAAATCAATTTTATCCATATTTGGTGCTCCATCTAACCAAATGAATGCATTCTCATGTGGTGAACCTCTATGTTGCCATTCATATCTAGACCAATAATCTTTTACTCTCATTCCTTTTTACAATATCTCTTTACAAAAAAATTGAATGTCACAAGTGCATATAATGTGCCACTATATGAGGATAATCAATAATATTCTATCTTCACCAATTTTGGGCTGATTGTGGATCTTTTAGCAATGTTCCTAGCATTAGTGCATGTAGATCAGGCCAATACACGTCAATTGCACTCAATGTGAAGAAAATGGTAGGTGATCTAATTTGATGCAATATGTCTATTAATTCATCATGAAATTTTGCCCAATATGACCTTGTACCCCTCAATTAGGTTCCAAACCGCATCAAATGATCTGCTAGATGGGAGTGGGTTACTTTATCCATATGCTCACATAACTCAATAATAGTGATTGACATCTCTTGAAGGATTTTTTTCACGAACACTATAATTAAATTTTATGCATGTTCTCTCATGATCATGTTCATCATGTAATATATAAATCATGGATGTCGACCAAAATGGTGATCCCTATATTGAAATAGATGTTTAAAAATTCATGTAGATGTACTTGTTTCAACCATGGTTCTATCCAAAATCACATCTTCCATCAGGAAACAATATTGGCAATGCCATATCAAGTAATCTTAATGTGACTTACTCATTTATAAGAGATGCTCCAATCCTCAGCCAATCAATCAATGATCCAAGATATGCATTAGGGTTATTTACCCATGCATGGATTAACTCCATCTCCCTTGGTGTATTAATGGGTTTAGAGGCCATTGAATTTGTGTGATCAATGATATTTCTTACATCTATCTCCATCAATGGACCCACAAATACAACTTCATTTTCATTAGAATCAAATTACATATGGATAGAGTTCAGTTGGTTAAAGATATTTTTATCAAAGGCAGGTGTAAGATTGTTGAGTGCATTTTCATCAATCTGAACATTTGAATAAAACATGTCATCTTCTATTTTATATTTCGGTGCTTTATATACTTTATCTTTACTGATAGTAAAGTTGTGATTTGTTCCATGTTGATTCCTTCATCGAACTCTAATCATTGGCAATTCTTTAATTTGATGTGGTAAAACCTTAGCAATTTCTTTTACTTCTTATGAAATATTGATTATATGCCCTTTATATTTATATTGGCCTCCTGTTGCATGTGTCACTTATAGGATTGGGTTGACATGGGCTATTAACATTTATGTCAGGATCCTACTGCCCACTAAGGGCACACTTGATTACCTTTGTATTAGCAACTAAACATGAAATTTAACCAGAATGAATAAGTAACTAGAAATATGAAACAACACAGGATATGAGAGACAATACCCAATTGTATTAATACTCAATCAGAAGAAAATACAATAAAGAAGATGCCACACTTCTTCTTCCCACACCTCTAGAGCTCCGACACTTCTAGGGTTCACCTGTAATTCTCCTTCAACAGTTCATTCTTTCAATCATGGTCACAACAATCAACTCCAATACAGAGTTGTTGTTCACCTCTACCAGTCAGTAACAACGCTACCAGTACACCAAGTACACAACCGTACTCCAAGTAGATCTTCCCTTCTCTTGCTGCCACCTGCAAATCAACAGACCTTACTTACCATGTAGATATCTCTACACCCTAAAGAACCCTTGTCCTTGCCTCACCAAGTCCTCATGATTCTTCAACTAGTACCTCGGTGGATCTCCTAGTAGAACTTGCACAACCCGCAACTCTCCCTGATCATACACACTCAGCACCCCTTTGGAACTAGGAGGAGCTACTCTTGCTCTCTCTTTAAGCATAATGGCTTTCTAGCACACTTTACAATACAGCCCATGAGTCTATTATATAGATCTCATGCATACAATAATTAGACTTTCTTAATTATAATAATTAAACTCACAACTCAAGACTATAATTAGCCTCTTAACATGCAAACAACCGGTTCGTTAACAAATTGTTCGTCAACTCACAGTTTTGGAACCGCAAAGGTGACCGACATCGGTCCTTGTCTGCCTAGAGATGACCGACGTCAGCCGATTCTGACCAATGTCAGCAGCTTTCTGTCTCTCCCTTGACTGACGTCGGTTGGCCTAACCGACGCTGGTGTCTGTGACACTTCAGCAACTCCTCATGTTCGCATCTTGGTGAAGCTTTTAACTCCACAACCTAACAATCTCCCACTTGGAGATAAATAGTTGCACTTGTACCTATACCTATACCTTCGTCTAATTCATTTCTTGGCTTGTATCCCTCTTCAAGCTCAATCTTGAAGACCAACCACCACACACCCTGTGGTGCACCTCCTGTCATCCAAGTAACCTGCCACATCTGAACCTACAACTCCATGTAGTGAAGACCTTGACCCTACATAACATGTTACCCTGCTGCTAGTCCCTCTCAGATACCTGAGAATCTACCTTCCCCGAATTGGCTCCAAACTCTCTGACAACTCCCACTGCTTGGGAAAACTCAGGTCTACACCAGACCTTCTGTGATTTCAAACACTGTTCTAAGCTCAGCTTGAACTGTCCATCCCTTGGTGTGCTTACCGGTTCTACATCCTGCGTATTGAACCTCACCAACATCATCTTCACATCAGCTCCCACTGGAGACAAAAAATCTCCATGTCTCTTATGCCAAAGAATTTCACTTCTCCCAAATTCTTCATGACATACCTCTAAACTAACCTTACCCTTAGCTCAACAACTCTCTCTATGTACAAACCTGCAACAAGCATACCATCCACATACAGTAACAGGATAATGTCACGACCATCATCCTCCCTAGTAAAATAAACACAATGATTACACTAACATTGACTAAAGCCCTGCTTTGTCATCCACCTGTCAAAACCTGTACCACTATCTTGTAGCTTCCTCAAGACCATATACCCTAGCCTTCCGTCTCACGTATCCATCCACTCTCATTTTTAACTTGAGAATCCATCCGTCTTTTAGTGCTTTCATCCTTGCTAGCAACTCTACCAAATCTCCCGCTTGGTTCTCTTCTGAAGAATTCATGCCATGCTCTCACTGTTTCCTGGATTTTACCTGCATTGCCTCTTCACGTCTTCCTGGTTCTTGACCATCAGTGAGAAATAAGTAAGAAGGTGAACAACGAATATGAGGTTCACTTACCCTTTCAATCCTCCATATGGGCATTTGAGACTCCTTGACAGCTTGTTGTCCACCCAACATCTGTTCCAGTGACTGATCTCGGCCATCTCCCAATCTACACCTGACCGACGTCAGTTCCCTGCAACTGACTTGTCTACCGATGTCGGTCCCCTGACCGACACCGGTATATGTTCTACCGATGTTGGTTCCTGTATGATCGATGTCGGTTCCTGCTGCCTGACACCATCGACTCTGTTGATCTGCACATGACCGACGTCGGTGCCTATCTGTTTGACGTCAGTTCCTCCTGACCGATGCCAGTACCTTTGTTTGCCTGTGAGTGATGACTTCTTACCTGTGAGCTCATTTTGGATCAAACCCTTATCCATATTAACACAGCCCTGCTCAAAATAATTCAGTCCCCTCAGCTGATCTCTGTCCGTCATCTCCTCCATGAACACCAAGGCTTTCCAGTTCTTAAGTTTGTCAAAGATATCTGTCTTCCACTTAAGAACATGCATTCCCTTCTTACATATGTAACCAAGCCTACAAAGCCACATCTCTGCAACAGAAGGTGAATCATTAATATAAGTAGATAGATAAAGGATACCTACTTTCTTACCACTGTCTAATTCAAGTGTATCCGCTGTGAGAGTTACTGTGCATCTCTCATCACCTAACTTTCTTGAAGAAATTAGACTCATCTCCAAGACTGGTACCTGCATGACCTCATTCAACACCCGTGTGTTATCTGTCTGCAATTTCAGCTTCACTTCCCCTTTGCCAACCATGTGACAAGGCTCACCAACCCCTAAATAAATCTCTCCAAAGTCTCCCTGGACATACTCATGAAAAGATGCTCTATTTCAGGCTGCATGGAAAGAGGCAACATAATCTATAGACCAAGATTCTACTTTATCCAGAGCAACCTGTGCAACAACACCTGCAACATCTGCTTCTACACGCTGATCTTCTACCAACCAACAATCTTCCTTTACCTGCTCTTTCTTTCCATCAATCTGACCATTCGTGCTATTCAGTTTATCCATTTGTAGCTTACTTTCTTTTGCTATTGCTATACTCCCACTCAATTCGAAACCCCTGAGAGTGACCTGTAATCAACAAACACTAACCAGATCTGAACCACCTATTAGTCAACCCAACCAAAAGCTCTGATACCAACTGTCAGGTTGGTATCACTGGTGGTTGAACCTGGCTCTGATACCAACTGTCAGTGGTATCAAGCTATGAGCCAACAACCTTGCTCTGATATCAACTGTCAAGATCCTACTGCCCACTAAGAGCACACTTGATTACCTTTGTATTAGCAACTAAACACGAAATTTAACCAGAATGAATAAGTAACTAGAAATATGAAACAACATAGGATATGAGAGACAATACCTAATTGTATTAATACTCAATCAGAAGAAAATACAATAAAGAAGATGCCACACTTCTTCTTCTCACACCTCTAGAGCTCCCACACTTCTAGGGTTCACCTGTAATTCTCCTTCAACAGTTCACTCTTTCAATCACGATCACAACAATCAACTCCAATACAGAGTTGTTGTTCACCTCCACCAGTCAATAACAACGCTGCCAGTACGTCAAGTACACAACCATACTCCAAGTAGATCTTCCCTTCTCTTGCTTCCACCTGCAAATCAACAGACCTTACTTACCATGTAGATATCTCTACACCTTGAAGAACCCTTGTCCTTGCCTCACCAAGTCCTCATGATTCTTCAACCAGTACCCCGGTGGATCTCCTAGTAGAACTTGCACAACCTGCAACTCTCCCTGATCATACACTCTCAACACCCCTTTGGAACTAGGAGGAGCTACTCTTGTTCTCTCTTCAAGCACAATGGCTTTCTAGCACACTTTACAATACAGCCCATGAGTCTATTATATAGATCTCATGCATACAATAATTAGACTTTCTTAATTACAATAATTAGACTCGTAACTCAGTACTATAATTAACCTCTTAACATGCAAACAACCGATTTGTTAACAAACTGTTCGTCAACTCGCAGTTCTGGAACCGCACAGACAACCGACGTCGGTCCCTGTCTACCTGGAGATGACCGACGTCGGCCAATTCTGACCAATGTCGGTAGCTTCCTGTCTCTCCCCTAACTGACGTCGGTTGGCCTGACCGACGCCGGTGTCTGTGACACTTCAGCAACTCCTCATGTTCGCATCCTAGTGAAGCTTTTAACTCCACAACCTAACAATTTATTCAACTTGTGTTAGGTTTTTTAATTTGTTTCAAAGGTCATGTCAGTTGATTTAAATATTATCTCGGCTCTTATCAAAAAAAATATTTATATTATGTCAGTTGTTATCAATTTTTTATATTTGTATTAAATTAAATTTAAAATAGATGATAACCATTTTCTCTAACATGATCACAACATCAGGCTCTTCTCCACCTTCCTCTCTCATTGTATAACACCTCTCGACATAATCATAAAAAAATGAATAAATTTCAAAATACAATTAATTTTATATGATATTATTTTCATTAGAAACTAAAGTTGTAATATAATGCTTGTTTCTATTATCTTTTATTCTTTTATCTATTTATTATTTCTCTTCACCTCTTTTCTTTGTCTTCATCTCTATTAATCATTTTATTTTTATTATATTAAAAGGTATAATTATAATGATAGATATGTGAAGGGAGGAGTAAGTGTAATAATGTGAAATATTAATAGAAATGGTCGATCTTAAATTTAATGTCCATTTAATCATCATAGAGTATTTTTCTTGTTTAGAGAAGTGAATAAAAAAATCATGATATCTTAGTCATATAGTAGAATTTAAACCATTTTTTTATAAATATTTTTTAAATTCAACATAATGGTGCAACTAGATTAAGGCCATCTATCATCAATCAGCATGTTTTTGAAAAAAGCGATAAATTTAGTAATCTATGTAAAAACATTTATTAGAAAAAATTTAATATAGTTATTAATCAACATTATACTATTTAATAAGAAAAAGTATGGGATAAATATAAGATAAACACCTTGAAATTGATAAAACTATATATCTTCATATAAATATATTTTTAAAAAAGTGTGAATCTAATCTAGCACTACATTAAAATTACACAACATAAAGTGTACTCTAAATAGATATAAAGTCTTCTTAGGCCCTCCTCTCTATCCTTCTCATATCTATATCTATCTATATATTTGTGTAAGTCTTTTTCCATCTTCATTTTTTCTCTCTCATTTATATGCTTTTGTAGTAAGGCAAATAATAAGGATTTCATGTTAAAACTATAACATTCAATTTATCCTTAATCAAAAGACTTAAAATTGAGGAATTTAAATTTGAGAGTTAAAAAAATGTTTTTATTGAGTGTCACTACAAGTTTTATAAATAGAGAGATTTAAAGTACTTTGTGCCAAGTTAATGGCTACCTAGGTAGATTTATTTTAAACATTAGTTATACAATATCCTAAGATTAATTCATAATGTATTATAATTTATAAATCCTACCCACTCATGTCTTCTAATAAATCAGTGTTGGAGATAGAATGTACCTAAAAGACTCAATATTGCAAGGCAAAAATTATTTAAAGTCTTTTAGGTATATAAATATGATTTCCAAAAGTGTTTATAGTTTCCACTAAATCATTAATAAGAAGGAACACGAGAAGAATCATCCATAGAATTAAGTTGTTCATAGGTAATAACATTATAACACTTAAATAATATTGATAAGAATATACTTTACCTCCTTAAAAGACCTTAATATTACAAGACAAAATCATTCAAAAAATCATAGGTACATTTTAAAAAAATATAGTTTTTACATCATTAATATGAAAGAATAAAAAGAGAATCATCCATATAATTAAATTGTTTATAAATGATAACATTATAACACTCAAATAATGTTAGTAATAATAGACTTTACCTCCTTAAAATTATAGAGGTTCATCTTATAGCTTATAATTTTTTATAAAAAAAATTCTTTACAAATTTTCAATCTTTAATAATTTTAGTGTTTATAAGTAGAGAGGAAGAGAGATCTACAAGCCATGAGACACTAAAAAAGCATTTGTTTGACTTCATGGCAACATATGCCATCACAATGTTGTCAATGTGAAAAGGGGAATCAATGGGGTTTTTTTAATTACATATAAAGCAGCCATATTTGCGATTGCTACTTTCATGAAAATATTGTCAGTACTTTGAAAGGAGTGAGACAAGGCAGAAACCCCTTTTATTTTATCATAAAATCATGACATCCAACTTTTATTATTCATAAATGTGAGGGAGACAAACCAATGGTGTACACACACCTCCTCCACTAGTGCTCATTACTCTAATTATTTAATGTTCTTATTTTGGGGTTACCTTGTATAGTCCATTTTAACCTATTTTCTGTTTTAGTTGAAAAGCTAATTTAACTAGCTTGTTAGACATTTCTCAGCCTTGACCAATATAATTATCATGGACTGTGATTTGTCCACTCACTTTTTTTGTATGAATAACTTTGTAACATAATATTTTATTAATATACGAGGATAAAGTTTTCCATCAAAAATTACATTTTATTTATAATTTTTTGTTGATAAATTACAGACCATGATTCAACATGTTGATTGGCAAATATTCGTATGGTTTTTCTCAAAATCTCTTTCTTATAATATGGAATTTGAAAGCCTCATATTTTTAATATTAAAATTTATTATATATTTAATAACAAACCTACTAATTGAAATTATTATAATTTAACTAATAATAATGATAGTTTGTGATGTCATCTACTAAAATATAAATCTTTACACATTTAGATATATTAAATTCAATTTTTATATATTAAATCTTGTACTCATAAAATTTAACTAAAAAATATTTTGATTTAAATATATAATTGTTCAACTTGATGTAATCCAATGCTTATAATTGTAATATGTTACTTATAATAATCTAATATTTAAAGACACCAATGTCAATCTCTATTGTCTCCAATTATAAAGAATAACACTTCAAACCAATTTGAAGGCCATTGATGATGAAATCCATTTCCCCACACCCTGATTAAAGTTGCTCTTTTGAGGTCATCTTTTGTGTAAAGAGTCATGAAGTCATTTAAAATTTAAGATTAGGTTCTTTATATATTCATGTAACTTTTCTATTTTATTTATGTGTGTGTGTGTGTGTGTGTGTGTGTGTGTGTGTGTGTGTGTGTGTGTGTGTGTGTGTGTGTGTGTGTGTATATATATTGTGTGTGCCATAACAAACAACATTCACATGGAATTATATAGAATGTCGGTCTCTTAGTCCATATTTCAAAAATAAATATATAGCATATTACAATGATGAGTAAGCATATATCTAAATCAGCTAGCTCCTTCAGTTAAGCAGCCATGAGTAGGGGGCATCCACGCTGTCAAAAGTATCCAACACATGATTATGGGCTTGACCATTTGACTCTCCATGTCAGGGACCTAAAGGGATTTGTACCCTAGTAGATGGATATAAGCAACCATCATCCTCACTAATCAGATTACAACCCTTTTGATTTCTAATATGTTAAAAAAAAACATTAAAATAAAAAGTTGAGAGGCTTGCAATCACAAGATCATATGTGGAGCCTATGAGATATTATAATTGTTATTGATTTTTTTATTAAGATGGAGGCTTATATGGTGGGGCAAGGCCCCAAAATTCATCTCACAAGAGACAAAAAGATAGAATATGCCATTTCCCCCAATCCAATGTTAACGTGTATGATGATTAGAATATTCACTTCATAGTCTGGAAGTTGTTACACAGTTTTGCTGACAATAGTTTTGGGGAAAATACATTAATGTTTAGTGTAGTCATATCATTTGAGGGTCACTGATTAGGCCCATGGAATTTCTTTCTCTGGTTGGCACTCATTTTAGAATTTTTGGGACCATTATAGAAACTCTCCTTCCAATATCTTATGCAAATCAATAGAGAAGATAAAATAAAATAAAATATTCTCATAAGCAAAACTTGGAACGAAATTGGGATGAGTTTTTTAGAAAAAAAAATTCTGGTCTTGAGATTGCATGGATGGGTCAAGTGCCTCAGCGTGATATGGAGTATAACCTCGATGATTTTCATTTCGTACAACTTTCATCTTCTCTTCTTGCAGTTGCTTCTTCTACTCCTGCAATCTTAGCCTTTCAAGTTGTGCCCTGCCAAACCCTCTCTGTGATTGCTTCTTCTATGTTGTGTCATTGATAGTCACCTTCTTCATTACCTTCACATAATCCTTGTTATCACCATGTCCAAGGTTCAAACCTCCTGAAGTAACATTTTTATCTAACAACATTAATGTTATTGCCATATCAAGTTTTGTTCTTTTCTTATCTTTAACTCAGCCTAAGAGAAACACCACCACCATTCTTTTTATCTCAATTATTTCAACTCAAGTAGAAAGTCATTCCATTTTAGTCAGGGATTTCAACGAACTCAGAAAGCCCCTCTGTGCTTTCAATAGACTACAGATATGTGTTTATCTCCATGTCTAGATAGGACATATATATAATGTATATGTATTGTGGTCATGTTTCTTTCTGGGAGTGTAAGTCACTTCATGTCTGTTTCTTGAAAGCAACTTTCTTCGATTTTGTCACGAGTTTCATTATACACTGGTCGGTGCATATTTGATTTTACGTTATTATGAATTGATGGGAAGGGTAGAGGGAGACCCACATTTAGTTGGTTAGTATAATTATGATCAGTTTTGGGGGATCTAATTGGGAATTAATTCACAGGGTTAAAATCCTCAAAAGGGGCAATAGACAACAACATTAATGTCACTTTAATAAATTGTGGATGATCTCTTTCATCCTTCCAATTATTGTTGTGGGTTATTTTCCTAGGATCTTTACAATCACATTTGTTCTTTGATTATTGATCTAATGATTCTCCCATTAGTCTTTAGTTAGGATACACTGGAATTTCAGGAGTATGTTGTTTTGGCTGAAAATATTTATTCTTATTTAAATTTTCTTATTTTAGAATTAAAATTTTGCTAATTGTTATGACTGTTAATTCTTATTACATGGATTTACATAATTTGAATGCTTATTTGCTCTAGAATGTAAATACTTAACAAATTTATCTTTTTTAATATTTTTTATTAGCCAAATGGCAATGGCAAAGTTGGTGCTGGGTCAAGGAAAAAGAGTCAACAGGTATTATGTGAACATCTTAACAATTATGGAGTCATTACTATTCATATGATTTATATATTATATAAGATAATATTTATATATATTTGATATATTATATTAATACATACCAGATATAATCGTAAAACAAAAATATACAATTCCTCTGACTTTTTTTAAACCTTTGGGACAATTTTTAATTAGTATTTCAATCGCCCTATAGTCTTGACGGTGACTTTTATTAGAGGAAGTGAATTTTCTTAGTGCATGCTCACACATTTTACTCAAAGTATTAATTAAGATGGGGAAATGCATCTTATTTAGTGATTTTTATTATGGTATCATTAATTAATTGATTGATTATTAGGGGGATTTATTGGTGCATTTATTTGCTTTATTGCATTTACTTATATTTATTACTTAGATTGGTGCACTAATTACTTACTGTAATTAGTTTATTATGTTGATTAATAATTTGCACCAGATAGCATAAGCTTGCTTAGCTAGTAGTCAACTTCGACACTTATCTTGTTATCGTGGAGTTGTACTCCACTATTCAGGGTAAGATAGGATAAGATTGCTTAACTAGTAGTCAATTTGTGTTGATCATTTACACAAGTTTGACACCTATCTTGTTATTATGGAGTCGCACTCCACTATTCATGTAGTCAGATATCAGTTGAACTATACATATTGTGTGAGTTCCATGATCTTTATCTTGCATGCCTTACTTTATATAAGTAATTGTTATTTGTGTATCCTATATTAGATCACTATTGATTACCAGAGTAATTCATCAATTTTGAGTTATTTATTCATTTAAGTTATTGTCTCAGATATATAGTTATTGTTTATTACTATTACTATTTTATCTCTTGTTCATGCTTTCTAATAGATGCATTAGATCCTATATGATAATTATAACATGGTACTAGAGCTATCTTGAATATATAGATTGCTAAATATTTAAGAGAAAAATATCTAGATATAGGATTGGTTTTTTGATTTTGTATACAAACACAAATTAGAGCTTTATGGAGAATTTTTGAGCTCGTCATTGATTTAAGAGTACCTGAGATAGTCAAAATCATCTACAATTTTGTCCAGATTGGGCACAAGAAGTGAAATTGGCAAGGGTTTGATTTAGAAGCACCATGCCCAAATCTGGTGGGTACCTCAAAATCAAAGCGTTTCTGAGCAAAATGAGCCTCACAATTGCATTTGGAAGATATCAAAACTTACATATCCATATAAAATTTTTCCAATTAGGACACAATCACCCAGAAGGTAAATTCTTTTTTACTCCTAAGTAGGGCTATATGGACTGTGTAGGACCAAAAAAAAATCGAGCAGGCCTCATGGATTAGCAAGCAAAATTGATAAGGCAACTTTGGGAGCCTGCTATTTGAACACCAGGAGGTATTTTTGAGCAATTTATTTTTTGAAATAGCTTAAAATTTTATGATCTTCATTTTTGTAGTTTCAAATTATTTTAGATTTGTCCATATTTTTTCAGAATTCATATTTTTCAATAGCATCTCTTGCCCATCCTCATTTTTACAACTCCAGAGGCTCATAACTTTCACAAATGACTCATATTGAGGTGCCATTTTTTTTGAAAGATAATATTTTTTTGAGCACAACATATTGGTATAAAAATTTGTAATAAAATACATATTTTTTTGTACTTTTAGCCTAGAGGGCCTAATTGAGATTTTTGTAAATTGAAAAAATTATAATCTAGCCTTTAACTGCACTCAATTATAAAGTACCAACAAATACTTGTTGGGTGGGATAAAACTAAGTAATTTAGGGGGGATTTTGTGGTGTGTTATGCACTTTGATTTCTACTTTGTGACAGTTTATTTCTAATTACATCATGGAGAATCCTATGTTCCCACTATTAACAACATACAACTATAACACATGGAAACAAAATTCTTGGAATGCATTAATGATGCTAAGATATATGCATTATATAAAAACTCTTCTTACTTCACCTATTGATGCAAAAGAGTTACAACACTTTCTCTTTGAAACTCCTAAGGTTATTGGATGCATTCAATCTTACATGTCTTTAGATTTGAATTTTTATCTTGATAAATATAGAAATCCAAAAGATTCTTGGGATAAATTAGCATCATTGTTTGGCAAAATAGATGAGGTTCGTGATTACCAAATTGACAATGAACTCATTAGTTTGGATCCTAAAATTTATGTTACAATATAATACTACATAACTAAAGTCATAGATCTTAGAGCACAATTTTTTTAATGTAAAATTGATAAAAAAAAATATTCAATTGATTTTCAATTGCTTTACACAAATTAAGTCTTGAATATTCATCCTTCATCTCTAGCTTTCAGACTCATAGGCTCACATTGGGCACATCATATCAAATACCCACCTTTGAGGTATTCTTTGAGATTCTAATGGCTGAAGAAGAAAAGTTAATAGCAATGGGTCTAATCAAGTCATCCAAATCTCAAGCTCTAGTTGCAAGTCAACTTAACATAAGCAAGTTTCAACATCAACATCAAATATAGGTTCAAGTAAAAAGAAGAAAAATAACCAGACTAAGTCACAGATAGATAAGAATAAAAGGAAATAATCTTCCTCACAAGGAGATTATAAATCCACTAATAAGAAAGGGGATTCACAAAAAAGGACTGACACTCCTTGCCTTTATTGTAAAAAGGGGTTTTATAGTAAACAAGATTGTTGGAAGAAAGAGATTGATGACATTAAGGGTCTTCTCAAGAAGATTAACATCAATGAATCCTCTTCAAATGATTCTTCCACTCCTTCAAATTCAGGGAAAGAGAAACGTACATCACTAGTTGCACTCACAGATTCTCCCAAGTCATGGGTGCTTGACTCAGGTGCTTTGTGCCATATGGGTTCTGATCAAGAAATTTTTTTTGGATTAGAACTAAATTCCTTGCCTTATATTCTCGTAAGTGATGATTCTAAGGTAGATGTCATAGAAAAATGTACAGTTGATGTTGATAGTGGTGTATTTGAGGATGTCTTCTATGTACTAGATTTATCAACGAACCTTCTCTCTGTCTACCAAATCACTCACTTTGATACTGGTAGGAAATTTGAGTTCACATTCAATTTTGTATCAATAAAAAAATTGGAGGATAATGCCTTAGTTGTAGTGGTAAAATTGACAATCATACTCAGCGTTATTCAATCTCCCATTTTGTGCATCAGTTTTCCTCTACAGATTTGCTCTCACACATTGATTCAGTGAGCAAGATATGGCGTGAGTGGTTTGGTCATCTGAATTAACACTATTTACAATAACTTAGTTAAAAAGAGATGGTTACAGGACTTTCACATATTTAGTTTTTAGGGGGTATATGTCATGGTTATGACTTAGGCAAACATCTAGAGGATAAGTTTGATAAAGAAAAGGCTTGGAGGGATACTCAAGTCCTCGAACTTGTTCATAGTGACTAAGAGGGTCTGTTACCTACTTTATATTTTAGTAAAACTGGCTATGTTCTCATATTCATTGATGACTATTCCAAGTACACTTGGGTTTATTTTATGAAACTCAAGAGTGAAGTGTTTGATAGATTTCTAGAGTTCAAAGCTCTACCAAAGAAATATTCTAAAATTTAGTTAAGATCCTCTACATAGATAATGAGAGGGAATATGTGAACAACAATTTTGAATAATTATGTGCTCTTGAAGGAAATAAACTTCAGCATTCAGTTGCATACACACATAAACATAATGGTGTCATAGAGAGGAAGAACATATTCTTAAAATAGATGGAAATTTGTAAGATTCATGCTAAATCATTATTACTTGAGTACTAGGCAGAAGCAATTAATTGTGTTGCATATATACAAAATAGGGTTCCTCACAAAGTTTTAAATGGGATAACACCTCTTCAAGCTTGGTGTAATAGGAAGCTAGCAGTAGATAATTTTAGAGTCTTTATCAATCCAGCATGGTCTTACATACCTTCGAAAAATCATCACACTTTAGAACAACAAATCTGGACTTGCATATTTATGGGATACCTTAATGGTGTTAAGGGATATCGACTCATTGACCCAGGTTTACATGAGTTTATTATAGCAAGAAGTGTTTACTTTGAAGAAAGTCCTTTAGACTTGTATTCTAACATTTCTCATTCTTCTTCCTTAAAATAATCAAATAGTAGTGATGACGATAATCCTCCTTCATCTACTTGAAGGGATGATGAAGTAATACCTCCCCCAAAGGGTTTAACAGGTCATGTTCTTCCTCCTCCTTTAGATCCCCACCCATTGATGTCTTTGTGGGCTAGACATACTTTGGAAGATGTATACCCTCTTGTTAGGGATTCATTAGGTAGAAGGAGAACATGGTCACAACATGATCTTCCACATTCGTACATTGCCACAGCTTTCGATTTGTAGGATTTTCAATAAAACACATGGACAGTTGAGTGAAATTCAATGATGGAAGACGAGTATGACTCATTGATTAAGAAAAACACTTGGGATCTTGTTCCTCCTCATAAGGGAAGAAAATTAGTACAATGTAGGTGGATATATTGGATTAGGTTTATGGCAGATGGAAATATTGATAAGTATAAATCACGCTTAGTGGACAAATATTTTTTCCAAGTGGAAGGCATTGACTATACAAAAAAAATTATGCCTGTTGCTAAGATGAATTCCATTTGATTGATACTAACTATTGGTGAAACTCATGGTTAGGTTGTACATTAGATGGATGTGAATAATGCATTTCTTCATAGGGATCTTCATGAGGAGATATACATGGAGCAGCCCCAGGGGTTCATTCAGGATTCTTCATTGGTGTGCTACTTATAGAAGTCTCTCTATGGTATAAAACAAGACCTCAGGGCCTGGTATTCCAAGATGGACACATTTCTTCTTTTAGTTGGGTTCTCAAGATGTCACTCAGATTTGAATGTCTATATTCCATGAGAGGAGGATTCACGATTGTACTTAGTGCTCTATGTTGACGATCTCATTATTCTAAGGAGTACATCAACCATCATCAATAGTGTTAAGACTTCACTTCATGACATATTTTCTATGATAGATATGGACCTATTGCACTATTTTCTCAAGATTTAGATAACATAGTCTTCTTCCAAGATTATGCTTTTATATCCCAAGTATGCCATGGACTTGTTAGCTCGATTCCACATGGTTGATTATAGGCCTACACTGACTCCTTTCTTATTTATAGTTAGACTTGAGGTTCATTATTCCACTCCCTTAGTTGATGCCACATTGTATCACCATCTTGTAGGCAGCCTCATCTATCTAAATCATACACAACCCAACATTTCATATGCAGTTGGCATAGTTTCACACTTTATGTAGACACCACATGAACTTCATTGGAGATCTATGTAAAACATTTTAAACTAAATTCAAGGCACTATCAGATATAAGATTCACTATATAGTAGGTATAGGTTTAGACTTGGTGGGATACATATATTTTCATTGGGTTGGCGATTATGATGATAGTAAGTCCACTTTTGGTTACAGCTTTCACTTCAGATCTAGCCCTCTTTGTTGGCAGAGCAAGAAGCAATATGCTATTGCTCTTTCATCTACAGAGGCTGAGTATCATGTCACTATTAATGCCACTAATAAGGCTATTTGGCTTCAAAATATTTTTACTAAGCTTGGTGTTCCACTTTGGAAGCCATCAGTCATCTACTGTGATAATCAGAGCACTATCCAGATCTCAAAGAATCTAGGTTATCATCAAAGAACCAAACACACAGAGATCCATATGCACTTTATTGGGAGCTAATTCAAGTGAAGATCATTGATCGTCAATATTTTCCTACAAAGGAACACATTATAGATATTGTCACTAAACCTTTCACTGAGAGCAAGTATCTTCACTTGCGATCTCTTTTGGGGTTGTAGGACATCATTTCTTTAGGGGACATCAATTCTTCAAGGGGGTCTCTTAGACCTTCATTTCAAGGAGTTTTTTTCCATCTAGTTTTCTCCTTTCCTCATATATTTGTATAGAGTACCTAATATGGATACACATTACCAGGACTCTTATATGTATAACCCTACCTAAGCTTTACTTTTGGGGGGTGTTGGTGCATTTATTTGCTTTATTGTATTTACTTATATTTATTATTTATATTGGTATACTATTTACTTATTGTAATTAGTTTATTATGTTGATTAATAATTTACACCAGATAGGATAAGTTTGCTTAGCTAGTAGTCAACTTGGACACCTATCTTGTTACTTTGGAGTTGCACTCCATTATTCAAGGTAAGATATGATAAGATTGCTTAACTAGTAGTCAACTTGTATTGATCATTTACACAAGTTTAACACCTATCTTGTTATTGTGGAGTTGCTCTCCACTATTCATGTAGTCAGATATCAATTGAACTACATATATTATGTGAGTTCCCTGATCTTTTTCTTGCACACTTTTCTCTATATAAGCAATGGCTATTTATGTATTCTATATCATATCAATATTAAATTATCAGAGTAATTCATCATATTTGAGTTATTTATTCATTTCAGTTATTGTCTCGGATATATAGTTATTGTTTATTACTATTATTGTTTTATCTCTTGTTCATGCTTTCTATTAGATTCATTAGACCCTGTATGATAATTCTAATAAGATTGAACTTTAGTTAATGGTGGTAAATTCTTATTAATTTTGATGAATATTTAGGTATTATTAGGGTTTACAAAAGATATTATTGATTGGGATTATGAGTAATATTTTTTATTTTTGAGAATTAAGATGATTCGGTAAAAATTTTGTTAGGAAAGAATGTTTAAATATTATTTTATAGAAATAGTTTTTGATTACCATCACTAGTTAATTATAAACTATGTCTATTTTAAATTAAATATTATAAATAGTAAAATATAATAAATAATATTTAATTGAATATATATAGAAATAAAAGTAATAAAATTTATAAGTAGAGAGGAGGTTAGATTACCCATCTTATTTCTCTTATAAAATACACATTTGTTATTATTATTTTAAAATAATTATTTATTTATTATTGAGTTGGAAAATTTCTTTTCAATTATTAGTAAAAGGATTTAAATCATCTTAGAGAGGTTCATGTCTCATGTAAGTTACGATAGTTGAAAATAATCGTTCCTTATCGATGATTATTAGCAGGAAAAAATAAAAACCTTAAAATATGCCCATATTTTCATTTTTATTTTCTACCTATCAAAAATTATCCACAAATAACAGCTTTTATCAACATTCAACTAATTAAATATGGCTTATAATAAATATAACTTATAATAAACATGTGATTTATAAATAGCATACATATCTTAGATAAATCTATGTAAAATACACTGATAGATATCATTCTCGAGGCACCTATATCATATTGAATTGTGAGTACCTCAAGAATGATATCTATCAGTGTATTTTACATAGATTTATTTAAGATATGTATGCTAGTAGCACTCATAGCACTCACCATCATGTAAGATTAAATATGTTTTTAATAAAAACACGTTTAATATAAATCTTTAATGAATTATTAGCATTAAAAATAGAGAGAAACATAAATTTTGATATATAAATATAGAGAGAGAGGGAGATCAAAACTGTACATATATGAATTATAACAATAATTATATGAAATTTAAACCGTATAATATCAAATAAGAGAGATAAAGATCAACACATATATGATATATATAAGTAGTATAATATTAATAAATTTAATAAATTCCATCTATGTAAATGAGATCCTCTAACAATTAAAGTCTTCCTCCTTCCTCTTTTCTTTTATGTACCCATTTTCCATTCTTCAATTTCTCAAACCTATCATATATGAAAGGTGATGCAATCCTTAATCCATGTAATGACTTTACACGTGATATTACCACAAATGTCAAACCTTGTCTTTTTGTAAGTCTTATATCAATTGTGGCTTTATCAAGTGTCAAGCCCTTTGATTTAGGGATTGTCAATCCCCATGCCAATTTCGAAGGTATCTGACTGACATAGCCCCTTTGTATTGGAATGGTAGGAATTATAGTTAGAGATTCATCAATAAAATGAATCCCTGTGTAGTTATCAAATTGAACCATAACATATGTAGGTGGTTCAGGCGATGTTAGCCCTAGTTTATATATAATGATTCAAATATATCTAAGTGCACCATTGACAAGACCTATTTCTATCCATAAATTTATGGTGAGCATCACCCTCGCACCAAAAATAATCAATAATTCAACTTCCAATTGTTCATCATCCAATCCCATAATAGTATTCCTTTGTCCTCTTGTTGCAATGCTTCGAGCAAAAGGTTGATTCAAAGCATATAATTTTATCTTATTATATTGAGACACATTCTCATTTATTGCAAATAAGTGCATATGTTCATTAAAATCCTCCTTTTCAGCTATTTCAAGTGAAGCATCTATTCTAGTTATCAACAATTGTTAGTCGTTAATGGTTGGATTGGCATCTCTTAGATTTGTTAGAAGTTCTTGAAATCATTGATGTTCTTCAGTTTGACCCTATTGTCTAAAAAATAATTTGAGTGTAACAATAGTTATAATTTTTTCCCATAATATTTTTGTTTATCTTATACTTGCATATGAAGGTCTATCCATTACCATAGGCAACTATCCCAAATCCCTAACAAAAATCATTAACCTTCCACTAAAGCACATATCAACATTTTTTGGAAATGCTTGGTGGAGTCGAGAATCTATATTATCAAGCATATTTTATCCTATAAATCTCAACTCATCAATCAAAATATATCTAACATGTTTAATTTCTTATTGAAAGGTTGTTAACCTTATTCCTTCTCATTTTTCAAATTTTGAAATAGGAATTCAAAAGGTTATATGTATTGTTGATGCACCAATGTTTAATGCAGAAAATCCTATTGGAGCAAGTAGTAGAAGGGGAAAACACTATGGTTTTGATAACTCTAGAAGTGCCAGTTTAATCCCTCCAATAAGATAAGATTTCCCTATTCTTGTTGTTCTTTGGATAATTAGATGCAATGGAGGTTTATTTTGTCCTTTATTATAATGCTTATAATTATATCAAATGCTAACTTTCATTTCTCACTTAGGCTTTCATAACAAAAATTAGACTCTATTTTATCCATATCAAGTAAGCTATATTATTTTTCCATGCTTACAAATTTAAGAGATCTGTTCATTTGTTCTTCACCTAGGTAATTTGAATCCAAAATTATTTATCTTTCAATATCTCTTTGACCTAACATATCAATCTCAGAAACATGTAGATATTGTTTTCAATATAGGCCTTATATGATCTCTCACTTATGTCCAGTTGTATTCTATTAGATAATGCCATCATCTTCATCCTCTATTTCTTGTTGAATGTTATTTTTTATTTCAATCCTTCACTCTATATGAAAAGTATTATATTTAAATTCACCCCAATTATATTTTATTGTCTCCTCATCTTGGCTAATGTCTATCTCAATATCACAAAATAGTTTATACAATAGTAACTCTGACCAACAGAAATCTACAAATTTTTGACCATCTTGTTCTGGGATGTTGTAAAACTTCGGCCATACCCTTACAATATCACATATTTTTATTGGTTTCCAATTTTCTCTTTTTCTAATTTTGTGATTATATATCCAAGATCTTGCAGCCTCAATGAGTGGTATATGCTCCATTGAGCGAGGTCTACCAATATATCCATTAATTATTGACTTCCCATTTTTTAATTTATTCATCCTCTTTTAATACAAGTTTAAAACTTTATGCCCAACATTAAATGATAAAAATACCCTATACACTCCATCAAAGGAAGTTCTAGCAACATATGACATGTTTCCATTGCACCTATATCTCTTTCAATAATTTTTTTATTTAACAAATGTCTATGGATTTTCAACATTTACAAGTTGCATAAACATTTGTTGATATGTTTCTAAACTTTTCTCTACTTTTGCAATATATTTTGTAATGTATTTCACAATAACATGTTTTGATAGTACCGGTTGTCAATCTACATTTGCACACCATGATTACAACACATGACAATTATGATTATTCACACAACCATCATTCATTTTTGGCTCATATTTTTTATCTCCTTTTTCTAGATCTACACATAGTTTTGATCCATCAAGATGAAAAGGAGAAGGTGCATTGTACCTACATCAAATAAAGTTTTGTGTTATTATTCATATAAAAAAACATGTAATACATATTTTTACACTAATGCTTATTATTTTTAAGATAATGGTTTTTACCTACAACCTTTCTTTCTCTTTTCTTCGTAGGCAAGATCCATCTTTACACATGGTATGATGCTCCACACAATTAATCAATTCTTCATAATCATGTTCTAGATCTATTTGATTAATGTTTACTATGTTTCTTAAACATGGATGTGAGCTCAAATTATGTCCTCCCTGTATCACACATGAAATTATATTAATTTGTAGTTTTATAATAGTTAATTTTTTATATAAGAGAAGTAAATTCTTAATCAATTCATACCTGTATGTTTTTTTGACTTGCATCTCCTCGAGGATTCCATACATGTACGATTCCATAAAATATGTTTTGGCAAATTCAGTTTGATCTTTATTTTCCTAATCTAAGGTGTCCATATTTGAAAATCCATCCAACCATAAAAAAACATGCACATGTGGAGAACCCATGTGTTTCCATTCATATCTACACCAAAAATCTTTAACCTTCATAAACTTTTTGTAGTATCTCTTTTTGAAACACTGTATTTCTAATGTGCATATAATAAGCAACCATATGTGGGTGGTCAATTATGTTTTATCACCACCATCTTTGTGCTTCACATAGATAAGTAGGTGGAGTTCCTGACATCAGTGCATGGAGGTTTATTCAATACATGTATACTACACTTAATGTAAAAAAGATAGTTGGCATTCCAATTTAATGCAATAGGTTAAGTAACTTTGCATGACACTTTGTCCAAAAATAATGTGTGCCTTGGTTCTCTATCGCATCAACCAATCTAAAAGGTGAGATTATGGCATATTATCTATATGTTCACGTAAATCATCAATTTTAATAGGTAGTTCTTGAAGGCTTTTCTTTACAAACACTGTTGATGAATTTTGTGCTTAATTTTACATTATCCTATTCATAGCAAGATACCTAAATCAAGGGTGTGTTCCAAATTGATTATCTCGATATCGAATCAAATGTTTCACATATTCATGGAGATGTACACATTTTAGCATGGTTTCAACCAATCACACCTTCCATTATGGAATAGAGTTGAGAAAGCCATGTCCAATAAACCTTCTATCACATACTCATTCAATGGAGATGTAACAAATTGGGGCCAAGCTATTAGTTAACCTGGATCAACATTTGGATTGTTTACCCAAGCTCGAATCACTTCCATCTCTCTCAAGGCATTAGGTGGTTTGTTTTTCATTGATGATGTGTGATCTAAAATATTACCTTCATCTGTCTCAAGTATAAGACATAGAAAAACATATTCATTGAAATTTGTATTAAATTCCATGTTAATTGAGTTCAATTTTTTGAACACATTTGGTGACTTATTGGTTGGGAGATCCTTTAGTATTGTTTCATCAATCTTGACATCTTTATAGAATTGATCATTTTCAATCTTATATTTAAGTGCATTATACACATGATATTTATTCATAGTAAATTTGTATGTAGTTCCACATTGTTGCTTTCTTCGCACAGGATAATTGGAAGATATGAAATATGATGTGGAATTTTTTGACAATTTCCTTAACTTCTTGTGGAAAACAAATACTATGCCCTTTGTATATGTATTTCCCTCTTACTTCATGGGTCACCTAAAGAATTGGATTCACATGGGTGATCAACATCTCTTCCACTTGGGTCAAGTTTTCCAATTCTGGAGGTTGGGGCCTAGGATCCATGTAATTTGCTTCAAAAAATTGGCACACACCTTTCTCTTGATGACATCTGCTAGAAATAAGCCTTTTGGGAGCTCGATGAATAATCATACTAGGATAAGTCTCTTGAAAAATATAACACATATGTGTTGAAGCAAGTTTATCTAACTCATGTCAAAATAATAATTGTATAGTCTTGAAATCTATACCAACATTTTTAGTTATATTAATATTTGTTTGTTCTCAATTTCTTTGGGATCCTTGCATTTCACTTGGTTGTGTCTGTTCACTAATTTTAAAATTATTTTTCTTATTTCTTATTTTGACAGTGGTTGCTTCTATTTGATTCTTCATAGGCCCTTGTATATAATCATCAAAATTAGCAAAACTGAATTCCAATGCCTCTATCAATCTTTCTTATGGGGTTTTTGGTACACACTTTGTTTCACTTTCACTTTCATGAATAGGGATTTCAACAAATTCCATCATGTGTTCTACTTCTCTCTCCATTGAAATTTAATCATTGCCATCCACATCGACATTATTATTTATAAGATGATGTCTGTGTACTCTATCTCAATTTCATTGTTGTAGTAGTTCTCTTTCTACTTTAGTCATTTTATCTGCATGCATTGATATTTGTAATATTATTCATAATATAGCTTAGTCTTGTTGAGAATTTTGTGCATGATGTGCTATCATATATTCTACATGTTCTCTCATTTGTCCTTTTATCTCTTTGATTGGCAATTCAACTTTAATTTTTGTGTCACTCTCTTTCATATTCATTTTTATTTATTCTATCCTCATCTATCATTGAGAATAATCATTTTTTTATTTGGTATTCTTGAGAGTATTGTCTTCGACGTTCTCACTTTTGTTATTCATATTCTTTTTTCCATTTTTCATTTTCAAACTGCATTTTTTGTTGACCCATATTCCCTCCAAATTTATTAAATAATTTCTATTGGTCATAGAACTATAATGATATTATAATACATTCATATTAACTAATATATATATATATATATATATATATATATATATATATATATATATATATATATATATATATAATAACTAATTAATCTTAAATTGATTTAAAATGATATAAAAGTCATAACTATAATATAAAATTAATTAAATATTTAAATATCATATTTTAAAAAACTAAACTAAAATTAACTCATACATAAAATTATATCAATGTAAATTGAACTTTCCATTTTTAATTATAATTTATGTGGAAAGACACATTATAAATGATATAAAACTCATAATCCAACTATAAAATTAATTAAATATTTAAATATCATATTTTGAAAATGAAATCTCATAATTATGGCGACCCAGATATTATATTTTTTTCCTCCTATTTAGGTCTCATTGAAATAAAAGCACATTCAAATGACCAATATTAGATGAGCCAATAGGCAAATATGAGATTAAAGTTTCATATTCCCAAAATATCATAATGATCTCACTGATTGTAGCCACCAAGGCTTACATATGTGATTCACATTTGTAGGTTACTTTGTTGAATGTTTGAGCACACGAAACATACATATGCGATTCACATTCGTAGGTTAGGGTAAATACATTTACTATGAATTTTAGGAACTTTTGTGTTTATCTGTAGATATTTGATATAAATTTTCCCTATATCAGGGTTTGGGTTTTTTTAAGAAGCCAACAAAGCTTATAAAGGGAAATCAATCCTCTCCCTAGATCAGATGATAATAAGATATCTTTTTTTAGATGGTAGTAAAAATTTATTTATTATTTTTTAATTGGATAACAACATTCAATTTTCTTGTGGTGGATGGATGGAGAACGACATATTATGTACTCAGGATTCAATCATTTCATTTTGAATAATTTTGAGTCAATCTATACAGTAGCATGGTGGAAGATAAGATGCAGTTAGGGCATATTTTTATGATCTATTTAATTTTAATTAAAAAAATGAAAATTGAAATAAGTAGATTTTGTACAACAAAAACAACTAAAATATCTATGAATCTTATATATATACCAAAAATACCATAAATTTGAATTAAAAACTTGCATTTTTTTGACCTTTCTCTATTGTGCTTTGTTTTGCCTTGCATTCTGATATTTTTCTTGTTTGAATTGGTGAATAATTCTTATATATATATATATATAATTTTTTAAATGGTACATTGGTTCATATTCTCCAAAAAATCAGCTTTTAATTAATTATTAATTACACTCTTCCACACCTCCCCATGTTAAATTATTTTATTAAGTCAACTTCTAATTAATTAATTGCCAACCACTCATGCCATTACACCCTTTCATGCCCTATCCCCCCTCTCACCTCTTGATCCCCAGATGCCACTGTATGGAACACCTATTGGTGTAACAATCATATGGTCATACCATAACTTAAAAAAATTTGCCATAGAGATATACAAGCCATAAGACACTTGGCAATTCTATGACTTGATTGTGACATATGCCATCACCCTAACTACATGAAAATTTTCTCTCACTATTTCAATGTGAAAAGAGGAACCATTTTTACTCTATTTTCACCTGAGCATCCACATCATCAGGTATAGGATTTTTATTAGATATAAAGCAAGCATTTTTACATATTTTAAAATATACTATAGTGATCATTTTCAAATATATTATAGATATCAATTTCATGACAAGGTGGAATGCCCATTAGCAAGATGGATTCATAACATCTAACTTTGATTTTTTTTTAAAGCACTCTTGCCTAAAGATCGAAGGGGAATTAGTGACAATAATTGCAAAATTCACACTGATTTAATAAATATTTTTTGAGTTTGATTTCTCTTTAATCCTTGCCCTCCAGGGTACTATAGGAATCGTTGGAACAAATAATTCTTTTATTGTGACCAATGAAATTTTTTAAGATAATATAATATTTTATGAATTCTAAAGTTTAACATTAAATAGTAAAGAATATTTTATTACATAATCTCATGGAATATTCCATTTTTATCAATATTATAATTAAAAACTTATTTCAAAAATTGACATTTGGAGCACAACATAATAGATAACATAAAAAATAGCAAAAAACCGTTGAAATTAATGACTAGATTGAATCTGTTAAAAATTTATGAACTAAATTTCCCCTCTCTTTACCCCCACACACCATCATTAAAAACATGATGAATTATTATCCTGAAGTGTTCTTCTAATAAATTGATAACTAAAAATCCCCAAAAAAATGTAAAAGCTTTACAAAATTGATCCTCTTTAAACATAAGCCATGGCTACTACTCACTTGATTAAGAAAATGAGACAGCTGAAGAATATTTGTAGGTATGGTGCTTCTTTATGTATTATCTTATATTCCATGACACTTTCAGCTTCTTTTGATTCAGAAGAGAATTCTCCTACTAAAATGCAGGTTAAATACTGAACCAAAAAATTCATCCAACCACAACATGGTATTCTTCCCATTGTGACCAAGATTGATTCTTTTCCATTTTTGGAATAAGGGATTTATTTTGTGACTGACTCTTCCAAGATCACTTAGCAAATCTATATAAAAAGGTAGCAACAAACTCTTACTTGATGAGGTTATTCTTGGAGCAACTTGGACGTAAGCCTTGCCCCATTACCATTTTATTTTAATTCTAAATTCAAAGGGCATAACACTGATACTGAGTATAACAAAAAATGTAGATTTTTTTGCCATTTCATTAGGACAATGGAGATTGCAAAAGATATACATAAGTGAAAAGTTACTATCATTTGATTATCACATGGTGCAAGAAGATAAACCATGGATGGATAAGGAAAAAATCAATAATAGGGGCTACGATTATTTGTTTTCAAAGAGAGATGGAAAAGGCAAAGGAGGCACACTCTATGATGAATTTATGGTATATGATCCTTATCAAGTGATCCCACACTACATAGTTCACTATAAAAACCTAGCCTTTGATCATGCAGCCATGGCTTCCCCAATCTCAACTCTTGACCACCACCTCACCAGATTGTAGTATGAACTATCTAAGACTTTTAGTAGAGATACTCTTGCTAAATATCATTTTAGATTCACTGAGTCACAAATTTTTAAGACGTCCAATAAGATAGAGTGCAAGGTGAGTTATTAGATATTTTCATCCTGAAACCAATACTTATAAGAAATTATTATTATGTTTCCATTAGATTTTCTTTTTCCCTATTGATTTGTAACTAAATCAAGTAATAATGGTTGAACACATCATCCATAAAGCATTGCCAATGTGATATGTGAAAGCAAGGATTGATAAAACATAAGAAAAGTGTGTAAGACAAATTGGTCTTCTACAGAATAGTCAAATCAAAAAAATGATTCAAATATATTGCACCTCCATGTGGCCCTCACCAAAACCCTATAGGGTAAAAACACTTGAAAAATAAATATCCCATCTCGGTCGATAGACACATTTTTTATTCTCTACGTGTGGGAGGTAGGATTGCCTGAATGGGTCTATGGCAACCTAGAAATTTACAAGGCCACTTCCCTAATTTGGCCTTCAAAAATAGGATGTATATACAATTATTTATCATGCTTAATATGCAACTATCACTTCTTATAACTCCGATAAGTCATAATCACATTTTTTACTTTCCTTATTGTTATGTCTGTTGGAATTTTGGTTTGTTATTATTTCAAAACATTTTGTAGTTAATAAAAATGATATTACATATCATATCCCTGTAAAAGAAAATTATTTACCACTTATGAAATTGAAGACCTCAGAAAACAAGAAAGTGGTACTATGATGACAAAATCAAGTTGAAAAATAGGTGTATATATTTGTTGGTCATTCAATTATGGTGAGTTTTAGGAGCAATATTGGCTAAATATGAAGCATGGAGAGCTTTAATTTCTTTATGCCAAGTAACAATTCAATGCTTCATAAGTAATAGTGATAAGGATTAACGATAGAGGCACTACTATAGCACTAACAAATTGTATATAACAAATTTTTACATTTATTTTTAATGTATATTTGTTTGTATATAAAACTTGTGATTAACCTTACTTTTGTTCTTGTTTTATATATATATATATATATATATATATATCTCAATTTTTTCAGCATAGATAATCTATAAGGACAATTATCCCAACATGTTCAAAGCATTTTACAATATAAAATTTGTATTTTCAAAATCAAATAATTAAAAGAAATTTATAGTGCAAGATACATATTTAAATTTCACCATCTTCAGTTATTTTACAATATTAAATTCGTATCTTCAAATTTGAATTGTCAAAATAAATTTATATTACAAGATACATAACTATATTATAAGATACATATGCATATTATATTTATATTATAAGATCCACATACAAATTAAGCTTATATTACAAAATAAATATACAAGTTCAAGCAAAAGAAATTTACAATATAAAGATAGGAACTAACTGCTAAACAACTTTTGTTTAATTATAGAAATATTAGAATGATGTTATTTTTTCTTATATTTTTCATGAAGAATATTTTCCTACTTCTAACAGGGTTAATGTTTTATTTAATGTAATATTTTAAATATAAGTTTAAGCAGAGAAAGTTCATTGGTGGTTAAATATCTCTAGAATTTATTAGATTATTGAAAGACTGCTCTAGGTGTAGTTAATCAGGTCCCTCTTGACCTTCCTTTTAGTCATTCACTGCACATGACCATGGATTTAGGCAATGGGAGAGAACCTACTCTCTAAGTAAACATCACAATGGTTCCCCTTGGCAGCGTTTTCCAACATTACTTGTGAATCTTGTTGTTGGTGGTGGTTTTGGGTGGTTAACACCCTTGTAACAAAATTTATCTCTGAGATCACTTGCCATTTCTCCCTCCAGACAAGGGGTCTCCAAGGACAAAGATAAAAAATATATAATAATGGTTGGAAGCCCATACATGATAGATAGACTACCTACTGAAAGTGGTTGGGAGAGTTACGTAGACAAACTAATTAATTTGCCACCTTCTCTGCCACTGATCATTACTCTAATTTATTAATGTTCTTGTCTTGTTGTTATATTTATATAGCACTTGTTAACTGTGTTTGCATTTCTTTTGCGTTAAAAACTTATTTAGCCAGCTTGTTAGATGTTTCTTGGCTTTGGTTGATGTATTATGCAAGCACATCCTATAAGGACCCCAAAATGGACTCAATTTTGGATTTAAGTAGTATTTTAAATGTTTCATAGTTATTTGAGGTCATAAATAGTCTTTAAGTGTGGTCTAGGTAGCTTGAAGATGCATAAAATTTAAATGATGGTTTTTTTTTTGCCAAAATGCTCTTTTTAAAAATTTGAATTTTCAAGCCTTATCTAAGGATTTTCATGCATGTGTGAAGGTGTCAAGGTTTAAAAAACTTTTCTAAGAGGTTTTGTGACCATGAGAAGGTCCCTAAAATGTTCTTTAGCCTATAATCATGGTCATATTGGTAAAACATGAATAATGCAAAATAATTCAATGACCTCTCAAAGGGAAACCACCAAGAAACAGTTATGCACCTTCTTGGATTTGTTCTGGGAGTGATGTTTTGTTTTTAATAGTGAATTTCATTTGAGAATGATAGAGATAATGGACAAGAAATTAAAAAACTTGTTGGATTGTGATATCAATTTTCTATGTGTATTGAGACTGCATGGCTAAGGCAAAGCACATGTTTGCTTGGATGTTTAGTGTGGTAAGTAGAATGGTGGTTTGTTTGTTGATAATGATTATGAAAAAAATTATATCATCTTGTTTGAAATAGGGAACTCAAAATGAATTGGGAGCGGTCACATTTGTGGTGACAGTTAGGTCTGATAATAGAGAGTGCACACTTATAGTCTTGTTCAAACAATTTGACTTAGCATTTGATCCTTTCTTTAAGTGAAGTCATGTGGAGAGTGGGAAGTGGAATACACATATGAACAGAGTGAATGATATTTTTTATATATGTATAGTGATCAAAGATAGGTCTTGCTACATTCTGGTTATAAAACTTGTTTATTGAAACCTTCAGTCCACACAAACTAGGATTTTGTACTCTGTGTTTCTTTTGTCATTGAATCTTGTTTGATCTAAAAGGAGTTTTAAAAGGGTTTAAGTCAGTTATAAGATGTGGTAAGAACCCTATTATAGTGATTGGATTCCTTTGGTGATGAAAAAACTAAGAAACCTGCCTACCCTATTCTCAGTTGACATAGTACAATCCAAAGGGACTGAGATTTCCCGTTTGTGAATGCTTAGTGGGTTATAGTGACTTGATCATTGAATAAAAAAGGTGAAAGGATGTCAGTTTGACCTTTTGGTACTTTTTATACCTCATGAAACCTTGTGAAGCATTCTCAATGGATTTATTTATACTCTCATCCTGTAACAAGGTATGATAAGCCCTAAACTAGGGTTTGGTCATTTGGAGGAGATTTAACTGACCAAAAATCACAAAATTTTGTGATCTAGTGTGTTTTTTCTATGCCGAAAGAGAATCAATCATTTCCAAGACTGTATAACCTCTGTAGTACTGATTGCTAGAGTGAGGTGTTGTGTAAGGGCTAAAAGAGGCCTAATTTGATAGGCTACAAGAGGGAAAGTTGGTCTAGAAGAGGAAATAGACCCTCAAATTTGACACAAGTGTGTTAACAAGGAAAATGAGAAAATATCATTGACAAGTCACAATAACTTGTACTTTTTCCATACAAGCCTAATTACAGGCAGAAAGGGCTATAAGGAATGCAAGTTGAGAAGGCATAGTTGCATAAGTGAAAGGGAGGTGTTAGAGACTGTTCCAAAAGGGGTATAGAGAGTTTTTATAGACTCTTCTAATCAAGATAAAGACCTTGTATTCTTATAACAGTCTAATGATCTTATACTTTGGCATGGTGAATGGTTTCATAAGCCTGAGACTAGAGAAATGATCCATTAATCAAGGACAAGAGATAGAAACTTGTGCAAACTCTACATCAATGTGACTGCCATGGAGTCTAATTTGTCCACTTATTTTTTTAATACAAATAACTTTGTAACATGTGTTTTATTAATATATGGGGATAAGATTTTCAAACAAATATCATATTCTATTATGCAATTTTTTAAAATAGATTATAAGTTATGATTCGATGTGTTGATCAATAAATATTTATATAATTTTTTTGAGAAAAACTCTCTTATAATATGGACTGTAAAAACCTCATATTTTTACTACAATTTTTTTTACATATTTAATAATAAACCCATTAGTTAAAAAATAATATTTTAATTCAAATTATAATTGAATTAATAAAAATGATAAATTATAATGTCATATATTAAGATACAATTTTTTTAAAACATTTAAATATTTTAAAATTAAATTCATAATTTTAATATATGTTTACTCAATTTAATATAATTCTCTTTTTATAATTATAATATATTATTTATAATAATCTAATTTTCAAAATCACAAATGTCAATCTCTATTGTTTCCTATTATAAAAAATAACACTTTATATCAATTTGAAAACAACTGATTATGAAATCCATTTTCCCATAGCCTAATCAAGCATGCTCTTTTGAAGTTTTGTTTTATGTAAAGAGTGATGAAGTCATTTAAAATGTAAGATATAACTATATACTTTTGGAAATATGTTTTTATCAAAAAAAAAACATTTGATGAATATACTAAGTTTTTCAACTTTAAAATATAAAAAATTGATGGTTACATGACTCATTAGTTGGAAGGCTTTGCAATGTGTTTTCTTAGTATAACATCTTTGACTCAAAAGATTAATTAAAGAGGTATGGCATTTTCATTGAGGGTGGTCAAAGTCCTAGTATGTTATCATTATAGGGGTTTTTAATTTCGAGATAATTGAATTTTAGTTAATGATGGTAAATTTTTATTAATTTTGATGAAGAAAGGGATATTATTATTTTAATTTGAGGTTATGAATAATTTTTTAATTGAGATTAGGAGTAATATTATTTCATTCTTGAGAATTAAAGTGATTGGGAAAAAAATATTGGATAAAAAAATTTATTATTATATAAAAATATCTTTGATTATAATCACTATTTAATTTTAAAATATACTTATGTTAAATTAGATATTATAAATATATAAAATATAATAAATAAAAAATTAATGGGAGTTCCCTCATGCAATATATTTTTGTGTGATGTGTGATGGGATATTTAGTTTCAATATTTTTGCAAATTTTTTAATTTCAATTCTATGTTAGTAGACATATATTATTGATTTGCATGTGTTAATTACAATATTTATCTTTCAAGATAGCAAAGCATTTCCATTCAAAAATTTATGGCCTATACAGAATGTAAGACAACCTTCGTTGATAAGGTCATAACTCTACCAACTAATGATGCCATTGATCTTAAGACTTTTCTTAAAATAATTTTCTTGGAACCAATTCACTCCATGAAAGGTGCCAAAAATACCGAGTGGTTCTCTCTGATAGGATGTATACACTCACCATGATTTTCTTCCAATTAAGTTCAATATCCATATTTTATCTGGAAAATTTCTCGAGGGATCTATTGTCCAGTTGATGGTTTACATTTGTAGGGTCCTCAAAGAATTCTCATAAGTGATCCCATTGCTTCCCTTTTACATGCACATTTTTTCAGCCCTTGTACACACCTTTTTGACATTATTCACCTTAAAATCTACAATTGCATATGATTGTTCTAATCTTGAGCATAGATGTTCTCAACGTTAAAAGTACCATTATTGGTATACCAAAGTCCATATCAAATGCACTTACTAACCAGTTTCAAAACAACTCAAAAATTGACCAAACATCTACATCCATTAAGTATTCCATATCCCTTATTTTGAAATTACATTCACCTTATACACTTATTCCAATCAAATCCTTGAGCCCCTATACCAAATAATGGTTAACTAAAGGTAGATAAATCTCAAAAAAATCTCTTCATGGGGTACACTTTCAAATTTGTCACACCTCTTCTATGCAAAAGAAAGATGGAACAAAGACTAGAAAATGGATTAGAAGACTCAATGATATTTCAGGTTGTAGTGGGGATCTCACACTTTGGGGCTCATTATGATGTGGAGGGAAATCAAAATTTTGAGTTGTGTAATGATGATAGCTTTATTGTCTTAGCAATGAAATAAATTTTAATAATAGTATGGAAATAAATATTTATGGATACAATCATCATGACATAGCTTTTTATACACTCGAAAAAAGAAGTAAATATAATGAAATATTGATTTGTTACTGAAAATTATACTATGCCTTCTTTATTTTTGTGAAAAAAAATTCTTTACAATAAAATCATTATTACAAAAGAACATGGGAAGAATTGCCTATAAAATTTAATTGTGCGTATAGATAATAACATTATAACACTTTAATAATGTTGGTAAAAACAAACTTTACCTTATTAAAACTATACAAGTCCATCTTTTTAACTTATAATTTTTACAAGGATCTTTCTCTACTAATCTTCAATCCTTAATTATTTCAGAATTATAAATAGAGAGGAGGTTAGACCAACTACCTTATTTTTCTTACAAAATACATATTTGTTGTTATTATAAAAAAAAAAAATGATTTTTTAATTGAATTAGAAGTTTTTTTTCTCAATTATTAGTAAAAATATTTATGTCCGATATAAATTGCAACAATCGATAATAATCGTTCATTGTCAACAATTATTAATATGAAAATTAAAAACTTTAAAAATATACTTATATTTTCATCTTTATTTTCTATCGATCGAAAATTATCGATAAATAACAACTTTTTATCAACATTCGACTACTTAAATATGAATTGCAATAAAAATGTGATCTATAACAATCATATGATCATACCACAATATTAAAAACTTGTGCCAAAATATTAAGAGATCTACAAACCATGAGACACCTAAAAGGCAATTTTAATATGCCATCACCCTAACTACAACAAAATTTCGTCTCACCATTCCATACGTGTTCAACTTGAACCAATGTGTTCAACTTGAACCAATGTGAAAAGAGGAGTCATTTTCACTTTGTTTTCTCTTAAACATCCCTATTATGGAGTTTTTTTATTGGATATAAACCAAGCACTTCCTCCTTTTTTTTTCATATTTTAAAATATATAATACAGATAGCGATCATTTGCAAATAAAATATAGATAGCAATTTCTAGTTCTATGAAAATATTGTCAGTACTTTTCAAAGGAATGAGAAAATCCATTAGAAAGATGGATTCATGACATCCAAACTTTTATTTTTTTTTAATCGCATGGGAAAACAACGGCCTAAAGCACTCTTGCCGAAAGATCTAAGGTGCCCCCACACGCACTTATGAAATTATAGATTAGAGTTCCGTTCATGTGTTAATGAAATATTAAATCTTTTGGGTTTGGTCGATAGTATGTTTGGTATATGATTGAGTGTTTATCAGTGTGAAGTTAGTAGTTCGAGTTTTATATTTTTGGGGGTTTTATTTATTTTGATTAGATTTTACTGAGATGAGAATGGGTTATAGTGAATACAAATTTGAGTCAGAAACTTAAACATGACGAGATCTAAATAGGATGAAACATGAAGATGGTTGCACAGTTACTGGAGTAAAACTCCAGACCTAGATGAAGTTAATGAAAAGTTGTAACTGATTCTCATTGTGACAAAAAAAATACATTAAAACTTCTTAAATTTTTTTATCAACATTTCAAATTATATTATGCTGTTTTAATGGAAGGTCAATTTTACTAGGTTAATTTAGCTAAGAAGATTTGAATGCGTGTGAGTTACGATTATTGAGCCTAAATAAGTTCACTTCCCCTAAAGTATTCTATTCCCTGGGTTTCTAATTGGTATCTAATTGGCTCACATGGGAATGGCTCAACCTATTTGCTCAATTTATAACTCCCTGAAATCTCTAAAACATGTTTTTTGGTTCTACAAGCATGCCCAATCAACCTAGATTTGGATTCACACCCTTTTCAAACTTTTTAATTCAAAAAATATTTATCTAGAACATGGTGCTTTTAAGGGAATTAATGACGATTCTTATAAAATTCACACAAATTTAGCATATTTTTTTAGCTCAAATTCTTTTTCAATGATAAAAAAATCCAAATGATGTTATTTTTTCTCATGTTTCTCTCAAAGAATATTTCCCTATTTCTAACAGGGTTAATGTTATATCTAATGTAATGCTTTAATTATAAGTTCAAGTAGAGAAAGTTCATCTAGTGGTGGAATACCTCTAGAATTTGTTGGATCATTGGGGGACTGTCCCATGTGTATTTAGTCGGGTCCCTCTTGACCCTCCTTGCAATCGATCACTCCCACATGATCATGGATTTATACCATGGGAAAGAACCCACTCCCTAAGTAAACATCACAATGGCTCCCCTTGGTAGCATTTTTCAACATTATTTGTGAATCTTGCTCCTGTTGGTGGTTCTAGGTGGTTAACACCCCACAACAAAAGTTCTCTCTACTTGCACTTGTCGTTTTTCCCTTTAGACAGCGAGCCTTTGAAGACAAAGATAAAAAATAGATAATGATGTTTGGGATCTCATATTTGATATGATAGACCTACCTACTGAAAGTGGTAGGGAGGGTTAAGCAGATAATTCAGATGATTCACCACCTCCTCCACCACTACTCATTGCTCTAATTGGTTAATGTTCTTGTTTTGTTCTTACCTTTATATGGCCCTTGTTAACTCTGTTTTCATTATTTTTTATTGAAAAACTTACTTAGCTAGTTTGTTAGATATTTCTTGGTTTTGGTCGATGTGACTCCCATGGAGTGTAATTTATCCACTTACTTTTTTTGTACAAATAACTTTGTAACATAGTGTTTTATTAATATATAGGGATAAACTTTTCAAACAAAAATCATATTTTGATATGCAATTTATTTTTAATAGATTACAAGATATGATTCGATGTGTTGATCAATAAATATTTATATATTTTTTTCCAAAAAAAACTCTCTTATAATATAAACCATGAAAACCTCATATTTTTAATACAAAAAATTATTACATATTTAATAACAAACCCACTAATTAAAAAGTAATACTTTAATTCAAATTGTTATAGTTTAATTGATTAGAATAAGAAATTGTGATGTCATCTACTAAAATACAAAACTTTAAAGACATTTGAATATTTAAAATTTAAATTCAATTTTTAAGTGATGAGCTTTGTATTCATTGATTATCAACAGAAAAAGACTTTGATTTTAATATATACTTATTCAACTTAATATTATCCTCCTTTTATAGTTATAATATATTATTTATAATATTTAAAATTTAAAGTCAGAAATGTCAATCTCTATTGTTTCCAATTATAAAGAATAACACTTCAAATCAATTTGGAAACCATTGATTATGAAATCCATTTCCTCATAGTTGAAGTTTTTTTTAAATATAAAGAGTGATGAAGTCATTTAAAACGTAAGATTAGGTCATTTATACTATATAACTTTTGAAATATGTTTTTAGAAAAAGACATTAAAGACATTATGAATATGCTTGGTTTTTCAACTTTAAAATAAAAAGTTGATGCTTACATGACTCATTAGTATAACATCTTTGACTCAAAAGATTAATTAAGGCGGTCATATGATAAAGAGGTATAACATTTTCATTGAGGGTGGTCAAAGTCCTAGTATGGTATTATTATAGGGGTTTTTAGCTCCGAGATAATTGAATTTTAATTAATGATGATAAATTTTTATTAATTTTGATGAAGAAAGAGGTATTATTATTTTAATTTGGGGTTATAAATAATATATTTTTACTTTAATTGGGATTAAGAATAATATTATTTCATTCCTGAGAATTAAAGTGATTGGGCAAAAAATATTGGATAACAATGTTTATAATTATATAGAAATATCTTTGATTACCATCACTAATTAATTAAAAAATATACTTATGTCAAATTAGATATTATAAATATATAAAATATAATAAATAATATATAATTAAAATATGTATGGAAATAAAGGTAATAAATTTTTTTAATCTTATTTATGTGTTATTATTAAATTTCTTCTTCGATTTTGATATAAAAATACGTATCTAAAAATATCATTCTTTTCATTTTTAAATTTAAAATTGATCAAAAACTACTGCAAAATTGTACCAATACCCCTGATAAATTATCAAGACCATACGAATGACCTTAGTAAGTGACTCATTTACAATTTAATTTATTCAATTTATTCACTTACTTTTATTCTTCCTCCTCTTCTTTACCATAATTTTATGCATTTCAATACATATTCTTTTAAAATCAGTAATCCTACAATCTAAAAATAAATTAAAAATAAAGCACCACTTTCTTAAATAAAAAACTATACATATATATATACACACACCAAACGCTTATTTGAACACCTTTACAGATATGAATTTGTATTAAGAACAATTTATGATAATATAATAAGTTTGCATGACTTATGAAACTTAAATAATCAATAAAATCAATATTCACAACTTTGCAGTTTATTAAGTTGGCTATGGTAACCATGCTTTTTCTAACTTGTTCTTAGACTTATTTTGACCTGGAAGATTACACTATATTGCTTGCATGCATGGTTACATATAACTCCAAAATATGTACTCTATACTTAATTTATAATACATTATTTCATGGCCTTTACTTTATTATTATATATATAGTTTCATTATGACTAATCTTATTTCTTAATAATTAACTTTATTATTTACTGAATGACTTGGTTCGAGCTTCATGATGTCACATCATACATTCTCTTGGTTTGTCCCTCGTCGCCCCTTCTTAGGAAATTAATGACGATTCTTATAAAATTCACACAAATTTAGCATATTTTTTTAGCTCAAATTCTTTTGCAATAATAAAAAATCCAAATGATGTTATTTTTTCTCATGCTTCTCTTGAAGAATATTTCCCTATTTCTAACAAGGTTAATGTTATATCTAATGTAATGCTTTAATTATAAGTTCAAGCAGAGAAAGTTCATCTAGTAATGGAATACCTCTGGAGTTTATTGGATCATTGGGGGACTGTCCCGTGTGTAGTTAGTCGGGTCCCTCTTGACCCTGCTTGCAATCAATCACTCGCACATGACCATGAATTTATACAATGGGGGAGAACCCACTCCCTAAGCAGACATCACAATGGCTCCCCTTGGTGGCATTTTCCAACATTACTTGTGAATCTTGCTCCTGTTGGTGGTTCTAGGTGGTTAACACCCCACAACAAAAGTTCTCTCTACTCGCACTTATCATTTCTCCCTCCAGACAGGGAGCCTTTGAGGATAAAGATAAAAAATAAATAATGATGGTTGGGATCTCACATTTGATATGATAGACCTAACTACTGAAAGTGATTGGGAGGGTTAGGTAGATAACCCAGATGATTCACCACCTCCTCCACCACTACTCATTGCTCTAATTGGTTAATGTTCTTGTTTTGTTCTTACCTTTATATGGCCCTTGTTAACTCTATTTTCATTTTTTTTAAATGAAAAACTTACTTAGCTAGCTTGTTAGATATTTCTTGGCTTTGGTCGATGTGATTCCCATGGAGTGTAATTTATCCACTTACTTTTTTTGTACAAATAATTTTGTAACATAGTATTTTATTAATATATGGGGATAAACTTTTCAAACAAAAATCATTTTTTGATATGCAATTTATTTTTAATAGATTACAAGATATGATTTGATGTGTTGATCAATAAATATTTACAATTTTTTTTCTAAAAAACTCTCTTATAATATGAATCATGAAAGCCTCATATTTTTAATACAAAAAATTATTACATATTTAATAACAAACCCACTAATTAAAAAGTAATACTTTAATTCAAATTGTGGTAGTTTAATTGATAAGAATGATAGATTGCGATGTTATCTACTAAAATACAAAACTTTAAAGACATTTGACTATTTAAAAATTAGATTTTTTTTTTAAGTGATGAACCTTGTACTCATTAATCATCAACAGAAAAAGACTTTGATTTTAATATATGCTTATTCAACTTGATGTTATCCTCCTTTATAATAATTTAACATTCAAAGTCAGAAATGTTAATCTCTATTGTTTCCAATTATAAAGAATAACACTTTAAATCAATTTGAAAACCATTGATTATGAAATCCATTTCCCCACAGCTAGATTAAACATGCTTTTTTGAGGTTTTTTTAAATGTAAAGAGTGATGAAGTCATTTAAAATGTAAGATTAGGTCATTTATACTATATAACTTTTGAAATATGTTTTTAGAAAAAAACATTAAAGGAGCTATATGATGAATATACTTGGTTTTTCAACGTTAAAATAAAAAGTTGATGGTTACATGACTCATTAGTAGGAGGGAAGCTTTGCAATGCATCTTCTTAATGCATGTTTACACATTTAGACTTAAAAATTTAATTAAGGCATCTATATGATTAAAGAGGTATAACATCTTAGTTGAGGGGGGTCAAATTCTTAGTATAGTATCATAATAGGGAGAAAATGCACCATCGTGTCTCCATAGTACTAAGTGGGAGATAATACTCCAAGGGGTGCTCATAAGACTTTCCCATGCAACTATATGAGTTGATGATTCATATCTATCCCTCAGGGTTCTCTTGAAGTACTTGCCTAAAGTTTGTTCCATTTTTACACTAAGGGATGAGAAGATTCTCTTCAAGGATGCATCTAGCCACCTGCAAGTTTTAACCCCAAGGTTTGACGAAGAATGAGGGGAGGCATTTTAGTATTTATAGGCCCATTTAGATGTATTTTTGAAGATAGTTCATCAATGGATCTAGTGAGTCAAAATATGCGCTAGGGAAATTTTAGTGGCAAATATTCAATAATTGACGAATGTTCAGTTTTGGGAAATTGGAATTTGGTAATTTTTTAGGGTACAGCATATGACCCTTTTGCCTAAAATTTTAGGATGTTATATTTTTTAGGGGTCAGCTCACCAACCATTTACAATATTTATGTGTTTATCTATGTAATTTGCCATATATATATATATATATATATATATATATATATATATATATATATATATATATATATATATATATATATATATATATATATGTATGTATGTATGTATGTATGTATGTATGTATGTATGTATGTATGTATGTATGTATGTATAGTGGCAGAGGTCACAAACTTACCACTAAAGTGTCTTTCTTAATTAGATTGCAAATATTTTGAGACTTGAGCATTGAGGCCACACTCTATCGTTCTATTTATTTAAGCAACCTGACCTCTATTAACATTATGTCCCATGATGCAAACTCACTAACAAGTGGCATTTTATCATGTGTCAGAACTATGTCATGCGATGACACTATGTTGCACGATGGCAAAGTGATGTATGGTGAACATGATATAATAGTGTCACATGACAACATAGTGTCACATGATGGCACACTGCCACCTGATGGCATTCTATGATGTGATGGTGCCATGATGCATGGCAAAAACCTGGCACCCGACAACACCATAATAGGTGGCAATAACTAGTCACCTGGTAGTGCTTTGTTAAGCGATGGTAACAAGGAACCTAGTGGTACTCTGTCATATGAAGGCAACCTATTACTTGGTGTTAATGTGTTGCAGGAAACTAACATGTCACCTGGTGTCAATGTGTTGCATGAAACAAACCTATCGTGCGGTAGCATTTACCCACCTGACAACAAAGTTGTGGCCTTAGGTGGTACAACAAGGGTAAAACACCACAACAAATACCAAAAAATACAATATCATGTCTTATTTCAAAAATCTAGCCAGCAGGTACTTCAAATATAGGTAATTCTTAAACTTTTTTTTAAAATATCAGTTAGTTTTTCATAGTAAAATAATTATAAAACTATTTTAATGTAGAAATCGACATGGATATTGACACTATTTACATAAAAACAATTAATCCCAATAACTTCTCACCTCCTAAAGCTTTCAATAATGAAATACCACCCCTAGAAGACACAACTCTAGGCATGTCAGTAGAACACACTCCCCTGGGCACTTCCCAAGAGAAAGGTAGTTCTTTTTAGACACCAAATTTTATTGAAAATTCCACTCAAAAAAGTCAACGGAGGAAGAGAAGTACATGGACAATAGGAAGGTCTTTTCAAGTTGAATGGGCTATAAAATTTCCATTTATAGAACTTGTAGAATCATAAATTAGTAATGAGCCTCCAACAGAATACAGATGCACAATTTGTAGTTGGAAACTTAGAAAAGAACACAGAATATAACTTAAATTGGACACAATCGAGAAACACTATGGGAAATTATATATATTTGTGAAGCAACCAGATGAACAGATAATAAGAACTCATAGATGGAAAAATGCAGAAGAATGTATGCATGTGAATATGAAAATAATCAAAAACAACAAAAACATCTTGTTGAGAAAGGGGGAACCATCAAAGCGCAATTTGGAAAAGTTATGCAGTCCAATCTCAAGGCAAAATATGTACAATTCTTTACTATTTTTCACATTTTAAAAAAGGGAAGACCTATTTCTGATTTTATAGATTACAAAATTTTGTTTCAACATAATGATTTTTGGATATTCCACAGTCACATTGGTCAAATAAAAGTGCTTGGGAAATGCCAAAATGTCTAGCCATTGTTGAGAAGGAAGATTTGAAAGAAAGTGTTAAAATATCATTGTTTATCTCTCTGTCCATCGATGAGGTCACTACAGTTGACAACACAGGATAGGTTTGCATGCATGTGTACACCTTTGAAAACTATACAAGGCAATCTCATCTTTTAGCTATCCATAAAATGGTAGAAATTACAATTCAATAACCTTGCATAAATTGGTTGTATCCGATTTAAGAGAGAGAGCTGGGATGGATGATTATGCCATAGACATAAAGCTGGTGTGTGTTGGCATTGATGGTGCATCGATGATGCAAGGGCATAGAACTAGTGTTTGTGTTCACTTTCAAACAATATTTTCTCCATTTATGATTTCAATTCATTGCATGGCTCATATGATGAATCGGGCGTAAAATTTTTTTAGCACTTTCAGTAATGTTGCAAAAGTGGAAGAGTTGATTCATGATTTATAGGCATACATGTCTAGTATCCCTTTTATTATTAGGGTGGCAGATGGTAAAAAACTATTAAAAGATGTTAAACTAGATGGATTTCCATGTATGACCCTGCGTGCAAATTTTTTGAGGAATATCCATCTTTGACAGGATTTATGTATAAATATTGTAAGGAAGTTGACAAACAAAAAGATTTTCTATGTCATTTAACAAATTTATAAATATTACTCACATTATGTGGTATTTTGCCAACGTTGAAGGAAATAAACTATTTAATGAAACATGCCCAAGAGAGATCTAATTATATTATTAACTTCATAAGTTTGAGAAAATGTGTATGTCAATGCTTAGATACACATCGAATGAAAGATTTCACAGCCCTATTTTTAGAACCTAGCAAATTTTGAAAAATATTCAAAATCCAGAGAGTTATTTGAAATTAAATATCCCAGATCATCTTTGTGTCATAGTAAATGGCATTTAGATCCCAATGTACACAAGCTCTAGAAGACTTGACGTTGTGGGAGCAGAACCTGAGGATGTACCTATGACACGTTTACTATATGATAATGTTTTATCTAAAACATGGATTAAATTGATCAAAATATCACAAACTTTATTTGCAAAGATTAGAGAATATTTTAAAATGGATGAGTTGTTGGAGGGCATGGGAGTGGTGAATCCTATTTTTTGGAATAGTGTTAACAGTCAAGAACATATCAACACATTATTTCACAAATACATGGGTACAATTGTAATGCATTTATGTATTTCTGTAGATGTGAATAGAGTTCAAATTAATGGTATTTTAGTTAAATAGTTACTAACATCTCTATCAACATAGTTTGGGATTACAATGATGGATCAATTTTAGTGTTTAAGTAACCCAACAGAAAATGATGCAATTTATCGTTTATGGAAAAAACTTTATCCAAGCAACGTATTACAAGAAAGTATTAGTGAATATTTCATATTATATGAACGTGTTCAAATAATGATTTTGGGTTCTATGGAAGATGAGTGAGTGTTTAGTGCATTATCCTTTGTCAAGTCAAAACTTAGAAACAGATTGGATAAAAATCTAGAGATGTGCTTGAGACTATATGTTTCACGTTATTTGTGGACAAGTTTCCCTATGACATAGTAGTGGAAACATGGAGTTATCTAGTGGAAATAAGAGGTGTGACTAATACTATTACCAATATAGAGGATGAGAATACTAAGACTGAATATAGCTCTGACATGGAAGATGCAAATCACACTAACGATGAGCAAGTTTCTCAAGGATTGTTTCAGTTGCTCAAATTTTAATTTGATAAGTATAACAATTACTTTTTTTGAAAATATTCCTTATTCTTTCATCTTCAAATACATTAAATTCTATAATCTATTTTGTGGTTCATGGATGTTACAATCATGAATCTTATTCATTACATTAGAATTAATATTTTTTGCTCCTATCAAAATTATGTGATTTCAAATAGTACTTTGTTTACAATGCATTTCATTCATTAAGTAGAAATCATAATTCTCATTAACATTCTACAGAACATTTCCTTATTGCTTTAATAGAAAATGTGAAGCATACAAGTCTCATGTTTAGAAAGGCACAATGCACCCCATGACACCATACAAGATTTATTGTTTTTCATTTTCTTAATTGTCTACAATAGTAATTTCGAGAGCATATGTATAGATATAACACATGCATAATAGTGTAAGAATAATTATTTTATTACACATTTACATTAGTGCCATTACACAAATATCTAGGAAATATTTTTCCTGTAGTTGGAAATTGGGTTCGCATATTTCCGAATTTCATCACAATCAATGTAGTCAATGCTATAGGTAGTAGTCTACTAGAACAATGTAAAAATGCATTCAAATCTACAACTATAAGCAGAGAACAATATACAACTTCTAGAACATCATATCCAAGCATTCAAATGACAAATGCTACAACTACTAGAGTTGTATAACAATGCGTTCAAATCTATAACTACTAGAACAATAAAACACTATAACCATGCATTCAAAATTACAAATCCTAGAATAGTATAATTCAATAGAATATTTAATTTTCAAAACTACAAATTTTAGAACATTATAAATATAGCCATGCATTCAAATGCTACAACTATTAGAATAGTATAACAATGTGTTCAAAACAATATAACACTATAACCATGTAATGAAATAACAAATATAAAACTATAATGGTATAACATATGCATTAAAAACTATATCAGTATGACAAATGCATCCAACACTATAACAATATAATAAATGCATTCAACACTATAAAAATATAATAGTGACTTTGTTTTTCCACCATACAGGATATAAATTAAAGCATAAACATTTAATATATATAAAATATTAGAATTATACAACTAATAGTATTTCGAACAACTATAAAATATCTTTTAATAAAACTAGTGTTTATTAAACCAACATGGTATAAACTATTTTAAACAATATAAATTGTAAAACTACCTTGAAACAATATAAACTCAAACTATCTTGAAATAATATAAACAATATAAATTGTTTTGAAATAATATCAACATTTTTCTACTTGTGAATCTCCACCACCTTGGTTGTTGCCATCGCCACCCATCAAAACCAAGTATTTCATGTGCATTCTCTAGTACCACTCCTTCCTTCTGAAGATCCTCTAAAACAACATTCATTTGAGCAAGAATCACCCTCTCCTCATTCGTTGCATCTCCTGGTGAAATAATTGTAGGATCTACATCTGTTTTCTACTTCAATAAAACACTTGGATCCATACCATGCTCCTTAATGATTTTTTTTGAAGTGTTATTCTATTTATTTAAAACAACTATCTTTTCCTTCAACTAAATCATAGTGGAGATACTTTCATGTGCGTTTTTCAAATGCACATTAAGAAAATTTGCTTCTTGCTTTAAAATTTCATATTTTTCCTACCATCAATAGTTAATGTGGGTCACGCACATACCAAGGTATTGTAATAATCGAAAAACATGTTATAGATACATAAATTTAAAACTTACCACTACCTTATCCTTCTTTGCTTGTGTAATGGTAACCAAGTTGATATATTTAGCCCATTTATTGTAATATGCTTGGGCTTCTCCATTTAAATTTTTTAACATGTTTGTCATAATCTCTAAAATTATATCATTGTAAACATTCTCAGTAGAAATCACTCCAGATTGAGCTTGTTGGAACAAAGCGTTAATCTTTGATGGTTCATTTTGAACAAGAAATAATAAATTCATTCTTTGGTTATGGTTGTGATAACGGGCATTTATTTCTTTGATAAGGAACTTTGCCCTTATCTCCCATTGTTTCAAATCATTAAATTCATCAATCACACCATCCATTAGATTAGCAAGCAAATTTTTTGAAACTAGATTATCGAAACATAAATTAGTAAGGGCATCATCAAAAACATTTAAATTATTAGTGTGGGGTGGAGAGGAGGAAGCTAGAGAAGAGGAAGCTGTAGGATGCACCTGTGAAGGAACATTAGCAACTTGAATAAATTCATGTGGATTGAATCCACCAACAGTCAGGGTCCTGCTTTGAATGCCAAGAAAATCTTCATTGAGATCAATCTGTTACAAATCGGTAAGACCCTATCCATTTGAAATACCACCAATAGATGAAGTTGGGAAATCAGAAATTTTTAGAGTTCCTCTACTTCACACATGGAGGCTGATGTTCTTTCCTCTTCTCTGAATCTAGTTTGGTTGTGGGGGAGGTGGAATACTTTTTGATCTCCTAACAGACATTGGGTACACTACAAAAAAAAATTTAAAATGGTAAAGTCAAAAACATAAAACCAATGAAAGTTCAAATTAAAACTTTTAATGTTATTACATGGTGGTGTGACTACCTCATCCACTCTGACTATCCTTGATGGAGTTGTCTCTTCCACTCTAGTACATGGGGGAGTTGGTGCTTGCCCTCTCATTTTGATTATGGGTGGTGGAGAGACATTGGTTGTTTGACCTGCAAAACATGTAAATGATCCAATTATTTAACTAGGTAACTCTTAACAAACTTGAAATAAAATAAAAAAGTTGTAATGGCAAACATTGATCATGTCAAGTGGAAGAATCCTCAAGGACAACATTTTGAGAGTCAACTACGAAAAAAAACAAAACAATATGAATATTATATTTTTCCATTGAAATACAAGAAAAATAGATTATATGAATTTTGTGGGAACCTGGAAGTAGAGATGAAACATAATCAGTTCTTGGAAATTTTGCAATTAGAAATGAATTAAATGAAGACTCCATGGATTGAGTATCACCAGAGCTCTCTGGAGCACATCGACCTCTATTTTCTATGTGTTTTCTTGTGTAATAAAGATGTACCCTTCCCTGTAACAAACATGTTAAAAAATGTAAAAAATATGAAAATATAAAAACCAAAAAAATAAGACTCGGTGAAAGCAAACTTACCTCTTGTTCTTCGATTGACAAAGCATTGGCCTTCATTTTTTGATGAAGGGCAGTGGGAATTAGAGTATTCTAGATTTCATATAAGGCCTCAAAGTACAAGGCCAAAATGTAGTTGGAAGATGAAATGGTGTAACTGTCCTTTGAGAATGCCAAATTTAACTCAACCCTAATCCTACTGGATATTATTGTGTGTTAGTCACATCTAACACCTAAGAGAGAATGAAGAATATAATAAACCACCCAAAAGGGAATATCTAATGGTATTCCCTAAAAAACAATTCTTGCTTGAAAAAAATGGATAATATATTTGAGAAATGGATTGTTGACTTTTTCCATAGGGATCCCCCTTCGATTTCAAGAATCTATAATGAAAACCAAAAAATAGAACATGTAATTGAATTAGGATACCAAACTATATATAAGAAATGATTCAGTTATATTTAGGAAATGAATTAATAAATTTAACACTCACCTGATGGGTCAAAGGACACTTTGTAAAATGACTCCAAATAAATCTTATCCTCTTCAGACAAGACAACCTTCATGCTCACAAGATTTACATTGCAAAATGAAAGAGTCATTAAGTTGTGGATATCCAATGGAGATGTGCCAAAGGATATTATTTTATTATTAAACCAGACATAAAAACAACCATCGATATGGTTAAAACAACCAACCAAATATTTTAAAAGGTTATTGTTTATATTTAAATCATACTAATGCATATGCACAAGTGCTCTAAACCTGCATCGATCGGTCCATTCAACAAAGGATTCTAGGTGCTCCAACATCTGTAGGAAATCTAGACACAAGATTTTTGAAAACACAATTACTCACCCCTAGTGATTGACTCTATGTTTTTGTGGATGTGGAAGTCATTGTAACCCTATAGAGGTATTTAAGTAAAATTAGAAGTAGTTAGGTAAAGTTGGAAAGACTAGTCAGGATGAGAAAATTGTAAGTGAAAAGTGAAAATGAGTTCACTGTAGAGGTATATATAAGTGAGGAGGGGAACCAGAGTAGCTAGTTGGCATGACCTATGACCACTTTGATGCTATCACATGATAGTGAAGTGTTGTATAATAACAACATGCCATGTGGTATCAAAGTGCCACATGATAGTAACTTGTCACATGACAACAACTTACCACATGATAAAATGTCGAGTGACATAAAGTCACTGCATGACACAAACATTGTCATGTGATAACACAATATCACATGACATCATTATGTCCTAAAATAGTAATGTGTCATGTGATAGCATTGCATAATGCAACAGTAATGTGTCACTTGACATACCAATACTGCATGACATAATCCTATCTCATGACACATTACTATTGATCAACATAGATATGTCATGCGACACAATGGTGTCACATGACATAATGTTGTTATAAAATAGCATATTATTGCATGACACAAAACTATCACATGATATAATGTTGTCATGCAAAATAATGTTGTCACATGATGCAATGCTATCACATAGCACAATGTTGTCACACGTTGCAATGTTGTTGCATGATGTAATGTTGTCACATGACATAATGCTATTGCATGACACATTGTTGTCACATGATAAAAATACAAGGCAATATTTTTCCTAGTATGCATAGCCTAATACACCAATGACATGAATCTAATTTACCTACCTAAACCTAGGGGGCTTTTTATCATGACCTCTTAAAGTGAACCTTGATATACGCCTCCCACTGGCCAACTTTTGGTCCCTTAAGAGACAATTAGCTATTAGATAAAATACATCGTCATGTCTCCCTCATTCCAAGTGGGATAAAATACTCTAATGGGTACTCAGAGGACTTTCCCTATAACTGTTAGAGCTAATGGCTCATCTTTATCCCTTATGGTTCTCCTATAATACTCATCCAAAATTCACTTTATTTCTACACACAAGGATGAGAAGATTCTCTTTAGGATGCATCCAACCACTTGTAACTTTCAACCCTAGGGCCTAAAAGAGAGTAGAGGGGGCATGATAGAATTTATAAGCCCATTCATACATGTCTGTGAAGATGGTTCATCTATTAAACTAGAGAATCGAAAGATATGCCTCTCATTGGCCAACTTTTTGTCCCTTAAGAGACATTTGGCTATGAAATAAGACATGCCACTATGTATCTCTAACCCTCACAGTTCTCCTAAAATGTTTGCTTGACGTTTGCTTCATTCTACACTCAGGGACATGAATATTCTCTTTAGGGATATGTCTAGTTGCATGTAAATTTTGAGCTTGGGGACTAATAAAGAAAAAAGGTGGTCATTCTAGTATTTATAAGCCCATCCAGATGCATTTGTGAATATGGTTCATCGATTGAGATAGTAAGTCAAAAAATATGCCTCCCACTAGCCAACTTTTGGTATTGTAAGAGACATTTGATTGCGATAAAAAATACACTATAGTGTCTCCCTCATCTTGAGTGGGAAATAATCCTCTAGGGTTTATCAAAGGATTCACCCATGAAACTTTAGGAGTTAAAGGCTCATCTTTATTCCTCATGGTTATCTTGAAACATGTACCAAAAGTTTGCTTCATTTTCATACTTTGTGATGAGAAACTTCTATTCAGGGATTCATTTGGCCAACTAAAATTCTTGACCCTGGGGCTTGATGAAGAGTGGAGGGAGTCCATTCCAAAATTTATACGCCCATAAAAATTTGTCCACATAGATGGTTCATTGATTGGGTAGCGATTCAAAAGATATGTGACCCCCTGACCAACTTTTGGTCCCTTAAAAGACATTTAGCTATGAGAGAAAATATGTTGAGTGGCACGTAATCCTCTTTGAGTTACTTATAATTCTTTCCTATGAAACTATAGGAGCTAACAACCCATCTCTACATGTTATGTTTCTCTTATAATTCCCATCGAAAAAATCTCTCTATTTTCCCACTATAAGACAAGAAGTTTTTCTTAAATAATTTATTTGACCACCTACAACTCTTAACTTTGGGGCCCAAAAGAGAGTGGAGTGGGTCATTCCAATGTTTATGCTCTCATTTTAATGTGTCCTCATAGATGGTTTGTCTATATGTCTAGTGTTTCAAAATATATAGGATTCACTGGCCAATTTTTGGTCCCTTAAGAAACATTTCGCTATGAGATAAAATGCATTACCATGTCTCCCTCATCCTGAGTGGTACATAATCCTCTAGGGGTGTTCAGAGGACTTTTTCATGTAATTATAGGAGCTAACAACCCATCTCTACCCCTCACATCTATGTTATGTCACCCACCCAAGTCAATTAGAAAAACAAACAGCTGGTATGGGAGAGAGTTCTAACTGTAGGAAAACATGCTAACAACAGTTTTAAATTAGTTTAGAGAGGGAAAGAGAGAAAATTAAAAAATATGCATAGATAGAGTAAATAAAAAGATATACATAGATAAAGCTAATCAAAAGATATGATTCCTCCACTTTAGGCATAGATAAATGCATTCGATGAGATTCACCTCTAGTCTTCATTGACACATGCTCTTTAGGCTTTTGTTTTCCCCTCATTTTTATTTGGAATAAATTTGTTAATAAATATGAATATAATTTAAAGGAATTTGGGATATTTAGGTTTTCAAAGAGAATGCTTAAAAAATAAAGGCCAATATAATCATAACATTAAAGTGATGGGCTAATTTTTAAAAAGAGCCTCAAAAATGTCATATAAGTTTTGACTACAAATGAAGGGGAAAAAATTGAGAATGTATCTAGCCTAATCTATTTTATAATAGAAAAAGTGTTTTATGGTGGAGTGTTCACCCCAAGGTTGTGCACACTAAGATACAATCCTTGGTTTTTGACTAAGTATGGTACCACACAGAAGAAACACACACATAACATAAGATCTTTGGTTTGCTCATGATAAGGTCACTCATATTGACTCATGCTTAAGTCACTGACAAATAGGAGAGCCTCCATGGAATATTGGAAAGTGAAAATTCATAAGATATAATCAATTATTAGGAGAGATCCTCTTTGAGGTGCACATTGATATATTAATAAAATATTATAAAATATTTTAGAAGGTATCCAACTATAGATGCATGTTAGAAGTCAAGGTAAGTTGATATATATTTATATAAACCCAACCTCCACCTTTGCCTCCCCCTCCCAAAGGGATATTTTCATAGTCAATAATTAGAGATAGATAATTATATACATTGTTAATTGACATTTTTGAGGTAGATTTCTTGACAAAAGAAGATGATATTTGGTTATTATTTATTAATAAAGGTTCTTACAATGCAAAGTGTAATATTTATATGCACATGCTATGAATACACAATATCTTAATAATTGTGATGAACCTAAAATTATGTTGTAAGTTGATATGCCTTCTTGTTAATTATGTGTGTCAAGGTTTGAATCTTGTTGAATGCCATAATTTGTTTGTAGAGTTAATACTTAAGAATGATTTTCATTTATCTTTCTTATAATAAGGGACAAGGTGATCTCTCTTACACCTCAAGTGAATGCTTAAGATTCATGTTTAAGTGATATGTCGGTGTGATGAGTATTCAATTTATTAAACTTGCTATGATTAATACATGATTTATTGATTGTATGCATAGTAAGTTGTGTTGGGTGAATATTTTGTCAATCAGCATACTGATAAACAAAATAGGTCTAATCAACCATAGCAGGAAGATTGGTCAACCAAATGTGTAGGTTTACCACATTAAAAGGGGATTAATCTCTCCTCTCATCAAGGGGAGGTTCCCTATAGATATACAGGAGTTATATACTATATATATATATATATATATATATATATATATAAAGAAAATAACACTCAAGGGTAGGATAAACCATCTATCTCTTTTTTTTAGAGATGATGTGCACAAATCAAAGGAGAAATCTAGATGAAATGATAGAAGACACTCCTCTTCTTTCAGAAGTGTTGTTCAGTAGACAAAAGGAATCTTTTTGGCGATGACAAGTAACTTCTAACAGGGTGCAGTAACACGGTAGGATGAAATGAGGCACAAAGTCTCCACCTCAACTACCAAAGAGTGAAATATGAAGAACAATGAGGGCACAAAGTCATCCCAAGGTTCTTTACATAGAAACAAAAAATAAACACACACTGAAGACAAATATGACAGCACAAAGTCTGAAAGTAACTGGCTTCAAGACACCTTCTTTGTCACCTCCACTAGCTCTACTTGTTAAATTGAATAAAAAAGAATACATTTATACAAGCTATAACAACACAAAATTTGAAAGTAACTTGCTTTCTGATTCTAACAAAGAAATATGATGAACAATCTGAGCTCAAAGTCTCAGTAATGCCTTTCAATTTGGGTAGAGTTATGTTTCTAATAACCGAGAGAGATCTCCTTAAAAAAATAAGAAAGAGTCCAATATATAGCCCTCCAAAAAAGACTTGGAAGTAGCAACACATCATGTTGCATTAAATTATGTCAAGAAGATATGCTGAAATTGGGCGTATTTGCCCATTTGCCTTTCTCAATGAAGAGAAACGGATCACGCCATTGAATGTTTGTGTTCTCCAATGTCCACTTGGCAGTCTATTTCTAGAAACATATCTTATGTGTGAATATTTATGGTCCTTCTTCATCGTTCTTCCTTTTCTAGATGTTGAATCAGGGCTTTGGTTCAATCAGATCTTGCTCTTTGGTCACTTTCTGTTGATCTTAACAATTGACACGTGGCACATTCTGCTGCAAAATAGGTGAGGACACTTGGTAGCATCCATGGGACTCTGAGAGATGCTTATTTGAAAGAAGTTTTGAAACTTGTAAGAAACTCAAGATGTGGATATAGACACTTGTCGCGCTCCATGGAGTTATAACAAGATACGTGGCATATTCTGGGTGTGTTTTGAAAATCCTACAGAGGATGACATGTGGTGGCTTTTGTTGAGCTCCTAGAGACACTATGAAAACATTCAGGACTCATTTAGATTTCATGCAGATTTTGACACTTGGCATATTCCATTGCTTGAAACTATATCTCGGTAGATGACATGTGGCACATTCCAATGCAACTTTATGAGGGACATGTGGTGGCTTTTTGGGCTTTTATTTCCTTGGTGGGTTTTCTGTTTAAGGGGAATTCCTTTGGACACAATTTTTGAAGGATTTTTGCCTTAACCATTTCACTGCGAGAACATTTTTGAGGGAATTCCTTGTGTTTGCCTTTGCTTGCTGCCCTCCACAAGGGTACTCAGCTTGGTTCAGTGTCCTCCATAAGGGTACTTTTTCCTTTGGCTTTGCCTTAGTCGATTTTCTACTGATCTCAACAGGTGACATGTGGTAGCATCCGCTGTGAAATAGGTGAAGACATGTGGTAGCATCTGCTTAACTTATAGAGGCTTTGGATGCCTTTTGATTGTCCCACGAAAGATGACATGTGGTGGCTTCCAAAGCCTTTTAGAAATACTGTAAATACACTTGGCACTCATTTTAGATTCATGCAGATGTTGACACTTAGTGTGTTCTGCTTATCCTACAAAGGATACATGGAAACTTCTACAGCTTTCAAAAATAAAGTAAAATGGGGCTCGACAGACGACACTTGGCAGCATCTGTTGGGCTCTGATGGGATTTTGTTTTAGGCTTTTGCTTCGAGCTTTTCTTGCCTTAGTCACTTTTTCCATGGAAATTTCCTCTGTAAGGGCACTTGTCTCTTTGACTTTTGGGGAACTCCTTTGAACCTGTCGCTTGAGCTGATCGTTTGAACCAACTTTGGTTCAACGGTTTAATGATTCATTTCTTCGTTTCCATTTATTCAATTAACTGCTTGAACCAAGTTTTTTGAAACAAACCGTGTTGAACCAACCATCATTGAATCTGTTGAACCTTTGAACCCATTAAACCCGTTGAACTAAAAATGGTTCAAGGTTCAATGGTTCAAACACTACATAGAAGCTTGCTGATAAATTTTTTTGGTTGAACCAAGGCATTGAACCAATCCTGAAAATGACTAAGTGTTGGAAACTTGTTCTTTTGATTGAACTCACCTGTAGAAGCCTTTGAACCTGTTGAACCTTTGATTTCAAGCATGTTGATTTCGTAGAAATCTAAAAAATCTTGAATAATGAAGAATTTGAATGCCTAAAACAATTTTTGAGAAGGGGAGAGAGGATTTTGGTCTGTTGGACCAAAATAGTTCAAATGTTGTCTCAAAAATGAGTGATATTTTTGGGCGACAATAGCTGGCTCTAGTTGGGGAACTTCCATCAATTGTAAAAAGAATTGAAGGAAGTAGAATCTAGAATCTCCAGTGTGTTCATGTGTATCATTGGGTTATGGAGTCATGTTACCCAAAAATGAAAGGTGTCGAAAATGAAAACAAACAAAACAAAATGGAAATAAAAACTATACAAATATACATATGTACAGATGAAATGATCTGGTACTTCAAGAATTGAAGTGTTTCAGATGCTGCGCACTATGAGGTAGAAAAAAGAGCATGCCATTTTGATACTTCAGTAAGAAGCTATTTTCACCATTGTGCTGATGAATAATAAATGAGCCTCTCCAAAAGGATTCAAACTTTCCATGCATCGCTTTTGGTTCTCTCCTTTTGTCCCACAATAGGACTTGATCTCCAACTTAAAAGTCACGGTTTTTTACCTTTTGGTTGAAGAGTTTCTTTACTAGACTTTGATGGACAGCAATTTGGTCCACCACCATAGTTCTCTACTCATCCAGCTCAGTCAGGCACATGATCCTCTTATCAAGGGGGCTTTCAGATGTCTGAACTTCAATTTCCTTAGCCAATTTCAAGGCTGGAATTTCTAAGGTGATTGGTATTTCAGCATTGATACCATAAATAAGTTGGAAAGGAGACATACCAATTGCCCTCTTTGGTGTGATTATGTCTACCCATAGAGCATCAACCAATGCTTTATGCCATGTCTTTTGGTTGTCATCTGCCAGCTTCTTGATGATGATCACCAGGTTCTTATTGCTTAATTCAACTTGTCCATTCCCTTGTGGAAAGTAATCAGAAGAGTGGGAGAGTGTAATCCCATAATAGAAACAAAATAGTGTAATATCTTGGGAAGTGAAACAAGCTGCATTTTCAGTAACAATCTTGGTTAGGACTCCAAACCTGGAAATAATATTCTCCTTGAAGAAATTGCACACTACTTCTGAAGTGGCATGTTTGGTTGGGATAGCTTTTACCCACTTGGTGAAATAGTCAGTTGCTGTAAGAACATAATCATGTCCAACACTTGAAGATGGGTTTATAGCTCCAACAAAATCAATTCCCCATTGCTGGAATGGTTCCTCTATGATCACTAGCTTGAGAGGCAGGGTAGCTAACTTAGGTCTCCCAACAAATTGTTGGCAGAATTCACATTTTCTCACCCACTTATATGCATCTTGGAAAAGAGTTGGCCAGTAATACCTGGCTCACAGGATCTTGTGAGCAGTCACAAGAGACAAAAAATGTCTTCCACAAGCTAGATTGTGGAAGGATTTCAAAAGTTGGCTTTGATGCTCTTCATCTACATAGCGAAGGAATACTCCATCAAGACTCCTCTTGTATAGGTCATTGTCCTAAATAACAAAATTGACAGCTTTCAACTTGATAGTCATCCTTTCTTTGTAAGATAGGTGAGTAGGACACTCACCATAAGTAAAGAAATGAGTAATATCTGAATACCACTCATTCGTGGTGGAGACAAAGAAAACTATTGGTGTGTCTTTCACCTCTGCTTTTTCATGCTCTATTTCTACTAGTTTGTTATCAGTAATTAATTGACATAGGCCTTTTCCTCATACCAACTTCATTAGCTTGATGGATAGATCGAACTCCTAGATTTTTGCAATCTAATTGCCTCTTTTCATTCCAGATTCCTGTTGAGTTAATATTGACTTGACTGTGGTGTCAAGAACTAAGGCAGTAGTGTGTGAATTCAAGATATAGAAGCAGAAATGCTTGACCGCCTTCACCACTGCATAAGCATGCTTCTCCATGCTTGAATACTTTAGCTCATGAGTTTTGAGAGGAAAACTCATGAAGGAAATGGGAGAATTTATACCTTCTTTATTTTGTTGGACCAGAATTACTGAAAGTATGTGTTCAAAAGCATAACTATATATGGTGAACTCTTTATTGTAATTTGGACAAACTAGGTTGGGGCGTGGGCAATGGCAGTCTTGATATCCTCAAATGCTGACTTACCTTCTTCAGTCTAACTGAAGGTGGCCTTCCCTTTCATCATGTTTACAATGTGTTGAGTCTTCTCAGCAAACTCAGGGATGAACCTTAATAAAAAATTTGCCTTTTCGAAGAAAGAGTGAATAGATTTTTTACTTGTAGGTAAGGTAAGCTCTTGAATAGACTTGACTCTGTCTGAGTCAATCTTTATACCTTCTTTGGACACAATGTGTCTAGGAATTTTTCTCTCTGTTACTCCAAAAATAGACTTCTTGGGGTTCAATAAAATACCATTTTGGCGGTAGTGCTCTAGCACTTGGTGCAAGTGGTGTATATGATTAGAGCGATGCTTGGAAAAGATGGTCAAGTCATCAAGGTATACCACATTGAACTTACCCATCTCATCTTTGAAAGCAAGGTCCATTTCTCTCTGAAAGGTGGCACTAGCATTTATCAAACCAAAAGGCATCCTTCTATATGCAAATGTGCCCCAAGGTGTGGTGAAGGCAGTCTTGTGTTGGTCTGCTTCACCAACTTCAACCTAATTATATCCTGAGAAGCCATCTAGCAATGATAACATATCTGAGCCTATCATTATTTGAAGCACTTGATCCATGATTGGCAAATGATAGTTATCCTTCAAAGATGACTGATTCAGATTTCTAAAATCCACACAAATGCAAATTTTGCCATTCTTTTTCCTTACAAGCACTATGTTTGCAATCCATGTGGAATGAAGGATTGGGAAAATTATTCTAGCATTTAATATTTTTTGTATCTTAGACAAAATAGTACCTGATATCTTTGGATTGTACTGTCTAAATTTTTGCTTATAAGGCACTGAGTCAGCCTTGAGAGAAATGTTATGGTGGATTTCATCAGGCCTGAGAGACTTCAGGTCATCATAGGAGTATGCTAAGACATATATGTATTGGATGACCAAAGTGGTGAACTTGAACTTCTCTTCCTGAGTGCAACACTTACCAATGTTAACCATCTTGGGATTTTCTTCAGTAGTCAAATTTATTTGATCAAATCCCTGAGAGAAGCTTCAATCTGTTTGTTGTTGTTTGATGAACCTATCATGCTCCTCAAACAGCTTCTCAAGGGAAACTAGGCCTTTGGGAATTTTATTCCCTTTGAGTTGTAAGAATCTTTCATTTGCATTTGAACTTGATTCAGGAGATGGTTCACACTTCTGAGATTCAATGCTCTCAAAATGCATATGTTCAAAGTTGTCTTTTTGTTCCAGAAAGGCAATGATTTGGTGATCATCATTGAATACTTGCCAATGATTAGCATTGTCAGGTATACTTAGTCTAAAGATCAGTTTAATAGTATACCTGTCTTCTTTGAAATCTGAGTGAGGAACTAAGAGAGTTGCTGAAATAGCAAGTTCATCAACTCAGTCATTGAATTCCTTGGGTATGGCAGAGATGTTGAAAGCATCAAAGCTTTCAATTTGGTCCCAGACTAGATTGCAGTAGTGGCACAATTTTTCATTCTTAGTTTGGTATAGGTTTCTCACTTGACAAACCACCAGTTCAGCATCTCCTTTGGCATGAAGGAGTTTGATGCCTTTGTCTTGAGCAGCGTTCAATCCAAGTAATAGAGATTCATATTCAGTTGTGTTAATAGTGTTGCTGAATTGTAACTTATAAGATGAAGGAAGAATATCTCCTTGAAGAGATATCAACACAATCTTAGCTCCTGAACTTGAGAGGAGTAGCTGTCATCAAATTTTAGAGTCCATACCTCATTAGACACTGATTTTTCTTTAGATTTTCCTTCATTAGAGAGGGAAGATCTTTCTCCATATGTATTGCAACCTACCAACTCTTCTGTTGTTCTAGCTGAACTAATTTTTTGATTGACACTTTTAAGAATTTTATTAGATGCTTCATGAACTTCATCTATAGATAGAAAATAGCTACCCATGCTTGAAGACTCAAACAAAATTTGAGATTCAGGGGCTGATGTTTGAGTGACAATATATTTTGATTCCTTTTCAGGAAGTAGCCTCTACATGATGCCTTTGACAGGGATCATTAATTTAGACAGGTCCATGCTCAATTCTCCACCAACATTCTTATAGAAATTTTGCCTTAGTAGAATACCATAGGATGCTGGGACATCAGCCACTAGAACTGTCATCTTGATTCTTTTGTCTGAGAATGCTGCAAATGCAAATTGGGCATCTTTGATTTGTCCCAATATAGGTACTTTTTTGTTTTCCATGGAGAAACACCTCCCAAATATTTTGGTCAATGTGAGGTCAAGGAATTTAGCTACTTTAGTAGGCATGACATTGTCAGATGCACTTGAGTCTATGATGCAGTTGCTTAGCTTGTTACCATTTATCAATAGGGAAACATAGAAAGGTTCTATTTTCTCAGGGGTAGCAGGAGTAGTAATGACAAGATTATTTGGGATGTGCATGTTTTTTAGGGAATCGAGAGTTACCTTCTTAGCCTCTTGTCCTGCAGGGATGGCCTTATTCTTCACACACTCAACTAACCTATCCAACTACTCAGGATTGGATTGTAAATATTCAAACTCAGTCATTTGAATTTTGGTTTTCTTGACATGATCAATTATGTCAAATGACTGAATTAGACTAGGAATAGAGGAAGTTAATTCAGCGTTCTGGTTTATAAGGGGGGAGGACTGATTTGTGAAATTGAAGTTAAAGGTAAAGGTGAAATTGATGTACTTACCTTTTTGGTGATCACTGGGTCCTTTGGCTGGAAAGGTAGAGAGGTTCCACATTTAGCAATTGAAATTGCTGGTTGAGGTTGCTCTTCTATTTTCCCTTTATCAGCTTGTTGGGCTGACTAGTTCTTGGACCGTGTGAACATAGCATATGATCCATCAAAAGCTTCTCCTTTACTTCTGGGTTCATCCTGGTAGTTTAGGAAACCAATGTTGGAGTCACCATCTGATTCTTCTAGGTTTTCTACAAAGAGATCAGCATCATTTTCTTGATTTAATTCAGGCTGAAAAGAGAAATTTGATTCTGCTTCAAGATATTCCATTGCTGAATTAGTTGGGGGTGCTTCAATGGCAAGTTTCCCTTGTGGGGGGGGGGGGGAAGATGATTTAGCTACCCTTGATTCTTGCAGCATTGCCCTAATACGACTGATTTAAAAATGTCCTCCTTTGTATATCTCTGTATGAAGGAGCAGAAGACATTTCTTGTGCCATTTGCTTTTTGAGAGTAAGCAACTCATTTTCCAACTTCTACACCATTGGATCAGTGGTGCCTATAGATGGATATTCAAAAGATATTGAGGGTCTATTTCTATTTGGATTTCTTCTTATCTTCTCTGCCAAGATGAGATCATCTTCTACCTCAGTGGCCAAATCTTGAGCTATAGCAAGGTCTATTTGACTAGCACATCTCAACAGGAAACTCACTTCAGGTAGCTGAGAATTAACGAAGAAACATTTGAGATTCTTAGTTGGAGGTCGAGCAATTACAGGGATCATGTTCCTCAATTTGTCAAACTTGGCTATGAAGTCCCTCATTGGTTCATGAGGCTCTTTCTTTATCTATGTGAGCTGAGATAGAAGGGCATGTGCATCTTCTGTAGGTTTGAATCTGGGTTCAAACTTGGCTTTGAGGGTATTCTAGTTAGTTACTAATCGAGCTTACAAATGGTAGAGCCGAACTACAGTAGCACCTTGTAGTGTTTCCACAAACAGTCTAACTGCCATGTCCTCAAATTCTACTCCAATTACACCACAGGCTATGCTAAAAGCTTTAATGTATTCGTCAGGATGAACATTCCCATCACCTTAGAATTAGAGAAAATTCTTTCTTGAATTGTGTGGGAGCTCATGTAGAGGTGGAGTAAGATTGAGAGGGCCAAAAGAATTACCCCAGGGGCCTTGAACTGCCATTGTATGACTATGAAAAGGAGGAATAACCAATCTTAGAGGGGTAATTATTGGCAAGGCTTTATTAATAGTAGAAGTGAATGATTTGTTTAGTAATGGAGACCTAACTTTAGTAGGAGGAAAGCTCCTAGTTCATTGGAGACGAGATGGTGAAGGAGACAAATCAAAATTACTTTACTGTACCAATTCGAATACAGGGTCAATAATACCTTTAGCCCTTTGGATTCGTGTATACCTTAGATCTGCCAAATTGTGAAACAAAAATAGAAAAGAATTGACCTTGCTTTAGCTTGAAGCTTGAGGCTTTAAACTATGTGTTCTTTCCCAGTTGGTGTGGAGGTGGATAGTAAGGCTATAATGATAATGGGTAAGACACAGAAATAGAGTCACCAGAATTTGTAATGGATAAGGGTAGGGATAGCTTCAATTTGAAACTTGAGGTTTCAGAATGCACGTAAATCCCCAGTAGAGTCACCAAAATTTTTTGGGTGAATATTTTGTCAATCAGCATATTAATAAACAAAATAGGTCTGATCAACCACAACATGAAGATTGGTTAGCCAAATGTGTAGGTTTACCACATCAAAAGGGGACTAATCTCTCCTCTCATCAAGGGGAGGTGTTGACGCAGGAAATTGCACCCAGTGCAAGGAGGTCAAACTCCTACCTTCTCCTCGCAACATGGAAACTCTCCTCTTGCCTGAGGGACTGGTGAAGCTGGAGGAGAGAGTCTCTAGATAACGGCTAGCTCCCTTTGATGCATTGTGTTGTTTCCATCAAAATCTAACATACATATATAGATAGATATAAAAAGGTGGGGTGAAAAGAGAGAGAGATGCAGGAAAAACAAGCCTACTCTAAAGAGATGATGCACCAAAACAAGTTGACCTTCACACATCCACTCTCAAAATTAGACAAATACACACATACTCTACACACTTGGCAGAAGAACCAGGCTGCAAAATATTGGCAGGGAGGCTTTCATGAAAACACAAGAGATAGAAAATCACTGAGGTGTTGTGGAATACACACTATAAGTGACTCCTTCTATTCTGGTCTTCTCAAATGGCAGCGCTTCTCCTTTCAACTACAGAAATGGCACCTTGTAGATGACAGGTTTGCTGGTGTTGAACCTATGAGAGCATTAAGAAACAATGACTGAGCATAGACAAACACTCAAGGCATACTCTGAAACATCTATCCAAATGGAGGTAAAAATTTCTTTTATTTAATTAAGGTGGAAATTTTGCCAGGGCTATGCCTTAGCAAAATGTGGAAGATCTCCTTTTACAAATGACAAGTTCGCAATATATAGGAGAAACAAGGAGGCCATTTGGCACTCCTTTTTTACAAGTGGCATATGCATCCCTTCATGGGAAGAACAAGTCGCTCAAAATGTTAATGAGCTGTCCCCTTTGTCTATTCAAAATTTGCATTTTTAGGGTCAATACACTGTTTATCCACCTTTTTAATGAAAAATAGATAAAATCAGTTGCTTTACTAGCTGCTTGCGTCCCAAATGATCAATTTGCTGGCACTATTTCACCTATTGGATTCACTTCTCAAATTGGCACTTCTTCTTGCCACTTGGACTGACTGCCTGTTCATCCCATGATGTATAATCACCCAAATTGACATTGGCATTCAAACATTAATGTTAGGACATGGCCGCACCTCTTTTATGCCAATAGACTGTAGTTTGTCTTCTTTCAATGCCAATTTGGAGAAAAACAGGTCGCGCCGCTCAACAACTCTCCATCTCTTTGCCACTTGGACAATTTATCCTTTTCTGCCTTTTGTCTTCTTCCTGCTCTTTTAGCCCTCAGGGGTGATCTCTTGGTTAGTCGCTACATTCCTTGGGATTTTCCATGCTTGACGCTCAAAAAGTTCAAAAAACAAACGGCTAGTTCATTGCATTAAATTTGACAGCCTTTGGGATGTCACCATCTTTGTCAAAAGTCATTGGGTCTTTTCCTTTGAAGTGTGGCCTCCTTGAACTGAACTCATTGAACCAAAATGGTTCAACGGTTCAATGGTTCAACCAAGCGCGCCGATGAGCCTTTAAACCGAAGCTGTCAAACTTCTTCATTGAACTTTTGCATTGAACTGAACCGTTGAACCTTTGCCTTTGAACCAAAATGGTTTAATGGTTCAAAGGTTCAACCATTAAACGCCGACGAACTCTTGAACCAATTTAATCAAGCCGCTTTGAACCAAGAGATTGAACCAAGGCCGTTGAACTACTTGCACCAGGCCATGAACTGAACTCCTTGAACTTGTTGAACCTGAAAATGATTGGCCTTAAACAGTAGGGGAAGAAGTTGACCAAAATTTTGCCCGTGGGCAAAATTGGTCAACAGGTGGTTCCATATAGATATATAGGAGTTATATACTATATATATATATATAAACAAAAAATAACACTCAAGGGTAGGATAAACCATCTATCTCTCTTTTTTTAGAGATGAAGTGCACAAATCAAAGGATAAATCCAAATGAAATGATAGAAGACAGTCCTCTTCTTTCAGAAGTGTTGTTCAGCAGACAAAAGGAATCTTTTTGGTGATGACAAGTAACTTGTAATAGGGTGCAGTAACACGATAGGATGAAATGAGGCACAAAGTCTCCACCTCAACTACCAAAGAGTGAAATATGAAGAACAATGAGGACACAAAGTCGTCCCAAGGTTCTTTACACAAAAACAAAAAATAAACACACACTGAAGACAATTATGACAACACAAAGTCTGAAAGTAACTGGCTTCAGGACACCTTCTTTGTCACCTCCACTAGCTCTACTTGTTAAATTACATAAAAAAGAATACATTTAGGAAATAGACATAAGAACAATCTCCTAGAATGATACAAGTTGTAACAACACAAAGTCTGAAAGTAATTTGCTTTCTGATTCTAACAAAGAAATATGATGAATAATCTTAGCTCAAAGTCTCAGTAATGCCTTGCAATTTAGGTAGAGTTTTGTTTTTGATAATCGAGAGAGATCTCCTTAAAATAATAAGAGAGAGTCCAATATATAGCCCTCTAAGAAAGACTTGGGAGTAGTAACACATCATGTTGCATTAAATTTTTTCAAGAAGATGTGCTGGAATCAGGCATATTTGCCCATTTGCTTTTCTCAATGTAGAGAAACAGGTCACGCCATTGAATGTTTGTGTTCTCCAATGTCCACCTGGTGGTTTGTCTCTAAAAACATATCTTATGTGTGAATATTTTTGGTCCTTCATCCTTCCTCCTTTTCTGGATGTTGAATCAGGTCTTTGGTTAATCAAATCTTTTTCTTTGGTCACTTTTCGTTGATCTTAACAATTGACACGTGGCATGTTCCACTGCAAAACAGGTGAGGACACTTGGCAGCATCCATGGGACTCTAAGAGATGCTTATTTGAAAGAAGTTTTGAAACTTGTAAGAAACTCAAGATGTGGATACAAACACTTGTCGTGCTCTGCGGAGTTATAATGGGATACGTGGCATATTCTGGGTGTCTTTTGAAAATCTTACAGAGGATGACATGTGGCGGCTTCTGCTGAGCTCCTAAGACACTATGAAAACATTTATGACTGGTTTAGATTTTATGCGAATGTTGACACTTGGCATATTCCATTGTTTGAAACTGTATCTCAGTAGATGACACGTGGTATGTTTCACTTCAACTTTATGAGGGACACGTGGCAGCTTTTTGGGCTTTTATTTCCTTGGTGGGTTTTCTGTTTTGGGGGAATTCTTTCAAACAAAAATTCCAAAGGATTTTTTCTTTAACCATTTCACCGTAGGAACTTTTTCGAAGGAATTCCCTGTGTTTGCCTTTGCTCGCTGCCCTCCACAAGGGTACTCAACTTGGTTCAGTGTCCTTCGCAAGGGTACTTTTTCCTTTGGCTTTGCCTTAGTCAATTTTCTATCGATCTCAACAGGTGACACATGGCATCATCCGCTATGAAATAGTTGAGGACACATGGCAGCATCCACTTAACTTATAAAGGCTTTGGTTTCCTTTTGAGTGTCCCACGGAAGATGACACATGGTGGCTTCCAAAGCCTTTTAAAAATACTGTAAATACACTTGGGACTCATTTTAGATTCATGTGGATGTTGACACTTGGTGTGTTCTGTTTATCCTACAAAGGATACGTGGCAACTTCTGAAGCTTTTAGAAACAAAGTAAAATGGGGCTTGGTATCCACTGGGCTCTGATGAGCTTTTGTTTCAGGGTTTTGCTTTGAGATTTTCTTGCCTTAGTCACTTTTTCCACAAAAATTTCCTTCGTAAGGGCACTTGTCTCTTCGACTTTTGGGGCACTCCTTTGAACCTGCCACTTGAACCGACTGTTTGAACCAACTATGGTTCAACGGTTTAATGATTCATTCCTTCGTTTCTATTTATTCAATTGATTGCTTGAACCAAGCTTTTTGAAACAAATCGTGTTGAACCAACTGTCGTTGAACCTATTGAACCTTTGAACCCATTGACAAAAGCGCTTAATTATTATTTGATGACGTTGAACCTTTGAACCCATTGAACCCGTTGAACTAAAAATGGTTCAAGGTTCAATGGTTCAATGGTTTACTGGTTCAAACACTACATAGAAGCTTGATGATAAATTCTTTTGATTGAACCAAGGCATTGAACCAATCTTGAAAATGACTAAGTGTTGGAAACTTATTCCTTTGATTGAACTCACCTGTAGAAGCCTTTAAACCTTTGATTTCAAGCATGTTGATTCCATAGAAATCTGAAAAAGCTTGAATAATGAAGAATTTGAATGCCCAAAACAATTTTTGAGAAGGGGAGAGAGGATTTTGGTCTGTTAGACCAAAATAGTTCAAATGTTGTCTCAAAAATGAGTGATATTTTTGGGAGACAACAAGTTACATGATTGAATGTTATTCCAATGTTATAAAAAATCAAAATGCCTTTGTAATTTATTTCTTTGGTTTTCTCTTCCTAGAAATTTATATTGCTAATGGTTGTTTCCTTCAGTCCCATTGACCTACTTTTTGTAATTTTCAGATATTAATATAATTTCTTTCTTTCTTTAATGAAATCTAAGTTAATGCTAAGAAACCATCACATAGATCAATAATCATAACATAAATGTGCCCAAGAAAATAACTTCATTGTGTTTATTATAACATTAGTACATCAATTTAATGAAAGCTAAACATTTGAACTATCTATTCATTGACATAACAATGCTTTAAAACTTCTTCATTTATGAATACTTTCAAGAAAGATAACATGTGTGTAACAAAAACAAAAACACCAAACAATAATGACATATAGGAATTAAATATGTGTACACAAATTAAAATAGTGAATGATTCATGGAGTTATTCACATAGATATGTCAAATACTATGTATGTGTATCCAAATTAAGTCATAATGACAAAAAATATGTTGTATCGAGACACAATCTAGACAAAATATACATATACAAAATGTGTCATATAGGCATACAATGTGGGCCATATTAGCATATAAAATAAATTGTGCCTAAAACTACCCCTAGAAAAACAACTAGATCTCATGCTCCTTATTGCCTCTAGATAAATTGCACCTCATGGTCATAGATATAGATCCGTGGGTGCTCCATGACTCATTATAGAGAGAAACTCGCATCTCAGCAATGAAGGACCAAATGTCTCTGTCTCAACCTCAGGACACTTTAGTGCCTATGCAACATATAAATTATAAAATTTAATGCATTAACTTATATATAGAAAATTATAAATTTTCCAAGAACAAAATTTTTCAACAAGGTGATTCTAGATTCACTGCATGCCACCTAAACTAAAATTTTGGGATACGTGACCATAAATATGTATGTGATGGATAATCCTATGGAGCATGCATATATTATTAGATCTATATGTGTATACAAATGTAAATATGATGTAGAGCATTATTAGTTGAAGTTAAAAAAATGATTTCACTATGTGTTCTCAACAGTCTCTATCTCTGAATCAAGTATTGTTAGGGAGATAATGCATTTTGGGATGAAATTACAAAATCAGTCTAACATTGTTCTAATCCATGTGGGGTATCCATAACATCTCTTATAATTTATAGAACCAACAAATGAAAGTGGTCAATTATGAAGCAAATAAAACTAAACCTATTTTAATATAAATCAAAATTATTCCTTTTATACATAAAGAGAGAGAAAAATAAGGATAGAAAAAGAGAATTATTCCTTCTGTACTAAAAGTATGATGTATACAAAAATTTTAAGCAATATATCAACTTGATGTAATTTAATTTCCCAACCTAGGTGTAGAGTACTACAATGCTAATTGCAGCCTCAACAAAAAAATCTAAGCTAACTGAGGTACCCAAGATATCAGTGATCGTCTATATAAGAAACATATGAAAGAAGTCAAATATTAGTTGATTAAATAAACATATACTAAAATATAAACTTAGTATTCCTTTACATAAATAACTAAACTATAATTAATGAAAATTGTGTGTCAAATACAAATGGTGAGGTAGATAAGCCCTACATAAATAGTTGTGTATTGACAAGAGGTGCTGAAGCAATTGTAGATGGCATATACTATGACATGCTAGTGTTTTGAGGTGTTGAAATAAGTACATATGACATATACTCTAGCATGCTAGTGTCATGAGGTGTTGAAGAAACTATAGATGGAACATATTATTTTGTACTAGTGTGCAAATAATTTGAAGTAACTATATATGACATATATAGTTGCATACTACTGTGTTGTATAAATGTATGTGTAATCTTTACAATTGTGCCTATTGTGTTTGCAAATGTAACCCATGTATGTCTAACCTGAATAATATATCTAATATACCTCCTCCTATGTGATGTGAAATGATGTACATGAACTATAGCTATGCCATTACTATTAGGAGGGACTCTATCACCAATATTAGGAGGGACACTAATAGATGTACCACAACCTACAGCCTATGTAGAACTCCTTAGTGTATGCAACCCATGGTCAATCATAACCTATGTGAGGCTAGTAACTACATCAAGGGTGTCCATCTATACAATACATTGTAATATTTCAAGAATAGAAATATGTGCTATTTACTTTCTATTTCTATGAACTCAGTTTTGGTCTTACCTAACACCAAGTTTATCAAATAAGGACCCAACTCCCCTATCTTGGGAGGCCATCATGTCGAAATAATTAAAGATTTATTGTAGAAAAAACTCATAATAATTTTTTCTCAAAAAATATATTGGAACCTCATTATTATTGCATGGAGGCTAATCAAACACCATCTATCACCTATGCCAAAACTTGTTTTCAATCTTCACATGAACACACCAATCAATGTTAATATGTTTTCAACTCCTTGGTGGTGGTTCGATTATTCTAGGATTAAAAAACAAAGCACACACTTCTTATCTTATTATATATATTTTTTAATGCCTTTATATGATAATTTGTTATAGTAATATTCTTTTAACACCTCTATTTATGCAACATTGCATCAAGTTGGGAAGTGAGATTTCCCACTTCATTGAAAACGACCTCCAATGTAGTGGCAAGTGCATTCATGCACTATGACTTTAAGAGTCATGTAAACTATTGATGATAATTTTATATCGTTATCATTTTGAATTATATTGTTCATATAATTGATCTTATTATTCTACCAAGTCAAAATACTAGGGGTTTTGATCATGATTTTATTCAATGTTTTCTTCAGGCAATGGGTTCATCGAGTTTTATATCTAAATTTATAAAAATAAATGTTTTATTCAGGCAATGTGAGAAAAATTTAAATTTAATTTGAATACCCTAAACATAATATATATATATATATATATATATATATACAAACCCTAAAATTAAATTTTAATAAAATACTTACCTAATACCGTGATTGAAATGTGTAATAAAGTTTTTAGGATGTAAGGAATGTTAAAGCACACACACCGTTTTATTTTCCTTCAAAAACATGAGTAGCTCCAAAAAAAAGGGAAGAATGAAATTCAGCTTTAGCAATTTTGGATAGAAATACAATTTTTGAAAGGGTGTACGTCATTTGTATGCCCTTTTTAATCCACAAAAGGTGTACACTCCTTTTAGATCAAAGGATGTTTTCCCTTTGCTTCAAAAAGTGTGTATTCCCTTTTTAAAAAGGGACATACACCATTTTAGAAAAGGGCATATGCCATTTTACCTTGGTACTATGGCAAGGCAAGATAGGGTCAGGATTTTTTAGTGTGCCCTTTACAAAATTATATTTTTGTTTACCATTTTGGCATTCTTTTTGTCCTTCAATTTTATGCATCTGCCTTTATAAAGTTTTTTCAATCATACAATTTACTATTTTTTAACATATTTATTTCCCACTTGGGGGCCTGATAAATTAACATCACATTGAACGCAGACCCAAATATCAACTCTACTTTAGTTACACTAGAGAATAAATAATTAGATATTAGAGTTACACAAAACTCACAATGTGAGATCTAAGGGTAAGAAATCAAGAGGTAAAACTAGATAACAAAACTCAAAATTCATATTTCATTTTTTGCATTTCATCTAAATTGAAGGTTTGATTATGGAAATAAGTGTATGATATGGATATCAATTTATGATTGCCTCCAATTTTTTTGGTTTCAATACTCTTGTCTATGGTTACACATTTCCAAGTGTAAATTGTAAAGACAAACATTCGACATCAAAATAAGTTTGTCCCTTTGTATTTATCTTATTTTTGTTCCATATATTAATTAAACATCATTGTTGTATTTTTCATGTATTATGATGATTATTTAAATTAGCAATCTATGTATTGGAATATTTTTTGGTGAAACTACATTTATTCATATTATGTTGAGTCTCAATTCTCCTAGGGCTAATTTAATTGCATATATCTACAGCTAAATGTTATCCCTATTTTATGTTTATTATGTTATATTTCAAACCATATGTCATTCTAGCTTTTGAAAAATTACTCAAATCTTAGTGTGTTAGTATGGTGTGTTTTTTATATTTAATTTATAACACCAAAATTGCCCAGATTTAAAATTTCAATTATTTAGAAGCACTTTTAGAATAATTTAGAAAATCCTCTATATTATTTGAAAACTTATTGGTATATCTAATTTAGGGTTGAAAAATAAAATGGGTTTCAATGGTGTGAATGCTTCCAAAAATATTGCTTATTTGATCAAACATGTGAATATGGATAAGGTGTCTAGTGATGATGATTTTGATCAAGAATAAGCCTTGAATGTCCAAGCAAATAATAATGATAGCCAACCATTTACATCTTAATATGCCTCACAAGAGCCTATTAATATCTAATTTAGGAACGTTTTGATAAAAATCCCAAAGAGATATCAATAATAATGAACACTTTGAAAGATGTTGCTTGTGTTGGTTTATTGATTCCCCATTCTTCCTAAGACCTTAAAATTTATTCTCCAATTGTTTTTCATTTATTCAAAGGATAAAACACACTAAATTGTATAAACTTAATGTGTTATAAATGAAAGTGATTTAATTATAACAAATTTAGCATAAAATAATATTGGAAAATGGTAGCAAAATGAGCCATGAATAAATGAAAACAAATTATATACAAAGAGAAAAATTATAAATAAATAAAATTTGTCTTTATCGATGTGGGAGGTTTTCATGAATATCTTTTAGAAGAGATGTGAGTTGTTAGAAAATATTTTACAAAAAGAGGGTAATGATCTCTAAGAAAATATGTGAATCTGATACTCTATGTTCTACATATTAAAAAAATGATAGAAATATTTTTAAAGATGTAAGAAGCTACAAGACTTTTTTTCCTTTATATAGGTTCTCTCATTCATAGTATAATTAATAATTTTTACATCTTTTATATATATATATATATATATATACACACAAAAAAAAAAAAAAACAAAAACAAAAAAAATAAGGAATGAGCAATGTCAAATAGAATATGAATTGATTTGAATTGAAATGTGAAGATTCATGTGATAAGTGTTCACAAAAATTTGATAGGCTTAGTCATGTTCTAAAATCTACTAAAATAAAATATTATAATTTTATTATTTCTAAGTTATTTTTTACATTTCCTGTATTTTACATATATGAGGCACATTAGAGCACAAATTATAACTCAAAATTTAGAGTTCAAAGTTATGGATTTTTCTAACCCCATTTCACCATGTAGTACTCATTATAAGTTTTCTAACACACATAATAAGTTAGGATTCTAAGCAATAGTCAAGGAGTTATGACCTCTAAAAAGGTGATCTACTAGAGATACAATTTTTTTTTGGTATTCTTCCAAAACGATTGTCTTGAACTTCCATCTAGATCATCAAAATTCTTCTTAAAATTCTCTAAATTAATATAAATAACATTCAATTTCTTTTCAAGTTTTATAAATATACTATAGAAATCCCCTATTTTCTTACAAAATTTCTTTACATATTTAATTTCTTCTCAAAGAATATAATTTGTCACATCCCGATTTCACCCTATGATTTATAAACCTTTAATCTGTTGAATAGTATGGTTATTATCTAATTATTATTTTTTTAAATTAAGCATTTTGACATATACTAGTATGGGATAGTGATATTATTGCTTAGTATGCATAATGTAACGATTGTATTTTATTATTTTGTATATTGATTATGTATAATTATTAGTTTGCATCATTAGTCGATTAGATGATGACTCAGACTAACTATCTACTTGTTATGAGTTAGATGCAGGATAGATCCTACCCTCAAATCTTGATGAGGGAGAGCATCATCAGAGAGGATAAGCTAGATGGGACGATTGGGTGAAGATAGAGGAATTACTAGTGACCCTACACACACACATTAGATTTTAAATGTTATATGCATAGCAAGTTTTAGATGTTAGTAAAAAATTATGGAAATATTGTTTGTGATTATATTTGTGTGTGGTTTTAGTCATTAATAAGCATTAGATTCCTTTATTTAATTATATTGATTTTTAGGAATAAATCAGGGAATAGATATTTAACTGCTAGTTATTGAAGATATGATTATCTTGTAATTAAAAGTAATTGTGAGATTATATATCTATTAAATAAATAAAACAATTACGTTATTTAATCTCAATAGCTTGATTATCCTAATGAACTAATAGTGAGTAAAGCAAAAACTAAGATTGTCCTTTTAAAGACATGAATGAAGTTACATTTAAAATGAGATAATAGATATTATTAGTTAATTGGTCAACTTTGCCTTATGATGAAGATATAGTGAGTAAAGGAAAAACTAAGACTAGCCTTTTAAAGAAATGCATAAAGTTACATTTAAAACTAGATAATAAATATTATTAGTTAATTAGTCAACTTTGCCTTATGATGAAGATAACTTGTGAAACAAGGTGTAGTGATTTAAAATAATAAATTTAAATGTTTTAAATATTATGCATGAAAAACAGTCTAAATGATGAATATCATGCAAAAGTAAGAGTGGATTTTAGAGAGGTTTATTTTTATAAATAAAGCCTCTTGAAATTTAAAGAAAAACACACAGAGAGACTCAAAGAGAAGAAGCAGGTAGAAGGATAAGAAAAAAAAAAAGAGATTTGGAGGGCACAAATCTAATAGGAGAAGAGACAAAGCAAAGGATTGGAGAAAGATCAAGGGAACAAATCTACCAGGTTGGTTCTGTACTTATTTTTCTTGTGTGTCAAATGGGATGGTTTTATTGTGCATGATTATTACTATACTAGCATACTGGACTATGCTTTGATAGAGATGTTGTGTATATATTTGAGAACCCTGTGTATTTATTTGCAAGTGGTATGTATTTAATGAAAGTGTTGCCTCTATGTAATGAACACTAGAATGATTAGAAATGCCTATATACATATTGGAATTCTGAATCAAAAATTTAAATTAGTTGAGTCTAAATAAAACATTGAGTCTATTTAATAAATGTTAAAGTTACAACATAGAGAACTAAGGATCAAATTAGATGTGTTTAAAATTGAAATGTAGTTATAAAATTGGATAGCTAAGTCATTTTCATGAGCATCCAAGTCTTGTATTTGAAACGGTGAGTCACCCTTTTGAAATGATCTATTGAGTATATTCACTAATCTGCTAAGTATGTTAACATATAATATGGAATATATCTTTATAATGTTGAATATCTTTAATTCAAATGCCCAGCCTAAAAATTGTAAGCCAGAAGTCTTTGATTTGAAATGTTAGTCTCTTAAATATAAATTGTTGAATAAATATATCTGAATTATTACTTGTATGATTGATACAGATGTGTATATATGTTATATAGATGTGTATATATGTTATATGGCTATGTACATTTTATATATGATTGTGTATTTAAATAAAACCTGATGTGTATATACTTGATATGGTTGAGCACATATTTTATATGGCTAAGGATTTAATTAAAACTATTGAGCTTATGGATTGAAATGCCCTATTCAATGGGAAATGCCAAGCATAAAAGGAAGCACCAGCCATCTATTCAAACACCCAACCATACTAAGGTGTCCTTGTTCTTGTAAAATGATTATATAATAGGTACATGTCATTGAGTTTTAAATAGTTTAAATAGCTTAGTTTAAATAAAAGAGCATGATTATCATGGGAACTTAATAGAAATTGTGTTATTTTTCTTAGTATTGCCTCTTGATCGGTAATCAATGTTGAAATACTATCTATACCCAATTTAGAAAGAGTTTAGTAACACATTACAATATGATTTAATAAATTTTGAATATTAAAAATAGAACTTAGAGTTAATAAAATGTCAATAATGATTGATAATAGAATGCCATGCTTTTGAAAATAGAATGTCAATCACAGTTGTTGACATCATATTAAGACATTGGATGGATTACTTACATTAGGAATAAGTTAAAATAAATAAATTACTTATAAAGTTTTTTGAGGAGAGAACTAGAGCTGCTATTTGATAAGACTGTGCATATTTTTATTTAATCAATGAGATTTATATTTATTTGATCACTGAGTTTATGCTTTGGAAAGTTTGTGTCATTCAGCTAAAGCAATGAGACAAGTTCATTGAAAATGTTAAGTTTATTAATTATTATGTATAAATTTTTGAATTGATTGGATAAAAATTAGTTGAGTTATTTTATTAATAAAAAATAGAGAGCGTGATATCTTGGGATCCTTATAAAAATAAAATGTTGAATCTATGTTTCTTTTGAATGCAAGATCGTATGTTTGGTGGAAATTTATTTTACCTCAGATTTCAGTATTTCAATTTGAATGAGTAACATTATGTAATTATAAGCATGATTATCATAGAGTCTTTAGGAGGATAAAATAAATGAGAAAAATATTAACAGTTTAATATTAATTCATAATTTGATTGGGGATCAATGTTGGATTGTTTATATTCTTGGTTTGTAGGAAATAGTAAAACAATAGATGTGGTTATTGATATATTGTAACATATTTATATGGGATCCAAATTGTTAGGAAAATAACTTGCCAATTTAGTGTGAAGAATAGGGAGACACATTGGGAATTAGGATAAATAAGTCCTTATGACCAAAAGTCATTTCAGACGCTCTTACTCATGTAATTTTAACATGCTTGTTAATAAGGATTATGGTCATATGACAAAGAATATGATAGTATGAGACGGTTGATTTTGAATATTATTATGATCCTCTAATCTAAATCAGATATGATTGATTAGCATATATGATTAATGTTGGTCTATGCTTTAAATACCTGTTATAAATAAAGTAACTATAAACTAATTGTTATCTTACTTGGTTGGTGTGATCTTGTCAATAGTACATATTTACATATGACATTATATACAAGTTGTTTTGGTCCTTGTTTAGCATACCCAGATGGTATGATTATGTATGGACTATTTATGTGTTATATACATAACAATATCATGCTTGTAAATTCATTATATGCAATATGGCAACAAGGTCGAATTGGTGGAGTCATGTATTGATGAAATCTTGTGTGTAGTATATTTGTGAGAATATTATATGTGTAAGTAATTAGATATTTCTAGAATAAAAATAATACATCATGTTGTACATCTAGAAAATATATTTTCATCAGATTATTATTGAGGATATATCTGGGTGGTATAATCTTGTATTTTATTATTCGATAAGATTGGTTGTTCATGTTTGAGTAGAATGATCATGAGCTATGATAGTATGGTATATCTCATAGGATACTTCAACTTAAAAATATATACCCAGATGGTACATATTATAGTTGTATGTTTAGACTCTCATCTACGATGACTGATTGAATGTATGTGTTGGTTATTACTTGATTAGTATGTTTTGTACCAATTAGTAGGATATCATGTATGCGTACACACAACCTTGAGAGTATAAAAAATGTTAGGTAAGACTTATTATGTGTGTTTGTGAACTATGACTTGCTTTGTTATGTCTAGTTGATTGAATTGAATTTATGTTTCCATGTATTTTATGACTACTTTGTATGATTGATTGTGGGAAAACTAGTGGTTATGTCTTAGAACACTAGACTATGATATTATGAGATATCATGAGGTATAGTTATTTGGATCTTATTGTAGTAGTTTGGGAATCTACAGTTTAATATGAATGTGAAACATACTAAGGTGGTATGATCTGTAGGTATTATTTCTTGTATGAGTTAAATAATAATATATGATTCATTCATGCATTGATGGAATAAATGTACACTTTGTTTAATCATATGTTTAGCATGTGATGTGATATGATTTCTAGGAGGATGTACTTAGTGTGAATATTGTGGTTAAGTAATGTAGAGTGATAAATTATCTTTGGTATGTATTATTTTCATATCAATGTAATATCTTGTAATAGAATGGGTTTTCTATGATACATTGCATGTTTAGTTTTATCATACACACATGGGTACTAGCTTATTCTCTAGATTCTTGCATTGTTCTATCTACCTATCTATGGAGGGAGGGCCATTCCTAGGTAAGGAATCATGAGGGGGATTATTGGTCCATGATTGGTATGTAAAAGTGCTTGGATGATGCTCTTCCTCCCCATAATAGAACTACTTATCTAGAGATTACACTGAAGATTGTCCACGATTCATGAGTTGGTCTAACTTGAGCTCTAGAGAGTTTAGCATCTATCTATTGTAGTAGACAAAATTCTAAAAAGAAATGTAATTTTAATTTATGTTTTTATATACTAAACAATAGTATGGGACCATCCATAGATGTTTCCTAATGTATTCACTTTCCTTGGAGTTGTTATATGATATATAGTTTTTTGGTATTTGAATTTAAAAGTCCTTATGTTATGAGTTGTTTGGACAAGTTTTTTTTATATTTTATTAGGTAAAATATAGGTTTTAAGGGACCTATAACCACCAAAGTGAAGTATAATAGAGTAAATAGGTCAACAATAGGGTCGAGGAGTCAAAATATAAGAAACAATGGGATTACGTAAAAATCAAAAAATAGGGTTATCAAACTCAAGGAGAAGCTAGAAAATAAAACTCAGGGGGAAATCCCCCTCATATTTTATTTAATTAGGGCACTAAACACCTTATAGGTCCACTTGGGAGTCATCCACATAACCATCATATTGCAGAGTTATAGTTGAAGGGTTTTGTCTTTCCTCTAAGAATCGTAGCCCAATAGAACACAAGAAGATGCAAATAACGTGTCCTTTTTTCCTTAGCATAAGGGGGCCAAGGTCCCTAAAGAGATTCATAACAAGATAAAGGACCCTTTGAAAGGCACTATGTAACCAAAGGTTCACCAGAGAGGTAGGGCTTTCGCCTACAGGGTCTTCCATAAAACCTTCATATAGCTGATTTATAGCTAGAGGGTATGTCTTTACTCTAAAGATCAAACCCTGGATGAACCCAATAAGGAGTAAAGAAGAGAACATTTTTATCCTTAGCACAAGGGGGCCAAGATCCCTAAACAGAGTCATAAAAATATAAAGGTCCTCCGTAAGGATCTGAGTTATAAGAGGGAAATCCAATTGAAATCCCAAATCAAAAGTGGAAATGCAATCGTAATCAGTCCCTAAGAGATTTAAGGCTAGTAAAGGCCCTAGGGTAGCATGAAATAAGAGATATGAAAATCCCAATAATAGATGCCCCTAATTTGGATGGATATATCATGCAAACATGAACATTTCCATTATCCAAGATTTGAGATCAACATGCCCAAGGCAAGCAAGAATGATGTGACAACAAGACTCCTCAAAGAGGCATTTAAATTTAGATTTTGAATTCTTGGAATTACAACCCTTCAAAGAAGACAAAACAATCCAATTACCATAGGCCCAATGACTATCGACTCCAACAGTCTAAAGGTACTAGAAAGGCAAAGTCGACACCCTCGTGTTCATGTCATACTTTCACCGAGACATCCATCTTGGAGGTTGTAGGATTGAATCCAGGGCCTTTCCTTTTGCAAAAATCTAGTGGGAAGCTTCAATAAACCAATCTGAGGAGATGTTTCCACTCCAATCTCCTGAAATAATGTAGTTGACTTTGTGGATCAACCAAGTTGGGTAAAGCAGAGTGGCAAAAGGGGGCAAACTATTAAATTGGTCCATGTTTGAAGCCCAATAACTAAAATCACACACCATATCTTCAAATTAAAACTTAGGAAATGCCTAGAGTAGATCACATTTCATCAGTCTAGTGACAAGTAATCAGAGTACTAAATTAAGAAGTTTGAAGAATAAAGATTCAAAAACACTTCCGTTGGTAGTTGTGGAATTAGATTTTTGATGAGACTGGTCAATGGAAGCTATTGCATTGTCAGCAAAATGAGACCCAAACATTGAGATTTCTAGTAACTAAAAGTGACTCCATCTTTTAACCCTTGCCTAAAGAGTGCCGAGATAATCATGTCGACCATCACTAACTAGGATTTCCTGGTCCACCACTTGGTGGAAATAGACACACACCAAACCATAAAAAACCAAACTAAGAAAAACATAGATAACCAAAGTAGGCATGTTAAAAACTAAAGGATGATGCAGGGTTCTTAATTGGATAAGTTATTTGGCTAAGTTATAAAGTTTGTTTAATTGGTTTGAATGTTAGTAATTAGTTTTTTAAAAAAATTACTGCATTTTATGAGTACAACTTGAGGGGTTGTAACATAATTGTCTTTAAAAAACCTCTAAATTTTCATGTAATTTTCCTAATATATTCTCAAGTTCATGAAAATACTATAAGTTATTCTCAAATTATTAAAAATCTCCCATGTTGTCAAAATCATTTCATTTTAGCAAGTCATATTAATCATCCCCAACAAAAAATGTATACCCCTTTTACATCCTACACATACCATCACCTATGTTACTTCTTCACATCCCAAAGTGGATATCATGATGCATACCCTTAACATTATGTAAATTCAAATAAAAAATCATTATAACAAAAAACCTAAAAGGGTTATTATACATACGGAAAATGACATGCTAAGTTTGTGTGCTTGACCTCTTGAGCCCAGGCCAAGATGACCAAAGAAAAAATGAAATGATAATCAAGGTATTGATCTGGTTGGTTTTGTTGAGGTGATTGAGGTGGTTAAATGGGCTAAGTTGGAAGGGATAAAAGTGAAGGTTGATTTAGACAAAATACCTGTAAAAAAATTTTAGGCAGTGGATGGTAATGGATGTTCATGTATATACTAAAATAAATCAATTACATCAAAGTGCTTATTGAGGATAGTAAATTGTGGGGTGATTAGGTCCCAAGAATATTCTAAATCTAGGAGAACTAGGTAGCATAATTTTTGGTCTATGTTAATTTCTCTAAATGGGTTGAAGTAAGGTTGGATTACTCTATGTATTTAATTGGCTCTATCAGCTAGGGTTTAAAATTTGTGAATTTGACACTTGGTTGAGACCTAAAAAGAGGAAAAGGAAGTAAAAGGTAGGAGAAGACCAAGTTTGAGTATATATATGCTTATGGAGGTCCTTATATTGTCATTAGATATCAATCATTATTTTACCGTATAAAATTTTGGTGTGTAGATATTTCCCCCTCAAGAATGTACCTTGCTATGATTTGGTGAGGACGTTTCACCCAAGTAATGACATATTGAAAAGGAAAATGAGAGTTAGATAACTTAACAAGCACTTACTTGCATGGTGTAATAAAGCCAACTAAGACATTTTTATGACTTGTAAGTGAAATACAGGAATCGGTTGTAATTTTACAATGAAAGCATAAAATGTACTAATCAATTAAAACATGGGCATAAATTACTCACCATTCATTAGGGGGTGAAAATTCTACTTGAATCATCTTGTTGGGGATTGAGCTGGGTGACATTTCAATAGATGTCAATCTGTAAATATAAAACACAAAAACATGTTTTTCAATAAAATTATGGAAAATAAAAAATTAAAATTTTTAGCATCCGATTTGTTTGATGTTAGTTTAGGCCTAAAAAGCTCGCAAATTTTTCCAACATATTCAAAAAATACAACTTGTAATGGAAACTTTGAAAAAAAAATAAAACATTTAAAAATAAAACAATAAAACAACTGAACTATAAATTTAAAAATGTTTTCACTTTGGAAATAATTTGAGCATTGTGATCTTATTGAATTTGAGTTATATATTTCTTGTGACATAATTATGCGTGAGTAAATTCAATTCAAATATTATGAGGAGAAGATGGTAGGAGTACCAACAGTAATAAGTGAAGATTTTAAGGGGTTGTCAAAGAAAGTTTGTGGCTACTTATGTTGGGGATATGGGGATAAAAAAAAATCACTGGGCATAAGCTCTTGCTTTCCTATGGCATTGAAAATTAGTCAAACAACTTGGAGTTCAACTCCTCATCGTAGAGGGGGATTCATTGAATACAGTGAATTGTCTTTCTAAAAATATATAGTTAGTTGGACCATCAAACAGGTGGTGGATGAGGCTATTTCAATCATAGATTATAGGCAAAAAGTGGTCATTCAACATGTATATTGAGAAGGCAACAAGGTTTTTTGACTAGTTCGCTAACATGGGTGTTAGCTCTTCAAGTTTGTCTTGTTGGACTAAGAGATAAGATTTACCTCAAGAAATTGGTCAGAAGATTAATGAGGAAATGGTTTTTAATGATAAAAATATTTGATTGTGCAGGGTTCTTACCCACTTATTTTATAAAGTTCATTGGAACTTTATGGCTCTGTTTATTTGGTTAGCTTTATTCTTTGTTAAGTTTGCTTCTTTTGTCCTCTCTAATGTTCCTAAGGAGAAGCTTCTAGATACGTGGAGTAAAATATAGAGTTGGATTTACCATTTTGATGGGTTTGAGTGGGTTGCCTCAATTCATTTTAGGTGAACTATCTTTTGGATTTTGGAGAGCCCTATAATCCCCTATTTCAAAGTGAAGGGATGCAGTCATACCAGCTTTTTCCCCATGGGGCTATGTAATAGGATTGAACCCAAAATGCTTCAGAAGGTTAAAAATAATGAGGAAGTTTGAGATGTTCTTCAAATAGGGGGGATTGGTGAGTTTCATGAAAATAATTGAAGGCCATGATAGACATGTTTCGACCTTAATCATAGAATCATGCAATAATAGAACCTTGAACATCAATGGCATTTTGTTGGAGGTGTCTAAAGAGCTAATAACACACATCACTAGTTTGGAGTTGGAGGTGACTAAAGTTTATAAAATAGGTAGGCTTCAAGAAAGAGAAAAATAGTTTCTTGCTAGAAGGAGAAACATTAGAGGTTTTGCATAATGGGTTTGACTATAAATCCTTGTTGAGACATTTTAGAGATGTGGCTTACTATTTTATGCAGTACATTACTCTCGAAGATATGTCCAACATTGTTTAGTGGTCTTTACTTATTTTTTTAAATTAATTCAGGCATGCCATATCCCTGAGTATCCCATTTTATATTTTTATTTCTATGGAGTCTTCCATTAAAAAAATTAAAAAAGGGTAAATATTCAGTCCCTAGGCATAAGGATTGCTCTTTCTTATTCATAAGTATTTCAAGGAGATGAACCAAATTACCACTAAAATTCCAAATAAAATTAACACTAAAATTCCAAATTCACAAAAAAAATAAAGATGATGGGAGGCATGTTGATGTTATTAAAGTGAAGAAAAACTTGATTAAATATTCATGAAATAATTCTCTAAAGGACAAAGAACACAATATTACCAAGAATATTTTGAAACCTCAAGATATTGGAATTAAGACTCATTTGAGAAGTGTTGCCAAGGAGCCACCTAATCCAAGTAAGAAACCTGCTAACACTGAAAAATAGGGCAATCAACTAGGAATTCTATTTTGGTTGAGAAAGAGATTGTTGGCAAAGAAGACACCAACACTCAAAAGGGGTTGGAAAGGTAAAACATTGTTGCTTATACTAAGAAAATAGACTCAGTTAATAGGAAATTAAGGGATGGTCCCAAGAAGAAAGAGGGGGAATTTTCATTTAGTTAGGCTCATGACTCGAATAAAAATTTCAATATTTTGGTTGATTCTTTGAAAGGAAAATAATGTACTGATAAGATTGAGGAAGAACTCAATTTACAAAAGTCTATAATGAGATGGTTCATAAGGAAGATGTCTAATCTTAAAGGTAAATAAAAAAAATTAGTAGGATAATGAAAGATTGGCATAAAATGATCCTGACAATGATCTCAATCTATAAATTCAAGGGCTTAGAGAGAGGGTTAGTATTCTTAAAAATGAAAATGATAAAATTAAAAACAAGATCAGTTTCCTAGTTAATTGCAGTAAGGTGACAATGTATGAAGGGATCCAGAATGTGGAAAATTTATGAGTTCATATGGGGGTACTATGTGATGCAAAGTCATCTTCTAATGGCAAAGGTAAACACATTCAATGTAGTGAATGTTTCAAATATATTGATAAGGAAAATCTTATCCTTCAAATTGACTCAAATCTTAAATGTATGAAGGGTTGTTGGGAAGATGTTGTTGGCAACCTAGATATGCAATAGGCTTTGGGTTATCTTTTAGTTGCCCTTTGCTTCTGACATTTCTCTTACTACTTTTGGGATGTATTTTAACATTTTTGTAGTTGCCTTTGTCTCTATTTTGTTTTGTTTCTCTTGAGGACTTGGTGGGTCCTTTGTTCTCTTTTTGTTTGTATTTCTTCTACAATTTGGGGACCCTAGTCAAACACCCTCTCGGCGCCCCCCCCCCCCCCCCCCCCCCCCCGGCGCCTTAATAAAAAACAAGTGAGGTGCAGGAACATGTTAATTTTCTCAATTTTTCTTCCTAAGAACCTAAATATGCAATCTAGTTTTACTATCTCTTTTCTTCATTTTTTAGTATTTATTTAAGATAATGTATTATAACCTTATATGTCATAATTAATTTGTATTGTTTAAATTTTATAAAAAAATAATTTATATTTTTAATAATAAAAATAGATATAAATTAAATTAATAATATTCATTTAAAATTATTTTTTAAATTATTAAATTTAACTTAACATGACTATTATTGATTTTTTTAATTTTTTGATAGAAACCCTACTTTTACACGAACTAGGTGTACAAAATGCTTCTTTGGTTTAGTGTCAAATACTGAGGGGTATCCATTTCACCAAATTCACCTAGATCACGATCCCGACCTTATCTATTTTTAATATCTCTTGAGAGTTTTACTTTGATGGATAGCTAGGTAATACTTTTTACACCATCATCTTTATCATTAGACTACAATCTACTTAATATTATAGAATTTTTTAATAACATAAGATATATCATTTGAGTTATTGAATATTAATCGATAGATTAAAATAATTTATTAACTATTAATGATCAATTTCATTGTATATCATTTATTTTCAATTGTTTAATAAAATTACATTTCTTTTATTTTCAATTCTTTAATAATAAAAGAGTTGTCAAATCATTCTAACAATAATAATTTAAAGTATATGTTATTGAAAATAATGAAAATAACAATGTCAAATAAAATAAACATATCATTTAAAATTTTAATATTTTAATTAAAATAATAAAAATTCAATCACAATCAAACTCGTAATTAAAAAAATTAACCTTTACAAAAATAAAAAGAGATTTTTTCTAGAAGAAACTATCTATTTTTTAACATCGACAAGTTTTGGATCCACTACTATGATCCTTCATCAAGAAATAAATTTATGTGATAACAACAGTATCTTGCATCTTAAAAATCGAAAGAAAATAGTTGTAAAAAAGTTGTCAAATAGAAACAATATAACCTTTATAGTAAGTTACTAAAAACAAAATAGAGATAAGATAATTAAAATAATAATAGTATATTAATTAATTAATATAATAATAAAATAATAATAATAGATAATATTAATTAATTAATTGACTATTATTATCTTAATTGTCTTATCTCTATTTTATTTTCAATAACTTATTGTAAAGGCTATATTGTTTCTATTTGACAACTTTTTTACAACAGTTAGATTCTTTTGGTTTTTAGGATGCAAGACACTGTTGTTCTCACATAAATTTATTCTCTGATGAAAACTCATAATAGTGGATACGAAACACATCAATATTCAAAAATAGATGCAATTTTTTTCAAGAATATTTTTTTGTTATTTTATGGACTGTAAAAACAATAGTAAAAAACAACATTTTTTAAATTAAGTTATAATTCTTACTTCTACATACCTAAGTAATTTAAAATCATATAAGTTTCAAAGTACAATTAATTTTGAATAAATACTACTTTGTCTTTACAAAATTAGAAACTACATTTGTAACACTATCCTTTTTTGTATTATCTTTTACTCTTTTATTTATTATTATTTTTTTTTTTCTTATATATTTTTTTAATCATCATATTCTTATTATATTAAGAAATATAATTATAATAATAAATATAATATGGGAGGAATAAATATAATAGTATGAAATATTAATATAAATATTTAATTTTAAATTTGATATTTATTTAATTACTATATAATATATGTTTTATTTGAAGAAGATTAAAAAAAAGTATATAATAGAATTTGGAGCTCTTTTTTCTTAAAAATATTTTAAGTTCAATACAATAATACGACTAAATTAAAACCAACTATCATCAATTAAATATTTTTAAAAAATAAAATAAAATCATTAATTAATATAAAACTATTTAATAAATAATTAATTAATGTAAAACTATTTAATAAATAAAATTATATAACAAATTTACCTTAAAGTTATTTATAATATTTATACTAGTTTAATTTTATAGCATTAAAATTAAAATTAAATAACATAAAATGTGCTCTAAATAAATATAATGTTTTCTTAGACCTTACTCTCTAGTTAACATTTACACTAAACTCATATATCTCTAGTTAACATTTACACTATACTTAGTGTAAATGCTTGTTTTCTATCTTCCTTTTTCTTTCTTATCTATCTCATTTTTTATTATAGAAAACAATAAGGATTCCATGTTCAAACTACAATGTTCAATTTATCTTTAGTTAAAGAACTTATAATTGAAGATATTTCCACCTTTCCTTTTTCTTTCTCATCTTTTTCATTAAGAAAAATAATAAAAATTTCATGTTAAAATTAAAATAATAAAAAAATTATATTAAAGGACTTAAAATTGAAGATATTAAGTTTTAAAAGTACAATGATGTTTTAACTTGAATATTACCAAAGTACACACAATTTGTGTCAAGTTAATGGTTGTTTGGATAGATTTATTTTTAAAATGAATTATACAATACTTTAAAATTAACTTATAATATACTACAATATATAAATTTATACATCTAGTATATTTCATGGTAAATCAATGTTGGAGATAGAAGGCACCTAAAAAACTTAATATTGTTATGCAAAAAATATTCACAAATATCATTTTTAAAAGGTTTTACAATTTCTACCAAATCATTAATATTAATGAATATGAGAAGAATTATCTATAGAATTAAATTGTTCATAAGTTATAATATTATAACATTCTAATAATGTTAGTAAAGATATAATTTACTTCTTTAAGATGGAATTAAGTTGTTTACATTTAATAACATTATAACACTTCAATAATGTTGGTAAGAATATACTTTAACTCTTTAAAAGATCTAATATTACAAGAAAAAAATTATTCACAAAATCGTAAGTATATAAAAATCATTTTCAAGAGTTTTTATATTTTTAATTAAATTATTAACATAAAAGAATAAGAGGAGAATCACCCATAAAATTAAGTTTTTCTTAGATAAAATATTATCAAACTTTAATAATGCTAATAAAAATAAGCTTTATCTCCTTGAAATTATAGGTGTTAGTCCTTTAACTTATCATTTTTGCAAGGGTTTTTTTGGTACTAATCTTCAATCTTTAATAGAGGGAAAACTAAAAACCTTAAAAATGTGTACATAGTTTCATCTTTATTTTTCACCTATCAAAATCTATCAATAAATAACAACTTTTTTCAACATTCAACTACTTAAATACGATTTATGATGAATATATAATATATAAAGTTTAACACAATCCTTGTTTCTATTATCTTTTACCCTTCTATCTATATATTGTTTCCTTTTCACTTTTTTGTTGTTTTCATTTTTATTTTTATTTTTTTTAATTTTGAGTATATTAAAAGGCATAATTATAATATATAGAATAAGAGGAGTAAGTTTAATAGTGTGAGATGTTAATAGAAATGGTTAATATTAAATTTGATATTTATTTGACTATCATAAAATAGTTTTTATTATTTAGAGAAGGGGATTGAAAAATCATGATATTTTGGACATACGGTAGAATATAGAGCCTTTTTTCTAAAAATAATTTTCGAACTCAATACATTAGTATAACTAGATTAAAGCCATCTAACACCAATCAAATCCTTTTAAAGGAAAATTGATAAAAATCGTTGCTCAATATAAAACTATTTAATAAAAAAACTTAATAAAATTATTAATCAATGAAAAACTATTTAATAAATAAAGTTATGTGACAAATCTAAGAAAAACACCTCAAAATTGATAAAACTCGATATTTATTAGAAAAATATATGTAAAATATGTATACTAGTCTAATCTCATCTAATTAAAATTACACGACATAAAATATACTCTAGGTAGATATAAGGTCTCATTAGACCTTCCTCTTTGTCCTTCTCATATTTTTTATATATTTTAATGAGCTTAGTGTAAATCCTTATTTTATATCTTTCCTTTATCTCTCTCACCTCTCTCCTTTTGTATTAGTGCAAACAATAAGGATTCCATGTTAAAATGTCAATGTTCAATTTTTATTTAGTTAAAGGACTTAAAATTGAGGATTTTAGGTTTAAAGATTTTCATGACATTTTTATTGAGTGCCACCACGAGTAGACTCTATGTGTGTATGTAATCTAAAAATAATTGATTAGATCTCAAGTATTTTATGCCAAGTTCATGGTTGCTTAGGTAGACTTCTTCCAAACATTAGTCATATATGACCATAAGATTAACTTATAATGTTCTAAGATCTATAAATCTTATTCACCCATGTCTCATGATAAATATTTAATGTTAGAGATAGGAGGTACTTATAAGACTCGATATTGTAAGGAAAAAATTATTTACAAAAACATAGGTATATAAATATCATTTCTAATAGCTTTTATAGTTTTTATTAAACCCTTAATATGAAGGAATATGGAAAAAATCGTCCATAGAATTAAGTTGTTCATATGTTAATAATATTATAAAGTTTTAATAATGTTACTAAAAATATACTTTACCTTCTTGAAGTAGAAATTAAATTGTTCATATGTAATAACATCATAGCACTTCAATAATGTTAGTGAAAATATACTTTACTTCTTCAAAGGACCCAATATTGCAAGGCAAAAATTATTCACAAAACAAAATTATAAATATATAAAGAGCATTTTTAAATGTATTTATAGTTTCCACTAAATCATTATTTAAAAAAAAAAATGGGAAGAATCATTTATAAAATTAAGTTGTTTATATAAGTAATAACTTTAATAACACTTAGTAAGAATAAACTTTACTTCTTTAAAATTATAAAGGTCCATTTTTAATTTTTAATTTTTGTAAGGGTCTTTCTCTAGTAATATTCAAACCTTAGTTATTTCAGGATTTATAAATAAAGAAGAGGCTAGATCAACCACTTTATTTTTCTTATAGAATATACATTTGTTATTATTATTTAAAAAATATTGATTTTAATTATTATTTTTTAATTAAATTAAAAGTTTTATTTTCAATTATAAGTAAAAAAATTTAAATCATTTTTAAAAAAATTATGTCCCACCTAAATTGCGATAATTAATAATAATCATTCATTATTTACAATTATTAGTAAACAAAAACAAAAACCTTAAAAATATACTCATATTTTCATCGATATTTTTCACATATTGAAAATTGTCAATAAATAACAACTTTTATCAATATTCAACTACTTAAATATGAATTACAATAAAAATGTGATCTATAACAATCATATGATCATACCAAAATTTAAAAGCTTGTGCCAAATTATTAGAGAGATCTGCAAGCCATGAGACTCCATAAGGCAATTCTATGATGTCATTATGACATATGCCATAACCCTAACTACACCAAAATTTCCTCTCACCATTCCATACGTGTTCAACTTCGAACCAATGTGAAAAGAGGAATCATTTTCACTTTGTTTTCTCTTAAACATCCCTATCATGGAGTTTTTTTATTGGATATAAACCAAGCACTTCCTCCTCCTTTTTTTCATATTTTAAAATATATAATACAGATAGCGATCATTTGCAAATAAAATATAGATAGCAATTTCTAGTTCTATGAAAATATTGTCGGTACTTTTCAAAGGAATGAGACAAGGCAGATCATCCATTAGAAAGATGGATTCATGTCATCCAAACTTTTATTTTTTTTAATCGCATGGGAAAACAAACGGCTTAAAAGCACTCTTGCCGAAAGACCTAGGGTTATGTTGTGTTAATAGAAGGTCAATTTTATAGAGTTAATTTGTAAAAGAAGATGTGAATGCATGTGGATTATCATTATTGAGCCTAAATAAGTACACTTCTCTTTATGTATTTTATTCCACGGGTTTTTAATTGGCATTTAATTGGTTCACATGGGAATGGCTTACCTTGTTTGCTCAGTTTACAACTACTCGAAATCTCTAAAACATGTTTTCTAGTTCTATAGTTATACCTAGACAACCTGGATTTGGATTCACACCCTTTTCAAATCTTTCCATTCAAAAAATGTTTATCTGGAACGTGGTGCTTTTAGGGGAATCAATGACGATTCCTGTAAAATTCACACAAATTTAACATACTTTTTGAGCTCAGATTATTTTTCAATGATAGAAAAATCCGAATGATGTTATTTTTTCTCATGCTTCTCTTGAAGAATGTTTCCCTATTTCTAACAGGGTTAATGTTATATCTAATGTAATGCTTTGGATATAGGTTCAAGCAAAGAAAGTTCGTCTAGTGGTGGAATACGTCTAGAGTTTATTGGATCATTGGAGGACTACCTTGTGTGTAGTTAGTCGGGTCCCTCTTGACCCTCCTTGCAATCGATCACTCCCACATGACCATGTATTTAGACAATGGGGTAGAACCCATTCCCTGACTAGACATCACAATGGCTCCCTTCAGTAGCATTTTCCAACATTACTTGTGAATCTTGTTGTTGGTGGTGGTTCTAGGTGGTTAGTACCCCATAACAAAAGTCCTCTCTACTCGCACTTGCCATTTCTTCTTCTAAATAGGGGGCCTTTGAGGACAAAGATAGAAAATAGATAATGATGGTTGGGAGCCCATCCTTGATACGATATACCTACCTATTGAGAGCCGTTGAGAAAATTAGGCAAACAAACCAGATGATTCGCCACCTCCTCTACCACTACTCAATTGTTCCAATTGGTTAATGTTCTTGTTTTGTTGTTACCTTTATATGGCCCTTGTTAACTAAGTTTGCATTTTTTTTTAATTGAAATATTTATTTAGCTAGCTTGTTAGATGTTTCTTTGACTTTAGTCGATGTGACTGCCATGGGGTGTAATTTATCTATTTAATTTTTTTGCACAAATAACTTTATAATATAGTGTTTTATAAATATATGAGGATAAGCTTTTCAAACAAAAATCATATTTTATTATGCAATTTTTTAAAATAGGTTACATAGTATGTTTCGACGTGTTTATTACATATTTTATTTGAGAAAAATTCTTATAATATGAACTATGAAAGCCTCATATTTTTAATACAAAAATAGATTATATATTTAATAACAAACCCACTAATTAATAAGTAATATTTTAATTCAAATTGTTGTAGTTTAATTAATAAAAATGATATATTATGATCTCATCTACTAAAATACAAATCTTTAGAAACATTTAAATATTTAATAATTAGATTCAATTCTTAGATAATGAACTTTATATTCATTGATTATTAATTAAAAAAACTTTAATTTTAATATATACTTACTCAATTTACTATAATCTACTTTTTTATAATTATAATATATTATATATAATAATTTAATATTCAAAGTCACAAATGTTGATCTCTATTGTTTTCAATTATAAAGAATAACACTTTAAATCAATTTGGAAGCCATTGATTATGAAATCCATTTCCCGAGAGCGTCATTAAACATGCTCTTTTGAAGTCCTTATTTTATGTAAAGAGTGATGAAGTCATTTAAAATCTAAGATTAGGTCATTTATAACTTTTAAAATATTATTTTATAAAAACACATTAAAGGAGTTATATGGTTACATGACTCGTTAGTTGGGAGGCTTTGCAATGCATCTTCTTAGTGCATGTTCACACACTAAGAGTGATGAAGTCATTTAAAATCTAAGATTAGGTCATTTATAACTTTTAAAATATTATTTTGGAAAAACACATTAAAGAAGCTATATGGTTACATGACTTGTTGGTTGGGAGGCTTTGCAATGCATCTTCTTAGTGCATGTTCACACACTTGACTCAAAAGATTAATTAAGGTGGCCATATGATTAAAGAGGGATAACATTTTTGTTGAGGGGGTCAAAGTTTTAGTATGGTATTATTAGCAATTGTTTTCATGGTGTAAGAAAAATCGGAGGTTAAATAAAAGTAGTTTATATTTGATTTATTGTAATGATAAAGTAATTTTATTTTATTTTGTTAAGTATTTATATTTGTTCTTTATTATTTTGTAAATTTTTTTGGTTTTAATTTACGTAATTTAGTTATTATTTTTTTGTTACGAAGATGGAGGACGATCATAATTTGGCAAGCATAGTCACATACTTTTAACCGCAAAATAACTATTAACAACAACACGATGTGGTTGTCACTATCTACCAAATATTTGCATCTACAAAACTGACCTTTTCTGATATCACCTCTCTGAAAACTATAAATGCACCAAAATGCAGATCCCCAATATCGTGAGATGGATCTTTGACGTTGGCACCCCAATAAAAATGCCTCCAAAATAAATCACCTTCTCCGGACTCGATAAAATTGAAAAACATCAAACTTTTATATAAAAATCTATAAAAAGACACTGACAAAATTGAAAAACATTAAACTTCTATATAAAAATCCATGGATATGCGGATTTTAAATGTATTAAATCATAATCTACAATTTCATAGAATGTATAAAATTTACTAGTTCTTCAAAATATAAAATATAAATTATTCTATTTAATTTTTTAATTAATAATAGAAGAAAAATAATTATTTTTAAGATATATAAGTTTTATATTAAAATGTATATTAATAAATTAATTAATTAATTTTTTTTAACAATATTTAAACATTTATAAAATGTCATTATTCTTTTTAATTTGATGGATGGCCTTAAACTCTACGGAAAAAAATTATATTGGTATCCATTCAACATAGTTTCAATGTTATAAAAAGTCATATTTAAGGAGGAGACACCAAAGACTAAATGATAATTTAGTTTAATCTTTTTTTTTCAATCCTTAAATTTTAAAAACTTTTAAATGAAAAATTTAAAACGTATGTTTGTAAAGGTATGATATGATTGATAAACAATAATTATAAAATTTTCCTAAAAAAAAATCTATTTGTGTGGCCTCGTAAGTATTATGCACTTCTTCATCACTTTGATTACATTACTAGTATTTCTTTAAAAATAAATATATTTCATCTTTCCATATAAAACCTTTCATTTTTTATTTTGTTTAAATGATACTTTATTTTATTTTTTGTATTGATAATATGCATTAAATACAACAATAGTTAAATGGTCAAGAGTGCAACCAAAGACACAATATAAACAATAATACATGGCTGGCAACAAAAACAAATATACAAAAACATAATTCAATAGTTCCAAATAGTAACATAATGCTGGCAGCCTTAAAAACTATAGAAATATAACAGCCATCAGCCATTATACAACATATTTTCAATCCATGGCAAGCCTATATTTGCTTGTTACCCAATAACTGCTTCATTTCAAGTTTGATTTGCTGAATCTAGAATGCTAACACTATGTTCTTCTCCAAATCTCCTTGAAGCTGAGAAAAAAGAGAAACAATATTAAGAAAAACTTCAAAATAAATCTTTAAAATTCCTATTGTCTGATGAAAAGAAGATTTAGAGAACGCTCCCAAACATCTATTCTTCCATATTTGTAATAAAATAACCTGTCTAACTGTATCCTTGATAAAAAAATTATTCATGCTTATCCCCAAAAGTGTTTCTTTCCAGTTCAGCTGATGAGTAAATATAGTAGGCAGATTAATGAAAATGGTCTTCCATTATTTTTTTGCATAAACACAGTCCCAAAAAACATGCTTTAAGTCCCCTCTTGAATGGAAAAATGGGCAAATGATGGGTTGGATCACAATGCCTTTCAATCTATCTCCTATAGGTAATTTATAATATAAAATTTTCTAGGCCATGATTTGTGCATCAACACCAGCTTTAGATTTCCAAATTTGAGCACTCAAATTAGACCAAAGTCTTTCACTAATTTAACATTTCCATTTGAGATTCAAGTGAGGACTTAAAGGAACATTGGGCAGGAGCTGATTATAAATTTTCTTCAAATGAAAAGCATTGAAATGATAATGATCTAACCATCTCCAATCTCTCAAAAAACTACATGGAATAGGGGTGCACATTTTCATGGACAGCGCCTCTGAAACTAGAGACTACACAAAGATAATAAACTATTTAGCTTGGTTATTTAATCTAAACTATCCTTGAAGAATATGCCAAGGAGACCATGTTAACAAAGAAAAATCCCATAGATCGCCAAACTGTCGCACACCCTTTTTAAACAAATAATGAGCCTGCTTATGGAAAGTAATGGCAATATGCTTACCTTGATATTGAATGAGTCTATTCCACCATATAGAGGAGGAAGTAAAACTGAAACCATGTTGTAGAGATGCTTCTCTCCATTTTAAAAATTGGCAAACCTGTTGTCGGGCTTTCCAAATGGATTACAGGTGAGTTGAAGCTCAAATTTTGAAAAAAGGAGCAAGGAGAATCTTATCCCACCAATTAATAGCTTTCCATTTACCATGAACAGAAGTAGAATTGATTTTATGTTAGACCAATATATTCCAAGGTGCATCACCTTGACTGGCTCTGATGATCCATTTAGCTACTAAACAAATCCCTTGTGTTTTGGGATCAATAATTACTAGACCACCTTTATTCTTTAATTATATGCAGTTTGTCCAGGAAGTGTACTTAAACCTAGCCTCACCTCCCCATATAGTCCAAAGAAATTGTCTAATAATTCTATTCAAGTCTTCATAGCCTTTAGCGGAGGGCATCCAACAAGAGGAATAATAAACATGTGCAACAATGAAGATTTTATTAACAATTTGGATTCTCCTAGTCAATGAAAGAAACTTGTTGCCCCAATTAAATTTTTTGATTTTAACTCTGTTAATAAACCATTTCCACATATCTGACAAGGAGACTCCTATTCCAAATCATATACCAAGGTACCTGGTAATCTCCCCATGTTTTATTTGATTCCACTCAGTAGGTATCCAATGTGGTATAGGCCTAGAATGGGTCATCACAAACTCAATTTTGTTATGAGCCAACTGTGATCCCAACACTAAACAGTATAAATTTAATATATCCAAGGTCTTAATAATTTTTGATTCAAAATTTTGAAGAAAAAGCATACTGTCATCAACAAAATGAGAATTAATAACAGTCCCATTCCTAGGGATTGAAATCCCTGTTATAATCTGCAGTTGATTGGCTTTATGTAAAAAGTACCCTATAGCATCCGTAGTAAGAACATATAAGAAAGGAGATAAAGGACATCCTTGTCTAATGGATCACTGAAGAGAAAATGAATTAGTAATAGAATCGTTGACTAAAATTTGAGCACTTGCATCATTAAATAGCATTTGAACATGTGATCTAGCCCAAACCCAACTATTGAGGCATTTTAAGAATAAATCTCCATAGAATTCTATCATAAGCCTTATCAAAATATAGCTTAATCAATAAAATGTCTTGTCTTGATTGTTGGTCCCATTCACAAGTTTCCCAGGCTAAGAGAAGATTATCCAAAATATATCATCCTCTAAGAAAACTAGTTTGCTCTACCCTAACAATATCTTGCATGACAGTTTGATCCGAGGGGCCAGTGCTTTAGTTATGATCTTATAGGAAGTATTAAGTAAATTAATCGGTCTCTAACCAAAAATAGTGTCTTCATTTTTCCATTTAGGTAGGAATTTAATTAAGCCTCTATTAATGTTAGGACCCAATGAACCTTTCTCAAGAGCTTCTAGATATAGAAAATAAAAAACATCCTTAATATGAGGCCACATGGCTTGATAGAATTCAACCAGAAGCCCATCAATACCTGGACTCTTATTATGGGTCATTGAAAAGTGTGCCTATTCTATTTCCTCTAATGATAAAGTTTGATCCAAGTACTGACTGTAATCTTGATCAATTCTCTTAGGAATATGCTCTTTAACAATTTTTTCCAAAAATGACTGAAACTCTTCCCCATGTTCTTCCTTAAAAAGATTTGTATAATTTTTTTGAAAAAGTATGCTAATTTCAAATGTTTTCATGTGAAAGGTGCCAAGGTCATCCATAATCGCATAGATTCTCTCTTTTTTGTGTTTGTAATTAAGATAATTCAAAAAATATTTAGAACCTCTATTCCCCTCCTTTATCTAATGAAGTCTAGCATGGATTTTAGCTCCTTGCCCTCTATAGTTATCTATTTTATGAAGTTGTGTCTCAATATAAGCAATTTATGTTTGTAGCCTCATGTTGTTTAGATCAAGGTTTAGCCTTTTTTGTGCTTGATCTAATTTACCTTGAGATTTTTCTCTCCTTATGCACTGCCAAGCCATTCTCTTGCCAAAAGAATGAAAAAAGGTAATACATTGAGAAATCACTTCACCCCACCATTTTATCCATGATTCACCTTCGTGAGGCTTTGAAATAGAATTTTAAATCCCCACTAAGGTTGTCATACAATTAGGCCTCTTCAAGTGAGAGATATTAAGTTTAAAAGGTAGAGGATAAGTGGAGTTATTTTGGGATGGTGAAACAGTACAAAAAATGGGAAATGATCTGATAAAGTAGTCAAATAATCCACCAATACGCAAACCCCAGAGGCATCATTAGCCAATGGGAGATTGGGAGATATATAAAATCTATCCAATATACTTAAATTTTTGTCCACCCCAGTTCTGTAGTTAGACCAAGTGAACCAATTATTGACCTGACTAGATGCTTTGTCTTCAACTAGATCAACGACCCTAAGAGAATTTTGATAGAACAACCAGTTGTTAAATTCATCATAACTAAGTTTATAAGGGTTGTACCATCTTTGATCATTATAATGTTCAACCATATTAAAATCACCACCAAGAATCCAATCAACATTAGGAAGAAAGTTAGACATCCAATTCCAAAGCTCTACCCGTTCTTTGATATCATTAAAAGCATAGATAGAGAAAAAACCAATAGGTTGTCCATTGATAATGGAGAGGGACCACACACAATTGTGAGAGGGGTCCTCTCCCTTATCAATGATATATTTTGACATCCATGGAGAAAAACCCAAAACTGAACCTCCTCTCCCATCTTTATGAGATGTATGAAAAAAAGTAGCCTCTTTCCATACATGAAATAAAGATGCTTTTAGATTATTATTACCAATTTTAACTTCCTGTAGGAATAAAATACCTAGTTTCCATTTCAAAACTACATATTTAACTATAAAATTTATGTGAGGGAGCGTAATCCCTCTTACATTCCAAGAAAGTAGTTTGTAATTAATGATATAAGTTCAGCAGTATTGTCTTCTTGTGGTAACACACAAACTATTGGCTAATACAACTGATTGTTCATCTTCAATGAATTTAGAGGGTGAAACGAAAGGTGATCTAGACCGCTGACTAGAGGGTGTTGGAAGAGAAACATGGTCTGTATTAGGAAAAGTAACCAATTTCAGAGAAGTAGGTGGAGAACCTTCTCGAGAAGGAAAACGATGAGAATGAGAGAAAGAACTAGAGGGTTCTTTTCTCTTTCTCACCATTATCCATCCATCTGACATGACAACATCCTTAAAGGAAGGTGCAGGTATTTCATGGGTATTGTCACTAATATGTGGATTATCTATGAGTGAATTAAGTGTTGAAGTGGGGGAGAAGGAGGGGAAACAACATGAGGATGGGAGGTTGAGATATAATTTGGTTAGATAGAGTAGAGTATGGGATAACTTGCATATTTTTACTTTTCTTGAAAGGACAATCTTGGATCAAATGGCCTTCCTTTCAACAAAATAAACAAGCATTCAATTTATTTAAATAAACTAGTAGTTGGCTCAAATCAAACCCTAGACCAATCAATTTGATAGACTCAGGTAGTGCTTTATCCAAATCCACTTCCATGCACACCCTTGAATGCACCCTTAGACTTGAAAAGTTATCACTATTGTGTTTACACCAGATGACTCTGCCTAGCTATGACATAATATCCCTCAGGAAAGGTCTGAAGGCTAGATTCAAATAGGGTAATTCAATCCACATTGGATAACAAGAACGGGATGGACCTTCAGGATGAAAGTCAAAACTCCAGGCCTGTAAATAAAAAATTTGTCCATAAATCACCCAAGTACCATATTACAAGACTACTTGGGCATGTTAAACTTATTTAAACATACAGGATACATAACCTTTGCCCAATCCCCTTAGGGTTTCAATCTCCCATCCTTTGTTTTCCCAATTTAATCTAGCCCATTTATAAAAATTTGATTCAGACAGAATGCCTCTAAGGAAGAATAAAATAACAATTCTATTTTGGCTTTCATGTATTACATCAACAATGTCATCTAGGAGCAGGAATTGTAGAGATTTACCTATCTCTTTCACATCCATCTCTTGATCTTCATTGGCATGTGACTCATTCTTTCCTTCTGCGTTCGTATCAATAGGGCATTCCACATCAACAAGCAATTTCAAACTAGAAACATCTTCATGTTGGCTTGTGTCTTTCGTAATGCCTGTGGAAATATTACTAGGATCATCTCCAACCTGTCTTGGCACTGCCTTTAGCCTCATTGCCCTCTGTTGTTTGTCAATTCCTCGGCTAGCGTTAGGGTTCATTGTACATTCCAAAATGTTCCCAACTTCTTTAGTTCTTGACTACTGATACTTTATTTTAAATATTCTAGTTTTTATTTTTTTGTTAATCTTTAAGATTTTCTCTGTATCACTTTACATTGAAAACTAGAAACTTCGAAACACCGTCCAACTTTGAGCATTGGGTCACTTAGCAAAAGACAAAATTTATGTAGCTAAGATACATGCCAAAGGGCGACAAAAATAAGATATCTAAAAGAATAGTGAAAAATTAGGAGAGTGTTTCCTATTAAAGTTGTATAAGCCTCCAACCTAATTAGGGAAATTGAATTTTAGTTCATGGTGGTAAATTCTTATTAATTTTGATGAATGAAGGGGTATTATATTTTAATTTAGGGTTATAATGATTTTTTTCTATTTTAATTGAGATTAGGAGTAATATTCCCTCATCTTTGAGAATTAGAGTGATTGGAAAAAAAAATTGTTGGGTAGGAATGTTTACCATCATGTAGGAATACCTTTGATTACCATTACTAATTAATTTTAAAATATACTTACGTTAAATTAGATATTATAAATATGTAAGATATAATAAATAATATTTAATTAAATATGTATGGAAATAAAGGTAATAAAAATCTCTTATCTTGTTTCTGTGTTATCATTAATTTTTTTCCTTGATTTTAATTTAGAAATACATATTCAAAAATATCATTCTTTTCATTTTAAAATTTAAATTTAATTGAAGACTAATGTTAAAATTGTACCAATAATCCTAATAAATTATCAAGACCATACAAATGACCTTAGTGAGTGACTATGACCGACAATTTAATTTATTAAATTTATTCACCTACTTTTACTCTTTCTCCTCCTCATTACCCTAATTTTATGTATTTCGACACATATTCTTCCAAAATTAACAATCCTACAATCTAAAAATAAACAAAGTAAAAATAAAGCACCACCTTCTTAGATAAAAAATTATAGTTTTGAATTAAATATATATATTCAACAAACACTTATTTGGGCATCTTTACAAAATAGAGATTTGTATTAAGATAAATTTATGATAATATAATAGGTTTGCATGACTTATGAAACTCAAATAATCAATGAAATCAATATTCACATCTCTGCAATTTATCAAGTTGGCTATGGTAACCATGCTTTTTGTGACTCATTCTTGGATTTATTTTGACATGGAAGATTACAATGTATACTTTGCATACATGGCTATATATAACTCTAAAATATGTACTCTTTACTTAGTTTATAGTGTATTATTTCATGGCCTCTACTTTAATATTGTATATATATTTTCTTTATGATTAATACCATTACTTAGTAATTAATTTTATTATTTACTTGATCAATCAGTTCTAGTTCAATTGTTGTATAATAGCTTCATGATGTCATATCATACATTCTCTTGGTTCGTCCCTCATTACCCCTTCTTAATGTCTCCATAATATACTTGTTTTGCTAGATTTTGTTAAAATCTGTGGTATATGCTTTGAAATTTTAGTTGAATATTAGTGGTTTAAATATGCAATAGTTATAACCATACCCTGTGCTTTAGTTTTCTTTTCAATGGTGGCATTTTCCCTAGGGATTATGTCAAAACACAATCTCATTATTTAGTTATTCTTTTTTTTAACATGTTATTGTAAATTGTGGTCTATTCCTTGAAATTTGGTTACAATTTAGTGATTTTAAGTTATTATGTAATGATTATAGTTATGACCCTCGATTTAATTTTCCTTGTAAGGGTGTTATGTTTTGGAGTTATGTGATTATATCTATAAACTTGGGATCATAGTTTACATGTGCCTTTGTTGAAATTAGAAATTGAGATGTCTTTTAGATATAAATGGTGGAGGGATATTTCCCTATGGAACACCTCATATATATTGTCGGCCTCAAGAGTACCATTATTGGTATGCCATAGTCCATATCAAATACACTTATTAGCCAGTTTCAAGGTTGCTAAAAATTTGACCAAACATCTTCATCCATTAAGTATTCCACATCCCTCATTTTTAAATTACATTCACCTCAGACACTTATTCCAATCAAATCCTTGATCCCCTATAAAAAATAATGGTTAACTAAAGGTAGATAAATCTCAAAAGATTCCCTTCATGACGTATTCTTATAACTTTATCACACCTCTACTATGCAGAAGAAAGATGGAACAAAGACTAGAAAATAGATTAGACAACTTGATGATATTTCAAGTTGTAGTGGGAATCTCACACTTTGGGGATCCATTATGGTGTGGAGGGAAATAATTTTTTTGAGTTGTGTAATGATGATATCCCTATTTTCCTAGCAATGAAATAAATTTGAATAATAATATGGAAATAAATATCTATGGATACAATTGGCATGACCTAGCTTTTTATACACCTAGAAAAAGAAGAGGTAGATCTGTTTAAATATTGGTTTGTTACTGAAAGTTATACTATGCTTTCCCCATATTTGTGAAAAAAAAATCTCTTATGAGAAAATTGCACACTAGGGTCCATATTGTTGTAGTTCATGAGACGACAACCTTGGAAAAACCTCAAATGTTTTTTCTCAAGTCAACAGTTGTAAAGTTTAGTTTAGAAAAGTTATATTATCAGTGGGAATAAGTATATACATGATAAACCAATACAAAGGAGATATATGCTATGTGAACCTTACATATATAAATATAAAAACAAACACGTAGATACACAAGAGTTTCATTTAGGAAAACCCTTTTAGGTACAACACCAACACAATAATTTATTGATTATAAAATAAGTTATACCATATTACAATGATAAACTAAGTCTCAAGGCTTTGTAACCTTCATAGAATAGTTTAATTTATTTTATAATGCACATAATTGACCATTTATATTCAACATTCAACAACCTTATTCCTTCCTAAGAATAATTATGCCTTTATCAGACACTCACTTTATAATGTCTACGCATTAGAGAAATATGCATTCACTAACTACTAAGCTAGTTGATAAAGTGTAATGCTTCTCAAAATCTCCATTTCAAAGACCCACCAAGACATCTCTATCACTTATTTAGTCTTAAAAATACAATCAAACAAATGTATGGAAAACTTAATATAAATTTCATTACTTGACATTTTTCATAGTTCTTTGTAGCACCTTACCCCAACTCAACCACTGCGTTCCACATCATAACCTTCCATATTATAAGGAAACTATGCAAAGCATCCTATGTAGCTTTACCATCACTCATGCATGTTGAATACCTTGTGAAAATGTCATATACAGTCTCCATTCAAGTTTTCATGACCATTTATGCTTACACAATCAACCTGCACAACATCCTGGTTAAACTATTATAACACTATGTTTTCTTATGTTGAATAGAATATCTAGATGAGAAATAAAAATACATAAGCATTCCATGGAATTTGAGATGAATTCCTCATCCTTCATTAGAATAAGAAAGGAATCGTCTGAAATGTGACAATTGACTAACTAATTTTGGGACTATGGGAGGGCAATGCCTAAATCCAAATCTATATAAGTATAGTTAGTTATGGGATAATTGAAACCTTTAGTAGCCAAAACATACACAATAGGAGAAATATGACAACATTGTATAATGAATCTAAATAGACCAAACTATATTGACTAACTCCATTAAAGGTGATACAAGTAACAACACCTTGGAAGAGTATTTTTACTATTTGAACAAATCTTGCCCCAAATTCTAAAGCCTAAAACATTGTTAGAATAAAGGGCCACTCAATTTTTTGACATGCCTTCTCAAAATTAAATTTGATGAACAATTCTTTTTGTTTTGAGAAGTGAACCCATTCCATCCCTTCACAGAGTAAAATAACATTGTCAAAGATATATCTATTATGAATAGAACTAGTTTTCTTATGGCAGATAATGAGAGGCAACAAATATATAACCCTAAGAGTAAGGGCCTTAGAAATAACCTTATATGACACATTAATAAGGGTAATTGATCTATATTTGGTGATGATATTAGGGTCTCTAGGTTTGTGTATGAACATGATGTTACGATGATTAATGAGTTTTATAAGTGAGTTAGTTTGAAAAGCCTCAATATAAATCATGTGTAGGTATGGATCAGTTGTATCCCACTGAATCTGATAAGATTCAGAGGGGAAACCATCAATACTAGGGGACTTATCAACTTTTAGTTGCTTAGGACACTCATGGATTTATTCAATGGATAAAAGGTGGTCATAAGCCACTTGTTGGCCCTTAGTGAGCTTCTAAGGAATAACTTGCTAAGATTTTAGGAGAGCATATTCATGAGCTACTACAGAATTTTAATTAGTTAAAACATCATGATAATGAGAGACAAAATCTCACAAGATATTAGGTAATTGTGTGAGATGTGATTTGACATCTCTGATAGCCTTCACCCTATCAATTATTTATCTAGAACTAAGAATGAGAAAAAAAATCTTAAAAGTCATATCTCCATTTTTTAACAAGTGCATAAAGTCTCTAACTTGGACACCAAAAGCTTGATGCGTTTCTTCAATTTTGAGCATGTGTCTACACTCATAAATTTATTTTGAAGGTCTTCATTAAATAGATACATTTCAAAGTCCTATGAAACCTTATGTATTCACAATATGATCTCTCATGGAATTTTCAATGAAACATGATCACATTTTTTTGTAGATATGAAAAAAAGAAGCAACTTGATAAATTTCATTTTCCCATAACTATATCCCTTTAAAAACTCCACAAAATATTTAAATAATGTTTCAATTTCAAATGATGTGATTCCAAGTCCATTGACACTAAAAATGGGTTAAATTAAAATAAAATTGAATTTATTTTTCTTAACTTAAGGAATGAGTCATTCAATCTCAAATTTGATAAGGTGAACATTTAAAAGAAGAGCTCCTAGAATAACACTAACAATACAATTAATTTTGGATAGTTATAAAACACATGGCATAGTCTTAACAATCAAAATCAATTAGTTGGTGTTTTATGATATATCTTCCTTTCTAATTTTATATTAAAAATTAATCTGCCTTTTTAATTTTTATTTGGTGTTGATATTATTACATTTATTTTAGCTATTTTTGTAATTTAATTTTATTATCTATTTTTCTTTATTTTTTAAATATTAATTTAAGTATTATATAATATTTAATTTTCACAATTAATTTATATTGATTATTTTTATATATATATATAAAACTAATATATTTTTTAATATACTACTTAACTTTTAATAACTTAAAGAATATTTATCATATTATTAAAAAATAATAATAATCATGTTAAATTAAATTTTATAACTTAAAAAATAATTTTAAATGCATATTATTAATTCATTTATATATATAATAATTAATGTCGGTGCAATTTCATTATATCTTTTTTATTTTCAATTATTTAATGATAAAAGAATTGTGAAGTCATTTTAATAATTTGATTAGGATAATGAGAATATCATTCTTTCCAACAAAATAAATATACTATTTAAAATAAAATCATTTTAATTAAAATATTAAAAAGTTTTATTTATTTTTCAATAATTATTTGTCACATACTTACCCTTCACCAAATAAAAAATATACAAAAATGAAATTTCCCTGACATCACACGATACTTAAATAATAAGAGGACACATGTTTGTTGTTACTTTTATATGGTCCTTATTAATCATGTTTGTATCTTTTTAGGTTGAAAAATATATTTAACTAGTTTGTTAGATTTTTTTTTTTTTTTGCTTTAATTGATGTAATTGTTATGGAGTATGATTTGTTCACTCATTTTTATTTTTATTTAAACAAATAGCTTTGTAGTATAGTGTTTTATTAATATATGGGATAAACTTTTCAAACAAAAATCATATTTTTTTATTTGATTTCTTGTTAATAAATTATAAAGTGTGATTTGACATATTGATCAATAAATATTTATATAGTGTTTTTTGAAAAACTCTCTTATTATATGAAGTATGAAAACCTTATATTTTTTTATATTAAAATTTCTTATATATTTAATAATAAATCTAATAATAAAAAAATAATACTTTAATTCAAATTGGTGTCATTTAACTAATAAAAATGATAATTTATGATGTCATTTATTGAAATACAAAATTTTAAAAACATTTGAATATATAAAAATTAGATTCAATTTTAAAGTGATGAATCTTATACTCATTAATCATTAATTGAAAAAGACTTTAATTTTAATATATACTTACTCAACTTAATGTAATCCACACCCCTTTATAATTATAATATATTAAATATAATAATTTCATATTCAAAGTCACAAATGTCAATCTCTATTATTTCCAATTATATATAATAACGCATTAAATCAATTTGGAAACTACTGACTGTGAAATCCATTTCCCAAGACCCTGTTTAAACATGCTCCTCCTCAGAGAGAAGTGATGAATTTATTTAAAATGTAAGATTAGGTCATTTACAACTACATAAATTTTAAAATATGTTTTTGTTAGGATAAATTAAAACCCAAATGTATCCCCGAATCACATACAAGAGAAACTATGAAACGAATTAATCAAATATTCTGAAATAAGCATAAACATGCACATAACAAGAGATGCTAGATTTAACATGGTTCACTCAAGATGGGCTACATCCACCAAACTTGTCCAGTATATTATTTTTGGCAATACGAGGGAGAAACAAAATCCTATAACAAACCCTGTTACAACTCTCTACCTTTTTCGCCTCCTCTCTGTGTATAATATTTCATCATCTATCACAATCATACATTTTATCCACATATCAATACATTTTAGGGTGAAAACACCTCAACATAACCTCTACCGTCAAATCTAGAAACCTTTAATCAGTGACCCAGATTGACTACAAAATTATAATTTAACAAGGAAATTTTAATTAAAAAAAATTGCCCCCTTGCGACCCCTTGTGCCATGAGAGATTCAAAGAATGGGATCCAAACTCGACTGAAATAATATCAAAATTTTAACCTCTGATCCTGAAAGACAATCAGGGTCCAAACCTAGCAGTTTTGAATATACTTAGTTTTTCAAATTTAAAATAAAAAGTCGATGGTTACATGACTCATTAGTTAGAAGGCTTTGCAGTGCATCATATTAGTATAGCATCTTCATTGAGGGGAGTTGAAGTCCTAGTATGGTATCATTATAGGGTCTTTGCTCCGAAATAATACTAGCAGTTACCCTCATGGTGCAAGAAAAGTCAGAGATTAGATAAAAGTAATTCATATTTGGTTTTTTGCAATGATAAAGAACTTTTATTTGTTTATTTTTTGCTAAGCATCTGTCTCCTTTTATCATCAGATCAAAAAGATTAAATCATTTGCATCCACAATAATATATGTTTTTTTAATTGATTTGTTTAGATTAATATTATTTTTACAATATATATTAATATATCTTATAAGTAAATTAAATTATTTATTGTCATATCAATGTGACAATAGTGCAAAATGATACATGTTAGTTAAATCTAAGTAAAATGATGTCTTTTTTGATTGGCTATTTTATATTGTCAAGAGTGGATGAAAATGGCACAACATTTTACAAACGCATGGCATCACTTGATGCAGGCCCATCGTACCCTACATTTTAGTCTAATAATAAGCTTATGGTTAGTGGGGTTCAATGTATGGGTCCTCATTGTAGTTCTACCTATTTAGAACATCTCAATTCATATTTAAATAATACACTAATTTAGGTTAACCTAGGCACTAATGTTAATAATCTTAATTACAACTCGTTCGACTCCAATAACGACACTGAGAATTATTTTAATAAATATACTCCTATCTCATATGGTAATAATGATATTTTAAATAACCACGTAATTTTGGACAATCAAAACATCTTGAACTTAACAAATTGGGAGGACAATTAGATGAAATAAATTAAGAGGACAATCCAATTGTAATTTTGTCGAACCACAACTGATCCCTAAATAAAATACAACACATAAATTCCTCTAGGGTATTTTATATATATATATATATATATATATATATATATAATTATAATTTTTTAAAAAAAACCTAATTTGACATGTGAGGACATCGTGGTAATCATTTTCTTTTGAAAAAATATTTTCCTTCATTATTATTATGTAATTTATTATAACATTAAAAATTATATAGATCAAATCATGAAATAATTAACATTTTTTTATAATGTCATTATTATACATGTAGTGTATTGTTATGCCTACAATAAATGATTTGAATTAACAAAACACACATAAATAAATGAAAATAAAGTAGATGATATTTTTAATAAATGCATTATATTAGCAGTTTTCTAAAACCTGCATGTTGGAGACACATGGTTTGTACACATTACTTTGTACAGCATGTGTCATTTATGGGGGCATTAAAACTGTTAGATGTCTGGGCAAAGAGATAAAAAAAATACAAAGTGAATCACGATTCCATCTCGTGACTGATGGATGTGAGGATCAGAGAATTTGAGGGTTTTGTTAGGAATTCATAACTCAGAGCAATATTAATGAATTAAAATGCAAAAAACACAACATAATAAAGATAAATCTAATGTGGTTCACCCAATATGGGCTATGTCCACATAGAAACAACCAATCCTTCTTATTATTCAGACCAACAAATGAAGGAAAAAAATTGCAATATAACCACTACAATATCCTCTTCACTCACATACAACATGTCATCATCATAATTACAATGCCCTCATATCAAAGGAAGGTTACATATAGACCAAAAATGCACAAACATAATTTCTACTGCTAGATCTGCAACCTAATAGTGAATGGTCTAAATTTACTGTGAAATTACAATATTTTTTAGTGCATTTTTAATGAAATTTTTCTTCAAAGGTGTTACCCCCGAACCTCCACCAGGGGGATCCAAAATAGGCCATCTCCCCTTAGACCCCCATGGTGACCCTAGTGGGGGGCGTTGCCCCCCACCGCCCCCCCGCCCCCCCCACACCCCCTGTAAGGAAGTGGGCATTAAAATAAGATCAGGCTCCACCATCCAACAAGTTTGAGGGATGTAACGAAAGTAGGGTGTATGGAGAAGTGGTGAGAGATATTTGCTTATTAACAAACCTCCTGGGCAATCCCATTTGTCACATTCACTACTGATTTTACAAGTAGACCCTGACTATAATTTTGCCTCTATAATGTCTATTTGTACTATTATGTAGAAATTACATGTCAATTTTTTTTCTACCGCATTTCCAATACCATTTTTTGGGCCATATATTTTATTCATCATTCATTATTGTTGTGCTTTCTCCTACTAATACTGCTTTTAAAATATTGTTTGTATATGCAGGTAGCAGAGTTAGGGCTAGAAAGATAAATTGTAGGGCTCATCCGACACTACATCAAGACCATTACATGCAATAAGAAAGCATCACATGTTAATTACCTTTATTCATGATCTCTACTCTTATTTTCCACTGTATTTTGCCCACCACTCAAGATTATCAGCCAGACACCAAGCTTTCACCAAGGATTTTTGTTTGATGTTCAGCCTAGTTTTTCTTTGTGAGAAAGGGCAAGTATTTTTTGCCCAATGTAAAATGAATCTGAACAACGCACCATATGTTGAGGGAATTTAGTCCTAATTTTACCAACATTCAGAGATTTATCTATAATCTCCACACTTCCATCTGAATAAATTAACCAAATCTTCTTCTTGTCTTTCTTTGTAGGAAAATTGCATGAGCAATGATTTCCCATATCTTTTACAAGATTTAACAAACACGGTGCACCACATATTAAAGTGATAAACAATATAAAAAACATAGAAACAATTGGGTGAATTAGGGGGAGCCTTGGTATGGCACTACTGGTAATAAATTTCAATGCATGTTGTTAAACATGCATGGAGGGAAGTAAATCTTTGTACGCCAGTTTTAAGTCAATTGGAGTGGTTACTTGACCAAATGAAGAGTTTAGTATTCTATTTTTAATTCCCCCATCTAATGGAGGCCAAACTATGTAGGACCACATATCTGCATTGAATGGGTGTAGACAACATATGTATTTTCTTATCTCTTTTGAGATGAATCTGCAGGGTTTCCCCACTGTATAAAGCCTCCAACTTTAGGATAAATGAATTTTAGTTAATGGTGATAAATTCTTAATAATTTTGATGAATAGAGGGGTATTCATTTTTTAATTTGGGGTTCAAAATGATATTTTTCTTATTTTAATTGGGATTGGGAGCAATATTTTCATCTTTGAGAATTAGAGTGATTGGAAAGAAAAATTGTTGGGTAGGGATATTTATTATCATGTAGGATTACTATCACTAATTAAAAAATATATTTACATTAAATTAGGCATTATAAATATGTAAAATATAATAAATAATATTTATTTAAATATGTATGAAAATAAAGGTATGAATAGTTTCTTATCTTTTTTTGTTATCATTAAATCTCTTCTTCAATTTTGATTTAGAAATATGTATCCAAAAATATCATCCTTTTCATTTTGAAATTTAAAGTTGATCGAAGACCACTGCAAAAATTGTACTAATACTCCCGATAAATTATTAGAACCATACAAATGACCTTAGTAAAATTTAATTTTTTAAATGTGTTCACCTATTTTTACTCTTTCTCTTCCTCCTTACCCTAATTTTATACATTTCGACACATATTCTTCCAAAATTAACAATCCTACAATCTAAAATAAACAAAGTAAAAATAAAGTACCACTTAGATAAAAATCCATAGTTTTGAATTACCTATCTGTGTGTGTGTGTGTGTGTGTGGTTATAATTTTGTTTTTTACATGCTATCACTTGAGAAAACCCTTTTAATTAAGACACGAACACAATAACTTTATTGATTATAACATAAGATAAACCATCTTAAAGTGATAACTAAGCCTCAAGGATTTGTAACCTTCATATAATGGTTTAATGTATTTTATAATACACACACTTGACTATTTGTATTCAACACTCAACAACCTTATTCCTTCCGAAGAAGAATTGTGTCTTTATCTGGTACTAACTTTATAATGTCCACACAATAGAGAAATATGCATTCACTAACTACTAAGCTAATTGATAAATTGTAATGCTTCTCAACAACTCCATTTCAAAGTTATACCAAAACATCTCTAGCACTTCTTCAGCCTGACAAATATAATCAAAATAAGTGTATGAAAAACCTTAATATAAATTTCATTAATTGACATTTTTTGTAGCACCTTACCCCAACTCAACCACTATGCTCAACTTTGTAACCTTCCATATTGTAATGAAACTATGCAAAGCATCTTGTGAGCCATCACTACTACATGTTGAAAACCTTGTGCAAATCTCATAGACAATCTCCATGCAAGTTTTCATGATCATCTACGTTTATGCAATCAACCTACGCAACATCCTAGTTAAACTGTCTATAACATTATGTTTTCTTATGTTGAATAGAATATTTATGTGTAAAATAAAAAATACATAAGTATTCCATGGAATTTGAGATGAACTCCCCTTCCTTCGTCAAAATAGGAAAGGAATCATCTAAAATGTGAAATTGACTAACTAATGTTGGGATTGGGGGAGGGAAATGCCTAAAATCAAACCTATATAAGTATAGTTAGTTATGGGATAACTAAAATCTTTAGTAGCCAAAATATTCACAGTAAGATAAAGATGAAAACATTGTATAAGGGATTTAAATAGACCAAACTATATTTACTAAACTCCATTACTAGTGATACAAGTACCAACATCTTGGAAGAGTATTTTTACTATCTGAACAAATCTTACGCCAAACCCTAAAGCCTAAAACATTGTCAGAATAAAGTTCCATTCAATTTGTTTATATGTTGTATCAAAATTAAATTTGATGAAAAATTCCTTTTGTTGTGAGAAGTGAGCCCATTCCATCCCTTTATAGACTAAAATAACATTGTCAAAGATATATCTATTATGAATAGAAGTAGTTTTCTTATGGCAGATAATGAGAGGTAACAAATATAAAACCCTAAGAGCAAGGGATTTGGAAATAACCTTATATGACACATTAATAAAGGTAATTGACGTATAGTTGGATATGAACTTGATGTTTGGATCCCTAGGTTTGGATATGAACTTGATGTTACGTTTATAATGAGTTTTACAAGTGAGTTGGTTTGAATAGCCTCAATGTAAATTATGTGTAGGTCTGAATCAGTTGTATCCCACTAAATTTGATAAAATTTACAAGGGAAACCATCAATAGTAGGGGATTTGTCAACTCCTGGGTGCTTATGACACTCATGGAGTATGCAATGGATAAAAGGTGATCATAAGCCATTTGAGTCAACTTTTAAGGAATAACTTGCTAAGATTTTAGGAGAGCATATTCATGAGCTACTGTGGACTTTTAAGTAGCAAAAACATCATGATAATGGGAGATAAAATCTCACAAGATATTAGGTAATTGGTGAGATATGATTTGATATCTTTGATAGCCTTCACCCTCTCAATTATTTGTCTAGAACTAAGAATGGGAAAAAAAGAATGCTTAAAAGTTCTATCTCCATTTTTTAACGAGTGTGTAAAGTCTCTAACTTAGGCACCATGATCTTGATGGTTTTCTTCAATTTTGAGCATGTGTCTACACTCAAAAAATTATTTTGAAGGTCTTCATTAAATAGAGACATTTCAAAGTCCTACGAAACCTTAAGGTATTCAGAGTATGATGTCTCATGCGATTTTCAATGAAACTTGATCACATTTTTCCATAGATATGAAGAAAAGAAGCAATTTAATAAATTTCATCTTCCCACAACTATATCCCACCAAAAGCTTCACAAGGTCTTTGGGTAATGTTTCAAATTCAAATGATGTGGTGGGCTAAATTAAGATAAAATTAATTTTTTTTTCTTAACTTGAGGAATGAGTTGTTCAATTTCAAATTTAATAAAGTCATCATTTAAAAGAAGAGCTCCTAGAATAACACTAACAATGCAGTTAATTTTAAGTAGTTATAAAACATGTGGCATAATTTTAAAAATCAAAATCAATTAGTTAGAGTATTATTATATATCTCTCCCTTTCTAGTTTTATATTTAAAATTAATCTATCCTTTTAATTTTTATCCTTTGTTTATATTATTACACTTATTTTAGTTATTTCTCAACCTTTTTTTCTTCTGAGAAACCTAAATTTGTAATTTAGTTTTATTATCTATTTTTCTATTTTTTTAAAGTATTAATTTATGTATTTTATAATCTTTATCTTTCATAATTAATTTATATTGATTATTTTTTAATTAAAAAATAATTTCTATTTTTTATAATACAAAATAAATTAATATTATTTATTTAAAATTATTTGTTAAGATATAAAATTTAATTTAACATAATTATTATTAAATTTTTAATAATATGATAAATATTATTTAAGTTATTGAGAGTTAATTAGTAAATTAAAATAATTTATTAAATATTAATAATTAATGTCTACAATTTTATTATATATTTTTTATTTCCAATTATTTAATGATAAAAGAATTGTCAAATCATTTTTAAAAATATATAAATATATATTATTTGATCAAGATAATGAAAATATCATTCTTTTAAACAAAATAAATACACTATTTAAAATAAAATCACTTTAATTAAAATATTTTAAAAAAATGACTTATTTTTATTTTTTAATAATTATTTTATATCATACACTTACCTCCCAAAATTAAAAATGTATAAAAGTGAAATCTCTCCGACATCACATTATACTTAAATAATAAGAAGAGACATTTTTAAATAAATTAGTTATAATTCTTACTTCTAAATACCTAAATAATAAATAGTTGAATAAATTTTAAATTATAATAAATTTTAAATTACAGTTATTTTTAATGAGTACTATTTTTTTTCCCGAAAGTATAGTTGTAATATAATGCTTGTTTCTATTATCTTTTATTTTTTTATTATTCCTTTTCAATTTTTTTTGTTTTATTTTTATTGTTTTATTTTTATTGTTTTATTTTTTTATTATTAGCATTGTCTAGAATTATGAACTAGTTTGGATCAAACGGGAAGTCCACATCTCCCTTAATAAATTGCCAAGCATCACCAACGGGATGTTATAGCCAACATTGCCAGCTGTTCCAACTATTCAAACCATCTCCAATGAACACAATCGATCTAACATATCCTTTTTGAGAATTGAACCTCGATAAAACTAGATACAACCAAACCTCTTTACTAATCCACCCACATCTCATTGGACTTAATAACTTTAATGTTTATAAATAAAGAGGAAGCTAGATCACCTTATTCTTATAAGTAAAAAGGAAACTAGATCACCATATTTCTCTTATAAAATATATAATTTATATTATTATCAGAAAAAAAATATAAGTATTAATTATATGTTTTTTATTAAATCAAAGACTTTCTTTTTAATTATTAATGAAAGGATTTTAAATAATTTCAAAGAGGTTTATGTCCCACATAAATTATGAATATCATAATCATTCTTTATCAATAATTATTAATAAGAAAAATAAAAACCTTAAATATGTATACACATTTTATGTCGACATATAATAACTTTTGTCAATATTATATATAATAATCATATAATTATATTAAAAGAAGGTCATTTTTAACGATTTATCAATTATTTTTAAACATAATTTAAATTAGAAAGAAGCTCTGTTAAGCGTGAGTTTGTATAATGTAATTATTAATTCTATTAAACAAAATTATTCTTATGCATATTTAGAAAAGCAGGTGTATAATATTTTTTTCTAATTCCATATATTCTCATACTTTCTAATTTTTGATAAAATATTAGAGAGATCTGCAAGCCATAAAACACATAAAAAAGCAATTCTCTGACTTCATAACAACATATACCATCACAATGTTTTCAATGTGAAAAGAGGAACCTTTTTCACTTTGTTTTCTAGTAAACATCACGGGGGTATAGATATAAAAGAAGCATATTTGTGATTTCTACTTCCATGAAAATATTGTCAAAACCCCTTTTAAAATCACACTTTCTTATGAATAAATTAAAATCTAAGAGAGGTTTTAGTTTTAGGCTTTATTGATTGATATTTCAACTTACATTACATTCTATTATATTAAATGAAAGTTTAAGTTTATAGACTTAATTTGAAAAAAAAGTTTAAATGTGTGCGGGTTGTCATTATTGAATACAAATAAATATATATTTTTTGGTATATTTTATATTACGAATTTTTAATTAGTAATTAGTTAACTCATATAAAAATGATTCATCTTGTTTATTCAGTTTATAATCATTTGAAATCTCTAAAGTATATTTTTTAATTTTGTAAACATATTTAATTGACCTCATTTTATGTTCACACTTTTTTCAAAAAAGTCATTCATAAATATTAGGGAGACAAATCATAAGATGTACCACCTCTTCCACCACTACTCATTACTCCAATTACTTCATAGTTTTATTTTGTTGTTATTTTTGTATGGCTCGTTTTAATCATGTTTTCTCTTTTTTTACTTGAAAATTTTATTTAACTAACTTGTTAAATGTTTTTTGGCTTTGGCCAATGTAATTTTGATGGAGTGTGATTTGTTCACTCGCTTTTTTTTTATGAATAACTTTGTAAGATAGTGTTTTATTAATATATAAGGATAAAGTTTTCAATCAAAAATTATATTTTATTTATGATTTCTTGTTAATAAATTATAGATTATGATTTGATATGTTAAACTATAAATATTTGTAAAAAAATTCTCAAAATCTCTTTTATAATATAAATTATGAAAGTTTCATATTTTTAATATTAAAATTTATTATATATTTAATAATAAACCTATTAATTAAAATATCATATTTTAATTGAAATTATTGTAATTTAACTGATAATAATAGTTTGTGATGTTATTTATTAAAATCTAAAGATTTAAAAATATTTAAATATATAAAAATTAAATTTGATTTTTAAATAATAAATTTTATACTCATAAAAATTAATTAAAAAAGATTTTAATTTAAATGTATACTTAACTAATATCATCAAGTTACTTATAATAATTTAATATTTAAAAACACAAATGTCAATCTCAACTGTTTTCAATTATAAAAAATAACACTTTAAACTAATTTAGAAACCATTGATTTTGAAATCCATCCATTTCCCCACACCCTGATTAAACATGCTCTTTTGAGGTAGGCTTTTATGTAAAAAGTGATGAAATCATTTAAAAAGGCATTAAAATAAAAAGTTGAGAGGCTTGAAATCACAATGTTATTGTAAAATTGAGATTTACAATTGTTGTTGATTTTTTATTGGCATTTCCATGTCTTGATAATGACTTTTATTAGAGGAAATGCATTTTTTTGGTTGCATGTTCACATATTTGATTAAAAATATTAAAGTTGGAGAAATGTATTTTATTAATGATTTGTATTATGGTAATATTAATTAATTATTAGAGGAATTGAACTTTAATTAATAGTGGTAAATTTTTATTAATTTTGATGAATAAAATGACAAGTCAGATAATATTATTTGGAATGGTAATGAAATTTTATTTTACGATTTAAATTGAAGAGGAAGTAAATAATATATTATAAAATCAAAATTATGACTATTTACTTCACTTACTAAGAAGTCCATTCATCTACCTACAAGACTCTTAAGTTATACATAAGAAGACAAAAATAAATGTGCAATTACTTTTAGGAATTAAGAAATATTATCTACAATAATATTACATCCCCTCTTAATTTGTAGGAGCTATTGTCAGACCAAGCATTCCTCTGAACTTTTCAAAATTTTCTCGTCCAAGTACCTTTGTCAAGATGTCTATTGGTTGCACTGCTATCAGGCAATGTTGCAACTTGACACTACCATCTTTCACATAGTGTCAAATCAAATGAAATTTTGTATTGATGTACTTGGTTTGATCGTAAAAGATTGGATTCTTTACCATCTAGATTGTAGAAGTGTTGTCAACCATGAGAGTTGTTGACGAAACATATTGCTCCTATAAATCTAAAAGAACCCTTCTGAGCCACATGATCTCTCTAGTTGCCTCTAAAGTAGCCATTTATTCTACTTCTGCTAAAGAAATTATCGGCACTAATCGCTTCTTGGATTTCCAACTGATCTTTTGTTCCCAAATTCATTAAAAACCTCAAGGTGGACTTTTCATCTTCAAGATTACTAGCATAGTCAGAATCCAAATACCCAACTAGTTTAAAGTCTCCTGCCCTGGAGTATTTGAACCCAAAATATTGTGTGCCTTTGACATATCTGAGGACCCTTTTTGTTGCTACCCAATGACTCTCCTTGGGTTGTTGCATGATTCTTGAGAGGACACCAACTACATATGATATATTTGGTCAAGTGGTAGTCACATAAATTAGACTTCCAATGAGTTATCTATATTTAGTGGCATCAACCAAATCTATTGAATCTTTAGATGTCAATTTGAGATTCCATTCCATGGGTGTGCTGAGAGGCTTACATTCTTCTATTTTGAACTTACTTAGAATGTCACCAACATACTTCTGCTAAGTGATGAAGAAATACTTTGGTTTCTGAATTACTTCAATACCCAAATAGTAATAAAGATAACCCAAATTAGTTATTTCAAAGCTTTTCATCAACTCTGATTTGAATTTTGTAGTGTATTGTTCATTGTTCCCTATGATGAGCAAATCATCAACATACACCACCATAAATATAATTGTTTTGTCAACTATTTTGATGAAAAGAGTTGCATCTTTAAACTCAAAATGTTTAAAGTTCATGTTCATGAGGTGCTCAGCTAGTTTTTCATACCATGCTCGAGTGGCTTGTTTGAAATCATATAATGATTTTTCCATTTTGCACACCGTGTAGGATGCGAAACCGGAAGCATACAATTGATTACCAAACTTCAAACAACTATAATATGCGGAAAATAACCAGATTCACCAAGTAACTAGAATTCAGAATAACACAGCATATGAGAGACAATACACAACTTGTATTAACACTTTATACAGAAAAGAATACAATAAAGAAGATGCCACTTCTTCTCCACCACCTTACAGAGGTTTCCCACACCTCAAGTGAATAGTACTTCTTCTCCCCAAGATCCTACACTCCTGAAGAACCCAGCTGGCTCTCCAATCCAGCACCAACACACCTGGTACTGAGGCACTAGGAGGAACGCACCATTGCTCTACCTCACACATAGAAGGAGCTTATAATTATGCTCTCTTACTCCCTAGCACACTTTTCCAATACAACCATGAGTCTATTATATAGATCTCATCCAAACAATAATTAGACATCTAATTACAATAATTAGATCTGCAGCTCTCAGTCTAAAATTAGCACTCATCATGCAAACACTTGGTTCGTTAACTAACTGCCCGTAAATAGCTCGCAGTCGAACCACACAGGCGACCGACGTCGGTCCCTGTCTGCCTGGAGGTGACCGACGTCGGCCGATATATGACCGACGTCGGTTGCTTCCCTTGGCTATCCTGTCGACGTCGGCTGATCAGACCGACCCCAACTTCTCTGCAACTCAGCAACCTTTAGCAACCTCCTCTCCTGTTTGCATCAGTGAAGCTTTTAGCTCCACAATCCTAACAATCTCCCACTTGGAGATAAACAGCTGCACTGTACCTGTACCTGTACTCTGTCTAATCTGTTTCCTGGTTTGTATCCCTCTTCAAGCTCCCACCTGAAGACAACCCACCACACATCCCGTGGTGTACCTCCTGTCATTCGAGTAACCTGCCACATCCGAACCTACAACACCTGTAGTGAAGTCCTGACCCTGCATAGCAACACCTGCTGCTGGTCCCTCTCAAAAACCTGAGAACCCACTTCCTCGAATTGGCTCCTAACTCTGACAGCTCCCACTGCATGGGAATACTCAGGTCTATACCAGACCTCATGTGATTTCGGACACTGTACCTGTCCAGCCCTTAGTGTGCTCTGGTTCTGCATCCCGAACCTCGCCAACACCTGATTCACATCAGCTCCCACTCGAGACAAAATCAACCTGTGATCTCCATGCCTCCCATGTCAAAGAATTCCGCTGCTCCAAACTCCTCATGACATGACACTGAACTAATCTTACCCTTAGCTCAGCAAAACCCTGTATGTACACCCCTGCTAGCTAGCATACTATCCACATACAGCAACAGAATGATGTTGCAATCATCATCCCCCTGGTAAGTCAAACCACAGTAGTTACCTGACACTGACTGAAGCCATGCTTCGTCCTCCACCTGTCAAAACTTGTACCACTGTCCTGCAGCTACCTCAAGACCATATGCCTGGTCTTTCGTCTCACGTATCCATTCTCTCTATTCTTCAACTAAGGCATCCATTCATTTCTGTGCTTTCATCCAGCTGGCAAACCTACCAAAACACCCGTCTGGTTCTGCTCCAAGGAATCACATCCTCATCCATGCCAAGCTCACACCTGTTTCCTGGATCCTTCCTGCTATACAATCAACAACAAGTATGAAGAAGAGGAACACGAATTTGAGGGCCTACTTACGCCTTCAGTCCTCCGTATGGGTGTTTGAGACTCCTTGACAACATGCTGTCCACCCAAAATTCGTTACAGTGACCGACCTCGGTCACCCCACAGTCTGCATCCGACCGACGTCAGTTTCATGCGTCTGTACCTGACTACCAACCTGCCAGCGCTGGTGTCCCTTCTGCCGACGTCGATCCTCCTGACCGACATCGGTCTTACATACTGCCGACGTCGGTCTTACTCTGCTCGACACTGCCAGCTTCAGTCTGCACATGACCGACATCGGCACCTGTCTGTTCGACGTTGGTTCCTCCTGATCGACGCCGGTACCTGTGTTCGCCTGTGAGTGATGACTTTTTACCCGCGAGCTCCTTTGGATCAATCTCCATGTCCAAACTGCCCTGCTCAGATGTATCCAGCCTCATCCACTGAACTCTGTCCGCCATCTCCTCCAAGAACACCAAGGCTTTCCAGTTCTTAAGCCTGTCAAATATATCTGTCTTTCACTTAAGAACATGCATCTCCTTCCTGCTCATGTGACCAAGCCTACGAAGCCACGTCTCCGCAATAGAAGAAGAATCAGTAATATAAACAAGTAGATAAAGTATACCTATTTTCTTACCACCAGCTAATTCAAGTGCTACCGCTGTGAGAGTTCTTGTGCATCTCTCATCACCCAATCTTTCTGAAGAGATTAGCCATATCTCCAAACCTGGGACCTGCATGACCTTCATCAACACCTGTGTGTTGGCTGCCTACAATTTCAGCGTCACTTCCCCTTTGCCAATTCTTTGGCAAGGCTTACCAGCTCCTCTACCTGGGGCTGCATGGAAAGAGGCAACCGAATCTTTTATCCAAGATTCAACTTTATCCAAGAAACCTGCAAACACATCCTGTGCAACAACACCTGCTACATCTGTATCTTCAGTTTCTTCATGCTGATCTGTTACCAACCAACAATGTTCTTTTCCCTGCTCTTTCTTTCCATAGGACCATGAGTAACCGTCTGTGCTTTTCAACTCCTCCATTCTTAGCTTACTTTGATCTGCCGTTGCTCTACTCCCACTCAATCAGAAACCCCTGAGAGTGCCCTGTAACCAAACACAACCTGCTTCCTGCAACCTTAGCTCTGATACCACTTGTCAGGAATCTAGAACAACAAACATGCTCTGATCCCACTTGTCAGGATGCGAAACCGGAAGCATACAATTGATTACCAAACTTCAAACAACTATAATATGCGAAAAATAACCAGATTCACCAAGTAACTAGAATTCAGAATAACACAGCATATGAGAGACAATACACAACTTGTATTAACACTTTATACAGAAAAGAATACAATAAAGAAGATGCCACTTCTTCTCCACCACCTTACAGAGGTTTCCCACACCTCAAGTGAACAGTACTTCTTCTCCCCAAAGCTCTCCCTCTCACAGGTCCCAACACCCAACTCAAATACAGAGTTGGTGTTCACCTCTCGTGCTCCACGCACAATACAAGTGCTCCACGCACTCCACAAGCACTCCACGTGCTCCACAAGTACTCAAGGTACTTCAAGTAGATCTCCCATGAATCTGCAACAACCTGCAATTCAACAGACCATACTTATGGAAGGAACTCCCTTGCCTTCCTCTCTTGCTCTATCCGAGTACACACCTGTACTCCAAGTAGATCCTGCCTGATACTGCTCCCTGTTGTGTTCCTATCTATATGACCTTGCACACTTGCAAATCAAACAACGGTTCTGCTCACCTGTGAACCTCGACCTTGCACACACATACACCTGCAGATCAACGATCTTACTTACCATGTAGATCTCCTATATAGGCCATGCAACTGTGACCAAGATCCTACACTCCTGAAGAACCCAGCTGGCTCTCCAATCCAGCACCAACACACCTGGTACTGAGGCACTAGGAGGAACGCACCATTGCTCTACCTCACACACAGAAGGAGCTTATAATTATGCTCTCTTACTCCCTAGCACACTTTTCCAATACAACCATGAGTCTATTATATAGATCTCATCCAAACAATAATTAGACATCTAATTACAATAATTAGATCCGCAGCTCTCAGTCTAAAATTAGCACTCATCATGCAAACACTTGGTTCGTTAGCTAACTGCCCGTAAATAGCTCGCAGTCGAACCACACAGGCGACCGACATCGGTCCCTGTCTGCCTGGAGGTGACCGACGTCGGCCGATATATGACCGACGTCGGTTGCTTCCCTTTGCTATCCTGTCGACGTCGGCTGATCAGACCGACCCCAACTTCTCTGCAACTCAGCAACCTTTAGCAACCTCCTCTCCTGTTTGCATCAGTGAAGCTTTTAGCTCCACAATCCTAACAGGATTAACTAGATTCTAAGTCCTATTTTTCACTAGTGAATTGTACTCATCTTTCATTTCTTTTCTCCAAGAGTCAAGCTTCTCAGCTTGTTTGAAAGTTGTTGGTTCTGAATCAAACACAATATTGAGTTCCTCTTGAGAATCATCCAATATGAGTTTTCCAATCATGTCTTGAATTTCATCAATAGACTTTTGGTTGAGATGAGGTTGCATGTGTACTTTAAGTGCCTATTTTCCTAAATTCATCAAGCCTCACATCTTTCAGTGTTTGAGTGGCTCACTTAGGCATTTTTTTTTTGTGTTTTAGGTGCTTCAAGTTCATCCTTTGAAGTTCTTTCACTCTCTACCCTATGTTCTATTGGCCACTATTCAATATCTAATGAAGTTTTACTCTTTCTTTCAGGAGTTTCAAGCTCATGTATGAGAGATAATATAAAATCAATAGATTCCTAACTTTGTGTCCCCCACTCATTGTCTGGAACACTCAAATCACTCTCTTTATAGACATTAGACTTTGCATATTTGTGTAGTCAATTCACCTGCTGATCAATATGCTTTTTTTTCCTTTATAGTTTCACAAAAGATAACTTTTTTTGCGATAAGAAACTTCTTATCTTTCTCGTCGTATAGATTGAATGCCTTGGAGGAATCATAATATCCCAAATGGATGCATTTTCAATTCCTGTGGTCAAATTTATTTCTCTTTTCCTTTGGAATCAATGTGTAACAAGTAGATCCAAAAATTTGAAGATGTCACATTAAAGAGAGATGACCACACCACATCTCATACAGAGTATTTGATTCATGAACTATTGATGGTGATCTTTTACAAAGGTATACTTTTGTTTTAGATGCTTCAGTCCAAAAGTGCAGATTTACCCCTTTGAAATACAACATTGCATAAACCCTATTCATCACAGTTTTGTTCACTCTTTCAACTACTCCATTTTGTTATGGAGTGTGAGGAACTATGAGATGGTGTTTGATCCTATTTTGATCAAGATAAGATTCAAACTTCTTTGATGTGAATTCACCACCTTTATCTATCCTAAGTGTCTTAATGGGGGTTTGTGCTTTATTTCAATCATTGTTTGAAACTTTTTGAAAGTATCCAATACTTCTAATTTTTTTATAGAAAGTATATCCATGTCATCCTATTGTAGTGATCAATGAACAGCATGAAGTACTTATGGCCACTAGTAGAGAGGATTGGAAGATAACACAAGTCTAAATGAACAAGCTGTAATTTTCTATTTGCTTTCCATTGTGACTTCAAAAATGGTTCTTTTACATGTTTAGCCAAGATGCAGGGTTCACACTTCTCATCTAATTTTACAGGCAATGTGTGCATTCCAAAAACACCATTATTTTATAATACATGAATGTTTTTATAGTGTGCCCAAATCGAACATGCCACCACATGTTTGGAGACATTTTGTCTTACACAAGATGAGCATACTTTCTTGAATTTGATGGCTCACCCTTTAGTTTGAGTAGTTATCCTTCCTCATATCTAGTCAAGAAGATTACATTGTCACTTTTCCTCCTAATTGTGACATCACCATTATCCAATAGAATGGAATGGCCTTTTTGCCTTATGATCACTAGGGACAACAAGTTTCATTTCAATTGAGGAAGGTAGAGAACATTCTCAAGTTTATAGTCTGGAAGCCCTAAACACTTGAGTTGAATTGTACATTTGTATTATGGTTATAGAATTGATCTACCTATGAGGTATATTGAACCACAATTTTTTTCAATATACTCCTCAAAAAGGTCTTTTCAAAAATTCATATGTTGAGTGGCACCAATATCAAGAACCCAAGCACCAAACCATGAGAAACTAATCGAGACATTGTTTGCTTCATCATCTATACTGGAAAACATACATTCACTGGTGAATTGGGCTAAGTTTGACTCTTTTGATTGTTTCTTTAAATTTTCCTCTTTCTTTTTATAGTATACTTCAATTTTCTCCCATGGATTCTTGTATTCGTGAGCCTCATGGCTACCTTTTCTGTCACACCGTTCATAATAGAGGTTCTGTTTATCATTCTATTTTTTTTATTTTGACCACCATGATTTTCATTTTTGACACCTTTTCCCTTATACTTGTTATTGTCTTCATTTTTGGAAAACGTGGCCTTATTTTATGGTTTGGAAGAATTTGTTTTGACATAGCACACACTTTCACCTGTTGTGGTTTCTATTTTACTTTCAAATGTCTTTTCTCTTTCTGCCATCTTTTCAACCAATTGGTCAAATGTGAGAGTCTTCAACTGATTGCTTGCTTGTAGAGACTCCAAATAGGTTAAATAGTTGGGAAGAAGGGATTTTATGAATGTGGTCATGTATATGTCAATTTTGACACCTGTTGCTTCAACATCATGTTTAATATCACGTATCTCTGAAGCCAATCTCATCACATCACCATCTTTCATCTCTAGGTTAAATAGTTTTAACTGTAACTAAATGAACTCCAACTCTTAATGGGAATCATATAGGTCCTTCGATTTATGATATGTTTCTCATGGTGTATTGTACCCCTGTATATGACAAAACACATCTCCATCCACTGATCCCCTCATCAAGGTCAAAGCCTTCTAGTATTTTTACTTTCACATTTGAGTGTCCTTTGCATTCTCTATTGGTTCAACTGGTTATTTTTCCCCATCACAAATGTCGAACCATTTATCATTGAAGATGAGTGTGTTCTCCACTTGTCAAGATGATTCTAAACAAATGTCTTTGCCAGTCAACAATGGATTTGATGGAATGCATGGTTTTGAGTTTTGTTTGAGTTTTTAGATGAGTTTTTATTTAACCTCAATTGGTTCCTTATCACTCCAAAATGGTCCCCTTTTCTATATTTGTAAAGGTACTGAAAAAGATTTGTTTTGTCATTAACACTGACTTAAAAAGAAAACCTCATACATCAATATACTTGGTTATTCTTGATTTCTAGATTTACATTTTTTGACATACATGAATGGGTAAAAAGAGAAGCTCCCCTTATTGCTCCTTGAATTTGCAAAAATTGGTTGTTGTTTTCTAATTTTGCATAGAGTAACTTGTTGAAGGCAATTTCAAAAATTGCTAAAAAATTTAAATGCTTTAAAATTTAAATTTTTCAAAATTTGAAAAAAAACATTTAAAAAAATAATTTGCTTTTTAAATAAAAAGCTTAAAAATATACTTCCTCTCTCCTTATTTGTCTTATGTGAACAAAATTCCAATATTTGAATATAATAAAATGTATGACCCTTTTTTTTAAAGATCAATATTCAGACTTCTAAACTCCCCTGTAAAAGAATGATGCCAATACAGAGGAGAATAGAACTATATTTTTGTAGCATAAACTTAGTGCTAACTAGAGGAGAATATAATTGTTAGTTTGTAGCATAATATTAGCGCCAACCAAGGAATTTGAAGAGAGTGTCAGGCTTTAGGAAATTCTAACACCACACATGTATAATTCAACCATAGCCAATGCCTCAAAAATAATAATGGTTTGAACATCAGATATGGATGCAATGAAGCCCCAGATAATATAAACATTGGTGAAAGTCTATAAATTTTAGGTCTAAAAGACTCCCATAAGCACCAAGTCAAAACTATCAGTTCGTAGCATACTGCATTTTGATTTCTTAATTGCACATGAAGTTAAAACTCTTTACAATACTCCCAACACCATGCCAATACTTCAAACACCATGCCTCAATATTGTTGACTCAAAAACTTATTGTTCGATGTAGGCAAAAACATAGAATGGATAGAACATTTCACAACAAAACAGGGTATTGAGTAAGACCAAAGCTATGTAGACCGTATAGTTGAAATAAGGAGAGAGAATGAAGTAATTTAAATTTTTTAGGGTCTAATACCAAAGATAGGTCAGATAACATTATTTAGAATGGAAATGAAATTCTATTTTATGATTCAAATTGAAGAGGAAGAAAACAATACATTATAAACCCAAAAATATGACTAATCACTTCACCTACCAAGAAGTCCATTCATTTACACACAAGAAGACAAAAGTAAATGTGCAACTACTCTTAGGAATTAGGAAATATTATCTACAATAATATTACATAAAATTAATAGAGTCACGAAAGATATTATATTTATTTTGATTGGGATTACCCACAATTTTTTTTATTTATAAAAATTAAGATGATTTAATAAAAAATTATGGGGTAAAAATATTTACTACCTTATAAGAATAGTTTTGATTATCATTACTAGTTAATTATAAAATATCCTGCTTTAAATTAAATATTATAAATAGTAAAATATGATAAATAATATTTAATTATTTATTTATTGAATATATCTATAAATAGATGTAATAAAATCTCTTGTCTTGTTTATGTATTATCATCAAATATTTTTTTCTATTTTGATTTGGAAATATATGTTTGTAGTTATTTAAAATATCATTTTAGTACAATGAGTGTCACTTGAGACCACTTTATCCTAACTTAGCCTTAGACCTATTTTAAGGCCTCTCTTGATTATTTTCTAGCTTTTGTGCAAATCCAAACTATTTCGAGATATATCAAAAACATCACTAAACCACCTCCTAGTTATCCAGGTCTCATTTTTGTCTGCCCCAATCACCTAGACGTTAGCACGGTCCTTAGGACTATAGTGCACTGTGCTATTGAATAGAACCAGTTTTCTTATGACAGATAATGAGAGGCAAAAAATATATAATCCTAAGAGCAAGGGCCTTAGAAATAACCTTATATAACACATTAATAAAGGTAATTGACCTATAATTGGTAATGATCTCGAGGTCCCCAAGTTTGGGTATAAACTTGTTATGCTAATTAATGAGTTTTATAAGTGAGTTGGTTTGAACAGTCTCAATTTGAACCATGTGCAGGTCTGAATCAGTTGTATCCCACTAAACTTGATAAAATTCATGTGGGAAACCATCAATACGAGGGGATATGTCAACTCCCAAGTTCTTAGGGCACTCATGGAGTTATCCAATGGATAAAAGGTAGTCATAAGTCAATCATTGGCCCTTAGTGAGCTTCTAAGGAATAACTTGCTAAAATGTTAGGAGAGCATATTTATGAGTTACTATAGACTATGAGTAGCAAAAACATCGCATGATAATGGGAGGCAAAATCACAAGATCTTAGGTAATTATGTGAGTTATAATTTGACATCTCTGATAGCCTTCATTGTATCAATTATATATCTAGAATTAAGAATGGGAAAAAAAAAAATCCTTAAAACTCTTATCCCCATTTTTTATTGATTGCATAAAGTATCTAATTTGGGCACCATGAGCTTGATGGTTTTCTTCAATTTTGAGCATATGTCTACACTCAAAAAATTATTTTGAAGTTTTTCATTAAATAGAAATATTTCAAAGTCCTATAAAATTCTAAAGTATTCACACTATGATTCTTCAAAAAATATACAATGAAACTCGATCACATATTTTCCATAAATATGAAGAAAAAAAACAACTTGATAAATATCATCTTCCCACTATTATATCCCTCCAAAACCTCCACAGGTCAAAAGGTAATGTTTCAAATTCAAACGATGTGATTCCCTTTTACACTAAAGGTGGGATAAATTAAAATAAAATTGAATTTTATTTTTCTTAATTTAGTAAGATGGTCATTTAAAAGAAGAGCTCCTAAAATAACACTAACAATACAGTTAACTCTGGGTAGTTATAAAACATGTGGCATAATCTTAACATTCTAAAAATCAATTAATTGGTGTTTTATAATATATCTCTGACTTTTTAATTTTATATTAAAAATTGATTTACTCTTTTAATTATTATTTTGTGTTTACACTATTACACTTATTTTAGCTATTTCTTAACCCTTTTTCTTTCGAGGAACCTGAACTTGTAATTTAGTTTTATTATCTCTTTTTATTTATCTTTTTAATATTAATTTTACTTAAAATCTTTATCTTTTATAATTAATTTTTATTGATTAAATTTTAATTAAAAAATAATTTATATTTTTTATAATACAAAATAAATTAATAATATCCATTTCAAAATATTTTTTAGTTATAAAATTTGTGAAAAATATTATATAATTATTGAGATTTAATTAATAGGTTAAAATAATTTATTAGATATTAATGATTAATGTCGATGCAATTTCATTGTATATCTTTTATTTTCAATTATTTAATGATAAAAGAGTTGTCAAATCATTCTTAAAAAAATAATATAAAATATATATTATTTAATTAGGATAATAATGAAAATATCATACTTTTAAACAAAATAAATATATTATTTAAAATAAAATCACTTTAATTAAAATATTAAAAAAATTAATAATTATTTATGTTATAAACTTACCCTTTACCAAAATTGAAAATGTGAAAAGGGGAAATCTCCCCAATATCACACTATACTTAAACTAGTATTTGGCCCAAAGGTCCAAACAACGTCAGAAAAGATTGCTTAGTAGTATAACATTTGGTGTGACATCTTCAATATTTCATGCCTCGTGAGCATAACATACGAGGAAGTATAATTTTTAGACCTTTCATGCCCTTGGAGATTAACATCCAAAGAAGTTATAAACATGACGAATGGTCTATAGAAAGAGAGAGGGAGTTGTCTTTGCCACCTATAGCAGAGGAAATATATATGGAGGCCCTGCCTTTACCAACTATGAGAGTGGAAGGAATTGTTGAGGCCCACATTATCCATCTATAACAACAGATAGATTCATGAAGGCAATGCCTTTTCCCCTATGGTGGAGGCAAGACTTGGGAAGGTGTTTTATCTATGTGGACTTAATGGAAAGAATGAGGATGCTTTGACATTTTCTATCAAAGAGGAGGATGTGCTTTGTCTATGCCCTGTAGCCTCGTATGGGGAAGAGATTAATTTATTAGGAGGAGAGGAGGTGGCATCATCAAATGAAGCAGTGAGGCTTCCTCCTCCACCAACAAAATTTTACAAATACACATAATGGAATTTCAATTGCCATACATGGGCCACATCATCAATGAAAATCCTAAAGTCACACTTTTTACCATATAATTTCATACATAGTGAATCATGAAGGCACCCACAACTAGATGCAAAAATAGTCAATACAACGCTACGACCCTTAGAGGTCTCCACAGAGGTGAGCCTTGGCAGCATCCCAAGCAAGTCATCAAGATGTTGCCACTTGGTAACATTATGACCTAACTATATTCCTTTATATGCTTATCCATGTGGCATGGGAGCATTGAATATGGGCCTTCCATATGTTTGTCATATCTACCACTTCCTCTAGGATCTGAATGCACAGGATGTCACCATGTGGTAGCTTCCTGGGCCTTCAGGTCTCATAGGCTTTAGAAATAATTGTTTCCTCCCCTCTAGCCTAGGTTATCTTTGATTAAAAGACACATGGTGCCTCTACGTCTAGTCTATCTTCAATACTTAGACCCTTGTGGTCACTGGGGGGTATTTGCATAGGCGAGGCTATTTGGGACACCTAGTTCCCACCATAGATTATAATATGTGTTAGGATAGGTAATTTAATAGGTGTTGTGCGAGTAGCTCAACAAATGTTTATGGTGTAGCATTTGGGCATTAACATATTTATGTGGAACCATTATAATTCTCAATACAAATATGTATGGTTCACCTTTCTTTTTTCTATAGTCTTGATATTTATTTTTATTTTTTCTATATATGTATGTATATTTAAATTTTATGTTTTTTGTAAGTGTTTTTTTTTAATTTTTGGAGTAAATTCTCCTTTTAAGTGTACAATGTGGGCATCCCTTAATGTTTGAGAATTAAACCTACCAACCCTCCCTATTATCTAAAACCGATCACCAATTGACCATCTTATCTATCAATTGGTGACTCCTTTACCATGGCATTGGAAACATCTCCACTGGGATCTACCTAGAAATATGTGAATTTTTTTAATTCTAACAACATATTCTTTCATTAGATTACACCACAAGAATCTAATCATTGATCCATATAAAATACTATAAGTATGATAACTGTAAAATAAGCATGTGAGATTATTCATCACTGATCACTTTCATCATAAGAAAAAAAAATCATAACTAAATATAGAAAGTAATTACAGATATATAGTCATGGTTCGTACAAACATAGAGCCACTACTTTCAATGTGCAATAAGTAAATAATTATAGCTCATCATGATAATATTTCAATAATAAATATAATATAATGTACATATATAAGATACATGACTCCACAGAGCATAAGTTTTTCAAACTCTAGTATTTATGGCAATCTCAAGTGTTGTCTCCAAGTACTATTGTGGGGAGGGAGAGCATCATTCGAGCACTTTTCTACACCAACCATGGACCATCAATCCCCCTCATAACTCTCCATCAGGGAATATCCCTCCATGGATGAATAGATAGTGATGGTGTGGGAATCTAAAGAGACAAGCTAGTACCCATGTGTTGTATGATTTCTAAGAACATGCAATGTACCATAAAAAAAAAATTCTAACAAGATATCACACAAACATGTAAATCATACACATGAAATGATAATGTCTAATTAACATTGTTTTGGACAAAGTTTTCAATAGTTATTGATCTCTATGATCAGTAAATTTCAAACACACCACTTGATTGGATTACCTTCATCTGACATTAGTGCTACTAGTAAGCTAGTGAAATTCGTCTCATTACTTAATCAATATCAGTAATGCAAGATTTGGTTAACATAATATAGCCAACAGATTCATATAGATTACTCCCTACTAGTAATCATAATACATGCTAAGTACAAAAATAATCAAAATGCATACATTTAGTTTGTCAAACATATGATTGAATCTTCACAACAATATTTAACACATAAATAATAAGAATAGAAATTACAATTTATATCAACCAAGTATAATACATAATTAGATTGCAAATTACTATAAGTAGTTCCTAAATATAATGTACTCTACGACATCCCATAACATCATAGTCCATTATTTTTTCTCTCAACTACTCTAAACAACAACCAATCAAACAATTTAAAGGAAATCAAATATATGATAATCCAAGTTATATTTTGTACGAGCAAGATCTTTCATTTATATATCTTGTTATGTTTTTAAGGGTTATAGTCACGTAGACATAGTTTTCTGATTCACAGAATCCTATGACTCATTTTTAATAGTTAATAGAAATATAGGCACATAGACCAATATACTAATATATATTATATTCTTATAGGAATACCTAAATCCTTAGATGACATAAATTTCCCATATAAGTGCTTTAGAACACTTTGACTACATTCATACAATGTATCACATATGGGTACTCATTAATATATAATACTATATATAATTATCATTAGTCATCTATAACTTTTATCAAATGACTTAATGTAATTCAACCATCATTATATCCTTAATTAAATATGCATACATATATAGTACATGTTAAGCTTTTATCGAATCATATAATCATATTGAGCTAAATTTACATGTAGTTTTATATAATCTATATCAAATAAATATGTATCATGTATTCAATATTTTCAACTAAATTTGATACCAAATTTTCCACTCATTTAAATGATTATAAATCTATATTCAATGCAAAATCTAAATATCATGTACTGTATCAGTTATACTTCTTTTATAATATCGCTCTATAATATTTATGAAATCTAAATAACATTTGCATTAGGAGATTAAAGTAATTGTAGCAAAATGTAAAACCACAAAGTGATAAATCATAAATCATACATCATAAATTAAACAATGTAGTTTAAGATCCAGTATGCTATCACTTTTTATGTGCAAGTTGTCTATATCAATAAATCACTTTTCTCTAGAAGAAGGTGGTTGTAGACTCATTATGCAACATCTTAGGAAAACATTTCCTAAGTATAGCATGTATATTATCTTCCTCTGTAGATCCATGTATACTTGATCAATTTATGGATAATATTATAAATTAAATCCTTGTGTTCCTTATTATGGAAATGTTGAGAGTAAATCATGCCATATTAAATTGTTGATTAAATCATGATTCCATATTATGGCATATTATGTAAATATTGAGAGTATCAAGAGTATCCAGTATATCTTATAAGCTATATGTATACTGGAGTAAATCATAATATATTGGATCAATTTAATCAATATTTTAGTATATCCATATTACTAATGTCTACATATTGTCTATGGATAGTTACATATTACAATATTCATGAAATGTAGATATATATATATATATATATATATATATATATATATGTGTGTGTGTGTGTGTGTGTGTGTGTATATATATGTGTGTATATATATATATGTATGTATATATATATGTATATATATATATATATATGTATATATATATATATGTATATATATACATGGAATCTATAGTATATCTATTATTCAGCTTATTATGGTGTGTGTGTATATATATATACATATATATATATATATATATATATATATATATATATATATATATATATATATATACACACACACACATGGAATCTATAGTATATCTATTATTCATCTTATTATGGCTCTCAACATGGAATCTATTTATTATAGTATAGTATAATATGCATATTCATCCATATAAATAGCTCTATTGTATATTCATAGCTATGTATCCTTAGCTATATTAATCTTACCGTTAGTTGCATGAGTCGTTGCTCATTGACACAATTGTTATACTATATAATGTTATTGTATAGCTCCATAAATACATATTGTATAAGATGACACCAGTATTCTCTAATCAAACCACTGACTATGTTTTAGGTAACTTGTTGCTTTGTATAACTTATTGGAAATCATTGTATATATGTATTTTAGTATGTATACATTGATATATAGTTTAGCAGTTTGCTATGTTTATATATTCCATTTATTCTATTATATATATGCTAATACGTATGTTGTAATTTAACTATCAGATTCATTGTACATATGCCTAGATAAAAAGTTTGATCTACATTTTATATCATTATGTATATTTAATATAATACACACAATAAATTGATATAGATATCTATACAGCTACTACGAATATATATATTTGGTTCAATAATTATATAGTTAACCAAAACTATGCAGTTCATTGTATATTTTAGTATAACCTAAGTCATTGCTATTTTGTTTAAACTATTCACACATTATTATGCCAATAACCATATTTATATGGTAATTTAGCACCAATATACATTAATATTTATATTCATAATTTTACAGTGTGATATATCCAATATATTTACAAATATGTAGATCATTTCACAGAATATGAATACACAAATTCAAATTTCATTGACTACTTGATAACAATGTTTCATTGTACTTTGTTCCCTCATCTTCTCTTTTTCTTCTTCAATCTCCCTTTCTTTTGTATCTTCCCCCTCCTTATGTCGTGCCCTTTATAATATTTTGAACTTTTCTTCTCCTTTATTTAGAATATGGCATTATTTTTCTCTTTTTGATTTTTTTCTTTCTTTTTGTTTTTCTTTATTTTTATTATTTTTAAATTCATTTTATGGTATAATTTGTTTTATTTTTATTATGGGGATTTATTTTCAATTATAAAAATCAAAACAATTATTTTATCTATTTATTCCCCTTTTCCCAATTTTCCCCATTTATAAATTTATTAAAATAATTATTTGATACAGATAGCTAGTCATAATGACTTAATAAAAATACTACACAACACATAAGATTAATTTCACATCACACAAGATCTATTCCACATAATCATTACACTAAGCTAACTATGCATAAATAATTTCAAATGCAACCAATCATAGAAACATACTAACATTTATAATTCTATTATGTATCTAGTATGTATTATTTAATGTGGTGTGTGCAAGGTTTTCGTTGTGCTTATGTCGTCCCCCAACATATCCATCTATGTCACCCTCTCTGATGATGCTCTCCCTCTATCATGCCCTGAGAGATGAGTCTCTTTTACATCAAACTCACAACAAGCAGGTAGTTAGTCCATAACACCATGACATATATACATCATAAAATACAACTAAAATAATAACTCATCATGATCATAATGTAGAAATATACACTAAATCTAACTCATAGCAATGAAATCATGTAATCTAAGCAATATTTAATTATCCCATAACAACCTATAACTCATAGTTTAGCTAAAAATAACCAAATCAAATTTATAACTATAAATACCCATGGATAATCAAGTAAGTTTTCTTAGTGAGGAATCAAGATGTAACAATATTCACATTGTATCATGAATGATGGCCACTTATTCACCCATGTGGCACGCACTTTGAAAAATTGTTAGTACTCACTTCAACCACAAAAAATAAACAAAATAAACTCCATAACCTCAATGTATTTCCCCCACATTAGCATCATTATAGAACATGTATGATATGGGCCCTCTATGTACGATATCCTATGAAATATGTTATCATTGCCCCTCGGCGTCACCCCCCAGTTCACTTTGAAATATTTCACTAGTTATATGTTTTGTATCACCTTTTCGTAATTTATCTAGGCATTAATATATTGGTAGCATAGACAAACATAAGTTATAATATCTCTTGGTCATTCTTAATTTTTTTGACGTCATTGTAATGAAAATAATTTCTCCATTATAATCACTAAGATAAAACCTGATCACCTATAGTTGTCTTGACCCCAACATGTTGGGCTCTGTAACCAACCAATATAGATATCCCCTAATTGAAATCAAGGGCATTGTAGTTTTTACATAGGGATTTGACATAGACACTATCTCTTTTCATGAAGAATGCAAGCCATCATAGACTAAAAAACACTGCATGATAATTTATATCTCAGTCAAATTTTCCCCACAATTACTCTACACAAACTTATTTTGACAACCAAATAGATTATTATAGAGAATGGAAGTGGTTAAATATTTCAAGGTGAGTTGGATGATGATGGTGAGAAGAAATGTCGAGGCATTTAAGGTGATGGAATCGAATAACCCCAGGGACATACACTTGCAGAGTTTAATTACATGTAACTTCTATCAATGCAATATGTAACTTCCATATAACTATTTTAGTTATCCAATACATGATTTAGATATGGGTCATCTCAATGGAAAATAGTAGTTAGATAATTAATGACTCCTCTAAAAACATATAGAATGCATGCATGTCAAATTAGACGCATCTAAATGTAATTAGATCAAAATTATGATTGTTTTAATTATTTAAAACCTACATATTTTATGCTTTTTATAGTCCATAAAAATGAAGATTTTCTTATATAATAATTGTGCAGTAGTTTTTACCTTGACATTTCAGATCACTACCCATGATCCTTCATCAGGAGCAACACATGATGATGGAACAACCAACCTAGTGTCTCTTAAATATGTCAAAGATAATAGTCACCTAGACAAAATATATTTTTCTATTAGTGTAGTCAAGAATTAACATTTAATTTTTCACATGTCTAATCATCTTGCAAATGTAGATCTTTGGACTAGTTATTAATCTTCCCTTTCCACTCCTCACCTATATTTCAATTTTATGCACAATGTTTTCATTTCTTTTGGAAGGATCATATTAATGTACTGATATTTCATGATTAACATTGAGTGATTGATATTAGGCACTACCCCCTTTTTATAGCTTCCTTTGTGTAGACATCGAATTCCCAACACCATTTTTGTTGAAATTGTCAAACTTACTCGAATTGCACTCAAATGCACATTTTAGGTCAAAATCATTAAAACACCCTAAATTGTTTGAACTTGTCATTTACAAGTGCTAATTTAGGTCAAAGTATCCCTAAATGGGGCAATGAATTTTATGTGATACCTAATTTAGATCAATTCATTTCAAGTCAAAATAATGATTTCACTTTTTTGTGCTTTGAATCATTCTTTTCTTCTAATTCATTAGTACACGTCACGTACCTTTGTTATTTTGTGTTAGCAACATCCTAACTGGGAATATGGTTCCAACACATCTAGCATTACCTTCTAATTTTTTCTAAGTCAAATTATGACCTAGTAATATGACTTTTTGACCATTTTGATTAATTGAGGACCAATTTCTTAATAATTGTATAAATGTTGATTAACCTTGTTTAAGCCTAATTGATCCAAATCAAGAGCTTAAGTGGATTTTTCATGAGAGTTATTGAATATTAATTTTTGGAAATTGATTTCTATTAACTACATCACCTAATGACATCATCATATGGGGTGGCATCTATAAGCCATAAATGCATAAAATATCAATATTATGGGTCTCTCATGCCTCATTAAGACCCTCCATGCCTCTTAAATGCCCCTCTATCCCAAATAGTTATGAGGGATATTTATATATTTAATTATATAATTAGATTAATTCATGGCCACACATCTCAATCTTAAGATGGACGGTCATGGTTGATCCTAATCAATCTCAAATTTTTATAAATAAAGAGGCCATGAACATCATTTTTAAGCTTGATTTATGCAAAGTTATTATGTTGAATTGTCTCCACAATCCCTTATATTTGATCATTGATTTTGTATGCAAGCTTCATTGATAGGCTAGTTTAGTGATTGCAAATCATGATCCTACATTTTACAAGGAGTTTTTGAGACATTGGAGGAGTTGGCCACCATTATTGTTGAAGACAAGAGCTCTTGATCAAGGGAGAACATGATTTTGAGCCACATTGGTATGGTGAATTCATTTGGGAAGGTAATATGATGTTGCTTTCTTTCAATTATTTCATGTTATCCTTTGTAATTCTCACATGAATAGATAGGCTTAATTTAGTTTGTTCTTATGCATTTTTCCTTTGATTCATTGGACTATTGCTTGACTAATCATGTTATATAATCCTCCCTATATTTTGCCACGCTTGATGGGACCATAATCCAAAACTTTTCTCACAAAGCCTCCAAAAGAAACCTACTAACCATTTTCATGTAGGATCTTGGAGTATGGAAGTAAAGAAGGCAAACAATTGACCCAAAAAAAAGTCCATTTTTATAAACCATGATTTTGTCCTTAGGACTATCAATTCGGCCCAACTCAACTCTGGCTCACCCCAACTCATTTTTGGCTCAAACCAACTCGGCTCTAGATTAACCCAACTTGGCTTTGGTTCAGCCCAACTCAGCTCTAGTTCAACCCAACTTAGCTCTAGATCAGCCTGACTCAGTGCTGGATCACCCTAACTCAGCTCTTGTTCAACCCAACTTCAATCTTGATCACCCTAACTCAGCTCTGGATCACCCTAACTTAGCTTTAGCTCAGCCCAACTTAGCTCTAACTCGACCCAACTCAGCTTTAGATTGGTGTGACTCAGCTCTGGCTTGACCCAACTCAACTCTAGCTTGGCCCAACTATTTTTTATATCATCCTAACTCAGCTCTAACTCGGCCCAAATCAAATCTAGCTCGACCTAACTTAGTTCTAGCTCAACCCAACTTGGCTCTAGCTTACCCTGACTCAGATTTGGATCACCCTGACTCAGCTTTGGCTCAGCCCAACTCAGCTCTAGATCACCCTGACTCACCTCTAGCTCACCCCACCTCACCCCTAGCTCACCCCAACTTGCCTATCTAGCCCAACTCACCTATCAACCTAACTCACTTGTCAACCTAACTCGTTTGTCTAACCTAACTCACCTGTCAACCTAACTCACCTATCTAGCCTAACTTGGCTGTTAACCCAACTCGACTGTCAACCTAAGAGCTCATTTTTCAAAAGTCCTTATCTCAAACTCTTAAGTTCTTTAAAGCAGGCCTTTATAATTGTATTTTTGTAGGTTGAAAGGGTAGTTTGGAAGTTGGTTTGAATTCTTTTGACTAACCAAACACACTTTCATTTGGGTTTAAAATGAACATGCTTGATTTCACACATTTAAATTAGTGCTTAAAATGAACCTAAAATTTGGCTAAATCTTAGATACATTTTATTTAGTGCTTAAAACAAATCATAACTCTTACAACATTTTAATTTGGTGTTTTAATCATGAATCTAGGCTAAGTCTTGAATCTTTAATTTAGGCTTAAAATGAACTTACGTCTTTATTGCTTCATATGGCATTTTTTGTGCAATCTTTTACAATTTTATCAATTAAGGCCAAAGGCCAAAAAGAACATCACCTAATCTATTATTTGGTGCTTAAAATTGAACTCATTTTTCAAGTTAGTATGCAATAGGTGATTAATTAATAGATTGGAAAAAAGAGGGACGTTGCATGTATGCTCTTCCATCTGACCCCTTTAGGGAACTTATGGAATCAAAAGTGACATCTTTATTGCAAGCATGCCTAGTCTAAGGCATAGAAAGAATGTGTTTAAAGCGCTCCTCAAAAACTTGCAATAGTATTGGGTGATCTTGAGGTGACCATAAAGTCTTTCTATTATGTCTTTTATTTTATGAAAACTTGTCTTGTGAGGGGGATTTCATCACCTCCCATGACTTTTCTAGGGCTAAAGCACTAGGACGTATCTGCACTTTGGACATCACACTACACTGAGCAAGTGATGGATGTAGTAGTTGCAAAAAGGGCAAGACATTTTTACAACAAGCTAAGTGTCGTGGACACCCAATTAAAGTGCATTTTTTTACATCATTTGGCATGAAATTCATTGTGCAATTGATCCATTTAGAATGATCAAAAACTTGCTAGTTTAGTCAACCCCACATTGCCATACCCTTACTAGGATTTGGATGATTATACTTAGTGAATTTTGGTCATTTTTGCTTAGTATGTTTTGAGACTAAAACTTGTTTATTTGTTTATAAATCATGACAAAACCAATTTGTTTATACGTCACTCTTTTGTTTAAAGAGGTATTATGTTGTCTGATTTATACTAGACTTGTGCCTTGAATTTTTTTCTAAACATGTTTGTGTGTGCGCCATTTGGACCTCGTTTATGTGTCATCATGCTGTCCACTCTTGTCTATCTCATTTGGTCCAATCCTATTCTTCAACATTGCATTTTCAATTAACCTTGTCAAGTTTGGGTCCAAACATTAATTGATTTTTATTTAGGCCTCAATTTAAGGGGATGATACATAGATCTTTCTATTTTGGGTTGCATAGCTTTAGTTAAATGATTACCCAAAATTGAAGACTATTGATTATTTGTTTGTTTAAGCACCTATCCTCATCATTGTTTGTGCCTGTTTTATGCCAAACCTTGGCACAAACCATTTTGAGATATAGCTCCACCCTTTCAACCAAGGTTGAACATTTTATAGTTTGGGCATCATTTTTTAGAGTTTGCAGAACTCTAAGCCTTTTATTTTCATATATTTCTTCATTAAATGTGGATATGTCTTGTTACACTTATGGTGGAGTCACGAATAATCCAACTTATGATAGAATGGCCACATAAAATGACTTTTATGACTTTAGTCAAGACCCCAATGGTGATAATATGATTTGTGAGATATATTTCTATCCACCTCACAAAAATTAGTCATGAGAACATAATAAAGATCCAACTTATGATCTAACTTGAGATTGAGATGATTGGGTTTATCGAGAAGACTTGGATGCCTCAGCTTATGCACGAGCAACCAAACTAAGAAGTGTCCAGTCATCACCATTTTAGGACCTCTTCCTTTGGTTTACATGAGTAACCAAACTAAGAAGCATCTGATCATCACCATTTTAGGACCTCCTCCTTTAGTTTGCACAAGAAACCAAACTAAGAAGCATCTGGTCATTACCATTTTAGGACCTCCTCCTTTTATTTGTACAAACAACCAAACTAAGAAGTGTCTAGTTATTACCATTCTTGGCATATCACCAATTTTTGATGAACCTATTATTGAAGAACCTCCATTTGATGAACCAGTTGTGTTTGATCCCTTCTTCAATAGTCTAATTTTTGGAGAGTCCATTATTGAACCACAAACCATTATCCCTATTAAACCAAACATTCCCCACTTTAGGAATTGTGTGCCAATCTTTGAGCCAAAATAAGAACCATTACCTCTTTAAGAACCATCTTATGAGGATAAAAATATGTTCAAAATTGATTTTTTGCAACCAATTATGAACCAAAATTGAAATGTTATTGTTGTAACACCCATTTGTGACAAGTCAAATTGTGATAAATTACCTATTCATATTTTACCTATTTTTAAAGAGCCTCATCTCCTTGACAAGTTAATCTCTATAGATTTGTCTCTTGATCTTTTCCCACTCACTGAGATGTCTCACTTTGAGAGACATGATTTTTTTGAGACGTCCCTTGAGTGGTACCCTCTCTTTGAGGAGCTTCACTTAGAGGAACTAGACTATGTTGAACCCTTCCAAGATGAATTAGTTTTTATTGAGCCCATTATGCCATCACACACCATTACTTATGAAACATTCAACATTGAATAAAACATTATCAAAACAACCATATTAGATGAAGAATCAAAATTAGAGTCAGGTTCTATTTTGGAACCAGAATTGGATTTAGCATCAAAAATAAAATTAACATTAGTTACAACATTGGATTCAAAGTCCCTTACTTCAGAATTAGATTCAAAAATAGATTATAGTCATGGTTTTTATAACATTGGTTACAATTTCCTTGTGGATGAATTTGAATATATTTGTGATCCTTCTATGATTTCTTAGGATAATTATTTTAACATCAACATAAGTTCTCCTAGTCTATTATATGAGGATTGTGTAGCCTTTCATCATCCCACCATTATTCCCACCCAACATAGCCATTACATTAACATTCCACCTCCCACAAATGTCGATTGGAACTGACAAAATCATACTTTGTTGAATTGTATCCATGGTGACATATCATTTATAGAATGTCAGTGGGGTTAGGACCAAATTCATGTAGAACAAGAACAATATCCTAGTGAAACCTTTTTGAAGGTGTTAGGGGATGATCAAAGTTCAAACTCAGCATCTTCTAGTGAAACCTTTTCATAGGCACTAGAAGACAATAAAAGTCAAATGTTAGCATCTCTTTGTGAAACCTTCTCAGAGGCACTATGGGATGATCAGAACAAACTCATTAATGAAAACCTCATCGAGGCACCAATAGCTAAGCAAAAAAGTTTTTCACTATTTACTAAAGATATTATTCAAGATCAAATCAAATAGATTTCAATCTATGGCATAATCAGATGGTAGTTACTCTCAAGATCAAGCAATAGAATAATCTGGTGGTCCTATTGAGAGCATCTTCAGAGGTCATTAGCCCTGTTACAACAAAAATTATGTCAAATTAAACATAACAACATTACGTGTAACTAAAAGTCCTGATCTTTATTTGTTTCCCATTCATTATACATTTCATTATCACCCACCTATTTATTTCCCACTTATATCATTTATCACTAGTAGCACTTTCTTTTACAGTGGCTATTATGAAGTTATCTTGTCTTGATGTTTAAAGGAATCAGAATTAATGACCAATGGGGATCACAATAACATTATTTAGGTTCAGATCGGCAACAAGTTCTTGATAAAGTAGCTTTTTTGAAAGGGAATTGGATAGCAACTTATATAACTAATCATCTCTATTTTCTCACATATTGAATAGGATGTGCATCTCCCTGTCAGCAAGAGCAACATAACCATTTTTCACTTTTCCAATTACCATTTACCATTACCATGCCTCATCTCTTAGGGGTAACCCCATAGACCCTTTTAAGGCATTATTTTACCATTGTAATCATGAACCATGCCATTTGAACTACATTGACTTGAGGTCCTTTGGGACTATGTAGGTAATGCTCAAGTTTTCTTGAGGTCAGCTCGGTCACCTTCTCTATGCTCTCACCATTTTATGAATAATTTAAACCAATCATTACTTAGAGGCAACTTTGTTGCCACTATGGCCAATTATCTTTTGATCATTTCATTATACCATTTCTTTACTATTGAACAAGGCTTGATTTTAGGCATCTTATTGATCCCATTTTAATCTTGGTTCCTTTAGTTCATCCCATACTTTCTCTAAGGGGATTTTGACCCAGTTTCAACAATTTTAGAATTTTGTGTTCAATGACAATCTATGGAAGTACTATGGCATTTGATCTGGCAAGTTATCTTTCATCTATCATCTTATTTAGTATTGTTAATTATAACTACCTATGGGCACATCAGTATTGTTTTGGTACCCCTGATTATAACGCCTTTGGGAAAATCAATATTATAACATTGTTTCCTAATTATAACCACTTATGGAAAAATTAGGTACAATGCCTTTTTATCATGCATTGTTGCATCATCTGGTCATTGCTATTATCTTGTCATTCACCTTTTTTTATGAACTTATTGTGACCTAGTCAATTTTCACCTTTTGTGTGGGCAAAATTATTGTGACTTGGGATTATTTTGGGGTTATATAGGTTATGCTCGATTCATGTCAAGGTTAACTTAGTCCCTCTTATCATAAGATCTCATCATATTGCAAGCATTTTAAGTTGGTGTTCTCTCACTATTTCATGAGTTGGACCATTCTATATCTCTTAATCCTCAATCAAGTTGAGATACTTTAAAAAGTCCAAAAACATTCATAAAACATTCAAAAACTCAAAAACATTTTGTGTGTATTTATTTGATTGTTGTTTGTCATGTTGGTCTTTTGTTTTCCTATTTGGTCTTTCTTCTTTATTTTATTTTCCAAGTACATCTTGATGGTCCACATAGATCTCAATTATTCGTATCTTGATCTCATGTTGTTAAGATGTCTTTTTTTATTTTTCTTCTTATTTGCTTTTTTGTTTAAATGGAAATAGTTGTAACTCTGGTTTTGGTCATTATTTTACCATTATAGTTATAGGTATTCACATTTGAATCAGCTATGTGTAATTGTAATAGTATGTCATTTTAATTTATTCATACTTATGATGCCTAATTTCTTTTTCTATAGCAAGCACTTTGTGCTCAAGTCTCAAAGTCTTAACGTCAACACAGCTCTGATGAATGATTCTCAAGAACACTTTACATAATTTAGGCTCATGATATGGAATTAGGCATCTAAGTAACATGTATTTTAGCATTCAAATCTATGATTAGGCATGCATCTCTTTACATACATTATGAGTCTAATAAATTCTTATTCAGTTTTCATCATTCCTCATTCCATTCTCTCCTAAACTTGGGTGAACTACATTAGCCTAAAGTTCATGTTGGAACATGAGTCCATGAAACTATGTAGGTAGCATCCACTTGTCTTATACATTTGGAGTTAGCTTGGCTATATTTCATTCTTTTTTCCATCTCTTTCATCACTTTGTACATTCTCATATGCTAGGTTTTATGTGGCTTTCTAAACCATTACACCATCACATGTACGTTTGCACATGCTCACTTTAACCTATCTTTTTGGTTATATCCTTGAGTTATTTTTGCTTGCCAATTTCCCATGTTGGGGCACAACATTTGAACAACTTCAGAATCAAATCATCCCTATAAGGGTAAAAACATTATTTATTTTTTATCAAATGATCAAAATTCACCTTACTGGGGCACAATTGTCTTATCATGATCAAATCTACTCTATCAGGGCACTTCTTATTATCTTCTCTTTGAAGACCCCATTCTAGTGGTACTTCCCTTCCTAAAGTAGAACGTTCTCTCTTTTCCTTTAATTCCAAGCTCACCACACTAAAACCCATGATGGAAATATTTTAGTGTGCAACTTGTCTTGAGCTTGATCAATGTCATAAGCATGCAACTTGTACTCTCAAATTGGGTATTTTTAAAGTGTATTCCTTACATTTATGGATTTTATATTTCCCATTCCCCCCATATTTGGGGCATATTATACTTCTAATTATATTTTTATCATTGATGGTAATCACATGTGAAAGCATTAGCTAATCTAGATATGATCTATTCCAGGGGTTAATCTCTCACTTTCCCTCTCTTTTTGAGAGTCCATCCTTCTCTTTCATCCTAGTATGTCCTCTCGAGGGGACATCATGGGTTTGTTCTAATTTCTTCTTGACAACTCTTTTCTTTGAAAGTATGTTTCTTTGCCTGAATGTCTCGATATGCCTTCTCAAATAGGGGCAAAATATAGACATCTAATTCCTAACACCATTTGTGTTGAAATTATCAATCTTACTCGAATTACACTCATGCACATTTTAGGTAAAAATCATTAAAACACCCTAAATGATTCAAACTTGTCATTTACAAGTGTTGATTTAGGTAAAAGTATCCCTAAATGGGGCAATGCATTTTATGTGATACCTAACTTTGATCAATTCATTTCAAGTCAAAATGATGACCTTTTTGTGCTCTGGATTACTCTTTTATTCTAATTAATTGGTACGCATCATGTACCTTTGTTATTTTGTGTTGTAAAAATCCTAAATAGGAATATGATTCCAATGCATCTAACATCACCTTCTAATTGTTCTCCAGTTGAATTATAACCCAGTAATATGACTTTTTGACCATTTTGATTAAGTGAGGGCCAATTTACAAATAATTGTATATATATTGATTAACCTTGTTTAAGGCTGATTGATCCAAATCAAGAGTTTAAGTGGATTTTCTATGAGATTTGTTAAATATTTCTTTTTGGAAATTAATTTCTATTAACTACATCACCTAATGACATCATCATATGGGGTGGAATCCATAAGCCATAAATGCATAAAATATCAAGATTATGGGTTTCCCATACTTCATTAAGACCCTCCATGCCTCTTAAATGCCCCTCTATCCCAAATATTTATGAGAGATATTTAAGGATTTAATTATATAATTAGATTAATTTATGGACACACTTCTCAATCTTGAGATGGATGGTCATGGTTGATCCTAATCAATCTCAAAAATCTATAAATAGAGAGGCCATGAACATCATTTTTAAGTTTGATTTATGCAAATTTATTATGCTAAATTATCTCCACAATGCTTTACATTTGATCATTGATTTTGTATACAAGCTTCATTGATAGGCTAGTTTAGTGATTCCAAATCATGAGGCTAGGTTTTACAAGGAGTTCTTGAGATATTGGAGGAGTTGGCCACCATTGTTAAAGACAAGAGCTCTTGATAAAGGGAGAACATGGTTTTGAGCCACATTGGTATGGTTAATCCATTTGAAAAGGTAATATGATGTTGATTTATTTCAATTATTTTGTGTTATCCTTTGTAATTCCCACATGAATAGATAGGCTTAATTCAGTTTGTTTTTATGCATTCTTCCTTTGATTTATTGGACTAATGCTTGATTAATCATGTTATGTAATGAACACCAAAAAGGTCTTAATAGAGCAGTTGTTTTAAAATGGATTTGGGTAGAAACTTTATAACTAATCATCTCTATTTTCTCACATATTGACTAGGATGTGCATGTCCCTGTCAGTAAGAGCAACAGAACCATTTTTCACTTTTCCAATTACCATTTGCCATTACCATGCCTCATCTCTTGGGGGAAACCCTATAGACCATGTTTAGGCATTATTATACCATTATAATCTATAAACCATGAAATTTGAACTACATTGAATTGAGGTCCTTCAGGACTATGTAGGCAGAGCTCAATTTCTATTGAGGTCAACTTGATCACCCCTTCATTACGCTCTTACCATTTTGTGAGAAATTATTAAGTTTAAACACTCTCACCAGTTTATGATCAACCTAAGTAATGCTCTCACCATTTTGTGAGCAATCTAAGCCAATCATCACTTGGGGAAAACTTTGTTCACACTATAGCCAACCACCTATGGGTAAATTAGTATTATTTTAGACCCCTGATTACAATCACATTTAGGCAAATCAGTATTATGACATTGTTTCCTAATTATAACCACTTATAGGCAAATTAGGTATAATATCTTTTTGTCATGCATTGTCACATCATCTGGTTTTTACTATTATCATTTATCTTTTTGTTCGCCTTTGTTTGTGAACTTTTTGTGACCTAGTCAGTTTTTCATCACCTTTTCTATGGGAAAAATTATTGTGACTTGGGATTATTTTAGGGTTATGTAGGCCATGCTCGATTCATGTCGAGGTTAACTTAGTCTCTCTTATCATACGATCTCATTATATTTTGAGCATTTTAGGTTGGCATACTCTTTCCATTTCATGAGTTGGACCGTTCTATATCTCTTAATCCTCAATTGAGTTGAGATACTTAGAAAATTTTAAAAGCATTCATAAAACATTCAAAATTTTCAAAAACATTTTATGTGTGTTTATTTGATTGTTTTTTTTGTCTGGTATTTTGTTTTCTTGTTGGGTCTCGCTTCTTTATTTTATTTTCCAAGTACATATTGCTAGTCCACATAGATATCAATTATTTGTATCTTGATCTCATGTCGTTAAGATGTCTTATTTATCTTTATCTTTTTATTTATCTTTGCTTTTGTTATGCCCTTAACCATTGGTGTGTCTATGGATATGTGTGATCGACTTGTGGCTTACATACCTCTTTTATTTACTTGTTACATTTCTCTATGTTCTTAGATGGATCAGTCTATGGAATGACCATGGCTAAGTAGACTATATATAGAAGGTAGTGGTTAGTCTTTATTCATCATGTTAAGTATTCTATTATTAGTACACTATTATGGAGGTTTCCCCCTCGAAGTGGCTTTGCTATATTATCTAGTATTCTATTTTGATATAAATTATCATTGTGTAATCTCTCGTAATTTTTTATTCTATGCAATATAAAATCATTCTTGTGAATATCTAAGTAATTTCATTACAAGTGGTATCAAAGCTTTGATTTGGGCAAGTTTCCTATGGTGTTTTTTTTGGATCTGACGAGGCGTGGATTATGGGAGCAGTGAAAGCAAAAAAACATAACTTGCAATGTGGAAAGAATTAATTTTTTTCATCAGTGTAGTATTGCTCAAAACACTTTTTTGAAAAAAAAAATATTTAAAAAAAAAGTCTAGAATTTTTTTTCCCTTACACACTTGCAGTTATTGGATTCATCTCAACAAGATGATCACAATGGTATATTCTATCGTTATACTTTTTAAGTATCAAAAATTTTACTCTAGTGCACAAAGGTAGTCATTAGATTCATCTTGACAAGGTGATCACAATGACACCATTTATTGGTATACTTTTTTTGAGTTCAAAACCCTCATAGGGTTTATTTATGGTAGGTCCTTCAACTCAGGGAAGAAAAGGGACACCAAAAACTCCTTAGACTCCTATCGATGACATGGAATTTGGAACTTTAAATTTGATGATTTCTCAACTTCAAGTAGACATAAAAAACTTGGTGAGGCATGACGACTTTGTTGCAGTCTAAGATGATGCTTTAGAGATTCATAAAGAGATTAATGGGGTTCACAGTGAATTATGGCATATCACTATGTAATTATCTGCCCTCACATCTTAGTTTCAACCTGACAACCCTCCACTTTAGCATTCAAATCCTCCTCTCAACAACCCCCATGTTGATATGAAACCAATGTTACTAAAAGTGGACATGCATAAGTTTGATGGTAAGGATCCTCTCACTTGGATTAACCAAATTGAGAATTTATTTGAGTTACATCAAACCCATAGTTCTCAGAGGGTGATGGTGGCATCCCTATATATGGAACTTGAGCAATTCATTTGGTATCATTAATTATGTGCTCAAAAGAAAAAGAATGGTGCTCCTGTTACATGGACTATTTTTACTAATGATATGACAACTCATTATCAGAATAATGTCTCTGAGAACTATTTCAGTCAATTAGCCAAGCTATGGCAAATAGGAATTGTGAAAGATTATATTCATCAATTTCATAATCTCTCTTTACAAGTGGAAGATATCACTGAGGGAAATTTGACTGATCTATTTTTGGGTGGCCTCAAAAATAGCATTCAATATGAGTTTTAAATGTTTAACCCAACATCTGTATTAGAAGCTACCCTAAGGCACACATGATAGAAGAAAAAGAGATGGTCAAAAGGAAAACTTTCACTACTGGTCATGATCACAACTTTCTAGCACCATCATTTCCATAGCCCACCAAATTAACACAATGACAAATTGAGGAGAAGAGATCCAAAGGGCTGTGTTATGGTTGTGACATCAAATAGTACAAAGACCATCATTTTGTTGAAAAGAAGTTATTTTACATTGTAGGTGCCAATGATGATGAAGATGATGGAAAAGTACATGATGCAGATGTAGAAGTTCCTGAGGATGAATTTGAAGACTCTCAACCTACTATTTCATGTCATGCCCTGCCAGGTATTAGCATTCCTCAAAATCTTAAGGTGATGGGTTTCCTTAATAAATAGAAGGTCATTATCTTGATTAATTCTGGGAGCACACACAACTTCATCCACAATAAGTTGGTTGCTCATCTGAATTGTTTCATTTATCCAGCTCTAAAATTTTAGGTTATGATTACAGATGGTAGTATTGTCAGCTATTCAAGAAAATGTCATAGTATTAAGTTGGCCATGGGAGACTACTTATTGAATTATCCTATGTTTGTTATTCTGATGGGTGGAGTTGATATTGTTTTGGGAGTCAAATGGCTCACCACTTTGGGCACTATTGAGATGAATTTTCAAGAATTCTTTATGCATTTTCATTCTAAAGAAAAGGCATTTGAGATAAGAGGATTAAAGACTATATATCCCCAACTTGTTAGCTCCCATCAAATGACAAAGATTCTTTGTAAGGGTGTTTAGAGATTTGTAGCTCGCTTGTTTTCTATGGATGTATAGCCAACTCAACCATCTCTACCTTTTGATCTACAACAAATAATTAATGCTCATTATATTATTTTTTAATAAATGCCAAAAGGACTTCCACCTAGACACACGCATGATCATGTTATCACACTTATTCCTAGTAGTACACCACCCAACATCAAGCCATATAGGTATCCCTATGCCCAAAAAAAGTGAAATTAAAAAGATGGTACAAGAGATGTTAGATGCAAGAATCATTTTCCATAGCCAAAGTGAATACTCTTCACCAGTTGTCATGGTGAGAAGTAAAGATGACACTTAGAGGATGTGCCCTGACTATAGAGAACTCAACAAGTACACTATCAAATATAAGTTTCCAATTGCTATCATTGATGATTTTCTATATCAATTGAATTGTGATCTTTATTTTACCAAGTTAGATTTGCATTTTGGGTATCATCAAATTAGGATCCATGATGAAGACATACACAAAATCACTTTCAGGACTCATGAAGGCCATTATGAGTTTTTGGTTATGCCTATTAGTCTAACAAATACACCATCTACTTTTCAGAGTTTGATGAATACTATTTTTAAGCCATTTTTGAGGAAATTTTTTTGGTATTCTTTGATGATATCCTCATTTATAGTAAAAATTAGGTAGACCATTTGTAACATGTAAAATAGGTACTCTCCATTTTGGAGAAAAATCAATTGTATGTCAATCCTTCTAAATATACTTTTGGGGCTAGTGAGGTTAAATTTTTGGGTCATCTAGTGTCTTATGAAGGATTGAAAGTGTATCCTAAAAAAATCTAAGCAATGATGGACTAGCCAATTCCTAAGACACTCAAATAACTTCAAGAATTTTTGGGGATTACTAGTTACTATCGTAGATTTGTCAAAAATTATGGTAGTAGTGCAACCCCACTCACCTATTTGTTAAATAAAGACTCCTTTCAGTGGACTAATATAGCTACTCAGGCATTTGAACAATTGAAATTGGCTATGTGCACTACTCTAGTATTGGCCACTCCTAATATTTGTAAGAGTTTTATGGTTGAATGTGAGGCACTGGGTATGGTATGGGTGTTGTACTCATGCAAGAAAGTAGACCACTTACATTTTAAATTCATCAACTCAAGGGTAAAAATTAGAATAAGTCCATCTATGAGAAGGAAATGATGGCCATTTTACATGCAATCAAATAATGGAGACCTTATTTGATGGGTCGTCACCTTCAGGGAAAGACTGATCATGATAGTCTTAAATATTTTTTATAACAAAGGTTTTCATCTAAAGAATAATAGAAATGGGTAACCAAGATGTTAGGCTATGATTTTAAATAGTCTACAAAAAATTCAAGGACAATGTGGTGGTAGATGCACTATACAAAAAAGATGAATTAGTTGAGGCATTGTTATGTGCCATAACGATTTTGTAGGTAGATTGGTTAGAAGAAGCATGATCAGAATGGGAACATGATAGTACTGCTCATGATTTGATTCAAAATATTCAGCACGATTTAGGTGGATTTGAAAAATTCACATGGAAAGGTAGTGCATTATGGTATAAAGACATATTTTACCTGTGTAAGAATTCTCTTCTTAAATAAAAAATCCTTTAAGAACTTCATACAACTCCAATTGGGGGTCATTCAGGATTTTTGAGAACCTATCATAGAATCAAGCAAGATTTTTTTTGGGAAGGTCTTAGGGGGGATGTCCAAAAATACATGGCTAAATGTATGATCTATCAACAAAACATAGGTGAAACCATCAAAACTCTAGGTCTTTTATAGCCTTTATCTATCCCTAGCCAGAGCTAAGAAGAGGTATTTATGGATTTCATTATAGGGTTACCAAGATCTGATGCTCAAAATGTTATCATGGTTATTGTAGATCATCTCAGTAAGTATGCTTATTTTTATTCATTATCCTATCCATTTGTTGCTAGTACAGTAGCTTCTACTTTTCTCAATATAGTTCAAAAACTGCATGGGACCCCTAAGATCATTATTAGTGATAGAGATCCCATTTTTACTAGTAATTTTTGGACTGAGTTGTTAACATGTTTAGGCACCCAATTGGCTCATAGTTCATCCTATCATCCTCAATCTGATGGAAAAAATGAGTTAGTCAACAAATGTCTAGAGAGATATCTCCATTATTTTGTTTCTAATAAATAGGATAAATGGGTTCATTGGCTACCTCTTGTTGAATGGTGGTATAATATTTTTGTTCATAATTCTTCCAAAATGTCTCCTTTTGTGGCACTATATGGATACCACCCTCCATCCATCACTTCAACCTTGAAGGTCCATCTTAAGGTTCATGTAGTTGAATAACATATTCACCATCAATAGGAGGTCCTTGCAAGTTTGTGTTAAAATTTTGCTATGGTTCAGAATCGCATGAAACAACAAATAGATCAACACAAAAGTGAGAAGCATTTTGACATTGGTGATTGGGTCTTTTTTCGCTTGCATCCATACAAGTAGATGTCATTAAAGCAACAAAAAAAGGATAACAATTTGTCCCTTAAGTATTATGGGCCTTAGCAGATCTTCTAAAAATTGGTAGTGTGACCTACAAGTTAGATTTTTCTTCATCCACTTGCATACATCCAATATTTCATGTATCATGCCTGAAGAAAGTCATTGGACATAGAATTACCATTCAAATAAAATCACCAAAATTAGATGAGGAAGGTAGAGTTGTTCTTGATCCTAAGGTGATCCTTCAAAGCTACACCAAGCAGCTGCATTCCAGAGCAATTACAGAATACCTGATCAAATGGAAGAATTTGCCATGTGAAGATGCCACTTGGGAGGATGAAGCATTTGTGCAGTAGCATCCAGAGTTGCCACAATGTTGAGGACAACATTTTTTTGAATGGAAAGGGCTTGTTATTCCCTTAACCATTGGTGTGTCTAGGGATATGTGTAGCTAACTTGTGGCTTGCATACCTCTTTTATTTACTTATTACATTTCTCTATGTTCTTAGATAGGTTGGCCTATGGAATAACCATGGCTAAGTAGACTATATATAGGAGGTAGTGGTTAGTCTTTACTCATCATGTTAAGTATTTTGCTATTAGTGCATTAGTGTGGAGGTTGCCCCCTCGAAGTGACTTTGTTATATTATCTAGTATTTTATTTTGCTATTAATTATCACTGTGTAATCTCTCATATTTTCTTATTTTGCACAATATAAAATCATTCTATGTGAATATATAAGTAATTTCATTACAAGTTTTTTGTTTAAATGTAAATAGTTATAACTCCAATTTTGGTCATTATTTTACCATTACCCTTAGTTACAGGTAATCACATTTGAACCAACTCAATGCAATTTGAATATTTTATTATTCTAAGTTATTCATACTTGTGATGTGTAATTTATTTTGATATAGTAAACACTTTGTGCTCAGGTTTCAAAGTCTAATGTCAACACAACTTTGATGAATGATTCTTAAAAACAATTTCCATAATCTAGGCTCATGATATGGAATTAGGCATCTAGGTAACATGCATTTTAGCAATTGACTCTATTCTTAGACATGCATCTCTTTACATACATTATGATTCTAATCAATTTTTGGTCATTTTTCATCATTCCTCATTCCATTTTCTCCCAAACTTGGGTGAACTATAGTGGCCTAAAATTCATATTGGAACATGAGTCTATAGAACTATGTAGGTAGCATCCACTTGTCTAGCACATTTGGAGTTAGCTCAGCGATCTTTCATTCTTCTTTTCATCTCTTTCATCACTTTGTGTAGTCTCGTATGTTTGGTTTCTTATGGATTTCTAAGCCATTACACTATCGCATATATGTTTGCACCCACTCACTTTAACCTATCTTTTTAGTTATATCCTTGAGCTATTTTACTTGTCAATTTCCCACGCTGGGGAAAAAACATCTAAACAACATCCAAATCAAATTATCTCTATAGGGGCAAACCATTATTTATTCTTTATCAATGATCAAAATTAGCCCTACTGGAGCAAAACTATTTTATCACAATCATATTTGCTCTACTGGAGTACCCCTTATTATCTTCTCTTTGGAGACCCTATTTTAGTGGTGCTTCCCTTCTTGAAGTAGAATGTTCTTTCTTTTGATCTCATTACAAGCTCTCCACACTACTGCCCATGATGGCAATATTTAGTGTGTAACTTGTCTTGGGATTGATCAATGTCATAAGTGTGCAACTTGTACTCTCCAATTGGGTACATTTAAAGTGTGTCTCTTACATTTATGGATTGCATCTTTCCCATTCCCCCCATCTACTGGGGCCTATTATACCTTTAATTATATTTTGATCATTGATGGTAATCATGTGTGCAAGTATTAGCTCATCTAGATGTGATATATTTCATGGGTTAATCTCTCACTTTCTCTCTCTTTTTAAGATTCATCCTTCTCTTTCATCTTAGTACGTCCTCTCAAGGGGACATCATGAGTTTATTCCAATTTATTCTTGATAACTCTTTTCTTCAAAAATATGTTGCTTCATTTGAATGTCTCACTATGCCTTCTCAAATAGAGGCATAATGTAGACATCCAATTCCTAACATCATCTATGTTGAAATTATCAATCTTACTCGAATTGCACTCAAATGCACATTTTAGGCTAAAATCCATAAAACACCCTAAATGGTTTGAAATTTTCATTTACAAGTGTTGATTTAGGTCAAAGTATCCCTAAATTGGGCAATGCATTTTATGGGCCAACTAACTTTGATTAGATCATTTGAGTCAAAATACCAATTTTGCTCTTGGGTGCTCCGGATTGCTCTTTTCTATCAAAATTCTTGTATGGGACATTTACCTTTGTTATTTTGTGTTGACAACATCCTAAATGAGAATACGGTTTCAATGCATCTAACATTGACTCCCAATTCTAATCCAGTCAAATTTTGATCCAATAACAAGACATTTTGACCAATTTGATTAATTTGTGCACCAAGGGCCAAAATTTATGCCAAAGTTGACTAATCATGTTTTAGGCTAATCAAACCAAATTAGGGCCTTAAGTTAATTTTCCATGGAACTTGTTGAATAAATCTTTATTGGAAATTTATTTCTATTAACTACATTATCAAGTGACATTATCATATAGGGTGGCATCCATCAGCCATAAATACATAAAATATTAGGATTATGGGTCTCCCATGCCTCATTAATAACCCTCCATGCCTATTCAATGCCCCTTCTTCCAAAATCATTATTAGGGATATTTATATATTTTTATGATATAGTTCAATTAATCCATGACCACACATCTCAATCTTGAGATGGATGGTCATGGTTAATCCTGACCAATCTCAAAAATATATAAATAGGGAGGCCATGAATATCATTTTTAAGCTTGATTTTTTCAAATTTATAATGCAAAATTATTTCCATAATCCTTTACATTTGATTATTGATTTTAGTTGTAAGCTTCATTGATAGGCAAATTAGATAGTTACATATCATGAGCCTAGGTTTTGTGGAGTGTTCTTGAGACATTAGAGGAGTTTTCCACCATTGTTGATGAAAATAAGGATGCTTGATCAAGGGAGAATATGTTTTTCATCCGCTATTGGAGGATGATTCACTTGGGAAGGTATAAGTTTCTTGCTTTCTTTCATTTGTCTTTCATTGTCATTAACAATTTCTGTATAAATAGATAGGCTTAATTTAGTTTACTCTTATGCATTTTTCCTTTGATTTATTAGACTAATGTTTGACTAAGCATGTTATGTAATCCTCTCTACACTTTTTAACTCAAAATATGTTAAATTGATATTTTTACCTCACTAGACGCTCATTACCATAACCCTATATCACCTTTTGTTCACAAATCATTAAGCAACAACACTCTAATATTCATTTTAATAATCCTTCCAAAACATTTTTTTCCTAATCAATGATCCCTTAGATTTTATTTTTTTAATACTTACAAAGATAGGCTCCAATTGTGGTTATAATTTCTTTTAAGGGTCCAAGTATGGTCTTCTCATATGTTCGTGATAAGTGTAAGCAACAAGATAGATTCCATAACCTCAATTTATTTCCATGCAAGTTATAGACCCTTTGTAATGGATACAAGTTATTTAAATCTAAGAATTACCCTAAAACCAAGTCATGTGTATGATATAATCCCTTTGGTGTATGATGTCTCTTAAAATACCTTATTATTTCACCTCATCATCACTTCCCAATGCACTTTGAAATCTTTTACCATTTGCATGTCATGTATGGTGTTGCCCTTTCTTCCATGGGTATCATTGTGGTGTTTATGTATGTTCATAACCCTGATGTAATTTCTCTAGGTGTCAATATATTGACAACATATATGAACAAAAACTACAATATAGATTTTGGAACCTCAATTTCTTGTCCTCACATCAACATCATTGTAGCATTGATTTGAGTCTCATAATGGGTGTGGATCCCTATCGTAATTGAATCTCCATTGTCCACTCTTGATAATAAAAAATGTCCAAACAAACATCCCTCCACCCTACACAATGCACACACTTTTGTAATAGGTACAAGACATGTAAATCTAACAATTTCCCTAAATTTGGGTCTGGTTTAGGATATCATTTTCCCTTACCATCACCACTTGACTACCCTTGAAATATTTCCAACTTTAACCAAAAAAAGGACATTCAAAGATGTTGCCACATTTCAAACTACATATCTATTTGCAATGCATGATGGTCATGTAAATCCAAAAGTTTTCCTAAATCTAAGTTTGTTGTTTGATATGGGACCCTTGGTGTATGATATCATTGAAAATACCTTGTAATTTTGCCTCAGCATCGTTACTCATATCACCTTGAAATATTTTACTATATTCATGTTCAGAAGATATACGTGCAAAGCTTAGTGACATAATAAATCTATCAATATAATTTGGAGTTGCTATTAAACTATTCAATTGCCTAATAAATACCTAAAACATTTTTTACCTAAATGAAAATAAGGGTTGATTATATATTTATATATAATTTTAAAAAATATTATAATAACTAATATGATATATTATTAGTATTTAAATATTTTATACCTAATTGTATACCAATAATTAAAAAATATAAAACTAAAAAAAATGGATTAATCTTCCTACAAACCTAATATTAGGAAGCTAAGAACATTACCTATTAAGTACTTATGTGGAAAGTAATTTTGATAGTGACACTTGACCTTAGCCATGAATTTGACATCGTTAAGTTCGTTATGTGTGCCCTGTGTCCAATGAAAAGCATTTCCCTAGGTTAAATTTTTCCAAAGCCTTAGGCATACATGGGCCTTTTAGCTTATGTAAAGAGCTCCCAACATAATCCACCTATGTCCTTATAGGTATCAATGTGGTAAATAAGCCTTTGCACCAAAAAATTCAGCAAACAAGTGTCCAGCTACAACAACAACTGATTAGATTGGTAGATTCACTTGGATTAACTTGACTATGTTTGTGTTAAATATTATTACAATGTGAATGTCTCAAAAAATGTAATACACTAGAAATCAGTTGTTTTTATAGTCACTTGAGATGATGTTCAGAGCATTGTATATCTCACAAGCCCGATTTTGTGTGTCCAACCATTCGAGAGAACTATTATTCTATTGGTTTTGGTTTTAAACTTCACAAAAGTTCATTTGAATTTGGATTGATATCAATCACTTTTTTGATGGATTCAGTGGGTGAGACAAGGACATGGGTGGAGACAATTTTGAAAAACTCCATTGAGCAGGTTCCAATCGGGGCATATGGTGATCAAAGAGAGGGAGACAACTGATTCTGAGGGAGACTACAGGAAATTCATGTGAGACAATTTATTTTTTAATATTTGAGTCTATTCTCTTAGCAGTACGAAATTGTATCACTAAAATTGCAACATGTTATGTAAACAACTAACATTATCTCATATATCTAGTTTTCCATATATGCATTTATTTCAAAAATAAATGCAATAAAAGTTAACTTGTTCTACAACTTACAAATTATTCCTCTAAAAATGTGAAAAAATGGAAAAATCCTCAATATCACACTATACTTAAATAATAACTAATAAGAGGACACATTCATAAATTGGTTATAATTATTACTTATACATACTTGAGTAATTAAAAATTGAATAAATTTTAACTCGTCATTAATTTTATATGTGTATTATTTTTTCTTCAGAAACCAGAGTTGTAATATAATGCTTATTTCTATTATCTTTTATTTTTTTATCTATTTATACTTCTTCACTTTTTTCTTTGTCTTCATCTTTGTTAATCATTTTATTTTTATTATATTAATAAGTATAATTATAATGATAGATATGGGGTGAGAGGAGTAAGTGTAATAATGTGAAATGTTAATAGAAATAAATGATCTTAAGTTTGATGTCTATTTAATCATCATAGAGTTTTTTGTTTAAAGGAGGGGATCAAAAATATCATGATATCTTGGTCATATAGTGGAATTTGAAGCTCTTTTCTATAAATATTTTTTGAACTCAACACAATGGTACAACTAGATTAAGGCCATCTATCACCAGCCATATTTTTTATGGGAAAAGTGACATATTTAATAATTTATATAGAACCGTTTAATAGGAAAAACTTAATAGAGTTGTTAATCAACATTATACTATCTAATATAAAATATGTGATAAATATAAGATAAACACATCGAATGATAAAATTATATATTTTCATATAAATATATTTTAAAAATTGTACTAATCTAATCTTATCGCATTAAAATTACACAACATAAAGTGTCCTCTAGGAGAATATGAAGTCACCTTAGGCCTTCCTTTATATCCTTCTCATATATATATATATATATATATATATATATATATATATATATATATATATAGTCTTTTTCATTCTTCTATTTTTCTCTCTCATCTCTCTCCTTTTATACTAAGGCAAAAAATAAGGATTCCATTTAAAACTACAATGTTCAATTTATCTTTTAACCAAAAAACATAAAATTGAAGATTTAGAAGCTCTATGTCTAATATATACCTAAGTGATTTGAGGAATTATTTTAATAAGAAGAGTGGGAGTAGAAGCTACATGTTTAGATATTGAAACACGGGTTTCCAATGGTACAATTTTATCTTATAATGGAGACATTTATACAAAATTAGAAGGAACCTCAAGCTTGGGTGAACTTTTAGGTATAGAAATAGGAGTTTCTAATGGTTATTCTATGTCTTTTACTAGAAATATTTGAGTAGTAGCCAATGGAATATGAGGAATTATAAAACTAAGATATGAGGGGGATAATTTTTCACCTAAGTAAATTGAATTTTACTCAAATTATGATGATGGAGGAAGCCTCTGTAACATTTTTATTTTTAGATAAATTTTTGTCCATGGTGAATGCTCAGAAGGATCTCGAGCATCTGGTCTCTTATTTTTCCCTTGAGACTTGATTTCTTTGGGTTATAATATAACCATGCCTATAGCTCTTATCCTTTTATTGACCTCATCATCATTTTTTGCATTCATGTATTTTTTTCATGGGAATGAGGTTTGTGATTTTATACCCTAGTGAATTTTTATTTCAATGCATATGAATTCTTCCTTGAAGTTCCCACTAGATCCCACTATCTCAAATCATGGTCATCAAAATTTAAGGATGATAGATGTGCAGATAAAGCCTAAAAATTTGGGGACATTTTCAAAGTTATACTCCCTATCCTAAAGGGTGTGGTAGACCATGGGGACTGGTTCTTTTAATTGTACCAACAAACAATTCCATGAATAAATTGATGTTATTTCTTTCTCTACTGGCTTATTAGGCACATAGTAAGGCAGCTTGAGAGGTGACACTAGAATTCCTTCAATTCTTATTACAGTAAAATCCATATAATAATAGTAGTCCCCAATATTCAAAATCAATCTCCTTATTTATTTGAGAACCTAGACATCTATGTATCATTGATTAACCAATATACCGGAGGATTAAAAAATGCCTATCTTCTGGATGAAATTCCAATACTTCAACACATAATTTAGTAAATTATTTATGAACATGGGTTCATGAATTTGGGAACTATATTGGGAAATATTGAAGCTCAATTTTTATTGTGGCTCAATTGGCATCTACTATATACAACATCATGTAAAAAAAATCCTCTGCCTTACCCTCATTACTTGTTGCCTTAGATTATACAAAATTATTTCCCCCTAGGGAAAGACCCTATATCTTTTAGGATCAAATAAATTAAGGGAACCAAAGCTTATTGATATGTATAATATCATTTCCCCCATATATTTTATTCATCAATGCCATTCTTATTTTAACACTATGTCTAAAAAAATTTATGTGAAAAGTATTGACATTTTATTTATTGGTCCAATTACCTAGGTCTTCATCTTAATCATTGATATTTTTTCTTAAATCATGATTATTAAGCCAGTCTAATTTTTTTGTCTGATTATACACAAATAGAAGGGATGGAAAAAATATAATATCATTCAATCTTATTTCCTTCTAAGAATGTTATTTCATTCTAATGGTTAAATGACAAAACTATGACATCCTTATATAAAGTCCTAGTAAACACATATAGAAGAGGTTTATACATGGGAATACCTTTAGCTTAGCATTCATTTGATCTAAACCTACATTCCTAATAAATATTAAGTCCTCTAAATATTTTATATCAATTATGAGGCACCCACATTATCTATACTTACTCTCATTTCTTCCACTGATTTGAATATGGATTTTAGTGCTTGAATTCCATGACATATTTAATGAAAATTTTAGATGTGTATATTTGGGACATACTAAAAGGAAGAGTAGATGAATACATTATGGTTACTTCTTTGTGATTTTACAAAGAGTTTAAATGCCTGGTATCTTTGTAGTAGCCTAAGGGTAGATATGATTAACTTGGAGATACCTTGCATTTTTTTTAAATACAATGAGCTTTTCCATTTTTCTAATGATAAAAATAGAAAAATATTTGATAAAAAAAGAATCAATTTTTATTTAATTTTGTATTTAAATACGGAGTGACAACTTTAGTCATATAATTTGTGTGCATTCATTAAAAATTTGGACTTTCACAACGTAAATGTTTTCTCCCATTGAGAATTAATTATCTTTTGTTCACAGCTTTATTTGAAAATAAATGAGGGTCTTCCACATTTTATCATCACACATATTCATTTTTATAGAAACACCAAACTTAACTATCTTCTTCTTTATAGAGTATGTAAGGATTTGAATTATGCTAGTTAAGGTCCAAGCATCTGCACATTCAACACTTATTTTCCACTCGAACATAAACTTACATAGTTCATCTTAAGTATAAAGTGACCCATTTTTTTATTTCTATATTCTTTGCTCAATTGAATTGGCTATGGGCATTTCTGTATAAAATTGGGTTCATGGAGTTCTTCGAAATTACCAAAATCTCTATCAATCACTTCTTAACTTTGTGACCCTTGTCAATGTGACACATAATTTATGATTGTTTTAGAGTATCAAAGTAGTTGAGGCCTTACAATTTTTATTTTGAATGTGCATGACTATGCAACTAACCATATCATGACAAATGACATTATTTGATCAACTTAGACTCACACAATATAATGATTCTACATGAAGTTAATTTTGAATGTGCATGGTAGTGTGAGACTATGAGGTTCTATGAGTATGACACATGGAATTATTTGATTGAATCAGAGTCATGGATTTTTGGAGCTTGATGCAATAAAATCCAAATACCACAAGGTATGTGGTGAATAAGATCATAACACACAGTACCTTCCTATTGATTCAAAGTCACATGGTTTATGAAAGTTCCTGCATGCAAAATACAAATATAAATAACATGTTTTCATTAAAATAAAAAATAATATTATATGTATAAAAACATGAAATGTATGGGAATTAAAATAGTTGTGAAGTCATTGAATTTTTTAATTTTTTAAAGTGACTAGGTCTGAGACTACGTGAAATCCTAGTGTGTGAGAATGAATCACATAAAGGCTAAGCATGTGATCGAATAAGCCCATAGATCCCTGCTTAGATGGAACTAAAGATAACATTCAAATTTAGAATAAACCAAAGCACAATTTAAAATATCCAAATTCTTTGTAATAAAATGTGGAGACCTTATAAATATCTAAATTAAATCTTAACATGAGGGGGTCTAGAAGGATATTTTAAAAGAAAAAACACAATCATGAATTAAAAATGAGAACCAAAATAGTTTATGATTAGTCAAAAATTTTACCAAAGAAAATTATGTTTTAAAAAGTGGGTCTCGTAAAAAAGAATGGGGGGCATGTTGGTCATAACAAATGGTGACTTCTATAGAGAAAATAGTATTTAGTATTTAAAATCTAGAATCTCTATTTTAACCTTGAAATAAAATCAACATAGTGCAAGAAAATTTTATATTCTTACAAAATATCTATACATAAGTTTATGTTTTATCACATGACATACTAAGTTTTAACATCTATAAGAATTACAAATGTGTGTGCAATTATTCATTTACCATGGCTCTACAACTATATGATATGGCTCAAGATTTTAAGAAGGGTGTTTTTTCTTTCATTATATGTAAATGGATTTGAAAGGGAAGGCTTGGGCATTGCCCTACTATCATTAAAGTGTCTATAGCTCCAACAAAGATACATTTGGCTCTACTCTAGACCTTGTTCTCTTAGCGGGCAGATGTCCATAGTCCCAATGGAGATATCACTTTTTTGGATAAAATTATTTTAATTTTACATTGAATATTTCATATTCTCCATTTCCTTTTGATTTTTTTTTAAATCTCTAAAAGGGTTGGGAACCAATATAGTCGAGTTTAAATTTTTGTCTGAACATTTCCTTCGATTCATGCTTCATTTGTTGCTTATACTTCCCTCTAAAAATTTAGTATGATTGAGTGTTGATATGGCTCTTTTCAATGCAATTTTTTTCTTAATACATATGATAATCTTGAAATAAAGATTCAATTCTTAATAAAAGCATGAAACATTCAAGCTCGATTATGATGTTAATTCAAATATTAGCCAATTATTTAAGACCTTCAACATTTCACCATGTATCCATATTTTATTATTTGATTGGAAAGTAACCCAAAACATTTATATCTTGATTAGGTAGCATGATTTTCATTGGGATCAGCTGAGTGACTTGGCAGATGCAAGCTATTTCAATTTTCTAATGTATTATCTTAAGCAATACTTTTTAACTAATAACTATGGAAAGCCAATAAGGAAAATGAAAAAAATAATAACTAACTATGAAAGTGAACCCATGAAAAAGGAATTTAATCTAATAATCTAACTACCCTAATATTATACTACACCTATAATACAAATCACAATTAGTCTAAAGATTAAAAAGATGGAATAACTGAGAAGTAATGTTTCAAGTAATATCCATTCACCAAAAGTGATGATTGATTTCCATTCAAATCATTTATCTTGAAGGTGTTGTTTCCCAAAAAAGTTGAGATTCGGTACAAACCAATCCATAATGGTACAAGTTTGACATGCTGACCCTTCTTTTCATGTTTTTTATCCCATAGTAAGACCAAGTCAAAAAATCTGAAATATTTTACCTTGGCTCTTTTTTTAAACCATATTTTTACAATGCCTTGATGCTTACTTAAGTTATGTAAAGCTTCATATTATGCATCCTCAATTTGGAAGATATTCAAAAATAATAATTTTATTTGATCATCTTCTTTCATGTATTACTACATGAACTGATAGGTAGGCAACCTTAGTGTAATTACAATATTGGATCTTGCCCATAAATTAATAAAAATGGAGAGTCCTTGGAGCCTGCTTATGTCTCATTTTGTCATCCCATGATGTGTACTTTAACAATGAATTTCAATCTCTTGGTTTCTTCTCAATAGATTTATTTATTACATTGATAATTGTTTAATCATAAATTTAGAGATGGACTCCTACTTGGGTAGATAGGGTTAAGAATATAGAAATTACAATGCACAAGGGTGATAATTAGATCTAAAGCAAGTTAATTATGTGTTAAACTCATATATAAACATATATTGAATTCATTAAACTGATATAGGCTAAACATAATAAATACAACTATTCTAGATATGAAAATGACAAAGAAGTAATGTACTTAGCTTGTTATAATGCTAATGCATTTCTAGATCTAGAATAGACAATAATTAAACTAGAAGAGGATTCTAAAATAGTCATCATATTTTGGATTGAGTACTCTTGGAGTTGTAAACATTAGCATCAGCCCTATATGGTTATGTCAATGGTAGTATATGAACTTGACACAAGTTTCCTATACAAAATACCTATTAGAAAAGGATGTGACCACCTGGATGCTTTTGGGTTTATTTTTACCTTCGCTTTGGTGCACTTAGATCTAGGTCATGGATTTTCACTCCCCATGAATTTGTAAAACCCTAGCTCTTCATCCTCATAGTGACCTTGAGGAAAAATTGGTTAGTGGGGACATGGTGTTGAGCTGACCTAAAAGACCCCTCTATCAATGAATGATACCTACATAGCCAATACTCCAAAGAGGGCTTTAGACTAATTTAGTTATCCCCTATGTGTTGGTTTGTGTGTGAATCATTCAATGTGTGCTAAGTAAGTAAAATAGTGACCTAGCTTTTAACTTTTAAAATTGAGCTCTTAGGCTACTCCTTTAGTAATTTAGACCTATGTATGTGTTGTCCCTATAAATGATATAGAAATAGGAGAAAATAGGAATATTTGCTCTATTGAGTGCTTGAATGAATGCTTTTTATAGGTTTCCTTGGTCTGTGATATGGGAGACATAGGGCATGCATTTTATTCACCACAAATAAGAGGGGGATAATAAATTTGACTATTTTTATTTGAATCACCCAGAAAAGGAATATAATTTTCAACATGAGTATTACTTAGAGAAGAAGGTACACACTTGATTTATTCAACATTTACATTATGAGAGATAGAGGAAGAACATTCAACTTCTTCAATATTTGCATCATTTGAAAGGGAATAAGCACACTCACTTTTTGAAGTAACTAAAGAATGTATGCATGCAACATTTTAATTTTCAACATTATGAATGCTACCATTTTGCATATCTATTGAATCATCTTTTGGAAAAGGCTTAAAATGAATCTTTGTTAACTCTTGAAACTCATTATCATCAAAAATTAGAGGTATGGTAGTAGTGTCATAGCCAAGAGGGATATCATCACACTCATAACCAAAAGTAGAAATGTCATTACCTTGTTCATTTATATTTGCATTTGTATCATTAGTTATTTCATTGTCATAGTTGTAAGAAAAAGAGGCTTTATCTTATTTTTTATTTTCTATAAGATCTTCATATGCAATACATTTATCATTAGGAACATTAAAGAAACAATCAAAAAGAAAATGCTTCCTTGCATGGCCTTCTATTAGTGACTCCATAAGGATTTTAACAATTATGAAACACACAACCACTAGGGCCAAATTAATAATGTAACTAAGCATTCCTAAACTATGCCCATACAAGTAGAAGAGAAAAAAAATAAGATTTGAAAATGAAATACAAAAATCTGAAATGATTTTTTTTTCAAAAAGGAGAAAACCCTACATGAAACCAGGGTTTTGGCTCAATAATAGAGGATGGGTTCACCAGATGTTTTATGGTTTTTTGGGATTTTCATAGAAAACACACAAATTGATAAATTGTTTGAAAGGAATGATAATATTCAAATTTCACAATAAATTATAGCCAATAACATAGATTTTCCTAATTTAGCACGTGCAATAAATACATCAAGTACAAAGTAACAAAGGGATAAAAGAGAACATATCTTGTTTGATGTTCTATTATAGAATATGGAAATGATTAGGAATCATCACATGACTATAATGGAGATATGGGTTTCATTCGTTCTAAGTTCTAATTGTGTTTAATCACTAGACACTTGCATTCAAGTTGGACACTTGCATAAATGATAGTGTCATAATGTTGACACTAGTGTCCAAACCACAATATAGATCCATTTTTTAATCTATAAGTTAGGTTTTTTTGGGGTTTTTTTTCACCTTTCTCTTGATGTTTTTATATCTTATCCATAGATTGTTACTTCTCATGAATTTTTAAAACCCTAACGCTTCATCCTCATAGTAACCTTGGGGGGGAATTGGTTAGTGGGCACATGGTGTCAAGCTAACCCCAAAGATCCCACTATCAATGATAATTTTATACATAGCCAATACTCTAAAGAGAGACTTATACTAATTTATTTCTCCCCTACATGTTGTCTTATTTGTTAATCATGCAATATGTGCAAAGTAAGTACAATAATGACCTATCTTGTAACTTGGAAAATCAGGTTCTTAGGCTACTCCTTGAGTAATTTAGACTTATGTATGTGTTATACATATGACTTATATGGAAATATGATAAAATAAGAAAGATTTGATTTATTTAGTGTTTGATTGAACACTTTTGATAGGTTGCCTTGGTCTGTGTAAGGCTTTTCTCAAGTTGGTAATGAATGAGGGTTGATCTTATATTTATATAAATACCTTTGGAGAAGTAACTTGCATTAAATTACTTAGTCCAATCATTAGGACACATTTAATTTACAAATTGAATGATTTTATGGTACTAAACACTTGCGTTGGGGTAAGACACTAACATCGACATAGGTGTTTATCATGGATGTTAGTATCTAGGGAGCAAAAATACAAACTCAAAACTTGCAAAGGTGGAAGATAAGAAATTTCTAAGAATTTTGGGAAAGATATAAGGTCTAGGTCATGAACATAATACTGGTTGAACTAAGATATACTCCAATGGGAACAAGATAGAGCAAATATGAGACTTCAAAAAATGGAAAAGGTTCAGAACTAAAAAGAATAACTAAGGTCTAAGTTTGCCAAGTGTAAAATATTGAGGTGCTATATAATCAATAAAATAGTGTCTATAATAATATTCTTATTAGTCAATTTATAAACTATGTTTCCTTATGTCTAGTAGTTGGAAGAAAACTTTAACATGATTTTATTGTCGTAAGCCCATTTAGTAAATTGTGTAGACTTGAATTAGGTCCATTGTCACAAACTAGAAAAAAAATGGTGGAAAACTTAGATATTATATTTTCTTCTAAGAACTTAATGACTTCTAGAGTTGTATTGTTATTTGTGGCAACTGGTTTGATCCATTGTATATAATAGTTTTTCATTGTTTGCACAAAATTGTGGCCTTTGGAGGAATTAGGATTGATAAAACCAACAAAGTCTAGTCCCCACTAAGTGAAGGGTTAAAATTCAATGACTGGTTGTAGTGGCATGGCTATGTGTACTTATCTCTTAGTAATTGTTTGGCACTCATGGTAGGTCCTAACATGAACATGATTGTGGACATCTTTAAATATTATCAGTCAATAATAACTTACCTGAAGGATTTTATGCACTCTTATATTTCCAAAAGGGTGACTATTACCTATGTTCTTGTGAAAGCTAATCATAATCTCTTAGGATTCTTCCTTTTACACATATAAAAGATAAATACCTTCATTAATTATACGATACAAGACTCCATTCTTTAGCATATAATGTGTTACTTTTAATCACAATGCTCTCTTTTGTTGTCTCTTCAATTATGTAGGATAGGTTACATATAGATGGTAGTGAATAATGTGATCATATCAATCAAAAAATTCAATATTCATCTTATCTATTTGCATCACCATAATTTGAGGATAAATCTCTATAATTAATTGAGTGAGACCTTGGCCTCTCACCATATTGGTCGGTCTAATTTCCAAGTCATACTCTTAGAGATTTTCCATCCACTTACCTTTGTGCTCACCTATTTAATTTTGTCTAAAATAAGTTTCATAGTCGATTTTGGCATAATAAAATGAAATTTGTTTCAAAGAATGCAATGTCTAGACTTCTTTACTACTCTAACCAAAGTATAAGTTTGTTCTTCTAAAATTAAATATTTCAATTCTACATCCTTTGTTTTTTTACTCATAAATGTAATTAGATGTTCATCTCCATCAATTATTTGTGTGAGCACAACTACAATAGTGTGATCGGAAGTAAAAAAATAAGAACATAAATCCTTTGTAAAATTAGGGCTAATCAAAACTAGAGATTATGTGATAACATCTTTAATGTCTTGAAATTCCCTCTTAGCCGAAGACATCCATTCTATATTTGCATCATATTTTAGCATTGTGTTAAGGGGTATTATGATCTTAGAAAAACTATAAATACATTTACAATCAAAATTAATTTTTCTAAACATTGTCAATTCTTTTTTTCTATTAAGAAGTGAAAATTTTGAGATCGCATTGGCTCTTTCATGATCAATTAAAATACCTAGCTTGATAATAATATGATCTAAAACTTACCTTATGTGATGCCAAAAATACTCTTATTGGGATTCAATTTAATGCCATACCTTATTCATCTTCATAAAAATAATAGTTTCACAATAAAAAATGAGTTGAACGCTAAAAAATATTTCAAACACAATAATATATTATCTTGCACTCTCACTATATTATTCATTAAAAGCATTACAAGGAACTTATATAGGAAGTTCATGAGAAAAATATGGAGATCTCTAGATCCCTATAAACCCTCAAAAAAACTACCAACTATATCAAACTCCCTATATATTATTGTTATTATTCATAACAATAATATTAGACACAAACACCTATTAACATAATATTATTTAACTAACAATAATTACATTATTACAAACTTAATAATGTGAACACACCCTAACATTCACCCCTTGTGAACAATATTAACCCCTAGTATACACCCCCTTAATGTGAATATGGGAAAAAAATACATCTTCAAGAATTGGCCTGAATAGAATCATATGCCAACACATACTTTTAGGTTTGCGTACTATTGTCTAAATCGTGTTGTTTGGATCTTGTTGTACATGACCGCTACTATGTAAAAAAAGCATTTCACATTTACTCCATGTGAATGTAATGGGAATTTCATTGGTTGATCATCTCCATAAATAAGTACAGTAGTCAGAAGATCTCTACAATTAGAGGATTTTTATAGTTAGTTTCCCTCTTATACAACTGTTGCCACATATCATTATATATACACTCTTATTTTCTATAATCTAGTAGGGGAATGAAAACATAAAAATAATATAAAATGAAATAGTATGAGGAATAAATCCTTGATGTCATCTTATGCAGCCTCTATCAATGTTTGTTGCCACCAAACAAAAATAACATAGACAATTTTCACAGCCACTAAGGAACTATCCTTGGCATTAGTTGATTTGGCACAAAACACACCACACTAAAAAAATGAAAAATCACACCACACAAAATATGTCACAAAATTATTTAGGCCCCATTGTTGGTGACTGATGACAGGCTCTAAAACCTTCAGCCTTTGTTTCCTTCATCTTCTAGTTGGTGAAGCTACTTACTTAGTCGATGAAGTTAACATGTGCTCTGATAGATCTAGCAAGTTTTGTATTGGTTATTTTCATATAAATTCAAACTCCCCCTTAATTTGGATTTCGTGTACAAGTGAAAATGCATTTGTGAGGCAATTTTTTTTATTTTTACAATTTTGACTTTATATGACATAAGACTTTTGGCATAACAACTTAATATAAAAAATGACTATTTACTCATTTTTAATTTTGACAATATGATGAAATGAAAATGATGAATTTTTTATTCTTTTAGCGACATAAAATGGACTCTCAACACTTGAATCTTAACTCTTGACTCATTTTTTATTTTGATAATAGACCCTAAAAATAAAAATTGACACTATTTTTTTAATTTTGACAATCATTAAAAATCCAATTACATATTGGATCTATAAAAACTAAACCAAACACTATAACACTAAATTTTTCTAACAAATAAACTAATGAATTAAATAACTAATTAAGAGTTATTTAAAAAACACTAGACTTAAATCATAAAATTAATAAGTATGATGACTTACTAAAAGGGAATATAAGGGCAACTGAGATGAAGATAGTCGTATGGTGATGCATGGATTAAGGTGACCATTGTAGCATAAAAGACATCTCTAAATCTATGAATGGATTAATTCAAATATAAACATACAATTATTCTTTCATGTATCTATGCAGTGAACAATGGCAAGAATGGAGATGCACAGGCATAACATATCTACTTGGTTGCATGAAGCGTTGAAAAGAAAGTCTTTGTGATCAGCCCAAACTATGGCTCATTATTGACATAGAATTTATTTCATTTCATCTCTATAAGGATATAATCTTATGCAAATCATAGACCTTTAGCTAACTATTTCATGAAAAATAACTACTTTATCTCATTTATGTCAAATCAAAGGTTGAGTTACCATTCTGTCATTTATACCTAACAAGTAGCATGTTTTATTGTTTTAGTTTTGAAGAATACATAAGAAGGATGGAAAAAATATAATTTTGGAGAATTTATAGTTTTGACCTCAGTTTCTCGAAGCTACAAACTCAGCCAGTCCAGGATCTACGAACTCTACCAATCTATAAGCTACAAACTCTGCTAGTCCAAAATCTACAGACTCTATTGATCCAAAATCTGAGAAGCAAAAGAGTTTGTAGATGATACAAAGAGGAATATTACTCCAGTTGGAATCACATCAATGAAATACTTGCCTCCTATTTTGAAGGATTCAATCTTGATATATTTTGTATATATTTGGACATTAAAACTATTATAAGGATAGTATAACTGTCTTATCGAGACAAATAGATTTTTAAGATCTTGATCAATCTAAATCTCCTATTTTGAGGATGAATGGATTGACTAAGAAGTCCTATTTTCCTACATACTATTTTTAGTCTAATTATATTAGCATAAATATGTAAATCTTTTGTCTAAAAAAGAGATGAATAACTATTACACTCAAATTTTAGATATACTATAGATATTCTAGCTTTTTATTAATTAATGCAATATCATTCCAATTTTCAATGCTACGTAAACTTCATTCCTGACTCTAAGAAGAGCAAGGGCCCACTCTCCTTGGAACCAAGAATTTTTGTATGATATTTATATTTATGTTGAATTAATTTTGCATTACTAGATAATCAAAATATTTTAAATAATTGAAAATATTAATAATTCAAATTCAAATATTTAAATTCCAATAGCTATCTTCTTTTGAAATAAGTGTGACTTAGTCTTAGTGTTTATTTTGATTTACTGCACAGGAGTTAGTTAGCTTATAATTATCTCTTCAGTTGAGTGTTTACATTTCCATGCAAGTGTGAATTAGATAGATTTACATTTCTAAGCAAGTGTGAATTAGATAGATTTATATTTTCATGCAAGTGTGACTTAGATTTATATTTCCAAAAAAGTGTGAAGTAGATTAAAGATTATTTAATATCAAGAAAAGGATTGAATTAATTAGTGTAATGGTTAATCTCTTCTTTCAGCAAGTGTGTGAAGCAATTAGCTTAGAATAATTATTTCATTGGTAAAATTTAGATAAGAATCATCAAAATCCCTCCAAGACCAACTTATAGATCTACCACCATAAACCTTACTACAGATAGATTTAGACATCGGCCCTGGTTTGATATACATCAATCTAAAAGATTGATTAAATGAAGGGTTAAATGACACTCATCATTTTTGACACCATTGTTGGAGAAATTCTTAGGTGTTATTAAGGTAAACCTTATTGATCTATATTTAAAAAAAACATAAAACAAACAAAAATCAAACAAAGAGCAATCAATTTATGTTCCAACCCATAGATTTTAAAGGAAGGTTTATACCTAGATTCCCTCCAAAATTAGAAGTAAAAATCTCTTCAACATCTTTTTTTGAAACCCCTTCTTCTGAATAGAGATAAAGGATTCTTTCACCATCTCTAACTGAGAGCCTTAAACAAGTTGTGGAATCACATCTTCAAGACTCCCCTAAAATTCTATTTGGAACTAAAACACTACCACAACCAAGTCTTATAGGAAGAGTTCATCTAAACTCTCTCATGAGAAGAGACTATATTGAAGCTACAAAAGACTTTGAATAAGTGTTTAAAAGAGTTGAGGAATTTGAACAACATTTAACCGGTCATACAACCATTCATTGGGAAGATAATCCAAGTTTTGAAGAACCATCAGAAGAAGACATGGATGAAACATAAAACTAGTAAGTTGCAGTACCAAGGAGGACTTTTTCCTTTCCCATTATTTCAGATCTTAATGATCAAATTTCTATGAAAAACATTTCTCTTGCTAATTTTCCAAATTTTTGGGGAAAATCTACAGAAGGCCCTGACCAATTTTTGTTTGAATTTTAGGTACTTTGTCAAACCTATGACTATACAATAGACAATTAAAAAATAAAAGTGTTTCTATCTACACTCAAAGATGTAGCCATGAGATGGTTCATGGGCCTGCCAGGTAACTCCATTCACACATGGGATGAAATGGAAACTGCATTTCTAAACAAGTATCAAGATTATTATAGGGTATTGGAAAGAAAGGAATATTTTTTTTAAAATCAAATAGAATGATGATGAATCCTTGGAAGACTATCTAGATAGATTTACATGTATTCATAAATGAAGTAGTTACCCACTCACTGAGGAAGTCCTAAAACTTATTTTCCTCAAAGGATTAGATGAAGAAACTAGAGATGCATTAAATCTAATGGAAGGAGGAGACATAAATAAACTGGCCTTTCATCAGATTTTAGAACTTTGTACTAACTACTCCAGGACAAAACCAAGAATTAGGAGAACAAGACTAGGGAAATCTAATAAAATGGGTAAATTGATGGAAGAATTTGCTAATCTGAAGATAGACATTTTGGTCACACTCAATACTACATTGGATGGCCTTTAGGCTGAAGCCAATACAATAGCACCATTAGCAATATATTATCCTAAGTTTAGGTTGAAACATGCCCTTAGATACTATCCTTTAGATAAAACACACATTTCATCTTATGGAATTTGTGGAGGAAAAGATCATGACATAGGTCATTGTACTTATTTACCCACTTTGAAAAATTAGATGAAATCAAACATTCAACCCAATGAAGAGCTAAACTATATTCATAGGCAGAGATTATTTCCATGAAACCAACACCAAGGATAGTTTACTTCTATAAATCTAAGTAACTCTTAGACATCACCATGGAATGTTCCAATACCTCCATCCATGTGAGAATAAATATAGATTCCATCAGCTTAAATGCCATGGCAAGGACAAGAATGGACACCACCTCAACCATGGATGATACCACCTCAACCATAGATGATGCCACAATAGTCATCGGTGCCCCAACAATAGTCACAAACACAATGGAATCTTAATCCACAATATAATCAACTAAGAAGCCCACCATAGTAGCAAACTATATGCCACCCCTTATTGTCCAACATCCAGAACAAGTTAATCAACCCCCAATGCCTGCACAACCAATAGCCAATCCAAAAAATAAGCAATGACTACCTATTTATGTCAGTGAACAAGATGGCACAATGAATGTTGGAGCAATTGATTGCTTTGATATTCAGTTAAGATTAGGGAAAATTGTAAAAGAACCACTAATTTTCATTTTTGAAATTCCAAATGGAAATGAAGAAACAAAACAATCTCAACTAAATAACAAAGAAATTGAAATCAAGGAAAACTCTGATGAACACAAGGGAAATGTTGTTATACCAGTAGTTCCTTTCCCTGAAAGATTAAAATAAATTGAAACCAAAAAAGAATCAAATTTCATCGATGAGTTGTAAAAAGATGAGTATTGAGGTACCCCTACTACAAGCTATTAGGGATATTCCTAAACTGAATAAAATCATTAAGAATTTGTGTGTCAAGACACCTAGAAGAAAGAAACAATATCCCAAAAACATACATGTTGATGGCAAGCTTGTTAATTTGTTAGTAAGAAAAGTCTTAATGCCCAAGTATGCAGACCTAGGTAGTCCTATCATAATAGTCACAATAAGAGGAAATGAAATTCCAAATTTTCTAGTGGTTTTAGGGGTAGCAATCAATGTCATGACAATTGATACTCTCCAAACACTATCTCTAATGGGAATGCAACCTACCACTACCATCCTTCAAATGGTAGATCAATATGTGGCTAAACTAGAAGGAACTATAGAGAATATTGTAGTACTTGTTGAATCTTGTGAGTATCTAGTTGACTTTATGGTGTTGTCACCAAAAACCAAGAATTTAGGATATCCCCTAATCCTAGGAAGACTATGGCTAGATAATATGGTAGCACTAATTTTTTGTAGGTCAGGAGACATGACCATTACTTATGGTTTAAAATCTAAAAACATTTCTTTGTACCCTCCTATAAAACCATCAGTCAACCACATATAAAAACTTTGGGTGGATAAGCTAGACAATATAACAAATGACTTCATTTTTGGATACAATTACAGTTAAATATCATCTAGAAGAATTGAATGAAGAAGTAATCCAAGGTTATGAAGAACATGACCATTAAGTATAAATCTCTACTAGTCTTGAATCAATGGACTCTATCAGTCTAGAATCTATGGATTCAGCCAGTCCATAATCTATGGACTTTCTAGAGTTTTCTAAGACATATTCTCTCAACCTTTCTACTACTTCTTCATCATATGATCATAGGCTGATTTAGGCAAATATTTTGAATTGGGTAGAAACACAACAAACCCATTTCTTGAGTGCATTTCATTGCCCATTATCAAGAGCTATTCCTCTTGGAAAAGGATTTGTTGAAAACATAACTACATTTCATATTTTACTTCCTCATCCATGTCATTTTAATTCATTAATTAGTGAATTTAATCAAGTGGAACATAATCATCTAGGCACTAAACCTCTCATGGTGTTACCAAGAAAAGTCTTGAACATTAATAGTTGGTTGACAAATGATGAAGAGGATCAAATTTTTGAAGTCTTAGAATGACACACCAAGTATTTTTCATGGGATTAAAATGATATAAAGGGAATTCATCCAAGTGTATGTACATATCATATCTACATAGAATCAATAAAACTAGTAAGACAACCATAAAGAATAATAAATCCAGCATTGAAACATATAGTCAAAACAAAAATTTAAAAATTACTAGATGTAGGATTTATTTATCCTATTCCAGACAACCAGTGGGTTTCACCATTGATAATTATACCTAAAAATAATGGTAAATGGTGTGTGTGTATGGACCACAGGGAATTGAATAAATCCACTTTGAGGGATCATTTTCCTTTGCCCTTTATTGATCAAGTTCTTGAAAATTTGGTAGGGAAAAAATATTTATCTTTTCTAGATGGATTTAGTGGATATAACCAAATCACAGTTGCAACTGAGGATCAAGACAAAACTACATTCACCTATCCTTAGGGAACCTTTGCCTACAAAGTACCTCTGTTTGGACTTTTCAATGCTCTAGAAACATTTCAAAGAGGAATTTTAGCAATATTCTCTGACCTTACAAATGATTGTGTAGAGGTCTACATGGATGATTTTATAGTCCATAGAGAGACCTATGAGGAATCTCTTATCAATTTGGAAAGAGTTTTGACTAGATGTAAGGAACATCAATTATCATTAATTCATGAAAAATGCTTGTTGATGATGGATCAAAAAATAGTGCTAGGACATCACATTTTTAAAGGAGGCATTCAGGGAGATCCCAAGAAAGTTGAGATAATCTCTAACCTCCCCATTCCACATACACAAATAGAGGTTAAAAGTTTTTTAGGACATGCTAGCTATTATAGATGCTTTATAGACAACTTTAGTAAAATAGTTGCTCTTATGTTTGCTTTGCTCATAAAGGATAGTGATTTTGTATGGAGTGTTGATTGCCAACAAGCTTTTGAAACAATCAAAACCAACCTTAGTCCTACCCCAGTATTAAGAGGACCAGATTGGACACAACCTTTTCATATATATACATATGCTTCCAACACAGCAATGGGTGTAGTCCTGAGACAAAAAGATGAGAATGATCACATGTATGATATCTATTATATCAACAAAAATATGACGCATGCTGAGAAAAACTACACCACAACTAAAAAAGAGTTCCTTGTTATAGTATATGTAATAAATAAATTCAGACACTATATAACAGGCTACAAGGTGTTTATCTATATAAACCATTCAGCTATTAGATACCTTACCAACAAACTAGTATTGAGGGGAAGTATTATCAGATGGTTATTGCTTTTACAATAATTTGATATAACTATTATAGATAAACTAAGAAAATTTAATATGGTTACTGATTTCTTGTCTAGACTTGACACTTCAGATGAATAATAACCAATAGAGGATGATTTTTTAGATGAGCAACTATTTTTTATTTTAGTAGAATCTCCATAGTTTGTTGATATAGCTAATTACCTTACTACAGGGAAATTTCTTCTATATTTTTCTAAAAAGTGAAGAAAATGTTTAATCAGATAAAGTTCATCTTTTAAATGGATTAATGGAATGTTATTTAAATTTAGACCTGATCATGTGTTTCATAGGTGTGTAACCAATAATGAAGCCTATAACATCATCAAAGCTTATCATGATAAACTAGGAGGAGGACATTACTCAACTCAGAAGACTATACACAAAATCCTAGGAGTAGGCTACTACTATTCTTCCCTTCATAGACAAGTAAAAAGATATGTTAGACAATGTGATGCATGTCAAAGAATGGGATAACCCACTCTTTCAGCGAAGATGCCTCTCCATCCTCATATGTTTTTGGAACCATTTAAGAAATGGGGAATTGACTTTGTATGACTTGTGGATTCCCCATCCAGAGGAAAGGAATATCTATTCATCTACACAGACTATGATACCAAATGGGCAGAAGTTGAATTTTTAACACATGTTCAAGAAGTTGTAAAAAATTTCCTATATTTCAGAATTATGCATAGATTTGGTGCTCCAAGGGAGATATTCTCATATCAAAGACCCTATTTCATGTCAAACATGATAAATTACTTCATGAAAGTATATCAAGCACAACATAGAAAGTCTTCTCCATATCACCCACAAGCTAAGACAAGTTGAAGTCAACAATATAGAATTGGAAACTATTCTGACGAAGATTATTAGTACTAATAGAAAAGATTGGGTAGATAAAGTATGAGAAGAATTTTGGGCCTATAATACCACCTAGAAAACAACTACTGGTTTCTCTCCTTGTGAGCTAGTCTATGGTAAGAGACCTTTATTCTCTATTGAATTTAATTTATAAACATTGAAAACATCATTAGAAGTGGGAATTGAATTGGAAAAAGTACAGAAGGAGAAACTCATGAAACTTAATCAACTTGATGAAATGAGAATTGAATTAGTACAAAGGACTTAATTAGTGCAAAATCAAAGGAAAATTTGGCATGACTCACACATCAAATAATGAAAGTGTAAAAAAGGAGACTGGGCATTATTGTTTGACTCAAAGTTTTAACAATTCAAAGGTAATCTATAGAAAAGGTGGTTAGGACCATATCAAATAGAGGAAATATTTAAAAATGGTTCTATCAAGTTGATGCCCATTGATGACAATAGAAGGACTCTTCTAGTTAATGGGCATAGATTGAAACTTTATTAGAAACCTCTTAGTAAAGATGAATTTGTATAGAAAATGAAAAGTGAACTAGCTTTCTTGGAGGAATCAGTTTCCTCTAGGAAACTTGTTCTTTAATGATTACTATCTATTCAGATAAAATAAAAAATAATAAATAAATTCAATAGTGAAAATCCTTTCAGGGATGTTATTGACAATGCATAGCTGGAAAACTAGCTTGTTGGCTGGTTATGCATTGCTAAAAAGGGCCTTGATTAGAAAACTAGTAATGGTTGGTCAAGGGACAAAAACTTTAAAAAAAGTTTGATCATGCAATCTTGATTGATTTTCTCATGCAATGAAACTTTAGATTGTTCTTTTTAAGTATGCTAACTAATTCATGTAAACTTACTTGTACAAGACAAATGGCAAGAGAAGAACAAGATCTGAACTAAGAATAAGTGAGTTATAAGTTTTATTGATTCATGTTTTAGTGAACTAGAAGTCTTTTGATTTAATTAAGAAAATCCTATGGAGATGAAAAACCATAATTAGATAATCATCTATCCCCTAAAAGAGAGGAATAATCATAGCATGCAAAGGCAAAGGATAAGAAAACACATGTCATAATGGATACATGTATCCAATGCAATTAATTACATCATTATCATTATGATGGGACATTATGACATCATTTTATAAAAATCTCAAAATAAAAGGGCTTCTAAGATTTATTGATTAGACATAACAAATACCTACTATAGTGGAAGCAATAATTGTTCCATCCACGTGAGCAATAAAACTGCCACCATGCCATGCCATCATTCAAATAGGCATAATAGTATTCAACACCATTTCTTTCAACAAGGAAAAAAGGTTTAGGAAACTCGACAAATAGGGTCATTATACAAATTCCAGCCCTACCTGTTCAAGAAGAAGCTAGAACATCAAGTTCAATCTAGTCACAAAAGTAATCTCTTACAACTATTACGGCTACCAAGAAAGTGAGCTCAAGGAAAAAACCAAAATAACCTATAGTTGTACAAAAAACTCCTCCCTCTTCAAGCAGAGTTACTAGATCTCAATCTGTTCAAACCCTCATTATTTTAGAGCCTCCAAAAAAATGTAAAGAACTAGTTGAGCAACCAGTCCTCTACCCAAGAAGAAGGAAACTAAAAAAACATTATTGTCTCAATAAGACTTGAGAAGGGCTTGACTCCTACAACAGAAGAAGTATCAAGTGTGACCCTCGAGACTAAAAGAAGAAGAAGATTGATTCTTTTAGATGAAGATGAACAAGAAGGTCAATACCTTAGAAAGTCTTCAATAGCTATCCCAACATTTAGAATAGTAGAACAATAAAGAAAAATAAACTCTTAAAAAAATTCTTGTAGAGGAACCTACTAAGAGCTTTGCCATGCAACCATTGGAGGAATTAGAAAGCTCTCCAATAAAGGAACCAGAATCTAAACAAGGCAATTCAATATGAAATCATGAACATAATAAATTTATGATAAATTTACATGTAGGAGAAGTTCAGTTGAGAGCACTTCATTCCACTTTCAAGAATTAGTTAGCATGGAAAAATAGATTTGAAGAATATACAGATCAAATTAAAACTATAGGGTTATGCATCAGACCAACCTTTTCCATTCTAAGATTGATTAACCATAATTTCAAGGGGTCTTGTTTTAATATTATCATCAAAAACCATTATTTATAAGCCTTTTATGATTTTATTGTTTCATTTGACCTATTTTTAAGACAAAGCTTTGATTCAGTTGTTGTTGCTAGTGTGAAAAGATGGGACCAATTATCAGTATCTTTCAAAAGATGAGAAGATATATCTCCTAACAATTTGGGGTGGATTAGAAGAAGATCTGAAGAAATTATTGAAGAAATTATATAAGTAATAAACTCTAGAGGAGAGCAAACATGGATTGGAATGAGGTATAAACCTCCATTATTTATCATACCAGTTCTTGGATGCCAGAATTGGGCACCACAATCTGATGAAGAGTTTAACATATGGAAAAGAATGGTTCAAATGTATAAAGGATTTACAAGAAATATATATCAACATATCAAAGATGAATTTGATGAATATGATCTTATCAAGGGCATGAAAAACAAGCCAAGAACCAAAGAAGCTAGCTGAATGTTTGCAATGGGACATGCAAAAGGTAAAGTCTGAGGGAGATGATGAGATCAAAATATGGCTCATTATTAACATAGAATTCCTTCATTTCATCTCTCTAAAGATATAATTTTATGTAAATCATAGACCTTTTGCTAACTATTGCATGGAAAATAGCTACTTTATCTCATTTATGTCAAACCAAAGTTTGAGTTACCATTTTGTCATTTATACCTAACAAGTAACATGTTTTAGTGTTTTGGATTTGAAGAATACACAGGAAGGATGATAGAAATACCATTTTGGATAATTTCTAGTTTTGACCTCAGTTTCTCAAAGCTATAGACTCAGCCAGTCTAGGATTTACGAACTTTACCAGTTTAGAATCTATGAACTCTACCAGTCTAAGATCTATAGACTCTGCTAGTCTAGGATCTACAAACTCTATAGATACAAAATATGAGAAGCAAAAGAGTTTATAGATGATTCGAATATTAAGATTACTCTAGCTAGAATCACATAAATGAAATACTTGCCTCCTTTTTTGAAGGATTCAATCTTGATAAATTTTGTATATATTTGGACCTTAAAACTATTATAGGGATAGTATAATTGTCTTATCAAGACAAATAGATTTTTAGGAACTTGATCAATCCAAATCTCCTATTTTGAGGATGAATGGATTGACTAAGAAGTCATATTTTCCTACATACTATTTTTAGTCTGATTGTATTAGCATAAATATGTAAACATTTTGTCTAAAAAGGAGATAAATAACTATTACACTCAAAATTTTGGATATACAATAAATGTTCCAACTTTCTATTAATTAATGCAATATCATTCTAGCTTTTAGTGCTGAGTAAACTTCGTTCTTGAATCTAAGAAGAGCAAGGGCCCACTCTCCTTGGAACCAAGAATTTCTATACAATATTTATATTTATGTTGAATTAATTTTGCATTACTAGATAATCAAAATATCTTAAAAACTTGAAAATATTAATAATTCAAATTCAAAGATTTACATTCCAATAGATATCTTCTTTCAAAACAAGTGTGACTTAGTCTTAATTTTTCTTTTGATTTACTGCATAGGAGTTAGTTAGCTTAGAATTATCTCTTCAGCTGAGTGTTTACATTTCCATGCAAGTGTGAATTAGATAGATTTACATTTCAAAGCAAGTGTGAATTAAATAGATTTACATTTCCATGCAAGTGTGACTTAGATAGATTTACATTTCCAAGCAAGTATGAAGTAGATTAAGGGTTATTTAATTTCAAGCAAAGGATTAAATTAGTTAGTGTAATCATTAATATCTTCTTTTAGCAAGTGTGTGAAGCAATTAGCTTAGAATAATTTTTTCATTAGTAAAAGTTAGATTAGAATCATAAAAATCCCCCCAAAACTAACTTATAGATCTACCACCATAAACTGTACTGCAAATAGATTTGGACATTGGTCCTAGTTTGATAGACATCAATCTGAAAGATTGATTAAATTAAGGGTTAAACAACACTCATCATTTTGATGATCGATCTCTTCGATGCTTGAAATTTTGTTCTTTACATGTATGCAATTTGATCAAAGTAGAATCTACTATTCCATCCATGTATGAATGAGGTATCATAAAACAATATGATTATTAAAAATACTAGAATTGATTTAATGCATAACTAATATATTATGATGTACGAGGCAAATAATTTTGAATATGAGACATCAATTGATAGAGATGGATTATGAATGGATTCATCATAGAATACTGCTATGGTTTTGATCATAAAAGGCTTTATATGCTTTGTATTTGGCTATCCACTTAATAACAATGGCTGACAACACTGAAAGAAGAAAGATATTCATGAAAACCCAAGTGATTAGAGACTTAAAAACTTCATAAAAATACCAAATTTTATAAAATAATATATTTTCTAATGGCCTACAATTGTAACGCATAAATAGTCCTTTCTCATCCTAGGGGAAAAGCACAAATAACTACCCCTTAGAATCTAATTTTCCATCGTAAATACCCTACTCTGATACTAGATATTGGTAAAAATTAGAGTTGCATAGTAGAGAATGAGCATAACACCAGAAAATATTTCAAACACAATAATATATTATCTTGCACTCTCACTGTATTATTCATTTGAAGCATTAAAAATAACTTATATATGAAGTGAATGAGCTAAATATCGGGATCCCTAGATCCCTATAAAAACTAACTATTGTAGACACCTAAATATGGCCACCAATAACCTTCAACCAGGCTTTTGACCAATTTCCACCAAAATGCACAATTTGGCCTAAAAACACTAAAACACATTAAAAGCTTTGAAATTGGTATATTCAAGTGTCAATTTTAGCTAGAGTATCATTAAATGGGTAATACAATTTATGGGTCAACTAACTTTGATCAGATCATTCCAAGTCAAAATGCCAATTTTGCACCTAGGTGCTCTGCATTGCTCTTTTTTGTCAAATCTCTTGCACAAGACATGTGCTCTTGTTATTTGGTGTTAGCAACATCCTAAATGGGATAATGGATCTAATTCATCTGACATCGATTACCAATTCCAATCTAGTCAAATTTTGGACTAATAACAAGACATTTTGATCAATTTGAGTAATTTGTGCATAAAATGCTTAATCATGTTTAAGAGCTATTTAAACCAAATTAGGGCCTAATTAATAATTCCATGGAAACTTGTTGAAAACCTTTTTTTATAAATTAATATTGAATCTCTACATCATCAGGTGACATCATTTCTTGGGAAGACATCCCTAGGCCATAAATGCTTAAAATATCAAGGTTAGCCCATCCCATGCCTCTTAAATGCCCCTTTATCCCAAACATTGATGAGTCTATCTATGAATTTTTAATTACATAATTAGATTAATCCTTATCCACACATCTCAATCTTGAGATGGATGGTTCAGGTTGATTCTAGCCATTTTCAAAAATCTATAAATAGGAGGGCTTGCCACATGAATTTTAAGCTTAACTTGTGCAAAGTTACCAATTGATTCCAAAAATCTCTCGCATGCCAAAGTTATGATGCCAAAATATTGAATCCAAATCCAAGCAAGGTTCCAAGGAGAGATGGAGGTAGCCAAGCTTCTATTGATGTATACTTCATGAGCATAAACCGAGTAAGCCACTATAACAAACATTTTGGAGCATCCAAGGAAGGTGAAAGAAGGTTTCTTTCATATTTTAGTTGTGTTTCCATTTTATTTTGTTAAGTAAGCTCACCCTAGTAACTAAGCCTAGAGATGTATGCTAGTTAGTGTGTTTTTTTCAAATTTGTTTTCATTTTGGAACTAACACAATACTAACCACCTCTTTTGGGTCAAATTCCTAGTTCACAACTATATCAAACTCCCTGTATATTGTTGCTATTATTCATAACAATAGTATACCACACAAACACCTATTAATGTAATATTGTTTAACTAATATTAATTTTGTTGTTACAAATTTAATAATGTAAACACACCCTAACAATGCATATTTCAAATAAGTTTTTCAAATGGTGTGTGTGTTTAAACCTGTGCTCAGAAAAAAATAGTTAAATCACCCATATAAATAATTACGCATTTTCCAAAATGGCCTTGGAAACCAAAATCAATAGCACACTAGAATTTTCACCTACATTAATCACACTAAAAGAAAATATTTTGTAAGTAAACATTCTCCATTTGGTGGTGAAGGTTGTTTTAATTCTATCTTCTTTGTCAACCACATCCTAGTTGTAACTTGAGAATCCATCCTAAAAGGACATCATTTTTTATTCACTAACCATCTAAACCACCTCATCAAGGGATGGAAATGGATATTTATCCTTATCTAAGGCTCTATTTAAGTTTCATAAATTAATATACTATCTAATTTCCCAATTTTTTTACGGGCTGGCACCAAATTAGCCACCCATGTCTAGTATCTGATTGGAAAAATGATTTTCCTAACAAGTATTTTATAAAATTATTTATAGATAATGGTTCAAGAATGGGGTTGACTAGTCTCTACCTTTGTCTACAAGTTTTTTATTATTATTTAAGTGGGATGGTAAGTGCAATGACACTAGGATAAAAGATATTCAAGTCATCATAAGACCATGTAATGACGTCTTTGTATTATTGAATGAGAGATTTGAATTCTTGTTTTTTAAACTTAGAGAAACTCAAGATTATCTTAACGTATTGAGGACACCTATGTGTTCTTAAATTCATAAAATTAGACTCATGTCCACTAGATTTTTGTTATTTGTAGTTTTATGCATTTGTCTCTAAATTGAGAATCATTTACAACAAAATAATCCCCTTTGGAATATTATTTATTTGAGCTTTATATTTCCATCATTTCCTACTTATTTTTTATATTAATGAATTCCCTATCTTTCTCATCAATTACTTATGATTCAAAGACACCAGCGTTGTTTGTGAATTCAATAATTTGTTAATCATAATCAAACACTTGAAAATCATCCATATTATCTAGAACTAAAGGTCAAAGAATTAACTTAATTTAAAATTTATACAACATATAATCATTTAAGGGAAAAAAAACCATAGCTAACACTGCTACAAAATCATCAATTTTAGTTATTTCCCTAAGAATTGGTACAATGTTGAACTCATTGAATGACTCAATCAAGTCCCAACCTCTATGTTTATATGTCCTAAGATAGGATAATTTACATTGAAATTTTCACTTCACTTGATTAATTACTAATTCTAAATCAAACATATATAGTTCACTAACTGTGTGGTTCAAGGCAAAATACAAACCTAAGATCATGGCCAGCAAGGTTATTGGTGCAAGGAAATTACAAATGATATGCAACAAAGTATTTCTTTCCATGAGGATAAATAGATAAGATACCTACACCTAACCCTTCTTTGGATTAAGCTCCATCAAATTATAAAGTCCATAAACCAAATGAATCAATAATTTTATCCTTTTGATTTACAACAGACTTCATAGTAAGAGTATAAATATCTATGTCAAAAGACACAATGTTCACCCTTTAGTTTATTACATTATATTTTGTGATCATGTACTTCATTTTGGGCTCTCTATCCACTCAAATTTGATTGACCACGCCTCTCCAAGGCAACCACATGTGAGAAAAATTAGTAACCATGCATTCATTATTTGTTATATACCATTCACAACTTAAAAGATTTCATACATCTCAAGGATATCTACCAATTGAATACCAATTAATTTTTGTATCCTAGTTTTAGATTATAATCGCATGTGGACATTCAATAGTTCTCCTATCACTTTGACTTTAGATTTTTCAAATTGAATAACAATCATGTCTGATTTGATTAGTCAAACCAAACTTTTTAAAAATGCCTACATGCATGACATTGGTTGAGGCACCTGAGTCAACCAAATAATTATGCAAATTCTTCCAAAAAATAATAATACTAAGGATAATATGATGAACCTCGGTCTTGGTCTTATAGATCACCACATTTACATGTGTTGTATTCTGCTTGTTTGAAACATGTTTCTTAGTTAGTGAATTTAGGATTAGGTAACATTGTTCAGTAATTTGAGCCAATTCATATAAATTTATATTTACTTTGATCTTCTTCATGTATTTTACTATGTTATATCCACCCTTATTGAAACTAGGTTGTGTATCCATTAAAAGATGTTGATCACTTGCCTTTGAAGGAGGAGGATAATTTTTTACATTAGGATCAAGGGTCATAGCATAATTATTTGGTGTATTTCATGTATTAAGAGGTTATTATTATCGTGTTGAGTCCTCAGTGAATAATTGTTTCACAAATACTAATGAATAGAATGTACCTCCTCAATGATTTCTTCAGGCTCATTATCAAACTAAAGGTTTTTAACATCATGGTTGTGTTAAATGTAGAGAATGTAATTATCAAATTCAACATGTTTTATGTGTTATGATGATTAGGGACTACCTCATATCCTTTTATTTCTTTTTGGAATATTTTAAAAGCATTGCAAAACTCCATACAATCTAATTCATAATGTTGGGAAAAGTTGTGCACCCTACATAAGTTAGGTAAGGCTAACTCACAAATGTTAATCTCACAACGTTGATTTGGTGATGGCTTAAGATTATTGGGATGGGTATCCAAATGATTAAATATTTAATATGTGAAATTTTATGTGGGGTTATCCCTTATTGGTTCTACCAACTAAGTTAGGAGACTCAAAAAATCATTACTAAGTTTTTGTATCGAACATTGTATTGCAGCAAATTATCCTTTTATTGAGTGTTGTTAATATCAAGAATAAAATATTGATTTTAAATTCAATTCAACCCATGATCATTTATAAAAATGATTTGTTAATTAGGATTTGACATCTTAATGATAGCGCATTGGTAATTGTGAGATAATTGATCAATGGAATTTTATGATTAACATTCAAGATGGGGTTAAATAACCAAATATTTTGATTGATGTTTGGAATGATTAATCCTTGGGGAATAAACTATCTACATATATTTATAGCTTTGACATAGTCTTGTGGAAAGTCATTTATTTGTGCAAATCATCTTAGAAGTATAACAATCATGGGACCTAATTTTTTTTGCATCTCAAGAACTAAAGGAGTGTCAGGCCTATATGGAGGGGAGAGCCATATTTACATCTTCTAGAATCTTGAATTAAAAACTCTTATAGACTCACTAGATTTTATTTTCAGACTAGAAAATTGTTGGTACAAGACACTAGGGTTTGTTATTCATCTAAATTTATCCAAGATGGTGGTTTTAAAAGTGTTCCAATTGTTGATAAAATTCTTAGGAAAATTAAGGAACCAATCAATACATATAATCCTAAAATGAGAAGGGGAAGAGTCTACATGCAATATCTTCATGGTATACATTAGATATTTTAAGGTTAGATTGGAAAGACATGACATGTTCTTCTATCTTGGCTCCATCAAGAGAGAATCATCGAATATATCTTTCATGATATCTTGGAATCTCATGAATATCTTGTGGGATATTAATTTTTGTTCATGTTAACCAAAAAACCATAGGTGTGAATGGTGTGAAGTTTGGATCAATGGGTGAACATGAGACTCTTTGTCTTCCTTTGTTAGACCTGGGTTTTTAGTGTACCACTAAAGTTTGAAGTAAAAGTAGGCCAAGCTCAAATGAAGATCTAATTAATCATGCATGAGTATCCAGATTGGTTTAGGTTGTACTAATATAAGACTAGAAACTAATTGATCGTTATGGGTCCTCTTCTTAGCTCTAGTTAATGTGTTGATGCAAGTTTTCAAATCATGTAGAAGGCTGATGATAAAATTCCCTCTCATTTTAGGGTCACGAAAATGACTAGTTTTGTGTATGTAGTTTTACAAGTAACCAAGTGGTAGAAATAGCGGTTGGATAAACATAGTTGTTACTTATGGGGAAAATCCTTATTGAAAATCAAATCAACCTAACCAATTAGATAGACAAAACTAACCTAAACATGTATATTCATTATGATTCTTGTGTGTAAAAGTCACTTTTGATAAAATAAACATAAATTAGAGATAAAACAAGGACAAAAAAGAAATATTTCTAAGTCAATAGAGATATCCTTCCCAACATAAATGTTTTTTCCAACATCCACTGTATAATTTGACCAATTTATAATCAAATATAGTGATACTTAGATTCAAAAAAGACACTTGAAATTCTAGGGAACAATCGATTAAAAAATTCGAGTAATGTCACTGCAAAATCTAATTGACTATGTCAAATAGATATTTTAGCACATCCAATCACATAATCAATTTGATAACCAAAGCTTAATCACAAGAATAGTTAAACAATCTAAATAGCTTAATTCAACTAATTCACAATGGATAGATGAAATTCACATAATAATCAATTTAATTACCACATCTCATGCATCACTTTAAATTTGAGAAATCAAAACAAAGAACAACTCACTGAACATCCCATAAGATTTATGAAAATTCTCAAGTCTTGAGAATTACTTATTTATAAAAGAGTCAAATACATAGTATTTAAATAACAATGGGGAGGCACTAACTCATCCAAAATCAATAGTTTGCATGAAATAAAAAAGTATTTTTCTAATTTAGCTTAAAGCTACGACATGCAAAAAAATTAAAGTGATTTTAAAATCAAGAAAATCTCAAAATAGCTTTGTGATCTCCAAGTTACTCAGACTTAGCTCAAGCTCCAAAAGTAATAAATGGTTGACATTTCAATGCATGTGCAAAATTTTGATAGTCTTTATATATTTAGGTAAGATTGATGATAGGTGTTTTAAATAATGTCTTTGCCCAAGTCAATAGAACTACATGATTGGCCAACATAATGTGAAGTGTCTTTTGGACTACTATGGATCTCTATATATTTTCAGTGGCATAGGTAATTAGGTCAATCACTTATTTACTTCCACTTATATTATCATCTAAAAATTCTCTCTTGAATTTGGTTCATGATGGAATCAAACTGAGAAATAAACTTCATAGTAGCTATTAGCTTATTGTCTAATAGAAACAAGGAAGGAATGTTAAATTATTTGAATAAGTTCAAAAATTTAGTGTCACATTCATTGATTGGGGTCATCATAGCATTCATGTTTCTAGACCATTAATCTAAAGAGGCCTGTATATGGACAAAAAAATTGGTAAAAACTAACATCAAATAAAGTCATAGTCTTAAGATCTACGAACATCTCCATTTTAATCATTTTAGCAAGATTTTCCAATTTGACCTTCGGTTGATTAATTTGTGCCCAATATGCTTGAAATTTCAGATATAAAAAATCAGCTCTAAACTTTGTTTCATGGACCCTTATCAATAATTTAAAAAAAGAATTCAAAGCCTTTTCAACATTTTCTACAATGTTCTTAAGAACAATAGCTTTAGTTTTTGTTTATAATCTTTTCACCTTATTATTCATTCCTTTAAACACCTTTTTCATTTGATGAGATGATCTCCACATGGACTCAAGGTCTTTAGCAAACTCATCCTAATTTCTTATATGACCCTGAGATGATACTTCTCAATATTTTTTTCTTCGTTAATGTAAATAATTTTTCTTCTAGTCTCACATACTATGGGATTTCCCTCATATTTTATTCTTTTTGTTGTGACTTCCTTGAGTTTCCTTGTAGTTTTCTCAAACTTTAATTTTACCTTAAGTTCATCCTCAATAATCATCTCAAGCCTTTGTGCCTTTTCCATTTGTACACTTTCAATCTAGTCTTATTCCTATACTTGGGATAAGTTTCCAAACTGGTGGGAGTTGTGGATATGGTGATCATTTTAAATTGAATGTGGGCAACAAATAAAGGGAAATAATTTATTTATGCTGACAGAATTAGAATAGAGATTATGGAAGAAAGAGATGATATGATTGGTGCATATATGAAGACATGTAAGTGTTTGGGCTTTTGTTTCTCATTGGTTGGCCAATATACTAGAGGATGGAAAAAATTGCATATCTCTTTGATGAAATTATAGTACTGAAACACATATAATTTAGCAATTATTTATGAATGAGGGTTCATGAAGATGGGAACCATACTGGGAAATCTTGAAACTAAAATTTTAGTGTGGCACAAGTGGAATCTACTATATATGACTACATGTAAAAAAAAATCCCCTACCTTACCCCCATTACTTGTAACCTTAGGATATACAAAATTATTTCCCCTAGGGTAGGATCCTGTATATTATTTATGATCAAAGAAAGGGGGCCTAGAAATTATTAACATGTACAATTATTGTGGCTCTATATAACTGATTCATTAGTGCCATTTTTATTCTAACACCAATTTTAAACAAACTTATGGGTAACTTACCAACATTTTCTCCATTGGTCCAATTATCTAGGTCTTTTACATAATTCTTGAGAACTTCTCTTAAATTATTATTACTAAGCCAATCCAAAGTTTTTACTTGATTATACATGAACATAGGGTGTGGAAATAAATAATATATTTTGAACGGCATCCCCACTATGAGTGTTATTTTATTCTTATGGTTAAATGACAAAACAATGTCATCCTTAAATGTATTCCTAGTAAATACAATGTGGGAGAAGTTTATACACAAAATACCTTTCGTTTAACAATTGTTTGATGTAAACCTACATTTCAGATAATAATTAGGTCCTCGAAATAGTATATATTATATTGTGATGTGCACTCATTATCTGAAATTAATCTCAATTATTTATCTTCTTTGAAGATGGAATTTTTCTAATGTCATCTTTAATGAAAACCTTATCTGTTTATATTTGTGGCATACCAAAAGAAGTAGATGAAGCCATTCTATCTACTTTATGTTTTATCTAATAGTTTGAATGCTCAATATATTTATAATGGCCTAATTGTAATTATTCTTAACTTGGAGATAGCCCCCATTTTTTTATTTTGGATTACAATGAGCTTTTCCCTTTTAATAGTGATAAAAATAGAAAAAAAATTGAGAAAATATAACCATTGGATTGATAGCTTTAGTCATATCATTTGCTCACATTTATTTAAAATGTGGCTTTTCATAACTCAATAAGATGTTTTTCCCTATTGATACTAGATTTTGAATTTTGTTCACTAATTTATTTGAAAATGAATCTTGATCATCCACATGTCATTAACAGGGAAATTTAGAGTTACGAGGGACATAAAATTTAACTATATTCTACCATGTGGACTACATGAGGCTTTCAATTATGTTAGTCAAGGTTTGAGCATCTGCATGTTGGACACATATTTACCACTTGGACATAAAATTACATAGCTTATCTTATGTATGAAGTTATACCTTTTATATCTTTGTATTCCATGCTCAATTAAAATGGCCATGTGGCATATTTGCATTGGATCAAGTAAAAGGAATTCTTTGAAGTTAAAAAATTATCTCACATTCACTTCGCAATTGTGTGACCCATGAAAATGTGACATTTTGCACTTTATGATTACTTCAGAGTCAGAGTAATTAGGCCCTTATGGATTTATTTTTGAATGTGTGTGACTATGTGACCAACTATATAATGACAAATGGCATGATCTAATTGAATTAGGTTCATGCAATATAGCGAGTCTTCATAGAGTTATTTTTAAATGTGTGTGGTAGCATGAGACTTTGAGGCTTTATGAGTATGGCATGTGGCATTCTTTGATTGACTCATAGTCATGATGTCTTATAGCTTGATGAAATAAAGTCTAAGTACTATGAGATATGTGGTGAATAATATCGTGACAAGTGACTACTTCCAATTGACTCAAAGTCACGTAATGTACGGAAGTTCCTACACATAAAAAGACAAATATAAGTAACTCATTTCATAAAATAAATAAAGTTAGATGAATAAAATGATGAAATGTAATGACATGGAGATAGTTTTGAAGTCACATATTTTATTTATTTTTTAATGCGACTAGGATCAAGACTACACAAAAACTTAGTGCATTGTATTGAAGTTTGTAAAGGCTAAATCTATAATGGAATAATTTTATATATCCCTACATACATAGCACTAAAGATAGCCTATGAAAGTTAAAATCAATCAAATTAAATTTTAAGATATTTTAATTCTTTGAAATAAAATTTGGACATATTTTATATATCTAAATTAAATCTTAACTTGAATGGGTCCAGATAGATATTTTAGAGCAAAAAATCATAATCACAAATTCAAAATGTGAACTAAACTAGTTTGTGATTATTTTGAACGTCTGTCAAGAGAAATTATTTTTTAACAAGTGAGTCTCCATTTCATCAAAAAGAATGGAGGTGTGTTGGTCATAATACTTAGGATAAACAAGTTATACATATGTAACACTACTTACTTAATTTTGATGAGATATAATAGACCTAAAGAAGAGGGTATGTAAAGGTTTTTCATTGAATCAAAAAACTAATTATAAGCATAATAGTCTTATGATCCACTTGGAAGGGTACCTCTCTAGCTTCAGTCTCCTTACTATATCCAATGCCTAGTTTAAATTGATGTTGAGATGGAATGATTGGTTCTTGAATATGTTACTCATGTTTTATCAATCCTTGACCTTTATAAGCTAGTTTAGTAACATGTGTTAAGGTAGCATCATGTAAGGTATCCTAAAGTATTTATTTTTTAACTTTTTTCTTTTCAACAACTCTATGATAAATATTTTAGAATGGGTATTCTTAAGTTAGCCAATTAGATCATAATCCTTAGCTAATTTTACTCTAATACTAGGAGCTTAAGTAAGGCTAGGGTGGGTTTTTTGGTTTGGCCCATCTTGAGAATGAAAAATAAGATGAGGTATATAATCATTGTGTGTTTTACGCCTCTAGGTTGTTATGAAATCCTCCTCATAAAGAATCATCATACATTGAGTCATAAAATTGGTATTTATAGGACAAAAGAAAAAGATATCAATTTCAAGTGTATTAACACATAAATCATCATTATCACATACAAACCTATCATGTTTTGAACCATATGCTAGTATTATATAATAAACACAAATAAAGAAACATGTAAACATTGGTTAGAATTTACACAAAAATCATATCATCAAGCTTAGAAACATGTAAAATTTATGAATAGTCCATTTATATGTCATCATATAAATAAATTCTACATATAAATTTGATCTACTTATGATAAAAGGGAATAAACACAAGCATACACATAAGCTACCAAGAGGAAGGGGACTAAAGCTTACAAAATTTGAGATGTTCCAAGAAAATGGAATCCTAATGATAAGGCACAAACAAGGAGAGGGTTTGATGAAAAACCATAAAAAATTAGAATTTAGAAAAAAAAAGGCCCTATGGAAAGAAGAGTATGAAACCCTAGGTTGGATGATATCAATGATCAAGTTCACCAAAGTGTTTTACTAAATAGTGGTTTAAAGGAAATAACACTGTACAGAACTAATTAAAACTATGACATAAGGAAGATATAGCTAAATACAACAATAATCAATAAATTTAGATCTATTTAGTGTTAAAATAGTGAATGAATGTAAAATGAACCATAAAAAAGCACTAGTAATGAATGAAAAGAGAAGAAAAGAGATAAAATTGAAATGAAAACACCTAGGTTTTGACAATGCTTTAAAATGAAAATAAGAATGTCCTAGATTTGTGTAGACTAAAATCCAAAAGTTAGAAGATGTCCTACATAGATGAACAAAATTGATGGTTGTTTATTAAGGTTGACCAAAATTATTTGACTTCTTATGATCACTTTTTTCTGATTGTGGTCTTTTCCGATGATAATGGAAATTTATATTTTTGTTATTTTAAATTTTATGGGATCCTTCATTTTAAATAGATGTGCAAGTACCTATTTATAAATTAGCTTGAGTAGATGCCAGAAGCTTGCCTTTTCTTGAAATAACCTTAGTCCAAATACTAAATAAATGTATAATTAAGTAGCCTGAACCCCCTTAAGAGTTACATTTACATATCAAAATTTTATGGATCGAGGCTCAATGTAGTTCTAGTGCTTTTGAATGTTCCCAACCAAAGTGAGATAAAGGAATTACCCTCCTCTCCCTAAATAATTAAATTCCATTACATGAACTTCACTTAAGAATTATTTTGGTACAAGTATGCAACAATATGAAAACCTTGAAATCACTTTGATATCTTAAAATTATAATCTTGAAAATGCATCTAAGGCTTATGGAATGCCTTAATACTTGTCATTACTTCTCATTGAAATACCTTTGGATGCTTTGTATATATAGACTTTTAAAATTCAAATTAAGGACCTATTGATGTGTAGTATGACATGAAAACATGGAAAACTAACCAAAATAGATATACCCATTGAGAAAATAGGAAGATGGGAGAAGGGGCCCATAAAATAAAAATGATCAAAATTGATGCTTGTCAATTATGGTCAAAACAAAATCGGTGTCGATTATGATAAACACAAAAAAATAGAGAAAAAGATAGAGAGGCCTCTTAAAATAAATAAAATAGAATAAAAAGAGAAGCATGTGACCATATATAGAGATAAAGAGAAGTTAAATCATGTGGAATATTTATAATAAGTACCAAATTTGAAGTAATAATTCATATGCTCCAAATGTCAGTAAAAATAGTATAATAAAAAACCTTGTACCAAAATTTGGTGTCTACACTATGTAACATGGAATGGTCAAGATGAAGCAACTAATAAAATTATTGCTAATATTTTATGTAGAAAAATGAACATGCATTGAGAGGATTGGCATAATTAGATGCATTATGCTTTATGTGATTATAGAATAAGTGTAGGAACATCCACAAGGGAAACCCCTAATCTTTGGTATATGGTGTATAAGTAGTATTTCCCTTAAATATTGAGATTCCTTTACTTATAATGTCACTAAAAGGTAATATTGATGACAAAAATTATAAATATAAGCAACAAGATTGATTGGTAATTTTGGATGAGATACTTTTCATGTTATTGAGCACCTTAGAGATTATCAAAATTTCCTAAAAAATATTTATGGAAAAAAGATCAGATCAAGAGAATTCAATGTGGTTTAGAGGGAATTAAAGGAAAATCAAGTAAATACAAACATGGATAAAGAACATAAAGGCAATTTTAACTTGAATTAGTTGGGCCCCTTTGTTATCATAGATATTTGGACAATGGGCATACTACATGGCTATACTAGAAGGTAAATATTTGAAGAACCCAATTAATATTATGCAATCGAGATGATTTTATATGTGATTTTGATTTTTTACTTTTTTCATATTTCTTGGTTGTTCCTTATTTAATTGACCAATCATTTATTAATTTTATTCAATGATTTTCACATATTTATTTTTCAATTTGGCTCTGGATGTTCCTTTCTTATCTTTTTATTTACTTATCAATGATTTTTCCTTTCTCTGCTCAATAATGTATTTTATTTCATGTCTTAGTGTAACCTCTTTTGATACTTTATTTATGTATTTTCATTTGACTTTTCAATTTTATTTCACTGTATTTTACTTTTATAATGTTAACAAGTCTCTTAATCCCTTTGTTCACCATGATTATTTTCATGTGAATATGTCTATATCATTCCCTACATTACCATAATATATTTCATGCATATATTTGGGCAAATAAATTTTTTGGTTAATTTAAATTAACCATATCCTACCCACTTAGGGGTATATCTTACACTAGTACTTAATTGAGTATATATTTCCTGTAAAAGGCCATGTTACTCCTATGATTACATTGATTACATCTTGTACATATTGGGAAAAATCTTACTATTATGATTATATCAATTACATGGTGTTCATGAGGGTAATCTCATTGTTACTATGCCTGCATCACTTATATCTTGATCACTTTAGGGCATCTTACAATTCAAATTACATAGATTATTCTCAGGATTACATAGATTATACTCAAACACATGGGCCAAACCACTTATTAAATACATACTTTCACAATGATATCTTATAGTGATCATGTACATACATACATATGGATGTGTGTGTGTGTGTGTGATTTTACTAACTTACACTTGGGGTGAGTAATCCCTTTCTTTTGAGGTGTGTCATTCATAATTTCATCCCACAGTTCAAAATAGCGGCATATAATTTGTTTATTTTACCTTCATCAATGACATGGTGATAAATGACATATTATTCTCTTTCTCTCTCATATGGAAGCAATCACATAGTGGTACTCATCATATTTTCCCATACTCTTGCACATGGAAGCAATCACATGGTGATATGTAGTTATTTTACTTATTTGTGGTTAATATGATCTAAATACATTAAAACTATGAATACTCAGATTATTTAGAATAGGGAAATAATCATTCAAATTGAAATGTAAATGAAAAGATTGATATTTAATTTACTATATTTTGAATTGAAAAAAAATGGAGGACATATACATTTGTCTTAAATCTAGTTTCTATAACTCACTATGTTCATCATTATCCTTGAAATGGCTCTGTCTCTATAATTAATTGAAACTAGAAACAAGATCTCAAACCTTACATGGATTTTGTTGATGAAGCTCATAATCCTACCATAACTGATACAATTTAGGCTCTATTGGTATTGTCCTAATTGACTGTGTAGTTATTTTCCACCTCAGACTATTGTGTTTGCACCTATAGATATCTCATATGTGTGTGTTTGCTTTCAACCCTGTGCACTTATCTCTTTTTTGCTTCCCCTTCCTTTGAAAACCTAATCACACTTTTGATATAATATGACCCTTAAAAAATGGGTTAGTAAATTGGGTTAGATAGGCCCATCCCTTTTTTTTTGAGTGGTTGATTATTGGCTAGATTCTTATACTCTGAAGAGGTCTCAAATGACACATATTTCTCCCACCTAGGTGTGTATGTACACCATCATTATCACATTATAATGCAATACAATATTTATATTTTGACACTTGGCACCATCCAACTTTGATCTATGTTTGTGTTCAAACTTATCTCTAAGACTACTCTTTTGAGGGATATTCAAATTTGTACACCTTTGTGATAATGTCTCAAGAGAGTGCTAATGGATTTCTCATGATTTCAAGTGATTCTCAATGTAATAGCCAAGAAGTCACCAAATGAGTATGACCTTAGGATTGATTTATATTTATAGCTATATATTTGATGCTTTGTACTAATACTGGCCCATAAAACATGGCTAGGATGATCTAATGGAGATGTCCCAATTTGAAAATTTGTCTTGAAGTGTTCGTAGACACTACTAGCAAGAGCAAAATCTTGCAGTAAAAATACAACTAAGTATTATTTGTATTATCCTAGGAATAAAAATTAGTGTTCTAATATATGTCAATAATCTATTTAGGATTCTCTATTGTTCCTGCATAGACTAGGGTGATCCTGAATATGTGTATCTAGTAAATTGGGTTAATAAGAAAAAAAAATGGGTAAATGGATAGGGGAAAGTGTGCAAAAAAGTCAAATTTATATGCAAAATTAATGTATGTCAAAGCATACCAAAATTAATGTTTCCAAGTGTCTAATATCAAATTTAGGTGGTTACAAATGCCCCCCTTTTCATCTAGTATTGAAAATACTAGATTAAAAGGATAAAAGCATAAATTTTGTACCTATGATTAATGGTACTTAGTGTTGATAGCTATGCCCCAAATGACCCACTTTCTCCATCAAAACATGCAAGGAAACATGTATAGATCAATGTCCATTCATGATATAAAATTAAAAATAATTTGGATCATTAAATTATTTAAAATTGAAAACTCAAGGAATAAATACACTTGAGAGTACATGAAATATGTTTCCACTTGTTGAACTCCTTTGGAGAATGCCATGGTGTAATTATGCCCTAATGAGATGCAATTTCCAAAACCATGTGTTGAACAATGTTAATGTATCGACCACCATTGTAAAAGGAGAAGTGCTATATATTGGTGCCATAGAAACTTCAACTGCGCTACTCTAAATATCATCATAATTAATTTTTGGAAACCCCGAACCAATTTTTTATTCTAAGGTGAAACTCCTAAATAGGTTTATTTGTCAACGTGGAACCATGAAACAAGTTTGTATTAAAATGTAGCCCCAAAATAGGTTTGTATCTAAATTAAAACCCTAAATCAACTATTACAGACATATTTTAGATCTAAAGTGATTATGTAGTACATCCTTCCTCATCAATCCTCAATATATAAAATAGAAAAGCATTTGCATGAAAAAAATTCATTCCCCAATCTAATTCCTTTTTACTTTAGAGTGCTATATAATGCCATCATATATTTTTCATTATGTCATATAATATCTACCAACCTATTCAATCTGATAAATTTGTTTAATTTGACCCACATAGGTTGTCTCAAAATGTCATATAGTGTTATAACTATTCCTCATAATCAAGTAAAATGCCCCACAAACACCTTGAATATGCCTTAATATGTCCAACATGTCCCATATAAATCACATAATTTGACCATTGTTATGAATTCTCTATTTGTCATGGCTTGAATCTCTAAGACAAGTCTACTATATGCCCCCCTTTCGACATGAGAAATGAGGCATGTGAATCACTCATCTCAAAATAAAGAGTTATGTACACCATATGATACATAGAAAAATCTAATAATGTAAATTATGTATAAAAACATGATAAGCTATGCCATCTTATAGATATTTGATCATTCAAGTATATATGAAATATGTAATCCAAATATATAATCTAAGGCAATGGGCATATAAGTGTCATGTCAAAATAAATATACCAATTAGACATGTATTAGTAAGCAATGTAGTTGATACATGATATAAATCATGAAATCACACACAATAGAATTATGTGTGATATAAATCATGGCACCAAGCTCAATAATAGTCATATTTGTAACTGCACACATGCACATAATATCATGATCATAAAGTACAAAATCACTAAAGACATAATGTGACTCTTATTTGACATTGTCCTGGCATAGAAAACATGGCCATGACATGACACAAATTATGCACATGTTTGGCACAATTAATGCACTAGTAAAATATGGATTATAGCACACATCAATAATTAGACAATGTAAAAATATTTAGCATCAAGCACAAATGGAGCAAATATTGTTAGTCCACATAGTCAGTTAATATCATCACCTAATACAGCAATGCACAATTCCATATGAAATAGAACTCCCAAAAGTATGAGCAAAAATGAGTCATATATAATAGTCTAGCAGACTATGATCCATATATCAGCATAGAAAGATATAAACTAACAAGTGTGTAAATATTCCCCTGTGTAGGCACGTCTCTGGGTGAAATGAATGGCACACATCTATATGTCCATTTATAATATGTAACTTATATGTCTTGCACCCCACTCATGTATATTGTGAAAATTTTGTGCATAGAAAATAGATATGTAATTCACCATGTATATGATTAAAAAAATCAATCAATCATGTTTACTAGTAAATCATGTCACGCGTAGGTCCTAGTTTTATTTTTTTGTTAGTATTTTAAGATCTAACATTTGAATGATATAGCATTGAAGTGTCTCAATTATAACTAAAAAATGATCTCATTATATTATGAAAAATAAAATGAGATGGAATTGTCTAACCAAACATACATGTAAAATAAGTCATCTTCACTCAATACTTTCTGTTGAACTCATAATAACACTTATGATTATATTTACTCTAGTTAATGCATGTAATGATACTTTGCCTATGTTAGTGGTTAGAGATTCTTTATTTTCTTACTTTTTATGTAGATTAAGAGTACTTAATACTTGGTTAGCTTCTTCCTTTATACTTGGTTTACTTTGATTTAGAATCCATACTTGTGTACTTTGAGATGTAACTATACTCTTAGTAAGAGTTTGCTTTTCAAATGTCCTATCTCTTTGAAATGTAAGTGAACCACCTTGTAAATTGATTTAAATAGTATTTATGAAATTATTTATGTTTCTTTCATTTTCTCTAACTGTGATTTTCCAAGCATTACATTGAATTATGTAATCACAAGTTTCAAAAAAAATAATGTCTCCGCTATATTGGGCCTAAAATAAACTAGTATGGTGATATGTCCCAATTACCCCTCATGGGTGCTTAGATGTTGAAACTCACTTTAATCATGTCCTAATTCCTTAATAAAAGTAATTATGCAAACATTATATTGTATTTTGTATTCAATAACAATTATTTTTCAATTTTCACCTTTTATAAGAGATTGAATGACCATTGGTTCTTTAAGTTCGTATGACAATATATAACTTTTAGAAAATTCCTGGGATACATTGGTCATATTAAATTTTTAAATAGAATAATATGGAGAGACTAAATTTGTGGGAGTGTTGTTATATTTTTAAAATTCAATTACATCTTTTTCTACAAGTTCTTTGATTCAATGATATAATATGTAAAATTGTTATCGTTATGGACATTGATGTAATTGTACTTACAAAATGATCTTGCCCACACTCACATTACATGATGTGCAAGATGATGTCAATTAGAAGGAAATGAGATCAACTTATTATCATGTGAGTTGACTTCTTATTAATTATATTATATGTAGTTTCTTTCTTAGTTAAAAGTTTACTTTGGAGACTTGAGATTGTTGACTTGTGAGAACTATTAGAAATAGAGGCACAAGCATGTGGATGTACAAGATCATGATCATAAGAATTGACAACAAAGTAGAGTCACTCAAAATAATGATAAGTATGATAGAGTGCTATTTACCTAGGTGGATTTAAAAGAACCTTATTAAAGATGAATTATTTTTCAAAATCACTTGGTTGAGATATTAATCAATGTATTGTATTTTTAAACCTTAAAATGTAATCTTGTATAGGTTCATCATGACCTTGATGGAGGTTTTGGATTTGTTCCAATGCTAATTTATAACCTTGAGTCCTATTAAAATAAGATAGGAAAGCCTCTTATAGTTTTATAAATAAAGTTATAGACCAACTAGGGAGATTCTAGAGCCAATATAAGGCCTTACCTTTTAAACTTCAATAAAAGGTTTTTAGTAATATTATCCCATCACATGAAAGTTATCCAAGATAAGACACAAATTATGCAAGGTGGGTATGAAGATCTCCATCTCCATCAAATAAGTTGAATGTAGGCATAAAAAAACCCTATAGATATGGATTATTGAGTATCTTTCATACTATATGTTTTCCTAATATCACATTGTTATCAAAATTAGCATTATATATGATATACTCTAAGGATAAGGTAAAATTCCATGCATCATGAACACTACATGGCTAGTAGACATGGTTATAGATTGGAAAGGTTCATTCATAGGTTTCATTTCACCATCTATCTTAAACATAGGTATAAAAGACTAATCACAACTATGCTTATCATTGATTTGCTTAGAAACATTATCATATTCCATATCATTGCATGTTTCAGAAAAATCAAAAAAAATTATATATCAATAGAAGAATCATTGTGTTTAAGAACATATTTTAATTCCATATCAATAGAATAATCATTACATTTATGAACATCATTACATTTCATGGCAATAGAAGAATTATCATCACATTTCCCATCAATTAAAAAATCAATACATCTAGAAACATCATTGCAGGGCATAACACATACAAATTAACATGAGTATCATCTATCCATTTTTTATTGTATCCTCTTTGCTAAGTGTAAGCTTAATAGTATTAATAACTATGTTGGTTAATTATTTTTTAATTTCTTTTTGCTGTACCTCATGACCAATAGAAAGGTTTATAGATTAAGAAATAAAACTATTTTCTTGGATTATATAATTAATTTTACCTACTTTTCCTTCACTACCCTTTTACAAAGATAAACTACTAGCAAACCAATAATCAGAATCATCATGCACATATTCATAATCAACATAATCATTTACCTCATTTACACAAGCATGATCATCATTGACATAAGTGTTATCATCATTCACACAATCCTGATCATCTACATTTTTCCATTCATCAATATAATCATAAGGCACACCATGTGTAAAGAACAAGGAATATCTTCATGTTTTGATAGCATGGACCTCCATATCCAATATAAGCCTAGAACGAATAATAGGGAAGGGATGTTGGCTATCATTTCCATGAGGTCTTGGGGGAGGGGTAACCAAAATATCAAGCATGCACTTTCCCTATGAATAATAACCAAAAGCATCTTAGATTACATATTTATGCAATATATTTTACTAAGGATAGCTAATATTTCATCATTTTTAATTTTTTTACTAGGTAATATAGTTTTTTTAGAGCCTAGAACTATGAACCAGGTTTGGGACATAACTAGGGGCCCAATCCCCAACAACTATATCAACTCAAATGGCCACCACCAACCACCAAAATTACTAAGTTAACTCAAATGGCCATAACCGATCTACTATACCACTCAAATAGCCACATCCAACCTATGAACACCTTGGGAGATTCAAACATAGATGGATTTAGGCATAACCAACCCATTTAACTAACCCTTATACATCTCATTAGCAAGAGTTCATCATTATTAATATCATGCTTAATTTTATTTCATTTTGATTTTTCACTTGTGCTTGTCTTGAATATGAATGCATGAAACAATTGATAAAGTAAATAGACAATTGTCAACACCACTGCTACAAATTAAAAAATTAATCATTTTGACCCATTAGAAATTAAATATGAAATCAAAACTAATAAAAAAGAAGCAAACCATAATGAAATCAGTTTGTAAGTCCTAAGGTGCATGTATATAAAAGATCAATTTGAAAAGGTCAAAAAAATAATTGGCCTCCCTAAGAAAACCATGATAATTTTTTGGAAATGAAAATATAAATTTAAATAAAAATCAATAAATAGAAAAAACCCCAAATTTTGTTTTAAAAATAAATACATCCTTCATCCGTTAAACCAATTTTAGCGAAAATAGAGAGACCCTAATAGGAGAATAAGTAAGAAACCTTAAGGCAAAAAATTAAAAAAACATATTTGCACACATGAAAAGGGAAATTATAAATTAGAAATGAAATTCAAATCCTAATAGAAGATAAATCTAAAACCCTAAGAAAAGATAACCCTAAGATAGGAAAGACCTAGGCTTTGTTCATGGTCAAGTCAATGGTTGAGCTCACAAAATGTTTTACTTATTTTATGATTAATGTGATATAAATAAAATAAAACCATGAATATTCATATTGTATGAAATGGGGCAATAATCATACGAATCTAAATGTAAAAGAGTATATTGATATTACACTTACTATGTTTAAATTAGACAAAGTAAGGAGGAGAGATATGTATACACAAAATATTTTTAAACTTTATTAATCAATTATGATTTATCTCTTATAGGAACCTATCGAGTCTTAATCTCTAAGTGCACACCTTAAAGGGTGCATCAGAAAAGGGGTGGGTAGACCATGGGTGCTTCACAAAAATTTTGTCTTTATACCACCACTTGATATCAATGTAACCTTATCCTAAAAAACTTCCATAAGCTTTGTATTCTCTCTTGAACCCTCTTCCAACCATTTTATGCCTTGATTATCCCTTCCTTAAGCCTAAAACCCTTTCCAATGGTTTACATCACATTGTCAGCCCCATTGACCCTGTACTCTAATTGATAAAACATATTTAGGGTCTAGGTTGACCCCTGGCCAACCTAGACTAAGTCCTAATTTGTTTTTATCAATAACAATATAGATTCAATTAGGCCAACCCCATTGACAAATATTTCATAAAGATTTAAGGTCAGATTCAGCTATATATACACATTGATTTTGTCATTTCTTAGAGACAACAAGAGTTAATTATTCATATGTGCTTCTTTATAATCTACTCTTCTTCCATATACTTGAGGAGTTATAGCTTAAGGTTTATACTTGGAGAAGAATATTGTATTGTGGAAAAGTCTTGGGTACTTTGGCCTTTCTTAGTGATCCTTAAAAATCACAATAACCTCCTGTGAAGCACCTTTGGCCATGGGAGAGATTGAGTCTCGATGGGTTCATCTTCAAGGTAAGTATCTCTAACTTTACTCCTCTATTTTATTAGATAGAAGCAACATAAGTAATGGATTTTTAATGTATTACTCTCTCCATTTATTAGGGTTTTACCTATACATAGCTTAATTAAGATTCTACTATGCATGTTTAATACCCCCACTTTGTGCCACAAGATTTGGTGAGCACTAGATTAGATTTTTCTTTATTTGTTATTTACTTAATGAATATGAAAACATAAGACCTAGCTAGGGTTATTATGTGGTGTTGATTGACTGGAGGCATTGGAACCCTCTCTAGTGATATTATTGTGGTAAGATATCCCTTGGCTAGGTCTAGTAGATCCATATTTGTCATGACCCCAAATATCTAATGTATCAATAATCGGAAGTGTAATTAAGATTTATCTTCTTTGAACTAGGATTGATTAATTAATAAGTTGCATTTCCCTTTGCATACATTCTGGTGAACCTGACCTAAATCAAACCCTTGTATGTTTTATCACGCCATCATTTTATCATCATATTATATTTTTCTATATTTGTAGTACCATATCAAACCAGTCGGTATAGTTCTAACATTCTATGTGTAAGTTTTACACATAGTCACTCCAAAATAACTTTGTTATGTTTGTGCGAGTCTTCACCAAATATAGGTTATTGGATCGATCAATTTGGAATAGTGTGATTTTAAGCTCTAGATTTGTATACATAGTTGAACTAGTTGGTTATGTCTGTAATTCTTTCAACATACAAGTTTACAAACATAGTCCAACTAGTTGACTCTATTCATAACTTCTTCTTCAGTGCATAGGGTTCATAAACTTTATCAAGATAGTTGACTCAGTAAGCAAAATTTTGAAACAACATTTGAACATCACAGCATAAAAATTTGCAATCTAAAACATCTTCAAGCCCATCAAGGTTCATTCATTTCTCTCTCTATCATTTCAATTTTCATTTTTAGTATTATTTTTCATAAGTTTGCAAACTATAAAACTACAAACCTATAGTAAATTGAGTCAACCTATTTGACATAGTTTTGTAGTTTGTCTTTCATCTAGAAGACATAGTCGACATGTTAAACTATGTTCTTACAGATCTTACTTCTATAAAAAATAGTGACCCAATCATCTTTGTTCTACACTATTTTCATACAATGTTGCTTGAACCGACTCTGTACTCTTCTTAAATAAGGAATCAATATCTATTTGCTAGTAATTAATTCACCTTTCCTTTTCAGTTATTTGCATGCTTAAAGTAACTCACATAGACTAAATAAATGGTTTTTTAATTACCATTTTAGTCACACTATTTTTCTCTTTTGCACACACTACCAAATCACTTTACATTCAAAAAACATTCAACATTGTATTCCCATGGCCTACCTACTTGGATTTCATCACCAAGGGGGAAGCCAACTTGGTTTTCTATCCAAATATAAATAGCTAGTTGATAGTATATATTAGAAAAAGCACTTGACACCCTTATTACTTTAGGATTATGAAGTGAGGAGGTAGGCCCTAAGATATTACCATCACCAATACAAATCCCTTTCATCCTAAACATCCTGAAACCAACCTTAGATTGCCTTCTAGTTCCTTATTTTAAACAACTTCCCTATCACATTAAAACTAAAATTCATTATAACTTAATAACACTTAGGATGACCAATTAGTTAACATTTACTTTCTAGTTTTTATTTGTTCTTTGATCATTATATGTTGTATTTCAAAACTTGAATTAGCCAACATTGGTGCAAGGTTTGTGTTGTGTGTTCCAATTAGATCAATCACATTGATATAATTATTTGTGTATTTAATTTAATTTTGCTTCAAAATTATCTTACAAAATTTTCTTGTGTTTCAAAACATTGTCATTTTATTGATACAATCTCTCATAGATTGTTTAGCCTTTCTAACTATAGTACACAGTCACCCTATCCAAATGTGTATCCTTATCTTCCTATTCATCCTTTGTCTAAGCAGTACATAGTTGACCTATCTGACTGTGTCTTCTTCTTTCTTGGCATGATCCCTATTTGGCAGTACAGTTTTGACCCATATGATTATCTATTCTCTTTAGCCTATTTCATTTTCATCCCTTCTAACACATAATCAACCAACTTGACTATGTCTTCTTATTTTTTTGTTCTATGAAATTTTTTTATAAAACTTTGTCAACCCAATCAACTTTGAACCTATTGGCTGACTTTGTTTTTTATCTAGCTAACTTTGTCCCTATTTTTCACTCTTATTTCCTAATCTCATATCCTTTCACCAAGCATCATGAAATCCCCTATCAAAATCTTCTTAGACAACCTGAATATATTTAGACACTATATGAGGTGCTCTTTTCTTCATCTTTACTTCCCAAGAAGATCATCACTTTTGGAATACTTCTTCTCCTTCCTCATCTTTAGATTGTGACATGGTTCAAATCAATCCACAAGATGAGATTGGTGGTTTAGATCCTTTTCATATTTATCAAGATAATTCCCATCTTCAAATAGCTCACCATAATGTGGGGGTAATTGACACAATTATATCTAATAACCCCATAGGGAATCCAACACCTAATAAGCCTCCCCCTAATACCAATTCAAGGCATCCTCCTAAAAACAATAACCCACCAATTGATACCACTCGATTCTTGCACATATAGTGCAACAAATGAACATAATTCAAACATCTAACATCTCCCTAATGATGTAACTAAAACATCATATAATCAACATGGCTAATCAACCTCCTATTCTTCTCCATCAAAATAGTCAAAATTTCATTCCTCCACCTGTTAGAGATGTCATTGAGAATGTCATCCCCCAACCTATCATGTATAATAAGATGATTCAACACATCCAAAATGATCCTTTATCCCCCTTTCATTATTTCTATCGATATTGGTAATATATATCCAACTTCTAAATATGATGGGACTAAAGACCTGCACCTTTTCTTAAGACATTTGAAAATCTTTATAAGGAGTGGATCCAAACTAATACTTTATCCACAACTAAACTTTTCATTAAAACTTTCATCGATGATGTATTAGAATAGTAAAATAAGCTTACCCAACATTCCATATGGAAATTAGAGGGTTTAGTCAATCTTCTAGTTAAAGAGTTTCATCACAATGATCTTCTCGATAATTGCCTTAGCCACTTCATTAATACTAAGCAATCTTCCACCAAATCAGCTCATGATTTTATCAAATGATGGAAATATTTAGATCATAAGGTCGATCATAACATGATTGATGACAACTTGTTTACACTCTTTATAACAATTGTAAAATATTTTTAGGCACAATATGGATTTAGCTATGTAAATTCAAACCCAAATATCAAACTACTTAGTTAAAGTCTAGAGCCATTAGAACCTAAATCCAATTAGATGAATAGACTATTCAATCCTAAACTTAAATCCTAAAGTTAAATGATCTAAACAAGATCAAATAGAATAAAAAGACAAGATGATGAGATTGCTTACCTTGACTCAAAAATTTGATATAGTAATGATGCTCGATCAATGATTGTTGATGATTGATTCATGGGCATGGATTCAATGATTGGTTGATAGTTGATCATATGGACATGAAGGATTTGTGGATTCATAAGTTATCTCCCATGGAGGGATAAGGATAATTAAATATATTTTGGAGGGAGAGATAAAGGGATGAGATTTAAAATTTGCATGAAGAAGATCAAGGGTTGAGGATTAAAAGGAATTTAAAATTCCTTGAAAGCCTCTAGATTTAGTGGATTCTAGAGAGGAAGGGTGAGAATAGAGAGGATTCTAGAATTATAGAATTATAGAATTGATTTTAGGGTCTAATGATGATTAGAGTGAGGTTAGGTGAGTGTTAGGTGGGATTACAAGGTGATTAGGTCATGACTAGGGAAGTAGGCTTGTAGGAAAGCTTAGGAGTAGGCTAGTGTAGGTGAGTAGGTGGCTCATGGGAATTTAAAATTACCAAACAATAGATAAGTGGGATTAGGATGGGATAATGGGGATTTAGATAAATTAATTAAATAATTGGGTTAGGACTAAGGTTAGCAGATGAAAAAATATTGATCAGGACATTAGATTAATGATTAGAAAGGGGGGATAAATTATCCAGATTAAAGGGGATAAATTAGATAAGTAGAATTAGTGTAAACTATTAGGAATATTAGTGATATTAAATCAAGTGAGAATATTTAATTATATAAATTTTGACACTCTTTAAAAGGGAATTACAAGTAGAGTGAAGTGGAAGGAGTAATGGTGTTTTAAATAAAAATCATGTCATTGATGAATGTTAGTAGATGATGTGACATTAGTGGATATGATGCCCCCTCAAGGGGATATGTGAGGATGACTGAGATGGATGGCCACTTGAAAGAAGAAATGAGGGGTGGGATGTGATGTATATAAAAGGGGATGAGATACAAGATGTGAGATAGGGGATGAGGAAGATGAAATCAACTTGAGCAATTAGCTAGAGATTGATGATGCCCTTGACAAAGATACATGCATAAAGAGTAGAGATGGCATGTGTCATGGTTATCGACACATCCCAAAGGTGGAATAAACCATAACATGATGATTATAAGATTAAAATTCCATAATATTTAGACATATCCCAAGTAAGGATGCATGAAAAGAAGAGTTATAGGCTAGGATAAGATTGATTGGATAAAATTAATGATGGGTGTAGCTCAAGGCTAAATAGATCAATATAGATGATTATAGAGAATAATTGATATGATAAAATTACCAAAGGATAGGGATATGAGGATGGATGAGAGAGATAGTGGCCAAGCTATCCTTGGGCACTGAAAAGTGGCAAAGTATTGCCTACATAGTTTGGAAATACCTCAGGCCGATGTAGTTCTGACTCAGAGATAAATGACAATGATAGAGTAGAAGATGATGATGATGATGATTAGAGTGTGATTATAATAATTATAAGATAGGACTTAGATGATGAGATAAGGATAAAACATTGGATGTTAGTCAAGTGGGTCAAGAGGATTAGATTAGTGATGGGAATAAGGATGATGAGATGATTAGGTAAATGGTGAAGATATAGATGATCAAGACATCACAACTATCATAAGGCTCATAATATGTAATAAATATGATAAATATAGCATTTGTCAATATGCCCCATGATATAAGCATGACCAAGAAGACATTGTGTCAAAGTGCAAAAAATGGGGCAAATAGTGAACTTTGCATCATCGAGGGAACTTGTACTTTTGATGACCTCATAACATCCTTGTTCATTGCCTAATGGACAAAAAGAGACATGATGCAAGTAAATAGAAGATAAATAGGATATATGCATGATGAAAATAATTCAAACAATACAAACAAGTGACACACACAAGTATCTACATAGAGTGTCCCAATGTCTTGTTTAATTATGGGATGAGTGACTAGGTGATGGGTTGGATGATCATAATGTGATTATGGACTTAGCATGGACTTAGATTTCAATAGGGTGATCATGATTAAAATTAGGCTAAGATTTTGCCCCTAGTTGAGGATAGAAGTATGGAGGATGGGAGGAGGTCTTTGAATATTAATTTGGTCTTGAAATTGAATTGAAAAGTGGCCAAGGAAGGTGATTTAGAAAAGTGATGAGCAAGGATTACCAATAGACAAGTTCTACAAAAGTCCAATCCAAAAAAAAAGATTAGATAATTATGGGATCAAATACCTTCCATAATAGAAAAAGAGTGATTGGATGGGTGTTAGGTATGAAAAGGCATTGATAAAGAAAGTGATGGGTGCTAGATTAAAATCTTTGACAAGGTGATGCATGTTAATAACATTGTCAAAAGGATGAGGAAGATATGGGGAGATGGATGACCACTCTGATTCAATTCCAAGATAGAATATGGTATCTAAAGATTAGAAAATATGATATGGATGGAGATGGATGCGACTAGCGAATTAGACATAAGATAATACATAATGGACTATATTTGGCTTTTTTTAATTTTATGGTTTTTGACATATTTCAATTTTTAGTGCTTTTTTTTAATATGTATGTACACTATACAAATGGGGTTACTAACAAAGGGAATACCAAGCTTATCATCCAAGATGAGGATGGATGGAATGATGGATGATGTTGACAAAAGGATGAGGGTGATGAGGACGAAGGAAGAATGGACTAGGGATTGCCAATGAACACATCGTAAAGGAAATAGATGTTTATTTGCTTGAGTGTCTATTAGAGGATATGCCAAGATGATTCTAAAACATGTCTTAATACACCTTCCACTCCTTTAAGAAGGTTGAGATGGGAAGGAAGGATAGATAGGGGGATGACATGATGGTAGATGATGGGTTGGACCAAGGGAGAAGATATACATGGATGGGTGATATGGATATGGTTGATGAGGGATAGAGGAAATGGATAGATTGTGACCCCAAGTGGAAAGGTATATTATAGAAAATAAATAATTTTACTATGACACCATAAAATTATTTTCATCATGGTACTTTCCCAAGGTGCCAAAAGATTGGTTTTCACCATTCGATGAATGATTTTTTTAGTTTTATTGGGCATTTTAATTTATTAGATAAGGGAGAGATGCAAGATGCCAAGAATATTGTGATCTTTAATCAATGCATGTTCTAGAGATATGTGATGTTAAGATCATGTCTTGATGGCTTTTATTGATTCTTGATTTAGGATCCTTCAAACATTTTGACCATGTGTCTTTGTAACCCCTATAAGGGACAATACTATCGAGGGATTGGAGATATAATATGGATGGGAGGATGTCATGATTGTAATGATGTGATATAGGATGGGAAGGAAAGATGTGATCATGAATGATATGATAGGATGGGGAGTAAAAATGGGGTTCAATAGTTGCATACACCATTGGATATGGTGGAGGGGATTCTTTAGATTGGTGCCATGAGAGTAAGGGATCAAAGACCTTTTGATTTGTTGATTATTTGATCAAAGCATTAAAAGGATGATTGACCCTATGATTATTATTTTTGAATTTATTTTGAATTTTTGAAGATTTGACTTTGATTTCCCCCTGGTGCCTAATTTAGGGCTTCACCAAAGGATGTTAATTTTTGACTTGATATAAGATTATTTTGACTTTGATATGCGCCTAGTGCTAGATTTTGGGCTTCACTAGGGGAAGAATTTTTTTTATTAGATCGATGATTTGGTTTTGCTTGATTTTGATTGATAGGATCAAAGGTGATGTGATCATGACCTATGATTATTGGATGATGGGCTTGAATATTTATATTTATGGTACATAATATGGAATACAGAGGGGAATCTAATGATGTATATCCCTATTCATTCCCATCATGCACTGGGATGTAAGGATTATGGAGGTGAGTTGGATGAGTAATGTTGGGTGATATATTAAGGAGATAATGGAAACATAATGCTCATAAAGGTCACTATGATCCCCAACCTCAAAATTTAAGAAAGTGTCCTCAAGAATCTCCAAAGGATGACTAATACATGTATCTCAGATAGGATCAGATACATGCTAAAAATTAGATAAAGCTTTCAAGAATTTAGTTATCACATCATCATCCTAAGTGGGATCTTCAAAAGAGCAGGCATTATCATCATCTACTATAATATTGATGATGGATGATGATTTTGATGAAGAATCTGATTCAAATACTAGTGCAAAACATGATCTTGATGCAGATGTTGGCTTTGATGCATAAGACATGATACTACGAGTAGAGGAGTGATTATCTGTGATTGTCCTCTCAACATGGGGTATTTGATATGATGGGTGAGATGGGAATGATGGATGAATAATGGACTGAGAAAATATAGGGCCGTGGAAGGATTCATGAGATATAGGGGGACTAGGCTTATGGGGAATGGATTCATGTTTGTGGGGGATTGGTTGATGATGAAGGGATCATGGAAGAGGGACAAGATGTCTTGACCTTGAATTTGAAGGGGAAGGGCTCAATCATGATTAGGAATGGAATCTTGGCATCCCTCTTCTTTTTCACTTAGGTATATAGACTCATATGGTTCATCCTCAATTACTATGTCACCACGGTCAATGAGGTCTTGGACATAATTATAGAAATTTTGACATCATTTAATGGAATGCCCCTAGGTTTGATGATAGAGACAATATCAGTTTGCTTTATACCAAGAGGCCTTAAGCTTGGTGGCATCAAGATGTCATATGGGTGGGTAGACCATCATGTTAGTAATGACAAGTTATTGGAAAAGAGCTTCCAAGGACATAGGAAGGGGAGTTTAAGGACCCACTTCATTGTATGATTTAGATGTGAAAGCATTAGATGTTAGATTAGATGGTCATTGATGTGATTGGGTTGTTTATTTGGTAGCAAACAAGGTGGCCAAGATAGAATTCCCTTTACTAGTAGAGGAATGGGTGGATGGTTGGCTATAGCTAGTGGATCTGGGATTAGGAGACTGACATGGATGGTTCTGGATGAAGGGTGAGGTGAATTAAATGGGGTCAAGGTCTTTGGTAAAGTGGACATCCATCTCAAGGAGCCACAATAAAATTTCATGTGGGTTTTCATCAAGATACTTATGAAATGAGAAAATTTATGAATTGGAAAGGCCATGGATAGGATGAGGACTAGTGGACAGTGGAGAGGGATATGATGGAGATGAGGATTGAGGAAGAAATTTATTAGGAGATGACCTAGGTCTTTTGGGCTCAACATCATTGGAAGGTAAGCACCCATCTTTAATAGTCATAAGAGGGATTCATCTTTACTTTATGTAATATATTGATTAATTAGGGTGACCGCATCAAGGAAGGTTGATACTAATTTTGATGGGCTAAGAGGTTATAGATGGAGAAGGGTGTGGGATGTTGGTTTGGGTTGAATGGGATCAAGATTATAAGGGAGGCAAGCACCTATTTCTAGATCTCACAAAAGGACATCATCTTTGTTGGCCAAGATGTATTGGTTTATGAAAATTGGGTCCAAATCCATGAGGATAGTTGATAAAAGATGGATGATAATGGGGGATAATGTGAAGGTAGATTAAGGATTAGATCTGGCTTCTTGAACAAAGTAGGTTTGAAGGACTGAACTAGTATGATAGGTAATGATGAAGATGAGGTGGATGAAATGTGATAGAGATGATAAAGGATGAGGATCATATTTTAGCACAATAGGTGCTTATGACCTATCAACAATGCTCAGCTTTCAAACTAGCAAAAGGATTGATGATTTGATGGGTGCCTAGGTTCAAACTAGCAAGAGGATGATATGATGGATTTCTAATTATGAGTAGTCAAGGATGATATAGACTAGATTGATGATGATGGGTTACTAAATTGAAATTGATAAAGCAACAAGATGGTAGTAGGATATTGACTAGGTATGAGATCTGATCAATAGGATGAGTGATATGGGACTAGGATGATAGGAAAAGACAAAGGAGTGGCTCAAAACCTTAAACCAATTTACTTGAGATGGTATGGGGTAGGATTATGTGATGAAAGTGATGGGATAATGTGATTAGCAGAAACATAGATAGGTGATGATGAAATGACCAAGGGTGACAGGGATGGTGTGGACCCATATATGACCTAATTAACCAACTAGGATAAGGTTAGACTAAATGGTTGATGAAGAAGATGCCAAGACAAATGATGATGGGTAGAGTGGACTTAGGATAGGATGTGGATGATGAAATAAAATGTTTTTAGGATAGGTAGGGGTATAACTAATGATGAGGGACACTAGGATAGGATGTGACTAGAAGGATGTACAAGAGAAACAAAATATGTACAAGAGAGTAAGATAAGGATATATAAGATGATGATTAGTTATATGAGTGATGGGGTGATGACTAATGATGGGTGGATACGGTTATACTAGGAGGGGGATGAGGTGACTATGTGAAAGCAAGTAGTTGATGATATGGACTTAGGTAAAGATGTAAGATGTGATTGGGGTATGTAGGTGATAAGGGTATAACTAGGGATGGGTGGATATAACTAGACTAGAATAAGAGGAAGACAAGGTGATAATGGGAGGATGACAAGGGTGTATAAGATGATGGTGATGAGATGAGAGATTTATTGAGGCAAGAATATATAATATAGATATGTAAAAATGATGGTAGGATGTAAAATATGGGTAGTGCAAAGGACCTAGCTAAGTGTATAGGTTTTTGGGTGAAGGCTGACTCAGCTCATAAACAACACTGATTTAGTATGAAATAAACTTAAGCAAGCATACCACAAATATATGATTAGTAAACTCAAGGGTGTGTAAATCAACACTCACACCATCTAATAATTGTATGGGTGAGTTTTTAGGTTGGTAACTTATTACATAATTGACCAAACCCTCTCGACGCCATCTACACTTAATGGCTACTTAGGAGTTGATCCTACCTCCTATAGTGAGATGTTTGTTATGGTCAAAGGCTCCTAATATAGGTATACAAAATGGTTTTTAGGTGAATTCCCTATATACACGAAGGTACATTGGGGCTTAAGTTAGTATAAAATGTTATATAATTGCCTCATGTATTGGAGCTTAACCACCCCTCAACCCTTTATGGGGAAGTTTGCTTAGGCACCTAATGACATCTCTCTTGATATTTAGACTCTGTTGGAACATCGAGTTTGGACTAGTGTGTGGTGGTGAAATTTGTGGTCACTATCCTCCTCGAAATTAAAAAGGACAAAGGGTTTATAGGTGGTTTTTGATCCCCTAAGAATCATCACAAGGATGCAAGGGGAGAGCATACACCAATTGTAGCCCTCAGGATATAAATAGGTAGATAAAAAGGAGATTAATTAATTGATTGAGATTAAGTGTGTGGCATATTTACAAGATGAAATAATATATAATACAACATAATTCAAATGAAGTGCATAAAATTATTAATGATCAAAATGATTTTTAATATGCCAACAGGGATCTTTGACAAGTGGCCTGCAAGAAAATAATTAGTAGTTTCAAGTGGCACTTTTAAAAATACAACTTGTAAGACATGATTAGTAGTTTTTGATTAACAATCTTGAGAGGTAACCTACAAGACAAAAACATTAGTAGTTTCAATAATCTTACCTTTGATAGTTGTATTACCTATAAGTACGCATTAATTTAATGTGTTAACAAGCAAATCAAATGATTATAAACAATGTTTGATCTGATTTTAAGACCAATCAAACATCAAAACTGATTGATTAGTTGTTTGACCAATTGGTGAGTATGGAAAGGCAACCTATAAATAAAATGTCAATAGTTTTTGATAATTTTTCCTTAGACAAAATACCCTGTCAAGCACACTGTGAGTGGTTTCTACTACCTAACAATTTCAATCATTGATTTTGAAGATGATCGATGAGAACAATGGTCAAAATAATCTAAATTTAAGTCAATGGTATATGACAACTGACACATGACACAAAGGTTAATAACAAATACACACTATTGATAATAAAAGACATTCAAAATTAAAGATGAAAGTATATCCTAAAGATACCACTATATAACAATATCCTACTCACTATGACAATGTAGACCCACTAAAAAAGTAAAAGTGGACTTTGATGAGATTATAGGCTAGATCATATGATGACAAAAAAATTTGATGATGAGAGGATAATGGCATACATCTAGGTAACATGGGTTTTTGATTGGCACATAGGTGGCAAACATTAGTTAATGCACATGGATTTTGGTATTATTATATTATTTTAGCCATGACATGTTAGGAATAATGACATGATATGATAAAATAAACATGTTATGAGGACACACAATAATAATAAACAATAATAAATATATATATATATATATATATAAGATAAAACCAAAACTTAAACCAAATATCATTCAAAAATTCAAAAAGATGGAAGTTGAGAAAAAGATTGAAGATCTTGCAAGAGTGAAGGAATCCATGGTCAGATCCACTAAGCACAGATCTATAAATTGGAGGCATCGTGTTAATGGTCTCTAATGTCTCAAAGGAATGTGTTTTAATGAACTGTTTGATAAGATGTCACAAAGATAGGTGGTCTTATAGATTTTTATGATTATGGTGTAGGCATAGGATCAATAACATGTTGGGTGTAGGGGTTCTCTCGATTGGTGGTCTATGAAAATAGGGCATAGACACCAAGAAAGGTAAAGAGGATATGTCAGATGTTGTAGTTGTTAGTGATGATTAGGCTAAAAATTGGAAGCATACACATAGCCTGTCAAGTATTTAATAGAATACTGCCAAAAAACATTATCTTATACAACATATGGACAAAAAAATGGATTTAAATGCATTTATTAGGTATGAACCCAGTTATCAAGACAAGTATAAATATATGATGATTGACTAAAGTTACTATATTTATAAAAAAAATTAATATATTAAGTTTTCTATTTATTTGATATAGCAGAGCAGATTAGACCAACAGAAAATAGTATTAACAAATAATAGTACATGCCAATATTAACCAAAATCACAAGTTATCCCAAAAAAATAAAAATACAATAATGTGAAAATTTTGAAACCTGGATCCACCAAATTCTTCTTCGATCTGACCTGAAAATCTCAAGCAAACATACTCAATGCAAAAAAAATCTCAAATGAGAGGAGTATAGTCCCATCGTGGTCACCAAAATGTAGAAGGATTTTTGGGCATAATATGTATTTAGCTATGTAAATTCAAACCCAAATATCAAACTACTTAATTATAGTCTAGAACCATTAGAACCTAAATTCAATTAGAAGAATATACTATTAAATCATACACTTAAATCTTAAAACTAAATACTCTAAACCAAGATCAAACGGAATAAAAATACAAGATGATGAGATTGCTTGCCTTGACTCAAAAATTTTACATAGTAATGTTGATTGATCAACGATTGTTGATGATTGATTCATGGACATGGATTTAATGTTTGGTTGCTAGTTCATCATATGGACATGAAGGCTTTGTGGATTCATAATTTAGCTCCCTTGGAGGGATGAGGTTGTTTAAATAGATTTTGGAGGGAGAGATCAATGGATGAGATTTGAAGTTTGGATGAGGAAGATCAAGGGTTGAAGAGTAAAAAGAATTTAAAATTCCTTGGAAGCCTCTATATTTAGAGGCTTGTAGAGAAGAGGGGTGAGATAGAGAGGATTCTAGAATTGGAGAAATATAAAATCTTTCTTAGGGGTTAATGATGATTAGAGGGAGATTAGGTAATTGTTAGCTAGGATTAGATGGTGATTATATCATGACTAGGGGAGTAGGCTTGTAGGAAATCCTAGAAGTAGGCTAGCGTAGGTGGGTAGGTGGGTCACGGGAACATAAAATTCCCAAATAATAGATAAGTGGGATTAGGATGGGATAATGGGGATTTAGAGAAATTAATTGAAGAAGTGGGTTATTACTAAGGTTAGTAAATGAATAAATATTGAGGGGGGACATTAGATTAATGATTAGAAAAGGGGGATAAATTAGATAAGAAAAATTAATGTCAACTAATATGAATATTAGTGAAATTAAATGAAGCGAGTGGATTTAAGTGCGTACAAAAACATTAACTCTTTCACTTCAATATAAGGTTCATACTTTTGTTTCTCAAATTTTAAATGAAGATCTTGACCAAGCTAAGTGTCAAGACTTCTTAACGAAATAGATTAAACCTAATACTAAATCATTAAAGGATATTTTCAATAATCAACTAATAATCCTCCTCAACCCAAACCAAGAGTAGCCAAAGTCGATAATCCCCAACATTTTCATATGCCATTAATAGTACAACAAATGAAACAATTTTTAGCACCCTCTAAACCATTTGCTTACCCTAATAATCCTCCTAAATGGTATGATCCCAATTAATTTTATTGGTTCCACATTGGCATAGGTCATTCCCATGAAACATGTAGAGGGCTTACAAATTTTTTTGTCTCCTATATGCTTGGTGATTCATTCAATCATGAAGCTGTGATTCAACTTCATCATCAAGATTACCTTAATTCTTCTCATGAGAAACAAGCTCCCAAAGCTTATTCTAACGACAAAAAATATTTTTCCACATCTACCACTCAATAAGGCAACAAGGATATTTATGCGATTGATTCTGACTATGACCAGTATTATACTAATTCTTAATATGTTAACGTGGCTAAGGTCAATTATCAACATAAACTAGCCCACAAAGATCCCATCACCAAACCTAAGAAACCATCTTTGGAAGAAAAACTTCTCAAAGATACTACCACTACTCACTTAGCTTTGAAAACAAATGAGAAACCATCTCCTCCTTCCAAACCTCCAATCACTTCTCTTCCTTCTAAACCTATTTTACCTTCTAAGCCTCATGCTAGTTCTTCTTCTTCTAAAAACCATTAAAAATTCTTAGAATAAATTAACTCCATGCCTTACAAAATTCCTCTTATGGAGTTAGTATGTACCTCTCCTTATCATCATAAGTTCCTCATGCAAAAACTTAAATAACTTGAAGATCCATATCCTTTAGAAGGGGAACCATCTTCTCATGAGCCTCAGCTAACTGAAGGACATGCCATTAAATCCATTTATCTTTCTTTGAAACCATGCATAGAGTTCCTCGAAGAAGACATGATCAATGATGAGATCCTCTTTCAAGATGATCCACCCCTCTTTATTAAAATAGCCATTAATACCACCTTCATTCACAAAGTGATAGTAGATGAAGGATTTGGTATTAATGTGACATCTCTTTGGCTCATTCAATAGCTTGGCTATAATAAAGATCATCTCAAACAAACTCACTTGGCATGTCATGGCTTTGACAAAAATAATCAAAATCCACTTATTTATATTTGGATCCCTCTTACTATTGAGCCTAAGACTATATGAACTAAGCTCATGGTCCTTAATTTACCTTTATCTTACAACATACTCCTAAGATGTCTATGGACTTATTGAATGAGGGATATCACCTCTTCTGGCAGTCGATGTATCAAGTTCCTTCATAATTGCAAAAGGTATAAACATGAGGTCGATCTAACCCATAGAGTATTCAGATTCCATATCCCAAATCTCAATTTTAGATTCCCACTATTTTGAAGATCAATAGTGCTCCCTTACCTGAATTTGTCAACATGAATCCATATTTACATGTCACTCTTGTTGATTCTAATGATTATGAGCCCAACTATTTGTAAAATACCTACAACACTACCAAGCTACATCCTTACATCTCAGAGTGGATACCTCTATCCTTATTGCCTCATGATCATGCCATCCCTCTCATAAATGAGATCACTGATTTCCCCCTTCATGTAATGCTTAGGAAGTGTCTTACACCAGATATGATGTCACTTGTAATGATTATGGAAGGAAAAATTATTCCAAGATCATTTAATCATGTCTCCACATAAATTTAGTGATTTAGATCTCACCTTCTAAAATTCCTCCTAAATCATAAGCATGTATAGTTTATCCAACTTATAATGATAACTACATCATGGCCCAAGTTCAATCATGAGAATTGGATGTTTAGTATTATCATAAAAATCTAGCTCAAATACATGCTTTCAACCATGATGTTCATACCATCTACACATATTTTGACTTAGCACCTGAAGGTCATGTACCTCTTGTTAATTCTCCATTTCTTGATATTCATTGGGCCTATCATAATATCATACACATTGCCACTAGGGAAACCCCATTCTCGCTAGTCCATGGTTCTAAATTTGTCCTCTTATTAAAATTTGAACTTCTCTCTCTTTGTATATCCTTTCAAAATATCATACCTAATGTATAATTATGTGAAACTCTCCTTCATCCTCTTGATCTTCTTGATGAACATCGTCTCTCTACCTTACAATACAACTGCCAATACAAGACTCACATTGTTAAACAACATAATAAAAGGGTTAAAATCTATAATTTCTAATGTAGAATTATGTGAAACTCTCCTTCATCCTTTGGTTTCTCTTTTCTCATGAATTTCATTGTAATTAAATTATACTACACTCATGATAAAGAGGGAACATATGACCAAAAATGTTGGGGGCCTTATTTAGTCAAAGACATACTTGGTCCTAGCACTTATCGCCTTCAAACTAATGAAGGCCATTTTTTGAAAGAGCCCACCAATGCACAATTTTTAAATAAATATTTTGCTTAGATCTTTCCCTTCTTATCATGTTTTTTATATGTTATCCTACTAACACTATTTGTAGGATACCTATAGGGGTCTCACCCTGTACAACAGTTTGTCTTTCCACAAACTTTAGTTCCTTATTTTGGTCCTTTGGTTTCTCTTTTCTCATGAATTTCATTGTAAAAATGTGGATTGGACCCAATCTCCTCATGATTTATTTTTTTTCTCATTGTTTCCTTACTTTTCAATGTTTTTTTCACCCCTTGGGTTTTTATTTTGTGAGTTGCAGTGTAAGACCATAGATAGGACTTGGCCTTCCTCATAAATACCATATTTCTTGTTTATCTTTTCCATGCTTTGTGCACCCTCTTAGGGTTTTTATTTTATGAATTATAGTGTAATACCATGGATAGGACCAAGCCCTCCTCATAAAATCTTTGTCTTTAATTTATTCATTATTCTTTTTCTAGAATGTCAAGCAATGGTTACAAGTTTATGATCCCTTGTTCTCAACTTTAGCTTTTGCTTCTTTTGTAGATAAAATTTGCACAACAATAAAGTTTTAGCATGTTTTCCTAAACTTCCCTCATTCTTATGATAAGGAATCACACTTCCCTCTCATTGAATCCATTTTTACCTTTGTCACATTTTTTTACAATTTCAGGTAATTCAAATTGTTTCATGTTTATTCCTTTTGATTTCCTTTCCCTTCATTATACTCTAGATAAACCAAGGTCAAAGTAAAGATATCACTTTTATTTCATCTAAAGTAGCAATACTCTTAGACACCATGCTCTCTAAATTCTCTTTCTTAGCAACCAAGTCTAAAGTTTTCAAATGATAGTCATCTTTAGAACCCATGTTTGGTTCTTTGAATCTATATAGAGGAGGAATAGAAAAAGTCATAAAAAATTTAAAATCCAAATCATTTAAAACAAATGGAAACATACAAACTCAAAAGTTAAAATCACACCAAAGATGTGATTATAGCACATCTTTTACCTCTAATAGAAGCTCAAACTCCACAGTTGGCCTCGTGATAGAGCCAAGGTCTATTGGGGTGTGGTAGGCCAATAGATTGGAATAGGAGAATTCAAAAACACTATATGGTGCTACCTACTTTCTCATACAAGTATACAATCTTTACAATAAACTGATAGCTCTATAAGAGGTCCTGATGAATGGGGAACACATTATGATAAGGTAGGTCCATTTTAATTTTTATGCATACAACCTTCATGGGATGATATTCACACTTCATTTGTTGACCCAAGATTTGTGTGGCTAAAGGTTCTTCAGAGTCCTTAATGTTGAAAGTCCTATTATTTTAACAAACCTAATTTAAGTGTTTTGACTTCGATAAAGAGTTTCTCTACCTTATTTTTTCTTTTATTTTCTCCTCCACCCATTTCATTTTCCTCCTTGACAGGCAAGTGTGATTCTCACTCTATTTTCCCTATTATATATTCACTCTTCTTTACATCTTAAAAACATGCTAGCACTACTTTGTAATAGTTTTCTCTATCCTTAGAACAAAAATTCATGGTTGAGTGATTATGGATTAGTCTCTTTACACCATGGCTTTACATTTTAAGAAATTACCTTGGTTTCTTTTACCATTTTCCATTATTGTACTTCCATTTTTTGGACAACCACATTTATTTCTACTTTTATGTTCTTTTTCCATTGTTGAGTGAGGTTGACTTCTTACTTCTTACTCACTAATGTTGTTTTCCATTTTATGCACTTTTTCGATTGATGTTTGAGTAAATATTGTTACTACTCACTCATCAATGTTGTTTTACCATTTACTTTTCCATCTTTCTTTAAGTAAGGATTATTATTGATTTCACATTGATTTTTTATTACCATTTTTGACATGTATCCTTAGCTTGATTTGGTGAGTTTTCCTTTCTTACTTAAGGTTCACTTGTTTGAGTTTTTTGGGTCTTTAATAGCCTTGGATTTTTGGTTACCTGATTTACTCTAAATTTTGACTTGGTCATTTGGTCTTCACTTAACATTTTTCACCCCAGCTTACCAAATTTATAAGTATGTCATGTTTACATTGCATCAGTTATCTTAGATTTCTTGCATTTATTTGTTTTTACTCTTTAGTTTTATATCCTTAGGTTTGTTGAAAGTTGTCTCTGCACCCTCCACAATAAAAACTACAAACACAATAAATATCCATCTAGTAATAAAGGTAAGTCAAGGTACACATACATTACATTTATTTTTAGATATTTCCCTTTCATCCATTTATTGTTTAGTTATTTTATGCTTTAAAATTCTATAATTTATTTAGCTTCAACATTTTGTGTTGCTATTTTCTTTTTTTAAAGCACCATCCCCTATTACACCTGAGTGACATGTGATGAGCTTCAAGTGGGGCATATGTATACACAAAATATTTTCAAACTTTATCAATTACTAATGTTTTTTCTCTTACAATAATCCATCGACTCTTAATCTCTCTGAGTGCATGCGTTAAAGGATACAGTGGGAAAGGGGTGGGTAGACCAATGGTGCTTCACAAGATTGTTGTCCCTATACCACCACTTGTTATTAATTTAACCTTCTCCTAAAACACTTCCTTAAGCTTTGTCTTCTCTCTTGCACCCTCCTCCAACCTTTTTATACCTTCATTAGCCCTTCCTTAAGCCTAAAACCCTTTCCAAAAGTTTATGTTATGTTATCGACAAGATCAACCTTATAATCTAATTGATAAAGCATATTAAGGGTCTAGGTTAACCCTAGGATGACCTAGACCAAGACCGCATTTTTTTAATCAGTAATGATATAGAGTCGATTGGGCTGACCCTATTGACTAAACTTTCATAAAAGTTTACGGTTGGATTCAACTATATATACACATTCATTTTGCCATTTCTTAGAGAAAACAAGAGTTACTTATTAATTTTCACTTCTTTACAAAATATTATTCCACCATTCTATTTGAGGAGTTATAACTTAGGGTTTATACTTGGAGAAGAGTATTGTCTTGTGGAAAAGTCTTGGATGTTTTGGACTTTCTTAGTGGTCCTTACAAACCACAAAAACCTCTTGCGAAGCACCTTTGGCCAAGGCAGAGATTGAGTCTCAACAAATTCATCTTCAATGTATCTCTAACTTTCCTCCTCTATTTTAGTAGATAGAAGTAGCATAAATAATGGATTTTTAATAAATTTCTCTCTCCATGCATTATGGTTCTATGTATACATAGCTTAATTATGATTCTCATATGTATGTTTATTACCCCTCTTTATGCCACAAGCTTTGATGAACACTAGTTTATTGTTGACCCAATTTTTCCCCTCAGGCAAAACTCCGGTCACCTCCTACACCTGCTTTGCATGGCTAGTCATTTCGGGTTGCAAGGTCCATCTTCAGGGTTCGACAGTCTCCATTTCAGAGCATTGGTTCATCGGCCTCATTCGTTGACGTTCACAGTAGCGAAAGACAGAGTCTTCGAACGTTCATGTAAGGAGAAAAGAAGGGAAAAAATTGGGGCATTCAACACTTAGGCAAAAAAAGAGGGGCAGACAAAATGCAGAGGGCAGCAAAATCACCGCCCACAACACGGGCGGGTAAAAAGAGACCCCCTACACGCAATGCAGAGGGAAAAAAATTGCCGCCCACAATGCCGGTAGAGAAAAAGAGGCCACTAACATCGACCAACGTCGGCAAAACTGTCACAGTCGACAGCTTTCATCAGCCGACGTCGGCAAAACTACCGCAGTCGGCATCTTATCAGCCAACGTCAGTAGTAGCCCTACATGCAATCCACAGCAGCGGGTGGCAAATTTGCCACCCATAACATGAGGCAACAAAAAACACTTGCAGAACACAGGAAAAAGCCCGCCCAACAGCTAGAGGAGAATACCAACACGCAAAATGAGGCAATAAGCATGGTCTTGGCAGACTTGTGATGTCAGCTACAATGTTTTTCACTCTTTCCAATGAGACTCCTCTTGGCTTTTCCCTATAAATGGGCAGACTTGTTCATTTATCAGGATCTTCCCCAATTTTGTAAAGAGCACAGCTCTGTAATTTCCCCACCTAAATCAATAAAATACAGATTTTGCCTCCATCTTGGATTGATTTGTTGTGTATGTCATGAGTATTATTTGTGTTTAGTCATTATCTTCCATGCTTTCACAGGTAATGCCAATAGACCAGCTATCTACAAGATGTCGGTTCTGTCGCTAAAAGGAGAAGAGCAATACTTGAGAAAGACAGGACAGAGTAAGTTGCTTATAAGTGTGCATTCCATAGCACCTTGATAAACCTCTGTTATGTTTTTCCATTATAGCCTCCCTGTTAGTTTTAGCAGCCTGGTTCTTCTGCCAGATGTGTAGAGTATATCTACATTTCCTTGATTTTGAGAGTGGATGTGGAAGGTCAACCTATTTTGGTGTATCACCTCTTTTAGAGTAGGCTATTTGCTTTCTTGCATTTTCTTCCCTTTTCATCCCCCCCTCAGTATATAGTTGTATATCTATATTTTTGCACTACCTGAAACAAACAAGATACATTAGAGGGAACTAGCCCATACCTAGAGACTCTCCTCTCCTGCATCACCATCCCACAGGCGAGAGAGGGGTTTCCATGTTGCGGGGAGAGGGCAGGAATCTGTTTTCCTACCACAGGGTGCACTTTCCAGCATCAACAATTTTGGCACGCCCGGTGGGATAGTAAGTTTGACAACGCAGTAAAGTTTTAGGGCTGATGCTGGTCTTGTTACAATAAATCAAGTTTCTTCAACATCTGGTGACTCTGAGTTAAATCTGCTGGTTAAGCAGCCTGGTGCCACCAAAAATCATCACTTCTCGTATGTATAATTCTTTTGCAAAAAATCATGGTTTTTGTTCTCCTTCACATAATATCGATTAGACTCAAAATATTTATGGAATCCCCTCAAGTAGCTCTCCTAGTTGCCCTGCAACTATAAGGGAGATGGTGTTGGATTTTGAGAAGCAGACAAAAGAAATTGATAGGTTGGAAGAGCAGTACAAATATCAGCGGGAGCTGATGTATAAAGAGGAGTGCTTGTCTAGGCAAGCACATGATTTACAGTCCATGAAGGAGGAGGTAACAAAATGGAGAAATCCATCTATCCAAGGCAGTCAGCCTTGCATGCCCCCTCCTACCCTGAAGAAAACCCCCTCTTTTGCACCAAATCCATTTTACCAAATTGCACTTGCTCACTCCAACTCATCAAATACCACTACTCCCAATCCCGTGCGCCTGGCTTTCCAACACCAGAGGGTATCAGAGCAACCTCCCATGAAGATCAATCTTTTCAACTCCTTAGATCAAGGTTCTTCCATTAAGAATAATATCACCAGCCAGCACGTCCCTCTTCTAGAGGCTCCTCCAACGCCCCAAGAGTGTTTTCCTCACCTTCCTCAGCCTCCCCAAGTTTTCCAGCATGATGTACAAATTCCAAGTTGGAGGAAAGAATGTCAAGGACCAGCTCAGAGCTTTGGAGAGGATCATGCTAGCCACCTCCAAGAAAGACTCTTCCAGGAAAACCTAGCCAGACAGATTGAAGACTTAGAGGCTAGGATGAAGCTACTCCTTGAAAAAGAGTTAAATTTTTCAGACCTTGTGAAAGAGCCTCAGGTCCTTGTGGAAAACAAAGTTGTTCCCTGTTCACAGGAGCAAGATTCAAATTTAGGGATCCTGAATTGGGGGAAGACAGTGGAATCATGGGGCAGCAAAGAAAAAAAAGAAAAGCAAGGTTTTTCTCTAAACCTTGAAGAAGCTAAAGCTGTGCCTGCCTATGATGATACTGGCATCCTCTAGGAAAAGCTTTTCCAAGAAGCTCTGAGTAGGAGAGTTGCAGAGTTGAGTCTAAAGAGAATTCCCTCAGCCAATGTGTGGTGGACGGTTCAGACCAAACAGCGTATTCCATGCCTGAACACACCCCACCTACACATTTCCAAGAGAGTTATCAGGGTGTGCCTAATATTGATGAAGTGCTGATCAAGTGGAGGGAGGAGAATCATTCGATTCTAGCTCAAGGGCTGCCCCCTCTCTCACATGTTTTCTCCACTTTGTCCCTTCTCGAAGAAGAACCTGTTTTGCAAGAGGCAGGTGAGGGGCACAAGATTCAATCTACAAATCTTCAGGAGGCTGTTATGAGCGACAACGAAGAAGAAATCATCATTGATGCTCCTTGATCAGACCTTATCAGTAGTAAAAAAGATGCAGGCCTTACGTATACGCAGATGTTCCAACAATTTGAAGAGGAACAAATGCATAGTAAGCTCTCTTCTCCTCTATTTGATGAACTTCCTTGTTGTTTTGATGAAGATGACTACATTGGAGAACTTGAAAAAGAGGAAGATTAGGAAAATGTTCTTGAAAATCTAGAGAACCTGATCAGCAAAGAGGAAAAGGAGAAGTCTATCTTCGTGGAGGAATGCCTTGAAGAACTGAGCTTTAAACAGGAAAGTGAAGTCTTATGGGATGAGCAATCATTTTGTGAGCCCCTTTTAGACATTGCCACATTCGCCCTTCTTTAAGAAGGCCAAGAGGAAGCAGAGGACGAGTCTGACAGAGTTTTCAGTGAAGCAAAGGGAAACAAATCAGACCATGGTACATTGTAGAAGAATTGTGTAGATCAGAAGGCTTACGGTGATAAGTCGACAGCCATTGACTTCTTGGTGAGGAGCACCCATATCAGGGACCAGCATTTGACAGGCCTCCAAGAACAATCAGAGTATGTATATATCAGAGGCATGTTTGAATATCCACTCGATTCCTAGCCAACTCAGGTGACAGGCAGGAAGAGCAAGTCACCATCTCTCTTTTTCTTTCAGCTACTTGCCTGTCATGATAAGTCTCTTCACCAAGAAGGGGACTTGAGAAATTTTCCTTTCGATCCAGGAGGGATGCAAACATTCCTAGTTAGCTATACATAAGAGTTTGCTTGCAGTTGTTCTCCCTATTTTCCCTAAGTGCAGTTGCACAGTTAGTTGTTTGTTTAGCTTTGTGTGTTTCCCTTTGCTTGGGGGGTAATTTCTATGTATTTGATTATGGGATTTCGAAAGCTGTGGAGAACTCGCTTCAAAGTCACCATCCGACTCCGCACGCAATGGATATGTAAGGAAACTGGGTTCTAAGCATAGCAGGCACGCTTCCCTTGTGAGTCACCAATTTGTTGACCCAATTTTACCCCTCAGGCAAAACTTTGGTCACCTCCTACACCTGCTTTGCATGGCCAGTCATTTCGGGTTGCAAGGTCTGTCTTCAGGGTTTGATAGTCTCCATTTTAGAGCATTGGTTCATCGGCCTCATTCGTTGACGTTCACGGTAGCGAAAGATAGAGTATTCAAATGTTCACGCAAGGAGAAAAGAAGGGAAAAAACTGGGGCATTCAACACTTAGGCAAAAAAGGAGGGGCAGACAAAATGCAGAGGGTGGCAAAATCGCCGCCCAAAACACAGGTGGGTAAAAAGAGACCCCCTACACGCAATGCAGAGGGCGGCAAAATTGCCACCCATAACATCGGCAGAGAAAAAGAGGCCACTAAAATCGGTCGACGTCGGCAAAACTGCCATGGTCGGCAGCTTTCATCGACTGACATCGGCAAAACTACCGCGATCAGCATCTTATCGGCCGACATCGGCAGTAGTCCTACATGCAATCCATAGCAGCGGGCGGCAAATTTGCTGCCCACAACATGAGGCGGCAAAAAACACTTGCAGAACACAAGAAAAAACCTGCCTAGCCGTCGAAAGAGAAGACCAACATGCAAAACGAGGCAACAAGCATGGTCTTGGCAGACTTGTGATGTCAGCTACAGTGTTTTTCACTCTTTCCAATGAGACTCCTCTTGGCTTTTCCCTATAAATGGGCAAACTTGTTCATTTATCAGGATCTTCCCCAATTTTGTAAAGAGCACAGCTCTGCAATTTCCCCACCTGAATCAATAAAATACAGTTTTTGCCTCCATCTTGGATTGATTTGCTGTGTATGTCATGAGTATTATTTGTGTTTAGTCATTATCTTCCATGCTTTCACAGGTAATGCCAATAGACCAGCTATCTACAAGATGCCGGTTCTGCCGCTGAAAGGAGAAGAGCAATACTTGAGAAAGACAGGACAGAGTAAGTTGCTTATAAGTGTGCATTCCACAGCACCTTGATAAACCTCTGTTATGTTTTTCCATTATAGCCTCCCTGTTAGTTTTAGTAGCTTGGTTCTTCTACCAGATGTGTAGAGTATATCTACATTTCCTTGATTCTGAGAGTGGATGTGGAAGGTCAACCTGTTTTGGTGTATCACCTCTTTTAGAGTAGGTTGTTTGCTTTCTTGCATTTTCTTCCCTTTTCATCCCCCCCTCAGTATATAGTTGTATATCTATATTTTTGCACTGCCTAAAACAAACAAGATACATCAGAGGGAACTATCCCATACCTAGAGACTCTCCTCTCCTACATCGCCATCCCACAAGCGAGAGAGGGGTTTCCATGTTGCGGGGAGAGGGCAGGAATTTGTTTTCCTGCTGCAGGGTGCACTTTCTAGCATCAACATTTATATTTTGATTTATTCATCATTTACTTAGTGAATATAAAATCATAGGACCTAATTAGGGTTATTACATGGTATTGCTTGACTAGATGCTTTGGAACCTTCTCTAATGATATTATTGGGGTAAGATATCCCTTGACTAGGTCTAGTAAATCTAGCTTGGTCATGACCCTAAATATCTAATGTATCAACAATTAGAAATATAATTAGGATTTATCTTTTCCATGCTAAGATTGATAAATAGATCAATTGCATTTCCCTTTACATATAAGATCCACTTAGTTTAATTCTAAATTCTATAACTTGTTTGTTTATCATTATCCTTGAAAGGGTTTTGTATCAACTATGTAATCACTTGAATTAGGAAACAAGAGTTCAAACCTACATAGACACTACCAACAAATTATATACCCCTATGGCAAACAATACCATCTGGGCTCTACTGGTATTATCCTAGTTGACTATACAAGTCCATGCTACCTTATACCATTATGCTTACACCTATAGATATCTCCTATGTGTGTGCTCATATTTGGTCCTATATGTTAATCCTTAGTTTTATTATCCTTCCTTTAAAACCCTAATCACACTTTTCACACAAGATGACCTTAAAAAAGGGGTTATTAGGTTCAGATGGATATCTGCATTCACTCCTCATTGAGTGAATAAGTATTACCTACATTCTAATAATCCAAAAAGGGATACAATTGCATGTAGTTATCACACTTAGGTGTGTGTGTGTTCCATCATGATCATAATATAATGCAATATAATGTTTGGCTTTTCACCCTTAGCACCATACAATTTTAATTGCATTTATATTTAGACTTAGCTTTATGACTGCTCTTTTGAGGTATATTAAAATGTGTATACCTTTATGATAATGCCTCAATAGAGTGCTAATGGATTTCTCAATCTTTTAATGAATTCTCAATGTAATCGCCAAGTAGTCACCAAGTGAGTATAACCTTAGGATTAATTTATATTTATAACTAACTTTTTAACATTTCTCATTATGACTGATGCATAAAATGTGTTTAGGATGACCTAATGGAGATGTCCTAATATGAAAAGTAGCCATATTGAGTGTTCTTGAACACTACCAATAAAATCATATGCCAAAGAAAAAACTACAACTATCTGATTGTTATTGATACTATCATGAGAGTAAAAATCAGTCATTTGAGATATGGTAATAGCTTTTGGAAGGTTATTACATAGACTAGGGTGATATTGAATATGTGTATCTGGTAAGTTGAGTTAGCCTAGAAAACATGTGGCTAGATGGATATGGGAAAGTGTGCACAAGAGTCAAATGTGTACATGAAGTCCAAGTATGCCAAAATTTATGTTATCAAGTGCCTAATACCAAATGTAGGTGTCTACAACAACATATTTTATCTTACTCCCACACCTTACAACAATTTCATAGTGGTACACATCATACTTCATTTTGTCTCATTATGAGACACACATTTATTCAAGTATAACATAGATATATGTCACATACATAGATTTAGGGTTTACAACACAATCATGTGCACTTTTTCCTATCCTCATTTTTCTTTCCTTGATTTTAATAGTTCCTTGATTATGGATTATATAGACACAAATTCACTTACTTCCATTTTCCATGTGTTTTTAGGGGGGAAATTTTAACATATCCTAAGCACGAGAGCATGAATGCTAATTTTAAATTCTTCCCAACCCTCTACTATGGAGATGAGGTGATCTCTCTCTCTCCCCCCTTTTGAGTTTCATATAATTATTATGCATGTATTGAATGTGTGAACTCTCAATAGGTGGTAAGGCAAATACATCTTATTTTTATCAACATGATTGATTTACTTTGACATGTATGCACACACACATCAATGTGGAGCATTATGTATACACCTAATTTTGGTATATGAATGTTTAATTTATATGGTGTTAGATTACTTGTGTGCTTATTGATCATTGGTTTAGATTAGGCTCTTACTTGAACATATTTATTTTATTTGCTTAACTTTTGACATCTTCCTTGGGCTTTTGTTCAGCTTTAGACACTTTCAACTCTATGTTTCTCTTCATTACTTTTTATTTTTCTGTGTTTCTCTCCATTCTTCTTTATTTTTTCTTATTGCTTCCCATTTCTCTTGTTTTATTTTTCTTCCCTATTTTTTCTCTCTTCCCTTGTTTTCTATTATTTTTTGGGTTTTTACTAGGACCATAATAGTATTTTTCTTACTAACTAAGAACACACTTATAAAATTTTGGTCCCCTTCACATGGTGGGCCCTCTGACCCTTGTTTTAGGTTCCCTATTTTTTGTGGGCCTTTTTGTTGGATTTTATTACTTATTGTGTGTTATCTTGAACACCAATAGGGTCCTGATTTAGATTCAAAAAGTCAATAAATATGTAAGTGTATTAATGCATTTAGGAAAATGCATTCACCTAGATATATCTATAAAAAAAATTAAATTAGGGATTGGGCCTTTTTGTTGGATTTTCTTACGTGTTATGTGTTAGATTTCACACCAATAGGGTCCTGATTTAAATTTAAGAAGTCGAGCATTTATAAAAAGAGCATATAATTTTTACTAGTTATTGCATTCATTGGAAGGATAAGGGTTAGGACACTTGTATTACACATGACTTCATGTTGACCTACATTGTACTTGAGTGGTAATTGTAAAAATTTAAAATTTCTAGGGATATGATAATATTGGAGAGATAACACATGCACCCACTCACCCCTCTATTATTATGGTTTTGCAAGGTGTTATGAGTTGATTAGGGTTTCAAGAAAGGATATCAATTTCCTAGAGATCTATGCATAATTCTGGATAAAGGAGAGAAGTTTTCAAAGACTAGAATTAAAAGACTAGTTTCATAAAAAAAATTACATAATATTGTTGTTTCTAAGAATGTCGTGTTGGTAGTGCTAAGATAGGAGTGGTATGGTCCTAGTCATCTAGAAAAAATTCTCGTTTCTCTATGTTTTTTATGGATTTTATTTACCTTATTGTTTGAACTTGTTTCCAATAATTTTCATCTTCCAATTATTTTCGGACTTGAAAAAAATCTATATTCTTCTAAAAACCTCCTATTTTTACATTTAAAATATTATAAAATATGATTTATTACAACTAAGTCTAATTTTTATTATTATATTAGGTTAATTATGTTTAAATATGAATCATGTACATTATTTATGAGTACATGTATTTCATTTTGATGTAAAACCACTTTCCCATATTAGAACTACTTGTAAATTGAAATTTTAGATTTATGCAATTTTGGTGTTATAATTCAAACATGAACAAAAACAACATGGAAGCACACTAGGGTTTTATAAAAAATTTAAAATTATAAAGATTTAGGGTTTCAAGTCTAGGACAAACATGTTGTAGTATTAACCATTAAAAATTACAAATAAATCAAGATTTGACATAATATGAGGCAATGTGGGTTTATTAAATTATATTCCAAGAATTAAATTTCATTTAATTAAGCATTCACAACACATGTAAAATATGATAATAATATATAATTAGTAAATGAAAGAGAAGGACAATAGATATAAAATGATAAAAATGTTATGTGTGTGTGTGTGTGTGTGTGTGTGTGTGTACAATGCTATATAAGACATGTCGTAGAAATATAAACTTTGAGGTGCACAACTAAAGTTAAGATGGTTCTCACCCATAAACATGGATATGATAGGAGATAGTTACCAAGACTATACACTTTATTGCATAACAATTGCATAAATGTCTATAACGATAATAATTGTAACATTGAATCAAAGAACTTTTAGATAAAGATGTCATTGCATTTCAAAAATCTAATAATACTCCCACAAGGCTAGTCTCTCCATATTCTTCTATTTCATAATTTAATCTGACCAATATATCCTAGGAAGTTTCTAAAAGTTATACAGTGCCATATGAATTTAAGGAACCAATGGTCATTCGATCTCTTATAAAAGGTGAAAATAAAACAATAATTTTTGCTAAAGATAAAATACAATACAATGCATGCATAGTTACTTTTCTTAAGGACTTATGACATGATTAGAGTGAGTTTCAACATATAAGCACCCATGAGGGGTAATTGGGACATATCACATTACTAATTTATTTTGGGCCTAATATAGTGGAGACATTATTTTTTTGAAACTTATGATTACATAATTCAATGTAATGCCTGGAAAATTATGGTTTTGATAGTGCTGAGATAAGAGTGGTATGGTCCTAATCATTTAGAAAAAGTTAACTTTTCACGATGATTTTTATGAATTTTATTTGCCTTATTGTCTAAACTTGTTTTCAACAGTTTGCATCTTCCAGTTATTCCCAAATTTAAAGAAAATCTATATTCTTATAAGAACCCTTTCTTTATACATTTAAAATATTCAAAAATATCATTTATTATAACTAGGTCTAATTTTTATTATTGTATTAAGATAATTATGTTTAAATATGAATTACGCATTGTTTATGGTAGATGTATTTCATTTTGATGTAAAACCACTTTCCCATATTATTTTGAACTAGGAATTTGACTCAAGAGAGGATGGTTAGTAGGGTGTTACTTTGAAAATGAAAACAAAATGAAAGAAACACACTAACTAGTACAACATCTCTAGACCTAGACACTAGGGAGAGCTTAATTAACAAATATAAATAAAACACAAAACTAAAATGCAAAAGAACCCCTCTTTTACCTTCTTTGGATGCTCTAAAATGCTTGTTGTAGTGGCTTTCTCAGCTTGTGCTCATGAAATCTTCATCAAAGGAGGCTTAACTATCTCCTCTTCTCTTTGGCACTTTGTGGCTTTGGCTTGGCTATGATTGGAATCAATTTGGCATGGTAATACTAATTTCAATAGATTTTGGAATCATTTTTTCATTATAAATTTGCATTATCAAGACTTAGAAATGATGTTCATAGCCTCTTTATTTATAGATTTTTGAGATTGATCAGAATCAACATGAACCGTCCATCCTAAGATTGAGATGTGTGGTTGAAGATTAATTTAATTTTTAGAATTAAGTTTATAATTATCCTCATCATGCCATTAGAAGAAGGGAAAATTAAGAGGCATGGAGGGTATCATGGAAGGCATTGATGAGGAATGGAGGGCATGAATCCTGATATTTGTGGCATTTATGGCCTAGAGATGTCTTCCCAAGAAATGAGGTCACCTAATGATGCAAATATTCAATATTCATTTCTAAAATAAATTATTCAACAAGTTTCCATGGAAATCTTGATTAGGCTCTAATTTAGTTTAATTATCTCTTAAGCATGATTAAGCACTTTGTGCACAAATTACTCAAATTGATCAGAATGCCTTGTTATTGGTCCAAAATTTGAATGAATTGGAATTGGAAGTCACTGTCAGATGCACTGGATCCATTATCCCATTTAGGATGTTACTAATAGTAAATAAAAAAGACATGCATCTTGTGCAAGCGATTTGATAGGAAAGATCAATTCAGAGCACCTAGGTGCAAAATTGGCATTTTGACTTGAAATGATCTGATCAAAGTTAGTTGGCCCATAAATTGCATTGCCCCATTTAATGATACCTTAGCCAAAATCAGCACTTAAATATGTCATTTTCAACTCATTTAATGTGTTTTATTGTTTTTAGGCCAAATTGTTTACTTTGGGTGGAAATTGGCCAAAAGCCAGTTATCGGTGGCCAAATTCAAGTGTCTATAGTTTGTCCCTATTTAGGAAGGCATTACAAGCTATAAGCACAATAACATCTTTTCAAAGAATGAAAATTTCTTGTATGCCTACAACTATAATGATGATAAACTAACTATATGATTCCCCCTCGAAGGAATAGTTGGAATAAATAGGTTGACAAATGATCCCTTGAAAAGAAAGAAGCAAAATGAGGGGACCAAAGACAGGAAAAATGATGGGGTGAAAACATAATGATATTGAAAAAGTAGTCAAAATCATTAAGAATGTAATTGGGATGTTACACAATGGTTTGCCCAAAGGCAGTTATAAACATTATACCCTGATAGTGGTAATGTGGTATGATAACACAATGAGTTTGCCCAAAGGCAGTTATAATCATTGAGAAGATGGAGTTGTCCCTATTAGGATAGACAAACAAGATAATAACATGACCCTGTATGGGTAGAAAACATAAAGTGGTGACAATATAATGATTTTCCCAAAGACAGTTATAATCATTAAGAAATGCAGGTGGGATGGTGTGTAATGATTTGCCCATAAGCAGTTATAATCATTGGACCTCGATTATGGAAAACATAATAAAATTGGTCCAGGATGATGATAACTTAACACAGAGGGTAATGATGAATTGGAATAACATACTAGTAGGGAGATGTTCATCCAAACTAATAAAGGTTAAAATTCCTTCATGGTTAATTACTCTATTTGGGATATGATTGGGATTGAATCAGGATGTCGGTGTGGAAGAGATGCCGCCATTACTAAATAGACTTTTTGAAGTTGAGCTTTGTTGTAGCATGTGTCAATATACATCATGGTATAACATTATGAGGACTTAGCTGAAATATGCATGAGGACTGACTCTTAAAATCCAATACTCAATAGAAAACAATACACCAATGATAGAAACCATGATGACAATGTAAGCATATGAATATGGATGGATTTGATTATAAGTGTGGGCAAGGAATCACCCAATGAACAAACATAAACTAAATCAAGGTAACAGTGCTGAAAGCAAATAAATAGGTATACAAACAAAACAACAAAGAAACACTCAAAAGAAACCATATGAATAACACCCCTAGAAAATAGGTGACAACTTTAACAAATGAACAAAATGGGGGAATAGAAGAAAAGGAAGGGGTTGGTCGAGCTATCTCCATATGCACTAGGCAAGTGGACATTGCCCACATAGTTCCATGGATGTAATATCCAATAAAAAAAACTTTAAGCCAAATGTAGTTCTCTCAGGGAATGGGAAGAATGTGATAATTGATGGAAACAAACATAGTAGATGTGATATAAGAATAGGAATGGTCTTGCAAAATGGTAAGTGCATTAGATAAAAGTCCAAAAAGAATGGGGAAACTAAGTGACAAGTGTTTTGCTTATAACATAGTAAGGGTTCCCAAAATCCTTAAGGCAAAGAAGTGGTCAGTGTTTTTGTTATTTTCTAACAATTTTCAAATGTTTTTGGATTTTTTTTTGAAGTATCTCAACTCGATCAAGAATGATGAGACACTTAAATGGTTCAAGCTCATAAAATGATGAGAGCATTTAAACTAAGGTTGCTCACAAAATGGTGAGAGCATGGCTTAGGTTGCTCACAAAATAGTGAGAGTGTGGCTTGAGTTGCTCACAAAATAGCAAGAGCATTCAAACTTAAGTTGGTCACAAAATGGTGAGAGTGTGGCTTAGATTGCTCATAAAAGGGTGGTTGAGCTGACCTCAACAAGTATCAAGTGCTACCTACATAGTCCCAGAGAAGGACCTCAAGTTACTATAGTTCCACCCTTACAATGGAGGAATTTGACTAGTGTAGCAATCAATTCAAACAAAACAAACACAGTTGGTAAAAATGCATAGTACAACATAGGAAGTGGCAAGTTGGTACACCAAGGCTTAATAAATAAATGTTGCCCCTAGTTTTCCCATAGGTGGTTATAACTAGGACACAATGGCATGGATCCATGGTAATAAGTTTCCCAAATGTGGTTATAATTAATAACCAAAATGGTGATAAGAAAGGAATAACAAACAAAGGATGTAACTACCAAAACTTCTACCACACTGCTCTAAAATATGATCTCTATCCAAAGTATGTGAACTAACTAATGAAAATGATCAAATACCTTGATGCTAAAAATGTGTAATGACTAGAAAAAACCAAGGTCAAATGGGCAAAGTTGTAAAACACACTAAATTGATAGAATAGAAGCAGAAAGTGGATACAACCAAGAGGATGGATATGGATGATATTTATAGAAAGAAAAATAGTGATAAAATAGCATAACTAAAATAGTCCTTACAGACAATACACCTTAGCACTCAAGCATAGTACCACTTGAGATGAATAATATTTATTGGCTCAAGAAGTTCATCTCTATTTGGTGTGGCAAGCCTATATACTCTTGATACATAATCTATAGTAATGATGAAAGGCCCTATCCAGTTTGGTTTGAATTTTCCTTTATGCTTCTTCTCAGCCATGGTATTCTTTTGGTTTTCTTTAAGAACAAAATCACCAAGTTCAAATGTTCTATACTTAACATGTTGATTATAGTGGCCTTTGAGTCAGTTCTGATATGCTTGAAGATTATTGAGTGTAGCTATGCATTTTTTGTCAAGTAGGTCTAGCTCTTGCAGGCGAGCTACTCGATAGTCATGATCATCTAGGACATGCTTAAAAGAGATGCATAGTGAAGGTAATTCAACCTTAATGGGAAATATGGCTTCAGTACCATAAATAGATGAGTATGAAGTGTCTCTTATTGGGGTATGATGATTGGTATGGTAGGCCCAAAAGGTAGGGAATATCTATAGGTACCAATCATGACTGGTATCATTAACAATATTTTTGAGAATATTGACAATGGTTTTGTTGGATGCCTCAGCTTGGCCATTGCCTTGAGGGTAATATGCTATAGAAAAATGTTGTGTGATGTTATATTCAATACATAGATGATCTACATCCTTGTTCTTAAATGATCCTCCATTATTAGATATAATGTCAGAAGGGATATTGTAGTGGCAAATTAGATGGTTGAAGATGAATTTGGAAATTTGCTTTCCAATCATGTAAGTGAGGGGTATAACTTCAACCCACTTAGTAAAATACTTAGTGGTGGTAAGGATATGTTTATGGTCATCAGAGAAAGTGGGGTTGATCTTCCCAATGAGGTCAAGTCCTCATGTATAAAATGGCCATGGTGTCAACATCAATTTCAAAGTTTTTACTAGGGCATGAATCAGATTAGCATGCCATTGACATTTGTCACACCTTTTTACATGTACAGTGGCATTTTCATCCATTATGGGCCAATAATAACCAATATGTAAGATATTTTTGGATAGGACTGCCCTACTAGAATGAGCTCCACATACTCCTTCGTGAACTTCTCTTAATGCTAGTATAGACTCTATCGAAGTTAAACAACAAAGCATAGTTCCATCAAAACTATGATGGTAAAGGGTGGATCCAAATAGAGTATAATGAGTGGAATGATGAAAGAAGGCTTTAGTTTGTTTCTAACATAGGTCAGGTGGTAAAACTTGGTCATGAAGGTAGTTGTAAAGGTTTGAGTACCATATAAAATTAGGACCAACAATATCATAAATCATTACAACAGTTGAAGGTTCATGCACTGGTGCTGACAAATTATTAATAAACTGATACTCTCTAGCTTTATTTGTTTGTCAAATCAAAGATCCGATAGTAGCCATGACATCTGTAGTTCTATTACTAACCCTTGGTATGTGGTCAAACTAAATGTTGTCAATTTATTACTTAAGAGTGTCGACCATGGCTTTATATGAAACCAACTTGTCATCTTTGGTCTAAAAATGATCTTTGACCTGATTGATGATTAACTAAGAATCACCATAAACTTGGAGATAAGATATGTTCCAATGCACTACCTGTCAAAGTCCTACAACAAGAGATTCATACTCGACCATGTTGTTTGTAAAAAAAAAGCTTATTCTGAATGATTTAGGGATTAAATCCCCCTGTGGTGTAATAAATAATAGGCATGTCCCCAATCCATGTGTAGTAGATGAACCATCAAAATACATCTTCTAGGACTACTCCTTAAGGGGTGTGTCAATAACAGTCATGAATTCATCAAAAAATTGAAATGTGAGTGGTTGTGTGTCTTTGAGAGGTGCTTCCACAACTTGATTTGCAAGAACTTGTCCCTTGATTGCCTTTTGATTGACATACTCTATGTCAAACTCACTGAGAATCATGATCCATTTAACCATTATACCTTACAAAACTATTTTAGATAGTAGATACTTGAGCAGATCTACTTTTAAAATGACCATGGTCTTATTATTCAACATGTAATGGCATAGTTTTTGAGCTACAAAGACCATGGCCAGACAAGCTTTTTCAATAGGTGCATAGTTATGTTCATATGTAACTAAGGTATGGCTTAGATAATATACAACATGTTCTTTTTCATTGTCATCATTTTTGAGCCAAGAGTGCCCCCAAAGCATGGTCAGTAGCTGATAGGTATAACAAGAATGGCTTCCCTGGCATAGGAGGTAATAAAATAGGTGGATTAACAAGATAGTCTTCGAGTTGTTGAAAATTTGTTTGGTAGTGATCATCCCAGTGAAATGAAAGTCCCTTCTTTATAAGGTGTGTAAATAGATGACACTTATCTACTAACTATGAGATGAAGCATTAGTTTGACTGGATCTTACCATGTAAACTATGGAGTTGCTTTAAATTAGTTGGTGACAACATCTCAGTTATAACATGGAGTCTAGCTGGATCGACTTCAATACCTCTATGAGACATGATGAATCCAAGTAATTTTCTTGAAGTTACATCGAACACACATTTCTTTGGATTGAGTCTAACTTTGTACTCTCATAATCTTTCAAAAAAATTACGTAGCACTATTGGATGGTCGGTCTTGGTTTTGGATTTTCTTAATATGTCATCGACATAGTCTTCAACAATATCATGCATCATATCATGGAATATGATATTCATGGCCTTTTAATATGTAGCTTAAGCATTTTTAAGGCCAAATGGCATTACTTGATAACAAAATGTTTCCCATAGAGTGGTGAACATTATTTTATGTTGGTCTTCTAGTGTTATTCTAATCTAGTTGTATCTTGAAAAACTATCCATGAGTGAAAACATTTCATAACCTACCATAGAGTCAATGATCATGTTAATATTAGGAAATGAAAAATCATCTTTAAGACAAGCTTTGTTGATGTCTCAAAAATTAGTATAGATTTTGATCCCTTCAGGATTTTTACTAATATGTACCATATTAGAGATCCATTATGAGTAGTCAATAGATTAGATACATCCTGCTTCTAAGAGTTTTTCCAACTCTTTCTTTACTAATACAATAATGTAAGGATGCATCTTATGTAGCTTTTATTTTATCAATTTGGAATCAGGATTAACCACAAGGTAGTGTAGAGCCAAAGCAAGGTCTAAACCTAGCATGTCAAAGTAGGCCCATATAAAGATATCTACAAATTCTCTTAATAGAGCTATAAAGACTTCATGTTCCTGCTTAATGAGGGATGCACCTAATTTTATCTATTTTAGGTCTAATAGAGTCTTGATATTTACCTCTATTGTATCTTTGACTAGAAGGATCAAACCTTCTTCTAGGATAGTAGGCAACAAGTTAAACTATTGGATTGTTTCAGGGTCCTCTGTTAGAACTTGCTCTTCAACTTCTCCTAGGCATGATGAATCTAAGTCCCCTAATGGGAGATCTAGCTATGTGAAAAAAATAGTCAAAAATTCTTGAAGAATTTGATCAAATACTTATTATTTCTCAAAGCTGAACTTAGATCCATAGGTAAGTTCATCGTTGGTGGTCTCCTGGTCTAAATTCAAATAATAATGAACACCCCCATCTAATGGCACTTGAAATAGATTTTTACCACTTAATTGGTCTTTATCTTTACTTTTTCCCTAGTCAGAAAGTGCCTCAAAGAGGTTTTCATTTTAGGACCTTACTGTTTTACTTATTTATTTTTGGCTAAAGGTGTTCACTCACTCTTTAAAATAGGCTCTAGGATCCAATGTAATTGAAAATTCTGACTTGTGATCTCCCAATGGAATGTTGTCTCTAAGACCTAAGAAGTCACATAATGCCTCATCATTCTAGAACTCATCAATTGATAGACTAGATTCTTGTTGGTCCTAATCTATCAATAGGGGTTAATATAACAGCAATAGGTTGTGATGAAAAGCTAGGATAAGGGTGAAAATGACATTGTTATCAAACAGATTGGTTTCAACTAGGTCATAAAAGGTGAGGCTATGATCGGACTCTACTTCATTGTCAGCATCATCATCACTAGTCACTAGTGATGGAGTTTGAATAAGATATGTGGGGTCACCCCCAGGCAATTCAAATCCAAGTCCATAAGGTCTTTCATACTTAGTCATAAAAATTGGCTCGATGGTTCCTTATTGATTTGATCTGAGGCCTCTTCCCTCATAATTGTGATGCTCCATGATTCTATTAAGAATAGGATACTTTGTATTTTTATAACAATCAACTTGGTTGTTGTTGTATAACAATGATTCATCCCCTTCAAGAGGGTCAAGTTCTAGGCCAGATGTTGGTACAAATGTGATAGGTCCCTTATCTTTGTTCTTTTATTGTCAATGCATATGTGGAGTGACTTTAGGTTGCCCAAAGGTTTTCAAATTCTGAGGAAGATTGGAAATATGAAATGTATCATGGGTCACATACTCTCTCAGTCTATTATCTGAAATAGTGAAATGATTAGAAGCTTTAAGAGGTGACATGTGGGAAAGGGAATCTAAGGTATTAGGATCTATGCAATTATCTAGTGAAAGATCAATAAGTATAGCCTTTCCTTTATCTCACTTGGAACTTGGATTCATGTCATACTGATAATTATAGCTTTGAAATTTAGCCTCAAGATGTTTGTAGTGTTCATATGGGTGTAAATCTCTTGGAATATTCACTTCCATCCCTGAATGGGAAAACTTGATACATTGGTACAACATTGATGGCACTACATGAATCTCATGCAACCAAGGCCTGCCTAGAAGCATATTGTATAATAACTTAAGATCAAGCACATGGCAAAGTGTATCATGGGTCAAAGGCCCAATGATAACTAGCAAACTAATGGCGCCTTGTGATTCTCTTTCTTGATTATCATAGGTTTTGATGGTTATCATTTCTGGTTAGAGATTTATCATTATAAACCCAAGAAGCTTGATCAGCTTTAGAGACACTATGTTGAGGCTTGATCTATTGTCTATAAGGACATGTTTCACTTTATGTCATTTTATATAAACATCTATGTATAGTGGGTTATTATGGAACAGGCCAAGGGAAGACATATCGCTTTGGTTGAATGTGACTTGTTGGGCTAGAGCTAAGTGTCCAACCAAAGCTTGAAATTTATTAGGGGATATGTCACTAGCAATAGTGGATTGGGTTAAAAACTCATTCAAGATGTTCTTGTAGATTATTGACATTCATAAAAAATCTAAAATAAAAATTTGTACTATTGTCTTCTACAATTATTCCACAATATCAAACTTCTTATCTTGGTCAGGAGTGAATGGTTTATTCTGAGGCTAAACAGTTGGTTGGATGATAGGCAAAGTGGCAGATGGTTGTGGGCTTGGGATAGTAATCTTTGACCTCCAAGTTTTGATTACACAATTAAGATTAAATATTGGACCATTATTGCTAACTAATGTTGGGAATGGTGTGGGACTAGACAGGACAAGTCTCGATTGCCGATGCACTCGTATGTGGTGACATGGCAAGGATGAGTTATCAATATAAGGTCCAAAAGGGGAAGTCCTAGTTTATTGGTTTGCTTGTATGCACTCCTAAGTCAAAGAAGGATTATCCATGTAATTTGGTTGAATGTTGTTGTTTAGCAATGGTCTAAGTTGATTAGTGTTTGGTTTAGGATTAATAGAGATGGTATTAATGCTACCCCTTGTAATATGACCTAAAACCATGTTGTAGTCATGTGCAAATGCATGATAGGTTTGTTGGTTGTTACCATTTTGACCTTAGTTTTGTCCATTGTTCTATCATTGTGGGTTTTGCTACTGATTTTATTGATTCTACTAGTTTGGCCTTTGATTTTGATACTATTGATTTTGCTACTACACTGGTCATAATTATTGTTGCTGATCATTTTGCTATTACTAATTGTTATGTCAGAGAAAGGGGTTTTGATAAATCCTAAGAGTTTGATTGGAATTGGAAGCACCATTATCTAATGTTATCTTTCCAATCTCCAACATATTCTCAATTAAATGCTTGATTTGGACACATCTTCATAAATTATACCCGTTGACCTGATGATAGTCACATAATTTATTTTCATGGTACCAATCAGGATAAGGAATGCCTTACAGATAATGCTTTGGTATAGGCCAACTAATCAGATTAGTGGTAGTAAGCTTGTGAAATATAGACTCAATAGGTTCTCCTAGGTCACTAAAGACATGACATGCAAGCATGATTCTCCTAAGAGGAGGGGTTTGTAATGGTAAAGGTTGCCATATTTATTGTGCAGGTCTTGGTTGTTGTGCTTGTGGTATTAGTTGGAGAAGTTGTTGGGTAGGAGAAAGCTGAAAAGGTGGTGCAAATGATGTTTGCACCATTTGGACATGATGGGATTCAATTATTCCATTTCCCACAACATTCTTATTATGGTTCAATTACCTCAGTCTTTCTTGGTTATTGGCATGTGTTGGTTATGATGCTTACACTGTAATGGGATGTTGATGTTGTCCATTTCCTTGATGGATACCTTGATTTTGATTAGTTGAATTAAGCTTGATGAATCTACTATTAATGAACACTCACTTGATCAACCAACTTTTATCAATGATCTCTTTGAAAGTATGTGCACATTGTAGTTCTAGATGATAAGCTATCTCACTACGTAATTTTTTGGTAAACACAACGGCTAATTTTTTATCTAGTAAACTATGGGTGAAACAGCTTGCAAGGGCTCTCCATCATTGTTAATAACTTGCAAAACTCTCACCAGCTCTTTGTTTTGCTTACATTAAGTCCACTAATGAAATCTCATGCTCGAGATTATAAAAAAAGTGCTGCACAAACTTATCAAAAAGATCATCAAAATCTGTTACTAAATTTTTGGACAACTTTAAAAACCACTCCAAGGCTTGTCTAGCCAAGCTCCTTGGAAACAACAACAAAAGGTATATGTCACTATATGTCATTGGTTGACATGCAACAAAGAATTCAATTAAGTGGGCCTTAGGTTCACCTTTCCCTTTGTATTTGTCAAAATTTGCTAGTTCGTATCTTAAAAGAAATGGTATCTGTAAATACTCCATGTTGAATGGATAGGAACACACATCATCAAATTTAAACATTTTAGTTTGCGTCCCAGCCTAAATGGTAGCAATTACATCCTTCATCTGTTACAATTCTTGGGAGAGGAAACTAGAAAGAACATTGGTTTGAGGGAGAATATTAGTTTGAGTAGATGGTTGTGAGGTCACAAGTAGGACACTTTGACCAAGGTATGATGGAGATACCTATTGAGGTACATTGGTTTGGTTGAGGAATAGACCAGGTATATGCATACATGGATTATGATGTACTTGAAATTGCACATTTGGTTGTGTAATATTTTGGTTTGGGTTGGGATAAAGGTTTGACTTGTAGGATTTTGTGGTTGGGATGGAGGGATATAACTATATTGTGCCTGTTATGGTTGAAAAGGGACATGTTGCCAACTAATCAAACCTTGCTATTGAGTGGGAATTTGTGGAGCAAGACCTTATCTCTAAATTTGTGGCACATTTTGAACCAATGGTTATCTCGTAGGTACTTGAGAAATATAGGGACCTCCTTGTTGCATGAATCCCTATGGGGAAGTGAAAATAGGTTGCAGATTTGGCATTTGTTACTAATCAATATTTGCACATTATTGACTAGTCATTGCTTGGTTTTGGATTGGCATATTAGTCTATGACTGAAGAGGTATGTTTGTTATTACTTGGTGAGGTGGAACATTAGTTGCTCCTGATTGAGGTGGCAATGTATTTGTCCTCTATTATGTTGACACACTAGATTGTGCATGTTGTTGTGGAATACTACTCATTACTTGTTGAAGAGGATATGGATTCATCACATTATATCATGGAGGCATGACATTGGTCATTGTTTGATTACCTAATCCTATAGGTTGTACACTTGAGGAAGCAGTCGATTGAGGTTGGGGTGTAGAAACTCATATTCCATGGTATGATGATCTACTCATGGGATTAACTACAAGCACATATTGTTGGCTTGTTATTTGTGCGTTAGTACCACTTTGATCAGGATTGGACATTATTTGCACATTATCCACCACATTTGGCTTGCTATTCTATGTAGACGCTGAAGACACTTCTTCAATAACAGGCATATGCATCAAGTTTTATATCAAAGTGGTTTATACGAATGGGTTATAACTCAGATTCTCTTGTCCATTTAACTCTATCAACACTCATGTTGAAGGAACTAGGTCAATAAGAGGCTTACTCACCATGTTCATTTGATTGAAATTATGTGCTAGATTCAAGTAGGTTTTATATGTTGTCTATATTTGGTTAAAGTGATCTTCCATGATGTTTTTTCCTTGATTAGATATATTAGGGTCTCGATACGTTGTTTGGACTAGAGCCATATGATTGCTAGAAGAAGACAGTTGATTATAAATGATATTGTGGGGCACTCTTACGAGACTTGGTAAATTTTCATAGGGGAATTTTGCTAAAAATTTGGACCCTACCTCTATAGCTATAACCAAAATCTCATCTTTGTTCTCTAACAAATATCGCTCAAACAAAAATGGATCATATGTGGAAGTTGTATTAGTAGAATATGACTGTTGAAGAACTGGCTCATCTACTATGGGTATTGTAGCTAGGTATTATGCGATTTGTTTTTGGTCTTATCTTGAATAAGGTGATGTGTTAACCAGATAGTTAGCCAATGGATCTTGGCTTTTTACCCATGATTGAGTATTATAAGAGGGATAAGAATCCATCTCATAAGCAATATTATATGTATATGGGTCTTGTACCATTTCTTTTTGCATAACTACATTACTAATCCTTAGATTGTACATGAGTCCACTATGAGTGTATAAATACACATTAGGATCCATAGTCAATGCTTTGTGATAAAGGTAAAAGAGTTTTACAAAATCCAAAAAGGACAAATTTTAAAACAAATGATGTTCCAACTTGGTCTAGATTCATAAAAAGGATCAAAAGTTTTATGTAAAGATTTGTGAGGAAATAAGTTAGCGTGAAGTATCTAATGTTTCACTATTCACACAAAGATAAGCAAGTAAATAGACCAAAAATCAAAATGCCAAACTCTAAGGTCAAAGTGTTTCAAATCAGTCTAATCTAAAATTTTTTAAAAAATTAGGTCTTTTGGGTGAACGAGACATCAAAAGCTAGGCTCAAACAAAACATGCACTATGACTCTTGGCCCAAATGATGTCAAAAGCTAGACTTTGAAATAGATGAAAGTTTTAATCTAACAAATTTGAAACACTTCTAACAAACACTAGGCATTTGATTCTTGGACATGAACTTGATCAACTAGGTATAAGGTATGGAACAAAAGACACTTTAGAGATAGTTTATTTTCTCATAAAAAATGGTATAAAACTTGTTTTTTTTTACAAATAAGCGAGACAAAAGTGAATGGTATAATTTTGCTTTAGACAAAGGATCACAAAAGTACACTCAGATTCGTCTAAAAATATAGGAACAAATTTTAATTCTATGTAAGAGGGTTTATGAAATAATATTTGAAATGTTTTGGGTAGCGTAACGATGTTACACTACCCAAAAGGTGTGACAAAAAAGTTTGTTTCAAAAACTCTCTATGGAAAATATAGTTTCCCACAATTTTGATAGCATAACATTACTTTTCATGACTCAAAATGTTGTGGTACATAGACTCAAAGTGCAAGTGTTTAGCACAAAATGGCTTAAGTCTATCAAGTGGTGATAATGATCTTGAGTCTAAAATGACCTTCAACCCAAATTGGAAATTAAACCTAAGTTCCCTCAAGTTTAGTGAAAATGGTGAACCCACTTAACACATCAACCCTATGAACTTATAAAGGTGAAATTTCATATTTATATTATAAGTGAAAGACTTTAAACAACTTTGGTAAAGGTCTAAACTCAATTGGGCAGCATAACTGCACCAAAGTAGATGATATGACTCCCAAGCTTTTGATGAAATTTGAACAAGAAAAATTGATGATTTCGCATGGGTAACACAACACCTCTTTGTTCAAAGGAAAATGAGGACCATGTGTTTGGTTTGAATTGTTTGTTTACACTAAGTTTTGACTTTAAACAAGACTTTAATTTAGGATAAGACTAACTAATTAATCGCTCTTAGATTCTAAACTGACAAGGTTACTTGGTATTATTAGAATTCATCAATATACGTCATTTAAGAGGCTTTTAAATGTTCATCCAAAAGTAAATGTGCATTATATAGTAGACTTTTTACACCCCCCCACCTTCTCTCAAATGATAGTACTATGACATAGACCTTGAGGTGCACCTTGCACCAATAATACTTTCGCGGCAAGTGGGGATTTGTCTAAGAACTAACAAGTTTCTGAACATTCTAGGAGAATAAATTGTACAATGAATTTCATGCCAAACAATGCAAAATAAAAGTATAGATTTCAGGGCCATATCACTTAGCTTATTGCAAAAAGGTTTAGTCCTTTTTATAACCACTACATCATGTTGTTCGCTCAGTATAGTGCGATGTCTAAAGTGCCATTACATCCCATGTGTAAATCTAATTAGGATCCAAATGAAGTCAATGTCAGGATGTGAAGCCTTGGGTCAAAGCTTCCCTAAAGAACTTGTGAGAGGTGATGAAGTCCCCCTCGCAAGCCAAGTTTGCATAAAAACAAAGAAATCATGAAAGCAGAAAGACTTTAGGGTCATTTTCAAGGTCACCCAAACTTTGAAATTTTTTTGGGGAGTGCTTTAGACGACTTTCTTTTTAAGACTTGGACTAGGCTACTTACAATAGAAATGGTGCTTTTGATTCCAAGGGTTCCCTAAAGGGGACAAATGGAAAAGCATACACGTGGCACCCCTCTTTTTTCCAAATAAAGATTTAACTTAAATAACTAAAAAAATACAAAAACTTAGAAAGGTGAGTTAATTTTTAAACCCAAATGGAAAATGAGGTGGTGTTCATTTTACCCCTTGGTCTTAGTTGTAACTTTGAAAACTAATGCTAAAAAATCACTTAAGCACCTAAATATTACTTTAAGCACCCAAAATAATGTTCTAATTCATTTTAAGCATAAAAAAGGTGATCTAAACATGTTTTTAGAAAATGTCAAGCTTAGTTCTATAACAAAAATGTTGACATGTCCTTTAGCCTTGAGGCTCTTTTGGGTTTGAAACAATGAACTTAAAAAAAAGAGCTCTCAGGTCTATGTTTTAAGAAAAACACAGTGATCGACATTGGCTATATAACCAATGATGGTTATCTAATCAACATCGATTATACCATTGTGACCGATGATAGCTATCCAACTGATGTCGATTTTACTAACTGATGTTGGTTACTGTGTAAACCCGTGGTAAACAAAAAATGGCAAAACAAAATTAGAAAATCAATTTGCAAGAGTTTTAATGATCCAAATGAAGATTTTTAAGCTAAAAAATGATCTTCATGTGTGGGATGCATTTAGTCCCATCGAGCACACCATATGCAAATCTAGGAATTTGAATTAAGAGAGGATGGTTAGTATGGTGTTAGTTTCAAAATGAAAACAAAATGAAAGAAACACACTAACTAGCATATCATCTCTAGGCTTAGACACTAGGGGGAGCTTAGTTAACAAACATGAATAAAACACACAACTAAAATACAAAAGGAACCCTCTTTTACCTTCCTTGGATGCTCCAAAATGCTTGTTGTAGTGGCTTGCTCGGCTTCTTCTCATGAAGTTTTCATCAAAGGAGGCTTGGCTATCTCCTCTTCTCCTTAGCACCTTGTGGATTTGGATTGTCTTAGCTTAGAATCAATTTGGCATGGTAACACTAATTGCAATGGCTTTTGGAATCATTTGTGCATTATAACTTTGCATTATCAAGACTTAGAAATGATGTTCATGGCCTCTTTATTTATAGATTTTTGAGATTGATCAGAATCAACCTAAACCGTCCATACTAAGATTGAGATGTGTAGTTGAAAATTAATTCAATTTTTTAAATTAAGTTTATAATTATCCTCATCATGACATTGGAAGAAGGCGAAATTAAGAGGCATGGAGGGCATCATGGAAGACATTGATGAGGCATGGAGGGCATTAATCTTGATATTTGTGGCATTTATGGCCTAGGGATGTCTTCCCAAGAAATGAGGTTACTTGATGATGTAGATATTCAATATTCATTTCCATAACAAATTATTCAACAAGTTTCCATGGAATTATTGATTAGGCTCTAATTTAGTTTAATTAGCTCTTAAGCATGATTAATCACTTTGTGCAAAAATTACTCAAATTGATCATAATGCCTTATTATTGGTCTAAAATTTGACTAGATTGAAATTAGAAGTCACTATCAGATGCATTGGATCTGTTATCCCATGTAGGATGTTACCAACATAAACTAACAAAGACACACATCTTGTGCAATAGATTTGATAGGAAAGAGCAATTTAGAGCACCTAGGTGCAAAATTGGTATTTTGACTCAGAATGATCTGATCAAAGTTAGCTGGCCCATAAATTGCATTACCCCATTTAATGATACCTCAGTCGAAATCAACACTTAAATATGTCACTTTTAACTCATTTAATGTGTTTTAGTGTTTTTAGTCAAAATTTTGCATTTTGGGTGGAAATTGGCTAAAAGCCTGATTGAAAGTTATCGATGACTAGATTTAGGTGTCTATAGTTTGCCCCTATTTGGGAAGGCATTGCAAGATATTAGCACGGTAACATCTTCTCAAAGAATGAAAAGGTCTTGTATGCCTACAAATGGTTTGCCCCCTCGAGGGAATGGTCGTCACATTTGTTGATGGGTGGTCCCTCAAAAAGAAACAAGAAGAAAGGTGGAATTAACCCATGGTTGATATTAATCCAAATGAGAAAATGCTTGCATGCATTGATGTAAAAAGGATACTAATTTGCCTAAAAGTGGTTATACTCAGGAATAAAAGTTAAAATAATGATTTTTCCATAGGTATTTATAATCATTAAGAGGACCTGGATCGGCTAAAATTAATGGTGTCCCAGTTAGGGATGATTAGCAAGTATAACTCAAGGATATAAACTAAAATATAGATTAAAGATGAATGGGCACAAAGTGATGAAAGAGATGGATAGAAGAATGAGATTGATCAATATAATGATTTAGTTGTACCTATCAATGAGGAGATGCTCATCCTGATTAACAATGATACAACTATAATGGTTAAAAGAGTTATATTGATCAAGGTGGGTGGGTGGATTTGCAAAGGTACCAAGGAGAAACTTCTATAGCTCCATTGATTATAGACCTTCTTGAAGCTAATTTTTGCTATAGCATGTGATGGTAGGCATCATGATAGAATACCATGAAGACTTGCCCTAAAAAAGCATAAGGATTGACTCTCAATATCCAATAAACACTCAAAAATAATGCACCAATGATAAAAACCATGATGACAATGTTAATGGATGAATATGGATGGACTCAAAAATAATGTGCTAGAGGAATCACTCAATGACCACATATAGACTGAGTCGAGGCAACAGTGTAAAAAGCAAACAAACAGGTAAGTGAACAAACAAACAAATAAACAAATAACCTAAAATAAATAAACAAATAGAAAGCCTGAACACAAAAGCAAAAGAAAACATCCTAACAATGACCATGCCCCAGTAAGGCGAATCGAGGATAGCTGACTAGGCTTAGGTAGGACAAATATTTTTGGATTTTTGAAATATAATCATGTCATTTTTAAGCTATTTTGGTGCAAAGTTATTATGCTCAAATATCTTCAAAAGACATGATTATGTGAAATTATAATGCATAATTGATTACAAAGCTACAATAAATTAGTGTTACAATACCAAATTGATTCCAAGCCAAGCCAAGCCACAAACCGAAGGTGCCAAGGAGAGATGGAGGTAGCCAAGCTTCTATTGATGAGGACTTCATGAGCACAAACTGAGCAAGCCACTACAACAAGCATTTTGGAGCATCCAAGGAAGGTAAAAGAGGATTTCTTTTGCATTTTAGTTGTGTGTTTTATTCATGTTTGTTAACTAAGCTCTCCCTAGTGTCTATGCCTAGAGATGTTATGCTAGTTAGTGTGTTTCTTTCAATTTTTATTTTATTTTGAAACTAACACCATACTAACCATCCTCTCTTGAGTCAAATTCATAAATTCACATATGGCACACCCAGTGGGACCAGACGCATCCCACACATGAAGAAGATCAATCTCAAACTTTAAAATTTTTATTTGGATCATTTAAAATTCTTGCAATTTGATTTTCTAACTTTGTTTTGCCATTTTTCTTTATATCAGGTTTACACAGCAACTGACGTCGGTTAATAAAATGATCATCGGTTGGCATAGCCATCATCGGTCACTATTGGTATAATTGATGTCAGCTAGATAACCGTCAGTAGTTAGTAAGTGTAACTGACGTCAGTTATATAACCGAACATTGGTCACTGTATTTTTCTTAAAAACACAAACCCGAGAGTTAAATAGGCCATTTTGAAATGCTTGATTTGGGGTCATATGGACTCCATTTTGGATGATTATTTTTTTAAAACCATGTGTTTTCTCCTAAATTTTTAGAATTTGACATTATTTTAGCTTCAAGTTTCATATATTTTTGAAAAAAAATTGAAAATCTATTTAAAATGTTTCTAATCTAACATATTTACTTTTGGGGTGATGCCTTAAGGGTAGATAGGTAACCAACAAATTTCAAATTTGATAAATCATGTTTTAGAACACTTTTTGAATGATTTTAAAATGAATTAAGAACATTATTTTGGTGCTTAAAGTAACATTTAAGGTGCTTAAATAAGTGTTTTTAGTATTAGTTTTTAAAGTTACAACTAAGACCAAGAGGTCAAATGAACACCACCTCATTTTTTGAATTTGGGCTTAAAAATGAACTCACCTTTTCAATATTTTTGTGTTCAATTAGTTGTTTAAATTAGATTTTTATTTGACAAAAAGAGGGGTGTTGCGTGTATGTTCTTCCATTTGTCCCCTTTAGGGAACCCTTAGAATCAAAAGCACCATTCCTATTGCAAAAAGCCTAGTCTAAGGCTTAGAAAGAATGTCATATAAAACACTCCCCGAAAACTCATCAAAGTTTGGGTGACCTTGAAAATGATCCTAAAGTCTTTCTTTTTGTCTTTTATTTCATTGTATCTTGGTTTGTGAGGGGGACCTCATTACCTTCCGTGAGTTCTTTAGGTAAGCTTTAATCTAGGGTTTCACCTCTCAACATTGACTTCACTTACTCATTATGAGTTGCACATGGGATGTATTTGCATTTGGACATCACACTACACTGAGCAAACAACATGATGTGGTGGTTGCAAAAATGACTAGACCTTTTTATAACTAGCCAATGTTGTTGTCACCCAATTTCTATGCTTGTCTTTTGCATCATTTGACATGAAAGTCATTGTGTAATTTATTCCCCTATAAACATTTGAAATCTTGCTAGTTTAGTCAACCCCACATTACCATACCTTTGTTAGGATTTGGACAATTATACTTAGTGTATTTTGGTCATTTATCTTACTTGGTGTTTTTAAGACTAAACCTTGTTTGTTTGTTTATAATCCATGTTAAAATCAATTTGTTTATACGTCACTCTTTTGTCTAAAAAGGTGTTATGCTGGTCATTTTATACCACACTTGTGCCTTGAATTTTATTTTGTGTGTCAATTTAAGTTGAGGAGGGTAGTGTTATGTTGCCCAAAACATGTTAAAACCATTTTGCCTTTGAGTCTTTTGAAGCATAACATAGATCGCATAATCTGAGCATGCTTATGCCGTTAGGCTGCTCAATTTATTTAAAGATAAGTTTACCTTGTGTCAAAAACCATTTATTTCAAACCATGTAATGCATACCATTTGGACCATTGTTTTATGTCGTCATGCTATCCAATCTCATCTAATTTGTTTGGTCAAATCCTAGTTTTCAACGTTGAGTTTTCAATTAGCCTTGTTAAGTTTGGATCCAAACATTGATTGATTTCTATTTAGGCCTTAATTTGTGGGGCTAATACACATATCTTTCTCTTTTGGGTTGCATAACTTCAGTTAATCCATTACCCAAATTTGAAAACTATTGATGGTTTGTTTGTTCAGTACCTATCCTTATCATTGTTTGTGCCTTTATTTGAGAAAACATAATCTTTCTTCAAAGAGCCTTTTGTCTTATGCCTTATGCCAACTAATCATGTTTATGTTTGATTTCGTGTGCTGGGTTTATGTTAAAGTTGTTTCCAAACTTGTTAGATTAAATCAAATTATATCAACCTTTGTGTCAAGTCTAGCTTTTGACGTCATTTGGCCAAAAGTCCTAGCATATGACTATTTGTTTGAGCCTAGCTTTTGACTCTGCATTTGGACAAAAAGCCTAGTGACTCAACTTTTCCCTTTCCTAGTTTAGACCTTGTTTGGAATACTTTGACCTAGACCTTTGACATGCTAGTTTTTATTCAGACACTTGACCTTTTGTGTGTATGACATTTGACATTAGATATTTAATGTTAGGTTAGTTTATGCCAAGTCTTAGCACAAATCATTTTGGAGATACAACTCCACCTTTTAACCACATTTGAGATACAACTCTACCCTTTCGACCAAGTTAGACCAAGTTAGACCAAGTTTGAACCATTTATCTTTTGGTCATAGTTTTTTAGAGTTTGTAGAACTCTAAGCCTTTTTATTTTTTGAGCTTTCATCATTTATTTGGATATGTCTCGCTACACTTATGGTGGAGTCACGTACAATCCAAATTATGAGAGAATGGCTACACAAAATCCCACTAAGAACCCCTATAGAGAAATATTTTTTAAGGAGTTTTATTATTCTCCCTACAATACTCCATATGGGGAACATAGTCAAAATCTACAAAATCCAAATCGACACCTTGATTGGCATGAAGAGGCTTGTGAGGAGAACTTTGAAGACCCAACTATAGATAATGTTATTTGGGATACAGATCTATACCCTCTTTGCAATAATTAGTACATAGAACACAGTCAAGAACTAGTTTATGAGCCAACTCATGATTGGGATGATATGGTTTATGAGGAAGACTTGGATGCTTTGTCTTGTGCAAGCAATCAAGTTCCATAATGTTCTTTTATTATCCAATCATCGACTACCCCTAACCCTCCTTTGGATTATATGAACTATCAAGCTCTTCAATATCTAAGGGATACCATTACCACTCCTATACCTAGCCCTTTGGCTTGTGTGAGCAATCAAGCTCCACAATGCCCCTTCATCATCCTAAGACCTAGTCATTTGGCTTATGTGGGCAATCAAGCTCTATACCACCCTATTTTTACCATTTCGAGACTTCATCCTTTGGCTCATGCAAGCAATTATGTTCTCCAATGCCCTACCATTATCCAATCGCAAGCCATTCCTCCTCCATTACCAATCCCATCCAAATTTGAATCGATCCAATCATTTGAAGAACAAGCTATGTTCAAAATTGGTATCTTCCAACTCATTGGAAACCAAGGCCAAGAGAACCAACCAATCCAATATGTTTCCATTGAATCAAATATTTGTGATAAGTCAACCTATGATAAATTTCCTATTGATCCTATACCAGTTGTTGAGGAGTCTCACTCTAACGAGCTAGTCTTTTCTAAGTCACTTCTTAATTATTATAACCACCTTTGGGTAAATCATTACCTCAACCATGTGCCTATTTTTCAAGAGCCTCTTATTGACAAGCTAGTCTCTGAGGAGTTATCTATTGACCTATTTTCCATCCTAGAGGAGTCTCACTTTGACAAACTAGTTTTTATGGAGCCCATTATGCCATCACAGGCTATTACTTGTCCAATACCAAATATTCAACAAGATATCATTATAACAAAGTACCCATTAGATGAAGAATCAGAGTTAGAGTCAGGTTCTATTCTTGAACCGACATCAGATTTAACATCAAAATCATAATCAACATCTGTCTCAACATCGGATTTAGAGTCTCTTTAGTTAGAATTAGATTCAGAAGAAGAATATGCTAGTGGTTGTTATAACATTGGTTATGCATGCCTTGCAGATCAATTTGAATACATTTGTGATCATTCTATGATTTTTGAGGATAAGTACTTCAACTTTGACACAAGTTATCCTAGTATCTTCTACGAGGATTGTGTAGCCTCTCCCCATTTCATTATCATCTCACCGTGGGTGTCATTATGTGAACTAATAATGTGACTCAAGAGAGGATGGTTAGTATGGTGTTAGTTTCAAAATGAAAACAAAATGAAATAAACACACTAACTAGCATAACATCTCTAGGTCTAAACACTAGGTAGAGATTAGTTAACAAACATGAATAAAACACACAACTATAATGTAAAATAAACCCTCTTTTACCTTCCTTAGATGCTCCAAAATACTTGTTGTAGTGGTTTGCTCAACTTGTGTTCATGAAGTCTTCATCAAAGGAGGCTTGTCTATCTCTTCTTCTCCTTGGCACCTTGTGGCTTTGGCTTGGCTTGGAATCAATTTAACATGGTAACACTAATTGCAATGGCTTTTGAAATCATTTATGCATTATAACTTTGCATTATCAAGACTTAAAAATGATGTTCATGGCCTCTCTATTTATAGATTTTTGAGATTAATTAGAATCAACTTGAACCATCTATCTTGAGATTGAGATGTGTGGTTGAGGATTAATTCAATTTTTTGAATTAAGTTTATAGTTATCCTCATCATGACATTGGAAGAAGGGAAAATTAAGAGGCATGGAGGGCATTATGGAAGGCATTGATGGGGCATGGAGGGCATGAATCCTGATATTTGTGGCATTTATGGCCTAGAGATGTTTTCCCAAGAAATGAGGTCACCTAATGATGCAAATATTCAATATTCATTTTTGAAATAAATTATTCAACAAGTTTTCATGAAATTCTTGATTAGGCTCTAGTTTGGTTTAATTAGCTCTTAAGCACGATTAAGCACTTTGTGTACAAATTACTCAAATTGATCAGAATGCCTTGTTATTGGTCCAAAAATTGATTGAATTAGAATTGAAAGTCACTGTTAGATGCATTGGATTCGTTATCCCATTTAGGATGTTACCAACAAAAAATAATAAAGGCATGCATCTTGTGCAAGAGATTTGATAGGAAAGAGTAATTCAGAGCCCCTAGGTGCAAAATTGGCATTTTGACTCGAAATGATCTGATCAAAGTTAGCTAGCTCATAAATTGCATTACCCTATTTAATGATATCTTGGTCAAAAATTGGTACTGGAATATCTCAGTTTTAACTTATTTAATGTGTTTTAGTGTTTTTAGACCAAATTGTGCATTTTTGGTAGAAATTGGCCAAAACCCTGATTGGAGGTTATCGGTGGCTAGATTTAAGTGTACAATTATAACTTCTTGTAAGTTAAAATTTTAGATCCATGCAATTTTGGAGTTATAATTCAAACATGAACACAAATAGTATAGAAACACATTAAGGTTTTTGAAAATTTTAAAGATTAGAATGACTTATGCTTTGACGTCTAGAACAAACATGTAATATAATTAACCATAAAAAATATGAAGAAAAAAGATTCAACACAATATAAGGCAATGTGGGTTCATCAAATCATATTCCAATAATTAAATTACATTTAATTAAATATTTTAAAACACATGTAAAATATGATAATAATGTCTGATTAGTACAATAAATAGAAAGACAATAGATATAGAAAGATAAAAATGTCATATATGTGTATACAATGCTATATAAGACATGTAATATAAATATGAACCTTGAGATGCACAATTGAAGATAAGATGGTTGCCACCCATAAATTTGGATATGATAGGACATAATGACCAAGATTATACATTTCACTGTAAATAATGGTTGGATCGTAACTTTAAAATCCATACAAAATGTCTAAAATTGAAATTGAAATTTTGGGGTTTGTTCATCTAACTTTGCTTTCAACTTCCCTACCTTTAAACTGAGCTCACACTACGACACTCGTGTACTTGAAATAATTGAATCATTGACCTAATATTAAGAAAAGAAAGGATTGAGTTGGTGAAGATGATTAATAGCAGCATGCTTCCGTTTATTGAGGGCTATCTATTTAGCCTAATTTAAATTAAATTTTCTTATGTTCAATTATTTAAAATCAAGAAAGCCAACCAATTAAACCTTTCCTTTATATAATCCCATAAGAATCCACTTTCTATCAATGAATCGATAGATTGCCTAATCCTTACCCAATTAAAAAAAGGTGTTGGAACCTTAACTTTCTTATAAATATTTCATTTCTTTTCACCTCTATGCATGCTTTTCCTCATAGAAGAATGTGAGAGTTATTTTTTCCATTCTCAGAATAGGAGGGAGTCTTCTAGTTGAGCATGAGAGCTCCCATCACTTTGTAATCTTGTTTAGAGGAGCTTATACTTTTTTTAATTCTCACAATACAGGGTTTTGTTCTCGTTTATTTATTTTCTTATATAATACATGTTTAGTTTCATGTAAAAGAGATCTAAGTCATTTAAATGGATTATTTTGTCTTGTGATTTTACCAAAAACATATGTAAATATATTTTAAATTGTTTTTAATTTTAGAGGCGTTTAGTTTTTTTAATAGTATATGTTCCTATGAAAATATATCAGTACAAATATCTTCAATACGTTTATCTAAAAAAATATCGAAAAATATCAATCTTAAAGTTCTTATAGATTTGTTATAAACTACATTTAATTAATCATTCTATTATTAAAAAAAAAAAATCTTGTTGATTGGTGATAGATGACCTCAATCTAATTGCACCACTTTATCGAGCTCAAAAACTCTTTCAAAGAAAAAAAATATGGTCCAAACTTTATCATATGTTGAAGAGATTACAAATTTTCATTTAATTTCTCTAAGAAAGAAAAAATTCGATATGATAATCAAATAAACATCAAATTTAAAGTCTAAACTATCTTATGAGTGTCAAATTGATATGATTATCATTAATTATTAACATCTCATAGACATTACAATCCACTACTATTTACATATTATTTTTATAAAATAACTATTGATATAATCAATAAAACATCATTTTCTTTTTTAATATAAATTTCTATTTCTCTCACCTATATCACCTATATATCAATAACAATTTGTTTGTTTACACTCATCGACAAAAGCCTTCTAAAAAAAAGCAACATGTGAATGACAAACATGTTTACATTCCACTTTCTCTTTTAAAAGTTTCATCAAAGTTAGATGTTAAAATAGGCTCTAAGGAAGCACCCTATTCCCCCTAAAATTATTCAACCCAACCCTTAACCCAAAGTATTCTTCTAAACTAAAGTTCATTAGATCTTTTATTAATCCTTATATGATAATTAATGATGACGACAATGCTTTTTCAAATGAATGATTGCCATGATTAAACTTCTTGAAACATTTATTAACTCCATCCATGCTTTAAAAAGTTGTCTCCTTTACACAATTAGTCTAACAACATTATTTAAATATAAATATCTTAAATCAACCCCTCCACCTTTAACTTTAATCCGAAGTTAAAATTTAGATTGCAATAATTTTATTTACATGTTACATATATGAATATACTTTTCTTTATTTCCCCTTCCCTTCCTTCCATGATGCTCTTGTCCAATTCAAAAGAAACTTTCCCATAGTCACATTTTTACATAGTCAAAAGATAAAAATTGCTTTTCATAAAGCATTTGGCTAGAGCAATGTAATATATATATATATATATATATATGATTGTACAATCAAATCATAAAGCAACACTTTCTTGAAAGCCATTGAACAATACGACTCAACCCTGGCCTCATAATTTTTCATGGGCCACATTCATCAAAATTATGGGCCACATTCAGTTTTGTACAATTTCACTGGTTTATGTGTCCTCACTTTCCTAAACAATTATCCATCATTAGTCTAATCAATGCCCAGTGGTTGAAATGAATCGAGGGAAGAAAGTTTACGTCTCATATCATTATTCTTTTTAAAGATGGTTTTGGACCCAATTCAAGAATCTTTACAATTTAACTAGACAAGGCTAATGTGACCATATTCATAGCCCCTACTTCAACTAAAGCACGTCTACTTTGACTCCTTTATCATGGTTGGTAGGACATTAAACGATTTTTTTAAAAAATAATTATATTAAGTTTAAAAAAACTAACCTATTTAGCATTATAATGAGGAGTGTATTCTCAATATGTAAAAGATATGTGTGTATCTATATTATGACAATTCTTTTAAAAGTATAAGTTTTTCATCATTTGGGTAATTCAAACTGTAATTATAAACTCTTAAAAATAGTCAAGAGTTAATGTTATTTTATGTATTTTAGTGTGTTTGTTTATTTTTAGATTGTTGATCAAAATTAAGTGTTATTGGGTCAAAATTAAGTGTTATTGGGGTGTTTGTCAACTTATTTTACACCACCTTCTTAATTCTCCAAACACCTTTTTTTTGATTCTTGTACTTCTTAGTCCCTATGTAGGAAGTGCCACTAGCGCTCTCGACACTTATCAAAAGCATCTAAGGTGCACATGCTCCTTTCTTTCTATATTTTTTCATTCCTAACCAGTAGAGATTAGTTTGCATGTCAATAAAGTACTAATTTGAATTCAATGGTTTATAAATATACAACTAATGTAGTTCATTTGGTAATAAAAATAATCCAACATTCATAGAGAAATCACAAATAAACATAAGAGCAACCAAACAATCATTAGATCATTTATCATTGTCTGAACTATCATTCTATTATTGAGTCATTTTTTTTTTCTAATTTCCATTTATACAATTTATCGTTTTTCAAATCTTTATTTATTACCTAGGGTCTTCATAAATTAGAAGTCACCCATTAAACATGGGCCCCTAAATTCACTTTGTTTTCCTTAAAACTTCATGGTAGATAAAATCAAATATTATAAGTATATAGGGGTTGCAATGCCTAAATCATAACGAGAAAATAAAAGATTCAAAGTAGGTGAACAAATTTTCAACTCAATTTTCAACAGGGAATTTCTTATTAGAAGTGCCCTTGGTGCTCTTAACATTTGCAAGAAGTGCCTCTGGCACTCTTGACTTTGGATCTTGATCAAATCCAAATTTATGGACAAGGTTTTTGACATGTTCAAGAATGCTCCGTCAAGTTTAGATTCAGACGACATATCTTTGATAACAATTTATTCAAAATAGTCTTCTCAACTTTATATATTTACTTTTCTAATCGATTTAAATAATTGATAATACATTGTTATATATTGAATGTATTTGTGATCAGTAATTAAATATAATTAATTTATTTTCATTAAAATAATTAACATTATATTGGTTAGGCCTCACCATTCCGACATTAGATTTATGGACTCTATACAATGACAAACCATTAGAACAAATCCTTGTCTAATTACTCCTTAATAATGCCTAGAATTCAATATATGTTTTCTAAATATCTTTTATAATAAATCACAAAATCACTCATTATTTTTGTAAATGTAAATTCATACTGATAAAACATGCATATATTTTTTTGATTTATATTAAAATCTAATTAATAAATATTACATGATATTATTTATACTATTTGAAAATACAATTCTAAATTAATGTAAAATTTAGATTAATTCATATTTTACAAATAATAATTTATAAGAATTCACTTCTCTGTTTAAAGATCCACTTAAATCATGCTCACAAAAATAAAATACCAAAACTTCTTAAAATTTTTGTTATAAAACTCTTTTCAACTCTTTTAATTTACATAAGTATTGTTTCTCTATTACATTAAGTTATATGATATCATTAAAAAAATTGAATTCAGTGGTTTATGTCAACATTTTCATGTGCGTTATGAGGATTCCTCCACCACCACCTCATGACACAAGAAGACAAGGAAAAAAGGACACAAGTATCGTTCACATTTGTCCCTATTCCAACCATAGCACAAGAAAATCATTGTGGACACACTCCCCTTAAACAAAGCCACCCAAAATTTTCCACATTCATCTTTGTCCAAAATCCTAGCAAATCATATACCAATTTTAATAGCTAGCCACTTTCTCCACTCCTCCAGACTGACTTAGCACTAGGGCCTAGTTACCTCTGACTCACCCTGACCACAGCGTGACAACCTTTCATTATTCAATCAATATATTCACCCTCACAAGACACACATTGCAAATTGCAATATGTCATTCCTCTCATACATCAAAATCAGCAATTTGAATTCCTAATCAGTCACTTAATTCCTAATCAATCAAAGGCACAATTCAATTCCCTGAGTAAATACAAAACCACTTTCCAGAGAAAGCTTCCCCAAATGTAAGTGGGGGTCAATTTTTTTGGGGTCACATCAATGCATGTTCAATGTGGTGTGTTGTGTGGGTGGGTGTGACTCAACACCACCACAAAAGAGAAAAATGAAAAGAAAAAGAAGCCTTCACATTCCTATAAATCCCATGCAGGGGCTCCCTTCCAACCTCCCCCTTCCCCTCTTCTCTACAGCCTATTAGGCTACTAGGCTCTTTGCCTTGGATCCTTCTGTTGTTTGCCCTGCCGAAGTTTTTTCAAGCAAATACTCTCTTTTGCTACTGGTTGGGTTCACATTGCAGTCCTGATTAGCTGGATAGTTTCATTCTGATAGAAGCTCAAAAACCCACTTATTAAATTGCCCATTCGGGGTTCTTCCTCATCCCTGCAATCTTGAAATTATTCTTCAATAGGTCTCTGTTTTATTTTTATATGCTCACTAATTTTGCAGTTGGATGGGCAGGAATCTATGAGTTTCTAGGCCTGTTTTTGCACCTTTCGGCTCAAGAATCTGCTTTTCATGCTGGCGGAGTAAGTCATCATAGGCCTATTCTGCTGAAATCTGTTGTTATTTTTCTTTTCTCTTTGTAGAGGGAGCTTTTGAAGGCTTAATCTCTTGTGGGTCTGCTACAAATTGGTATAAAATAGTTTTAAGACCTAAGTTCTTGTGGGTGTGTATTAGTTTGGTGTTTTTCATTACGAAGGTCACATTCTTTAGGCTCAAACCTGATTTGGGTCAGTTGCTGAATCTCTGTACTTCAGCTGGGTCGATTTGAAACTACTGTTTTAGTCTGCCAAGATCCTGTTCAGGTTCTTGGGGATTAAGATTATCTGGGAAGATAGAGTTTTAGGCTGATTTTATTGCAGTTCTGAGACCTCAAACTCATTTGGGTGTATACGATCGAGGAATCTTGGCACAAACTCATCTGGATCTACGCAGTCCATGTTTTAGTTTTGGCCCCAAACGCTTTTGGGTCTGAATACTTATGTTTTAAGGCTTCAAGGTCATACAGCTTAAATCTGAATCATTCCTTGCATTTTCTAGGCCTGTCCGGTCTAGTTTGGCTTGTATCCTGTTGAAACTCCAAGCATTCTGCATAAAGTATTGGATTTATGATCCCCGTCCTTTACTGGGAGTGGGGATTGAGATATCTGAAGCAAAAAAATCATATACAATTGGCTGCTTCTGGGGACTGGGTTCTGTGGCCTGAGATTTTGCTATGATGGGTTTCCCTGAAGGCTACTCAGAGTTCATCTCCAAGCTGCTATGCAATGCTGTACTTCTTCTGGCTTCAATCAGGAATGGAATCAGTTGGTTCCTCAGATTCATTGGACTAGCTGATTTTCTGGAGCAGGAGTTCACGGACCTGACAGAGCATTCCTCAGCTGCTTCCTCTGTTACTGCAGATATGATAAGGGAGCGTCTTCCAGTTGTAACATTTGGGGTTTTGGCAGATAGGTTTGTGGAATTTGATGAGGTTACATGTTCTGTCTGTCTCAATGAGTTTGATAAATATGAAGAGATAAGACAACTGACAAATTGCTGTCACATTTTTCACAAGAATTGCTTGGACAAATGGCTTGATCATGATCAGAAAACATGCCCTCTTTGCAGATCCTGCCTAATGCCAGACATAAATGAAACCGAGGTAACAGAGGAGTCCTGGGCTGTGGAGCGGTTGTTATATTTATTTGGGGAAGACATGGTATTCCAATCATAACATAAAACCCAAAAAAGATAGACGTCCATTTGGTTATTTTTAGTGTACAGTACGAGGTATATAGTTATACCATAGCCTAGGCTCAGAATTTGAACCATTTTGCCATTCTTACTGTAAATACAGGCTAGCGGGCCTTTGATTGTTGTACACGAAATGCACATGTATATATAGCACTAGCATATAGGTCGGGGAATGGAGATTGGTGTTAAATGTGGTGCCCTTTTGAGCCCTGGCAGTTAGAACAGACACAGTGCTTTGGCACCATAGAGGATTATGTATCTAGGGAGGGATATTTTAGTTTTACACATTTTGCACTGAGCATCTGTAATATTGTATTGGTGGGGAAATTACTACACATGTAAATGAAATCATTGACGGGGAAATTGGTAAAAATATTGTGAATTTTGACTGGTGGCCATTTTTTGTTGCAGAACTTTTGTTCGTTTCAATTGGGATACCATGCAAAGTGTTCATATGCGTGTAGCTTTTTTTCACCTGACATATATTTTCATGATGCTTAAAGTTTTTCAAAAGCCAGATCCTTTGAGGTGGGTTGCATATGAACTTAAATGTAATTCAGTTAAAAAAAAGCTAAATATATAATAATATTAATAAAGAAAACATCTAAAATTTTAAGTTCTAATAAGGCTGAAAGAGGTCATTTAAAATCTTAAACCAAACACAACCCATTTGATCTCATATCCTTATTTGTTTCATCTCCTTTGCAGTTCAGCAGAGGAGTTTTGGCTACCAAGATTGATTTAAAATGGTCTCAAGGCCCAAGGATAATTTTTGAGAAATACACTTAACTACTTGAGGATTCGGCACGCCTGTATCTTGTAAGTTTCCTTCCCTATTACATTTCGGCATACTCTTTTATTGAGGTTGGAGGGGCAGAGGGATTGTTTGGTCAGTAATCTTTTAGCTGCTTTCATTTAGCGACATTTGAAATCCAGTCCTGCTTAAGATCATAAAGGTGTTTGAAACTATATCACAATTGTATGCATGATCCCATCTATTGATACCTGTCCCAAAGGGTTGCAGATTGGTATCATATCTCAAATAAATCAGTCATGAAACAATTGGTTTTCAAGACAAACTGGATCTTGATGATGGTCTAAACAGAATTCCTTCAAAGGTGTTCTGGTTAGCAGCTTGTGTAGGCGAATGTTGCATCTGGTAGTTACAATGGTTGTTTAACACATGCATTGAATTCTATGGAATACACGACTTGCACTTTCATGGCTTTTTTAAGTTTCTGCCATGTAGTATATTTTAACTCGATAATTTTGGCGGCCCAACTGGCACGGTAAGATTGTTTCAGAATACAGTATTCTTTTACCTTCTATAGGAAGTGCTTGTTTATTTTGTTTATTCATTATTGGTCTGGACTCTGTATGGTGAATAACGCTTGTGCTGCATGTGAGGGCAATGTATTTCTAATGTCGTGACGTGACCTAATGTAGTGACGTGACCTTATCTTTGCAAGCAATAGAAGGTACTAGGCATTCTGAAATCCTCTAGCAAAGAAACTTTAGACTTTTTTAGTGATCTGCACCGACTTGTCTCTGTACAATATGGAAGCATATGAAAATTAAAAGAGAATGAAAAAGTGGATGCTGCTTTATTTCTTTTACTTTCTCTTGGCCTGCACAACTGTCTAATTTATTTTTGTCTTCATTTTCAAAAGTATGATGGACGCTTGACATCTCCCTAGACTCATATCTGGAAGATACCATTAAAAACAATAAAGGAGGTAAAACAGCAACGAAGTTTATTCAAATGCATTTGAAGCAGGTCTATGTGGAAAAGAGCTGCATTCCGCAATTGATTTATGGCATTTGCGTGGAGTTTCCTACATGTTGCCAGTTTCAATGGCTGTTTTATACCGGAATACTTTCGGTTGGTCGCTCTAATAAATGCATAAGCAAGAGTGGGAGTAGCTAAATCTCTCTGTATTTGTAATTATTTTATCCAGATTGTATCATTGCTTTAACTTTTCATTGAGGTTGAGCATGGAAAGGTGTCATGGGTGTCTTCAAATATTTATCTGCAGGCTGTCACAAGGTGCGCCGTATTTTATGGAAAAATGTTTAAACTTCGCTGAACTTTATCTTTAGCGAACATGAACTCGAACTTTATCTATTATTTTTACATGGAAATTTTTTGGCATGCTTTTACATTATTTTATAAATATGTGTATTTATATACATATACCAACTGAAAACAGAGGCTGGGAAGCTCTCTCCACTCTGCTCTTCAGACATTTACAACTTTTTTTAGAAAAATAAAATGATATAAAAATCTTATATTCGAACTTAAAGACAATTTTTTCCCAAACTTCATCCATTGGCGAACTTGAACTGAACTTTATCCTTGTTGAACATAAACTCAAACTCGAAACTTGTGACTTAGTCTGCAGGCATTAGAAATCCTGAAATGCCAATGTATTGCTAAATAATCTTTGATATTAAAAAAATGTTACGTTCTTCATTTTTTGCCAGTGTTGGGGGTTTGGGTTCGAACTGGGTGCAGGTACGGGTCTGGTTTGCCGTCCCAACACCTAGGGTTCGTCCCTGGGCACCTGGTATGGCAGGGTTCTTCTGCCAGATGTACCTGGGTGCCCAAGGACGAACCCTGGGTGGTCAACAACAATAAAAAATGCTTTTTAAATTTTTTTCGTTTTTCACCAAAATCAATGCAAGTAAATAATAAAAAACACATTCTTAAACCCTAAAAGTTAAAATGCGGTGGTGGTAGTCCTCCAGCTTCAATGGCACACTAGCAGGAGTGGCGGTGGTGGTAGTCCATGTGGTTCTAATGAATCACAACATGATATTGATGTTGAGATGACTATGAAAATTAACATTTAAGTTTTAAGACTTCAAGTGTGATGTAATTAATTACAGTTACATGATAATATCATAATTATTGATGTTTAATATTTATTATCTATGTTTAATGATTATCATGGCATTTGGCATTTGGCATTTGGTTCATATTTGCTGTTTTCGGTATTTTCATATTTTGTTTTTAATATCAAATGCATACTATATGGTTAATGATAATGTCACTAATTTCCTACGTAATAGGTTATGATTTCTGTATTTTTTAATTTTTCATATATTTTTTGTGCAGACGAACTCAAGGGAAAAAAATTTGTCATACCAGTGAACCCGGTTTGAACCCAAACAAAAAACGAACCAGTAACTTAGAAAAAATGCCATGTATTGCCAAATGTCTAAAGCTGTTTGCCTGTACACAACCGGTATATACTGGAAATTCCGGGTCATTTATAAGAATATATTAGGTAAGAAATTTTGCCTAAGCTATTGAGTTCAATATGGTCAAAATATGGGACAAATTGCAGGAGCTGGGAAGCCATTGTTACACCTATTCTATGTGGGATTAAAAGTATCTGCTGGTTCAGCAGGCAATAATAGTTGTTCTCTTACAGAAAGTGGGGAGGGATGTTAAGTCCAGCATTACAACAACATTGGCTGAACTGATTCTATTACACATTAATGTGGTGGGGGTCTCAGAATATCAGCCAGGTGCCAAACCGGACACTTGTGTGGTAACTGCCAACGATGCCTTGCAGAAAATGGAAATAGGCATTAAGGCCAGCATTATAACAAGAGTGATTGAAGTGATTCTAGCACATGTATTACGGTGCGAGTTTTGGAGAATATTGGCCAGCTCTATAGCAAGAAACAGCTGTCATTCATTTTAAAGGCCTGAAATGCCAACACGATGGAAACTTCATTTTGGTATTATTTTTTAAAGCTGCTTCTGCAGTCTTGAAGCTCAGGATATCTGTCTACCAGTTTTCTGATGTTTTTTAAATTTTGGGGTTTTTCATGGCGGCGTTTGCAGAGAATGGTTCTGGGCCATGAGATTTCATCCTTGCCTTAACTGCTATTTTTGTGCCTACTCTCATCTTGCGGTTCAGATTTTGTGGTTGCTGCGTTTTGTTTTGTCACTGATATTCAACCTTTGTCTTCCTCGTTATGGCTGTAATTTTTAATACACTAAAACCCTAACACACCCTCCTACACTTTGTCCGGGTATTTTGTCCAGGTGTAGTTTTGTTGCTTTACCAGGCTGTGGGGTGCTTGTCTCTTGACGCTCTGTTTTGGGTTTTTGGTAGAGGGGCTCTCTGGTGTTTTGTCTTTTTTCAAGGTAACTTTGTATAGCAGGTAGGTTTTGTGAAAGTGTGGAATATGTTATTATTTTGTCCACAACAGCAGTCCTTGTCCTGAAAATGATGGTACTACAGTAAATGCTCTATTTGGGCTTAATACAAAGGTGCACTATATAGTAAGGCAGCTGAGAAATGTCATTTGCCAATAAATCGTGATTAATTAATTTCCTAACAAAAAACTGACAAATTGTGAAAAAAACATACTAATATTAGAGTATATGATTTTTTATAATATTTGCCTGTTTGGTTGGGGGGATTATAGAGTATATGATTTTTTTTAATATTTGCCTGTTTGTGGCGGGGGGGGGATTTTTTTTTTAAGCAAAAGCTGAAGCAGACAGTTACACCATATGATGGTCGCATGGTGCTGTCGGGATCCCCCTGTACCTGCATGCAGTGACATGCAATGGCATTTTCGAGTATAAGTAGTTTAAAATAGAAAGAAAGATGTTATTTCCAAACTAATCAGAAAATGATTTATGGACCCGTGCTGTCTTTGGCCCAGAATCATGTTCCCATCATCTTTTTGCCCTTGAATTTGTCTTAAAATTTAAGCAAGCATTCATAAAAGCACAGGAAGTTTTGATTTATAAAAAACCTATTATTTTAGAGGTCTGATTTTGACAAGAATGTCAGTGATTCGGTAAGAAATTGAACTGGCATTATCTAAATGGGCCTCTTTTGACGGTAGGACCACTCTGAACCTCTAGAGAATTTCCACTATAACTTATGATGTCCTGAATATATCAATTTTCTTAGTATACCGTAAGTCCGTTTCTATTATTATCCACTAACTTATGATGTCCTGAGTTCATCAATTTTCTTAGTAAACAATAATTAGTCCGTTTCTATTATTACTATAGGTTTTCATTTTGAGTGGACCCAAATATATGTCCCATATTCATTAGTTGCCTGCATTTGGGTTTTCATTTTGAGTATGAACCAATCATAGGCTCATTGCTTGGATGATGTGCAGTGGCTGCGTCTTTATGTAGGGTGATTTTTTTATTATGTGCTGGCACGGCTGGGGGCACGAGCTTTAATCTACACTTGGGATGCCCGAGGACAAAGGTTGGCTGTGTTGAAATTCTCCAGCGAGGGAGATGCTGCGGTCATTGGAGGCAAAGATGTGTTCGGGTTTAGAGCTAATATGTAGATATTTTTGGAATAAACCGTGTGATAATTTTTTGAGTCACATGGTTTATACCAGAAATATCTACATCTTACTTCATGGACTGTGGAAACACCATCTCTCTCATTAGAGCTAATTTCAGGTGGAACCACTGCTTGGTTTTTTAATAACTGGTTAGTTTTTGATTTGGGTATTTAAGTTTTTAAAAAGTATCAATCAACCGAGATAAACTAGTAAGGAAATCAGTTCCAGAAATTCTAGGACGATGAAACTGCCTCGTTGGAAGGGCATATATACTTGTTTGCTCGAGAACAGATTATCACCGCTGACTTGAGGGCTTTCATCAGCACCTGACTGTAACTGTCGGACGTTGGCTTATTGTGAGAGCTATTAGCGTATATCTGAAAGAATCATAAATACTGGCCCATTACTAGCCAGTAACTGAGCGGCTATTCAAAGGCATAATTCTATAACCATGATACAGTTGGACATACTTTTACTTGTGAACTTATCTCAGTGCTTCCTTCTTGCTGCATATGGCATGATATGGGTCAGAGATATGTGGACGAATCAAATGCAAAGCAGGACTGCATATGGCTTGATATGGGCCAGAGATATATGGACAAATCAAATGCAAAGCTGGAAAGTGGGGGTTGAAGGCCTCTGGTTGTCAGCAATAAAAGGGGGCAAAAAAGCAGCGGCACATCAGAAGTGATAGTAACAGTCGCTTTAAATGAGCATATGCCTATGAATTGAAATACATATGCATGATACATGTTGGAGATATATGGACAAAAAGCAAATGTAAAGCAGGAAGGTGGTGTCTGAAAGCCTTTGCCTGGCAGAAAGAAAATGGGCCAAAAAAGCAGTAGCACATCAGAAATGACAGTAACAGTCGCTTTAAATGGACATATGCACATGAATTGAAATACATGTGCATGATATGGGTCGGAGATGTATGGATAAAGCAAATGCAAAGCAGGAAGGTGGCATGTGAAGGTCTCTGGCTGGCAGCAAGAAAAGGGGCCAAAAAAGCAGCGTCACGACAGAAACGACAGTGACAGTCGCCTTAAATGGACATATGCATATGCATTGAACTACAAATACAGTGAGAAAAACTAGTAGCTAATCTATACTGCAGGAGGTCACCTGCAAAAACGCGATGAAAAATATTCATTTGTTTACTACAGTGTCTAACCACTTGTGGTATGGCAAGGAAGAAGAGGAGGAAAGTGTGATCACCTTGCACTCATCTGTTTTGTTTTGCATTAAGCTATAGTTTTGCATTAAGCTATAGTTTTGCATTCAATTTCCTTATGGCAGATCATAGTTCTCTAGGGCCACTGTTATAATTTCCTTATTGCAGATCATGGTTATCTTGTGCCATTGTTATATATGATTATATTTCATAGTACAGAGATTTGTAATTACCAATGTTCCACTAAATTGTGGGGGTGATGAGAGAGCTGCAATTGAAGAGGACATGGGAACTGCTATTTGAACGTCAATGTCATTTGGGATTGCCAGGGGCAGGTGATCAAGTGATCCAAGTGGCAGGTCCAAACCTATTGTCGATGGGAGCTCAGAACCAATCGCCTATTTAGTTGAGGCTTCTATGGTCTTGCAAACACACATAAGCGATCTCTTTAAGCTTAGCATTGTTCCCTTATCTTGTGGGGTGGAACCTCCTATACGACTCAAGGGGTTTCCCTCGGTACCAAGCTTCTACTGTCTTGCAAGATGCAGATACGAGATCTCCTTAAACTCAGGATTTGGCCCTTACCTTATGAGTAACACAGCATTGGGCCCTTACCTTGTGGGGGTGGGATGCTCCTGTATGAGTCAAGCGGTTACCCTCGCCCTGCAGGCTAGGACCACCTGTCACGATTTGGTGTAACTCGTTTGCAACCTTTCAGAAAATGAATGGTTATATATGGGAGAACAATCTTTTTATCTTCCATAATGGTTCCTATGTTTTTATCACCCATTACAGTTATATATATATCTTTTTAGATTTATTAACTAATATATTTTTGTTATTAATTTTTTATCTATAATTCAACTTTGCATAGGAATTCAAGCAATTTAGTGTTGCCCCTTGAACACTAAATCATAATCATAGTGATACAACTGACCTTCAGAGTCCAGTACCTTATTTGAACGAATTAGGTGAAGCGATTTTTCTTTTTGAAAAAAAGAAACATTAAAATCTCTTGCCAAAGAAATACAAACTACAAACTGTACTTAATTAAGCACCAAAATCCCTCTTTAAAAAAGAAGAAACAGTAACTAAATATTTAAACATCAAACTAAGATTTTCGTTTGTGGGAGAAATTTTAATTATATATTAAGCCTCAAAATTGTGTGGAAGAAATTGAAGTACATATTGAGCATTTTTCTTTTCTTTAAGCATATTTTAACGAGCTCTAATAATTTGGGTTAATAACATATATATTTTTTTGATAAATAATTTTTTTTATTACTTCAAGAGAGGCCATTACAATGATGCGGATATGAGTGACTTGAAATATGACAACATGAAGTTAAACTTTGATGTAGATCAAGGTTACATTATTACAACCCGTGATCTATCCTGAAACTGAGCTTTAGTAAGTTTTGGGCCCTTGATAGCCAAGCAAATCCTAGGTTTTTTCTTCTTCCACTATTTCTTCTATTGGATGGTTAATTTCAGAGTTATTATTTGCATACAATGTCAATGGTGCAAATGCACCTTCATGTTCATGGTATCATTTGTTTTCAATATCAAGGTGTTTTGCATTCTTTCCATATCCTTTGTTTTCAATGTCAATTCCCTCTATTTTGTCCATATTAATGCGAATCATTGTTGAGATTTGGGTATGAAGTCTTGCTTCCTTTTGTTTTCGATGAAGTTTTTAATATGTATTAAATTGTCATTCATAGCTTCCATTAGATTGAAGCTTGCCATAAAAATCTTTCGAAATCTTCTAATCAAGGTATCCATCACTTGATACTTAAGATACTTATGATAGTCATGATTTTGCATGAAAACAAGGTTATTGACATTTACCATGGCCTCCTTGATAAGAGTGAATGCCATTATTCAACTCTTTAAGGTTGTCTAGGATTCGGATTTCCTGATCGGACCTTGCTTGGATTTGTGTTTTCTCATTTTTTCCCCTAACGTTTGATGATTATTCTATTTTGATGGAGAATTGTTCAGTCATTGGCCCTCCATGTTCTGTGCATGCCTTTCTCTTGCTTGCGTCAATAAACTTGTTTTTATTAACATTGTCAACTTTTTGTTTGTCTTTATCTTGGTTATTTCAATTTTGATTGTTTCGTTTTATCCATCTTCTACCCTCTTGCATTGAAGCGTCAAAGTGTCTTCTCGTATTGACTCCCTCTGCTTCACATCCCTGTGTTGAATTGGTGTTTGTGCTTTTTGGTTTTTCTCCTGCGTGGATTGCAACTTCATGCTCTAAAGACGTTCCTTTGCTGGGATCTTCTTTTGCCCTGTTGGTGACATCTTGATCAACTAGTCGATGGGAGCCATTGTCCTTGCTCCTAATTTGTTGACAATAAACATAATTGTGTATTTATGTTGGTCGGGCAAGGTGGGTGCCAATGTCCTCCAACAAGTCCAGTGGTGTCATAACATTTGAGTATCTCTAGCACATTGATAATGATAGACAAAAGGAGTTGAAACACTTGTAGAAGGGCCATCACCATCCAAAGGAGTTGCTTCGAGAGGTTCACTATGTTGGGAGAAAAGCGAGACACAACCAACCTTGTAATTGAGAAAATAGGTGGAACAATAGAAGATAGGATGAATGACAAGGTGGGCAAGGTGGCTTTTGGAGAGGGCAAATCGAGCCGCATTTGGAAAGCTTTCAAAGACATCACTTAGGAATTTTCCTTGTGAGCTCCCTCTTCCTATGCCACCAAACATGGAAACGTCTAAAAGGGTGCAAATACGCCAATCAAGGGGAGGGTTTAATTGTTTTGTTCCACATTGAGTTCGATTTGTACCTATTCCATTCGTTCTTAATGAACCCAGTGGGTTCATTAGTTTCCTTTCTGTGCCCGCCCCTTCTTCCTTGGTGCCGTCCCAAGCAGATTTCTTATGAAACAATACATTCCTTTAATATGATTTCTTTTAATTTCTCCATCTTGTTTTTGGAGATATCATTCATGTTTCCTTTATTCTCTGTTGATTGGGTTTGTAGGTCGAAGTTCGCTAGCCACTCTGTTGCTTTGTTACCTTCATGATGTGGTTTAGTGTTACTTCCTTAAACTGGTTTCGAAATATATTCCCATCTTCAATTATCTTTTTCAATTCCCAATTTAGATTTTTACTACTTTCCATCGCTTTGATGACCATGAGCGAGTCTCCTTCTATCACTATTTTCTTGATGTTTTCTTTCAATGCTAGCTTCATCCTTAGAATGAGGCCCTCGACTTCCACTATATTATTAGTATTGATTTCGATAGAGACAATGTAGGCTATCACTTGATGCATATGGTCTTTTAATACAACCCCTGTGCTAGATTTTCCGAGGTTATGTTTTGATGCTTTGTTGAAGTTAACCTTTTGCAACCCTGGTACCAGAAGGGACCATTTAATGTTTTTCCTTATTATTTACTTTTTTTGCTTATTGCTTGGTTTCATAATATCATAGAATTTTTTGAGTGTTCCCTACTTTTGGAGGATTTTGGTTTCCTCCATAGTGCCCTCCTTATTCTTTAGTTGCTCTGTTGTTAAGACAATTTGGGTAATAATAGGTTCTATTTCCACCTAGACTTTCTCTTGGGACTTGTGCTTGGCCTTGTCCTCAAATATGCTTGCATTCCATTTGATCTAGACTTTCTAGGTTAGAAGATCTGGTCCCTTGTCCCATATATCCTTAAAAAAGTTTAGTCTCGTGTTGCATGGCCACGCTCTCAGGGGATTTAGGAGGTTATCATTCAGGGTCCAACTTAAGTTATATTTGTTTAAAAAATTGCTCCAAAGTCTTGAGGTATATTTATAATGGAGAAGGAGGTGCTCTATGCTCTGTTCATTACTATAACATGACACATCACATCGGTCCCTATAAACCTTTCTCTTTTAGGTTTTCCTATGTTAAGATCTTCCCATGCATAGCCAACTGCATGAAAGCTTTCGCTTTCGGCTATGCTTTTGAGCTCCATAAGCTGGGCCATAAGGATTTATTGTAATCATTGGGTGGCCTTCCATTTGGGCTGCGTATCCTTCTTTCATTGAGTAAAAGCCCTTGCGCCATTTCTATTCCAGTGCAATGAATCTTTATCCGGGTTCCAGGGAATCCGAAAGCATTAGAGGATGCCATTTAGGATCTTTTGGGATTCATTCTGAGTTCCAATAATCAGTGTTTTGGAATGTTTACCAGGGTAAGATCTTTTGGTTTAACTCTACTCCTTCAATCCAATAATATTTCACTTTGTGCCCCCACTATTTAATGCTTCTCTAATACCGTCAAAATGTGGTTCCATTCTCAGGGTTTTTGGGGTCATCTATCTATATTCCTTGAAGTCTGTGGTATCCCTATTTTTGCCCTGTTAGAATAGACCTAAAAGAAGAATCTCTCTGGCTTCCCTTATGCTATCCTAGATGGCAGAGTCGAGGGGAAGTTCCTTTGTCATAAATATTCTTTCTAGATTCCTTTTGGCAGGGATTAGTCTTAGGAGTTCACTCCATCTTTCGAAAGGATTAGGTCCAATTCTCCAAACTAACTTAGTGATGAGGGTCAAATTTAACTTGTTGAAGTTCTTTATTCTAGCACGCCCTTGAGATATTGGTTTACATATTTTTTCACAAGCGAGGAGAGGTAATTTAGCCTTTTCCCTTGTTTCTTGTCAAATAAAGTTTCTAAGAATTTTATTCATCTCAGTTATGGTCCCCAAGGGCATTTTTAAAAGAGAGAACCAATAAGTGGTTGTAGCTTGCAAAACCGTTTTTATGAGAATTATCCTCCTTGTGTATGTCAGATGTTTACCTTTCCAGTTACTTAGTTTCCTCTACATCTTTTCAGTGATTTTATTTTAGAGGTTCTTTTCCCCCCTACCTTTAAAGAGTGGGAAGTTAGTTGTCTGAGAGAGATGCCTTCTCAAACCCGAAGACTATATAGAGGAAAGATTGGAGATTAGGAGATACATTGATGAAAAAGGTCTTGAATTTGCTTTTATTTATTAATACCTTCACGCTTTTTTGTATCTACCCAAAATATTCCTTATTACTTTGACCTCCTTTAAGCTTGAGAGGGCGAAAAACATTGTATTGTCCACAAATTGCAGGGGAGTGTGGAAGTTTCCCTTGCTAAAACTCGAATCTTTTTTTGTTTTTTTCATCTTTTATAGATTTTATACATCTTCCTAGGGCCTCCGCTATGAGGATGAAAAGATAGGGGGAGATGATATCCCCTTTCATAAGACTGCTAGAGGAGGAGAAGCACCCTTCTGGGGATTCATTAATAATTACTGAGAATTTAGAGGAGGGATAATAGCTTTGAATCCATCTTTTCCATTCTCGCTAAATTCAAAAATTTGGAGTATTCTGTGTAGGAAGGACCAATTGACTTTGTCATATGCCTTGGGGATGTCCAACTTTATCAGCGATCTTTGTCTCTTGTTAGCATGCAGGGAGTGTATAATCTCATGAGCTATGACAATGCCATATGTGATTTGTTTAACTTTGACAAATTTTTTTTGTTCCTCTGAGATTAGTTTAAGCAAAATACCTTAAAATTGGTTAGTAATGATTTTTGAAGATATTACAGAAAAAGATTAATCAGAAGTCCGCTGACATTCTACTTTTCAATTTCTTAAAAATAAACACAAACAATAAAAAACATATAAATTTTAAAATAAAAAATCAATGACAAATTAAAAATTAAGCATACAATATGAAAAAAAAAAAAAATATTAACAAATTTAAAAATGAGCACACAACAACATTTCTATTAACATTAGCACAAAATAAAGATATAAAACAAAACAGTAAATCCATATGAAACAAGCTAGCATTTTGCATCATATATTTAAAACTTAAAACAAACACTAAATCCACATGAAACATAGTAGTATTTTGCATCATATATTTAAGATTTTTTTAAATAAAATTACAAAAGTTCATATTTCATAATTGACTCTTGTTATTCGCATTTGTGGCACATATTTTATTACTTGTGTCAAAAGCATCCCAAATTTAGTTCTAAATTTACTTTATTTTATAGTATAAAATTTAAAATTGATAATATATTATTATTGTTAAATATATTTTATATAAAATTAAATATAAAAGATTGAATAATATTTACATTTTCAATAGGATTTAAGTAATCTTAATTTCAATGTTATTATAAGTGTTTTTCTTGTTATAATTTTATTATTAAATAATAATAAAAAAATTAATATTATGATTAATATATTTATTTTTTAATTTTGGTGTTTGTTAAAGTATTTTTATATAATTTTTATTGATAAAATAATAATAAATAAAGTTGATGTATATATTTTTAAGGATTGTAATATAATGATCATTATAAATATTAGTAAATGAAAGTATGGATGATTTGTTAGTATATTAATTTGTTATATAGGATATTTAAGAAAATTGTTTTGTACAATTTTATATTATTTGAATTGATTATATAATTTATTTTATAAAATATATATATCTTCATCATTAAATCATTCAAATTATTTATTAAGCTTACTCAAGTTTAAATTGTGTATGATAAATGAAAGATGGAGTTAAATATTCATCCTTCAACCTTATTAATTTGTGTATTTTGGTTTGATAATCTATCTTACAATTAATCTTTTCAAGTACACAAGTCTTTTCTATATATAAATTTAATTAACAAGAGATTTAACTTTAAAGTCTATAATTCACCAACAAATGTTTATGGGTAAGTTTGTGTGTGGACATACAAAAATGGTCCCTTAGTATTTATTTTTTATTATTTAATAAATATTTGGCACATTTTATTATGTATAGGTGATTGGTATGAATTCGATATTAGCTAACCATTATGACGAGTTTTGCAATTTGAAACTCCATGTTAACTTGTACAATCATTTTATGAGTTGTTTATTCTCTGTTGTGATTAGTTTTACGGGCTTAACTGACCTTGTTGCTTGAACCTCCCTTTTGAATGGAGTGGCCATGTGCCCCTTTCAATTTTTTTCCCCTAACTCTTGGAAGTAGGCATCCACACAATTTTCACTAAAGTTTGAATTCATGCCATCTATAAATAGAAAAGTGAATAGGATCATTTAGCAATTATAAAGCATTTATCATTTCCTAGCTAGCATTGTCGATCATTATTAGATTTATTTTTGTTATGTAATTTCCATTTATTGATAACTCCGTTATCTTTGCAAGAACTGAGGATTAGAGGGCCAATGAAATCATCCTAGTCAACAATTGTAATATAGACCTCTAAACAAACCCTCATTATACATATATTTTTTTTCTACACATTGTAAAACCCTATGTTATTATCGAAGCATAATGAATCCAAAATTTCAATTATGGTAAATATGTGTTTGGATTAGAAAGTTGAGGGGAAAGGGGTATTTTTTCTCTCATATTACTTGCAAATGTCGTGTTAGACATGTACAAACAACAAGGACACTCAAGATAGCTTGGAAATTGTTTGAAAACATGTTTCAAATAGAAATTCCTCTTATCCATTAATTTAAGAAGTTTTGATTGTCACTAAATAGGCCTACAAATGACTCCCATCATATATTGACTAGTTTAGATATCTTAAATATATATTTGTTAAATGTTGCCAGCTATCAACTATGAGACACATATTAAATTTTGGGTTTGTGTATTATATAGATGCCTCAAAGTTGATATCTCTCAGTGTTTAACAAATATTAATTTAAGATATCTAAGCTAGTTGTAATTACTATGGTGTAAGGTAGAAGTAAATATTTATTATTCATGAAAACACATTTAAAGTATTTTTTTAGTATATTCCTTTATATAATGGAATGCATTTATATTGAAATATATCATTGAAACTATATATACTGCAATATTAAATGGGAAATAGAGAATAACACAATATTAATAAAACATGAATACATATATATAATATATTTATAGTAGAACAATAAGTTTATGATATCCATCCTCATGAATATATTTGTTCCTCCAATGATTGAAGTCTTTGTTCTTTCTCTTTTCTTTTCTCTACTCCTTTTCCACTTTTCAATCTTTCAAACCGGTCATATGTGAAAAGAGGTGAGATCCTCAATCCATGTAATGATTTGACACGTGATATACAACAAAAAAGTCAAACCCTGTCTTTTTTTAAGTCCTATATCAATTGTGGCTTTGTTAGGTGTTAAGCTCTGTGATTTACAGATTGTTAATCCCCATGCCAATTTCAAAGGCAATTGACACACATGACCCATTTCTATAGGTGTGATTGGAATTATAGTTGGAGTTGTATCAACAAAAAGAATACCTATGTAGTTATCAAATTGAAAAATTAAATATGTAGGTGGCTTGGTTTGTAGATAATGCTTCAAACATATCCAAATGCACAATTGACAAGACCTAATTTTGTCCATAAGTTTGTAGTGAGCATCACCCTTGCACCATTAACAATCAATAAGTCAACTTCTAATTGTTTATCATCCAATCCTGTAACATTATTGTTACATCGTCTAGTTGCAATGCTTCATGCACCAGGAAATTTAATGTATACAATTTTCTCTTATTATGTTGATGCACATTGTCATTTGTTGTAAATAAATAGATATGTTCGTTAAACTACCTTTTTCCAACTCTTTCAAGTGAAGCATCGTTTCTAGTCATCAATAGCCACCAATCTTTAATGGTTGGATGGGCAAACCTTAAATCTGTTAGAAGTTACCGAAATCATTGTTGTTCTTCACTTCAACCTTGTTGTCTAAAAAACTTATCTAGTGTAACAATAGTTTTGAAGTTTTGATATAATAAATTTCCTTGTGTTGTGTTTGCATATGGAGGTTTATCCATTATTTGAGGCAATTGTCCCAAATCCTCAACAAAAATCATAGACCTTCCACCAAAATACATATCAACATTTAAAAAAAATAATTGGGGTAATTGAGAATCTATAATTTGAACCATATTTTGACCTATAAAGCTCGTCATATCAATCAAAATATACCTAAATGTCATATTTATTCTTGAAAGCTTATTAACCTTGTTCCTTATAATTTTTAAAAATTTGAAATAGGAATTCATAAGGTTTTATGTATTGTTGACACACCAATGTTAAATGTTGTAACTCCAATTGGATCAATTAGTAGAAGGGGACTACATTGTGGCTGTGATAACTCTTGAAGTGATAGATTAATCCCTATAATAAGATATGATTTCCCTATTCCTGTCATTCCTTGGATTATCATATGCAATGGAGGTGTAGTCTATCCTTGATCACAATGTCTAATAATTATATGAAATGTTATATTTTGTTTCTCACTGGGGCTATCATAACTAAAATTTGAGGGTGTTTCTTCCATTCTAAGTAAACAATTGTCTTTTACCATGCTTACAAATTTGAGAGCTTTTTTCATTTGTTTTTAACATAGGTAGTCTATATTCCAAGATGCTTGCCTACAAATTTCTTTTCAACCGAACATATCAATCTTAAAAACTTGTAGAAATTGTCATTGGTGTAGGCTTGATATGATTTTCCACTCATGTTCTGTGAGTGTTTTCTTGAATGGTATCCTCATTTTCATCCTCTATTTCCTATTGAATCTCAATATTTGTTTCAATAATCCGCTTTGTATGCCAAGGATTATATTGAAATTGAACCCAATTGGATTTTATTACATTAGCATCAAGGTCAATGTCACTATCTATATCACATTATGGTTTTTTGTAATAGTTACTCTAACCAAGAAAGGTTCACAAATTTTTGGCTATCTTGGTTAGGTATGCTGCAAAACCTTTTCCACACCCTCACAATAGCCCCTATTTTTCTTGGTCTCCAATTTTTGCCTCTTCAAATTTTGGGATTTGACAACCAAGTGTTTAATCTATTTTGAATTGAAATGAATCAAACTATTAAAATTTGAATGCTAGAATATATAGATCTAATAATAAAATATAATATGCTACATAATTTTATAGAATTATAAATTATCTAAAAATAATAAATACGCTTACAAATATGCAAACCTCCTTGAATAATTTTAATCCGATTGTGATTTAAAACTACTTGAAAAGACCTATTGACTATGTCACATCTAAAAATAGAATCACAAATTGTGCAAAGATAAGGTTGCTCTAGCAGGATAGGACCATAATCCAACCACATCTATTTATTATAGCTATATCTTTGTTGATTGTGCACCTGATTTCTCTATCTAGGTACCTACGTCTATCAATGAGTTTTTTTTAATTTTATGCGGGAGTTGAATCAATGCACCAAAAACCTGTAAAAGACAAACTCTAGTTCTACACATGCACTAGATAAAAATTAGATAACAAAAATGGAGGAATATGATTATAGGGATAGTGAAGATACTTTCATAAAACCCTACAAAATTTGAGTGTTACCGACATATCCCAAATGGGCATTAGGTTGATGTAGTTCTCCTTCCTAAGGTTATTGTGTGATATGTGATCATGCAACTATATTATTATAGATAGAAGATTTATTGAAATTATTGGTAATAGATGATCTTGACCTAAGATAAAATATATTCAAACTTGGCCTATGATTTTTATAATGCAACATAGTTGAAAATAGATGAAATAGTGTTATTTTAGTTAGTGTGTAGTAATTTGAAATCAACTTACTAGGAGGGGTCAAGTGAATGCCTTGATGTGATTTTATAGGAGAATATTTAGAATATTTTTGTTAACCAACCTTAAAAAAAGTGCAAGAGAGTCATTTTGAAACATCTTGATTAAAAAAAGTGACTATTGGAGCATAGGGGGATAAGTCTATAGTGTTGCCTTGTCTAGGCTATCATGGTCATGTTTCAGAAAGTTAGAGACTTCTAAAAAAATGACTGATAGGAACCTTTGGGTTGAATAGGGATAAAAGTGATTGAAATAGAGATGTTTGTATGATATTTTTTGTATTTTCAAGATAATAGAGGTTCTCTTGCAGATTGCGAATTAGCCAAATGGTGAATAGACTAAGTAGGGTAAGGATGTCAAGAATAAAATTGTCAAGAACTTAATAATTAAATTTATATGTTTAAATTTGCCCCCACTTTATTCCAGTGATGCAACAAAGAGAAATTACTAGGGTAAATTATATGTGAACCCAAGTATGTATACACACTTTATTTTTTGATGTGAGGCTTGATTGTGCAAGATGCTTAATGCGAAACCTAAAACAATGCCATTGATAGTAGTTATTATCCATATTTGAAAGTTAAAAATACGAAGCTTGAAATTTGAATTTTGAAAAGAGAGAAAGGAAAGTATACACTTGAAAGATTATGCAATATCATTTCCCTATAAATTGAAAGTGGAGAAATGATTACCCCCTTGTCGAGACATTTGAATAAATATTAAACCTATGGAGAATTGAGAGTGATCAAGTTTCAATTTGAAAAACTTTGAATGCTCTTGAGTTGAAGAGATTGTATGCTTCAAGTCTCATTTGATTGTGTAGAGTACTCTGTAAAATATTTGAAGGGAGGAACCATTAACTATGACTCACTACATAAAGAAAGTGTAACCATAGATGTTGAGTGTCAATAGACTCTAATGTGGAACACTTTCAACATGAAGACAAATCATATTGTTTTAAACATATCTAGATTCTAATTTAAACTTTTGCACTTGAAATTTTTTAAATTTTCCATATAGTAACTTGAACATGAATGGATATCATGCCCTCTATACTATAATTTGTATTGAATTGTCATTTGGACTTTTCAACTTTGAAAACTTACAACTATTTGAAAATTTTGACTTTGTAAATGTAGAAAAGAATGCACATGAAAATTACATGCCCCCATAACCTATTTTTTTAAATCATGTTGTAAATTTTAAAATTGTATAGTGCCATATATATGAAATTTTGCTCATGTGGACTTCACTTCTCAAGACAAGCCCATTATGATGCCCCTCTTTTGAGATGAAGGATGTAGCTTGCAAGTCACTTATCTCAAAAAAGAATTGTAAAATAGATGAAATATATAACCATGAAGTAGTAATTTGAATAATTAAATTATATTGCATTATATTATTGAATATAACATTGAATTCGCATATGTTAGAGAGATATATCATTTAATCACATAAACATCACGTGCATTATATGTATCATGAAACCAAATCAATAATATAGAGTAAGAATAATGCATGATATGAATCATGGTAGCATGGTAACAAGCAATGAATATATAAGCACTATCATACAATGCCGCATAATTTTGCATATAATACCACATATAAGGCCTAAAGTCCACATACAAGGGACATGTAATATCACATAAACACACAAGGCCAAACACCACAATAAATGATATAATGATGCCATACAAGAAATAATTTAAACATATAAGGCTAAGGGCCACACAAAATAAACAAGCAAGTTCTAAACGTAACATGCAATGAATTAATAAGGAAGCATAAAAAAGTGAAACTAGTCTACATTCACATATGGATCCCTGTCATTGATAGCAAGTAACATATTTATGTAACATGTGTAAAGTATGAGTGATCAACAAAACATATGTATGATATGTAACTCAAAATGGCAGAAATGTTGTGAATTAATACAACCTATTAAATTGTTCATGGATAACGAAGAGATGCCCCCAACTTAGCAAGCCTTTTGGATAATAAAGGAAGCCTGACATCAAAACCATGTGAAAGTATGTCCTGTATCACACTCAAATACCTCATGAAAAGTAATGTGAATTGAAAAATTAAATATGTTATTTATTTAATATAGAAGAAATACTATATGGAAATAAGTAAGCTAATAATAATTAAAAATTCTTCTTAGGTTCTAAATTTGAACTTTTAAATATATTTTGAATTTTTAAAATTATTTACATATTTTTAAACTTTTACCATATTTTTTTTCTTAAATTTTTAAATTTTTGAACTATTAGAATTTAAAAATGATTAAAGAGTAAGGCTTCAAAAAAAGAGGTAGAGGGGGATTCAAACAATCCTCAACAAAGTACAAAAGCATTGTAGTGACAAGAAGGAAGGCAACGCATGATAAGTATGCGATAATGAGTAAAGATGAACATTGAAAACATTTATAAGGTATTTGATTTGGATTGTTTGAATTGGTTTGAAAAATCAAAAGGACAAGTGCCCAAAATAAAGCCAAAGGCTATAAGAATGCCTGGTTAGGGGATATAATAATTTATAAATAAATAAAAAAGCTACACACAAATTATAATTTTAGTAGCTAACCAATGATATTAGTGATGGTAATGTACACATAACCCATGGCATGACATGAAGGAATGGGTTAATGTGAAGAAATTTTTTCAGTTGTACATGCCTCTACATCTAAAATATGATCACATGCTATAATATAATCTTCTAAATCATTTCTCAAATGCCCATGTAAATATGTATCCTCATGTTCCATAGGAAAATATGTAATAACCTATACATGTGGTGAAACCTTCTAAATAACTATTGTGCCTTAGGAGGTGAAGACCTTCTTTTATGTGTCATTTTCTACTTAGGAGAATGTGCCATGCTCTTTGAGATTAATTAAATATGATCACATGTAATTATATCGTGCTCATAAGTAGATGGATAAATTAATTCTATAATATGCTTATGCTCACTAATAAATGAATAAACTGTAATGTGCTTTAGAATATGTAAATCATGCTCTTGAATAGTTTCATAGACTATTTTATTACCATGTTGATCAATGGTTGTGATAGGAAGCTATTATATAGAGGAAATAAATACCATTGGTTTCAAGGGATATTCGTATTGGATTCATATAATTTTGACCACTTGATTATCATGAATATATTTGAGACATTTATGCACTATAGAATGTACAACTCTAATCTTTTGTATCCAAGGGTGTCCTAGTAGCATATCCATATTATTGGTAGAACTAATAATGGAATAGGAACTATGAGAGGGCCCAATTTTAGAGGTATAAATATATTCTCAAGAGTATTTTGTGTATAACCATCAAATACTTCGACAACTCTATAAGTATCTTGTACAGCTTGTTCTGCATAGCCAAGAGAGTAAATAAGTGTGGGTAAGTGAAAAAAGTTGGGGGAAAATTACTTGGAAATTTTATCATAATGTTTACACAATATTTCATATTGTGTACACATTATACTTTATAGGCTCGATAAATACCAAGCATATAATACATATATGCTATGGCTTGTGAAAATTTAAATTGACATAAGCATGGGAGTTTGAAATATTAAATAATTGAAGCACGTATACAACATAATGGGAGTTACATTTATATTCCTTATATTTTAAATTTATTTTAATAAATATAAAAAATTAGGGTCACTTTGTGTCTGATAGAGTTAGTCTCATAGTTTCACACCTTACAATGTGGGAGATAGTTTTAAAAAATCTAATTTGGTCAAGACTTAGTTATTTCAGGGTTTCAATATTGAACCTTGGGATTCTAGGGGATACATTTTGATATTGATATCCATTTTAGGTAAACATATAATAATTTTTTAAGTTTTTGTGCCTTCTATATTTATTTTTGTGGGAGTCTTAGGTTTGTTAAAATTTAAGTTTACAAACTAATCACTTTGAATTCAAGTCAAAGTGGTGTGATTTGGGAAACACAGGTCACATTGATGACCTACACACATCAAACAACCACTTTGTGTTAATTTCACTTGATCATCATCCCTCCCTCATACCTAATCACTTTATCCTCATCCCTCATAATCCCTAATCACTCCATCCTCATCCCTCTTCATCCCTAATCACTCATTCATTGACCCTCACCATCCCTCATCATCTCTAATCATTCCCTTATCATCCCTAATCACTCCCTCATTAACCCTCACCATATATCACCATCCCTAATCATTATTTCATCATACCTAATCATTCCCTCATCCTTTATTATCCCCAATCACTACCTCATTATTCCTAATCACTCCCTCATCATCTCTAATCACTTCCTCATCATCCCTAATCAATCTCTCACTGAACCTCATCATCTTTCAACATCCCTAATCACTGCTTCATCATCCCTCATAATAATTAATCACTCCTTCCTCATCCCTCATCATCCATAATCACTCCCTCATTGAACCTTACTATCCCTCATCATGTCTAGCCACTTCCTCATTGTCCCTAATCATTCCCTTATTGACCCTCATCATTCTTCATCATCCTTAATGACTCCCTCATCATCCCTAATCACTCCCTTATCATCCATCCTCATCATTAATCACTCCATCTAATACCTTGATGGTGGGTGCAATAGCTTTCCACTTATGCCCACTTGGCTTCTATTTCAATTCCAAATTTTACTCACTCAAATATGGCCCAAAAAAACTATTATTTCACTCATCCTCTTTCACTCAAATAAATAATTTGGATATATAGTCTGATTGTATGGTAGGATTCATATATCTATATGGAAATCCATGAATAGACCATGGAGAAAGTGTGTATCCAGATCCCTAGGCTAAACTAAATAGGCAAGAAAGTGAGAAAATGGTGAGATGAAGTTGTATTACTTCGATATATAAATTAGGATTTGGGAATTTAATAATCCCAATCCCATAGAGAACAAAAATTTATATCTATATAGATAGGGGTGAATAGATATTAGTTGAGACTTTAAATCCCAACCCCATAGGTGACTTCTCATTTCTCTATATGTCATTGAGAGTATGCCCATAGTAGACTAGATTTCTAAATAGATAGATAAGCGATTACCAATCTAGTAGAGTGTCTTATAATCTGGTATTCAGTATACGCAACCTAATCTATACCCAACTTTATCTATAAAAGGAATGAATAGTATGTGCCTTAATCTAGTGTATTGGGGAGGGGTTACTTATAACTATTAAGGTAAGTTTATCTTCCTGATATCTAGATTTGTTTTACTTTTGGATTAAGGCATAGTTATCAAGGGAAGAATGCTTTTTGATATATATATTTGTTCTTACCCTACTTACTTAGCTCTGCCCTACCTGATAAGGCAAGGGAATCTTGATTCCTAATATATATATTAATTTTTTTCCTACCTACTTCTCCTATCTAGAATAGATTCTTAGCTATCAAGGAAATCTTGCTTCTTGATCTATAACTTGTATGTATTCTTTCCCTACTTACTTAGCTATGCCCTACCTATTTAGCTTATGTTGTTGGAAATGGAAGCTTGATTCTTAATAGATATAATGAGAAATTAATTTTTGAATCATGTTACGTATATAATATATCTATACCATTGAGTATTTTCAATCATGTTACATATATAATAGATCTATACCATTGAGTATGCCCTACAAAATTTACCTACTTATCTTGATTTTGAGTATACCCTACCTAAATACTCGAGCCATATATTGATCTTGACTATGCCTACCTACCTTATTATACTTGAGTATGCCTCACATACCTATCCTTCTTTCCCTACCTACTTGAGTAGGCCTTACCTACCTTATTTTACTTGAGTATGCCCTACCTACTTAAGTATGCCTTGAACAATAAAATACTCAAGCCATATTTTGATATTGAACACCCATATCTAATCTTGACCATATATATATATATATATTAAAAAACTATATATTTAATACTCAATACTTAATTGCATACCCAAGCCATATATTGAAAGGAGATGGGGCATTCTAACCTATATAAAGAAAGGAATGACTAGGGGTGATCGGGCACAAGCAAAAAACCACTACACACACCATAAATGTACTAGAGGGAGTGATTAGGGATAATAAGGGACAAGGAAAGAGTGATTTTGGATGATGAGGGATGATAAGGGTCAATGAGGGAGTTATTAGTGATGATTAGGGATGAGGAAGGATTGATTATGGATAATGAGGGATGATGAAGGGGTGACTAGGGATGATGAAGGTTGATGAGAGACTAATTAGGGATAATGCGTGATGATAAGGGAGTGATTAAGGATGAGGAGTGATGATGAGAAATTATTTCACTATATCTATATATAAGGGTAATATATATTATTTGGGTTACCTTCTCTACCCATGCATTTAAGACTAATTCATTCTATTCCTTCCTATTAAATGGGTATTAAAACACATGATTCATATGAGGGGGCATTGATCAAGCCATTAATTGAAAGGATATGAGGAATTCTAACCTATATAGAGAAAGGAGTGACTAAGGAGGTTCAGACACAAGTAGAAAACCACTACACCCACCATAAATGTATTAAAGAGAGTGATTAAGGATAATGAAAGAGTGATTAGGGATGATGAAAGAAAATGGGTGTCACTATGGGAGTTATTAGGGATGATAATATATGAGGAGGGAGTGATTAGGGATGATAAGGGAGTGACTAGGGATAATGAAGGTCAATGATGGAGTGACTATTGTCAAGGAAGGCCAATGAGGGAGTGATTAAGAATGATGAAAATTTATTGCATCATGTGTGTGTGTGTGTGTGTGTGTGTGTGTGTGTGTGTGTGTGTGTGTGTGTGTGTGTGTGTGTGTGTGTGTTTGTGTGTGTGACCTTTTATACAACATGTGTGTAATATTAATTTGTTCCATTCTTTCCTATTGAATGGGAACTAAAACACATGTTCATGGTTAGGAAGGAATGGAACAAATATGAAGCATGTGTTCAATGCCTATTCAATAGGAAATAATGAAATAAATCAATCTTTCACACATGGGGTAGAGAAGGTCACCCATATAATAGATATTAAACTCATATATAGATATGGTACAAGACTTTTTAATCATCTCTCATCATCCTTAATCACTATTTCATCAGCCCTCATTGTACCTAATCACTTCCTCATCAACCCATATCATCCTTAGTCACTCCCTCATTATCCCTCATCATCCCTAATCACTCCTTCCTCATTCCTAATTACTCTCATAATGAAACTCATTGTCCTTCATCATCCCTAATCACTCCCTCCAATACATTTATAGTGGGTGTAGTGGCTTTATACTTGTGCATGATCATCCCTAGTCACTCATTTATTTATATAGGTTAGAATTAATCATCTCCTTTCAATATATTTATCGATCATCAATACCCCCTCATCTAAAACTTGCATTTTAGTGATCATTCCATAAGAAGGAAAAAATAGTCTTCTAGACACAAGGTAGAGAAAGTCACCCAAATAAAATATGTTACTCCTTATATATATATATATATATATATACATATATATATATATATACATATATATATATATATATATATATATATATACATATATATATATATATATGGCACAATAATTTTTTTATCATTCTTCATCATCCTTAATCACTCTATCATTGGCCTTTGTTGTCCCTAATCACTCCCTCATCAAGCCTCATCATCTCTAGTCACTCCCTCATCATCCTTGACCATCCAAAATCACTCCCTCCTCATCCATTATGATCCCTAATCACCCCTTCATTATACCTCATTATCCATAATCACTCCCTCATCAACCCTCATAATCCCTAATCACTCCCTCATCATCCCTAATCACTTATTCCTCATCTATTATGATCACTAATCACTCCCTTATTGACCCTCATCATCATCATTCATCACCCCTAATAATTCTTTCATCATCCCTCCTTATCCATAATCACTCCCTCCAATACCTTTATGGTAGGTGTAGTGGCTTTACGCTCATGCCCAATCATCTTTTGTCTCTCTTTTCTATATATAGGTTAGAATTCCCCCTCTCACTTTAAGATATGGATTGGGTACTCAATTAGGTATTAAATTAGGTATAGAGTATTAAATATATGGTTAGGTAAGACATATATAGTTAGGATTAGATACCAGTATTCAAGATAAAAATATGGCTCAAGTATTTTATCGAGTAGGGTATAGTCAAGTAGGTAGGGAATACTCAAGTAGGTAGGGAAAGAAATATATGTAGGTAGGGCATACTCAAGCAAATATAATAGGTAGGGCATACTCAAGTACAGGAAAGTAAGGAGGGCATAATCAAGATTAAGATATGGCTTGAGAATTTATGTAGGGCATACTCAAAATCAATAGATAGATCATATATTTAATTGGATAGGACATACTCAAGTAAGTAAATTATGTAGGGCATATTGAATGGTATATATCTATTACATATGTAACATAATTCAAAACTTCATTTCTCATTCTATCTATTGGGAAACAAGTTTCCCTTACCAATAACAAAATCTAAGTAGGTAAAGAAAGAATAAATGGCAACTATAGATCAAAAAGAAATATTCTCTTGATAGTTAAGAATCTATTATAGATAGGATAAGTAGGTATGATAAGAATGAAGCTATATATTAGGAAGAAAAATTCCCTTGATTTATCAGGTAGGGCATAACTAAGTAGGTAGGGTAAGAATAAAGACATCTATTAGAAAACAAGCTTCCCTTGATATCTATGCCTTAATCTATAAGCAAATCAAACATAGATATTAGGAAGACAAACTTCCATTTATAGTTATGAATTACTCCCTTGCTATCTATGGAGGAGAAAATATTCCCTTTATATGCTATTAGTTGAAACAAAGCTAGATATCACTAAGGTAAGATTTTATTTCCTTACTCCTTGGCATAGATGAATCAGGTAGGGAAATATTCCATTGCCTTATTGGGTATTACAAATTTGAGATTAGGGTAGGGATTTAGAATGGTGCCCCAATATATCTATGGAAGGTCTCTTATTCCTATGCTATCCTTTAATATAATGTATTAGGGTCTCAAGCATACTCAGAATATGATAGGGCCCTAGTTTGGCCTTTAGGGCCCATCGAGCCATTCCAAAGCTCTAATTAATCCTTCCTTGATACATTGGATTAAGGCTTATGCCCTTCATTACATTCATATATCAAGTTGGGTGTAGATTGGATTGGGTATAGATTAGGTTGGGTTTGGAAACACACTCTACTAGATTGGTGACCACCTATCTATCTATCTATAAATTTAATTTACTATGGACACACTCTCAATGACATATAGAGAAAATGAGAAGTCAAATATGGGGATGGGGTTGGAATTCTCAATTAGTCTCTAATTGACCCTATCTATATAGATATAAATTTAGAATATCAACTATGGGATTGAGATTATTAGATGCCCAAATCCCAATATATATATGTAAGTAATAAAATTTCATCCCACCCTTTGTTCACTTTCCTGCCTATCTATTCTTTCTTAGGGTCATGTATACACACTCTCTCCATGGTCTAGGGGTGCATTTCCACATAGATCTTCAAATCCCACCAAATAATTAGATGATATCTCTAAGTTCCTTATTTGAGTGAAAGAGGATGAGTGAAATAAGAGTTTATTTAGGCCTTATTTGAGTGAGTAAAATTTGTGATTAGAATAAAAACTAATTGGGCACAATCAAGAAGTCATTGCACCCACCATCAAGGTATTGAAGGGATAAGGAGGGATTGAGCAGAGATGATGAAGGATGATGACAGAGTCATTAGGGATGATGAGGGACAATGAGGGTTAATGAGGGAGTGATTAGGGATGATGAGGGATGGCGAGTGTCAATCAGGGAGCAATAATGGATAATGAGAGATGAGTAGAGAGTGATTATGGATTGTGAGGGATGCAGAGGTATTTATTAGGAGTGATTAAGGATGATGAAATAATGATTAGGGATGATGAGGGATACTGATGGTTAGTGAGGGGGTGATTAGGGATGATGAAGGAGTGATTAGAGATGATAAGGGATGGTGAGGTTCAATGAGGGAGTAATTAGAGATGGTGAAAGACAAATAAAGAGTGATTAGGGATGATGAGATATGAGAAGGAAATTATTAGGAATGAGGGAAAGATGATGAGCAAGTAAAATTAACACAAAGTGGTCATTTGATGTGTGTCAGTCATTAATGTTGCATATGTTTCCCCAATCATGCAAATTTGGCTTGAATTCAAAGTGAGTGGTTTGTAAAATTCAATTTTGACAAACTTAGGAGTCTTATAAATACCAAGAAGCAATCTAGAAGGCATAAAAATCTAATAAATTACTGTATGTTTATCTAAAATGGACATCAATTGAAAAAGTTATGCCCTAAAATCCCTAGGTTAAATATTAAATCCCTTAAAATACCTAAGTATTGAACAAATTAGATTTTAAAAAACTATCTCCACATCATAAGGTGTGAAGCTATGAGACCAACTCTATTAGATACAAAGTGAACCTAATTTCTTATATTTATTAAAATAAATTTAAATGTCAACTTATACTTCACATTTATTTGATTAAACCAACCCCTCACCTTCTAATTCATCACCTTTTTCCTATACATGTACATGCTTTAGTTATTTAATATTTAAAACTCCAACGCTTTTACCTTCTACCCCTTTTGAAAAATTTTGTTGTTTTTTTATACAATTTTAAAGTAACACACACACACTATAATGCATACACTTTATGATTTGTTTGAATTCAAAAACCAAATCTTTCAGCTTGACAATGGCTGGGATTCCCAAGCCAAATGTTTGGACCTATCAACACATAGTTAAGTATGAGATCTTTGACATAAAATAAGAAAATTAAACTTCCATCATCAAATACACTATGAATTTAACGAGATAATTTATAAAATTATTACCAAAATGATGAGCATGCTCTCCTCTTTCCAAATATATGATTTTATACATTTTTTTACTATTTTAAGATTTCTATTTATGTTGATTTATAACTATAGATTTTTTTGGCTTTTACATGCCACAAATATACATGCCTATATATGTTTGTGTATATTTTTGTCATTGATCCAAGTGCAAAAAGGTTACAGACTAGGCCTAATCTACACATATTAAAAAAAACTAGTTTTTAAATTTTTGAGGGTAGTTAGGGGGGCCGTACGACCAACTATCCATTTTTTTTTCTAGTTTTTAGGATTTATTTACTTATAGAAAAAAAATATTCACTAAAAAATTATAGTTTATAAACTAGATGATCTTATCTAAAGTTTCACCAAATAGATTTAAACAATATTAAACAATGCTAAAAAAATGAGGGGCTACATGGATAATTATTTACTCTATTTTACTAAAAAAATAGTTCCTATTCAAAATTTAGATGTTTGAAATAGTTATACTTAACCATTTAAAAAGATTGTGTTTTAGAAACTAGACTCAAAATACTACGATTTATGTTCTTACACCATCCTCAAATTTTAAGTGTAGTCATCTCAAATTATCTAAAAAAGTTTAGATTTCTCATTTTTCAAAAAAAACATATCCATGAGTAAGCCCTTTTTTGTCCCTCAAATTTGTGCACTTACCAATGTTATGGTGCACACATTTTTGCTGGATCCATTATCTATCATAACACTATGTATAGATTGTTTTTTAACATATGCCCAAATAAAGAGTGCATGCATATTTGAATCATCATCAAAACTTCACTATTATCAATAGTCATAGGACATGATGCTTGTTTGATTGTAACTGAACTAATGATGCTATCAAGTAGATGTCTATATGTAGAAAGGAGGAGGATGAATATTATATGCATAGTGTACTTCTGAATTATCCTTTTTATCTACTTCATGATTTAAAAAATGATATTTATACATTTTTATCTTTGCATTTTCATTCAATTATGGTTTAGCCTCTTTAGTATATGTACCAATATAAATAATGTTCTCATCAATAAGATCTTGAATCTTGTACTAAAGCTTGAAACATTTGTTTGTGGAATTCCCAATACATTTATGATAGTCACAATATGCGTTTCCATAAAAAAATTAGATTATGGTCTAGACATGTCCACTTACATTGGTGGAAGAAGAGTGATTAGATTACATTCATGTAACTTTTACAACAATACATGAGGAGGTGATGGTAACATTGAGAATTGCCTCCCTAGTGGAACTTGTAGTTGAAGTTTTTGTGTTGGGAGTGAGATAACATTAACTATAATATTAACTTCATTCTTACTTTCATTTGGTTTTCTATTATAATTTGTCTTACTTGAAATTGAACATTAGAACTAGAAGGAGAATTTTAAGTATACATAAGCTTGTTCAAAGTAATCACTTTGACCTCACACTCTTTGACTATATGGAATAACTCATCGAAAGATTTAAATTCATCAAACATAATCTCCTTTTGAATTGGATATTAACAAAATTTTAGTAAATATATCTTGGAGCTTATTATCATCTATTTGATTGTCTTATATCTTAGCATAAAGTCACTGATTGTTTCATTGGATCCTTGTTTGAACTTTGCAATTTGAGCATATGATAAATTTTAACCAATGTTGATGGAAAAGTGTATTCAAAACTAGTTTGCCAAAGGGTTGAAAGACTTAATTTAATGAATAGGAATATCATATAGCTATCTAAGAGCATATTCCTTGAGACTTATTATAAAGATCTTTGTTAACAATTTGTCATTATCTGCATAGTATCGATAAGCTGCGTGGAATGCACATAAATGTTATTCATGATCTTTTTTTACTTCATATAAAGGAAACTTAGGAGCCACAAATCCAACTAGTAATGGATAAGATGAGATTTTAGGTGCCAAAGGGTTATGCAATAATGAACATAAGTCCATAGAGGGCATAACATGAAAAATAGTTTGTTCAATGTTATCTAGTTTAGTTTGTAAGGCAAGGAATGGATGTTCAAGAGTAGTATTTGTAGAGGTAATAAGAGTGTGAGTAGCATGAGTAGGCATAGGCATAAATATATTTTAGAGACCAAGTGATGTCACAAAACCAAGATATGGTGCTATGGGTGTAGAAATAGGAATGGATGCAATAGTAAAAGTAGCAACATTGGTACGAATATCTTGGGATCTTTTTTTGGTAGATCAATTTACAGAATATTTTGCTATTAGAATTGATAATAAACTATCTAATGTATAGATTTATAAACTCAAGAAAGGGTCCAATGGGCCAATCAATGATTATGTACTTCAATACAAGACTATGTTAGCCAATATGACCAATGCTATGGTTGAAAATGAGTTATAAGATGTATTCAAAAAAATCTTGCTTGTACCATTCCATGAGTCAATTGTATTCAAGATATTAAAATCCTTTGATGATTTATGCCATATAGTAAGGGAAAAATAAGTTAAGATTGTATATTTAAAAAGCATAAGTATACATCTACTGCTGAAAATATTTCAAAAACTATGTTTCAAAGCAAACCAAGATACAAGGTCAAACCAATTGATAAAAAAAGTGAGTTAAATATTATAGTTAATGTAGTATCATAACCTGCAAATTGACTACAATTGACATCTCCACTAAAGAGGCAATTTTTAGGATTACCATCACCTCCTTATATATTGTGATAAAAGCTACTTGAGTAGAACCTTATCACACTTCTTCCTCCATGACAACTCAATCTAAAGAGGCCTACACCAATGAACTATGACATCAATAAATATTTTGACTATCATCAGATTGTGGGACATTATATAAATAGATGCTTTGAATTGAGACATAAGATAAAAGATATTATTGATGGAAACATATCTAATTTGGCACCCCTACAGAGGAATATAGATCACAAAATAATGTAAACCACAAGTTAAATATATTTAATGATCTATTTATAAAACATGAGATGATAGAGACTATGAATACTTGATAAGTACACTATGCATAAACTATGCATCCTCCACTTGTGACATATGATCACCTAGTAAATGAAGTTATTTGTACACTTATTAGAACTTCACCACAGTGTCCTATGATCATATTGTTGATGCAGTGGATTGCACCTGGGGGCAAGATGCATAGCTCCCACCCTTCCACATGCAATAATGGAAACTCCCCTCTCGTCTGTGGGATCGACGAAGCTGGAGGGGAGAGTCTCTAGATAAGGGCTAGCTCCCTCTGATGTATCCTTTAGGCCTTGGTTTATCCTACTGCTAACAAATAAAATGAAAAAGGGGGGGGGGATGAAAAGGGAGAGAGATGCTAAAAACAGAACCTAAGCCTAAAAATGAAAAAGTTGATACACTAGAAAAGTTGACCCACCTAGCCTGAATATACACTTTTCACCAAAAACAAGCACCCATACACTTCATCTAAAGTGGGGAGCTCTTCTGTAATAGTCAACTAGGGGTTTGTGGAAATACAAGGAGGAAGAAACTACTAGAGGTGTCCTTAGACACACTTATGGCAGCCTATTCATAGGCATCTACATTCCCCTAGGAACACTTCTGGCAAACCTACAGAAAAGAGACTTCACAATGCACTGGACATGCTGTAATTGACCTGTGAGAAGCATGAAAGACAATGACTTAACAAAAAAGAACATAGACATATACTTTAAAATGCAAGTCCAGATAGAGCTAAAAATTCTAAGTCCTGATTCAAGGTAAAAAATGGCAGTGCTCTACCTTACAAGTCCGAGAGATTTTTGGGCAGAGTTTTGCCTTAAGGCTAAGAGAGTCCCCTTCTCAAATGAGAAATTTTACAATATATAGAAAGAGGAGAAGAACTTGGCACTTTTTGGGAAAGACTTTTGGTGTTCTTTTTGCAAGCTGGCCCATGTGCGCTCTAAGCCTTGGGAAGAGGGAGCCGTTTGATTGTCGGTTCCTACGTTGACTTTGGCATCCCAACCTTAATGAGGAAGTGAAAGTCACACCTTTTCTTTGCAAACAAACTGCTCTCTTCAAGGCATTTGCATGACTTGTTTGCTTATAAATGCAAACTAGAGAAAACACGCCGCACCGCTTACTGTTTGTGCCATTTGGTGACCACCTGGCAAGCGCTGTTCCAATTGCAGGAATAAATGCCTGAGTTAATACCTCCTCTCACCACTTAGATGCTTTGACTATTTATTGCCTTGCCTCATCTTGGTTTTATCTCTTTTTGCTCCTTCAGCCCTCAGGGATGGTCTTCTAGTGGGTCACTGCGTTCCTTGGGCTCTTTTCATGGTTGGCACTTAGGTAATTTAAAAGCAAAGGACTATTTCACTATCTTAAAATTGATGTCCGTGCACCCATCATCACTTAAAAAATAATGGCTAATCTATCTTCTTGAAGTTGACAGCTTTTGGGATGTCACCGTCCTTGGCAAATTCCTTCGAGCCTTTTCTGTGGGCTTTTTTCCCGTGGACAATTTTCCTGTGGACAAAAAGTTCACGAGAAATAGCCACCTTAATTTCTTTCAGGGTTTTCCCCAGGTCCCTTTTGAGCTCGTGGCCTTCCTCTAAATTCCTTTGGACTTTTTGTCTAAAGGAATTCCTTCAGACAAAAAGTCTGAAAGAATTCATTCAATGCCTTGAGTCTTTTTCACATTTTTGGAAATCCTTCAGCTGCCTTCAAAGTGCCCTTTGGGTTTGTTGAAATCGACCCTTTCGAAGGGTGTGTTTGCCGACCAAGTGCCCTCCACAAGGGCACTTGTCCTTCAGGAGTCTCACTTGACTTATTTGATTGAATCGCTCCTTTGAACAAATCGTTGAACCACTCCTTTGAACCAACCGTTGAACCAATTAATTGAACCGGTTCAATGGTTCAAATAGTTGTTGAACCAAGGTGTCGAACTGAATGTGATGAACCATTTGATTGAACCTGCTGATGAAATTTATGTTGAACTTTGTCGATGAACTTAGATTTGAACCAAAATGATGAACTTTTCTAATTGAACCAAGCGTCAAACTTTTGTCAAAGCATTGAACCAACTGAATTGAACCAAGCCTTTAAACTGAGTTGATGAACTTTGCAGTTGAACCGAAGTGTTAAACTTTGCCGATGAACCGTGGCATTAAACCGAGTGATTGAACCATCCGATTGAACTAAAACATTGAACCAAAACATTGGACCAACATGTTGAACCAAGCTGATGAACTGTTTGATTAAACCAAAGCGATGAACTTTGCTGATTAAACCAAGGCTTTGAATCGAAGCATTGAACCAAGGCATTGAACCAGTTCAATGGTTCAACGGTTCAAAGGTGCTAACTCTTAGAAAGATTATGTCTTTGAACCACTCTTCCAACCTTAAGGAAAAGTGTCTTTGAAGCATTTTATCTCTCTTTCCTTATGAATTTATTTAGACAAGAGTCTGAAGAAGCTTTGTAAAACCTTGCACTCTTTGAATTGGTTCTTCAACTACCAAAAGACTACACCTGTAGAGTTCATAGAAATGGACTGACAGAGTCCGTAGAAATTCTACAGAGTCCATAAAAATGGACAGATTCATGCAAAATCAAAAAATGAAATGGCCCAGAATAGTAGGGATAGAAGGGGACCAATTTTTGGCCTGTTGGGCAAAAAATGGTCAACAAATTAGTGACTCCCAGGGGAAGCATGCCTGCTATGCTTAGAGACCAGTTGCCTTTAAGTCCATTGGGCACAGAGTCAGATGTAGCTTGAAAAAAGTTAGCAACAACCTCAACAGATCTAAGAATCAAACATGAACCTTTTACCTCACACACAAAGGAAAACACACAAGGCTAAAAACACTACTTGTACAAACTGAACTTAGGGAAAGCAGGAAAAGAAACTAAAAATAACTACTATATAAAACTAACTAGGTACATCTGCTTCCCTCCTAGATCAAAGAGAAAACTTCTTAAGTCTCCTTCCTGGCAAGGGAACTTATGGTGCCAGACAAGTGGCTAAATGAAATGGAGAGTTGGTGACCCGCTCCTCTTGCCTACCACCTAGGTTGGCTTGTATTTGAGTGGATCAGATTCAAACATGCTTCCAACATATACATACTCTATTTGTTCTTGGAAGCTTGCCTCTTGTTGGTTCTTCATGCTAGTGTATCTCATCAAGAAATCAATCACTGCTAGCTCATCACCATAAGCCCCTTGATATGCATCATTGTCTGGCTTATTCTCTTCTGCCTCATGCTTAGGTTCCATGGTATGACCATCCTCCTTGATGATTTCAAAGAAAGTATCTTCAGATTCACCAACCTCTTGAAAGGATAAATCTGAAAGCCTGCAGCCCCTTTTCATACTTATTTGAGTCCCAATGCTGCCTTCTCCACTCTTATCCAACTCATAGCCCCCTTGAATAATAGTGTAGCCTGCCCCAATGACTTCAAATGAATCATTCAAAACATGAACACGAGATTTTCCATGATCCTCCATGACATTTATGGTGATCTCCTCCTCATTCATACTCATGAAGTCTCCCTAATTAGTCATGAATTGAGCATACTCCTCTTCACTTGCTTCCTTCAAGATAGGCTCCTCCTCGAGAATGGGGAAAATGGAAGGCTGACAGATGAACTCATGTGGAAGAGGAGGCAGTCCTTGAGCTAGAATCAAATGATTCTCCTCTTTCCATTTGGTCAGCACTTCATCTATATTAGGTGTGGCCTAATATCTTTCTTAGAGGTGTGTGGATGGAGTGTGTTTAGACATGGAGTCTACTATTTGGTCTGAAACATCCATCACACATTCATAGAGGAAACTTGCTCTAGACTCCAAACTGCAATCCACCTAACTATATCTTCCTAGAAGATCCTTTCTTAGAGGTCACAATCATCATCGAGAGTAGGAGCAACCTCATCTTCATCAATGCTTAGAGCAAGACCTTTCTCCTCCTCTTCCTTTCTGCCCTAAGATTCCATTATTTACTTCCAACTCATGATCTTGGGATTGGAATCTTGCTCTTGTGAATAGGCAGCAACTTTATCCTCTTCAAGGTCCTGAGTTGGTTCATGATGTTCCTTCTTCCAGCTTGGAATTTGGAGATCATGTTGAAAGACTTGAGGAGGTTGGGGAAGATTTGGGAGGGTCTGCTCATGTACAGGAAGAGCTGTCTGAAAAGAGGCGTGCTAAAAAGCTAGGCATACAGGATTAAATGCAGGATCAATTGATGCATTAGATGAGTCAGAATGAGCAAGTGCAATCTGATAGAAAGGATTTGGCACACAAGAGGGAGTTTTCTCTAGAATAGGAGGGGGCGCACAAGTCTCATCAAAATTAGGTTGGGAAAAGGAAATAGGGGATCCTTTTAAAACCTCATGAGAAAAAGGGGGCAGACCTTGGGCCAAAATCACTCGATTTTCATCTCTCCACTTTACTAATACTTCATCAATATTGAAATCAGCTTGAGGATTGGTAGAATGGGTATATTTTGTCATAGTCTCCCCTATAAGGTCTAAAAACTCCATCTCTCTTTCTCTAAGCAGTCTCATCTTAGCCTCTAATTCCTCAATCCACTTAGCCAGATTATCCTCATTTTGTACCTCTTGGAGCTCATAGGAATCATTATAGAGATGGGGAGTGCATGAAGGTTGTCATGAAATGCAAGAAGCTTCCTGAGGAAGGGTGGGAGGGACTTGAAAAGGACTAACCTCATTTTGTACCTCACACTCTTGGACAATGTCTTTTTCCTCCTTGCTATTCCATGACTCAACCACTTTATTCCAACTCAAGATATTCGGACTGGGCATCTCCTTTTGGGGTGATGGGGTCACAATGTGAGAGGGTAGTGAGGGTTTAGAGTCCACTTCCCTTACTACCAAAATGGACTACTGCATCTGAAGATTTGCCAATTTGATCTATTTATCAAGATTAGCCTTAAACACAAGATTTACTATTTCAAAACTCTCCTCAACATTATTGGGGAAAGGACTTTGATAGGCTTGGCTTGGCTTATAAGCAGGGGTTGTGTATGACTGATATGATACTTGGGGCGATGAGTATGCAAGTTGATAGACTTGGTAAGGCTGCCTCTCATGAATACTTAGCTTCTCTTCCAAATATGCAATCAAACCACTCACATCTAGCATCTCACTTGTAAGCCTGTGCTAATTGGCTCTTTCAATAGGAGCCCATTCACTCTTAACCTGATCTAGTGCATTTCTCACTTGATGGGTGACATGATCAGGGATTTCTTGGCCACATCCCTTTCTGGTGTCGAGCTCTATTACAAACTTTTCGTATCCCAGCAGTGCTTGTTTGAAAGTGGAGATGGATTGATTGGTAAAGAGACTGGGTTGAGTAGGAGAAGTGACACATTGAGAAGACTAGGCATAAGGCTGATATAGCTCATGATAGGGCTGGGACCAGTCATATTAGACCTGATAAGGATCAACATAAGCTTGATAAGGATCATAGCTAGACTGGCCAAGGAAAATAGGGTCCATGGCTCTGAATGATGGAATTATACATACCAAAATACTGTTTCTTAATGGGACTAGAAATACTTAACTAGTTGATTCAACTCAGAGTTGCCATTGGTGTTGATGCAAAATCCTCCAAAGGTTGGTTGGTTGAAGAACACACCAAAAATTCTTCAACTCTTTAGACACAACTTGTCCTAGTTTGTCCCACTAGGCATGCCAAAAATTGTTGATGCAGTGGATTGCACCTGAGGGCAGGATGCTTAGCTCTCACCCTTCCACATGCAATAATGGAAACTCCTCTCTCGCCTGTGGGACTGGTGAAGCTAGAGGGGAGAGTCTCTAGATAAGGGCTAGATCCCTTTGATGTATCCCTTAGGCCCTAGTTTCTCCTACATCTAACAAATAAAATGGAAAAAGGGGGGATGAAAAGGGAGAGAGATGCTAAAAATAGAACCTAAGCATAAAAATGAAAAAGGTGATACACCAAAAAAGTTGACCCACCCAGCCCAAATATATAATTTTCACCAAAAAAAGCACCCATACACTTCATCTAAAGTGGGGAGCTCTTTTACAATAGTTAGATAGGGTTTCATGGAAATACAGGGAGGAAGAAACTACCAGAGGTGTCCTTAGACACACTTATGGTAGCCTATTCATAGGCACCTACATTCCCCTAGGAACACTTCTAGCAGACCTACAGAAAAGAGAGTTCACAATGCACTAGACATGCTATAATCGATCTGTGAGAAACATGAAAGACAATGACTTAACACAAAAGAAGAACATAGACATATACTTTAAAGTGTAAGTCTAGATAGAGGTAAAAATGCTAAGTCCTGATTCAAGGTAAAAATTGGCAGTGCTCTGCCTTACAAGCCTGAGAGATTTTTGGGCAGAGTTTTGCCTTAAGGCTAAGAGAGTCCCCTTCTCAAATGAGAAATTTTACAATATATAGAAAGAGGAGAAGAACTTGACACTTTTTGGGAAAGACTTTTGGCATTCTTTTTGCAAGCTGGCCCATGTGCGCTCTAAGCCTTGGGAAGAGGGAGCCGTTTGATTGTCGGTTCCTACATTGAGTTTGGCATCCCAACCTTAATGAGGAAGTGAAAGTCACACCTTTTCTCTATGAACAAACTACTCTCTTCAAGGAATTTGCATGGCTTGTCTACTTATAAATGCAAACTAGAGAAAACAAGCCGTGCCGCTTATTGTTTGCACCGTTTGGTGACCACCTAGCAAGCGTTGTTCCAACTACAGGAATAAATCCCTGAGTTGATACCTCCTCTTGCCACTTGGATGCTTTGTCCATTTCTTGCCTTGTCTCATCTTGGTTTTGTCTCTTTTTGTCCCTTCAGCCCTCAGGGATGGTCTTCTAGCGGGTCATTGCATTCCTTGGGCTCTTTTCATGGTTGGAGCTCAGGGAATTTAAAAGCAAACAGCTATTTCACTATCTTAAAATTAACGTCTACACACTCATCATTGCTTAAAAAATAATAGCTAATCTATCTTCTTGAAGTTGACAGCTTTTGTGATGTCACCATCCTTGGCAAATTCCTTTAGGCCTTTTCTGCGAGCTTTTTTGCAGGCTTTTTTCTTACGGGCTTTTTCCCACAGACAATTTTCCCATAGACAAAAAGTATGCGAGAAATGGCCGCCTTGATTTCTTTCGAGGTTTTCCCTGGGTCCTTTTTGAGCTCATGGCCTTCCTTTGAATTCCTTTAGACAAAAAGTCCAAAAGAATTCATTCAATGCCTTGAGTCTTTTTCACATTTTTGGAAATCCTTCGGCTGCCTTCAAAGTGCCCTTTAGGTTTGTTGAAATTGACCCTTTCGAAGGGTGTCTTTACCGACCAAGTGCCCTCCACAAGGGCACTTGTCCTTCAGGAGGCTCGCTTGACTTCTTTGATTGAATCGCTCCTTTGAACCAACCATTGAACCACTCCTTTGAACCAACCATTGAACCAATTGATTGAACTAGTTCAATGGTTCAAATAGTTGTTGAACCAAGGCATCGAACTGAATGCGATGAACCATTTGATTGAACCTATCGATGAAATTTGCATTGAAATTTGCTAATGAACTTAGCTTTGAACCAAAATGATGAACTTTGCTGATTGAACCAAGCGTCAAACTTTTGTCGAAGTGTCGAACCAACTGAATTGAACCAAGCCTTTGAATCGAGTTGATGAACTTTGCAGTTGAACTGAAGTGTTGAACTTTGTCGATGAACCATGGCATTGAACTAAGTGATTGAACTGAAACATTGAACCAAAACGTGAGACCAATGCGTTGAACCAAGCCGATGAACCATTTGATTGAACCAAAGTGATGAACTTTGCCAATTAAACCAAGGCTTTAAACCAAAGTGTTGAACCAAGGCGTTGAACCAAGGCATTGAACCAGTTCAATGGTTCAACGGTTCAAAGGTGCTAACTCTTGGAAAGATTATGTTTTTGAACCACTCTTTCAACCTTAAGGAAAAGTGTCTTTGAACCATTTTAGCTCTCTTTCCTTATGAATTTCTTCAGACAAGAGTCCGAAGAAGCTTTGTAAAACCTTGCACTCTCTGAACTGGTTCTTCAACTATCGAAAGACTACACCTATAGAGTTCGTAGAAATGGGCCTGCTGAGTCTATAGAAATTCTGCAGAGTCCATAGAAATGGATAGATTCATGCAAAATCAAAAAATGAAATGGCCCAAAATAGCAGGTACAAAAGGGGACCGATTTTTGGCCTGTTGGGCAGAAAATGGTCAACACATATTTTATGACAATGAGATGTCAATGATAATTTGAATTATTATGCACTATTTATACTGATAGAGTTTATAAAACTCTCACCTAGGATCAAATATGTAAACCTTTACAACAACCATGAAATATTCATCATTACACACAAATAATAAACTATCTATTATCCATAAATGTATTATATAATATCAAAGTTGTACTCCATATGAATAGCTTACATTACATATGAATGACTAAGTGAATAAATACATATATAGGTGGAAGATAGGTGAATCCCAACCATACCATGCATGTGGGACTAACTTTACCAAAATAGGTGAAATAAAGGCATCAAACCAAAATCCTCATATATGTGGGATAAACTTCCGTAATGTACACAAAAATCACTTAAGCAAGCTAACAATAAATATGTAAAAAAAATCAAGAAAGTAAAAATCATACACTAATATCCCCTCTTAAGCATAACTTAGGTGGGTAGATGAAATGGGTCCTAAAAATAAGGGTTTATGAGGTACCCATGCACAAAAAAAAAGATGTAGTGTGAAGCCAAGTGTCCCTATAGGCATCAATCCCTCTTGCTAGAATATATGGATATCAAGTCGCTGCAACCACCAAGCCAAAGTAGGAATAATGTTGAATATGAGGATCACTAAACATAAACACTACACTCTAGAATAATGGGAAAAATGATAAACCCAAGGAAGCATTTCTTGAACACCATCCCTCAATGCTGAACTAAAAGATGGCAATGAAAGTCTCTAAAGAAGTGAACTGAAAATAGTGAGAAGTGAGCACAGAGATTGGTGGGGATGCCACACTAGTGTCACTACACAAAAAGTCCCTAAGAATGCCACTAAGACATAACAATTCTCATATGTGTTTTGAAAAAAAATTTCTTGAATAATATACCCATGTATAAAGGAGAAATATAGAAAACACTAAAAAAAGGTGTAAAATGTACAAGTGCACAAAAATACACAACTTCTAAACAAAGAGCTCAAAATAATAAAGGAGCAAAAAATGGAAGGAATGTGTGGTAAAAGAATATTGAATGTGTTGAAAAACCATCATTAAATTAAGTGTAAGGGACAGTCAACACCCAAAGATGCTTTCAAATATCTGTAGAAGGTGAAAAAGATGCATAATACTAGAAGATGTAGTTGAAAGTATAAAAGAGTAGTACCTGGTGAAAGGGACACTCAACATCCAAAGAAGTAGTATATATACACACCCCTCCATAATGTTTAATGGGTGGAATGGATGAAAAGTATCTATATGAGTAGGATACATCCACTACTTGACCACTAACAAGCTAATATTATATGCACCAAAATAACTCTAAAATAAGTTGAAGGAGACTGTTGAACTATCAAAGAAGATAAGATGACACTAGGATTCACTAGAATAGTTACACTTAAATATATAAGGGAATTTTAGCTACTAAAAAGGAGTGTTGAAGATATAGATAAAATCTCTCAAGAAGATGGCCCCAGTTGTGATGGGAGAGACTAGAAACTGAAATAGTAAAGGGTGCAAAAACTAAGGTACAGAGATGTAAAAGAAAACCCCCAATGGCACTTTATAATTTAGTGCAAGTACAATACATCCCCAAAAAACCAAATAAAAATCAAGAATACAATGTATACACCAGAATAGTTTCAAATAAGGAGACTGTTGACCCATTGAAGAAGTCATCATAAATCATGAGACTTGATTCAAAAATAAGGGAGCACTATGGACAAAGAGGGTAAAAATAATACAAATCATGTGAAAAATGGGATGCCAAAAATACATCCATGATAGTGTAAGAGAAGGATAGTGTACCTAAAAATACATAGAGTAGAAAAAACATACTCAAATAATGAAAGACATTAGGTTTTGTGAACTAGGAATTTGACTCAAGAGAGGTGATTAGTATTTTGTTAGTCCAAAATTGCAAACAAATTGATGAAAACATACTAATTAGCATACATCTCTAGGCCTAATTAATAAGGTGAGATTAATTAAAAAAACAAATGAAAATCACAACTAAAAAGTAAAGAAAAAACAAGAATGCTTCACCTTCCTTGGATGCTCTAAATGCTTGTTGTAGTGGCTTGCTCGGCTTGTGCTTATGAAGTCTTCATCAAAGGAGGCTTGTCTATCTCCTCTTCTCCTTGGCACCTTGTGGATTTGTCTTGGCTTGGATTAATATTTTAGTATCATAAATTTGGCATGTGAGAGCTCTTGGAATTAATTTGACATGGTAAATTTTCACAAATTAATCTTAAAAATGATGTTTATGGCCTCTCTATTTATATATTTTCAAGAATGATTAGAATCAACCATGACCGTCCATCTCAAGATTGAGATGTGTGGTCATGGATTAATTGAATTATGTAATTAAAATTCATAATTATCCTCATCATGAATTTGGAAGAAGGGACATTAATGAGGCATGGGAGGTAATAAAGAGGCATGGGAGACCCATAATCTTGATATTTATGGCATTTATGGCCTAGGGATGTCTTCCCAAGAAATGAGGTCACCTGATGATGAAGATATTCAATATTTATTTCTAAAAATAATTTTTCAACATGTTTCCATGGAATTATTGATTAGGCCTTGATTTAGATTAATTAGCTCTTAAGCATGATTAAACACTTTGTGCATAAATTACTCAAATTGATTAGAATGCCTTGTTATTAGTCTAAAATTTGACTAAATTAGAATTGGAAGTTAATGTCAAATGGATTGGATCTTCTATCTCATTTAGGATGTTGTTAATACAAGGTAAAAAAAACATGTATCCCATACAAAAAATCTGATAGAAAAGAGCAATCTAGAGCACCCAGATGCAAAATTGGCATTTTGACTCGAAATAATTAGATTAAAGTTAGTTGACCCATAAATTGCATTGCCTTATTTAATGACAATCTAGCCAAAATTAGTACTTGAATATATCAATTTCAATTCTTTTAATATGATTTAGTGTTTTTAGGCCAAATTGTGCACTTTGGTGGGAATTGGTCAAAAGCCTAGTTGGAGGTTATCAATGGCTAGATTTATGTGTCTACAGTTTGCCCTTATTTGGGAAAGTGTTGAAAAATATAAGCATAGTAACATCTTCTCAAATAATGAAAAGGTCCTATATGCCTACAACTACAATGATGCTAAACTAACTATATGATGGTTTACCCCCTAGAGGGAATGGTTGGCACAAGTAGATCAACAAATGGTCTCTCGATAAGAAGCAAAATGAGGGGACCAAAGAAAGGAAAGATGATGGGGTGAAAACATAATGATTTTAAAAAAGTAGTCAAAATCATTGAGAATACAAGTGGGATGGTATACAATGGTTTTCCCAAAGGCAGTTATAAGCATTGTACCTCGATAGTGGCAACGTGGTATGATAACACAATGATTTGCCCAAGGGTGGTTATAATCATTGAGAAGATGAAGCTACCCCAGTTAGGATAGATAAACAAGATAACAATGTGCCCTTGTATGGGAAGAAAAAGGGAAGTGATGACAATATAATGATTTGCCCAAAGGTGGTTATAATCATTGAGAAATGTAGGTGGGACAGTGTGTAATGATTTGTCCATAGATGGTTATACTCATTATTCCTCGATTATGAAAAACATGATAAACTTGGTCAAGGATGATGATAACTTAACACAAAGGGTAATTATGAATTGGAACAATCTAGTAGTAGGGAGATGCTCATCCAAACTAATAAAGGTTAAAATTCTTTCATGGTTAATTACTCTATTTGAGATACGATTGAATCAGGATGCTAATGTCAAAGAGATGTTGATGCCACCATTACTGAATAGAATTCTTGAAGATAAAGTTTTATGTAGCAGGTATCGGTAGGCATCATGGTATAACATCATGAGGACTTGGCCTAAATATGCGTAAGGATTGACTCTTGTAATCCAATACTCAATAGAAAATAATGCACCAATGATAGAATTCATGATGACAATGTAAGCATATGAATATGGATAGATTCAAGTGTGTGGGTAAGGAATCACCTTATGAACACAAATTAAATGAATCAAGGAAACTATACTGAAAGCAAACAAACATGCACACAAACAAAATAATAAAGAAATAAATAAAGAAACACTCAATAAAAACCATATGAACATTAAGCCTAAAAAATAGTTGACAACTTAACAAATGAATAAAATGGGGGAATAGAAGAAAAGAAAGGGGATGGACGTGCTATCTCCATATGTACTAGGCAAGTGGATGCTACCTACATAGTTCCATGGATGTAATATCCAATAAAAACTTTAGGCCAAATGTAGTTCTCCCAGGGAATGGGAAAAAAATGATAACTGATGAAAACAAACATAATAGATGTGATAGAATAATAGGAATGGTCTTGAAAAATGACAAGTGCATGAGAGAAAAGGCCAAAAAGGAGGGGGAAACTAAGTGATAAGTGGTTTGCTTGCAACTTAGTAAGGGTTCCTAGATTCTTTAATTCAAATAAACGGTCAATGTTTTTGGTTTTTCTAATGATTTTACAAATGTTTTTGGAATTTTTTGAAGTATCTCAACTCAATCAAGAATGACGAGACACTAAATGGTTCAATATCACAAAACAATGAGAGTGTTCAAACTTAGGTTGCTCACAAAATGGTGAAAGCATTCAAACTTAGGTTGCTTGTAAAATGGTGAGAGAATTCAAACTTAGGTTGCTCACAAAATGATGAGAGCATGGCAAGGGGGTGACTGAGCTAACCTAAACAAGTATCGAGTACTTCTTATATAGTCCTAGAGTAGGACCTTAAGTCACTATAGTTCTATGTTACAATAGAGGAATTTGACTAGTATAATAATTAATTCAAACAAAATAGGCACAGGTGGTAAAAAGGCATAATATGGCATAGGAAATGGCAAGTTGGTAAGTTAAGAATTAATAAACAAATGTTGTTCCTAGTTTGCCCATATGAGGTTATAACTAGGACACAACATCATAGATCAATGGTATTAATGTGTCAAAATATGGTTATAATTAGTAGCAAGACTGGTGATAATAAAGGAATAACAAATGAATGATGTAACTGCCAAAACTTCTATCATACTACTCCAAAATATGATCTCTATTTGAAGTACTTGAAACAACTGATAAAACTGATCAAATTCCTCGATGTTAAAAATGTGTAATGAATGGAAAAAACCAAGGTCAAATGGGATAGGATTTAGAATATGTCTGGTTGATAGAACATAATGGTAAAATGGATAAGACTAAGAGGATGGATAAGAATGATATTGGTACAAAGAAGAATAGTGATAAAATGGCACCACTAAAATGGTCTTTAAAGGTAATACACCTTAGCGCTCAAGCATAGTACCGCTTGAGGTGAATAATATTCATTGGCTCAAGAATCTCATCTCCATCTGGTGTGACAAGCTTGTATGCCCCTAATCCATAATCTACAGTAATGATGAAAGGCCCTATCCAGTTTGGTTTGAATTTACCTTTATGCTTCTTCTCAGTCATGGTATTCTTTTGGTTTTCTTTAAGAACAAGATCACCAAGTTCAATTTTTCTATATTTGACACATTGATTATAGTGGCCTTTGAGTCAGTTCTGATATGCCTAAAGATTATTGAGCATAGTTATGCATTTTTCATCAAGTAGGTCTAGCTCTTGTAGGTGAGCTACTCAATAGTCATGATCATCTAGGACATGTTTGAAAGATATATGTAGTGAAGGAAATTTGACCTCAAAGGGAAGGATGGATTATATACCATAAAAAAGTAAGTATGGAGTGGATCCTGTAGGAGTATGATGATTGGTATGGTATTCCCAAAAGGTAGGGAATATCTACAGGTGCCAATCATGATTGACATTATTGACAATCTTTTTGAGAATATTGATAATGGTTTTGTTCGATGCTTCAGCCTAGCCATTACCTTGAGGGTAATATGCTATAGAAAAATGTTGTGTGATGTTATATTCGGTACATAGCTAGTATACATCCTTGTTCTTGAATGATCCTCCATTATCAGATATAATGTCAGAGGAGATACTGTAGTGAAAAATGAGATGGTTAAAGATAAATTTGGAAATTTTCTTTCCAATCATGTAAGTGAGGGGTATAACTTCAACCCACTTAGTGAAATACTCAGTGGTGGTAAGGATATGCTTATGGCTATCAAACTAAGTGGGGTTGATCTTCCCAATGAGGTCAAGTCTTCATGTAGCAAATGGCCATGGTGTCAACATTAGTTTTGGAGTTTGTGTTAGGTCATGAATTAGATTAACATGTCATTGACATTTGTCACACTTCTTTACATATGTAGTTACATCTGCATCCATCATGGGCAAATAATAAATAGTACACAAGATATTTTTGGATAAGAATACCCTACTAGAATGAGCACCACATACTCCTTCATGAACTTCTCTTAAAACTAGTGTAGACTCTACCAAAGTTAAACAATGAAGTAGAGTTCCATCAAAACTGTGGCAGTAAAGGGTGGATCCATGTAGAGTATAATTAGTGGAATAATGAATAAAGGCTTTGGTTTTTTTTTGAGATAGGTTAGGTTGTATAACTTGGTCATGAAGGTAGTTTTAAAGGTCTGAATACTAGATAGAATTAGGACCAACAATATCACAAATCATTACAATGGTTGAAGGTTCATGAGCTGGTGTGAACAAATTCTCAACAAGGAACTAATATTCTCTAGCTTTGTCTGTTTGTCAAATTAGAGAGTTGATAGTAGACATGGCATTTGTACTTCTATTAATATCCCTTGATATATGCTCAAATTGGATATTTGTAATTTTTTGCTTTAGTGTATCGACCATAGCCTTATATGGAACCAATTTGTCATCTTTGGTTTGAAAATGGTCCATGACCTGATTGATGATTAATTAAAAATCACCATAAAATTTTAGATGAGATATATTCCATTATACTACCTATAAAAGTCCTACAATAAGTGCTTCATATTCAACCATGTTGTTTGTACAAGAAAAATTGATTCTGAATGATTTAGGGATTAGATCCCCCTATGGTGTAATAGATAAGAGACTTTTCCTCGATCCATGTGCAGTAAATGAACCATCAAAATATAGCTTCTAGTGCTACTCAAAAAGAGGTGTGTCAATGATAGTAATTACGAATTCATCAAACAAATGAAATATGAGTGGCTTTGTGTCTACAAGGGGTGCTTTAACAAGTTGATCTGTAAGGACCTGTCCTTTGATTGCCTCCTAATTAACATAATCTATGTCAAACTCACTAAGAAGCATGATATATTTGGCCATTCTACCTTGTAAATATATTTTAGAAAGTAGATACTTGAGTGGATCTAATTTTTAAATGACCATGGTCTTATTGTTCAACATGTAATGGCATAGTTTTTGAGCCGTGAAGACCATGGCTAGACAAGCTTTTTTAATAGGTACATAGTTGTGTTCATATGTGACCAAGGTATGACTTAAGTATTATACTACATGCTCTTTTCCATTGTTATCATGTTGAGCTAAAAATGTCCCTAAGGCATTGTTTGTAGCTGATAGATACAATAAGAATGGCTATCTTGGCATAAGAGGTCACAAAACAGGTGGATTAACTAGATAGTCCTTGAGTTATTAAAAAGCTATTTAGCAGTGGTCATCCCAATGAAATGCAACTCCCTTATTAGAATATGTTTAAATGGATGATATTTTTCTACTAACTGAGAGATGAAGCATCAGATTGACTAGTTCTTGCCCTGCAAACTATGAAGTTGCTTCAAATTGGTTGGTGGTGGCATCTCGATTATAGCATGGACTTTGGCTGAATTGACTTCAATGACCCTACGAGACATAATAAAGCCAAGTAAATTTATTGAGGTTATTAAAAACAGACATTTTTGTGGATTGAGTCTCACTTTATACTCCCATAATCTTTTAAATATTCTATGTAGCACTGTTGGATGGTCAACCCTAGTTTTGTCCTAATATGTCATCAATATAGTCTTCAACAATATCATGCATCATATCATGGGATATGATAGTCATGGCCCTTTGATATGTAGCTCCAACATTATTAAGACAAAATATAATTACTTGATAATAAAATGTTCCCCATGGAGTGGTGAACATTATTTTATGTTGGTCTTCTGGTGCTATTCTGATCTAGTTATATCCTAAAAGCCATCCATGAGTGAAAGCATTTCATAACCTATCATGAAGTCGATGATCATGTTAATATTAGGAAATGGAAATTCATACTTAGGATAAGCTTTGTTTATGTCTCAAAAATTAGTACATATTCTTATTCCTTGAAGATTTTTGCTAATAGGCATAACATTAGATATCCATTCTGAGTAGTCAATGACATCCTGCTTCTAAGATTTTTTACAAATTTTTATTTACCAAGACAACAATGAGAGGATGCATCTTAAGTAGCTTTTGTTTCACTATTTTGGAATCAAGATTGACCATAAGGTGGTGTAGAACCAAGGCGGGGTCCAAACTTGGCATATCCGAATAAGCCCATGCAAAGATATCTACAAATTCTCTCAACATAGCTGTAAAGACTTCATGTTCCTCGTCAGTGAAGGATGCACCTAATTTTATCCATTTCAGGTCTAATAAAGTCTTGATGTTTACCTCTATTGTATCTTTGACTATAAGGGTTAAACCATATTCTAAGATAGTAGGTAAAGACTTGAACTATTATACTATATTAGGGTCCTCTATTAGGACTTGCTTTTCAACATCTCCTAGACATGATGAATTTGAGTCCTCTGATGGAATATCTATCCATGTGACAAAAATAGTCAAAATTTCTTGAAGAATTTGATCAAATACTTGTTGTTTCACAAAACTAAACTTGGATCCATAAACAAGTTTAATGTTGGTGGTTTCCTGGTCTAAATTTGAAGAAGAATGAACACCCCCATCTAATGGTGCTTGAAATAGGTTTTCACCACTAGATTGACATTTATCTTTACTTTTTCCTTGGTAAAAAAGTGCCTCAAAGAGGTTTTCACTTGGGTAACTCAATTTTTTATTTATTTGTTTTTGGCTAAGGGTGTTCACCCACTCTCCAAAATAGGCTTCAGGATCCAATGTGATTGAGAATCCTGATTAATGATCACCCAACATAATGTTGTCTCTAAGGCCTAAAAAGTCACAGAATGCCTCATCATTTTGAAACTCATCAATCAAAAAATTGGATTCTTGTTGGTTCTAATCTATTAGTTGAAAATAGTGTAATGACAATAGGTTGTGACAAATGATTAGGGTAAGAGTATATATGGCATTATTATCGAACAAGTTAGTCTCAACTAGGTCATCAAACGTGAAGCTATGATCAGACTCTACTTCACTTTCATCATCATCATCACTAGCCACCAGTGATGAAACTCAAATAAGATATGTGGGGTCACCCTCAGGTGGTTTAAATCTAATTCCATAGGGTCTTTTATACTTAGTCATGGAAATCCACTCAATGGTTCCTTGTTGATTCAGTCCAAGGCCTCTTCCTTCATAATCTTGATGCTCCATGATCCTATTGGGAATAGGATACTTTGCACTTTTATAAAAATCAGCTTGGTTATCATTGTATAACCATGATTCATACCCTTCAAGAGGGTCTAGTTATAGGCCAGATGCTGGTACAAACATGACAGGTCCCTTATCTTTATTCTTTTGTTGCCAATGCATGTGTGGGGTATTTTTAGGTTGCCCAAAGGTCTTTGGATTTGAGGAAGATTGGCAATATGGAAGGTATCATGGGTCACATACTTTCGTTGGCCATTATTTGAAATGGTGAAATGATTGAAAGATTTAGGAGGTGGCATGTGGGAAAGGGAATCCAAGGTATTAGGATTTATGCAATCATCCTATGGAGGATCAATAAGTATGGCCTTTCCTTTATCCTGCTTAGAACTTAGATTAATGTCATATTGGTAATTGTAGTTTTGAAACTTGGCCTTAAGATGTTTGCAGTGTTCATATGGGTGTAAATCTGTTGGAATATTGACTTCCATCCCTGAGTGGAAGAACTTGATACATTGGTGCAACATTGATGGGACTGCATGAATCTCATATAACCAAGGCCTACCTAAAAGCATATTATATAACAACTCAAGATCAAGCACATGGAAAAGTATATCTTGGGTCAAAGGCCCAATGATAACTGGTAATCTAATGGTGCCTTGTGATTCTCTTTCTTTATTATCATAGGCTTTGATAGTTATCATTTTTAGCTGGAGATATACCATTATGTACCCAAGAAGCTTGATGAGCTTTAGAGACATTATGTTGAGGCCTGATCCATTGTCTATAAGGACATGCTTCACTTTCTACTGCTTTATATAAACTTCTATGTATAATGGATTATTATGGAGTGGGCCAAGGGAAGATATATCACTTTGGTTGAATGTGACTTGTTGGGCTAGAGCTAGGTGTCCAACCAAAGCTTGAAATTTATCAGGGGATATGTCACTAAAAATAGAGGATTGGGTTAAAAACCCATTCAAAATGTTCTTGTGGATTGTTGACATTTGCAATAAATCTAAAATAGAAATTTGTGCCGGTGTCTTCTAAAATTGTAACATAATATGAAACTTCTTGTCTTGGTCAATGGTGAATGGTTTATTCCATGGCTGAATGGTTGGTTGGATAACAGGCAAAGTGGTAGATGGTTGTGGACCTGGGATAGTAATCTTTGACCTCTGAGTTATGATTTCACAATTATGATTAGATGCTGGACCATAAATGCTAACAAATGTTGTGAATCATTTGGGACCAAATAGGATAAGCCTCAGTTGCTAGTGCACTTGTATGTGGTCACATGGTAAGGGTGAGTTATCGATATGTGGTCCAAAAGTGGGAGCCCTGATTTGCTAGTTTGACTATGTGCAATCCTAGGTCAAAGAAGGATTATCCATATAATTTGGTTGAGTGATATTATTTATCAATGGTCTAGATTGATTAGTACTCAGTCTAAGATTAATGGAGATGGTATTAATATCATCCCATACAATATGACCTACAACCCTATTGTATTCATGTGCAACTGCATGGTAGTTTTGTTGGTTGTTACCATTTTGACCTTTGCTTTGTCCATTGTTCTTATGTTATGGGTTCTATTGTTAATTCTAATGGTTTAACCTTTGATTTTGATACTATTGATTTTGTTGTTGCATTGGCTGATATTATTGTTATTTTTGATTGTTATGCGGTTGCTGTGTGTTATGTTGGGTAAAAGGGTTTTGATAAATCCCAAGAGTTTGATTGGAGGTAAAAGCACCATTATCCAATGCGATCTCCCCATCCTCCAACATATTCTCAATCAAATTCTTGATTTGCACACATCTTTATAGAATATGCCTATTGACCTAATGATATTCACATAATTCATTTTCATGGTACCAATTAGGACAAGGAATGCCTTATGGATAATGTTTTGGTATAGGCTAACTAATCAGATTAACAATGATAAGTTTGTGAAATATAGACTCAATAGGCTCTCCTAGGTCACTAAAGACATGATGCACATGCATAGTTCTCCTTGGAGGAGGGGTTTGTACTAGTAAAGGTTATTACATTTTTTGTGTAGGTCTTAAAACTATTTGGACATGATGTGACTTAATTATTATATTACCCATAACATTCCTATTGCAGTTGAATTGCTTTGGCTATCTTGGTTATTGGCCTATACTGATTGTGATGCTTGCACTTGGATTGGAAGTTGGTTTTGGCCACTTCCCTGATTGGTACCTTGATTCTGATTAGTTGATGTAAGCTTGATGATCCATTTGTTAATAAGGGCTCACTCAATTAACAAGCCTTTGTCGATGATCTCCTTGAAAGTATGTATACATTGTAGTTCTAGATGATAAGCTATCTCACTATGTAAATTTTTAGTAAACACATCAGTTAATTATTTATTTGGTAAACTATGGGTAAATTAGCTTGTAAGGGCTCTCCATCACTGAGGATAACTTGCAAAACTCTCACCATCCTTTTGTTTTGTTTGTGTTAAGTCAACTAATGAAATCTCATGTTGGAGATTATAGGAAAAGTGCTACATAAAATTATTAGAAAGATCATCAAAATATATTACTAAATTCTTAAGAGACTTTAAAAACCACTCCAAGGCTTGTCCAACCAAGCTTCTTGGAAACAACAATAAAAGGTATATATCACTATATTCTACTAGTTGACATGCGACAAAGAACTCGGTTAAATGGGCCTTAGGGTCACCTTTCCCTTTATATTTGTCAAATTTTGGTGGTTTGTATACTAGAGGAAATGGTATCTATAAGTAATCCATGTTGAATGGATAAGAACACACATCATCTAACTTAAAATTTTTAGTCTATTTCCCAACCTAAATGGTAGCAATTACATCCTTAATCTATTGCAATTCTTGGGATAGGAAACTGGAAGGAACATTGGTTTGAGGGAGAATATTGGTTTAGGTAGATGGTTTGGAGATCACAAATGGGACACTAGGGTATGATGGAGATATATATTGGGGTATATTGGTTTGGTTGGGAAATGGTCCAAAAATATGCATACATGGATTAGGATGTACTTAAAATTGTATATTTGATTGTTTGATATTCTGGTTTGGGTTGGATATGAAAGTTTCACTTATAAGATTTTGTGGTTGGGATGGAGGGATATAACTATACTGTGCCTGCTATAGTTGAAAAGGGTCATGCTGCCAACTAATCAAACCTTGCTGTTGAGTGGGAACCTGTGGACCAAGACCCTGTCTTTAAACTTTTGGCACATTTTGAAATGATTATTATCTAGTAGGTAATTGAGAAACATGAGAGCCTCCTTATTGCATGAATCTTTTTTGGGAAGTGAAATCATGTTGAAGATTCAACATCTATCATTGACTAATATTTATACGTTGTTGGCTAGTCATCATTTGGTTTTGGATTGGTACATTAGTTTGTGACTGAGGAGGTATATTTTCCACTACCTGATGAGGTGGAACATTAGTTTCCCCTTATTGAGGTGGCAATATATTTAGCCTTTAATTTGTTGGTATACTAGATTGTGCCTACTATTGTGGAATACTACTTGTCACTTGTTGAGGAGTAGGATTCATCACATTCAACTGTTGAGGAATGACATTGGTTGCTGGTTGACTACCTAATCTTGTTGGTTACACACTTGATGAAGTAGATGGTTGAGGTTGGGATGTAGAAACTCCTACTCCTTGGTATGATGGTCCACTCATGATATTAACTATAGGCACATGTTGTTGACTAGTTGTTTGTGCGTTAACACCACTTTGATTTGGATTGGACGTTGCTTACACATTATCCACTATATTTTACTTATTATTGTATGTAGAAGCAAAAGAAACTTCTTCAATAATGGGCATATACAGCAAGTTGTCTACCAAAGTGTTTTGCACAAATGGGTCTGAACTCTAATTGTCTTGACCAGTTAACTCTATCAAAACTCTTGTTGAAGGAACTAAGTCAATAAGAGGTTTTCTCACCATGGTCATTTGATTGAAATTACATGATAGATTTAGGTAGGTTTGATATGCTATCTGCATTTGGTCAAAGTGGTCTTCCATGAGGTTTTCGCCTTTAATAGGCATATTATGGTCTTGACACATTATTTGGACTAGAGCTAAAGGATTGCTAGAAGAAGCCTATTGATAATAAATTATGTTGTGGGGCATTCTTACTAGGCTTGGTAAATTCTCATGAGGGAACTCTACTAAAAACTTGGCCCCTATCTCTATGGCTTGAACCAAAATCTCATCTTTATTCTCCAAAAAATTATGCTAAAAAAATGGATCATACATGGAAGGTGTATTAGTAGAGCATGACTGTTGAGGAACTAGTTCGTTAGCTATGAGTATTGAAGCTAGGTATCATATGGTTTGTTCTTGGTCTTGTTCTGAATAAGGTGGTGTATTAACCAAATAGTTAGCCAATAGATCTTGGATTTGTGCCCTTAATTGATTATTATAAGAGGGATAAAGATCCATCTCATAAGCAATATTTTCCACCTAAGGGTCTTACACCATTTCTTCCTATGCAACCACATTACTAATTCCTGGATTATACACAAGTCCACTACGAGTGTAGGAATACATGTTGGGATCCATAGTCAATGCTTTGTGATAGAAAGAGAAGAGAGTTATACAAAATTTAAAATGCAAATATCTAAAAATATGATGTTTAAACTTGGTTTGGATTCATCAAAATAATCAAAAGGTTTATGCAAAGATTTGTGATAACACAAGCTAATGTTAAGTGTCTAACATTACACATCTTACACAAAAATATTAAGTAAATGAACTAAAAATAAAAATTCCAAATGCTAAGGTCAAAGTGTTTTAAATGAGTCTAATCTATGAAATTAAAATTTGCTAGGTCATTTGGCCAAATGTGGAGTCAAAAACTAGGCACAAATAAGGCATGCATTAGGACTCTTGGCCAAATGGTGTCAAAAGATGGACTTTGAAAATAGATGAAAATTATAATCTAACAAATTTGAAACACTTCTAACAAACATTATGCATTTGATTCTTGGACATGGACTTGGACAAATAGGTATAAGGTATGAAACAAAATGCACTTTAGAGATAGTTTCTTTTCTCATAAATGATGGTATAAAACTTGGTTTTTGTGATAAATAAGCTAGACAAAAGTGAATGGCATAACTGTGCTAGACAAAGGTTCACAAAGTATACTCGGATTAGTTTGAAAATGTAAGAAAAAATTTGAACTCTATGCAAGAGGGCATATGAAAGAATATCTAAAATTTTTTGGGTAGCGTAACAGTGCTAGAGTACCCAAAAGATGTGACACAATGCTTGTTTCAAAAACTCTCTAAGGTAAAGATAACTTCTCATAAATTTGACAACATAAAACTACCTTTCTTGACTCAAAATGTTGTGGTGCATAGACTCAAAGTGCAAGTGTTTAGCATGAAATGACTTAAGTCTATCAAGTGGTGATAATGATCATGAGTCTTAAACGGCCTTCAACCCAAATTGAAAATTGAACCTAAATTCCCTCAAGTTTAGTGCAAATGGAAAACCCACTTAACACATCAACTCTATGAACTTATAAAGGTGAAATTTCTAATTTAGATTATAAATGAAGGACTTAAACAACTTTGGCAAAGGTCTAGACTCAATTAGGTAGCATAACTGCACTAAAGTGGATGATATGACTCCAAGTTTTGATGAACTTTGAACAAGGCAAATTGATGATTTCATGTGGGAAATATAACACCTCTTTGTTCAAAGGAAAATGAGGACCATGTGTTTGGTTTGGATCATTTATTTACACCAATTTTTGACTCCAAACAAGACTTTAATCTATGACAAAACCAACTAATTAATCACTCTCAGATCCTAAACTGACAAGGTTGCTTGGTATTGTTATAATCCATCAATATACATCATTTTAAAGGATTTTAAGTGTTTATCCAAAACTAAATGTACATTATATAGTAGGGATTTTACACCCCCTTCTCTGAAATGATAGTACTACAACATGGACCTCGAGGTGCACCTTGCACCAATAATACTTTTATGGCAAGTGGGGATTTGTCTAAGATCTACAAGTTTTTGAATGTTCTAAGGGAATCAATTGGAAAATGACTTTCACGTCAAACAATGTGAAAGAAAAGCATGAATTTTGGGTCCATATCACTTAGCTTGTTGAAAGAAGGTCTAGTCGCTTTTTCAACCACTACATCCTACTGTTCACTCAATGTAGTGCGATGTTCAGAGTGCCACTACGTCTTATGTGTAACTCCAATATGGAGTCAAATGAAGCCAATGCTAGGAGGTGAAACTCTAGGCCAAAGCTTCCCTAAAGAACTCATGGGAGCTAATGACATCCCCATAAAAATCCAAGTTTACATGAAATAAAGAAAGCATAAAATAAAAATAATTTAATGTCATTGTCAAGGTCACCCAATACTTTTATGAGTTTTTAGGGAATACTTTAGATGACGTTCTTTCTATGCCTTGGACTAGGCAATTTACAAATAAGAAAAGTGCTTTTGATTCCAAGGGTTACCTAAAGGGGATAAATGAAAGAGCATACACAGAACATCCTTTTAGTTTGTGAAATAAAGTGCTAATTGAAATAAGGAGTGAACACAAAAGCTTTGAAAGATGAGTTCATTTTTAAGCCCCAAATCAAAAATTGTGTTCAAAGTAGTGAACACAATTTTGACCCCTTGGTCTTAAGTTTTAAATTTGAAAGGCTAACTATCACACATTTATTTTAAGCACCTAAATGTTATATTAAGTACTAAAACAAAGCTCCTAGTTCATTTTAAAAGCATGCAAAAGATGGTCTAAAACATGTTTTAACAAATTTAAAGTCTGCTGGTTACCTGTCAACCCTTAAGGCATTACCCCAAAAACAAATGTGTTAGGTTAGAAAATGTTAAAAAAAAATATAAATAAAATATTAAAAAAAATAAAAATAAATATATGAACCCTGAAAACAAAAAATTATAAGGCTAAAAATAAAATATAACACATAAAACCCTGCACATAAAATATAAAAACCTATAATTAATATTTTTAACATAACTTTTAAAATATAGATCATTTTGATACGAAATTTTGAGAGGTTGTAAATAATGCTAGGGTGCACATATTTGGAAAATTTTAAGTCCAAAAATTCAATAAAAATGTATAAAATCTGTTCTAACCGTTTTTACCAAAAAAATAAAAAATAGAAAGTGATAGTCACTAAAACAACTATAACTTATAAAATATAAATAGTTTTTTTGTGAAATTTTTAGAGAATATCCATGAAATATTTATATATATTAAAAAAATATTTAGACAAAAATAATAAGTAAATAAAAAGTTATGACTTATTTATTGACCATTTTTACTCAAAGCAAAAACAAAAAAAAGAAAAGAATCAAAACTATGAAACACAAAAAAGTTTGTGGATTGCACTCTCATGAAGATCATCCCACTGGACGTGCCATTATGTGAACTAGGAATTTGATTAAAAAGAGATTATTAGTATTGTGTTAGTCTAAAAATGCAAACAAATTGATAAAAACACATTAATTAGCATACATCTCTAGGCCTAGTTACTAGGGTGAGCTTAATAACAAAAACAAATAAAAAGAACAACTAAAAAGTAAATAAAAAACAAGAATCCTTCACCTTCATTGGATGATCCAAATTCTTGTTTTAGTGGCTTTCTTGGCTTGTGCTCATGAAGTCTTCATCAAAGGAGGCTTGGCTATGTCCTCTTCTCCTTGGCATCTTGTGGCTTTGGCTTGGCTTGGCTCAATATTTTGACATCATAAATTTGCCATGTGAGAGATTTTAGAATCAATTTGACATGGTAAATTTGTACAAATTAAGATTAAAAATGATGTTTATGGCCTCTCTATTTATATATTTTCAAGAATGATTAGAATCAACCATGACCGTCCATCTCAAGATTGAGATGTGTGGTCATGGATTAATTGAATTATGTAATTAAAATTCATAATTATCCTCATCATGAATTTGGAATAATGGACATTATTGAGGCATGGGAGGTAATAAAGAGGCATGGGAGACCAATAATCCTAATATTTGTGAAATTTATGGCTTAGGGATGTCTTCCCAAGAAATGAGGTCACTTGATGATGCAGATATTCAATATTCATTTCTAAAAACAAGTTTTCAACAAGTTTCCATTGAATTATTAATTAGGTATTGATTTGGATTAATTATCTCTTAAGCATGATTAAGCACTTTGTGCACAAATTACTCAAATTGATTAGAATGCCTTGTTATTGGTCTAAAATTTGACTGGATTGGAATTGGAAGTCAATGTCATATGCATTAGATCCTCTATCCCATTTAGGGTGTTGTCAACACAAGATAAAAAAGGCATTCATCATGTATAAGAAATTTTATAGAAAAGAGCAATCCAGAGCACCCAGGTACAAAATTGGCATTTTGACTCAAAATGATTTGATCAAAGTTAGTTGGCCCATAAATTGCATTGCCCCATTCAATGATACTCTAGCCAAAATTGGCATTTGAATATATCAATTTCAACTCATTTAATGTGATTTAGTGTTTTTAGGCCAAATTATACACTTTGGTGTAAATTGTTCAAAAGCCTAGTTAGAGGTTATTGATGGCGAGATTTAGGTGTCTAAAAGTTCTATCAAAAATATGTCTGCAAGTGTATAAATAAATGAACATGAGTGAAATAAATTTTTTTTGTGAGAGGATCTGTCCATCTATCAGATTGAACCCCACCCTTTAGTATTTGACACTTAGAAGAAATGAACAAGGGGTCAGGGTGTGGGGGTTTAAGGGAAGCAACCTCTAATGGGGTCAAGGGGTAGCACCCTTTGTGGGGTTTGGGGGCAGAGCCTCTGGTGTGCTCCCTATCATGGTATAGGGTAAGGTTGAAGGGCAATCCCCCTAATTCTAAATGAGATTTTAAGCTTGCGTGGCCATTGAAATGTCCAAAAAACACCCAATTTTGCCTTAAAATTGGTGACCTATTTTATATTAAAAATGCATTCTTTTAACCCAAAAAATGCTATCATCTTTACAATAAAGCCCAATTTGAAAAAAAGTTCTCTCTTAGGCAATGTCGATAACATAAAAGGCCCCCCTTATTAATGATTCAATATTTTAAAAGTGTTGGCCACTTTAAACAATTTAGCCCCACCTTAATAAATGCCTCCCCACTATTTAATAATTCTTCCCCTACTAAACAAAAGGCACCATCATGAAAATAAATGTCTTGCCACTCACAAATAATTTGATCCCCACAATATGAAATTATTTTTTAAAAAATAATAAAAAATATGTCTAAACTCTCCATATTTATTACAAACCCCACCAACTAATAAATAAATTAGAGAATGGTGGTTTTGACCATGAGCGGATGTGTCAAGAAGGAAAATGTCATAGAGATGGATGAGAGACTGCACTAGTTTTGTGCTACCTAAAGGAACAATATAAGGTAGCTAGAATGATGTTAAATTAGCTGAAAAAGACCATGTAAATGGTGAGGAGCTTTAAGTTAGGATAAATCCATGGCCATGTAGGAGCACACAATGGTTGGAGGATGTCACCAAATGATGAGTGGTGGTTTTTAACAAACCATGTGATGGATGAAACTATATGTGATATCTTACTCCTGAATGTTTAGAGCCAAGAACATATGTCAATATGTGAGCTTACTACAGGAGGACTTAGTTGTGAGATTTAGGTAAGGAACTCACCAAAGCTAGATCTATTTCTATATGGACCAGGGTTGGTGAGTCTAAATCAGGCTGAGTGGGATGCCTGTATGGAGTAGATCAAAGGGGTCCAATTATTAATGCATAGTCAAGGTTAATGAAAATTGGATGATCCAAATCCAAAAAAATAATAACTTGCTATGCTTTGAGTTCTAAAAGAAGAGGTATGCTAGAGAACAACAAATAATCTAAAAGAAAGGCCTTGAATAATTTGTCTAGATATCTATGTGCTAACCAACGTCACCACCATTAAAAAATAAGATTCAATGTAAAGGTGAATCATATTAGACAAAGTTTTATGCATGAACAAAAATAATGTAGATGCTCCCTAGAGCATCGCTCTAATAGGAATAGAAGGTTAAGGACATATGAAATGATGGAGGTGAATGGCTATGGAGATCAATCAATGCACCTTAAAATGTAAAGAATGTAAAGGAAAAATACCATTAGAAAGGAAACACGACATGTATGGCCTAGAATAAATTTTAGATCTAAAGATTTCAGTACATAACACATCAATGCTAAGATAATGGAAATAATAAGACCATAATAGTAAATACCAACAACCAAATTTGGACCATTGAAAAAATCTATTTTCAAACTATCAAAAAATAGATCTGATGCATGATTAGTTATAGATAATGCCAAAGAGATTAAAAAATGGTCAAATGCTACGTAATAGCTACCATGTCTTGCTTTGATATCATGATTTTGTTTAGAAAACTCTCACCCAGTGTCAAATCTACAAACCATTACCACAAACATAAAAGCTTCAATATTTGACACAAATAATAAACTATATATTATACACAAATAGAATATACAATGTTGAAGATATTTTACATATTAATAACTCACCTTACATATGAATGACTAGGTGAATATGTACACATATAGTTAGAAGATGTGAATCCAAACCATACCATGTATGTTATACTAACTCCCCCAAAATAGGTGGAATAAATGCAACAAGCCAACATCCTCATACATGTGGGATAAAGTTACCCAATGTACACAAAAATCACCTAACCAAGTTAACAATAAATGTATAAGAAAAACCATGAAAGGAGAAAGCCTACACTAACATATATGAACCTATATCAATAAAAAATCCATATAATGTCATGATAAACAACACGTTAAATAAAAACATTTGCACAATGGCACTTATTCACTTTTTTGGGTATACACAATAGGATTTACAAGATGCATCAAGATAAGTTAAGGGAATCTATGGATAGAAACATCATACCTTCGGACATATAGTGTTACCTCTTCAAGTGGGATTTTACATACTAGCCACTCTATTCTTACATATACAGAGTAATGGGGTATTTGACATTTTTTTAAGACACCCTTGTGTACAAATACTTCATGAAATACCATATAAATTACAAACATGCCTTAAGTACATACATTATAATAGGTAGTCATAGTTACAGGCATAAGGTATTAGTACCCTTTACATCTTATGATATATCCTCCTCCACCCCTACCACCACCACATTTGGTTGATACAACCATATAGAATCATTATATAGAGCCAAAAGTTACATATATTCATTATATTTCAATATACCTAGTTTTGAGGAAAGTAGTGGAATATAACAGATAGCCAGTTATTCAACATGCATCACATCGGATTGTTATTCAGAGCTCATAGAGGAAATCATATTATATATCGTGTACTTTTTTGTTACCACAAACAATTTAGTGTCTTCCATAGTGAAAATAGGTGATGAGACATTCTTTTACCATACAATAGACCCCATAGAGTCCTCAACCATCTAAAGTTACCATTATACCTATGATTCTATTAGGAATGATCTTGATAGTTATGGCATAACATGTGATTTATTATCAAATTTCATTTCATATACATTTGGTACCTTTTGATCATGATAGGTGACCCTTAAACTAGTAAATATAAGCACTCCCCATAGTCCTCCTATTGATGTGATCATCAGTTAGTAGTTCTAAAATATCAAATATTTCATAAAAAATAAAAAAATCAAGAAAATAAAAAAATATAAAAAGGGTAAAATCTTCAAAAAATAAAAAATTAGGACTGAGCATGACATGATTACTATATTATACTATTTACATAAGTTATTTATCACATGTTTGGTATATGGCATACTATTTTCATATACACATGCATTTAATGGTATATGATTGCGGTGCAGGATATACATGTTACACATGGACATATAAATGTTAGGATTAAATATACCCAATGGCCATGTTGATACTGGAGGTATATTATTCCATAAGTTTTAATATTATAGGTTATATATTTCTATGACCTTTATACCATGTTGAGCTACATATATTTCTTACACATGTCTTGCTAGTTACTCACATATTACATAATGCTACATGGATAGGCTATTATATGATGAGACATTGATACATATGGATGATGTAGGCTAGTATTTACTTGCTATATGTATATTATTAAGTAAAATTTATCCAATGCTTCAATAGATAAATATCATCTCTAACAAATTGCAAGGGCAACCTGAATTTCACAAACCCATAGGTGTACAGTTGCCTTTCTCTTTAATTTTAAAAATTCAAATTTAGATTTTAAACTTTAATCTATGGATATTGACTACACATTTTTTATATAAGTTTTTTTATTGATTGAAATGCACAATTAGAGCTTCTTAACAACAATAAAGTGTGTTGTACACATTCAGGTATATTTTTTCCTTTTACTCTAGAAATTTCATTACTATAATAAAAGGGGAACATTTGAAGAGAATAAATTTTATATAAAATACTTGAAAATGATAATATTGACATATATTTACCACACATGTTTTGAGCACACAAACATATTCTTAATTCAACATTAGCTCACAACTACATGCTATCTTATGAGTTTAATCCTTCTATTTTATTGTTACACATTTATAGGAACCTCACTTTTGCTTCAAAACCATAAATCTCCAAAAATTTAGTTTAGTCCATATATTCATAGGTTAGTACCATCAAGGTCAGTTATATAGCCAATCACTAATGACCTAATATGGTCAATACTAACTCTCTCCCAATAACAACTATATGTTAAAATTAAACATTTCCTTGGGGTTGGTCTATTTTCATAGCATGTTGATGAAATGTTAAATTACCAAATTGGAATCATATATATATAAATAAAGGTCTCACTTAGTAGGGAACTTATAACTTATATGATACAAATATATACATTATTTCACATGGAATAAATCTACCCTATTCTTCTCAAACTATGAATCTATCATTAGGAGTAGTCACAAGACAAGTATGAAACATACCAATTACAATTCAAAGTAATAATTTTCAAGGATCAAAGCCAAATAATTATTTTCATACAATAATGAATGAGTCAAAGAATATTTTTCAAGGATCAAATTAAAATATGTTAAAAACAAGCAATGGAACAATGTTAGCTTGTCAAAGTGAGCAAGCCATAAATCCAAGATAAGAGATTTGATAAGTGGGGAAACCATCGAATGGAGAAAAACCCCACATTATTATTAGAAGTCTTGCAACAATGAATCTATAATAAAATAGCAAGAAGAAGATAGGAGTGAGAGAAAGAATGGATTTAAACCAAAACCACATCACAAGGGTGTAAGATCAAGAGGAAGATTGAATCACTATCAAAAAAGTAAGAAGAGAGGAGGAGAAGAGATCAATAAATAGAGCTAGAAAGAATAAGGAGTTACATGATAAAGATTCAAAATGTGTAACAAGTGTCCATAATCCTATTACAAATGAGGAGGATGTGTTTGCCATGTGAAAGGAGGAGTTACTTGTGAGATTCACTCTAAATCCAATAAGTGGACTATAGAGGTAAGTGACACTCATAAAGGCTAGGATAAAGTGAATTTATAAATGCACACCCAAATAAGAATTAAGATAAACCTAGAAGATTATAGGAAATACCAAAATAAAGTTAATTCTTTAACACTCCCTTAATATTAATTTGGGATCAAAAAAGTGGAGAAAATATTTTACAAACAAAGAAAAGAGTTTAAATTACATAATACTTCTTAACAAAAACTTCCTTCAAAAAGAATTATAAAAATTTTAGAGAAGAAAGAATAAGACAAGGTGCCACTAAAAGTTACAAGGATGAAAATGTGATCATTAATAATCTCTAAGAATTATGTTAGGACAATGTGATCAATTTACGATGGAACAACAACCAATAAAGAGTAATGATCTATAAAACATATAAGACAAACAAGCTAACACCAATATTTTAAGATAGGTAACCAATATGCTAAAAATAAAATCTACATATATAATGTAATAAAAGTAGATGTACAACTAAACAAATTTGAGCTAAAGACAACTTCCATCATAAAGTGTGAAAACTTGCATGAAAAGAAATTAGTCTAAAAATATCTAAATAAAGCATATTTTCTTTGTAATAAAAATATTTAGATTATCAAAATGGAGACAAAGAAGATATATCATTTACAAAATATATTATGCATGAAGTATTAGAAAAATTATCGCAAGAAGACATATCAAAGTCTCTAGAAAATTCATATTATTTAGAAATTCAAACATATTTACCCTTATAGGTAGGGGATTTAGTTATTTTCTAACATGCAAAGTGTCATGAGTGAATTTACCATAATATTTGCATGAATGTAATTTCCAACATTTAAATATACGGTGTCTTTGTTTTCCATAATGTGCACAAGATTTATCATTTTAAACCAAAGCATGAGCATTAAAAGCATTATAATCAAAATAAGTTGCATTATAAGTCCTTCAATGTGGAAGAAAATAAGATATCAATTTTTTATGAGAAGCATTTGAATCATCAAAACTGAAACCTTTAAAATTTATATTAGAAGTAGGTAAAAGAGGTTCAAGAATATCAACTATGAACTTACCAAGCCCACCATTCGAGTAACCCATATTGTGCATGAATTTTAAGATGGGGTTTGTAGAAGAAGTATTCAAAGAAGTTTTACTTGTTTGAGAAGCATAATAAGTTTCATCAACATTAAAGCTATTACCATTAGTAAAAGATGTAAATTTAATAGTTAAAGTGTTAATAGAATATTTCATAGTCATCATTGTATCAATAAAAGAGGTTTGAAGAGTGTTAAATGTGTCATTTTGGCAACCATATTGATGCTTAAATATAACAATCTCATCATTTTTAAAAGTAATTTTTTTCATACACTTATTGATAGCTAGAAAAATAGCTAATTTAAAAGCCATTGAGAGAAATAAGTAATGATCAATTGACTTTTAAATGTAATTCCACACCAAAACATTAAGACTTAACTTAAGGATATAATGATTTATAAAAAGTAAAAGTTATTTTCTTTGAAAATTTGAAAAAGATTTAACTTTGCTTTTAAAATATTTTTAATTGGATAACAATTAAATCTTGTTATAATAAAAAATTTGGATTATATAAGACTTTAATTAATTATTAAACCAAAATTAAAAAACTAGGTTTGAAAGATTAAGAATTCTCTAAAATGAATGTATTTTAATTTGATTGAAGGCAAAGAAAGGTTTTGAGACTAAATTTCTCTTAAAAAATTTGATTTATTAAAAACTTATTGAAGTAATTTTTAAAAAGAGGAAAAAATAATAAAGTGCCATATGTACATACATGAACATATAATAAAATTGGAGTAAACAAAAATGCAAAATTCCACATGGATATTGGACATATTTGAATAAAATAACTTAACTATACATGAATTTTCTTATTTTTTAACACCATTGAGGTAAGCATGTTTGAGTACTAATCTTTGAGTATTAGGTGTCTTGAGAAGCCTAGTCATAACAAACATAGTCATATCATGAACATGTGAATGGTGAGCATGAGGAAGTATGTATAGAGCTATGAAATATTTTGAAGAACATGTAAGGCTTGTGAGAAAGGTGTAGAAGCATCAACAAGATCAGTTGTCAAGCTTCAAGTATTTGAGAAGCTTAGTCATGGTAGTAGTAATAGCTTTTAAAGTCCTAGTGAGAAGGTTTGAGCATGGTGTTCTGGTGAGATGGATGTACAAAGTCATAAGTGGATGTAAAAGGTTGATTGAGTATGAATATGAGGCATTGGAACATTTAAGAAAGTCTTAAGGTGAGCCTACAGGGGTGAGACCTTAAGTCCAAGTCTACAACTAGACTAGTTCTAGACCTTGCCTGACCTAATGAGGTGTTGTCAAGGCTATGAAGTATGTTTGACATTTATTAAGCATGTGATATGTTGTGTGAGTATGTAAGTGAGGTGGAGAACACATGGAAAGAGGAATGTAGGTCAGTTTCAAGGCCTAATGTGATTTACAGGTCAAGGTCTAGAGAGCAAAGAGAGAGAGTGTGGCCTAAAGAGGGATCATTATTAGATTTCAATATATTTGATCTTATATGATATTTTAGAGATGTATGATATGTTTATTAAATCATTTTCACAATTTTTTAGGCTATGGTTTGTAATATAAGGCATGAAAAGTGGTTTTAAGGTTTCTCGTATTCACAAAATGAAGGGTTCTCAACCCGAGGACTTTTAGGTGTTCATTAGAATGTGTAACTTCTGAATGGGAACTTGATATATTAATGGTAGATGGATAATGGTCCTATCTCAAATTTATAGGTATTTGTTTTGGAAATGAGGGTCAGTCCTTTATGAATAATCGTTAACACCAAAAATAGTGTTAGCCATTTCTAAAACCCTAACAATGAACCAATGTGAAATATCTTGTTAAAAATAGCAAAAAATGGTCTCAAATGATTATAAAAACTATTATATCATGTATTTAACTCTCCCAATCATCTTCAAGCATGATTAGTTTGTCAGGTGTGTGAGTAGACCCTACATGAAAGTGCTTATTTCTTGGAGATTTGATGTAGAAGTTAGAGTTGACCAAGTTAAAGTATACAAATAATTAGATGGAAAAGTTTGAGACTTGAATTTTATGTATATTATTATTTATAAAAAATATATAGCCCTTAGGTTTGATAAATTGCTTATCCAGATAATCTATCGCTAACAAGCCTAATGGTGCAACTAGTGAGAAACCTAGGTAGAAGTGAGAATGTGATTAGGGATGTGATATTAGGGAATAGGGATGAATCCAAGTATATGGAGGTGTTTTTAAATAATTTTAGTAAATTATCACTTTTTTAATAATTTTTGGAGATCATTGTATATAGCATAAAGTTTCTCACAAGTTGACTTGTCTAGCTCAGTGAGGTCTGTGTACAGTGAGGTTATGAAATTCATCTAAAAGATCAATATTGATATTTGACCATATTATATTTATATCTAAAAATTATATAATTATCTCATAATATCATACATATGCATTATGAGTATTTTTAAATGGTCATAAAGGTGATTGAAGGTCATGATCACCATGATTGTGCTTTTAGGTAAACTAACAGATCTAGGTAAGCAAGTTATAGTGATGAGTTTGAGACTCTATTCCATAAATTTAAGAATATAATATACATGGTGTTTATATTGTGGAATTTTATGTCCTATAAATTCTTTATATAAGGTTTTTTACTAAATTAAAGTAGTGAAAATGTTGAAGCCAAATGGCTTGATTGGCTGAGTAAGATCTGTGAGAGAGAAGGTCAACAAATTGGTCTACAAAACCAATAATTGCCATTAAAGATTATGATATTTTAATTATAGGTTTTTATAAGATTTTTTTAGGATAATTTTATTAAATTTAAAGTCTTTGAGTGTATTTTTTTAGGTGTCATAAATTCAATTTTCCATGATTGTGTTTTGAGGCTAGTTAGTAGTTTAGAGTGAACATTTTGCAGAGAAGAGTTTAAGACTGCATACCCTGACTTGAAGTACCTAATGAAATATTTAATGAAAATTAGGTCATGAATTTTTTGCAACTAAAAAGGGGGTAAAAATTTATTCAAACAAACCCAAAAACGGGAGATTACATAGTCATGTCCTGCTCCAGAAGATGAGCAAGAGTCGGGGATAGTCCCGCAGGAAGCTCCTGCTGGTTGTAAATTGCCCAATCCGGCCCATGTTCCGTGGCCCATTTAGCCAGACGGTCCGCCACACTGTTCCACTCTCGTGGAATATGCTTAAAGGAAATCAACTCGAAAGACGAGCTTATCTGTTGAATCTGTTTAATGATCGTGGCCAGCTTCCAATCCACACTGTCTAAAATGCACTTATTAATCAAATTAACCACCACTTGCGAGTCGGACTCGCAGATAATTCTGAGCCGTCCCTGAAGACAGCTAGTTTTCAAAGCCTCCAGGATGGCCAGCGCCTCCATGCAATTGTTTGTATGGTGTCCCTGGTAAACAGAGAACAAAAAACAAACAGCCCCTGTATTATCTCTCCCAACCGCACCAATGCCAGCAATACCCGGGTTCCCTCTAGCCGACCCATCCACATTAATCTTCATAACTCCCTCCACGGGTGGCGTCCATTTACCCAGCCTACAAATGGGACTCGTCCTCTGCCTACCACCATGCAGGGGTCGCGCTTGGCCACAGGAGGGCGTCCCCAAAGGCGTGCTGGGAGAGAGACGCGCCCACACCAAAGCGTCCTGCTGCTCTAACTCCTCCCATTGGCCGCCATTCACCTGGAGCGTTTCCTGAAGGGCGCTAAGAATTCTAAACCAAACCTCTCTGACATTCAAGCTGCGCCCTTGGAAAATTCTCCTGTTTCTTTCAATCCAGAGGTGCCAGAGGATGAAAGTTGGACCCACAGCCCAGGCATTCTGCAGAATTTGCGCCCTGCTAGGAGGCTTATCTTGGTGCTGCCAGAACTCAATTACAGACGTGGCATGCCAACATGGGCGTCCCCAGGCGTCCCACCACAGGTGCCATAAGCTTTTGGCAAAAATACATTGAAAAAAGATATGTTCCCCATCCTCTTCGCTGTCTCTGCAAAACACACAAACCGAGGGCCCTTGAAAACCTCTTTTTAAGAGATTGTCCCAGGTAAGGCAGCGCCTGTAGGTAAGAGTCCATAAGAAAAAATTACATTTCGGCCAAGCAGTCGAATTCCAAATTTTCTTGCTCCAGAGAAATTCAGTTTCACCATAATATTTCTTTGTCAGCGCCTGATACCCAGAGGAGACCAAATATTGACCACTGGAATCACCTCCCCAAGCCAAAATGTCCCGCTCGCTCAAAGAACTACACCCCCTGTTATTAAGAATGTGGGCTAAAAACTGTCTATCCTCCGGGGTCCCCCCCGCAGGCCAGGCCTCCTCCTTTTTCCACTTATAAGAGATGGCTGTCCCCACCTGATACGCCTCCTTATAATGCTCAACTGTACTCCATCCCGCATTTCTAAACACATCACAAAGGTCCTGTAAGTGAGGATGGGAGACAAGGATAGGGGGAGCTCCATTCCAAGAATCATCCCAAAACAGCGTGTCAGCTCCATTGTTGCAAATCCAAAAAAGGTTGGACTGCACCAAGGGGGCACCAAGTTTGAGGGTGTTCCACACCATGGAGCCTCTTCCCTCAACAACGAACCTGGGGATCTCCACCGGATTAGCACCTGAAAAGTACTTCAAAGCCAAGATACGGGCCCAAAGGTGGGATTGGTTGGTGCACCACCGCCAGTAGAGCTTAGCCGCAAGAGCTTGGCTAGCTAATATAGCCGATCTGAGCCCAAGCCCTCCCTCCTTTTTGGGCCGACAGACAGTGGCCCAATTAATCAGGCTCCACTTTGACTTCCGAAGATTGCCGCTCCAAAGAAATTGCCGGGAGAGGGCATCATATTCACGGAGAAAATACATCGGAGCAGCTTGGATCATGCTCCGGTAAATGGGCAAAGCTTGAATAACCACCTGGAGAAGAGTCACCCGCCCCGCCGTAGTGAGCCACCTATGGGTCCAATGGTTGATTCGCTGCCTTAATTTATCCAGAATGTTCTGCCAAAAGAGCCTGGGCTGCCTACCAATCACAATGGGAACCCCCAGATAAGTCACCGGGAGAGTTTGTGATTGGAATCTAAGAATAGCTCCAATCCTGCGCTGAATGGCATCAGGAGTATTAAAGAAATAAATGGAGGATTTATGTTCATTGAGTTTCTATCCTGAAGCCACAAGATAAGTATCCAAAGCATTCCGAAAAGCGTGTGCCTCCTGAGTCCTGGCTTTTCCTGCAATAATGGTGTCATCCACAAATTGGAGGTGAGTCAACCTGGCAGCCCCATTGCCCCACTGCCATCCCTGAATCTGATTTTGAGCTGCCCGAGTCTTAATGAGCCGACCCAGCCCCTCGGCCAAAATAATAAACAGGTAGGGAGATAGAGGGTCCCCCTGGCGGAGACCTCTAGAAGCCCCAAACAATCTGGAAGGCGCCCCATTAATGAGGACAGAGTACGACGGCGTGGTGACACAGCTCATTACCCAATTGATCCATTCCTGGCAAAAGCCAAAAGCAAGAAAAATTTTCTGCATAAAATTCCAATCAACCCTGTCATACGCTTTAGCCAGGTCCAGCTTAATGAACATAGCTCTCTCTTGGGACATACTCATTGAGTGGATGGCTTCCGAAGCTATCACCACTCCATCCAGAATCTGCCTGCCAGCCACAAAACCCCCCTGCTCCTCGGAAATAATCTTAGGCAGCCATCCCTTAAGTCTCTCAGCAATAAGCTTGGTGATAATTTTGTACACCATGTCGCAAAGAGCAATGGGCCGGAACTGATCAAATTGGTTTGCCTGTTCATTCTTCGATATAAGCACCAAGAAGGTCGCATTAATTGCTCTTAGCATCTCTTTGCTGTGGAAGGACTCCCACACCACCTCAACTAAATCATGGCTGATAATATCCCAAAAAGCTTGAAAAAATTCAGTCGGGAAGCCATCCGGACCAGGTGCTTTCCCTTTACTCATAGCAAAAACCACTTTCTCCACTTCAGCACTGTCAATCGGTTTCAAGAGAGCGTCATTCATATCTTGAGTGATCAGGGAAGGTATGCAAGACAAAACCATATTTTCCTCAAAATCAGCATTACGTGCCTCTTCAGCAAGAATTTTGGAATAAAAACGGACAGCTTCCTCCGCAATGGCTGGAGCCGAAGAGATACGAGTCCCTTCCGAGGTAGCAAGAGAAGCAATATAATTCTGGTTGCGCCTGGCCTGGACCGACTTGTGAAAAAAGGCCGTGTTTCTATCACCTTCCTGGAGCCAATCCACCCGGGCTTTCTGCTTCCAAAAAATTTCCTCTCGGAGTTCCCACTCATTAAGGTCATTCAGGGCCTCAAATTCATTCCTACTGAGCTCATCGGATAGGCCGAATTCAAGGATTTGTCTGGTGATGCTGTCCAACCTGTCTTGGGCTTTCTTCTTCATGGTATAGATGTTCCCAAAATTGCACCTGTTCCACACCTGTAAATTTCTCTTGACATACTGCAGCTTCTTAGTGAAAATATACATCGCTGTACCGTATTCTGGGCCTCCTTGCCTCCACCAGTGTTTCATGAGGTCATGAAGAGAGGGATCCCGAAGCCACATAAGCTGAAACTTAAAGGGAGGCTTCTTTGGGGCAGCAATGAAATTGGTTGTGAGCTTGATTGGCCAGTGGTCTGACCCTCTCCAATCCAGAATTTCCGAGGCAATAGAGAAAGAACTAGATAACCAATAGCAAGAAACAAGAAATCTATCTAAACGCTCAGAGATAGCCTCATTACCTGATCTTCTATTACTCCAAGTAAACCGGCCATTGATAGGTTTGACATCGGATAGGTGCAGCTGATCCAGGTTGCGTCTAAGGAGCTCCGATGACGGTTCAAGACGATTCAGACCTCCTCTTTTCTCCTCCAGACTGAGGACAGCATTGAAATCTCCACTCATTAACCAGGGCAGGTAAGGGCAGCAGCTCCGAACAAAGCAGAGATGCTCCCACAACTTCCGTTGACCATGGATATCCCCAGGAGCATAAATATTAGAAACCAAAATCAGCTCTCCGGATTCAGGTGAAGACATAATCATGGTCAGCGCCGAGGGATTAGCCATCCAATGGATTGGAGTGACCTTCTCTGGATCCCAACAAATTGCTAATCCCCCCGCACTCCCTAACGCCCCTACACACTCACATTTACCATAAGTCCACAATTTGGGAAAGCACCCAACCATAGCATCCACTGAAAGCTTAGTCTCCTGAATACATAATATATCCGGTAAGTGTTCCAAGATCAACTTACGCATAGTTTTTTGTCTAGGGGTACTATGCAGCCCCCTTACATTCCATGAGAGCACAATCATTGGGTGGATTGGGTGAAATGCTCATCCAAGGTTTTAACCACTCCTGCTTCAACCAATAAGTCCCCTGTGAGCCTGAGCTTCTCCTGGTCCTTCCTACGGCTGGGTCTGGAAGATGTGGAGAAAGAGCCTTTTTTGAAAGGTCTTTGCATTAAACCCAACGCTTCCGAAGCTCCTTTATCTTTCTTGGATCCTTCCTTATCTTTAACCATATCTACCCAGCTGCCCTCCCTGTTCAGTTGCGCTGAAGGACCTCCCAAGGTCCCTTCATCCAAGGCGTTCTCCATATCCTGACACTGCTGCACCTCCATAGCCTGGGAACCCATGATAAGGGCGCAGTTCTCAGCCTTCTCTGATGGCCCTCCCTCTTCCAAGGGTGGAATACCGTCCTCAATGGTCATGCTGTCCAAAGCTTCAAATCGGTTAAAGCTCACTTCTAAAGACCTGTCTTTACGCTTCTGATTGCGTCCTCTCCCTCTCCAGCGAACTTGGGTGAACCCATCCCTGTCAAGGTCACCATTCCCCGAGGCTCCTCCATTCACCCCTGTCCCATTTGAATGGACATCAACATTCGTAGCCTTTCCCCGCTCCGAGGTTGGGGCTCCCTGATGAGATGTTTGTCCAGCCTCTTGGCCTCCCTTAGGCTCCATCCCTCTGAACCTTCCAGCCTGAGGGCATTGACGGTGCAAATGTCCATAGACATGACAAATTCTACAACGAAAGGGGATCGCTTCATAGTCGATTTGCTGGTCCCAAGATGTCTCTCCCAAGCAGATTTCCATTGATTCCGGTAAGGGATTGTTAAGATTAATTTCAACACATATTCTAGCAAAGGAAATAAGCTTTTTATCTAGAGACTGATGAGCCACCGCAATTGGCTTCCCCAGAAGATTGGCAATCTGGCATAAGATATCCTCCCGCCAAAATTCTAATGGCAGCCGCGGGAGGCGGACCCAAACGGGCACACTGGCAGGCAACTCCTCAGCAGAATTAAACCCAGGGTGCCAGGGTTTGACAAACAGTCCAAAACGGTCATAAAAATATGGTCCACCCTCAAAAATGCGGTTTCTGTCAGCTATAAAAGAGAAGTTTACCAGAAAATAGCTGTTGGCTGCCAGCATTATGTCAATATCCCCTTCAACCTGCCAGGTACGCCTCATCCAAGCTTCCAGCGCTGATTGGGATACCCGAATCCCCATGAATTTGCAAATTAGGGTGTGAGCCCCCAGATATTCCAGGTCCTCCTTGACAGAATCCTGGGAAATCACCAGAACCGGTCTGTCTTGGCTGCGTGGGAAACAGCCATTGACCTTTGAAATTTTTAATCTCTCCCTCAAACCAGACGCCTCCCCAGCCTGGGGAGCTCCCTCTACGCCCTGCCGTGCTGTCTCTGAGCCCTCACCCACGCCCACGCCCACGCCCACTCCGTTTTTCTCCTTCCCTCCAAACGCTGCCATCGCGCCTAGGTCATGAATTTTTTAAATATGTTATTTTTTCCATAATTTTTTGGCTAATTTTTATTTTATCTTTAGTAGTTTAAGATAGATTTTTTCAGTATGCACAAGCCTAATTGTGAACAATACTAATGGTGTGCTTCAAGTGATAGTTGGAGATAAAAAGTATCATAAACCTAATATGAGATTATTATAGGTATATTAGAGTTTCATATGAAGTTTTACTTCCATTTTTGGAGTTTTAAAGTGTTCCAAGGATATCAAAGGGTAACGTGTCATAAAGTAGACCTAATGGAATTACGTCTCCATGAGACCTAAAGATGGAATGAGGCCTAATTGAGGCATGTCAAAACTAAAGGGAAACAAATAAATTTTTATCCATGTTTAAGAGATGTAATAATATATATTATATGGAAAAACTAATAAGGTAAGGGTGTTTGACTGACCAAGAAGGATATGAATAAGAGGCTTGTCTAAATACAAGGTAGTTTTAGGCCTATTTGAGAGTGTAGAGTGCAAGTGAATAAAATAACATATTGTAGAGTAGAATATGGTTTTTAATACCATAATAAGAGTATAAAGCATATAGGATGAATATATGACATATTTTATATGTATTAGGATCAAGTTCAAATGACCTAATCTATCTTGAAGAGACGTAGTTGAGTGAAGGAGCCTAGAACGTAGTTTGAGAGGGCTAAGAATGTGAAGAGCTTAAGAGGTGGTCATCATCAGTTGATTTAGAAACAAGGTGTCCTAAATGTGATAAAATTAATTATGTGGTTTATTTTGTGATGAGTCATCTAGGGGGTTGGTGCTCCACGTGAAGTGGGTGATTCACTAAATTTGGTGTTTGTATTATAAAAATTTGGAACATCTATATATATTAGTGGGTTTTATTCCCCTTGATGCTTTTCCACATATGTGATATGTTTATATATTTCATGCTTATGCAGATAAGTACTTATGCTTGCTAGATACATGTACTTGATTGAATGGTTCATGATTGTTTAAGTGAAACTGATAAGAAGGGTTTTTTGAAGATTGATTCACCCACCCTACATTTTATTAATTTTTATTCCAAAAAAAATAATGTTAAATGTGAATAAAAATGAATATTAAATTAGCTAGAATTAAGTGTCTAAACACTACACATAATAAAAAATGTGCATCTATTAAATAATAGAGAAGGTATTCATAATAATAAAGACTTTGAAAATAATATAAAATCAAGGAACTAAAAATTTATAGGAAAATTATGTTACCACACCCAAGAGGAAAAACATACATGGATGGAGAAATACATAGAGATAGAAGGACTACACTTAAATGAATCAGGACAAGGCAATGAAAAAAAGAAAAAACCACTAAGAAAAAACAAAAAAAAAGAATTAGGTACGAGTCACACCAGTGAAATTCAAAAATGGATATCAAGGTAAAATAATTAAGTGGATCTATATTTTAATACTATAAAATATTTAATGTTGATAGTAGAAAATAATTATCCAAATGACTGAATTAAAAACTCTGATGCAAACAAATAGAACCAACCAGTAAAAATATTTTCCAAAAGTTAATGTAAGAGATTAAAAAATGATGAAAAAGGATTATAACCCAAAATACATAATTGGAATTCAAAATACAATTGAAAAAAACAAATAAATCTTGAAAAACTCCTTTAAACTTGCATAAAAAGGTTAAATGGATAAAATGGTGATGGATTTGAAAAAAATATGAAATTCTTCCAAGAAAGGCCTTCACAACACTCAAGGTCAATGTTAAAAACACCAAAAATCTAATACCATGAAATAATATTTGTCAAGGATCGATTTAAAATACATTGAAAATAAATAATTGAATAATGTTATCTTGCCAAAGTGAGCAAACCATAAATTTGAGACAAGAGAATTGATAGGTGGGGAAACCATCGAATGGAAAAAAAACCCACAATATTATTATAAGTTTCACAACAATGAATCTCTAAGAACATATCAAGAAGCTAAGAGTGAGAGAGATAATGAATGTAGGCCAAAAGAAAATCACAAGGATGTAAGAACAAGAGCAAGATCAATATTGAACCACTACCAAGAATGCAAGAAGAGAGGAAGAGAAGAAATCAATAAATAAAGCTATAAGGAAAAGGAGTTACATGAGCAAGCTTCAACATGTGTGCCAAGTGTTTGTAATCCTCTTACAAGTGAGGAGGATATGTGTGCCATGTGGGGAGAGGAATTACTTGTGAGAGTAACTCCAAATCCAACAAGTGAACTAAAGAGGTGAATGACACCTTATAAAGGCTAGGATAAAATGTATTTATAAATGCACACACAAATAAGACTTAGGATAAACCTAAAAGACTATAGGAAGGACCCAAATAAGGATTATTCTCTAATAAAGAGCACAATTGCAAAATTATACTAGGTGGGATAACTACATGTGGCTTGATTTAGATCTTCTAAATATCAAATACATAGGTAAAGTTCAATCATTAAATGGGTTGAGTTGGGTAAGCTCAGCCCATTACACTTTATTAGTTTTTGTATGTTCTTAGCCCTCATAGCACACCTAGGGTTTTAAGGTGAAGGATGTTAATTTTTAGAGTTTTGTGCATCATTAAGGTTAAACATCACACATATAAAGTTTTTAGAGACATGAAAAGGTGATTGTATGGTCATAGTCCCTCATTTATACACAGGTCAATATCAACAGTTGATAATGACCTAAATTGATGGATCCAACCCTTTACAAACATAAACATAGTTCCTAAACTAGATAAATCACATGTTTGTTTTTAAACTATTTTTCATTGTCAAAATATAGTCATAGTTAGGCAATCAACCAAAAAAGCTAAGCACTCATCTTTTTGTTATACTTAATATATTTAGCATATGGTAATTTTCAAATCATTGTAATCATTTTTAATATTTTATATTCAGATGTATGCTTGAATGCCATATTTATCAATCTAAATTATTCTACTATTTTTTATCCTATTAATTTTTATAAAACTAAATTAGGGTAAAAGAGGTTGTTTCAAGGTATATTATACTATGGTTGAAGGGTATGGTATTCATTGATAATGCTTCCTTATGTGTTAGTCTCAATATCCATTATCGTACCTACTATGCAACTCATGTCAACAAGGCCTAATGTAATAGATTAGGAGATATTGTAAATGTAGTTTTTTATTTTCATGTGTATGTAGTATGCATGTAATATGTTTGATGAAATGCCCAAATGCATTACTTTTTTAGTTCATGCTATATGACATGTTTTTTTGGACTGATTATAACATGTATTATATATTTGTCCTTGAATGAATACCTAGAATTAAAAAGTTGATTTTTTTCATGCCATTTTGAAGAAAAACTAACAGTTCCATATATTCTATATTTTTGCATAGTGAAGATGTTGTGTAATGGATGACCATAAAAAAACCCCAACACAAGTTAATGACACAAGCCTTTCCCATCACAACTAAATAAATTTGAAAATGAAGGACAACAACATGATAGTGAGTAAAATTCTAAGCTCAACTAACTTACACAAAAATTACATTCCACTATTATCATTCATAGGTGAGAAAATCTCTCTTTTGGAGGTACATTAGTAATTTTTATGTAATTAAAAGATTAAAAATTCAACCTATCCACATTGTGATTCCTTTTATGTCCCTTGTTACAATCTTCCTATACTTTAGGGGTGTGTCTGATAATGGGGAGGACCCCAAATAATATAATGAAAGATGAGTTTGTAGCTACAGTGGAAATTTTCTCAAATAATTTTGTATGTAAAATTTGCACACTTAGGTAGAACTAGAATGATTTTATTATTTTGATATAATTTTATTATTATTAGTCAATAAAAGGGAGTCAATAACTCATGATTCTCTCCTAAAATTGTGTAGTTGTTAGACCCATTACAAATAATATTAATACATTACAAACTATATTAGTAACATATTATGTTATATTATAATAACATATTATATTATAACTAACAACTATATATAATATTTTACCACACTGTAAAATACCAATTAAAATGTTCATGCTAGTTTCTCAACATTCACCCCCTTAGAGCAAACATTATTAATTCCTAGCATACACCCTCTTACTGTGAACTTATGGAGAACATAAATCCATACTGCAACTATTGTCTCTATGTGCTCATGATCTTGATGGTTTTATTTTTCAAGAAAGCAAACAACCTCTGAAATGGTTTTACAAGTGGTTTACTAATAACCACAATAAGATGGTTTTACAAGTGGGTAACCAATAACTACAGCAAAATAGTTTTATAAATGGTTAACCAAAAACCAAGAATATCATGATTTTTTAGTATTACTATTATCTTTCTTCACTATCTCACATTCAGGTAAAATACACAAGAATTTTCAGCTCACTTGTTACAATTGTGAACATGAATATAACATTTGTTCTTATTACAACACAATAAAAAAATACACACACAATTGAAAAAAGATGTCACCACATCACATGGGTCTTATCATTGCTGAATAAAGATATTCTTTAGAAACCTCCTTCCTTCATTTCCTCCAACCTCTTTCAAAATATAATTTTAATCTCATTTTATAATGATGAACGTTGCGTACAAGTGATATTGCACCCAGTTAAAATGTGGGCAATTTTTTATTTTTTTTAACCTTTGAATCTTGATAGGATAATTTTGACTCATTAAAAAATGACTTAATAATAATAATAGACTAAAGTGAATTTAGACATTTATGAAATCTAAGTAATATTAGATAATAATGACACAACATTTTTGCTTGGACTCATAAAATAACTTAAGATCCTAGTGAAAATGCTATTTAAAAAAAATATACGAATAAGAATTTAACTAACACATTACATATATTGATCAATTTTTTTGATCAAACCTAAAACTAAAAAAATCAAAATTTCAACTACTAAAGACTCGACTCAAAAGACTAAAACTGTGAATTTATTTATGACACAAAAACATACATTGAGATTTGACCTAGTTTGACTTGAATGTAAAGTAGATGTTGATGGAAAATAATATGGATCGATGCTATTGTTGATCTAGGAGCTTCACATAGGGATGTATAGTGAACATTGAATCTAATTAGACTTACACTGAGCATATCTCACTTCAAACATCATCACCTGAATTGGCAATTTTATTGATACTATTATAAAATTATCAGCATAGAGACATAAACTATCTGATGTAAGAGATAAAATAAAATGGGATAGCTATATTAGTAGATCAATTTGTTAGATTATTAGAACAAAAATATATATGCATTTGAATTGATAAGACTGGTAGGTTAGGTGTGTCTAAGTAGGCTATATGAAGACAAATTTGAAAAGTGAAAATTATAGAGAGTTAGGTAACATGATACAAGTAGGTAGCATGAGTGAGTCCACATGAATGAAATCTTGCTAACAGGTTTGATAGATAACTAAACGAAAATGTAGACCAAAATATCTAGAGCATACAAAATTAAGAAATTTTCTCAAAACACCTTAATTACTATGAATAAATCTTAACTATTGTTGTGTTACTCAAAATAAGCATATGGACTCCTCTATATAATCTCATGTTCATAGGAATGAGATCATAAGCCACTTTGATACCATATATTACGATTAGTGGATCGTCTGCACTAATATATCTCATTTAATACAATGTGATAGAGCCAAACACAGAGTAATTTAAATCCATAATATAATATTATATCTCACTCTCTTACAAATACCCATAGGTATAAACATATATATAGGTAGACCATAGCCTATAAAAAGGGAGTCAACAACCAATGATTCTCTCATAAAATTGTGTGGTTGTTAGACCCATTGCAAACAATATTAATACATTAAAAATTATATTAGGAATGTATTATGTTAGAATATAATAACAAATTATAGTAAAACTAACAACAATATTAAATATTTTACCACACTATAAAATACCAATTATAATGTTCACACCAATTTACAAATAAATTTCCCAATTACTAATGCTTTTCTCAGCATCAAATGATATAAATACCAAACAATCTGCTTCACACATTGCTAAATTAGAAACCTAGAGAAGTAACAATCATAATTTTTAAATTCAGATAGTAGGATTGAGGAAATATTTGGGGTTGTTAAATTCTAAATGTAAGGATCAATAAAAATATTTCAACATGTTGTCTATATAGATTCATAGAAAGAAAATTGAGAACCTAACTTTTAAAAATTAAATATTGACATTAAAAATCATCTCTTAAATGTATCATTCTACCATGAAGTTCCAATTCATGATGTGAGAGTCAGGGCTCAATATATACAAGTTAAAATTTTTGAAGCTAAATAACATAAACAAATTTATTGCAAAGGAAGCTACACATTAGAGGGATATTTTTTTCAAGTGAATAGGTGTGCCATTTATTGACATCAATGATATGAAATCTTGAATTGACATAAGAGAAAATGTTGATGGTGGCCATGGGATAACTACAAACACCATCAAGGAGAAGGGTAACAATTCAACAAAAGTGAAAAATGAACATTGAAGAAATTAATATTATTATGGAATTTTGATAAGTGATAATAGACAATGTGATATTTAGATAATATCTAATTTTATGAAGCATTTGATTTATGGTTTAGATTATGATTGTTAGTTAATATGCAGATGAATTTTATGTATTTTAAATATTTTATCAATTTAAAAACTTTGAACACAAATAAATAAATAATATTATAATTGGATGTTTCATAATCATTGCCAAAATTGAGGTTGTGGGTATAAATATTTATTTTTTGATTTGGTCACATAAATTTTAGTTTATAGTATTTACTTTTTTATGTGGTGTCTACTCTCCAAAACACAAATATATTGCACTTATGAGTATACAAATACACATGTTTAATTTAATTCTAAAATCATTATCAAAATTGGATATAAAAATTTATTTCCTATTTTGAGTAAATAAATACAAAACTACATTGTACATTTACTTCCCTCTATTTATCTATTATTTTGAATGCCTAGATTTTTTTCCATGCCTTTCTCTTTGATGCTTAACCAAGCTCATCTTCCCAATTCATCATCCTTCTACGACATCACCTTAGGTAAATATTACTTGCTCATGATGGAAAATGCTTTGCTAAGTTAGTTCTGCATTGAGCATTGATGGTATTGTACATGGTTATCAAGGTAGCATGTCTCTTGCCCATTTATTGCCTTTTCTTATGAAATTTAATAAATTTTATTTCATACTTGGGTTGTTTCACTACTTTTTTTAGCTACTCCTTTTCCTTCCTTTAAGGCTCTGAATTAAAAAGGAGGGTTTGTAGAAAACACTAGGGTAGGGATTCAACAGATTATGTTGTGTAATGCATTTTATGTTTGATTTGAAGAATGATATTACATGTAGAGACTAATATTTTCATAAATGGAATTTATGAGATGCTCCAAAACTTTATTTTCATTTTTATTTGCTTCCTCCAATGTGGGATACAAAGTGGTAAAATAAGTGAAAAAACTCTATCATCCATTCCTTTGAATGGTTCTAAAAAAAAAGGTAGCTCTTAAGAGTTGAGGAAAAAAATAAAAAATGTAAAGAGGCCTCATGATATTAAATTTTAGGTGAGTTGAAGAATAAAACAACATATACATGTGTTTATTGTACCAGGTTATCATAAATAAATACCAAAAAGTGCTAAATATGCAAACTATTTAGTCATTGATTATATTACAAATTTTAACCATCCAAGATCAAAACACATATATCATATACATATCTCATTCTCATAAAATAAATATATAAATAAACATGAAAGTTCAGGTACAACAATATACCACTATTATTATATCACACAAAATCAATGCCAAAAATATAATAAAACTTTCACTTTTTCTTCTACACTCCATTTTTAAAAGTGAGGGAGAACCTTATTTTTATAGAGCTTCAAATCCCTCATAAATTTAATTAGTTTCATAAATGCATGTGGTTGTATAAATGCAAGTGTTCGTATAAATTCTATGTCGGTGTGCAACTTGGAATTTAGTGCAAGTTGTATATTACAAATAAAATTATAAGAAACCTGGGGAAATTAATCTAAGTAAACTTAAGCACTAAGGTGTAATTAAAATTTTACACCAACACCCCTCCCCCCTTCTTTAAGTTAAACTTAGGGAGAATGTAAAATAATGAGGCTAGAATTTTGAAATGGGTCCTAACACTAGGCTTGATGAGATACCCATGTTTATTATATATCAAAAGTCTACTCTAGAAAAGAGATTCACCATAAGTATCTCACCCATAAATTATTACAACATCATAGAATAGCTATTGAAAAAAAATGTGATGAACCTCAAGGATCCCACCCAAAAAATAAGTAAACAACACCCCCCTTAATGTTGAATTAGATGAGATGCATATAAAATCTCAATATTGACAACAGAACGCTGTCAAGGATGGCATAGAAGCACGAGATGCACCTTAAGGATCTCACAGTTGGTGTTAATAAATCTATCCCATGGATCAAAAAATACTCCAAAAAAAAACATATGTTGGGGACATAAAAAATTACTCTTCACAAGGAACAATCTATCTATCAAAGAGACCATCACACAATGAAGTTTTATCCAAGAAGGAGCACCAGTAGATAATATAAATGGTGTGTATAATATTTAACTCAACAATGGAGGAATTGTGTCAATAGATTCCATGCAATGAGTGCTAATTACACCACCATATTAGATCATAAATCCATCCTAAATGAACATGGATGGTGGAAGAAGATATTTTCAATGGATTAGATATCATGTGCACAAATGAAGTACACAAGGAGACATATATAAAAAATTTAAGTCTATCATGCCTGTATGTATCTAAGGATGTGTTAGGATAATCATGCCTAATAAAATCAAGGTTAGGTCTACCATGCCTAAGTGAAAGGAAAAGTATCATAATTTTGATAGAATCTGAAGATGACTCGAAATTCTCATGCTTAAGTGAAGTTTCTAAACAAATCTCTGATGAAGAGTTAAAATTCTTAGATGTAATATATTTATGTCACTCAATGTCCTCTGGAAGATTCGAGTGAACAAAAACTAGAACCAAAACCAATATTTTGTTTCTTAAAGGAACCAAAAACATTTATAATGTGATCAGGAGTGGTGTGATTTTATAAAATAACAATTGTAGGTGTATAAATATCACAATACAACTTATGGTTTGGTTGATCACAATCTAAGAGAGCAATCAATGGATGCATGCTAGAGTCTAAACTATAAAAAATATGTGCACCAAGTGTAGGAGCTATAAGATCCACATGATCATATTTTTTCTCCATGAGTTCAACACTAACTTGTAAGGTGTGAATGAGAGAGTTGTGTTCTATAAGTTTTTTGAGGAGGAACACATTTTGTGTTTTGAGGGCCCTATTATCCTGTACAAACTTAACAATATCTTCCTAAAGTGAGAAAATTCAGAGAATATAATTTCAATCTCATCTTGAAAGCTATTATTTACACTAATAGATCACCTTAACATAAATAAACACCCAAAAAATGTTAAATATGAAATCTATTTAACCATTTACTACCTCAACATATAACCAAAATAGTGTCTTCCCATTAAAAATACCCCATTACATAAATTTGTAACAATAAGTTTTCTTGTTCATAGAAAAATATCCAACAAATACATTTCAAAATTATTAAAATAAAACTTTAGATGAAAATATAGATCATCAGTCATATTCTAGTACTAAAATTGCTTGAAAATAGAGTTTATAGTGAAAATAATTTTATTAATGATGGTGTAATTGGTGGAAGATTGGAGTTTGGAGTTAGGCTCTGATAGTAGGGTTGTCTATGCCTCAGGAAAATCATGTTTGATTATGATGGCCAATTATTTTCTAAGTTGGCTCTGTGTTGAGTATTGATGTTATAATAATTTATTACGTCGATAACATTTGCACATCAACTATTGTGAATATTACCCATTTTTTTAGTATTTTTTTATAAATATTACTATTTTAATAGTTTTAATTTTTTACCAAGCTAGACTAGAGATGTAGGTGGGTGGTTTTATATATCTATCTAGGGTAGTTGAGAGCCTAAACTAGAGATGTCATGGACCTCCTACCATCGTGAAACTGGAAAATTGAGTTTAGAGCCTTGGTTTCATCATCTTGGTCTTCCAGTATGCAGGGTTTGGTGTCACTTAAGCTTCCAGACATGTAACCTTAAAAATTGAACTCCATGTTTATAGAGTCAAATAATTGTGTTTTCAAGCTTTAATCCAACCTCATGTAAAACATCATTACCTTAAAGGTTTAGAGTGTTGATGCCTATGAGGACTTCCCATTATGAGCAAGATGTGGTGTGTTACTAGTGTAATTCATGTAATCCAAGGTTTTGTGGTGAAGGTGATAGAGGCAAATGCAACCTTAAGTGTATAAGTATACTAAGCCATTTTTTGTGTTTTATAATGGGATTAACACATCAAATGCACCAAAAGGATGACCAGTTGATTTCCCTTTTTTTAAAAATCAAATATTGGTCTTTTCTTTAAAGTGTCCCTACATGTGCTTGAAACCTTACCTTTCTTACATCTTTAAGGTGTCCTTAGTTTTTTTCCATTTTATGATTCTTTTTCACCATTGCATATGTGGGTGCCCTTTTTTGTTTAGATTTTTGTCTGTGAATCATGATGGGTTTTTGGGGTTTTGACAGAACTTATGATGGCCACCTCCAAATAAGTTAGAGGGTAATTGTTAATGAAGGAAACATGTCAAGGAAAGGTGAAAATTATCCTCTCATGGGAAAATATTATTTTGTTGTTGTTGCTACCAATAACAATACCAACTAGAACAAGGATAAGAATAACCTAGTTCCCACTCCTCTTGTGTATGTCTAGTATGGGAGGATTTTTTTAATATATTTTTTGGGTTACCCCATTGAATTTAATTTCACTTTGTTTTTTTTTTCCACCTTGATCTTATGTAATTTTGATGGTCCTTTTGGATCTTATTTTGCTAATCTTATTGAATCCTATTTTTTGACTTTTGAATTGACACCCAATTATGTTAAAGAGGCACCCATTTGTGTTAAAAATACACACAATTGTGATATGGAGACACCCATTTGTGGTATAAAGAGACCAATTTGTGTAATTTTTTTTTTTTGAGATTTTAGTTAATCCATTCTTACTAACAAATACATGCATCGACCCTTTCAATAAGAATATTTGAAGGATCCAATAAAATTCAAACCCTACCTTTTAAACAATTCTTTAATTAGAGTCATGTAGTTGTTGTTTTTCTTAATCCCCTCCTATGAACTTCATTAGTAAAATCATCCTTTTTAGTTTCTAATTATACATGGACAATAATAAAATGGGAATTTTATGGGGACCACCTCTTACCTATACTCTAGTTGTGTTGTACCCAAAATTCCCATGGTCAAATTTTCCCAATTTTGGTATCAACATGAAGTATTAGTTATTTCACCTAAGTGCCAAATTTTTATCATAAAAATAAGATAAAGTAAGACTTGATCATTTTTATGTTCCACCTCACCCTTCCACACCTAATATGCATAAAAGGATGAGCTAGACTAGCCTTATCAGCATGCCAAACACAAAAATGCATCTTGTCAAGTGACACAATAGCTTCACATCCATTATACTCATGCGACCGGGTTGTTGTTCTAAAATTACCATGGTCAAAGTTTCTTTAAATTTGTTTTCAACATGAAAGGTTAGTTTTTAGGTCTAAGTACCATATTTTTCTTAAAAAAATAAAATAAAATATGACTTAGTGATTTTGGTGTTCCACATCATGCTTCCACACCCTCCGTGCCCATAAGGTTGAGCTATCTTTATTTCCTAAGCATGATGGATGTGAAAACACATCTCAAATATAAATAGAATGACTTCATCCCTACTTCACCTAAATGACTGGGTCATCCAAATCTATGGGCATGGTAGATGCAAATCCATAGATAATGTCAATTAGATCACAATGTTGTATTTATTGCACATATAGGGCCCAACAAATCCAGTCATGGAGGTTAACCACACGTGCTAGGGAATTTAGCTACCTTAGTATTCTAAATAATCATTTCACCTATAAAAACACTCCAAATTACCCATTTAGGTAAAAATATACAAGATTTAGTAGTCTATTCTGATCTAGTATCCACACAGAGCTAGAGTTTCATTCTTGCACCACTTTTCTCTACGAAGGTGAAAAACAAGAAAAATAAAGTTAAAATATGCATTTATCCAAGTAAATCATGTTAGTATAATTTTCAAAGGATTAAAAATGTGTTTTAGGTTTATTTTTCTTTAAGGGAATATTGTGATAATCTGGGTACACCAAAGTTTAGGTTGGATCTTATAACCCCTAGTGAAGAATCTAAAAGTGAAGTGAACATTTTCATCACCACCATGGCATAATAACCACAACCACATAAAAAATTTATAACACTAGACATGTGTGCATCTTCATATCATTATCAAGGTAGCTTTATGCATTACCAAATCAACCAAATGAAGGTCAAGTACATGGGATATGAGCCCATGTCTATTTTGGATAACAACATCCCAAAAATTGGTAACTCTCAGATTAGACATGGACCTATAAGATTTATGTAGTAGAATGAACATATAATATTTGAATCCTATGGATAAACTCCTATCAATGAGTAAATTACCATAGACAATTGGTTTTCTCATCTATGTGCAATGTTTAAATTTGGTAATTGCATGCGCTCAACATTATAATCCAGATACCAAGGAGATATGCTCAGTAAGAGGTGCCTTTATGGCCAAGCTAGATGGTACTTCCATGGAAATGAATGAGGATTGTATAAAATGAAACTTATGTTAAAATGAGAATTAAGATTGGTCAATATTTATGAGATAAAAACCTAGAAAAACATCTCACAATCATCAACAATGGATGGTTCAAACACAAAAGAAGAGGCTTTTTGAAACTCTCAAAGAACTTATATAGGTCAAATTTCAAAGAATAATTTTTGAACATAGTCTCCCTTCTCAATAGGGTGGTGGATAACATGAAAAATATGGAGTTTCATTGTGGGATGTTCATGGATATGATAATCATATGTGGTGGCAACTAATATATTGATTGGGATAATATCATCAATGAAGCTCTTCATCAATAACTCATTAATATGGAAGTAGAAAAAACCTTCTCTATGAATTCATACCTATTATACTCATTGGAAACATAGAAAATATACTTTAGACTCACTCAATTGGCCAATGTAGATCTAAAAACTAAGGTACATGAGTTCTACCCATAATTGATCCTAGATCATAACAACAAACACTTCAGATAGGTCAATGATGTCTTCACCATAATAAGTGTACTTGCATTAAAGGAATATTAAGAGCTAAGATCACTAATGCATTCAATTCCTAAAACTTTATTATATTAGAATGTTGTCCATTTATACTCTCAAGGTTGGAAAATGATAAAATATTATTGATTGAAATGTGCAAACAACTCAAAAATGTAAATAAATGATATAATGAAAAGCAATTGATAGGTGACAAGCAATATTTTTACCTACCAATTAACTGACGTGATGTGTGCAACCTAAGACACATGAGTTAGGGTAGCTACTGGTAACCTAAAGAGACTATTTATTAATTTTTAACCTAGGGGCATAAGATTGATAGGATGAATTCACTGTATGTGCACACTAAATATTATAATTTGACTATTGCTAGAATTATGAAAAGGAATTTCATAAAATAAATGTGATTTTAAAAGAATCAAACTTGCAGAAGATAAATTGGCTGAATGAAACAATTGCATTGAAAGCTTCCCTAGGACTAGTTTGAATCACATAAATTAAATGTATTTACTCACACACAAACAAAATTAACACAAAGATATATTAAAAAACAAATTACTTAATTATAGTAATGAATTAGATATCTATAGAAAGTATTATTGAGGGGCCCCTCCTCTCTCAATATTGAGCTTAAATCTTCCTCTTAACAAAAAACATGATTAACTCAGAATGCTATCTTTATTAAATCATGTAGCAATTAAAGATTGTTACAACAAATTATAATAACTCTTGTTGGATTACTTGCTACATTATACACACTCTTAATGTCAAAACAAATTTATAATTAAGTTACACATTTTTTCCATATTATATTTATACCAGAGATGGTGGTTTACATTATGGCCTAACTAGGAATACAAACAAAACAAACATAGTTACAATGAGATCATCTAGTTACAGGAATAGAAAATGGTTTTCAAGGTTTAAACTCTACCCAAAATAACCCATTGAGTATGTTAAGTTATTTACAACCAAAGTTAGTTAGATACACCCTAACATAATTGGTGTTGCAATAAAGGCTTGCTGTTAAAACCTTCAAGAGTTGATAGGTAGTGGCAACCTAGGTGAGTTTTAATTTTATTCATTTTTTAGTAGCCATGAGCTTTCTACAAGTTGTTAACTATTTTGGTAGATTTAACTAGCATTTATATGATCTCTATTTATTTTTATATCTTCTTATTGGCTGCATGATATGCTAACATAGGATAGTTCAGTTGCAAGATGAGTTGAATAGGATCCTTTGACTGTAGGATGTATTGATTCATGTTGCTTCAAAGAGTACTCCTATTTTGAATTTGAACTTTATCAAACAAATATTATAACAAATAATAACATAAAAAATATAATCATAATTAGTTGAATCTTAAAGCAAAATATCCTTACTCTATGAAATATAGTAATATATATCTGTCATGTATTAGACTTCTTTCAAGTAAGAATATACAAGTGATAATCTCAAAAATCACATATTAGGAGAGGATATGGGTAATCAATAGGTGTTCAAAACATGAAATTTATGGGGTTCATCACACCCCCCAACTTAAGTTGTTTCTTATCCTTGAGCAACTCTCCTTTGCATTTCTACTGTACATACAAATCTGAAGTCTAGTGGTTCCCATTAACCACTAAACCTTTCATCATAAATGTCTTGAATTTACTCATACCTTTTCCATATCTTATTTTCATTGTCTTAATCCAATGATTACTTACCTTCCTGATCTAGTATAGGATACCAAAATGGAGGAGATTGGAACATAATGGCCAACATATTTTGCCTTTTATTTTTGGAAATTTTGATATATGTGATGTCTGTATCAAACGCTGATGTCAAATTGAAAGGTGATGGCTTTCTTTTCTTTAATTCTGAAATGAGTTCTCCTTACCTTATTATGCAAACTTTGCATGCTTATGACATTAAAGAGGCTCTCAACTCAATGTAAAAGTTATGTGTTTCTAACTATTTTTATATAAACCAAGAAGAGACTTCTATTCAATTCATCAGGCAAACCCAATCCTAAATAATGCCCTCAAGAATTTTGTATTCTCCTCTAATTATTAATTTAGTTTCTTTCTCTTTCTATTTTTAATCCACAATTTCTTGGCCTCTTTTATATTCATTGGCCATATAAGAATAAAGTGTTTTTAATAAAACTTCCCATACATACAAGTTAGGGTTTCAATCCTGGTCATGAGGCATAACATAATTATGAATATAAAATTCACATAATTAGTTTTGTGCCTCAGATGGGATATTCTTGTATATATCAAAGAAATCTCTAGAATCTAATGCTTAACATGGAAGATCATAATAGTCTTATAAATTTAAATTTAAGTCATTGTTCCTCTAGATATATAGAGTATATCCTAGCAGGAGGTTTATAATTGATGAGTTGTTCTATCAATTTAGACATTTATTCCATCTTATCTTTCAATTTCATCACTTTTTCATCAATTTGACCTTTCTTTCTTAGTGCAACATTTTCCTTTTTCAATTGTTTAAAATGTCCAACCCATTCCTCTATATATTGGGTCATGTTAGTGGAAAGAGTGAATGGTGCATTATAATTTTATATTTGAACAAAAGTGGAGGCAAATGCTTTGTCTACAGGATGATCATGGACCACCAATGTTGACTATTCAAGTGTTATATGTTGGGCCTCAGTTGTAGCAACTAGGTCCTATATCTGAAATGTTATTGATGCTAATGTATTCAACCCATTAATTCCGTATTTTTTTGGTTTCTTCCTCAATATCTCAATTTATTGTAATGCCAAATCCAGAGTTGGGAATTATTGTTATAAGGATGATACATGTACTAAATCCTCAAATTTTTCATGCATAAATTCATTTAATTTAACTAGTTGTTCTCCCATATCTTTGTTGGGGATCAACCAACAATAGATTACACTTGTGAAAGCAATAAATGCGGAAATAAATCAGATAGACAAGTAACTAGAATGATATAATAGCAAGAATAAGAGATACAAGAAACCACCCTGAAAACTTGTATTAACAAACTCTTTACAAAAGGAATACAATTGAAGAAACTTCTTTCTTCCACACCTCTCCTAGATGTATAGATCTCTCACTAGATCTCTATTCCTCAAGAGCTCTCTTTCTCAAGAACAATCAACTCCAACAAGCCTGGATTGATTCAATTATGTACTGTTCTTCAACATATAATGAACTACTACAATAATCCACACAAAGCTAAGAAGATCTAATTCTACATATAGAATTAGGAGACTTGAGCATGCACTTCCAACAAACAGTTAAGCCACTTAAACAAGGGCTCTAAAAATAATATTACTAATAATAGAGACGCGAGCTTAAGACTACAACTTAAACTCATCATAAAAACACTCGCTTCTGTCCTCAAAAATAGCATTCTGGATGCACAGGTAACCGACGCCGGTTCCTACTGCTTGCCTATGACCGCCGTCGGCTGACTCACTGCCGAAGCCGGCGTCTCTGCAACTGCACCTGATCGATGTCGATTGCTCCTAACCGACACCGGTGTCTGTGTAGACCTGAACCTATTAAAGTGTGCTCCTTGGTGAAGCTTTTAGCTCCACACCCTAACAATATCCCACTTGGAGATAAACAGCTGCACCAGTACCTGTACAGCAACATCTTCTAGCTCCTCCATCTTCAACTCAATCATGAAGACCAATAAAAGTTAAATGAAGATTCAACTTCTCCTTTATAACCAGCTTGGTTAACATATCAGCAGGATTCCTATCTGTATGGATCTTCTCTAGCTTCAACTCACCATCTTCCAATACCTGTCGTATGAAATGGTACCTTAGCTGTATGTGCTTTGTTCTTGAATGAAAGGCTGAATTCTTAGCCAAATGGATTGCACTTTGACTGTCACTATACAATTTGCAACTCTCATGCTCCCTACCAAGCTCATCCATGAACCGTGTCATCCATATCATCTCTTTGCTAGCCTCTGTGGCTGCAATATACTCTGCTTCTGTAGTTGACAAGGCAACAACCTTCTACAACTTAGATATCCAGCTAACCGCCGTTCCACCTACAGTGAAAACATAACCTGTAGTGCTCCTCCTGCCATCCAAATCACCTACCATATTTGAATCTACATAGCCATGTAGAGAAGTATCTGAACCTCCATAGCACAAGTGCTTACTGCTGGTTCCTCTCAGATATCTAAAGATCCACTGAACTGCTTTCCAATGTTCCTTACCTAGATTGGCCATATACTTACCACTCCCACTGCTTGGGCAATATCTGGTCTAGTACACACCATTGCATACATCAAAATCCCTACTATGGAAGAATATGGAACCTTACTCATGTACTCTACCTCATCATATGAATTAGGACATTGTTCTTTACTTAACTTAAAATGTCCAGCCAAAGGTGTGCTTACCGGTTTAACATCTTGCATATTGAACCGTTTCAACACCTTGTCCACATAATCTTCTTGAGACAATATCAACCTGTGATTTTTCCTATCTCTCTTAATGCTCATGCCAAGGATTTTATTTGCTACTCCAAAATCCTTCATAGCAAACGTTTGAGCTAATTTCACTTTAAACTCAGAGATATCCTGCATGTGTGATCTTGCAACTAGCATATCATCTACATACAACAATAGAATAATATATCTACCATTATCAAATCTCTTGAAATACATGCAATGGTCAGATTGACACCTACTATAGCCATGCTCAGTCATAAACCTATCAAATTTTAAGTACCATTGCCTAGGAGCTTGCTTGAGGCCATACAAGCTTTTCTTCAATCTGCACACAAACTTCTCCTTACCCTTGACCTCAAATCCTTTTGGCTGTTCCATATATATTTTCTCATCCAAATATCCATGAAGAAATGCTGTCTTAACATCTAGCTGCTCAAGATGCAAATCCTCAAAAGCAACCAAAGACAATACAACCCTTATAGAAGTCATTTTAAAAACAAGAGAAAAAATCTCACCAAAGTCAATACCTGGCTTTTGTGCAAATCCTTTTACTACCAATCTGGCCTTATATCTCATCTATCCATTCTCACCTTCTTTCAACCTGTAGGTCCATCTATTCTTGAGTGTTCTCTTACCAGCTGGCAATTCAACGAAATCCCATGTTTGGTTCTCTCTTAAGGACTCTATCTCCTCAACCATGCCACGCTCCCACTGACTCTTGGACTCCACCTGTATTGCTTCTTCAAAACTCTCTAGTTCTCCACCATCAGTTAGCAATAAATAAAATAAAGGAGAATATCTAATTGGAGGCTTACTCACCCTTTCTGACCTCCTGATGGGTGTCTGAGACTCGTTTACAACACGCTATCCACCCAAATTCTCTGATAGTGACCAACCTCGGTCACCTCTAGACCTGTTACTAGCCGACGTCGGTTCTGCCTGACTGATGTTGGTGCCTGTCCTGTCGACGTCGGTCTCTGTATGGCCGACGCCGGTTTCTGTCCTGCCGATGCCGGTTTTTACCCTACCGACGTCGGTCTCTATGTTTTCCTGCAAGTGATTATTTCTTTTTCTTGCGAGCTCATATTGGACTTTCACCTCGTCCAATTCACCATTGCTCTGCTCAGATTGATTCAGCTTCCTTAGCTGATCACAATACATCACTCTTTCATTGAAAACAACATCACGGCTCCTGATTACCTTATTAGTTTCTAGATTCCACAATCTGTAACCAAAATCATCTGAGCCATAGCCAATAAATGTGCACCTCATAGACTTAGCATCAAGCTTCTTTCTATTTTATTTATCTATGTGCACAAAGGCTTCACAACCAAAAACTTTGAGATATGAGAGATCTACCTTTTTACCTGTCCATGCCTCTTCTGGAATTCCACCATCCAGAGCTGTAGAGGGTCCTCTGTTAATCAGGTATATTGTAGTGTCAACAGCTTGTGCCCAAAACTGTAAGGGCAAACTGGCATGCAATCTCATACATCTTGCACGCTCCATTATTGTCCTGTTCATCCTTTCAGTAATTCCATTCTACTGAGGTGTCCTTGGAACCATCCTTTGCCTGTGGATTCCATGCATATAACAATAATCTCTGAACTTATAACTACAGAACTCACCACCATTGTCAGATCTCAGGCACTTTAATCTTTTACCTGTTTCATTCTCAACCATAGCTTTCCAAATCTTAAAAGTCTCAAATACATCAGATTTTCTCCTAATACAATACATCCATACCTTCCTTGTAGCATCATCTATGAAAGATACATAGTACTGTGATCCTCCAATGGAAGCAACCTGAGCTGGTCCCCACACGTCTGTGTGAACAAGCTGCAACTTATGCCTCTTCTTAGTAGACCCAGTCTTGAGAAAACTAACCCTTTTCTGTTTTCCAAATACACAGTGCTCACAAAACTCTAGATCTATGCCTTTTAAATCTGAAAGCATACCTTTGGACTTAAGAATTGACATCCCCTTCTCACTCATGTGGCCAAGCCTTGAGTGCCACAATTTAGCATCCACATCCGAAGTAGATAATACAGAAAGAGATTTGTTAGTAACACAATTACACAAATAGAGAGTACCTTCTCTCTTACCTTTGGCCATAACAAGTGCACCCTTGGTCACTTTCCAAGATTCTACTGTGAGAGTTACTGTACAACCCTCATCCCCTAACTTTTTTGCAGAGATCAAATTTCTCTTCAAGCTAGGAACATGCATCACATCTCTCAACACCCATGTGTTACTATTCTGCATCTTTAGCTGCACTTTACCTTTGCCAATTATTTTACAGGGCTCATCATCCCCTAGATACACTATTCCAAAATCTCCATGGATATAGTCACTAAAATATTCCCTGTTAGGGGTAGCATGAAAAGATGCACCAGAATCTAATACCCAAGATTCTATATTATTATGCAGAGAGAAAATTAAAGCATCTTGTACAATACCTACAACCTTGGCTTCTTCCTTTCCTTCGTGCTGATTGTCCTCCTTAGGCTTTGACCAGCAATCTCTGCTTATGTGCCCAATCTTTCCACAATTCCAGCATTGTGGCTTTCTGCCATTCCTAGACTTGGATCTTCCTCTCACCTTAGACTTGGATCTTGATCTGCCTTTCTTGCTCTTCTCTTTCTGCCTCCCCCTGCTCTCAAAACTTAAAGCGTTCCTAGATGTCTCTTCTGTGCTTTTTCTGCGAATTTCCTCATTCAAGATAACACTAACAACATCCTCTACTTTCAAAATATTTGATGCAGATGCAGTATTACTTACTGCCATTACTAAGCCATGCCAGCTTTCAGGCAAAGAACATAATATTAAAAGAGCTTTTATTTCATCATCAAACACTATATTGACTGAACTCAATTGATTCACAATTCCATTGAAATCATTCAGATGAGTAGAAACAGATCCACCTTCATTCATATGCAAACTAAATAACTGCTTCATAAGATATACCTTATTGGAAGCAGAGGGTTTTTTATACAAATTTGCTAACGTAGTCATCAACTCTACCATAGACTTTGCCTGTGATAAATTAGATATCACAGTGGATGCTAGACTCAGTCTTATAGATCCCAGAGCCTTTCTGTCAAGAACTTCCCATTCTTCATCCTCCATGTCTTTGGACTTCTTTGCAACCCCACCTAACAGTAAGTGGAGATCTTTTTGATATAGATAATCCTCTATCTGAATTCTCCAATGTTGGTAATTTTTGCCATTGAACTTTTCCATCCTCAATTTACTTTCATTTGCCATTGCTTCTCTCACTCGAACAGAAATCCCTGCAAAAATTCCTGTGAGAACCTGTAATCAATACACACTACATAGATCTGAACCACCTGTTAGTGAACCTGGCTCTGATACCACTTGTTGGGGATCAACCAACAATAGATTACACTTGTGAAAGCAATAAACACGGAAATAAATCAGATAGACAAGTAACTAGAATGATATAATAGCAAGAACAAGAGATACAAGAAACCACCCTGAAAACTTGTATTAACAAACTCTTTACAAAAGGAATACAATTGAAGAAACTTCTTTCTTCCACACCTCTCCTAGATGTATAGATCTCTCACTAGATCTCTATTCCTCAAGAGCTCTCTCTCTCTCTCAAGAACAATCAACTCCAACAACCCTGGATTGATTCAATTCTATACTGTTCTTCAACATACAATGAACTACTACAATAATCCACACAAAGCTAAGAAGATCTAATTCTACATATAGAATTAGGAGACTTGAGCATGCACTTCCAACAAATAGTTAAGCCACTTGAACAAGGGCTCTAAAAATAATATTACTAATAATAGAGACGCGAGCTTAAGACTACAACTTAAACTCATCATGCAAACACTCGCTTCTGTCCTCAAAAATAGCATTCTGGATGCATAGGTAACCGACGCCGGTTCCTGCTGCTTGCCTGTGACCGCCGTCGGCTGACTCACTGCCGACGTCGGCGTCTCTGCAACTGCACCTGACCGACATCGGTCGCTCCTGACCAATGTTGGTGTCTGTGTAGACCCAAACCTGTTAAAGTGTGCTCCTTGGTGAAGCTTTTAGCTCCACACCCTAACAATCTTCTTTTGGTTGCTCTTTCTCACCAATTTAATGTTTTTCTTCCTCAGTTGAGTATTCCCCATGATCTATCTCTATATATTTTGATCTATATGAGGGAGAAGGTAATTCACTGCTAGATAATGGAACATTAGTGTCTTTATTAGACTCTTCACTAATGTGAAATATAGTAGGGGTTCTGAATGCTGGCTTTTTCTACCATTTTACTTTCAACCTATGAGATCTCCTTATGTAGACTTGTGTTTGCTTGGGTTTTTTAGATCTCTATGTTTTGGGGGAACTTCCTCCTCTAACTCATCTGATGAATATGATTGATAAATTTTATTTTTCTCATTATAGTCTCCTCATCTCTTGAAGATTCTATTGTAAGTTCTTGTGTGGCTACATGTTATTATGTGGCTGTAGGTTCTTATGTGACTATAGTTTATTATGCAAGGGATATCACCATATTTATTTCTAGATGTATATCTTCCCTTTCTTATTATTCAAATTCTTCTCCATCCTTTAATTTTTCCTCAAACTCTTCTTCTTCTTCCTCTTCAAACCCTTCTTTTACTTCCTCTTCAAACTCTTCTTCTTCTTCTGCTTCCTCCTCAAAATCTTCTTCTTCTTCTTCTTCAACTTTATTACCTTATTCTTCTTCGTTTTTTATTATTTTAGGCAATTACAGAAAATATTCCCAACTTAGGTTGGGTCTATTTCTATTAAGGCAATCTCGGACTATTAGTTGAATCATATAGTGGTGGGTAAACAATTTTGGATTACCCTTTTGGTATTCTAAAACCATTATTATTACCATGTTAAATATAAAATTAGGCACATTTATCCTAATAACATTCCTCAAATGATTCAAGTACTTGAAGTGGGTTTTATACAACATATAATATCTTTCTTCACAGATAAAATACCTTAAAATAAAAATAGTTATTCTAGCCCATACTTGAGGTAATGATAGTCGATTGGTGCCTTTCTTGGAGGATGTTACACACTCATTTCCTTGGCAAAATATTTTCCTTTCTAATGTTGTGCCAAATTTAACTTTTCAAAAATCTCTATCATGAGGTAACTCAGTTACCCTATTAATGAGTATATCTATTATCTTAATTTGTATAACTTTTATAGTATCCAAATTATTATCTAGTAAACTGGAAAATTCCTCATCTATACTCTGGTCAAAGATAGTTAATTTTTAAAAATATGGAAACCACCTTGTGTTTTGAAAGATTGCCATGAGATCTAGCTAGTCTAGAAGTGGTGTAAGGTTTATAGGTTCATGTCTTACACAATTTCCACCAATGATTACTAATTTTTTTGAAGTAAACTATTGAATTGAAATTTTGGCAAGCAAAAATGTCAATGTAGCTATTGGAATTGGGTAGGCAAAAAGGATAGTGCAGGTTTTTAGGATAGTTAAGCTCAATTATTACCTTTTTAGGCATTAAATGACATCTGATAGCTTGAGGTGGTTTGAGTGATATTTTATGTCATTATATAAATTTACCCCTAACTATTGTATCACTCATCCTCGAGTGATGTAAGATCATGACATGTGAGTTAAATTGGATGGAACGAATGGGGATGGGAGCTTTTGGCAATAGAAAGGATTTGATGGGTTTTTATGGAAAAGATAATTAAAATGGATTTTTGTGGGGGTTACCATAACAATAAGTACTTGATTAAGTCATAATTATAACATAATTACTATATTAAAAAAATAATTAAAATAAATGCTTTAGAAAAAGTAACATGAATACTCTAGTCATCATTATTAGTTAGTCTTACATGGTTGACAAGAGTGATCATAGATGATGTCATTATGACACCATATAATGAAGATGTGGTGGTTTAATATGATGTGGATGGTTGAAATGGAAATTGCTATGGAAGGTTGATGATGATGGAGGAAATGGCCACCATTTGAAGGAAACTTCAAGTGGCTGAGGAATAAGGATGGTGAATTACTATGTTCCAATGGAGTGTACCTATAGGAAGTAAGATAAAACTCCTAATGAGTGTAAAATATAGAAGTTTCATGGAGTGATATAATAATTGGCTTGTCTATCTACCAATTCCTAAGAGATATAGGCATACAATCCTACAAGAACTGGTAACAATTGGGTCCATAGATGTACTTATCATCCTTGGCTAAAGTGAGTAGTTTGGAACATGTTGTGTAATGATTACACAAATCCTTCTTGTCAATATGTCAACAAATACAAGAAATAGACCTTGAAACATGCTACAACAAATGTTAGGACACCAAGGTGATCCAAAGGATTTCATTCATTGGTCTTCATTGATCATTTATAAAAGACTAACTACAAAGACTGTAGCCAGTGGAGCCCACTTTTATAATGGAGGGGGACTCTACCACCATGTATGGTGATAGTGTTTTTAATTTTGTAATTACACTATAATTTACCATACATTATTTTGGTGTTTCTAGTTATGACACGTGGTAGGATGATGAACATTTGGAAAGGTTCACATGGTGGGTCCTTAGGGCACCACATGGCCTACCACCAATTTACACATAGTTTCTAGGTCACTTATGCATGTTGAGTTTAACTACACAACTCAAGTTGTTATGCCAAGGCTTTATGTTGATTTTGAGCCAAGTCATAAGCCAACTCGAGACTATGTTTCACAATGCTCAGGATCAAGCTAACCCAAGATGGCTAAGTAAATAACTCAAGAACCAACTTGATGAGATTGAGTTATGCCACAAAACTAGCTCATCATCCCAACTCACAGTGGGCTCAACAATTGAATCTTCCAAACCAGTTTGATGGGTGAATAAACTTAGAGGTGGTTTTAATTGCCAAATAAAAAGCTGAGATACGTCGTTAAAGAGATGATTCACATATTGAAGATAAGGCCATTTAAAGCCTTTATTATGTTTAACTTTGGTGAATGTGGGATATTTATCCCCTAAAAAGAATAGTTGAGACTTAAGGAACTCAAACCATTGGTCTATGGGTAGAACAATAAAAAATGTTAGATTTGCCATGACTATAAAAAGAGGTAAATAGGCTCTAAATAGGATGGAGGATGATGTTGTTTCATAGAGGGCTCAAATGAAGGAGATCTCCATTTTGGATGAGCCTATGATGCTATGGAGAACAATGTATGAACATATAGTCCTAAATGGGCATAGAAGTTTGACTTTTATTTTGATATGGCTTAATAGCCATTGAAGGAGCTCTTCATTGAGGGGAGAGTTCTCCTTTGAAAGTTTGCATGGAGCTCAAGAATGATAGCTTAATATGCCAATTTGACAAAGCCTTTAGACCATGAATACTTGGGATGCAAGCATGTAAGTTGAGCCTGTTTAATGGGTTCTCTATTTGGTAAAAGCCATCATATCAGTCAGTAACAAGGGTGAATGGAGGATATATCTATATCTACATTTATTTTGAGATATTTTTAATCCATAGGTGAGGGATATTTTATTGTAATTAGTTGTAAATGTAAACCCAAAGATGATGGATGGGCTTATGAAGTCATTTCATATAAGTGAAGATGTAGAGCGAAGCTAAGGGAACATTGGTTCCTATTTTGAAAAGATCCTTCAACCATGAAAGAGATATATGCTTATTAGTGAGAGGTGATAGTTCTATTTTCATAGCATCATTAGACCATGGCATAAGACTAGATAAATTCTTTATAAACTTGAGTCTATTTGATATAATTTTTAGGAGTAATCAGTAACAATGGAGTGTATAGGAGCTCATCGGGAAGACTAGGTGTCTATTTAGTAAGATTGAGTCCAAGAACGAAACCATTTGGATGTGTGAGCATTGGTTTTGATAAGGGCTAGGCAAAAACACATAGGGCACATAGACTAGACCTAAGCTGAAGGACAAAGAAGCTTGTTAGCAAAGCTGGCTCGAGCCATTTTGATTCTCATGTATTGATTTTATAAGAATATGAGGGAGATGACTATGTATTATTGAAACATAGTCCCGCATGGAGAAACATATCACACCTATGTTTCAAATCCTTTGATCTATGGTGAGTATTTATTTGTAGACACTTTCTTCTATTTTTGTAGGCCATTGGCCAAGGAAGACAATGCATGACTATGTCATAAAATATAAAACCTGATTATATTTCAATGCCTCTATTTTATACGGCCCTTGACCATGGAGGATGTATATATATAGTTGTAGGGTTTTTTTAAGGAGTGGAAAGTCTAAAACAAAGATAGAGACACTCCTTATTTCATTATGCATATTTAATATTTTTACAGATACTCTTACGGGAAAAGCATGCCAACATGTATGGAGAGGATAAAAAGGTGCTATGGACTTTGAGGAGAGAAATTACAGAGTCTTCTTGCAGTTAGGTTTCAACATTATTTTATAGGTTTCTAAAATTCATATTTTGATGTAAGTTTTAAATATCAATATTTACATCTTTTAATAGATCAGTTCATGATTACAAACCTAGAGACGTAGTCCAAATGGTGGGTGAACTCCATTATCAAGTTTTGGTGTCGCTTTCCTTTTAAATTTCATTAATAGTTTCAATTTCTAATTCAATTTGGTAAATGAATAATAGAATAATTAAACAAATTATGGGAAATTGAAATATGACACAAAACAAGGAGTTTTTAATGTGGGAAATGAATATTCAAAGTTTTATAAACACTTACATTCATTCCTAGAATTCTGCATCCAATTCTACTTTAATAAAGGGAATTGAGAATTTCAGAATCTATTGTAGAAACTATTTACCTAGTTTATGGATCAAATTTGGTATCAGAGTAGGTGATTATAGGATTAGCTTCAATTTCTAGATATACTTCAGATTAGAGTTTGTTTTTAGATATCAAATTCTTTTTGGTATTTTTTTTCTATTGATTTGGTTGTGTAGGTGTCTAGCGTAAAAGGAAATTGGAAGGTGTTCCAGTTCACTGAAAGAAGACAAGCTTCTAATAGCCAAGGTTCTTGAACCAATAGACCTACAAGATCAATATGGATGAAGAACACAACACATTATCACTTGAGGTGTGAGATGGTGTTGAGAAAGGATTAACCTTTCTTTCTTGGGATGCATTCAGATAAAATGCAAGGCATTTTAAGTGATGCACATCCAAGAGGAATCAACTACATTTCTATTTTCAGTCTTACATAAAGGGCAAATTGAGGTATGATTTCATATTGGTATTGACACAATATTTTGGTCTTTGATAACTAGTTCTGTAGCCTTTATATTTTAGATTAGTAATTATATTATGGATGCCTATGTCCTTGATTATAGGAACAAGTGAAAAGACTAGTTCCATGGTAAGATATGGAAATGGAAAATAAGACATTGTTTATTATTGAACAGGTTGTTGCAGTTTATGGATCTAGTTTTAATTGGTTCATAAGTTGGTTTATGTTTTCATAATTTTTTTGAGAGTTGAAAGAAGCAAATAAGAAGTTGTTTAAACCCCAATATAATGCCAACCAATATTCAACAAATGTGCACTTCATAGTTCTCAAGGAGATATGATTTATTTTCAATGTAACAATATGACACAATTTTCGGTTTGAATCCTTGATGTTAGGATAACATTTATGAGGGTTACTTTGGAAGTAAAATATACCTTTATGTGAAATTATTTTTAAAGCCTTCTGAAATTGAAACATGGATCATCTAACACTTATTAAGATAGAGTTTTATAAAAGATGAAACTTTCTATTTAGTTATTGGAAACCATGAAGAGGGACCAACCCTTATTGGTTAAAATGGTTTACTTGAATAATTTTGGATACGCATGATTATGAAATTATTTATTATGATTTTATTCCCTTCAACACATTAGTTTTAGAGAATTCCTAACTATTGGATCTAGGGAAGGAATTTTTGATAAGGTTGTGTTTTGAAGAATGTTATTGATATCTCCTATTTCAGTTTTCCATTATGATAAGACTTTTTGGGAAGCTAACTTAGTTGGATGAGTGTGAAGGTATGAATCAGGAAGCAGTCAGATGGTGAAAGAAACCTTGAGACAATTTTAAAATTCTTGGTTTTCTTCTCTTCTTTATATGATATTTGGCTTATAGTGACTTACAGAGTTGTGAGTTTGTAAAGAAGCTCTTATTATGGAAATTCTCCAAGTTGACATTGGAGTTTAACAAGTACATGGAATTATTTAATAATTAATTTTAGGGACACAACAATTAAATATATTATTGATAGGATGGTGATCATATCTATTTCCCTTGATTATTATTTCATGTATTGTGTATATTGTGTAGTTATAACCTTAGGATAGACAAAATCATTGCACATTTTTATATTTTGTCCCATAGTAATATGGAAAATGTTTGTATTGAAAAATTATTGTACACACATGTATGTTTGTATGCATGTCATGCAAGTGTAATTTTAAAAGACCCATAGATGGGAAATGTTTATAAAAATACAAGTATACAGGTGTGTAATTTATGTAAGTCTTATGAGGTATATAACACATTTATTTTCCTTTGTGTGATGTTGATAACAAGGAGAACACCTTAACCTTCATGCAATGTAGGGGTTGAGAGAAGTTGTCAGATATTATGACTATTTTGGGTAACAAGTCATTATGGCAGAATGGATATAGAGTTTGTTTTACTCTCCATATTCAAGTTGCAATTTTAGTTAGACAGTTAGCTTCTTGCAAGGAAGAATGATAATGTCTTATTTTATTGATGTAAACTTGATGTTTTTCAAATGGAATTTATTGTATAGCTTAACTCCATAACACTTCCACTTGCTACATTCTAGTTTCTATACATTGATGTGATGCAAAGAGCCATTTAGCAGGGTCATTTAGATTTTTATACTTTTGGAGACCAAAAACCTCTTTGTGGGGAGGTTTGATCTGGAGGAATACATTCATTAGTCTTCATTGGTTATTTAAAAAAGGCTAGATATGGAGACCGTAGTCGATGGAGCCCAATTTTATAATGGAGGGGGCTCTACCATCGTGTATGGTAACAGTGTTTTTAATTTTACAATTATACTATAATTTACCATACATTATTTTGGTGTTTTGATTATGACACATGGTAGGATGAGGAACATTTAGAAAGGTCCACATGGTGGGTCCTCAGGCCACCACATGGCCTGCCACCACTTTCCCCATAGTTTACAAGTCACTTATTCATGCTGAGTTTAGATACACAAATCAAGTTGTTAGTCCAAGTCTTTATGCTAAGTTCGAGCCAAGTCATAAGCTAACTCAAGACTATGTTTTACAATGCTTGGGATCAAACCAACCTGAGATAGCTAAGCAACTAACTTGAGACCCAACTTAACTCGAGTGGGATCTTGATGATAATTAGTTTTAGTTATGCCATGAAACTAGCTCATCATCCCAACTCGTAGTGTGCTCAATAACCAAATCTTCCAAATCGGTTTGATAGGTGAACAAATTTGAAGGCAATTTTAATTGTGAAACAAAAAGATGAGATATATGGCAAAGCCATGATTCACATATTGGGGATAAGGATATTTAAATCCTTTATTGTGTTTAACTCTGGTGAATATGGGATATTTAACCCCTAAAAAATAACTGAGACTTAAGGAACTCAAACCATTAGTCTATAGGCAGAATAATAAAATATGTCAGATCTGGCATGTCTGTAAAAAGAGGTAGATAAGATATGAATATGATGGAAGATGATGTTGGTGCATAGAGGGAAAAAAATGAGGAGATCACCATTTTGGATAAACCTATGAGGTTATGGCAAACAAGGTATGAACATATAGTCCTGATTGGGCATAGAAGTTCATATTTCATTTTGATATGACTTAATAACCCTTGAAGGAGTTCTTCATTGAGGGGAGAGTTTGCCTTTGAAATTCCATGTGGATCTTGATCATGATAGGTTACAATTCCAATTTGAGAAAGCCTTTTGACCATGAATGTTTAGTATGCATGCATGAAAATTGAGCCTATATAATGGGTTATTTATTCAGTAAAAGCCATTGTACCAGTTGATAACAAGGGCAAATAAAGGATATATATATATATATATATATATATATATATATATATATATATATATATATATATATATATATATATATATATATATATATATGACTATTTTGAGATATTTTTAATCCATGAGCAAGGGATATTTTATTACAAGGATTTGTAAATGTAGACCCAAAGATGATGGATGGGATTGTGAAGTCATGGCATATAAGTGAAGATGCAGAGCCAAGTCAAGGGAACATTAGTTCCTATTTTGGAAAGATATTTCAACCATAGAATAGATATATGCCTATTAACAAGAGGTGATACTTATATTTTCATAGCATCATTAACCATGGCATAGGATTGGATACATTATTTGAAAACCTAATTCTATTTGATAAGATCTTCTAATTGATAGAATCTATAAGAGTAATCGACAACAATGGAGTGTATAGGAGCTCATCGGGAGGACTAGGCATCTATTTAGTAAGATTGAGTTTGAGAATGAAACTATTTGGATGCATGAGCATCGGTTTTGAAAAGGGTTAGGAAAAAACACATAGGAAACATAAAATAGACCTAGGCTAAAGGACAAAGAAGCTTGTTAGCAAAGCTGACCCGAGCCATTTTGATACTCATGTATTGATTTTATAAGGTTGTGATGGAGATGGTTATGTATTATTGAAACATAGTCCTATATGGAGAAGCATAATACACCTTTGTTGTAAGGACTTTGAGTGCCATGGTGAGTGTTTATTTTTAGACACTTTAGTCTATTTTTGTTGGTCGTTGGCCAGGGAAGACAATGTGTGATTGTGTAATAAAATATAGAACTTGATTGTATTTTAATGCCTCTATTTTATAAGGCCCTTGGGCATAGAGGATGTATATATATAGTTGTAGGGTTTCTTTAAGGAGTGGTAGGTCTAAAAAAAAGATAGGGACACTCCTTATTTCATTAATCCCATTTAAGAGTTTTAAAGATATTCTTATTGGAGAAGCATGCCCGAATGTACAAAGAGGATAATGAGGTGCTACAAACTTCAAGGAGATAAATTGTAGAATCTTCTTGTAGTCAGGTTTCAACATTCTTTTACAGGTTTCTAGAATCCATATTTTGATGTAAGTTTTAAATATTGATATTTACATATTTTAATGGACCAGTTCATGATTATGAACCCAGAGACATAACCCAAATAGTGGGTGAAATCTGTTATCAAGTTTTGGTGTCACTTTCCTTTTATAGTTCATTAATAGTTTCTATTTTTAATACAATTTGGTAAATGAATTAACAGAACAATAGAAAGAATTATGGGAAATTGAAATATGACACAAAATAGGGAGTTTTTAATGTGTTAAATGAATATTTGAAGTTTTATATAGACTTTCATTTATTCTTAGAATTCTACATCCAATTCTACTTTAATAAAGGGAATTGAGAATTTTAGAATCTATTGTAGAAATTGTTTACCTAGATTATGGATCACAAGATATGCTTGATCACATAAATTTGTATTCTAAAACAACAAAAATTGATCCTATAGTGACAAAAATTGATCTTACAGTGATAGAAACTGATCCTCTAGCAACATAAATGAATCTTGCAGCAACAAAAATTAATCCTATAACATCCATAATAGATGTGTAAGGATTATGAGGAAAAGTACATTTTATTGCTTTGGAGTCTTCTTTTCTTTTTTTTAAAGAGTTAGTAAGATAATTTTCCCTCAAAGGTTGTTTTGTACGGATGTTAGTTAGCTATAAAATTAGTTTTATAACTAATAGCCATCAACAATGGCCAAAAGTTTTCATCGCTGATTATTTTAATGTTTTTTAGTTCTCACCAATCGGCTAGGGATATTAGATCAATAATAATTTTATTCAACTTGTACCTTACCATATTTCATGGTAGTGCTTACTTTAAGAACCTAGTGTATTCTTGATAGGTGTTAGATAAGGGTTTAAATAAATACCCTTCTGTTACAGGAACAATGTCACCCTGATTTTAAGAGAGAAATAACTAATGTTCATCAAGAAGCTAGCGAGTGAAGGTTTCCTTAGAAAAAGGTTTCTTGTAAAATTTGACTTGATGGCCATTAAATAGTAGATGAAAGTGAACTAGGTCAATTTTATACAATTTAATAGCTCCATTATCAAAAAAATTCTCTATTTCATATGGCCCAAGCCATTTGATTTGGAGGTTACCCTTATGATCTTTGTATTTGGAATCAAATAGTAAATCCCAATCCCTTAGTTGAAATGCTTTAGTCTTGATGTGTTTATCATCCCATCTAATTCATTTTTATGTCAAAACTTTAGTGTGATGTAGGGCCTCCTATTGAATTTCATCTAGAAGATTTAACTAGAGGATTTCATCTTATTGAGCTTGTGATAGGTCTAGTCCCAATTCAAGTATTGCTATTAATATTTTATGTTCAAACTCAATTAAAAAAAGAGAATTCTTACCATAGACCAACTCATAAGGGGCGAATCTAGTTGTGGTCTTCCATGTAATCTTATAAGCCCATATGAATTCTTGAAGATGAGTTTTCCAATATTTCCTATGCACATTGACTGTCTTAGTAATAATATTTTCTAATTCCTTATTTGTGACTTCCACCTATCCATTGAATTGAGGGTGGTATGGGGTGGAATTATTATGTCTAATTTCATACTCTTTAACCAAAGCAAATATGAGATCTGATGTAAACTGTGGTCCTTGATCTATGATGATTTCTCTTAGCACCCCATAATGAGTGAATATTTCCTCATATAGAAAATTTGCCACATTTTAATCTATGGCATGGGTTAAGGATTTTACCTCAACCCACTTAGTGATATAATAAATACAGACCAATATGTATTCCTTGTTGTTTGATTTGGGATCTATGGGGCTTACAAAATAAAGTCCCCACTTATCAAAAGGCACTAGAACCAATTGAGGTTATAATGGCATCTCGTCTGAACATGTGGGTTTTTCCATACGTTAGCATGGATCCAACATATGAGTATACATCATGAAATCCTTATGAAGTATAGGACAATAGTATCCAACAGTGAGGATCTTGACAACAATTCTTTTAGAATCAAAATAACCCCCACAAGGTTCATCATGATAGGCTTTGAGGATGTCAAATACCTCATCATCTCAGATATATCTCCTCAACTAAATATAGTTCATTAACAAAGAGATATACTAAGATCCATTAGTAATATATACTTTAAAAGATTAAATTTCATGTTACCCTTGGTGACATTTTTTATGGTAGAGATCCTACAACTAAAAAGTTAGTAATATTTACAAACCAAGGTGTTTTTGTAGTCATAGCAAAAAAATGTTCATATAGAAAAGAATCATCAACAACATGACTCTATTTATTATGTTGTAACTAAGATAAAAATTCTACAACTACATTATCTTTACTTGATCTATCCACAATGATGATGTCAAATTCCTATAGTAAAAGTAACCATCTAATTATTCTGCATATTACTACATACTTGTTCATTAAATACCTGATTGTTGCATGATCAGTGTGAATGAAGACATATATTATTTAATGGTATACATGAAAAAAATGACCTGTTGAAGACATGACCTAGGTCTGTTGACATAAGTCTGTTGAAGACATGACCTGTTTGAATTTTTTGATGGTATACATAAAAAAAATAAATTATTTCTCTATTACCATGTAGTTGAGTTGAACCCCTTAGAGATTCTTTACTAATTAAGTAGATGGCATAACTCAGAGATTCTTCTTTCTAACCAAGGACAACTCCTAGTGTAATGTCTGATGCATCCATATGGATGTGGAATGTTTTTATCCAGTCAGGTCCTTTGAGTATGGGAATTTTTGTGAGTAAATATTTAATTTATTGAAAGTCCACCTGATACTCATTAGTCTAAATAAAATCAACATCTTTGGAAATAAAAAATAATAATGGTGCTACCTTTTAACTAAAATTATTGATGAATCATTTGTAATAGCCAGTATATCCTATAAAAATTATGACATCTCTTATATTCTATGGTGTGGATAGGTTCTTGATTATATTGATTTTAGTAGGGTCTACTTTGATGTTTGTAGGTGAAAGGTGGTGTCCTAAAACAATTCCATCATTCATTAGCATGTATAACTTTTCATGACTTAAGGATAATGATGGTCTTAAGTTGGTCTTATGTTGTAGGATGATGAAGTTATGTAGATACTACCATGAATCCATAGTAATGATGATGTTTTCCATGATCCCTTCTAGTTTAACAATGGATCTATCATCTATTTTCAAGATAATAGGTGTTGGGCATATGTGTGTTTGTGTTAACTTATACATTGTTTCTATAGTCATAACATTAATGGATAATCCTAAGTCAATTAATGTATTAGAGATGGTTTGGCATTGGATACTAATATTGACTACAATACTTCTTAGATTAACATATTTTGGGGGGACTATATTACCTAACATAATATATGCAAGTTGACCAAGGAAGACTATTTTGGGGTCCTTTCTTTTCCTGTTTGGCTTCTTCAAGCATAGTTCTTAGACAACCTTAGTGTATATAGGTACATAATAGCTTGAAATATTGGAATATTGACATAGACATTTTTTAGTTGTCTTAATATATCAAATTTTGTTTTTGATTTAGGATGTGGAATGTTCAGTCTCTTAGGAAAATGAGGATGATCAGGTTCTTTTTTGTTTTTTTGATAGGCCTTGCTCAGGAGTGGTAGTGGTTTGAAGTTGTAGAGTATTAGTATGATCATCCAAGGTTTCTTCAACTAGTTCAATGATCATAAGTGAGGTGGGTTATGGAAGAATGCAACCTAAACAAAGATGCACTTCATTAATATCCAAGGTATACATTAGATATTTTATTATTTTAGTGGTTTGTGTTGGCTAAACCAACTTATTAGTGAGGTTTGGTATAGGTTGGGTAGGTAATTATGTTGGACTGAAGGGTGTTTTAGTATTAATGTTGGTTTTTGATGTTGTTGTAACTATTGCTACTACAAGAATCTAAAATTGTTATTAACCCAAGGTTGGCTATTTCTCCATGATTTCTTCCATGATTGTGAGGGGTAAGACCATTATTGATTATAGGATGGCCAAGACTAGTTATGAGTCTGTTTCCAAGTGTTTGAATTTTTGGGTGGGCTGCCAATTGGATAGTTGTGAACATTTGTAGGTCTAGTGTTGCATATTATTCCAAGAGGATGGTCCATAATTAGAAGCAGCTAAAAGTTAAGAATTTGAAAATGCCAAGTTTGGCGGCATGTTTGTATTATATGGCCTAGGTGGAAATTGTCTCCTTTGAGTTACATATAATATTTGGTCTTTTACCACCAATTACATGTAATTCAACTATTTTAGGATCCTCCTCCATGATGCTAGCTACCTTTACCTGGACAAAATGACATTTATAATCTACTTTATTTTTTTGATAGTTTGGATAGTAAACCTAGATAAAATTTTAGTGTCTTATATTTAAAAAATTTGGAGGTGATTAGGTGAATCAATTTTGTAATGGTGGTGAATTTGGTTAGAAGGTATATAATACTATAGGCAAATTATGAAGATTGATTTCAGGATTAAATCACCTGATTGTAAGATGAAGTCACCAAACTATATGATACTAGGTTGTTGAATGATTTCTTTTTGCAAGGCTACAGTTATCACCTGATACATATGATCCCCTATTTTAACTAATGTGGCTACCATCAAATGCTAGGACACTTGCCAATTCATTGATGTCAGATATTAGTTCATGGATGTTGGATACCTATAAATACATCTAGGCTACTTCATTTTACACACTTGAACCTTGAATTTTCCACTCTGACATTTTGATACCTAATTCAAAGAAAAGTAAATCACCTCTTAGACATCGTCTAGACAATACCTATACCACAATAGCTGCCCCAAGCTCATTAGTATCTAAAATTCTATATAAGAACCTCATGTGCCTAAAGATGTGGTGACTTATAGAACAATAAGATGTGTACATGAAATGGGTTATAAAGTGTGGTTTGGAGGGGATTGTCAAGATGTCCTATTATGACATACACCACTGTACTCAATTTTTTTCTTAGGAGCTATGATCGTGTTGAGTGCATGTTCAAAGTGAAGGTACAATCATGAGTTTAGTAATTTGGTGTTAGCCCAAAATAAATTTATCACTTAATAGGGCTCCCCCTCACAAATGTTAGCCCTATGATCACCCATGCATCTGTGCTAGATTAGGACAAGAAGTATCTAGAATCTTATTTTGATCTATCGATTGAGGGTTTGTACTAGTTCATTGAATTGATTTTTTTTCATTTATAGATTGCTTTAAATTTTTTGAATTTACTGAACATCATTAATAGTGAATTATTTATGATCATCAATTAAAAGTTCATTTCTCTCTCAACTAGTATATTTGCTTTTCATACAAGGGGGAAAAATCACAAATCCAATAGGGGCCTTCCTATACAACCTATTAGCAATCCTTATCTTCTGGCCATGATAGAATTATTTCAAGATAGAATTGTACTATATGGAATAACAATGGACATACCGATTTGGGCTACGGTGTACATCTTGTGTACTTTGAGTGGCCAAAAAACTGATTGGCATTTGTATTTGTCTAAGAAAATTATTAATGATTTAAATTTTACTCTTACCATTGATAATTATACTTTTACATGTACCATTTATATTATTGCTTTGTACAATGAGGCATTTCATGAATTACAAGTGGAGATCATGAATATTCCATTTGATCTTCAATAAAAAATACATCTCACTCTCTTTCAGTTGTATAATAAGAGGTAATCGTGCCCTTTATTTTATATTCTATGTTTGATTATTGAACATTTATTTAATGTTCACTATTTGATTAAAGTAATTTTATCCTCACAGAATTTTTTTTTGTAACTAGTTTCAAAAATAAAAATAGCGATAAGAAGTTGGCAACCCCAAGAGGCCTTTGAAGAATCATATATGGATTTTGAATCATCTCCTCTTCTATTGAATAGATATAAAATATTACAGAGTTCTATTATGCCTCTAGGCCTTTCACCCCATTTAGTTGAACTGACAAATTCAAACCTTGTCTCATGTTGTTGGTAATACCATTGTCTTATTTGTATTATTTAGAATTTCATTATATATTGTAGATATTGTGTTTGATTAGCTTCATGTTATTTTTGTAGTGTCATTTGAATCTTACCCCAATCTTCCAAAATGCCTCCTCTAAATATCCAGTTGCAATAAATATCTTTAGGGAAGCTCAACAACAAGGTATGCACACATAATTATAAATTTTTGCAATATAATTATTAAATATTAAATTTATTCTCGTTTACTAGTTATTTGATATATTTTTCACTTTACAGAAACCCTTTATCAAATACAACATTTTATACCACCACCACCAACCCACCAAAATTTTACCATGGGCAAACATTTGTCATATTCAATGCCAAGTAGTAGCACTATCTAATTGACAATGTCAGAGTTTACAAACCTTTCTCTTGATAGTATGCCCAACTTAGGGACCACTATTTTTACAACATATAGATATTGATGACGAGTTTTTGGGGATGGAGAGTGGGTATGAATATAAATTTTTCAATCCCCATGATATTATTCAAGGATCATAGATGAAGGGGATAGAGGTTGATTCCAAATAACTGCCAACATCTATCTCTTCAAGGTCTAGCTCACCCTCTCCCCAACCCAATCCTGAGATTCCTAACACTAATGATGAGCTTACTAGTTTTCCATTAGATTATTTGTTAGCAGATAATACATCTGCCTTTGTAAAATAAATTATTCTTGGTGAAGTTGAATGTTTGAGGATATGGGAGATAAGGGCTCAAGTTTTGATATGGGAAATAAATACCTGATTTCATAATCACTCCCAACATAATCTATTGTACAAATTAGTTAAAAATCAAGGAGCAAAAATTCAAGTTTTTTGAATCAAGTTATTTTTAGAGCAGTGAATGTTAGCAATGATCACAATTATATAATGTTGAATATGCTTGAAAATTTAAATATAGATGCCTAGGCATGCTGCAATAAATAGGCAAAAGATAAATGCCTCATGGTTATTGCTGATGCATAAAAGGGGAAAATTATGGTAAGTTATAATCATTCTAAGTTATTTGTCATTTACATTTAATTATTATAAGTTTTTATCTAATTAATATTCATTAGCTAATTGCAGTCAAAATATGATACTTTTAAATTTTCAAATGAAGGCACTCATTAATTCTTTTTTATCGAATGTTCCTGGGATACAGTTTATTCCATAGCCTTGTAATAATGCTTGTTTATGTTAGTTCATTTAAGGATCAATATTGTTCAACCATTATAATTCCAAAATTTGTTGACTATTTTTCAGTAAATCCTTTTGCAAAATATCCTCAACTTCAACTCCATTAATTTATATAGACTTACTGAAATGATCAATGAGTACCCATGTATTTGATGAATAAATTACTTGTTATTTATTCGTCATGTAGATTATTCTAAAATATAGGATTCACCACTCCTATGGCTTCAAGCAACTCATCCCTTTGAAATTGATCTCAAATTTCAGCAAATAAGATTTTTGAAATGTTACTCAATTTCATTCATGTGTCATCTATGACATTATCATATATAACCCATGATATATGTACTTATTTAATTTTTGCTCCAACCACATAATTTTGTCTTTAAAAAGTGTGTAGTGGTATCTCGTTTCCATGAATGATAATACAAATATGATCATTAATATTGAATTTCAAATAGTTTTTAGGTCTTTAATATCTATTAAAAATTGCCAATTGTCGAATATTGGTCCCTTAAACTTTCATTTGAGTGGTATAATATATCAAGAAATTGACAAACATGTTTCCTCAACTGTATGAAGTCAACAATATATATGAGTCTTTATTGTGCATATTTTGTCAAACAATGCATTTATTTTAACATGGACAAAATACTACACAATGTTAGTAGGGTTTTGAAATCTATCAAATGGTATAATAAATATTTTGCCTTGTCAACATCCATCCTATATTTAAACATAAAAGTCAACAATATATATGGATCTCTATATTGCATATTTTTTCAAACAATTCATTTCTTTTAACATGGGAAAAATATTACATAATGTTAGTAGGGTTTTGAAATCTATCAAATGGTATAATAAATCTTTTGCCTTGTCAACATCCATCCTATATTTAAACATAAAACCCATAAATGATTGATATTTTTCAAATATTATACATGGAAGCTCATACATGGAAATCTATCTTGTATCAACATTTTTAATAGTTTTTTACCATCAGTCACTCTAATCAAAATTTATGAAACTCTAAAATCTTTTTTAGACTGCTCAACATATATGCATGAAAGTCACAGATAAGCTCTTCTACTTTTGTGACATTTTGAAATGTGCTAACAAATTTTTAAGAAAGATTCAATCTATGTGCCATATAGTGGATTGGAGTTATATATGGGGTGAATGTTGTTTTTGGGTGAACTCATTGACCAATTTTTTTCCCTTGCATTATTGATGTCCCATTTGCACCAACACACACTAACTTGGTACCTATATCATAATAATTCATCCAAGCAATATCTACCAAATTAAAAAATAATCAATTTAGAAAGGTTCTCAACATTAAATTTTTCCTTCATTTTACTTAAAAATAATAGGTGAGGTTTTTTTGAATGGTTCTCAAATGTATAAACATGAATGTAAAACTATGGTGTGTTGTCAACTGTTGTTACCTCATTAATGGATAGTGAGATAAACCGTGTTGCTTTTACTTTTTCCTATAAATACTCCTTTTCAATCATCATGAGGAATTTTCCCATCTACTAAGCACTATTATCTGACCAATATGATTTTGAAATGTTATGCAATCCAATATGTTGAAATAAAATCTTGTAATCTAAAAAATTAGAGATTGGTTTGTCTCTATTCAGAATGTGATATAAAGTGGAAAATAGTGTATTTTTGCCAAGTAGATTAGACTAAGAAACTTTTTTGAACTGAGCTTTAATTATTCCTCTTTTATTAATGAAGTGTCATTGATTTCTTTGATGATTTTCATACTCTACTATGTAACGTTGATGCATGCATTCTTTTGCATTTTTTCATCTCACTATTTTTTGGATTTATCCATCTTTATCTTTTATTGACTCCTATATTTTACCACATTATTTCTCATTTGTGTCTAAGTTGAGTTTAATTTTTTGGTCCTTTCTAAGTTTTCAACTGCATATTATACATTTTCATTTTTTTTGTGTTTCAATACCATTTCCCTAATGTACAAGTTCAATGATAGGTATTTAGCTGCCTAGTCAAACTTAAATGACCTTTAATTATCCACATACTTCTCTTTTTTCACACAAATTTTTTATGCTTTCTTCAATTGAATACTATATTGGCTAAATAAAAATATCATTTGGTGGTACTAGGTACTCATCATCAATACCCATGATGATGTCCTCCAATGTCCTTTTCCTTGAATTTAATGATGACATTTCATACCCAGGGATGTCTTCTAGTGGAGATATATTTTTAAAAGGGTTATCAATGGCTTATGCTTGAAAAATGGGTATAGATGTTGTAATTATTATTAAAAATTGGCCCTTAATATAAAATTTTAAAGAATTAACAATATAGTAATCATATAATATTTAGTACCTCTATTTAGAATTTGATACACAGGGATGTCTTATAGAGGAGGCATATCTTTGATACTATTATCATTAGGTTCTGCATGCAAAATGGTTGTACACTAATTATTAATAAATGTTATAATAAAAATTTAAATAAATAAAAAAAATAATAAATAAAATAATATTTAATACCTTTATCTAGAATTTCATACCTAGGTAAGTCTTCCTATGCAGGCATATCATTAGATTTTGCCTCGGTACCTCTGTTTGGCATTTCATACTCAGGTACATCTTTGAGTGGAGAAATATATTTGATACTATTATCAATGGGTTATGAAAGCAAAATGGTTATAGATATTAATTATTATTGAACCCTAATAGATAATAATAGTATATAATTTAATATTTATACTTGTGTTTGCCCTCTTATTGAAATAAGATAATAGGTTGTCTTGTTTTGAAAATTATTTTGATGCCTTACCATTATTTTAATATGACATTGAATCAAATATATAGATAAACAAAGGCTATTTTTAATCAACTGACAACTAAGCATAACCTCTTAATAATTTTAGCTTGAAGTCTATTGCCTAATAACTAATTACTACCACCCTATAGCTAAATGCAGTCACCTAATAACTAGGTGCAATCATCTGCTAATTGTAGCTTGATAAATACCATTCCATAGTTTCTACCACCTAAAAACTAAATGTAGTTACATAGTAGCTAGATGTAATCATGTAATATCTATAGCCTAAATACTACCACCTAAAAATGGACAGCTAGTTGATGTCACCCAATAGCTTACTGCTATCACTCGATAGCTGAATACAATCACACAATAGATGGATAAAATCGTATGATAGCTCATGAAATCATTTGACACCTAGTTTTTATTATTTGACAGTTGATTATATTTTATCGATGGCTAGTTCAGGTTGTGGTCACCTGACAACTACTTATTATCTCTCAACACCTTCTTCCTATCATATAACACTTGGTATTATGCTTTAGGGTAAAAAGTTTAATAAATAATATATAGTGGAAAATTACCCTACATTGGATTTATTGATGTTGGTGACATACATATATAGGAGGAAATTTATTTTAAAAACTAGGTGAACAAACCCTTGAATTTAAATTATATCCTAAAATTTAGGCATCCTGCACTATTGGCTCACCCATAAAATTTCCAAATCTCAACTTTGAAAAATGGAATATTCTTGAATTAATAAAGATTTTATACTAAAAAAATCCCTAAGTAAATTGTCAAGGCTTGCTCTATTTCTTCTTTCTTCTTCCTTATATGTAATGTATCCAGTTGAGTAAGCATATGGATAATGGTGTCTTGCTTCATATCCTACAGTAGATTGCTTACCTCTATTTTTGAGAGTCCTTTTGTAATAGGTGAAGGAAGTATCTTGCTACCACTATTTTTATTCATGGTTGATCTTGAGTATTTCTTACATAAAATTATCAAATCATCAAAGGATAATGTTGAATCATCACCCCCAGTCATTAAGTCCAATGCTTCCAAATAATCTTGTCTAACTCCCTTCAAGAATACCAATATGATGGATTCTCTATCCATCACAGTCTACTTAGATTTCTATAGGATGAACATGAATCTTTCCATTTAATCCTCTAATGATTCATATTCCTCATGTTAGTTTGAAGATGTCATCCCTTCTATAGTTTATTCCTCGATAATAATATTTATATTTGGATAAAAACTTCTCTTTTATTTCCTCCCAAGTATAAATTTCATCTTTTCCCATCCCCATAAACCATCTAAGAGTTGCATATTTTAGTGTTGCTGTAAACAAATTTATTTTCTGAGCATCTTGGTTATAGTCATAACTATGGCATAAGATGTCAAACTTAAAGAGGAATGCATCTGGGTCTTCACTTGCCTTTCATCTAAAATTAGGGAGGAAAAAATGAGGGATATTCTTCATAAGTGCATTTATTATAGGGTTATAGATGGGTAATTCAAAATTTGTAGACACATTGGTAGTTTTTTCTTCTTAATGGTCCCCCATGAATATTCTTTCTATTCGTAGGCCATAATATTCTTCCACCCAGTCTTCAAACTCATTGTCAATTCGTATGCTCCCTAGGGTGTAGTAAATAGAGATTTTGGATTTTTCTTGAGGGATATAAGGTCTTTTATATAATGGTGAAGGAGTATAAGATCTTGAGGATTCAAATTTTTATTAAACAAAGAGCCTACCTAATCTAGTAGATTATGTTGGCCTGGTGTCTCTTCTAGGAGCTAAAAGCACTCAAAATGCTTCCTTGGCAAGGAATTTGAGTGAGGATGGAGGGAACTGAATGCTAGATTATTGAGTAAGAGGTGATAGGGTGGGAATTCTTAAATATGATATATAGGGGTACTTTTCAAGGGTATTAACCTCTTCTTCAAAATTTCCAACTTGTGCTACCAACCCAATCAAGAATTCTTCTTTTTCTAACTCTTATATTGATAAATGATCTTCAAAAATTTCATCATATTCCTCAGTTGCTATGGGATGTAGTTCTATTCCTTTAGTAGGGGTTAATTGTCTAGGAAAGAATCTTCCTATATGATCCCATTCTCTTTGCATGTAAAACAATTACCTTCATTTTTTATTTTCTGTCCTACCTACACATGGTTAGTATGGCTTGTGTTGTTTTAGAATTCTAATCTTTCTAGAAAGAAAAACCTTTATCTATAAAGTGGGAAATGTTTAAGCTAAATAATAATAATATTTTAATCTATGAATGCAATAAATCTTTAATTTAGAAACTGAAATAGAAAATAGGAAAAGATAATTGCCAAAATTAGAGATTTCTACTATGTGACACCCTTCCCTGGAAATAATGCCAAAATGACAAGAAGTATTTTTACCTACCAGTTAACTAATGTGATGCATGGAACTTGAGCCACATGGGTTGGGGAAGCTACTAGTAACCTAAATTAATTATTCATTAATTATCAATCTAGGGCTATAATTTTGATAGGATGACTTCATTATATGTGCACATTAAATATTCTAAATTGACTCTTATCAAACTTATAAAAAGGAATTTCATAAAATAAAAGTTCTTGTAAAAGAATCAAAATTGCAAAAGATAAATTGAATGAATGAAAAAATTAGATTGGAAACTTCCCTAAGACTATTCTAAATCACACAAATTAAATGTACTTACTCACACACACACATAAAATATTAACACATAATTATATAAATAAAACAAATTAATTAATTATACTAATTATTTATATCTATACTACAAGTCTTCCTAAGGGGCCCCTCCTCTTTCAGGCTTGAGATTAAATATTCATCTTAATAGAAAACATGATTAAATTGAAATGTTATATTTATTAAATCATGTAGCAATTAAAGATTACTACAACAGATTATAATAACTCTTTCTAGATTACTTGCTATGTCCTACACACTCTTATTCTCATAACAACTTTCTAATTAAATTTCACATCTCTACCATATTATATTTATACCAAGGATGGTGGTTTACATTTATGGCCTAAATAGGAATACAAACAAAACATAGTTATAGTGAGATCATTCAACTACATGAACAAAAAGTGGTTTTCAAGGTTTAAACTCTGCCCAATAGAAATCATCAAGTATTTTAAGTTATTTACAACCAAAGTTAGTTAGAGACACCTTAAAAAAATTGATCTTGCAATAAAGGCTTGCTGTTACAACCTCCAAGAGTTGATAGGTAGTGGTAGCCTAGGAAAGTTTTAACTTTATTCATCTTTTAATAGCCACAATATTTCTATAGTTTGTTAACTATTGTGGTATATTGAACCTATAGTTGTATGATCTCCATGTTGTTTTATCTTCTCATTATTTACAAGATATGATAACATGGGATCTTTTAGCTACAAGATGCATTCAATAAGATTGTTCAACTGTAGGATGTATTGACTTGTGTTGCTTCAAATAATACTCATGTTTTGCCTTTTAAATTTCTCAAACAAATATTATAAGAAATAATCACAAAACAAAATATAATCATAACTACTTGAAACTCAAAGTAAAATATCATTACTCTATGAAATATAGTAATAAAATATCATGTATTAGACTTGTTTAAAGTAGGAATATACAAGGGAAAATCTCAAAAAGCACATATTAGGAAAGGTTATGGGTAAGCAATAGGTGTTCAAAACATGACCTTTCTAGGGCTCATCAATAAGTGTAGTATTCCCAATCACCTCAGACCATTACACTTGTAAGAATGCCATAGATGCTCAAAATATTGAAGCTTTAATTGCTCAGTTCATAATACACCCTCACACGAGAAAATATTCTTTTTGACAATAAATTATATGTAAGAGCCCACGTCAAGATATGTCTGTTATATGTACATAAACTACATCTAGAGGATTAGTGGATCAATTGTGTAGATGAATATGAATTGCAAAGGTGTGATTAGGGTCAACTAATTTTGAATTAAATCAAAGTATTTACTACCACTTAGATGTTATGAGATAAAATAAATGACAAGAGTGAATTGATTGATCCATATTATATTGATAGGTTCATATCATCACATTTTCAAAGGATAAATTAATCTGCATGAGAGTTGATTGATCTACAACTTCAGACCACTATAGTGTTATATATATTTATGAAATGGTTTAATGATAAATAAATATTTATAAAATGGTTCAATGATAAACTTTCAAAATTCACAAGATCCTAAACCTTAAGGAAAGCCATAACCTCTACCCCACCAAGGTAAAATTTTGGATCATTATCCAAAGTAACTAGCACATGTAGCTTTGAAACTCTATCTCTCCTAAAAACTAATCAAAGAGGTGATACAGGTGGGGAAAATCCAAATCACCATAAACAACAAAGTAAGTCTCATGTTGAATACTCTTCTATAGTTAACTTTTTCCAACCTAAAAATTTAGTGTAACTGTAATCATCCTCCTCCCTAGGAGGTGATACCTCTTTGTTGATTAATAACACCACACAATAATATATCACCTCCATTTAAATATTGGATCATAAAATATCTATATAAGTTTTTTCAAGTTATGTACCAGAGGCACCAACATCTCCTCTTATTTTAGCTTCTCCTCAAATTCCACTTCCATCACATTGTACATTGCTAAGCTAGCCTACACCATCATCCATTCCAATTGATTTGAGAGCATAGATGGTTAGTTTTAGTGACACTACCTTTTATTTTATGCAACCAATAATTTCAAGGAAGATGAAAGTGGTCGATACATAATTGATTGAAATTTATGTTGTGGAAAACCTCCTAGGGACTCCTCCAAAGAAGGCCAAAACCACATCAAGATTAGTGTCTCATTCATTCAGAGCCCAGTTCATCAAAAATTTTGAGCTAAATGTTAAAAATAATGAGGAGGAAATGGATATGTTATATTATACCCTGAAGATAATCCCATTTAGTTTAGTCACTCATGATAGTGATGTATATAACCTCTAAAAAACTACTAAGAGAATGATCAAAACATTTGAGGAAGATGATTTGACCCAAGAACAGTTGAAATATCAAGTCTAACAGCTTGTGGGTTATGTGAAATACCTTTTAAATATTTTAGAGGATCCAAATTTTCCCCAAGTAGACTCTCTAACTCAAGTACCTGGGATTAGTAGAGAGGCCATCTCAACTATAAGTTGATACAAAAACAATAGAAAAACTCTTGAGGCTTAGATTGAACAGTTGTTTCTATATGGTTTGAAATATTTTAAATAGATGGAAAAAATGTATGAAAAAAATTAGTTAGAACAAAATAATATTGATCATCAAGTTTAATTTCATTAAAAAGAGCTCAGTTTATGGGAAAGCATGAAAGTGGATTTTGAAGAGATGCTAGCCATGGATGTAGAATTGCTAGTCAATGTAAAAAAAAATGATAAGAGAAAATGATCTCTCATATGATTGGATGGAGAGGTTTATGAAAAATATGGAAGTGTTGAATAATTTAATGGATAATATAAAAAACTAATATAAAATTGGAGAGAAGATGATTAAAATATATTCAAATGTAGGGAGCTTACATTGTGATTTCCTCAAAGAAGATGGTTCTAGACAATATATAGTGAGCAAAATAAAGAAAAAATTATAGATTTAATCAAATAAGAGTTATTCAAATAAGGCACCTTCAATGTTCCATCTATAAATATACTCAACAAAATTCATACTTCTCTAGAGGAATTTAATTTATAGTTAGCCAACTTGTTAGAGATTCCAAAGATGATGATGATGATATCTGACACATGGCTAGTACATTACAAAAATACTATGATTCCCAAAGGAAATTATATTATTGAGGTCATGAAAATATTTATAATGTTCAAAGAATCTCATGATAAAGGAAATGTTGTAAGTTAGACTGTCACCCAACCACCAACTCCATCAATAATAGATCATTCTTTAGGGAAAGCTTCTTAAGGAGCATTTTATTTATTTTCTGCCTTGTTTTCCTTCTATTTTTATCATATTCTAAAAATTCCATTTTTTTCATAAAATAAGAAATATTATTATATAAATAGAATATAATGAAAGTGATAACATGAAGGGTTAGCCTATTCCCTCCTACATCTATAAATATGAGAATGACTATTGTTCAAGAGTTGTTTGATGCTCATTGTAATTTTGCTTGAAAAGAAGGAAAATGAAACTTTGTGTTCACTCTTCTATTTAGAATACGAAGGCAATTTTAGAACTTTGTGTCTTGTAGTTTATATTTTTAGATATATGATATCCATGTGTTTAATGCATATCTCTCAACTCTTAAGCCATACTTGTTTCATTATAAAAATGTCAAATTACATTTACAATCTTTCATGTCATGCATAAGATACGATCTATATTTGTTTGTCCATGTGTGGCCCTTCATATACCTTATTTTATATTTTTATTTTAAACGTAGAAGGTAATAAAACCCAAAATTATATTCTACATATAAATATTGTAAATAAATTTATTTCACTTTTCTATTTTCAATAAAGGAAACCTCCCTTTAATATAGAGGAGCGACTTTATCCCCTAAACTTTGGTAAAAATATACATTTGTCTCATTGCCAAATATTTTTCCAATAATTGGGATTCATTGGTAACATATTGTATGATTCCATTATGATTGGACTTGTGGATACCCTGAAATAGGGAAGCTAACATATTATAAAAGGATTCATATGAATTTTTTTTTGTTTGGTGGTGTTTTAATTCTCTTATATCATGTCATTCTAAATAGATTTTAATTCTATATAGAAGTGATAGCTCAATTTTTAATCATATTTGACTAAACTTTTGTATCTTTTATGGGTCTATAAACTCTTTTCATGCTAGGGAGCACCTTCACTCTCTAAACCCTTGATTTTAAGTTATATATAAATATTTTTGGTTCAATAATTATGATGTTATGTCATCTCATTAAAGTTATTTGAAACCTAGTTCTTGCCAATTCTTATAATACCTAGAGATGGGAATGATGCTTTCTAGTTTTTTTTTAATCATAATTTGGAATTAATTGGGACATTAAATTTAATTAAGATAAAATGAATTGAATGGTTTAAACTATTTTAAATCACTCATAACTAGCATAATGAAATTAAAGTACTAAAATGGACAAAGCTCAAATGAATGAAATAAGCTAATTATGAAAACACAAAGAGGAAAAGAAGGCTTAACTGATTTATATTTTTTAGATTGACTATGTGTATTTGAAATATGGTTGGAAATGATCAACTTGAACTTTATTATGCATGTTTAACTAAAACAATAATCATCACTATCATGGGTCATAATCAAATGGAAACAATTAGGATCAGTTGTTACTCTTAACCTTTGTAGGCTAATATTAACATGCATAGGGAAACATAAAAGTAATGGTACAAACACCTAAGCCTTCTTGAAATATGACAATATGTGTAATTTTGACATTTGGCTGTGTACTGATGACCTTCAAATGATCTCTTCAAGGTTGAAACCCCACTAGGGCTTGCGATCGCTGAAAACCTACAAAAAGAGAGAGGAGAGTGTAATGGGTTGAGCTAACCCCAATCACCCCTGTGATGATTGAATGTTTCCTATGTATCTAGGATAATTTGAATAGGGAATCAAGTCATATGTAGTTCTCTCACCTAGAGTGCTTAGTGTAATAGTGCTCATTGACTACCTATATGCATCTAGAGATGGCTTGAATACTTGATAATACTTTGTTTGTCTTGGAAAAAATAGGCTTGTGACTTGGATAAGGTTTGTTTAAAATGAATATAATAAATTTTGGAAAGAACAAGGAAGCTTTATTATTACATCCTAACTTTTTTCTAAGCAAATTTAATTGATTATCAATGGTCTTTTATGGTTGGTAATTTGATTTGATTAAATTATCTAAGTTATAAGTCATATAATTTTATGGGAGAGATGTATGTTGATTTGATTACATGATTGGATTACTATGAGTTATCTATATGGTATATTATTTACATCATGATCATGTTGATTTATTATTACAACATTATTTTATGATATATATCATGATGTATGGACTAACTACCTTCTTGTTGTAAAGCTGACACTGAAGAGATTCAACCCTCAAAGCATGATGGAGGGAGAGCATCGTCAGAGAGGATTATGTAAATGGAGGTGTTGGAGGATAATAGAGGAATGTATAGAACCCATGAACACATCATGTTAAATAGTACACATTATATGCATAATTTGAATTGTTAACATTAGTACATTTTTTATGTTGTCTGCATTTAGATAATTATTTATGCATGTTAGTTAGGTGTTATATCCGTTTAATGCTATGTGGAATTAATCTTGTGTGATTACATTGTATTTTTTAAAAGTAAATTTGGATTTATAATGTTACTATGTGTTTATGTCATGTTATTGTATTCATGAATATTAATATTTTTTGAGAATGTAAATTTGAGTAAGTAGTATCTTGTACTACCGTATATAGACTAATCCTCATGTATTTGAAATGTTAACTAGTTATCTTTATGATATTTCAAGAATATCATTATATGTATTAAATGACTTAACATTATATATATATATATATTACATTGTTATAATTCAGATTGGTATAATAATGTGTAATTTACCATTTTTGATAAAGGAATGTAAATGACCTTATATTAGTCATATTACTATTAAGTCATGATTATTTATTTATACTAAGATAGCAACAAAACTATATTTTTATTCTAAGCTAATTTAGAAACTAACCTAGACATTGTTTGGAATAATAAAGTCAATAGTGTTAATTCAAAATTAATAATTAATGAGTTAATTGTTATTATAAATTTAGAAAAAAATATAAAAATAGGAAAAGCTTCACATAGGAAATAAAACAAATTACAATAAAGCAAAAAAAAGAAGAAAAGAAAAAAAATGGTAAGCTTTTAAAAAAATGGCAAGATTTTGCATGGAGGGAAAAAAAAAGGACAGGAGGATGGGGAGGCATAGTAGGATAAGAGAGGATACGAGAGTGAGAATTGGGGAGGATAAAAATAGCCTAAAGAGAAGATAGGGAACACAAAAAGAGGAGAGAAAGAGAGAGATATAAAGGTGAAGGTAGGAAGATCTTCTAGTTTGTGCTATTTCAAATTGGGAGCTTATATTGGGTAGGAAATGTTATTTTTATGGAATCTAAAAATAATTTTCTGTATATTAAATCAATCGATAGATAAGGACTGTATGTGTATGTTATGATGATTTACATATTAATAATCAAATCATGATAATGTATTTATGTAAGGGTTGAATATAGTTAAATGGTGAACTATTGTGTTATGTGTATATATGAAACTACACCCTAATCTATTGTAGACTGAGTGTATGTAGCGATGATTTACAAATGACTATGCATTGGATTGAAAATCTTGTGAATAGACATTGAGAGGTCATTTGTGAGTTAGATAGGGTAACCATTGTCATATATTGTTATCAAAACCATGAGATTGTACAAGTTCAAAACTACGTATATAATGTATAACACACTATGTATGATATATAGGGATTGTGTATATTTGACAACCTTGGAGACTGAGTTGTTTAACAAACAAATTTATAAAGGGACTATGGCGTACTATTGCAGTGAAGTTTGTTTAAATTTAATATAAGTATAAATTGTGAACTTTTGTTTAGATAAAATTATGAATATACATATAGGAAGGAATTATTATTTACAAATTCATAGACACATTTACTTGGAATGTGTATATAATTGTTATATAGAACTATGATATTATGAAAGACCAAATCTTGTGTATAACAAACTGTGTATACTTTTGTCATTAAACAGTGGAAATATATGCATAGTTTAAGGGAATAGATATATATAAATGCTCTGTATATCATTTTTTTAAAGTGTGATATGTATTTATAAAGACTATGGAATTTTATTATTAAATAGTGAGAACACACAAGTATGAATGGATTAATTCATTATACAAGTCGTGAACATAAGTATAGCAGTTTTGTGTGTAACTTCTTAACCAAACCATGAATATATGCATAGCAAGACTGAGTGTATAGATATAATCCCAAGTTCATTTGGTTGCAAAGCTATGATCCTAATTACCAGGATTATGTACTTGTTCATATAAAAACTAATTTGATAAGATAAATCAAAAATCAATTAGGTAGAGGCAATCGATAGCATACATCCATAGTGAGTTTTAACATTGTTTTGTTATTTATTATACTAGGATCTGAGACTAGTGTTTTGTTATTTGTTTGAAGATTATAGAATAACTAGAAATGTTTTTATAGGGATATGAGTGTTATGATATTTGGTATTCCATAAGGCAAAAATTGATAAAAATACATAAGATAATTTGATAAAACTGAGCAGGCTATGCAAGGATTTTATGGTTCAACATGAGTTTGAGTTAGACCTAAATTGATACCTAAGAATCCTTGAATGGTATATGAACATAGAGACTGGAACAAGGGAAAATAGGGGTTGGGTACGTGGTGACCCTACATTAGGTCCTTGATTAGTACTTCAAGAATAGTTAAATTAAATGGTTATTTGAATCATGAGAAGTTCTAAATAAAATAGAACACACACACACACACACACACACACACACACACACACACACACACACACACACACACACACACACACACACACACACACACACACATTAGAAGTGAGCTTATAATTATAGTGTATTGATTATTAAATTAAGTCATAGAAATCCTAAGGATAAGACACTATATTTTTATGTATAGCCCCCCAAGTACAATGGGTTATATAAATGAAAGATTATGCTTTGTTAATGAGTTAGTTGACCTTAAAATTATATGAATGGTTGTTTGCAATTGAGTAATGTTTACATAAAAATATCAGACTTTGATATTGTTGTTATCTTAGAATGTACTGCATTTGTATTTACTTACATAAGATTAGAAACATGCACTCTAAGTATACATTATACCTGGTTGGTATAAATTGTGTTTGTTATGCTTATTATTATTTATGTGATAAATAGTATAATGGAGATTCATTCATATGTTTGATTGACTAAATGTATGCATTTTGATTATTCTTGTGTTTAACATGTCTTATACCTACCACTAATAAGTAATCTATATGAATATATTAGTTATATTTATATTAACCAAATCTTGCGCTGCTAGTACTAAGTAAGTATTAATATGGACTTCACTAGCTTACTAGCACCATCAATACTAGATGAAGGTAATCCAATCAAGTGGTGTGTATAAATTTGACCAATCCTAAAGATAAATAACTATTAAAAACTTTGGCCAAAGTAATGTTTAGTTAGACATTGTCATTTCATATGTATGATTTACATGTTTGTGTGATATAATATTAGAATATGTTTTCTTTATGATACACATCATGTTTTTAGAAATCTTACAACATATGGGTACTAGCTTGTCTCTTTGGATTCCTACACTGTTAATATCTACTCATCTATAAGGGAGGTCCATTCCTTGATGGGGGATTGTGTGAGATATCGATGGTCCATGGTTTGTATGAAAAATTTCTCAAATGATGCTCTCCCTCCCCACAGTAGTACTTCTTTAGAGACTACATTTGAGATTACCATAGATACTAGAGTTTGGAAACTCATACTCCATGGAGCCTTGTATCTAGTATCTTGTATTTTATTTATTATTATTGAGACATTATTTTTGATGATATATAGTTATTTAATCATTGTGCATTGATAATAGTGGCTATATGTTTGTACCAATCGTGGTTAGAAATCTATAATTACTTTCTAGATTCAGTTATGTTGTGTTTCATCTTATGATAGTGATCGGTGATAGAAAGATGTTACATGCTTATTTTATAGTTAACATACTTAGAATGTTTTATTTGGATCACAAATTAGACTCTCATGGTGAAATCTAATGAAATAATACATTGATTAAATTTTTAAAAAAATTATGACGTCAATCGTAGTGGGAATGTTACATGTGGTATCAGATCTATAGCTCAAACTCTAGGACCTAATGACTCCACTAAATTTTTTATACCCTTATATTTACCATAAAAGAGAATGGTTAAATCTAGAATATCTAGTAAGGTTCCTTCAAATGTCAATGATAATATCCCTCTATTTGATCCTAATCAATTTGTTGAGCAAGTAAGTAAAAAATTTGGATTATATTCTTATAGTCATGAATGAAATCAAGGACCAAAATTTAGTTATAGAACATGAATTTCATGGCCATGAAAAGGAATTACACTAGGATGTACCTAAAGAGCATCTTGTTGAGCAAGAAATCCTTCAAGATGAGAGAACATAGGTAGCTATGTAATTGACTAGAGATATGAAAAAGGTGGATCCACCTAAGTTCGATGGAAATATTTGGGTGATAGAGATGAAGCATCATTTACTGATATGGAGAAGTATTTCAAGTTTCAAAACTACTCCAAACTCACTAAAATAATTTGGGGAGCATACATGTTGGTTGGTGAAGTAACTATGTGGCAGACCAATAAGAAGTTGGAAATGAATCTTAACTCAACCACCACTACAAAGGAATAGTTTATGACATTGTTTATAACGTGGTGCCACATATATAATCTGCTAGAAGCTTACATATTTTTAGAATCTAAAGAAAAGAGACTTATCGGTGAATGAGTACTAGGAGTAGTTCACTAAACTTCTAAAGTATGTACCTCAATATCAAACATATGATAGAATCAAAATTAGGAAGTTTTAAATGGGATTGAAATCCTAGATTGGTAGAGATGTGGATGTTCATGGACCATCTACCATGGACTAGGTCTTCGATAAGGTTGTCAAGTAGAAATAAAAGTTGAAATCTCTTGCTTAGGTTAGGGACAAGTTTAAGAAAATGTTTGAAAGTTCTATACCAACTTTCAAAAAGAAGAAATGGAATAAAAGGGGTGGATACTCCAAGAGTCAATTCAAAAATTAGAATGCTAGATTCAATAATGGTTCAAGCAACAAAAAATTAGGAAATGGTTTTAAAGTCAGTTTCAAGGGAAACCAACAGTCAGACAAGAAAGGACCACCTAGAGGTTACTTCATTTATGGAGGTAACCATTATTCTCATGAGTATACCTAGGATAAGTCAAATAGTAAGTGTTCTAATTGTTAATAGGGAACTTTTTAGCAATGTATTCATGCAATAGTCAATAATTGATAAGCTAAATTCCAAGTTTCACCCATAGAACCATCAAGTATTTGGTTTAAACATCTAGTGTTTATTTTGTTAGATATATGGGTTATAAAATATTTTATAGCTCCTAAAATGCTTAATAAGTTATTTATAAGAGTTGGGGTAATGAAAAATTCATGGTAGATACAATATAGGAATGAGAATAAAGTCAAAGTTGATAAGTGTTTAATTGAAAATGTGATTAGGTTGCCCTAATTCATAACAATAGTGGATCTTTATGTACCATCACTTGGGTCATATGATGTGATCCTAGGAGCCAACTGGAATGCAAAGCATAAGACTAATGTTGATTGATATCCAAATAAGGTTGAGTGTCCAAAAGATTTTGAAAATCAAACACAAATTCAAGGTGAGAGAAGATAGCTGAGGCTTAGACAGATCTATGCAATGCAACTCAAAAAGGCTTAAGGAAAAGGATGCCAAAAATTTATTATCAAAATAAATAAAATAGAGGAATATAAGGAACTATCCCTTGAAGATTATACATTCCTTAAGAATTTTCATTATGTGATTCCAGAGGAATTACCAGGATTGCCTCCTAAACATGAGTTTGATTTATCTATCGATGTCATACTTGGATTGGAAACATAGTCTAAGACACCATACATGATGACAACCACTTAATTAGTTGAATTGAAGGCTCAAATATAGAAATTATTGTTAAAAGGGTTGATTAGTCCAAGTGCATCACCATGGGATGCACTAGTTATCTTCATCAAGAATAAGGATGGTACTCTTTGTCTTTACATAAATTATAGAATATTGAATAAGGCAACTATCAAAAATATGTATCCTCTACTTCGTATATATGATATTTTCAATCAAATATGAGTGACAACAATTTTTATAAGATTGATCTTAGAGCAAGATATCATTAGTTGAGGATAATCGATGATAATATTCCTAAGATAATGTTTAGAACTTGATATGGGAATTATGAGCTCACAATGTTACCATTTGGGTTGACAAATGTTGAATCTCATGAGTAGTGTGTTAAAAAATTATCTAGATCATTTTTTTTTGATATTTGATGACATTCTTATATACTCTAAGAATGAAGATGAGCAGATTTAACATTTGGAACTGATCTATAATAGTTACAAAAGTACAAATTGTATGACAAATTCAAGTGTATATTTTTTCAAAAGTGTTAGAATTAGCTACAGGATCTAATGAATCTAATAGAAATCATAAATAAGAGATAAAATAGTAATAGTAATAAATAATAAATGTATATCTAAGATAATAATAGAGATGAATAAATAACTCAAATATGATGACTTAATCTGATAATATAATATTAATCTGATATGGAATACATAAGTAGCCATTGCATATATAAAGCAAGGCATGCATGATAAAGATCAAGGAACTCACACAGCATGTGTAGTTCAATTGATATCTATCTACATGAATAGTGGAATACAACTCCACACTAACAAGATAGGTGTCCAACTTGTGTAAATGATCAACATAATTTGACTATTAGTTAAACAATCTTATCCTATTTCACCCTAAATAGTGGAGTGGAACTCCACTGTAACAAGATAAGTGTCTAAGTTAACTACTAGCTAAACAAGCTTATCCTATTTGGTGCAAATTAGTAATAAACATAATAAACTATTTATAATAAGTAATTAATGCACCAAAATAATAAATAATAAATACAAGTAAATACAATAAAGCAAATAACTGCATAAACAAAAAGAGAGTGTAATATCTAGGACATATTATCTCTCTAGATGGTATTTCAATAGACCTGGTAAAGATAAGAGATATTATGGAATGGTTGATGCCAAAAAAATTCCATGAGGTAAGAAGTTTTATGGGATCAGTAGGCTATTACAAGAAGTTTGTTTTAATTTTTTTTAAGATAGCTAATTTGATTACCTCTCTACAATGAAAGAACCAAATTTTTATCTATTCAAGTGTGAAATAGTTTTTCAAGAATTAAAAAAAAAACTTACTTCGACACTAGTACTAAGAGTTCCTGACCCCAATGGTCATTTTTAGTGATCATAGATGTATTTGGAGATGGACTATAAGGAGTCCTTATGCATGATAGTGCAGTGGTGCCCTATGAATCAAAGAATTTGAAGCCTTATGAGGTAAACTATGCCCCTCATGATCTAGAAATTGAAACAATTATGTATGCCTTGTAAGTATGAAGGCATTATTTATTAGTAAAACTATTTAATCTTAAGATGGATAACTTAGGACTCAAGTAAATCTTCACCCAAACAAATTTGAATGCTCTTTAGAGACATTGGCTAGAGTTATAGTCTGATTATGATTTTGATATTAACTATATCAAAGGTAATAAAAATATAGTAACTAATGTCCTAAGTCATAGGAGGTACACAACAAAGTTGTAGGAGGTACACAACATCCATGGATATTATCAAAATTAATTTCAAAGATCGAGTGGTCAAATTATTTTCAGGAGATGAATTCTACGATCAGGTTAGGAAAACATTATCTAAGAATGCTCAAAATCTTAAGTATAAAGGATTTAGAATAGAGAATGATGGTCTTTTATGATACAATAGAAGGATGTATGTGCAAGATCAAGAGAATATGTGGATCATAGTGCTAAAGGAACTATACAATACCTCATATTTAGGGCATCCAAGAGTAACCAAGTTTATGACAGAGATTAGACCACTTTATTTCTAGAAGGGAATTAAGAAAGATGTGGACTTTGTGTCATGTTTTCTAGAATGTCAATGAGTTAAAGACGAACATGTGCATCCATCTAGATTATTATATCCACATGACATATCAAAATGGAAGTGGTAGGTGATTAGTATGGACTTTGTCCAAATATTACCATTGTCACAAAATAGAAATGACATGATCTTGGTAGTAGTTGACAAACTAACCAAGGTATCTCATTTTATACTACAAAATTTGATAGATGATGCACCTAATCTTGTGAGGAGGTTTGTAAATAAAGTGTATCAGTTTCATGGATTTACATAGAAGATCATTTTAAATCATGATCTGAAAATGAATTCTAGGTTTTGATTAACTTTGAATTTAGCTTTGGGTACACAACTAAACATTATCACTACATATCACCCAGAGACTAATGATCAGATTGAGTGAATTAATAAGGTGTTAAAGGATCTTCTTCATATGCATTGCATAGATCATTAGTACAAGTGGAAATATTACCTTTTGTTGGTTGAGTTTGCTTATAATAACTCATACCAATCAACTTTGAATATGGCACTATTTGAAACATTGTATGGAAGAAGGTGCATGACACCAATTGGTTGGAACAGGTTGGAAGACATGGTAGTATTTGGACCTAAGATGCTTTCAAAAATTGAAGATCAAGTCAGATCAATTAGGTAGAGATTGGTTGAGGCCAATGATAGGCAAAAGAGTTATGATGATTTGAAGAGAATAGATGAAATTTTTTTAGTAGGTGATAAAGTATTTTTGCAGGTTAAGCCATAGAAGAGCTCGATTAAATTTGGGAAGTCAACAAAACTTTCACCAAGATATGTGGGACCCTTTGAGGTTTTAGAAGTGTTTAATCCTATAGTTTATATGTTTGCATTGCCACCAACCTTAGATATATTGCATAATGTCTTCCATGTTTCTTATCTTAAAAAGTATATAGCTGATCCTTCACATGTGTTAGATTAGAATGATTTGCAGGTTCTATATCTTGGGGTGGTCATGGTATAACCAATCAAAGTAATTGACACTTGTAAACTTCATTTATGTAATAGAGAGATGTCAGAGTGAAAGGTCTTGTGGGATGAATACTTTGAGGATAGTGTTATTTAGGAGCACTATGATGAGTTCTACAAGTGATTTCTATATATGTTTATTTGATTTGATGCTTCATACTATGTTACTTTCTATTGAATAATATTTTTAATTCAAAACTATTGTTTGTATAAGTTACATCAGGATAATAATCAGCATTAGGGGGAAGGATGTTATATCTTGATTTCTCACTAAATAAATTTACTTGATTATCTATGTGTTTTTATGGTTGTCAATTTGATTTGATTATTATCTAAGCTGTAAGTCATATGCTATTATGGGACATATGTATGTTAATTTGATTACATGATTGCATTACTATGAGTTAGCTGAATGGTATATTATTTACATTATGATCATGTTGATTTGTTATTACATCAATATTTTATGATATATATCATGATGTTACAGACTAATTACCTTCTTATCATGAGTTTAAAATAGGAGAGATTCATCCCTCAGAGCATGATGAAGGGAGAGCTTCATTAGAAAGGATGAAGTAGATGGAGGTGTTATGGGATGAGAGAGGAATGACTAAAACCCATACACACACCATGTTAAATGGTACACATTGTATGCATAGTTTGAATTATTAACATTAGTACATTTTTTATGTTGTTTGCATTTAGATAATTGTTTATGTATGTTAGTTGTGTGTTAGCTTAATTTAATGCTTATGTAGAATTAATATCATGTGATTGTGTTGTGATTATTATAAGTATATTTAGATGTATAATTTTACTATGTGTTTATGTCAGTTATTGTATTCATGATTATTAATGTTTTTTGAGAATGTAAACTTGAGTAAGTATTATCTAGTACTACCATAAATAGACTAACCCTCATGTCTTTAAAATGTTAACTAATTATCTTTATGATATTTCAAGAATATAATTATATGGTTTAAATGCCTTTATATATATATATATATATATATATATATATATATAACAGTAATTACATTGTTATAATCCAGATTGGTATAATAGTGTATGATTTACCATTTTTTGATAAAGGAATGTGAATGAACTTATATTAGTCATATTTCTATTAAGTTATGATTATTTATCTGTACTAAGATAGTAACAAAAATATATTGTTATCCTAAGCTAATTTAGAAACTAACCTAGACATTGTTTGGAATAACAGAGTCAATAGTGTTAATTCAAAGTTAATTATTATTATAAAGTTAGAGAAACAAATATATAAATAGGAAAATATTCATAGAATAAATAAAATGAGTTAGAATAAATTGAAAAATAAGAACACAAAAATAAAAAAAAATGGTAAGATTTTTAAAAAAGGCAAGCTTTTACATGGAAGGGGAAAAAAAGAAAGAAGGGAGGATGGGGTGGCATAGTAGGATAAGAGAGGAGATGGGAGTGTGAATTGGAAAGGAGAATAGAAACATGAAGAGAAGGATTAGAGCAAGATAAGATAAAGAGAGATATATTAGGGTGAAGGGAGGAAGATTTTCTAGTTCATGCCATTTCAAATTGGGAGCTTTTACTAGGTAGGTACTGTTATTTATATGGAATTTAATTTTTTTTATGTATATATTAAATCAAGTGTTACATAAGGAATATATGTGTATGTTGTGGTGATTTGTGTATTGACAATAAAATAATGATAATGCATTTATGTAAGGTCTAAATATAGTTAAATGGAAGACTGCTATGTTATGTGTATATATGAAACTACACCCCAATCTATTGTAGACTGAATGTATATAGCAGTGATTTGCAAATGATTATGTATTAGATTAAAAATATTATGAATAGACATTGAGAGGTTGCTTATGAGTTAGATAGGGCAACCGGTGTCATATATTATGTTTTATCAAAACCATGAGATTGTACAAGTCTGAAGCTATGTACGTAATGTATAATGCCATATGTATAATATATAGGGATTGTGTATATTTAATAACCTTGGATATTGAGTTATTTAATGAACAAATTTATAAAGGGACTATGGGGTATAGTTGCCGTGAAGTTCATTTAAATTTAATATAAGTATCAACTATGCACTTTTATTTAGATAAAATCATGAATATACATATAGGAAGGAATTATGATTTGGAAATTTGTGGACATATTTACTTAGACTATGTATATAATTTTTATATAGAACCATGAGATTATACAAGATAAAATTATGTGTATAATTTTTTCACTAAACAATGGAAATATATGTATAGTTTAAGGGAACAGATATATATGGATGTTTGTATATTGTTTGTTTGAAGTGAGATATGTATTTATAAGGACTATGTACTTTTTTTGTTTAAATAGTGAGAACACACATGTATAAATGAATTAATTCATTATACAAGCCATGAACATAAGTATAGTGGGTTTATATGTAAATTGTTAACCAAGCCATGAAAATATGAACACTAGGACTAAGTGTATAGATATAGTCCTGAGTTCATTTGGTTGCAAAGCTATGATCCTAAATACCAAGAATGTGTACTTGTTCATATAAAACCTAATTTGATAAGCTAAGTCAAATTAGGCAGAGGTAATCGATAGCATATATCTATACTAGGTTTTAAATAATTTTTGTTATTTATTATACTGGGATTTGATATTAGTGTTTTATTATCTGTTTGAAGCTTGTATGAGAACTAGAAATGTTTATATATGGATATGAGTGTTATAATATTTGGTATGTCAATAAGGTATAACTTGATAAAAATACATAAGATAATTTTATTAAATTGAGACAGCTATGCAAGGATTTTATGATTCAACATGAGTTTGAGTTAGATTTGAATTAATACTTAAGAATATTTGATTGGTATATGAACAAAGAGATAATAATGGGGGGAAATAGGGGTTGGGTACATGGTGACCCTATGCTAAATACTTGATTACTATTTCAAGAATAGTTAAATTAAATGATTATTTTAATCATGAGAAGTTCTAAATAAAATAAAATAAAATCTATTTGTACAACAGATTATTGATTGTTATGTATGCATACATTTTGTAAAAGTGCATATATATATATATATATATATATATATATATATATATATATATATAGATTAAATTTATACATCAGAAGCATGCCTATAATTATAGTGTATTTACTATTAAATTAAGTCATATAAATCCTAAGGATAGGACACTATCTTTATATGTATAGCCTCCCAGAAGTACAACATGTTACATAAATGAAAGATTATGTTTTGTTAATGAGTTATTTGACCTTGAAATTATATGACTAACTATTTTTAATTGAGTAATGTGTACATAAAATTATCAGACTTCGATATTGTTGTTATCTTAGAATGTATTGCATTTGTATTTACTTGTAAAAAATTAGAAACATGATGTCTAAGTATACATTGTACCCGGTTGGTATAAATTGTGCTTGTTATGTTTATTATTATTTATGTGATAAATAGTATAATGGAGATTAATTCATACATTTGATGGACTAAATGTATGAATTTTTATTATTCTTGTGTTTAGCATGTTTTATACCTACTAGTAGAAAGTAATATGTATGAATCTATTGGTTATATTTATATTAACCAAACCTCACATTGTTAGTACTAAGTACTGAGATGGACTCCACTAGATTACTAACATTACCAATGCCAGATGAAGGTAATCTGATCAAGTGGTGTGTATGAATTTGACTAATTTTAAAGATCAATAATAATTGAAAATTTTGGCCAAAGTAATGTTTAGTTAGACATTGTCATTTCATATGTATTATTTACACGTTTACATGATATATTGTTAGAATGTATTTTTTATGGTACACATCATGTTTTTAGAAATCTTACAACACACGAGTACTAGCTTATCTATCTGGATTCCCACATTGTCATTATTTAATCATCTATGAAGGGAGGGCCATTCGCTGATGGGAGATTGTGTGAGGGATCGATGGTCAATGGTTGTTGTAGAAAAGTGCTCAAATGATAATCTCCCTCCACACAATAGTAATTCTTTGGAGACTACACTTGAGATTTTCATAGATACTAGAGTTCAAAAAACTTATACTTCATGAAGCCTTATATCTAGTATCTTGTATTGTATTTATTATTATTGAGATATTAAATTTGATGATATGTAATTATTTACTCATTATACATTGACAACAGTGGTTATATGTTTGTGCCAATCATGGCTAGAAATTTGTAATTACTTTCTATATTTAGTTATGTTATGTTTTATCTGATGATAGTGATTAATGACAGATAGATGTTACATGCTTATTTTAATGTTAATACACTTAGAGTGTTTTATCTAGATAACTAATTAGATTATCATGATGAAATCCAAGGAAAGAATATGTTGATTAAGTTTTTTTAAAAATCATGATATTCTAAGTCAATCCTTTTGGGAATGTTACATTTGTGTAATGTATAATAGTGTAAATGTGCCTAAATAGTGAAATTCCCAAGTTATAGAATAAGTTCTGTAGACACTAGAAAACTATGCACTTGCAGTTTTCAATGACTAATTACCGTAGGAACCCCCTAAATACCCCATAAACATTATTAACCTTTTACAAACCCCTCTTAACCTAGCTAAATCACTATTATCCTAGTCACATAATCCTATTCAAAAACACTATTCACTATGGGACCCACTATCACTATTCATGATGACATGGTAAGTGGCATGAAATGTGACATGAAAGGTGATTTGGGAGGTGATATGGCAAGTGACATGGCTTAGAAGTGATTTGGCTTAATGTGGGACATCATACCCCACTTGGGACCCTTCCAAAAGTACTTGATGACTTTATTTAAGGATCACAAGGGCCTTCCATTGAAATATGATGAATTTACCCTCAAGGTACCATTGTTCAACATGTATTTTACATGAAATTAACCTTAAAAATAAGATACCTACCTATTTAAGACATAGGTCACCCATTTTTGACTTCTTAACCCAAATGGGACACTTGCCAACCCAAACGGGAATCCCCACCCACCTCATTTTGACTAATTCATCCACCACATAAAAAATGGTGTAATAAATCTATTATTTCTCTTTTGACATGACTCTTCACAATATATTCTATAAATCCCCCTCTTTTCCTTCACCTAGGGTTAAGTTGGAAAGTGAGAAGTTAGTCTTTTGGCTATTAATATTTTGTTGTTAGTTTTTTTGAAGGAGGTTATCATATTGGAGGTCATAATAAATTTAGAGGACATAATCATATTTGAAGGGAAATAATTCAAAGCAATGAAGCTTTTCCAGAATTGCTGCAAGATTCCATCTTCATCAACCATCATCAACATCGACACTCTTCCATAAGCTTGGAAGGTAATATTTCCTTTTATCTATTTTAGTTATTTGATTTCAATTCCTTTCTTCATTTTTACCTCTTATTCAACCTCTAAACCTCATCCTTTGACCTCCTCTTTTCTCTTTTCCCTTTAGCCTTTACCCCCTTACCTTCTTTGTTAGTGTCATCCCATTTACCCTTTTACCCCTTTTCACCTTCACCCCATTTACCATCTTCCTCATTTGTCATCTTTGCCCCATTTACCCATTTATCTATTTGTATATGTGTATCCTTAACCATTTACAAAACCCAAATTATCTATATTTTTGACCCTTTCTATTTTACCAAACCCAAAACCACCATCTTGACTAGACCAATTTTTAGCATTAGCATTATCCCAACTAGTTGCTTTATTTTGGTCATTTTAGCAAAGCATTTAATTTATTTAATTAATTTGTTATTACTTATTGTTATTAGTTTTATTTTTCGACCATTTAATGAAAATTATATCATTTTTATTCATCTAACTTAAGTGTTTAAAGTAGGTGGATTGACATCCCCCTAGGAAGTTTTCACTTTTAGGGTCTAGCTTATGCTAGACAATTCACCCATCTTCTTGTCTAACAAAAAAGTATCTTTTAGTGTTTTCTTATTTATATTTCATCCTCCAAAGACAAATAATATCTCTCCAATATCACTTGGATCCAATGTGTGCACTTTAACAGGTTTTTCTACACACCCCTTTATCACTAGTTTCTTTCTTCCAAAACTAAAAGAAAAATAGAGAAAACATTTTGGCATGCCTAGTGGGACCCCTTATGGGTTCATAGTTTTTTAGTTATGTAGTTGAATTATTGAAAATTCATGCTCTTGCACTTCTATCATTTTTGAAATTTCTAAAATATAGGAATTTTATTTCCCTAAAAGTCACGCTTTTGCACTTTTGTCATTTTTGTAATTTATAAAATATAGGAATTTTATTTCCCTTTCTTCTTAAAAATATTTAACAAAAAAAGGTTTAATCCTAGGGATATGTTACACTTTTCATCTTTAATTTATTTGTATTCTTAAGTGTTATTTGTTTGCATGAAAATATATCGAAAGTTTATTTTGGGTTAAAATTAAGTGTATTCATTAATAGCTTTCTAATTTTAGTTTATTTAGTAACCTAGGAGGCAAATTAATATTATAGTAGCATTCACACTTTTTATCACACACAAAACCAAACCACAAAATAATTTACACATCAAAACAATACTTGAGACAAAGATCGACCAGGATTTCATCACCTCGCAGAAACCTTACCCCCTCCTGGCTATCCTACTTAGATTTCACCACCAAGGGGAGAACCAACTTAGCTCTCTAGTTGAGTATAAATTTTGAACTTCATATATATTGGCTAAGTGCCTTCACTAGCTATGGGATCTTGAAGTGAGGGAAGTAAGCCCCAAATACCACACCATGTACTAAGGTTCAACATAGATCTTCCTTTTGAGCACATAAACAAACTGAAACTATCCATAGACTTCCAATTTAGTACCCATTTTACAAGCCAACCTCCTTTATCACACTCTTTAAGACATAAGCCAAAAGTGATTTAAAATTAATCCTAAGGATAAAATGCAATTCTTAGTGTATGTATTGATTGCTTTGAAATTTTTGGTTTTGCTCGTTTTTTGAGGTGTGAGTATCATAATAACATTACCTATTTTCTCACATGGTTTCAACCAAACAATAAGTGAGAAATCAAAACAGCCAACCACCACCTTCTTCATCATCTATGGATTATACCTCAGATGTTGAAAAATCTCCTTGTGCTTCACCTCACCATTCTCCTCCACCACATTCTCCTTCTAGAATCCCAATCATATCTAGAGGATATCTAGACTTTAATGCCTTCTTTGACAATAATCTAGTGGCTTTACAACATTACCTCAACATATTACCTCACCGTACCCCACCTACTTCAATTCCTTCTTATGATCTTTCTCTTGGCATACCATCTCACCTTATGGTAGGTACCACTTTAACCCAACCATTGACCCAAGCTTCTTTCAATACCCCATCTACCCAACCTCAAACCAATCTTCCAACCCCTAACTAAATAACTCCTATCACACCCCATGTGGGTTTAACCTTGCCATTTGTTACCTATATCCCATCTACCAGTAAATTATCTTCCATTCTAACTTCTATCTTCCCTTTAGTTGCAACCAATCCCTCATCCACAGTCCCACCTCAAAGCCTAGTGATCTCCATACCTCAAAACCTTCCCCCAATCAACACTAGAGTAATTACCCAACCTCAACTTTCCCAAATTCATCATACCTCAACCATACCAACCACATCTTTATCTTAACAAGTACTTCTGACAAATTACCAATATGTCCCTCACCCATAAGGGTACATGCCTTGCTCCACCTAAGATTTCATACCAAGTAGTTCTTATATGCCACCATCTCAACATCTTAGCACCACTTATCAATATGTGGCTTATTTAGCACCATTTTTTGCCTATACATACATTACTGTAACCCAAGCCCCAAAAAATGTACCTCTTAGTATATAACATCCCAACCTCAACCTAATCTAATCAAAATACTAATGGACAAAATGACTAGTTTGGAGTCATCCATCTCCACCTCAACTAATCTTTTATGTTATGACCAAATTTGTAATGAGACTATCCATTTATCCATGCCCATTCACGCTTACCCTCATCAGTGGAAATTTCCCAAATTTTCTAAATTCTAAGGTAAAGAGGATCCTCAGCAACACCTAAGAGATTTTCATCATGCTTGTTGCTTGATCACTTATGATGATGATATCCTCCTCCAAACCTTTCCCATATCATTATTCAAAGTCACCTTTGACTGGTATAGTGCCCTTCCCACTCATTCTATCTTTTCTTTCTCTCAAATGGCATAAACCTTTTTAGAACACTTTTCAGTATACATATCTAAAAAGATTTCCATTACTGACCTATACTTCATCAAACAATTTGAAGATGAATCTATTATTGATTTCATTTCCAGATGGAGGGGCCTCATCAATCAACTTAACTTCCCATTACCCAAACCTGAATTGGTTGAATTATTCTTTCAGGGGTGTGCCAAGCATATTGATCCAACTCTCCAATCTTAAACCTTTAGGATCTTTGATGAAACATTCACTATGGCCCATAAATTGGAAAATTATGCTATTGATGAAGGGAAGTTAAAGATTCAAAATAAAAAAATTAGTTTCAAATCCACTGACTCATCCACCACCAAAACCATGAATCCAACCAATTCTAAATCAAAAGCATCATCACATTTGGTTGTGCTCAAAACCACCCCTCCTCCAACCATCAACCAAACACCTCAAACCAATAATCCTTCCAATTTCCAAAATCATACCCAAAACCAGGCTCCTTCAAAACCATTTACCCCAATTGGGGAGTCTTATGCATCAATCTTGGAAAAATTACTTAAATCCAATCTAATACAACTTCTACCCATCAAGCCCCCTCAATAATTTGATACTTTTCACCCCCTTCTTGGATGGTACAACCAGAATGATCATTGTGATTATCATCAGGTCATTAGACATGATACTGATAGATGCAATACCTTTAAGAGCATTGTCTAGGACCTAATTGATAAAGGGGAGCTTGTGTTTGATAACTCAAATGCTCCTTCCAACCAATCTCTTGATATTTTCCAAAAACCATTAACAAATCATCCACCTTCAACCCTACACCATGAAAACCAACCCAAATCCTCCAACTCACATGAGGCACATGTAATTAATGTCATTAGTAAAGTGACCATTTTTGAAAAGGTCATAATCTCTATCACCCAAATAGAGGAAAACAATCCACCATTGCCTATTCCTCCAAGTGCCCAAATAGGAAGTAGCTACCCTTTCCACTTCCTTGGATGAAACCATAGTTCCATCCAAATCTCCTATGGTGGAAATACCCAAGGATATAACAATTCCATTTACCATTTCATCCACCCCTCTAATCCAAGTAGAAACAACACCTACTTCTTTGGATAACCAAACCTAAGAAGAAACTATGCTTACCCTTCCATCTGAAATCATTACCCCCACCACTCCTATTACAAAACCATCTATACCTTCCTTGGAAAATATTATCAGAGAAACCTTACCCTCATCTTCCCAATCATCACCTTTAAAACCTTCCACCAAAGATAGCAACATTGAAATTGCTCCTTCTTCTTCCTCAAAGGGCTTGTGTTTTGAAACCAATGATTAGAGAAAAATACCCTTTTATAAACCATTTTCCCAGCTCAGTCAAAGTTTGGAATTTACCTCCCAACCTAACTTTTATATAACCACATTTTGGCATCATCTTGGACTCTCATATTGAAGCAAATATAAACCTTCCACCTCACTTGAGTCCACCCTCGAGCCTGTTGCTATAAATCCACCAACTACCCCTCTTAATATCACTAGTGAACTATCTAACCTACCCTCACCTAAACTTATCAAACCACCCTATGCTTCTTTCATCAAGCCATAAAAAATTTTAGGGATCCTTCCCATGCCTAATCCTACTCACTCTCCATTAATATTGGATTTAACCATATCAAACCTAATCAAAGCCAAATCCAACTAAACCTATTAAGAAGGGAGGGTTACCTAGGCCACATGCTTGAGTTGGGTCCATACCTCCTCCTTCACCTTTGCCCTCTATTTTGGGACCACATCCTTCCACCATTCTTGTTACCTACTTTTCCTCCAAGAAACCATCTCCCCTTTCTCCGCCTATAACCACCCAACCCTCTAGTTTATCATCATTCTTTACCAACCTTTTTCCATTCACTTTCCCATCCATTAAACCCTCATCATCTAGACCTTCAATTCTTGAAACTATTGTAACTAAGCCAATTCTTCCTAAACCACTAACCAAACTCACTCCACCAACCACACCTCCTATCCAAAAACTTTACCCCATAAGATCCCTATACTTAGAGTTCAAACTTTGCCACCTTCTAGATCTTTACCAGAATATTTACAACCATTTTGCAAAGATTGTTGCAAGCATCTTTCATTAGCTTACCACCAATAAAGCCTTTTGATCCCACTCACCAAAATCTAACCTAGTTCAAGGACAATTTGATTTATCTTTATCATATGACCCTTGGTCATGATACAAAACTATAAAGCCCTCCAATCAATTGTTCATGGCCTTTTGGAAGAAGATGATTTTCTAGATGAATCTTTTATAAGTCCCTTGCCTCTTTTACCACCTATCCAATCTACCGATCAGTCATCCACTTCCTTATTTATACCAAGAAGTGAAGAAGAGGAATTGAAGCAAGCAACCATCCCCCTTATCATTTCCATTTATATGGTGACTTAGTCTCGAACTCAAAAAAGGGATACAGGTAAAGCCATCCAATAAAATGAAAAGGGCAAGGCTAAGGTAGCCATTCCATGGTCTTATCCTTCAACTCCCCAACCAACCAACTACACCCAAACAACTATACCTTCACCTTCACCTTCAAACTCACAACCACTCAAGCCCAAAGTCTCTATTTTGGGAGCCTCTTCTTCCAATGCATCTCCATTCATCTCGTGTTTGGTGTTAAAATAACTTCACCAAACACCAATCAAAATGAGCATTTATAACTTAATTATCACTTCACCTCAACATCTTTAGGTTTTAAATGAAGCAATGCATTATATAGAGGTTCAACTAGATGATCTCCAACCTCTTGCATCTTTGATTGGAGCCATCCAACATGCTACCATGGTCACTTTTTAAGAATTGAAGATTATACCATATCATAGTGAAGACCTTGATCCCCCTCTTTTCATCACCACATCCATCAATTAGACACATGTCAAAAGAGTCATGATTGATGGGGGAATCAGTATCAATATCATCTCTTCCCACTTTTACAATCAACTACCTAAAAACATCATGTTTGAAAGCTTAGCAGTTTTCCAATAATTCAATGATACCTTGGCTACCACTCTAGGAATAGTTATTTTCCACATCTGTTTGCAGCCCCAAACTATTCTTGAACTATTTTATGTCATGGAAGGTGAGTTTTAATATAATGTGTTACTCGATCAGCCTTAGATCCTAGCCATGGGTTGCATCTCTTCCACCCTTCACCGATGTATCAAATTAAAACATGAGGGACAAGTCATTACATTCAACCCAATGACATCCTTATTCCACCTTTTCCCCCTCCACAATGAAGCTCTAACCAAACCATAACATTAACCCCACCCGCCAACACTTATGTATAAAATAATGAGGAAGTATCCACTAGTTCAACCATCCCTTCATCTTAGATCCCAATCTAAAACCCCTTGTAATCCACATTTTAACATCTCATGCTAGGTGTATATTGACTCCTAGCTTTGGATGCTTTCCCTTCTCTACACAAATTTGGAAATCTCCAAAATGATCTATCTTATGATTCCAATATTGATACCCTTTTACCCTTTGGACTTTCCAACAATAGAACATATTTTGTCTATAGGAGACTTGATAAGCCACTCCTTGCTCCCATCACCATGCCTTATATCCAACCATTCACTTCCAACTTTTCTTATCTTTGCAATCTAACCTTTGCCCAGATGTAACTTCATCAGTGTGATTGGAAGGGGTTTGGTTTTAGACTCTATGAATAAGGGCCTCATGAACTTCCCATCATCAAAACACAAAAACCTCATGAGTTTTTTGGCTTTGGATACATTCCCCTTAAATAACCCACATCACCAAAACCAATTCTCACCACTATCGATGAACCTCCAACCTCACCAATCCCATCTCTCCCATTTAGAGAATCTCTAACTGCACCAATCCCAATCAAGGAAATTCTACCTCTATCAGCCTCACCTTTCCAATTTGAAGAACCTTTACCCTTACCAAATCCATTTGAAGACTTTGACATCATCCCATCTAATTTTTTTATCAATATCATTAGTTTAGGCCTACTGACCCATCAGTACAGTGGCCAAACTAAAACCTTTCCTCTCATCCACCCTGAAATGATGAACCATGATTCACCCACCATCTATACCATTCAGTGCCAAGACGATAATTCTATCCTCACCTAATTTGGTGTAGGATATTCTCCCATCCATAAATCCTTCCCTCCAAAAATCCAAATCATGCTCCATGAATCAACTATTAACATTAACTTAGGAACCTAGGATAATCCTCATATCATTAAACTAGGCCAATCCTTGGACTCAAATGAGTAATGTGATTATACCACCTTCCTTCAGGACTATAGCATTGCATTCACTTGGTTTTATTAGGATATGCCTATGATTGACCCTTCCATCATCCTTCATAACATCGTTATCCACCCAGAGGCTAAGCTGGTATGGCAAAAGCTTCACAAAATGCACCGTCATATAGATCTTCTTGTCAAGGAAGAACTTCAACATATTTTATCTGTCAACTTTATTCAACCCCTTGACTACCCAAAATGGGTCTCTAATATTGTTTTTGTTAGCAAGCCCACTGGGGGACTCCGCCTTTGTGTGGATTTTTGATACCTTAACTTTGCATGCCCTAAATATGACTTTCCTTTACCCAACATTGACCAACTAGTTGAACTTACCGTAGGTCATGAGAGGTTATCCCTCATGGATGGATTTTTAGGATACAATCAGATTCTAATCACACCCTTAGACCAATATAAAACTACCTTCACTACTCTTTGGGGAACCTTCTTCTATCAGGTCATGCCTTTTGGCTTAAAAAATGTAGGAGTAATGTATCAATGGGTCATGACCTATATCTTCCATGATCTTATTCATAAAATTGTAGAGGATTATGTGCATGATCCCCTCAAAAAATCTAAACACCATAAGGACCATTTATCTATTCTTACTATCATTTTGGACTGACTGATCTAATTTTGTGTTTGGCTCAATCCCAAAAAATGCATTTTTTGGGTTTTATCTGGAAAGCTTCTAGGATTTATCGTATCCCTTCATGGAATTCAAATTGACCCTACTAAAGTCAAGGCCATCCTAGAAATGCCTCCTCTAATAAAACTTAAGTAGCTTCATAGTCTACAGGGAAAACTACAATCTATCTGTTGCTTCATCTCTCAATTATCAGACAAATGCCAACCCTTTCACCACCTCTTGAAGAAAGACAACTCCTTTAGATGGACCAAATATTATCAATAAGCCTTTGATTCAATCAAAGAGTACTTATTTTCTCTACCTATTCTTATCCCACCTAGGGATGACTAGCCTTTCTACCTTTACATATCCGCCACTAATCACTCTTTAGGTACCATGCTATCTCATCAAGATAAACAAAATAAAGAGCAAGCCATTTACTATATCAGTCACACGCTTATGGAGTACAAGACATGATTTACCCATTCTAAAAATATTTGTCTCGATCTCATTTTTTTTGCCTCTAAAATTTGTCACTACCTTCTTAATCACAAAACATATGTTATTACTAACACCGACCCACTCAAGTATATGCACTCCAAGCCATACAAAAATCAATGTATTACTAAGTGGCTCATGCTTCTGGCTAAGTTTGATCTTCAATTTCTTCACCAAAAATCCATAAGGGGTAGGTCATTGTTGATCAATTAGATGAAGCCCCTCTCCCCGATAACCATCCCATTTCATTAACATTTCTTGATGAGTCTATTGCAACTCTTTCTGAGCGAGAACCCTCTTATCAAATGACCATGTTTTTTGATGGCTCTAAATACCAAATTGGTGGGGGTGTAGGCATAATTATCATACCCCTTCATGGTGAACCCCTCCCACTATCCTTTAAACTTGAATTTGAATGTACTAATAACATGGTAGAATACAAAGCTTTGGTCATTGGTCTCCAAACTACTCTTGCCTTAAAAATCAAAACCATTTCTATCTTCAGTGATTCTCAACTCATGATTAACTAGGTCAATGGGTCCTATCGGTGCAAAAATGACATTTTACAAAAGTATAAACTCCTCATTGATGAGCTCCTAACATATTTTGATCATTATCAAATCTAATTAGTGCCTTGATCTACTAACAAATTTACAGGTACAATGGCCCCTCTTACATCTCAAATACCCTCTCAACTTATGGAGTCCAAATTATTTGTCACCATCCACCATTTCATTAGGCCCTCATATATCAGTTCAAACATTCCAACCATCTGTAGTGTGGAGGCATCTCCTTCTGATGTCTGGTATGACCAAACCTTTAATTACCTTAACTTGGGCATCATTCCACCTAACCTCTCAAAGAATGCTCAAAAGGCCTTTGTGTAGGGCACCTCTCATTAGACCATACTGGGGGGAATCCTATATAAATGTGACTTTTATCATCTTCCCCTTCGTTGTTTATGTAGTCACGAGATTCCTTATGCCATCAAAGAAACCCATGATGGAGTTTGTGGGGGACATTTTAGTGGCCTCACTATCACCAAAAGAATCCTACGCCTGGGTTATTATTGGCCTACCCTCAATCAAGACTACTATGACTATGTAAAGAAGTGTATTAAATGCCAAAAACATGCTAAATTACATCACACACTCATGACCTTCAGGTATCCATGGATTATTAGCCCTTCTCATAGTGGGGGTTGGATCTCATTGGAGAAGTCAATCCTCACTCTTCTCAGTGACACCAATATATCATCACCACTACAGAATACTTGACTAAATGGGTGGAGGCCATCCCCCTTATCTCCATTAAAGCCAAATAAATTATAGATTTTATCAATCATCACATTATCTATCATTTTGGGGTCCCTTACAAAATCATAATAGATAATGGAAAATCATTCAAAAATAAAAAATTTCAAGCCCTCTGTGATGCTTTTGGCATAAAACTTAGCCATTCCTCACCTTACCATCCACATGCAAATGGATAGGAAGAAACCTCCAATAAAACTCTCATCAAAATTATGATCAAAGTTGTAAGTGCTTCAGGTCAGGATTGGCACATACACATTCCATTTGTTGTATGGGCCTATTGCACTAGTATACAAACTGCAATAGGTGCTACACCTTTTTCCCTGGTCTTTGGCACAGAGGTTGTTCTACCTCTTGAAGTCTAGATTCTCTCTCTTTGTATTTCCTTACATGACATCATTTTTGAAGAGGATTATTATCAATAATGCCTTGCATGCCTTGAATTACTTGATGAACATCACCTTACTTCCCTTAACCATATTTGCATTTATCGAGAGTATATTACTCAAGCTTATAATAAGCACCTCAAACAAGGAGAAATTAATGTTAGAGATCTCATCCTAAAAAAAACCAACACATGACCAACATGGAGAAGAGTAAATGAGGCAAGTTTGATTTCAATTGGATTGGACCCTACATAATTACCCATAAGTATGGATCAGGAGCTTATTGTCTATCCTTTATTAAAGGCAAAATGAAACTTGAGCCTCTCAATACTTTGCATTTGCATTAGTTTTTATATTAAATAAGGATCAAACTCACCTATTTTTCTAACTTAAGCTCATCCTTTGATCATGATATTTTAACCTTCACCCACCTTCCTCCTCCCCTTTTGAGGAAAATTGATTACAATATAGAACCACGTGATTAACCGTCATAGTCATGGCCTAATCCTAAATATGGGTACCATGACTCTGCCCATATCATGGTTCTCATGGATAATTTTCATCTCTAACAAGATGAAATTCCACGGTCATTGTCTCTCAAAACCACACCCTTTCACATATCATTGACCTTCTTGTGTAAAGTTTTGCCCTCATAAAGGTAAACCTATGAACCTAATTAGATTGGTCCATGTCTAAAGACATTTCATCTTGCAATAATTACTTGGATCAATAGCTTAAGCATTGTATACTGTTCCCTTGAAGGATAGCTACCCAAAAACAAAATAAAAATTGCCAAATATAAGGTAGATTTATCCCTTGAAGTAAAACTATCAAGATCATTAAACAAAGATAATAAGCTTAGACCACTCCCTTGAAAGATGGTTAAGTTCACTTTGTCAAAAGTAGAGAAATTTCTTGGAAGCTTCTCACATCGATCAACATCCCATATATAATAATAAATCAAAATACCCACTATCATAACAAATTATATAGCCAGAATCAACTCTCTAGCAACATAATAACTTGGAAGCCATAGTCGGCTTTCACATGTAGACGTCCCACATTGATCAGTCTACATCTAGCATATGACATGGACTTGTCTATTACCATTTTTAGGTCACCACAGGGGAAAAATAATTCACATGTGATTATCATATATATATATATATATATATATATATATATATATATATATATATATATATATATATATATATATATATATATATATATATATATATCACCCATTACCCTTCACACCACCCATCACCCATCTTCCTTTTAGACTATCTATAAATCAAGGGATCTAAAGCTTACTTGACACCCTATGATTAAGAAACCTTTTTTATTGACTAACAACCACTCATGCACAATGTTTGAGGGGATTATATTCATTAAGCTCATCCCACTTTGAGTTTATTTTTAGTCCTTATAAAAAACAAAGCATTGTTCCCTATTCTTAATCTGTTTTGTTGGTGTTTTCATCATGACTTTTACCATCTAGTGTTACAACAACAATAATCATTATTTTTATATTCAGTAAGATTATACCAACCAAAACCATAGAAATCATAACCATAACCATAACATTTCTAAGTATCCACATAACCTTAAGTATGATACCATTCGACCAGTGACATCCAACACATTTTGTACATAACAAACAATGCAATATTTTATTTAGGGTGGGAGGAATTGTATGAAACATACACAGTCATCATATTACACATGGCCTAAATCACATGCAGACATTGGCATACCTTATAAAGAAGGGATCATTTATTTAAAAAAAATTACCTCATGAGCTAGATGGTAGCATTAGTATGGGATAAGGGGATGGCACTCCTATTTGTTATTACTATTATTTTTGATGATGAATGTGGTTGAAGATAGTAGTCTTAGTGCGTGGAGGGACATACACCATCATTTTCAATAGAAATTTGAATGAATATTGTGTGAAGGTAGATGTGCTCGCATGAAGGACATGATATGCTCTTGGTACAAATCCTTATCATGATTCTTAAAATAGAATGCCTAACCATTCTTCCTCACTGACCTAGTTCTCTATTCTATCAACTAGGAAGGTCACATGATGTCATTGATTCCCTTGAATAGTCTTCCCACTGGAAATGGTCATCTATACCTACCTTTTCACATGGACACACCACCCTCGATATGATTGGTCATCATGATAAAGCCATTATGCACCATCATGATATCTTTTTGTTACCCTTATCATCTAATTTGCATCTAATGTCTTTTCTTTCTTTATCATCTCATGACCCTTGTAGGCCTGGTGGTCATTTGCATCATTATCATCTTTGGCTTGGGTGACATAAATTAGCTTCCAACCATGGGCTACTATAATGAATGCCTTCAAAACTACCATTGTTGCTAGTGGTGGTAACTCCCAAATCCTTACCACTATAGAAACTCTTCCATCAGAGGTAGGCCACTATGAATTCACACCAATACATTCACCTTCTTGTCCCCTCTACCCTCCCCTTACTACCAGCTCATTGCCATAAGCTTTGGATGTCAGACCCCAACCATTGGTAGTACCTACTCCAACAAGGCATTATTTTCTTTTGTGATAATTGAATGTTCATTCATAGCAAGGTAACTAGCATCTTCTCCTGACCACATAGCTTCTTATTGGTTAGGCTTGAAATAATAGAACCAAAAAGTCATTGGTTCCATGGAGCTAAGATAGAGGATGCAAACATGGCCACCATTTTTTTAGCCTACCCATGTAGTTCTTGGGTTAGGGAAGGTCCATCCTTTATCACTCACCATGCTACTCACTTCTTTAATTATATAGTCTACATGACCATCAAAGAAATTCTTTGCAGGTAGTCACTTCATTACTGCCCTTAAAACTTGGCTCATAACAGTGATGAACCTTGGCCAAAGTGAATCTATAGATCTGGATAGACCCCCACCTCCTAAAACTCAGATTGTAGCAGTTGAGACTATCTCCAAACTCCTACCCTCACATAATTTTATAAGGTGTAACCTCCTAACAAAGGCACCTCTTCTTTGGATTAGCTTTATTGAAGATCATTTGTGGTACTTAGCATTGTGTTTCCTTCTAATTTATCCTACCTTACCCATTTGTATCTCTAATCCTACTAAATGTGAGATCGTTATGGTAACTATTTACTAGTAATTACCATTCATTTTCACTGACACCTTCACCAAAACCCAAAACTATTGTTTTACAAAGCCTTCTCTCTTAGTCCAAACCAACCCATGCAATCCATCAAATTGGGGTAGCCAATTTTAACACCACTCACTCAAACCTTGTTGAACTACATTGGCTTGATGTCCATGGACTATGTAAGTGCTAATTCACTTCTAAGGATAGCTTGGCCACTAATAACTAATTCCCATCTCCTTTTTCTTCTCACTCATTTCCATTACTAACAACGCCCTCTTGCTTAGGGCATCCTACACCAAGGAAGATTTGAATTATTTTTTCAGCATCCTTATGTTTTAACACCATCTAATACTTCCTCTTTCCCCCATTATTGAGAGAACTACATTGGCTTGAGGTCTTTCTGGAATATGTAGGTAACACTCAGTTACTAAGGTAATCTCAGCCACATCCTTTATTTTTTTTCCCTTCTCACTTAAAATATCTTCCTCCACTTATCCACCTATCCCCTCACCACCTACCTCCCTTCAACTTGTAAATCTATTTTAACCACTTTTCCAGCTTGTCAATCTCTTTTAACACAAGGGTTTAAATCCTTCCCCATCCACCTCTCTTACCTCACACCAAGCCTCCATCTCCTCTACTTCATTTTCCCCACCCAATTTTTATGTTTCTTGTCCCTCTCTCAACTTCTTACCAACTAATTCCTTTATCCCCTTCAACTTATTTCACCATCCTCATCATCTCCCCTTGCCCTTGGCTATTTTTTGTACCCTCTTTATCACTCTCTTTTCCTCACCAATTCCCTATCATACTATGCATCTTGCAAGATTTTTGTTTCTTCTGTAACTATAATTTTTCTTTATGTGTATAACCACTCTCTACCATTTCACCATTTTTCCCACCTACCCATTTTCCATTCTTTTTGTTTGCTTATTGCCCATCCTTTCATCTTTTTTGTCTTCTTTTTTTCTCAACAACTACTTTCTCTCTAGGTATTTATCCTTTGAGAAGCCTTCCATAATTGACTCTTTTATTCTTCTTAGTTCTTTCCTTTTGCCTTTTACATTCCTCTTTTCCTCTTTCCACATTGGTGCTCACTTGTATTTTGCATATGTGCGAGTATCTTTGATTAATATCCCTACTTCAATTCTTCCTTTTTATTTTTATCATCCTTGATCTTCATCTCATTGCCTTTCATTATTTTCCACCATCCTCTCCATTTCCTTTCATTTTTCTCATCTTGAGGACATTACTTATTCTTCTTGACATTATTTTTCTCCTTATATGACCATGCTTGGCTCCTTCCATCCTTATCCACCTTCATCTTTATCTATGACCTTGTTTTCTCTACCTATTTCTTCATCTATCTCCTACTCTGCGTTCACCTCATCCCTTGTTGAAATTCCTTTATTCTCTCCCATTGGGACTCCACCTTCTCACTCATTAGAGTGCGCTCACCAGTTGAATTACTTCTACGTACATCTCTTTGTCTACTTCCTCATGTCTTCCATGCCCTTGACTTAATACATGAAATATGGTTAGGTTCATTAATTCAATTGCATCCCTTTCTTCCTTTAATGCCTCTATGTGTTGTGCTTGGACCCTCTTTCTTGTACCTCTCCAACTACTCCATCTACCCTACCTATCACCTTTCTCCCTTTTAAACCCTTTGCCCATTTTGAGCATGATATGACCTCAAAGGTATTCCACTAGATTTTGGTTTACTGTGAGATATATACCAATCCTATAGCTTTATGACACAATTGGCTAGGACTGTGTTCTTATTTGACCAATTAGTGAGCTTGAGCATTACTAAGCCATTGAGAGGAAGATTCCTTCTCCACCCCCTCTAGTTTGCCTATTTTAAACCCCTTTTACTCTGACCTTCAAATATGTTAGAATCAAAACTAAAACCACCTTCAAATGGAAGATTTTGGATACCTACATGGGGATGATGCTATACTCTCTCACATGCCCTAACCTTCCAACTAATAATTTCCCTTGATTCTCCCTTCTTGGACTACATCTTCTTATGCCTTAAAATAGCCTTGCTCTTTAATCACAATCCACAACCTACTCCCTCATTTAATTAATAATATTATTATTTGCCTCACTCCATATTCCAAAACCCCTCAACGTCTTTCTCTGAATTCCATCAAAACTCAATGCTTACTTATTTTGGGCCCCCCTAAATCAAGGGTCAAGGGTTTGAATCTTCACCACTTCTCATTTACCCACTCTTCTTCTTTTATTTCCCAAATTATTGAATCATACCCTTCCATAGCCTATTAATGACATTGTTGTAAAGTGTGCATAATATTAGCTTATTTGGATGGTGATAAAAGAACCAATCAGATCACCAAAACAATTCAAGTAGTGCCATATTTTCTAAATCTTGGTAAAGCATATTTTTCCTTTTTTAAAGTGGTGAACAAAATTTCATGCTTGAACCTTCTTATCCATGGTTGCAGATTCCTTTTGCATAGTTGACGTAATCATCTAATTGCACCCTAGGTAATCTCATCCACGATTTCTACCAAAATAATCAGAAAACCATTTGATACCCATATTTTCCACCCTTTTGGAACTTCCCTTTCTCCAACGTCCTTCAATTGGACCTAACTACATGATATCAAATTAGGGAAACCAAGTTACCAACACTCTTCACCTCAAAAGAACTACATTTGGCTTGACATTCTTTTTGGATTCCTATCCATGGAACTATGTAGGTAGCATCCAATTTCCACATGCATCTAGAGTTAGCTTAACCATCCCCTTCTAACCCATACCTAATCCACCCATGCTTTCACCATGTCCACCTTGACGTTGGTTGCTTCTAACCCAAAAAATTAGCATGTTTTGAAAAAAAAATTGACCATAATGACCAACCTTACCATGTTGAAATTTTCAATATTTGTCACCACCTCGTGCATGACCTGACTAATTATGTTATTTTTTAAGAACACTTCCTACCCTGGATAATTGCGAACAACACTAAACCTATCTAGATGACTTGATAGGCCTAACTCAATTAGTTATAACCAACACTATGGACTGGTTATTCCTATCACATGCCTTTCTATGATTGACCTTATTGTTACCAACATTTTTAGCTTTAATCTTTACATAATCTTGACTATCATACTTGGTCACATTTTGTACACCCATTTATATTTCACATGCCCAGCTACCTTATGGCACTACCTAGTACCTCCCCACTAACTGCTTATCAAACCTACACCTAATTTGGCCTTCCGTCATTATCTATTATTTTGAGGTAGAACACCTCCCATACTTAGAGTACCCTGACCTTTGACCAAGTGATTCATTTTTGTTTTGCATCTTGTTAACTCAAAGCCACATAACAAAAAGGGGCAAAATATAGACACCAAAAAACTACACACTTACATTTTTCAATAACTAATTGCCTCAAGACCCCCCTAAAGACCCCCTAAACCTTCTTAATCTTTAGCAAACCCCTATTAACCTAACTAAATCACTATTTTCCTAGTCATATAATACTATTCAAAAATAGTATTTGAAATTACTATGCAAAAGTACTATTCACTATCACTATTCACTATGAGACCCACTATCACTATTCATGATGACATGGCAAGTGGCATGGCATGTGACATGGTAAGTGACATGGAATGTGACATGTCAAGCATTATGGCTTAGAAGTGATGTGGCTTGCTATGGGACATCATACCCCACCTGGGACCCTTCTTAAAGTACTTGATGACCTTATTTAAGCATCACAATGCCCCCCCTTGAAATATGATGAATTTACCCTCAAGTTACCATTAGTCAACATGTATTTTACATGACATTAACCTTAAAAATAAGATACCTACCTTTTTAAGATAAAGGGCACCCATTTTTGACTTCTTAACCCAAATGGGACACTCACCAACCCAAATGGGAATCCCCACCCACCTCATTTTGACTAATTCATCCACCACATATAAAATGTTTCCATACCTCTATTATTCCTCTTTTGGAATGACTCTTCACAACATATGCTATAAATCCCCCTCCTTTCCTTCACCTAGGGTTAAGTTAGAAAGTAGGAAGTTAGTCTTTTGGTTATTAACATTTTATTGTAGGTTTTTTTTAATGAGGTTATCAATTTGGAGTTCATCATCACTTTAGAGGACATCATCATCTTGAAAGGGAAATAATTCAAAGCAATGAAGCTCTGCTAGAATTGCTATAAGATTCCATCTTCATCAACCATCATCAACATTGACACTCTTCCTCAAGCTTGGAAGGTAATATTTCCTTTTGTCTATTTTAGTTATTTGATTTCAATTCCTTTCTTCCCTTTTGCCTCTTATTTGACCTATAAACCTCATCCTTTAACCTCTTCTTTTCCCTTTTCCTCTTATTCCTTTACCTGTTTACCTTCTTTGTTAGTGTCATCCCATTTACCCTTTCACCACTTTTCACCTTCGCCCCATTTACCATCTTCCTCATTTGTCAACTTTTCCCCATTTACCATTTATCTCATTTTCTATGTGAATCCTTAAAATTTTACCAAACCCAACTTATCTATCTTTTTTACCCTTTCCATTTTACCAAAATGGAAACCACCATCTTAACTAGACCAATTGTCAGCATTAGCATTATCCCAACTAGTTGCTTCATTTTGGTCATCTTAGCAAAGCATTTAATTTCATTAATTAATTTGTTGTTACTTATTGTTATTAGTTTAATTTTGATTTCATTTCATGAAAATTATATCATTTTTATTCATCAAACTTAAGTGTTTAAAGTAGGTGGATTGACAGCCCCCTAAGAAGCTTTCACTTCTAGGGTCTAGCTTATGCTAGGCAATCCACCCATCTTCTTGTCTAACAAATAAGTCTCTTTTAGTGTTTTCTTATTTGCAGGTCATCCTCCCAATCCAAAGAGGATCTCTCCACAATCACTTGGATCCAATGCATGCACTTTAATAGGCTTTTCTACACACCCCTTTATCATTAGTTTCTTTCTTCCAAAACTAAAAAAGAAAAAGAAAAAAAAGAGAGAGAAATAAGTTACTTAAATGTGCCTTTATATAAATCCAAAGGGGTGAAACCTTGTGCTACCTATCATAAAAATAATGACCAAACTATAAGGAAGGGTTTAGTTTTTAAAAAGAATTTTTGATGGGAAAGGGGCAAGATCAAACCATAAAGGTCAGGTTCAACTAACAATATCAACCCGTGTGGGTTGATTCTGACTTGATAAGGTGACATTCTTCTTAATAATTTGAAATATTCATACACATATTTAGAGGGTTTTTTAGAAATTAAGAATGTTTATATAGATGTAAAAAAACAATTTGGAAAAGATAGGTTTATAAAAGTATTTAGGATAGAGTTAAGTACTAAAATAAGATTAATTTAAGTGTTTAAGTCAATTAAGATAAATGTGGGCCAAAACTATTATAATCAAGTATTCATGACCAAATTTTTAGTATCTACATTTTCATCCCCTTTAATCTAGAAATGAAACTACTAGATTAAAAGGAGAGAGATATTTGAGTGTGTACAACACAAATTATCTTTGGGAAGAAGCTCTAATCATGCAAGGTGTTCCATAATAAATCCTACAATGATGTAAAAGTACTTAATGTCCATATGTGAAATAAAAAATTGAAATGTAACTTGAGTTTTAAAATATTTTAAAGAACAAGGAAGGAGTACACATGTATGTGTGAAACTGATGTTTCTCATGTAACTTTTATTAAAAATGATGATTCATTGAAGCATTGGATAATTAGTGCTTCCCATTTATTGAACAATGTGAATTGAGGATGATCAAGCCCCAAGTTAAAGTGAAAATGTATAAATATTAGAATCTATTGAGGGACATATAACCTTAATTTATGTTTTTTATATTTTTAGCTTGAATATGGAGTCTGGTTAGAATTAACAATAGATTGGTAAGATATAATGTTGGAAGGCGTTGAATCTCCCATATGCTTTATGCACTTAACTGAATCAACTAATGCAGATGGCATATATATATTTTTATTAGTTTTTTCCTTAGTTCCTATGATACTTATAATTTGAAATTTATAAATATCATAGAAAAATGAAAGGGTATCCTTGTACATATCATGACTTTGTACTTAGCCAAAAACGTGTGCTTAAATTGGTATCATGTCCCCTAAATCTGAGAAATAGTATAGTGTGCATGAATCTATTTCATGCCCCCATGAGATAAATGTAAGATTTGTAACTATAAATTTTGTAATTTTTATTTAAAGCTTATGTGTATATGCCTTTGCATATGCACCCAAAATGTATGAATATGTAATATTTTCTTGTAATGTGAATGCATATGCATGGCATATGCCCTCATGATTTATGTCAATAACTGTATTTTGAGCTATTATAAATTCTCTAAAATTATATTTTGTACCCAAAATTATTTTTTCAAAGAAGTTTATCCTATGTATGAAAAACCCACTAACATTCACCCTTTTGAGGTGAAGGACGTGTCTTTAAATTCACTCATCTAAAAAAAAAGTTAAATAATCATTTTTATCAAAATATAATCATTAAATATCATAGAATATGTTAACATATGTGTCATCATAATAATAAATGTATTATTCAAATAATGTACGTAACATATAAAGCAAGGCCTGAAGTGTCAAATCTAGATAAATATATCAATGAATCTCATAGAATTAGTTGTAATAGAATAATCTTACATAATAATTAGTGCATGATATAGGTCATGACACTCATCAAAATCAACAAGCTTAATAATTACACCGACCTAACAAGTGCAATGTCACTCAAAGTGCCAAGAGCCAACAAGCAAAGGACATAAGAATGTCACATAATTAAAAAAGGCCAAGGGCTACACACAATAAGGCTAAGGACCATTCACTCAATGGAAATGAATATTTTACAATCACACACAAGGATCAATCTCCATTCACTTAATGGACATGAATATGTTGCAATCACACACAAGGGCAAAGGGCAATACACAGTAGACAAGCAAAGTATAATCTACTATTTACAAGTAATATTATTAATGGAATATATAACTAGAATCATAGTCAATAACATATCCATATACATAATGTAAGATAGAGCTGTTAGCAAGAAATTTATAAAAAGTATATAATTTAACACATTATAGGGGTTGTATAAAGGTAACTTTGTAAATGTTGTAACATTTGGATAAGATGACCCTAACATGGCATGGCCAATGAGTCTAGGAAAGTCCAACATATTTTTAGCATGGGTAAAAGCAATGTGATTTATTATAATTATGTAAAAATGATAAAATTAATATATAAATTGAAAAGGCAAAAATAAGTCAAAAGGCATAAGAAGAAGCTGTAGAATCATGTGAAAAGAAGAGGAAAAACCTTTACAAGCCAATGTAAGGAAAAGAAAAAATCATACCATTTTTAATAATAAATATCTTTTATGCTCTCATTCATAGAGTTTTGTGGGTTATTTCTTATTTTTATTTTCTTGTTCATTTGTTTTCGTCATTCATAGCTTAAGAGTTTACAAATTTATTATAATTTTTCTTGCCACTAAACTACTCCAACATGTGACTATTGTAAAAGAGTTCGCAGGGCTCATGTTTTTTTCCAAGAAAATTAAAATAGTGCGTAAGAAGTTATGGGGGGGATATTTTTTTTGGAGCTTATTGATATCATCTCATGTTATTCAAAAGAGCCAAGATTGTGTAGTATAGATGCAAGATGATAACATTATCTACAATTAGGAATTTTAAAGGTCATATGACATGTGGGTGACCTGTAACTAAACATAGGTGGCCTTTTAAAGCTAAAATGTTGGAAAAAATACATATTTAGGGTTTCAAGTGCCTCTATGTTAATGAATAAATTTGGTTGAGCCAACCTACTATGTGTATAATCAACCATCGTCATCAAAGGTGAGAGATAGTTTTATTGTTAAGTGGAGTCTCTGATGGAATTGGAAATAACACACGAGATGTTAAAGGATAGATCCATGTATTGAGATAGGGAAAGAAGGCATAGTTTGAGGCATATTAGGAACCCAATTTTAAGCCTCGACCCCATCCACATGAACACAAATGAAGTTATTGTAGTCCTTATCACAATAAGCACCATGTTTATGGCTACCAAAGGAGTCCTACAAAAAGCTATTGCTATGATGGCACTAGAATGTATGGCATAAAGGGCTCTTAGACATGACACAGACATTACTTTTGAGGTAATAGGATATATAATTTTATATTAGGGTTTATTAGATTGACCGATGTGGCTTTTGTCATGTGAGAATAATGTCATTGAGGTGGAAACTGGAGATTAAATTATTTTTTGGCATTATGAAAGCTAGAGATTTGGTCAGGGACGTGGCATGGATGCTCAATAAAATAGGGATTTTATTAGGGAGAGTAATCTATGTTAGAAAATAATAGTGAGACTTACTATGATTTTGCATTCCCTTTTATTTTGGCATAGTTTCATATTTGAAGTATTTCCACTTTTGTAAAATTATATGCATTTGGAGGTTGTATTAGATATTAGAGTAGAGGTGTAGGGATATCTCACATGAGAGGCCATGGAGAGTAGTAATATGATTAATTTAGTTTCTCAAATGTATTTGTAATAGAGTAAAATTTTAAAAACTTTATTTATTAAGGTCTTTGTGTGTCTTAAGGTGAGACATCTATTTAGTTTGGGTGAGTGTTAGCATAGATAAAGAGAGTGTGATTTATTATAATTATGTAAAAATAAGAAAATTAATAAATAAGTGGAAAAGACAAAAATGAGTTAAAGAGGCATAAGGAAAAGCCGTAGAGTCATGTGAGAAGAAGTGGAAAAACTTTTATAGGGAAATGTAAGGAGAATGAGAAATCAAGCTATTTTGAATAAGAAATATCTTTTATGGTCTCATTCATGGAGTTTTATAGGTTATTTCTTCTTGTTATTTGCTTGTTCATTTGCTTCCATCATTCATAGATTAAGAGTTTACAAATTTTTATAATTATTCTTGCCACTCAACTACCTCAACACATATAAGTTCATGTAAAAAAATTGTCATGCATAACACTCATAAATATCAATGAAATACAAACAAAAGTTATGATATTTACTAATTATGAGATAAATAACATATGAAAATGATGTAACATAGATGTTTAATCATGCTTGGTTCCTAAATTTAGATTTTTAAAATATTTTGAATGTTTTTATATTTTTGAAATATTTCATTTTTTTGATATCTTTTGAATTTTAAAACAAAAACAATAGAGACTAGGATATAAAACATGGGTTCAAAAATAAAAGAAAGGGAATGCATCTGAATAATTCAAAACATGTCTCAAGGTAAATTATGTACTAAATATAAATAACATGTCCATATATGACCATGATTCCCCCACTGTATATCTGAATTATATCTAAAGGCATGTGGGGGATAAAATAGGGATGTGTATGAATGATTGTACATCTTTGTCTCATCAAATGTACACTTGTCAACATATGGAGCATGCATGTATGAGAAATGGAGTACACAAAGACAAGATTTCATATGAATAATAGTGTTATGTAAAGAGATACTTAGTATCAAAGAATTGGATGTATTAAGATTTTGTTTGATATGTTTTTAATTTGTGATTGAGATTGATTATAATTAGTATTGTTAGGTTCAGGACAATATCAATAATTAATATTAACTATTTATGATCGAGATTGATTATGATAAGAAATATAATCTACTATATTTAGAATGTGAAAACAACATAATAAATAGAAAAAGGTGGTAGTATCAAATCATTATTTTGGACTGTTTAGATCTAAAAAGTGAAAAAAATAAGAACCAAGAGATCAAAAAGACATAAAGATCTAAGGGCTAGAAGATTGGTTGAATCCATCATATGTGTACAAAGTAGAATACTATCATGATGAAATTGTCAAGAAGATTTGTACAATAAATTTTTACTTTTTTATTATTTATATTTTTTTGAATTTCTTAGAATATTTAAATTGAAATATGATAACCAATGATCCCCTTAAGAGGATAATCACAATAAAGATTTGTAATAAAATGTGCAAGGGTCAGATTTCATGGACAAAAAGTGTTAGATGTGGATGACTCAGGATCATAAAAGGCATTAGGTACTATAATGTAACTATCTCGATAACTACTCATATAATCTCGTGTAACAGGAGTAGCTCTAGAGGACCTAGGAAGGTTTGAAATTTAATGAGTAGTATAAGGTTTTTCCAAATGTTATGTTATTTATATAATATGTTGATTTGTATGTATTAGAAAATTAAAATATGTTGCATGTGATGGCACTTTTTGTGAACTTAACACTTTTTTCCAATAAGATACTTGTTTTTGCACTAGTTTCCTTTGAGACTTTTGCAACTTTTTTTGAATTGGTTGTGTATTAATATTTTACATAGATGAAACATTTTTAAATGTGTTTTGGTATTAAATATATGTATCAACATACTGAGGTGGTGGATGGGGAGGAGGAGGTAACATATATTATAGAAGGTACTCATATAATTCTTGAAAATGGTGATCACTTGATTGCAATGAATGTACTTTAGGTATCTATGTACTATGGAAGGCATAAGATAGAGCTTATATAACCAAGGGAATCCTAATATCATTTAAAATACCCCATTTTATGATAGAACTATAAAATGAGTGGATAATATCGTAGGACCTACTTGAAGAGGCAACATAAAGTGTTCCAAAATAGTCTGTTATTTCCTATTTGTTTTTTTGACATTTTTAAATGTTTCTTGTATGTCACATTGTGTGTAACCCAATGAATGGAGTAATGCCATTGTACATGCATTTTCACTTGATTCATTATAAAATAATATAGTGTGTGTGGGTTTTTGATCAATATACGCTTGTATACATAAATCATGTAAATCAAAATCATCATCCACTATCTCATTATTATCAAAGGTGATCATAGGACATAGTTATGAGGATTAAATAGTTATACTAATAATTATATCTAATAGATGATCATATGCCTTAGGAGGTGGTTTTACATTATAGGTATGATATATTTCTAAATTATCCTTATTTATCTCATGGTTTGGGAATGGTTCACTAAAAATATTTAACTAACATTTTCATTTTGTTGTGGTTTAATTTCCTTTATAGAAGTGTTTAGCTCAATGGCATTATTATTGATAATATATTTAAAGTGGTGAATGTGGTGTTTGAGTGTCCATTGGATGTATGGTAATCATAATATACATTGTTATTAAATGATTCACTTTGAAGTCTACTCATGTCAACCTTTATTGGTGGAGGTAGAGTAATGAGATTACACTAAAGTTACTTATGTAACAATTTATGAGGCAGTTGTGGTAATCTATAAAATTACCTTATTGGTTAATCTAATAAAACAATCTTGTTTAAATGTTGAGACATAATATTAACTATGATCTTTACACCATTTTTAGTTTATGATGGCTTAAATTTGTAATATGGTTTGTTTTGAAACTTCATTGTTAAAGTTCATGAAGATCATGCAGGTGCATATCTGAGTTTGTTCAAAGAGAAAATTTTGAATTTTCTTTCTCTTATTGTATGACAAACTTACTCAATTGATTTGAATTTCTTAAAAAATAATTGACTCATTCAAAGGTGCTAGTATTTTTTTTAAATATCTTTTAATTCATTATCTTCCAAGTTGTTAGTCATTTTGGTGAGCATGGTATTCTAATGAAGTACATAATCACTAATAGGTTGATTAGTTCATTTCTAGAGTTTAGTAATTTACACATAAGATAAATTGTTTTCAATGTTTATATCAAAAGGCTTGAGAAATTAATCTATTAATGGGTTGAATGTTTTGATTGATTACATAAGCAAATCATAAAACTAACACAAGGAATAATATTTAAGGCTTATAATAAATAACTTAGTTAGCAACTTGCCATTGAAAACATAGTCCATGCATGCCACATGAAAAGATTAAAGGTTTTGTTTTGGATATCCTTTACCTTCATATAGTGGAAATTAAGAGCTAAAAATCATGTAGATAAAGGATATGATGCAATCACAAGTTCTAATGGATTGTGAAGTAAGGATTATGAATCCATTGATTGGATATATTTTTGTATACCTTACTCTAATTGCAACACCTTAGCATGCAAAGTTGAAATAGCTTACATGAGAGATTATGTAGTAGGTAAGGAAGTTGATGCATTATGTGTAGCTATCAAGGATTATATATGATTCATTTGGCTAGGTATGGGCATAGATATTTGTTGGAAGTTATGCATTTCCCCCAAACCCAAAGGTGTATATGTAATGATAGTGTCAATAGTAAAGGTAAAAACATGTGGTAGGGTTTACAATGTAAAAGAGTGGTTTTTTTTGCATTGAAAATATAAATTTTCACTTATTCTGCACTTTTAGAAGCTAAGATGACTTTTATTTATTTATCTATATCTTGTGGCATTTGGTGGATTCATGCTCAACATTTGGATAAATGTTGGACCTATTCATAATCTACCCAATTGAGTTCATCAAGATGGATTCTATCTTAGCCTTCATGATTATCTTGTTCATTATGATCATCTCGGTTAGCTAGTTCATTGTGATTATCTTCTTAAATATATTCATGAGCAATTTTGTCATCAAAATAAAATGACTCATTATTTTCATTAGGGGAGTCCATTTTAAATGTGGTCAAAAGGATTTGAGTATGTTCAATATGGGCTTCACTTAACCTATCACTATGCCTTAGAGGAATAAGCGAAGTAGGTTTTTTAGATGGCATAAAAAAATAACATGGAAAAGATATTGTAAATAATAATTGAAAATGAAATGTTAGAAAAAGAAGGATTTTTGTGTACGGAGATTAGTAAATTATCCTAAAATCTAAGGTCAAAAGAAAGTGATTTCAATGTCTGATATCAAATCTGAGGTCAAAATAAAGTGATTTTAGTGTTAGGTATTAAATCCAAGGTTGAAATAAAGTTCTTTCAGTGTTAGATATTAAATACAAGGTTGAAAGTTCTTTTAGTGTTTTATGTTTAAGAATTTATGTAAACTCAAAGACAATAAATTCAGGGAATGTACGGATTCACCAATATATTTTATCAAAATTTAAAATTAATTGATATATTAACTCCAATTAAGATAGAATGAATTGAAGGGTATCAAATATTTTAAATGACTTGTAACTAATAGAATTAAATTAAAGAACAAAAATATACAAAGCTTGAACGAACGAATGAAGTTATTTATGAAAATAAAGAAGACAACAAGACTTAGCTAATTTGTGAATGTTATATTGACTATGTACGACTGAAAGATAGTTAGAAATGATTAAATTAGACTTGATTATGTATGTGCAAACGAATAATAATTGTCACTATTTTGGGTCATAATCAATTGGAAATAGTCAAGATCAACTATCACTCTTGACCTCTATGGGTCAATCTTAAACTATATGGGAAAACATAAAGGTGATCATACAATCACATGCACCTTCTTGAAATATAACAATATATGGAATTTAGGCCTTCGTCTATGTGCAAATGACATCTTCAAGGTTGAAACCCCAATAGGACTTATTATAACTAAAAACTTAAAAAAATGGGGAGAGTGTAATGGGATAAGTTAACCCAATCATTTGTGTGATGATTTAATTTTGTCTACATATCCAAAATAATCAAAGATAGAATAAACTCTCATGTAGTATTCCCTCCTAGAGTGCTTAGTGAAATAGTGCTAATTTGTTACGTGTACGCATCTAGAGATGGATTTAATACTTGATATTACTTTACTTGACTCCAATAGAATAGGCTCGTCACTTGGCTAAGAGTTTCTTCAAGTGAATATAATTGATTTTGTAAATATTAGGGAAGTTTTGCTTAGTGTGCAATATCATAAGTGTGCCTAGATAGTGAAATTACCAAGCTATAGAATAAATGGCCTATATGTGATTTTATATTAATCTAAAGAGGTGAAACCTCACACTATGTATCCTAAAAATAAAAACCAACCTATAAAGAAGGGATTGAATTTCAAAAAGAGTTATTGTTGGGAAAATGGCAAGATCAACCCATAAAAGTCAAGATCGATTGGTGATCCTGACTTGTGAAAGTTGATTTTGACTTTGAAAGGGAAATGTTCTTATTTAGAATTTGAAAGGTTCATATAGATGCTTGGAGGGGTTTTTATCAATTAAGAATATTTTTATAGATATAAAAATAAAACTTGGAGATGATGGACCCATAAACTTACTTAGGATAGAGTGAAGTGTCAAAATGGGATCAATTTAAGTGGTTGATTCAATTAAATTAAATGTGGGCCAAAATTGATGATATTAATTTTTCATGACTAAATTTGGGTATCTACACTAATATGTTGAATGGAAAATGGCATGGGCCTTTTGGGAAGTAAGAAAAAGAAAATTATTTTACACAAGAACACCATATTTCTAGAAATGTCTTTTAACTCACTGAAAAATCAATCAATTTGGTTCCAAGGATTGGTGCACATAAAACATTTTAGAATATGCATATAAAACAGGGATTAGAAACTCCTCTGGAGAGCTTTGATTTCATATATTGGACATCTAGATTCTACCGAGAAACAAAAAATTAATAGCATTAGAGCTAAAACCATGTTGCATTTTTAAAAGAGTACAACATTGTTGTTGATTGATTTTATTTGCAAACAAGGCATGGCCTTGATAGATAAAGGTGTAATAGAAGTTTATGGAAAGCACTGAGGTTAGAAAACTACCCAATATGTGCTTTTGGTTCTTTATATGCATCACTGAGTATTAATGATAATGTCACCTCCTCTTCTTTAAACTACTCAAGATCTTGTTTATTTAAACTACATCATTGTATGTTGCTTACAATACTCATAGGTTTTAAAATAGAAGGAATATTAATCAAAGGTGTCATTGAGAAAAATCTGATCTATATTGGATTTTATGTACTATATTCTCCATAATTTAAGGTGAATATTTTTTTGGTACTTAGATATTGGTTATTCTTCTACAACAAGAGCAAGCCTTCCTTATGGATTTATTTGTAAATCAATTCCTATCATAAATGAAATTTAGCATGTTATCTGTAGTCCCAATTAAGAAACACCTGAGCTTAACCAACACTCATAAACTGTTAGGGTTCACACTCTCCATGAATCACAAAATTCATACCAAAAAGTGCTAAATAATAAAATTTTCAAGAATGGCTACCAAACTAAAGTCAATGAGTCTATGAGTGTTGGATAAGCTTGCCCTTAAAAAACATGTTCATTACCTAGGAAGCACGTGTGGCCTTAATAGCCCATGTTTTATTGAGTTGGGTATTGGTTGTAAAGTTAGGCATGGGCTTTGGGGGTGAAATAACATTAATGACTTTAGCATGGTGCTTGCCTTCTCCTACTCTTTTTACGTATGTTATCAATGGTGGTTGTCCATTTACATGGGAAGGATTTTGCATCGATACATTTTTCAACTTCAATCTAGATAAAATTATCTATGAAATCATGAAGCATGTTATGGTAATTACATGCTAATTTTTTAATCAATATTTATATTGGTAATAATAGCTTGGGTTTCCCAATCTTATTTAACTTTTAGAATTGATGGATTTTATTGTGCAAGTAGTGTGGAGATATGCTATATAAGGATATTAATACTACACATAGGGAAATTTTAGAACCTCTAAGTAACACTTGACTCACTCTCTATTTCATAGTAAATCAAAACAATTTGGTCTTTTAAAAAAAATAATAATGCTCTTCAAAAATATAGTTGAGTAATAAACACACTCGATTAGTTGTAAATATTTTAATTATGTTTTTCTAAATATTTTTATGATTGCAGTATGAACATCAATGGAGGGGAGTTTATAATACTAATAGTGTTTCTTATGGGCACTAGTTTAGTGAATATTTTAGTAATATGATAGGTTAGAGTATTTGTTATTGGCATGGATAAAATAAAATAATCTTGCTTAAATTTATTCTTAGCTTAAATGGGGGAAATTAGATTAATGATAAGATATAGATGTATTTTTTGTGAATGATGTTATACTGTGAGGGTGTCAAATGAATTTGGAGCTAGAAATGGCAAGCAACAAGATTACTAACATTTGTGTCAACAACCACTTCCCTTGAAATAGGGATTGTTATTATGCTCTTTATTATTTTCTTCAAGGATAGTTTTTCTTCATTATTCATGCAAAGTGATATCTTTCAACAGGTTGTTTCAAAATTCACACTCTTATTAACATTTACTATTCTAAAAAATGTGTAGCCAGTTTTATCAAGTTTAAAAACCCTCTATATTCTAGTAAACTTAACGATAAACATTTTTGTTTTAAACAATGTTAAATGTATACAACATAATTTTCATTTTAATTAAAGTAGGAGTTAATTAAAGCTTTGGCAATTGAATTTAGTTGTGGGTCTACTAAATTTGGTAATGATTTTATATCACAAAGTTTTCAATTTTGGTTCTTGATCTACAAATGTCAATTCTTGAAAATTCACTATGTACAATTTCTCATGTTGATTTATCAATGAATGAAACATTGAATGGATTCACCAAGCCTTGTCCATTGGGCTATAGAATCAACCTCCTTATTTTGTAAATAATCAAGATCAATTATCACTCTTGACCGCTATGGATCGATCTTGATCTATGTGAAAAAACATAAAATTGATGGTACAATCACCTACACCTTTTTGAAATATAATAATATGTGGAGTTTAGGCCTTTGACTATGTGCAAATGACCTACAAATGACCTCTTCAAGGTTGAAAGCCTTTTAAGACTTGTGATAGCTGAAAACCTACACAAAAGGAGGGGGGAATGTAATGGGTTGAGCTAACCCAATCAACCATGTGATGATTATATGTTTTTTATGTATCCAAAATATTGCAAAGAGGGAATAAACTCTCACATAGCTATCCCACCTAGAGTGCTTAGTGCAATAGTGTTAATTTGTTACATGTATGCATCTAGAGATGGCTTGAATACTTGATATTATTTTACTTGACTCAAATATAATATATTCGTGACTTGGATAAAAGTTTCTTCAAGTGAATAGAATTGAATTTGGAAAGAATAGGAAAGTTTTACTTAGTGTGCCCATATAATGAAATTACCAAGTTATAGAATAAATGGCTTAGATGTGATTTTATAGCATCCAAAGGGATGAAACATCATGCTACATATCCTAAAAATATAGACCAACCTATAAAGATGGGTTTAAAATTTAAAGAGTAGTTGTTTGGAAAGGGGCAAGATCGACCTATAAATGTTAGGTTCGATTGATGATTCTGACCCATGAAAGTTGATTCCAAATGGGAAGGGCAACATTATTCTTTAGAATTTGAAATATTCATATAAATGATTGTAAGGGTTTTTAGAAATTAAGAATATTTTTATAGGTGTAAAACAAAAACTTGGAAATGATGGACCTATAAAAGCACTTAGGATAGAGTGAAATATAAAAATAGTATCAATTTAAATGGTTTGATCAATTAAAATAAATGTTTGCCAAAATTGACATTATCAAGTTTTCTTGACCAAATTTGAGTATCTACACTAATATGTTGTATGTAAAATGACATGGGCCTTTTGAGAAGTAAGAAAAATCATTTTTTTGAAAATGTCTTTCAGCTCACTAAAAAATCAACCAATTTACTTCCATGGAGTGGTGCACATAAACATTTTAAAATCTGCATATGAAACAAAAATCATAAACTCCTCCAAAGAGCTTTGATTTCATTTACTAGACGTCTAAATTTTATAGAGAAACAAAAAAATTATAACATTGGAGTTAAAACCATGTTGCATTTTTGAAAGAGCACAATGTTGTTGTTGATTGACTTTATTTGCAAATACGGCATGGCCTCAATAGAAAAAGGAGTAGCAGAAGTCCATGCAAAACATTAAGGTTATAAAATTGCCTAATATGTGCTTTTGATTCTTTGTTTGCATCATAGAGTATTAATGATAATGTCATCTCCTCTTCTTTAAACTATTCAAGATATTATTTCTTTAAACTATATCATTGTATGTTGCTTACAATACTAACAAGTTTCAACATAGAAGGAATAATAATCAAATGTGTCATTGAATTTTTTTTGATATGTATTGGATTTCATTTACTATATTCTCCATAATGTAATATGAATTTTCATATGTACTTGGATAGTGGTTGTTCATATGCAACAAAATCAAGCCTTCTATATGGATTTATTTGGACATCAATTTCTATCATAAATGAAATTTAACAAGTTATTTATAGGTCCAATTAAAAAATATGTGAGCTTAATCAACACTCACAAAATGTTGGGGCCCATACTCTCCACGAATCACAAATTCATATAAAAAAATGTTAAATATTAAAAAAATATGATTGGTTGCCCAACTAAAATCAATGAATTTATGAATATTAAATAAGCTTGCCCTTAAAAAACATGATCATTGCCTTGGTAGCAAGCATGGCCTTAATAGCCCATGTTTTGTTGAGCTCGGTATTGGTTGTAATGTTGGGCATGAGCCTTGGGAGTGGAAAAACATCAATGAATTTAGCATGGTGCTTGACGTATCCTACTCTTTTTATGTATGTCATCAGTGGTGTCTATCCATTTACATGGGATGGACTTTGCATCGATGCATTCTTTCAACTTTGGTCTAATTAAAAATTATTTGTGCAGTCAGGAACCATGCTATGGTAAGTACATTCCAAATTTATAATCAATAGTTATATTTGTAAGAATAGCTTGGGTTTCCCAATCTTATTCAACTTTTAGACTTGATGGATTTTATTGCATAAACAATGTGGAGATGTGGTATATAAGAATATTAATACTACTCGCAGGGAAATTTTAGAACCTCTAAGTAATAGGTGACTCACTCTCTATTTCATGGTAAATCAAAATAATTTAGTCTTTTTTAAAAGCAATAATGCTCTACAAAAATATAGTTGAGTAATAAACACACTTGATTAGATGTAAATATTTTACTCATGTATTTCTAAACATTTTTATGATTTCAGCATAAACATCAATGGAGGGGAGTTTATAGTATTGATAATGTTTCTTATGGGCACTACGTTAGTGGATATATTAGTAATATGAAAGGTCAGAATATTTTTTACTGACATGGATAAATAAAAATAATCTTGCTTGAGTTTATTCTCAGCTTCAATGGGGGAAATTATATTAATGATAAGATATAGATGTAATTTTTATGAATGATGTTGCAATTTGAGGGTGTTAAATAAATTTGGAGCTGGGAATGGCAAGGCAACTAGATTCTTAGCACTTATGTCAACAACCACTTCCCTTGAAATAGGGATTGTTATTATGCTCTTTATTATTTTCTTCGGGGATAGTTTTTCTTTATTATTCACACAATGTGTTATATTTCAACAGGGTGTTTCAAAATTGGCACTCTTATTAGCATTTATCATTCTTCCAAACAATGCACAACCAGTTTTTTTAGGTTTAAAAACCCTCTATATTCTAGTAAACTTAATGATAAACCTTTTTGTTGTGAACAATGTTAAATAGATACAACATAATTTGCATGTTAATCAAAGTAGGTTGTGGGTCTATTAAATTTGGTAATGATTTTATATCACAGTGTTATATTTTGGGTCTTGATCTACAAATGTCAATTCTTGAAAATTCACTACGCACAACTTTTCATGTGGATTTGTCAGCAAATAAAACATTAAATGGATTCACCAAGCCTTGTCCATTGGGTTATGGAGTCAACATATTTATGTTGGAAATTTTTCATTGTCCTTGTCTTTGATTTCCCTCTAGTCACCTATTAGGAGTAATATTTGGGTGTTACCACAAGCTATAAAAATTCACAATAACGGGGTCTACTAAACGTAGCCTTTGTGCTTAGGTGTGACCATTGGAGCAAGAAAACATAGATTGTTTGTGAATGTGATGTCTTATGAAGTGGGTGGGGTTTCACTTGGGGATCTTCTTGGTTATCTCTTTCATTTGGATGTAATTGACAACTACTCCTTTAAAATTTATTAAAATTTAAGAAAAAATTAAGCAAGTCATTAGTATTGTATGTTGCTTACATTATTAATGAAATGTGGTGGGGCATCTAGATCAGAATGTTGTTTGGACATGTAGTTCATATGCTTGTATTCATGTTTATTGTATGCACATTTTATTGAAACCTAGAGGTAGGGTCTTCAATTCCCATCCCCATTACTTGATAAATTTCAAAGGATATAGGTTTAGATTATTGTTGTGATTTGTATGTGGTTTGCTAGTCACCAATTCCATCGGTCATGATAAAACATGGTCATTTGAAAGAGATGATGAAATGGTCCATTGATATCATCATAAGTTATGCCTCATGATAAATATTGAGAAACATGTGTTTTTATACCTGGACAAAACTTTATCTCTAACTTATTCTCCTTTATTAATGGGTACAAGTTGTTTACTAACACAGAAGACTCCTTTTACTTACTATCTGCTTTATGTACTATGAAAATATCCCTATTTGCACTATCTATTTTGGTGGAAGATTTAGCACACTGGTAGGTTCTTCAATTCCCATCCCCATTGCTTGATAATTTTAAAGGATATAGGTTTAGATTACTATTGTGATTTGTATGTGGTTTATTGGTCACCAATTCCATCAGTCATGATAAAACATGGTCATTTGAAAGAGATGATGAAATGGTCCATTGATATCATCATAAATTATGCTTCATGATAAATATTGAGAAACATGTGTTTTTATACTTGGCCAGAACTTAATCTCTAACTTGTTCTCCTTTATTAATGGGCACGATCTATTTACTAACATAGAATAATCCTTTTTACTTACTATTAGCTTTATGTACTATGAAAATATCCATGTTTACACTGTCTATTTTGGTGGAAGATTTAGCACACTACTTGAGTGGATTATATAACAAATACAATGATTTTTTATATGTTGGTCCTTAGATGCATACTGCATTTACATTGATAATAATATATCATTCATCTAGATGTAGATTAAGGGCATACTTATTTTCTAGAACTTACATTCTCAAACTTCCAACAGACATTTTAACTAACTATTTACTAATACTGATAAACAGTTTGATCTATGAATCTTCCTCCTTTTTGATTGGAAGTGTTGCAAATGTTTTGGAAATTATTTTTTGATGACTTTTGTTCCATTATGTATGTTTCCTGGTAAATCAATAAAATTTATCAAATATCCATTTGCAAGAACAACCCAGGGTTCTGACCACTAGCCTTGAGAGTCATTTATTTTGACATTCTTGTTAATGGAATTTATGAATGAGTTCCTTTAGAATTGAATTGCTTGCATATGATCATCATTGGATTTATAGGTTATGATGATCATTATTAATAAAATTTATTTATGGGTTTACTTCTTTGAAAGGGATATGAATGATGAAGTTCTATGTATGTAATTTGTCTGAGATGAATTTTACTCACTGGACCAAATTTCCTTATTCCCTGAGAAGTGTGTTCGGCTACTTCTCTATCATTATCTTCTTGAATCTATGAACTTCATGTCATGGTTGGCCTTATATGATCCTCTGAATGTCAATAATAACTTTTTCTTTGTCATGGGATGCAATAATAATCTATATGAGTACAAATACCTGGCTTCTGGTTAGAAAATAGTACAAGCACCTTCAACAACCATATATTACAAAATCATCCTTCAATGATTTCCCAACTAAGAAGGCACCATATTTTGGATAGTTAAGAGCCCACAGGGAATACAACTAACCCTTTTATATCTTGAGTAGTGGTAAAGGACAACAAATGTAGCATTTGTTATGATTGAGTCATTTCTTTTAGTTGGATGGTAACCTAATTTTAGCAGTCTACTACATAATCATGATTATTTTGAAGACTGGTTTAGTTGTGAGAGATGCCAATGATATCCCTTGTAATGTTAGGTGGTGAAAGTGAAGTAAAATAGTCTTAATTTAAACAAGGCATGAGAGAGAGAGGTTATTTTATCCGAAGTAAAAATATATAGAAGTTATTTCTTTTGAGAATGATAAATTAGATAACATATCCAATGAGGTATGATGTGAATGAGCCAAAGTACATCAGAAAGAAGTTGCTCATGTGTAGGTTGTTGCAAGGTTATAACATGTAGAACCTATTTTTCCATCGGGTGATAGAGGTTCATACTTGCATTGGAGTGGGAGATCATGTGGATGGATAAGGGAAAAATTATAATATTGGAAAAAATGGCTTTTTGAATAATGATAATTTATGGAGATCATTTGGGTAATGACTAAAACATGAGTATAAAATCCCATAGAAAAAATACTTATATAATAAAAATTACTCGTGAAAACCCTTAACATAAAATTTAAGGGTGCTTTAACTATAGAGACTAATTTAATTATTGTGAGATGAACATATTATTTGCATTATAAAAGTCATGAAAGTAATGTTATTTTATATAAATTACAACTATAAAGAAGGAATTTATTTTGAGTATGATAATTTAGATAACATATACAATGAAGTATAACATGACTGAGCCAAAGAACCTTAGAGAGAAGTTATTTGTATGTAGGTTGTTGCAAGGTTGTAACATGCAAAGGACCCCATTATCCCATTGGATGGCAAAGGCCCATACCTTTATCAGAGTGGGAGATCACATGGATGATTAAGGAAAAAAATATAACATTGGTGTTAGAGATCATGTGGATGGACAAAGAGAAAAATATAATGGGTAGATATAGGATAATGGGTGACAAAATGGGGAGGGAAGGGGAAGGGTGGGGACTTAAAGAAACACTTTGTTTTGAAAATAATAATAGTTGAACTTGGAGATAGTTTTAAAGACACTTGGAAAAAGAATTTGACAATAATGTAAGAATATGAATTGTAGCATTTTGAATTTGGTTTCTAAACATGTAATTTTTTTCAATATCCAGATGATAAAAGTGTATAAAATTAATGCATTTATGACAATAACTTGACATTTTTTTGTGAAAAGATAAGGAAATTGTATGTGTATAGACACTTTCTTGAGTAAAAAAATGAATTGTTGTATAAAATTTTATATATGGATAGATGAAATGTCAAAAATTAGTAAGAATATTTTTTATAAAATTTTAATATATACATATACACACACACAAATGTGTATATGTGTGTGTGTGTGTGTGTGTGTGTGTGTGTGTGTGTGTGTGTGTGTGTGTGTGTGTGTGTGTGTGTGTGTGTGTGTGTGTGTGTGTGTGTGTGTGTGTGTGTGTGTGTATGTATATATGTATATATACATTTATATACATACATATATATACATACATACATACATATATATATATGTATATATACATACATATATATATATATATATATATATATATATATATATATATATACATACATACACACACACACACACACACACACACACACACACACACACACACACACACACACATATATATGTATAGAGAGAGAGAGAGAGAGAGAGAGAGAGAGAGAGTGTGTGTTAATTTTACAAGTCAAGACAACTAAAAATTTGGAACTACTAGTATACAAACACAACTTTTTGACCTTAACTTCATGAAAATTATTTTTTAAAGCATAATCAATGATGTGTAGATTGGTTAGATATAAGATTTATAAACTTTCAATTAATAGTCAAAAGGTTATAAATATATTTGTAATAATATGTATATAGTCTATAATGAGCTATGTCATCTATAAAATAAGTAATATTAAAAATAATAGTTTAAGTTCTATCAAGAATTTAGAGAAATCCTCAAGGATGATATATGGGTAGTTGTAGGAGAGGTAAGGACTGCTAAAGTCATAGTTAAACAACTCAAAAAAATGTATATTGCCTTGGTTCCTAAAGCTCAGAATGTCACACATATATCATGTTTTCATCCCATTGCCCTCTGATGTTGTGTACAAAATTATTTCTAAGATCATGGCCAATAAAATGAAACCCATCCTTCACAAAATCATCTCCCCTAAACAAGGTGGGTTTGTTAAGGGAAGATAGATTCTTGATGAGATTGTCTTAGCTCAAGAAGCTCTTCACTTAGTGCATATCTATAATTCTATGACTATGTTTATCAGACTAGATATCTCTAAAGCGTATAATAGAGTTGATTGGGCCTTTCTTTTAAAAATGCTCATGTAGTTTGGTTTCCAAGAGGCTTGGATTCAATGGGTAAAAGTTTGTATTACTTCAATTTAATTTTATGTTATTTTGAATGACACACCTTCCAAGACCTTTTTATCTTCTTGAGGGATTTGGCAAGGAAATCCCCTGTCTCTTAATCTATTCATCATTATGGCTAAAAGTCTGGGTTAAATCATAGCCAAGGGAAGATAATAAAAAACTATTGAAGGCATCACATTGGCTCATGGTCTTGAGCCTAAGACCCATTTGCAATTTTGGGATGATTCCTCTCTTATGGGAAAAGCCACAAATTGTGAAGCCTCCAAGTTTAGCAAGAAGTTGCATCTCTTTAGTAAAACAATAGGGTAGATTATCAATGATGATAAATCTAAAATATTCTTCTTTCACACCTTGGCTATACAATAAGATATGATTTTGGATAAGCTCCATTTTAGAAAAGTTGAGTTATTAATTACACATCTTGGAATCCCTCTGAAGCATAAACGATTATCAAATTGAAAACCAAAATTTTGAATTGGAGCCATAGGTGGATTTCTATAGGATAAAGAATCATGCTAATCAATGGAGTATTTCAGGCTATTCCTATCTTCTTCTCCTTGATCTTCCATGTTCCTAAAACCATCTTTAAGGATATTAATTACATATGCTAGCAATTCTTTTAGAGAGGATTGCAACTCACCAAAAATGGTCACTGGTAAAATGGGAAATGCTTTGTCTTCATAAGCATGATGGAGGTCTTGGATTTCGCTCTGCCCAACTTAATGGCCAAGTGTTGGCTGTGAAATTCTATTGGCATATTCTTAAGTTTCCTTCCTAGCTTTGGGAAAAAATTTAAGGGCCAAGTATGTAGAGAATAAACCTCTTGATCAATTGGTTCATTTTTATCTATCCTCTCAGGGCTCCCCTATTGTGGTGGTTTTCAAAATTGGTGAGGCTATGATTAACAATAAACTCTTTTATATCATTAATAATGGGAACAAAGCACAATTCTGGATGGATTATTGAAATGGTCATCCCCCTATTATCAACCAATATCCCCATTGTTATGGGATCATGGATTAGCTCCACCAACACAATTGGACATCAATTTCGAATTACTTCAATTGTCCCAACATAGTTTGGAAATTTGGAAGGGAATGGATTCCCCCTAAAGAATGACTGGTCCACATTCCATAACATCTCAATGACCAAATCCTCTTTAATCTCACTGAGAATGACCTCTCCTATAGTGATAAGGAAGATGAGTTAGCATGGGGTGATTGTAGATATGGAGAGTGCATTGTAGTGGAATGTTATTGTTCCCTTTCTCAATCTATGAACCAACCTCTTAATTACATCTTCAAACAACTTTGGATTCACCATTTGTGGCCTAAATTACAATTCTTCTTATGGTTATTTATTCATGATAGAGTCCTCATAGGTGATCAATTAGTTAAACAGGGTTTCAATAGTCCCTTTAGATGTGTTTTTGTTGCCATAATGAGGAAAATATGTCCCATTTATTTTTATCATTCCCCTTTAACACTAAAAAATGGAAGCTTCTTGAAGATCTCCTAAACATACATTGGCATGGCTTATCTTCTATCATTCAACCTCTTCAAGAATGAAAAAAAAACTTCCACCTTGATGATTTATCTAATCAAGTCCTTTGGATAGGAGTGTCTTTCCTCATGTGGAATACGTGGAAAGAACATAATGCCATAATTTTCAATCTAAAGGTCAATGAAATCTCATGGATTTTGCTATGTAAATTCAACAACATCAGAGAATTTGTTCTTCATTTGTTGAATCACCCTGATGACTTTCATAAAAAAAGAGCATTGATTTTGTAAAAACTTCATATCCCTTCTTCTCAGTCTAGACTACAGCCCACCTCCAAGGCTAAGGATCAGATTGTACTCCTCATGCATTATTTTAACAAAATTTATACGAATGGAGCCTCTTAGGGAAATATGGGTAGTGCAAGTATAGTGGGTTATGGTCAAAACCTTGACAACTCCATTGCCTTTTTATTTTCTACTAGAATAGGTATCAACACCACTAATAGCATTGAAGGGCAAGCCATCATTAAAGGCCTTAGTAAAGCTTAGAAATTGGGTTGGAAATAGATACAACTGATCATTGACTCAAAAATATGGATTCAAATGTTATCTCAAATGCATATTTATGCTCCTAAAAGATGGAGGATGAGTCAAATTTTTCATAAAATCCATTATCTATAAATAAATTTTGATAGAGTTTTATTCATGCACACTTCTAGGTAGTTCGATAAGGTGGTTGATGCTCTTTCCAATTGGGCTCTTAATCACTCCAATTTGAAAGGATATGGTCTTCCTCCATTTTGGTGGCCTTCTTATCTCATAGAATTGGTCTTAACCAAACCTATCTAAAGCTTATTAGATCTATGCTGGATTTTATATTCAGTATGATGGCAATGCCTACTCTATTTTTTTGGTGTTGGTTAATTATCTTCCAAATTTGGTCAAGTTGGTTATGTGTTGGTCATTATTTTAACCTTGAATATTTTCATGAGCCTTAAGTTATTAGTTTTGTTGGTCTATGGTCGATACATGCACAACTCATTAATTGATCTTCATAAGGTTAGGCATGCTTTCAAGCATCTCGAAGGGGATAAACTAGGTACAAGCCCTAGGTGATTTTGGTAGAAGAGATAATTCTATCTCCTTGGGTTTCACCTAAATGTGGCATCTTCTTAGATGTTTTTCAACAGAAAAAGAAAAAACATTAAAAAATTATATATTAAAAAATTATGCTTTCTCCTCTACAAACTAATATAATTTTTTTTTTAAATAATGAAATTTGTTTAATTAGATATGTCGACAAAGATGGAAAAGGCTCATAAATTTCTTGAAAATCATGTTGGTTGCTCCATGACAAATTTTAGGCTAGGTTTAGACCCCCCAAGCCTAAACCCAAACTAGGTTTTGAAGGAAAGAAAAAAAATCAAAACAAAGACTTCTTGAAAGGGCATATAACATTTAGAAAAGAGCGTACACCCTTTGAAATGCATGTTTTAGATGGCAATGTAAATATTTCAAAATTTTGGAAGGAAAGGGCATACACCCTTTTAAACACATGTTTTAGAGGGAAATATAAATATTTTAAAATTTTGGAAAGAAAGGGCATACACCATTTGGTAAAAGGCATACACTTTATGAAGTAAAAAGTTTGTGCACCCTTTGGTAAGATATTTTTTTGTGTTTGTTATTATTTTTTTGTGTTAGTGTGATTATATATTTAGTAAAATAAATGTAATAAGTTTGCATTTAATTTATATTACATTTTATATTCGTATACTTTAAATTATTACATTTTATATTCTTATACTTTAAATTTAAAGCATAAGAGTATAAAATGTAATATAAATTAAATGTAAACTTATTACATTTATTTTACTAAATATAACAAATTATGGCCACTCTACATCTTTTGAAATTGATTCCAGAGCTATAAGAGTTACCATTTAGAAGATAGTTTTTCAAAATTTATTCTTGTAAATACTTAGTTTTCAAAATTTTAAGATCAAAAGATAGAATGAGAAACAAAGTTTCAAATCATGTTACATATATAATATGTCTATACCATTGAGTATGCCCCACCTAATTTACCTAATTGAGTATGCCCTACTTACTTTACATACTCGAGTATGCCTTATTTGATTGAATATCTAAGCCATATATTGATCTTGAGTATGCCCTACTTAAATACATGAGTCATTTCTTGATTTTGACTGTGCCCTACCTATTTTACCTACTTGAGTATGCCATGCCTACTTTACCTACTTGAGAATGCCCTACTTACCTATCCTTCTTGCCCTACTTACTTGAGTTATTTATTGGAATATGCCCTACCTAATTGAGTACACCCTATCCAATTGAATACTCGAGCCATATCTTGAAAGGAGAGGGGGGATTATCATGCTTGAAAATCAGTAGAGGGGGCATTATCAAATCAAGGGATAAAGGAGAGGGGCATTATCAAAGGATGATTAAAAAATAGAATAGGGGACATTATCACCTATATAAATAAAGGAGAGGGGGAATTAATTAAGCCATATCTTGAAAGGAGAGGGGAGCATTCTCACTTATATATAAAAAGGAGTAACTAAGGAAGATTGAGCAAAAGGCATGAAGGCAAATTTAGGCCAAATTCTTAAATAAGTTATGGACTTTTCGATCAATGGGTCTATCAATATGCATAAATGATTTTCATATAGCATGCGACCTTTAATATACCTGTAGTCATGATACAATCACTCATACATGACATCTATTACATACCTAGTACAACATGTATGTATGTGGTCACTTATACACGACATCTTCCTATATCCATGATACAACTTATAATATACGTGAATGTAGCTAATCACCCTAGTACACTCCATTCGAAATAGAAGGAATCAAAACACAATTAAAAATTCATCCTAAAAAGATACCATTCACTCTAAAACAAATGCCAAGCAAATGGTCTAATTCATGCATGCTTCAATTCCAATCTCACGCATTATTCCAAACTCATATAAAACAAAGTCATCTTCTAGCATTCCAAACTCACATAGGACACTACCACTACCATAAAAATGACCGCTACTATTTGGGGTGGAGGCGAGTGCTTTCAAACTCTATCTTATGAGGATCATATCAAAATCACTCATATCACTATCTCCCTCTCCCCAAACCATATAGAGAAAGGGGGTTAAGTGCATAAATCATCATTCATCATCGTAATCACTCCCTCATGATTTGTCATCATCCTTCATCATCCTTAGTGACACTATCATTGGTTCTTATCATCACTCATCATCCCTAGCCACTCCCTCATCAGCCATCATTGGCCCTCATAATCTCTAATCACCCCTCATCATCCCTCATCATTCCTAATCACTCCTTCATGGACCCTTATCATACCTAATCATTCCTAGTCACTTCCTCATCATCCCCAATCATCCCTAATCACTCCCTAAATGGCCCTTATTATCCTTAATCACACCCTCATCAACCCTCATTATCCCTAATCACTCCCTCATCATATTTCATTGCCTTTCATCATCTCTAATCACTCCCTCATCAACCCTTATCAACCCTTATCATCCCTCGTCATCCTTAATCATTCCCTCATCATCCCTTGTCATCCCTAATCACTCCCTCATTGGCCCTCATCATCCCTACTCATTCCCTCATTGGCCCTCATTATCCCTCATCGGCTATAATCACTCCCTCATTATTCCTCATCATTACTAATTAGTCCCTCATTAGTCCTCATCATCCCTCATCATCCATAATCAGTCCCTCATCATCCACAATCAGTCCCTCATCATCCCTCATAATCCCTCATCATCCCTCATCACTCCCTCATCAATCTCATCATCCCTAATTATCCCTAGTCACTCCATCATCTTCATCATCATTCATTGTCTTTAATCATCCTTAATCACTCCCTCATTGGAACTCATTATCCCTAATTACGCCCTCATCGACCCTCATCATCCCTAATCATCCCTAATCACTCTCTCATCATCCCTCATCATCCCTAATCAATCCTTCATTGACCCTCATCATCTCTAATCACTCCCTCATTGGCCCTCATCATCCTTAGTCACACCCTATTGTCCCTCGTTATCCCTCATCATCCTTAATAACCCCCTTATCAATTCTCATTTTCCCTCATCATCCCTCATTGGCCTTCATCATCCCTAATCATCCCTAATCATCCCTAGTCACTCCCTCATCTAGTAGAGTGTATTTCAATCTAATATCCAATAGAAATTTGTTTCAGAGTGAATGATACATTTTTTGGATGATCTTGAATGGTACTTTAATTCCTTCTATTCCGATTGGAGTGTCCTAGGGTGATTTTCCTTATTCATGTCTGGTAGGTTAGGTAGGACCATGATGGATTACTCTAGAGATATTTTCATATGATTTCTATGGTGGAAATCAAATAATATCAAGTCAATCATATTATTTAAATAATAAACAGTGGAGTGATGACTATGGAATGACTCACTTATATCTATCTCCCATTTACTCACTAGTGCAATAAGATCTATGGGTATACACTGATGTTGGGGTGTAAAAGTGACCCAGATGTTGGGGTGTATAGTGCATACCATGCTTAAATCTTGGACTCTATTAGTTAGACTATATGTTGTTCCTATGATAACTATGTCTTAATCCAAAAGCAAATCAAACCTATATATTGAGAAGGAAAGCTTCCCTTGATAAATATGCCTTACTCCCTTGTTATCTATCAAGAATGAAAGATTCCTTTGATATTTTATTGGGTGAAGAAAAATTAGCTATCAGGAAGGCAAGCTTTCCTTGCCTTACTCCTTGGCATAAATGAAGTAGGTAGCGTAAGCTTCCATTACCTTATCTAGTAGGGAAAGCTTGAGATCGATACAGGGCCTTCGGAATGGTGCCCCCCATATATCTATGATGGGGGATCCATTCCTACACTATCCCCTAATTTACTATATTTGGGACTGGGGCATACTCAGAGTATGACAAAACACCAATTTGGCCTTTAGGGCCCACCAACCCTATCCAAGCTCTAAGTAGCCCCTCCATGATACACTAAATTAAGGAATATGCCTTTCCTTCCCTTCATATATCAAGTTGGGTATATATCAGGTTGGATATAGATCGAGTTGGGTTGGGAAACACACTCTATCGACTACTAGATTGGAACACACTCTACCAGATTGGTAGTTGCCTATCTATGTGGTTATCCACTTTACCATGGATAGACTCTCAATGACATATAGAGAAAACAAGAACTAAACTATGGGCTTGGGATTGAAATTCTCAACTAGTCTCATATTGCCCCCTATCTATATAAATATAGATTAGGATTCTTAGATACCCAAATCCCAATACAGATGTGTAAGTAATACAATTTCATCCCACCTGTTGCTTGTTTGCCTACCTATTTATTCTGGCTTAGGGATCTGAATACACTCTCTCCCCCATCCAAGGATGGATCGCTATATAGATATCTGAATCCCACCAAATAGTTAGACAATATCTGTTCAAGCTACTAATCTATCTGATTGGGGTATGGGCTTCAATCCTTTAATGGCCTAAATGTGTGTGTGTGTGTGGGGTGAATTAAAGACATTCCATTTGATGTGTGCCATATATATAGGGATTGCCTTTTAGTCTAGGAGAGTATGAGTAACCTGAAGACAAGGATTGAAGATCGAATCTTCTCGTGATAGATGGAGAAGAAAACTAAACTATAAGTTTGAGATAGGACCGACCATAGATTTGCACTCGACCAAGCACTTGAGTATGAGCTTCAATCCTTGATTAATGATCCAAAATGTCTTTGTGATCGGCATTTGGCCACCACAATATATTAGTGTAATATTACCAATTACAATATTGTTTATATACCATATTATTATGATTCTTTTCGTTATAACACGTGGTAGGATGAAGAGTGTTTTCAAGCCACCACATGCCCTCTCACCACTTCATGCTCTATGCCGAGTACCGATTTCATATCCAAGTGGCATCGCCAAACAAAACAAGGGGCGAGATGCAAAGCCAAGGACACAAATTTCATATATACAGCGTTGGCTCCAGGGTATTTAAAGCCTTTAACGAACTTAACTTCGGTGAATGTGGGATAAAATCCCTTAAAAGAAATCCATTGCAAGAGCGAACTGTTTGCAAGGTCATTGGCACACGGGCTCCAAATGCAGAGGGATGTTCTTCGTCCATTTTGGGCATGGCTGTTTGGACCATGGAGAACATTTACACGTTCAGCCAAGGAAGAGAAAGCTCGGTTGGAGGATCTTGCAGAATGGGTGGTCGTCGTTGGAGGCCGAGCATGGGCGATAAGACTGGGTATTGACAGAGAACGAATCTGTCTTGGTGTCTACGTTGGAAGGCCCATAAGGTCATGGACATGGAACGTCATTACAGGCACGTCTTCGCTTATTGAGTCAAGTCTTTGGACCACGATGGAGATATAATGCGTGACTGTGTATTTGAGCAGGGCAGAGCCGGATCTGCACGAACGTTGTCTTCTCTTAGGGAAGGTCTTGATGGCAATGGAAGATTGATTGCAGGTCCTGAATGTTCATTGGCAAACCTTTGAAGCTCACCAATGGGCCGAGCTGGGCAGTAGATATATATTGTAAACTCAGAATTGAGTCTGTTATAATGGGCTTTTATTTGGTAAAAGCCGTTGGAACCGAGCTACACAAAAACCCGATCCTGTGAAGATGGTAAAAGCCATTGGATGATTATGGTGTTGCAGGGTTTTTACTATAGCGTTCTATTTGCAAGCCCGAAAGAGCATTGGATGACAGTCTCGAATATGGCATATCAAATACTTATTCGCACCATGCCGTTAGAGGAAAGATCGCCTATTATGGAGTCATGGGAGAATACTTTTGACAGAGCCGAGCCGGGAAGAGATATTTTGCATCTACATTGAGCGTTGGACGTTTCTCTTTGGTATAGTTTTCAACCATGGAAGGCATACGCAGCCTCGAATGGAAAAGCTTCAATACATCTGCAAAAAGCCTACAGGCTGAACAATAATACATAGTCCCGCATGTAGAGAAAGGTAACACACCTATGTTATAAGGTTTTCGAGCCATGGTGAGTAGTTTACCTTGTATGATGTTTGTATACATGGAGAACCGAACCAAGCTATGGAATGGTAAAAGGAGACGGAGTTTGAACTATCGACCCGTATGCTAAAAATATATGTCTTTCGCTGCGACACCACGGCTATGAAAGATAAATATGTGTTTGTGACTGGATATTCATATACACACAGTCCCAAGACTGTTATTGTTAATTCCACTATCTTATAAGGCCTTTGTCCATGAGGAATAAATGTATCTAGTTGCAGGAATGTTTTAAGGAGTTGCAGGTCTGTGAAAGGCAGATAATACTCCTTGAAGTTATAATGCCCATGTATTATTAGAATTTGCATACACTCTAATGGATAAACTTGCTCGTATTCACGAAGAAGAAATATCGATGTTGCTGAGGAAGAAAGGATGTTTGTTGAAGGATCATAGTCTTCACGATCAGGGGTCAACATCATATTTACAGGGTCCAAATCCATTTTGATGTAAGTTGGTTAATTATGTATTCACATCATTTATAATGGATCGGTTCATAATTACAAACTTGGAGACGTAGCCTAAATGGGTGAACTCCGTTATCAAGTTTTAGTGTCACTTTTCCTTTCAGTTATTTTTGGGTTTCAATGTATTTAATTTAGTTGCAAATGAATTAATGAGACACGAAGATTAATTACGCGAATTTAATAATGATACAAAACTCAGGAGTTTTAAATTAGGAAATGAATATTCAAAGTTTTATAAACACTTTTATTCATTCCTAGAATTCCGTAACCAGTTCCTATTTCATTTAAAGGGAAATGAGAGTTTTCAGTATCCAATTTAAAAAGTTGTTTGATTTATCTAAAAGATAACCCTGGTATGTGTGTGTGTGTGTGTGTGTGTGGGTGGGTGTGGGGGGGATTTAAGAAATCCCTAAATATGTATATATAGGGTATGGGCTACTAATATTGATTGGGGTATGGGATTCAATCCATATGTGTGTGTGTGTGTGTGTGTGTGTGTGTGTGTGTGTGTGTGGAATCCAACATCCCACTAATAGTTTCCATCAATAGCTACATCTGAGATTGGCTCAACTCTAGATTGATTCAACTCTCGTATTCGGTGATCGAATCCCTTTCCTCTAGAGTTTTTGGTAGTATATTGATATCTTCCTAGTAGAAGACCTCAAAAGTGGGACCATAAACCAAAAGTCTTTAACTAAAGATTGGAGAGTTCTCAACTACAGTTGACTATATACATTTGTGTGCTTGACCATGATCAATGCCTCGATCAAAGACATAACCATATTGATACATATTAAAATAGTTGGTTTGTTTGATTATGACATTATTTTTTGGTCGAATTGAGACTTCATTCTACATGGATGTATTCCTCAGTCACATTGTTTCAATCACACTAGGGAAAACTCCAATCAGGTGTCTAGGATGGTTCATGTACTTCAACCTAACCCTAGAGGGGAACCTCAAATGGAACAAACACTAGATCACCCAACTAGTTTTAAATTTGATAATAATTCTTGATCTACTCAATCATGATAGATATTTTGGCCAATTATAGTGATAGTGGGGATCAAAATAATGATATAAATTCTAGCCAGTGATGGTGGGAATCATGAACATATCAATCTTCAATCCACAATATATTGGAGCCTTATTTGAGTGATAAAAATTTGGAATTGGAATAGAATCCACTCAGGATGAGAGAGACACAATGACACATTTTATCTCATAGATAAATGTAGCATATAGTTTGACTAGTTATCCCAATTGACCAATTGTCTTCACCAGCATATTTGTATGGGTGTATAAACACTAGAATGGCCACCCTCCACTCTTTATTGGGCCCCAAGGTCAAAAGTTGTAAGTGGTAAAATGAATCCATGAAGAGAAGCTACTCATCCCTAAGTGAGTAAATAGATCAAACTTTAGGCACACATTTTAGGAGAGCCATGAGGGCTAGAGACAAGCCATCAGCACCTATAATTTCATGATTGACTCCTTTGAGCACCCCCCAAAGGATTTTATGCCACTCAAGATGAGTGAGACATGGTAATATGTTTTTACCACATCTAAATGTCTCTTAAGGGACTAAAAGTTAGTTAGTACATAGTGTATCTTTTGACTCACTAGCCCAATCAATGAACTATGTTTACCAACACATCTAAATAGATATATATATGTAAAATGGCCATCCTATACTCATCATCGAGCCTTAGGGTCAAATTTTTTAGGCGATCAGAGGCATCCTTGAAGAGAATCTTCTTGTCCCTAAGTGGGAAAATAGAGTGAACTTCCAATGCACATTACAAGAGAACCATAAGGGGTAAATATGAGTTGTCATTACCTACAACTACATAGGCAAGTACTCTAATAAGCAACCTCAGAGGATTCCATGCTACTCGATATGAGAGTGTGATTAGGGATGAGTAGGGAGTAGGAGGGGGTGATTAGGGATGATGAGGGATAATGATGGATGATGATGAAGTGATTAGATATGATAAGAAATGATGAGGAATTGATGAGGGATGATAAGGGATGATGAGGTATGATGAGGGAGTGATTAGGGATGATGAGGGATGATAAGGATTGATGAAGGAGTGATTAGAGATGATGAGGTATGATAAGGGAGTGATTATGAATGATTAGGGATGATAAGGGTCAATGAGGGTGTGATTAGGGATAATGAGGGCCAATGATGGAGTGATTAGAGATGATGAGGGATGATGAAGGAGTGAATATATAAGATTAAGGATGATGAGGGTCGATGAGAGAGTGGTTAGGGATGATGAGGGTTGATGAGGGAGTGATTAAGGATAATGAGGTACAATGAGGATTGATGAGGGAGTAACTAGGGATGGTAAGGGATGATGATGACCAATGAGGGAGTAATTAGGGATGATGAGGATCGATGAAGGAGTGACTAAGGATGATAGGGAATGATGAGTTTGAATGAGGGAGTGATGAGGGAGTGATGAGGATTGATGAGGGAGTGATTAGGGATTATGAAGGGCAATGAGGGTCGATGAAGGAGTGATTAGGTATGATTCAAGATGATGAAGGTCAATGAGGGTGTGATTAGAGACAATGAGAGCCATTGAGGGAGTGATTAGTATGATTAGGGATGATGAGGGATGATGAGAGATGATGAGAAATTGATTAGATATGATTAGTGGGTGATTAAAGATGATTATAAATGATGAGGGAGTGACTAAGGACAATTAGGGATGATGAGGGAGTGACTAAGGATGATTAGGGATGATGAGGTCAATGAGGGAGTGATTAGGGATAATAAAGGATGATGAGGGATGATGAAGGAGTGATTAGGGATGATGAGGGACAATGATGGTTGATGAGAGGGGGATGAAGGATGATGATGAATGATGAGGGACTGATTGAAATGATGAATTATGATTTATGTGCTTAACCCCCTCTTTCCACATGGTTTGGGGAGAGGGAAATAACAATATGATTGATTTTGATATGAGCTTGATAAAATAGGGTTTGAAAGCACTCCCCTCCACCCTAAATAGAAGTGGTATTGGTTATTATAGTGGTAGCACCATAGGTGAGTTTGGAATGATAGAAGATGATTCTATTATATGCGAGTTTGGATTAAAGTGATCAGGTCATGCATGTGTGAGTTTGGAATTGAATCATGCATGGATTGATTTATTTGTCTAAAATTTGTTTTAGAGTGAATGATATATTTTTAGGATGAATCTTGAATGATGTTTTGATTGCTTCTATTCTGAATTGAGTGTACTAAGGTGATTAGCTACATTCATGTCTGATATGATTGATTGTATCATGACTATAGGTAAATCTCATGTATGAATGATTGCATACCTATATGTAGTACTAGGTATGTGGTATATATCATATATGCGTGACCATAGCATGACTAAAAGTATGATATATGCTAGTCATTTATGCATATCAATAGACCTATTGATTGTAAGTCCTAAAAAGTATTTAGTAGTTCGGCCCAAATTTACCTCCAAGCCTTTTTCTTGATCATCCCTAGTCATTCCTTTCTTTATGTAGGTGAGAATGCCCCCTCTCTTTTCTCTATATAGGTTATAATGCCACCTCTCCTAATTTTAAATCATCCCTTGATAATGCCTCCTCTCCTTTATCCCTTGATCCGATAATGCCCCTTTTACTTATTTTCAATCATCATAATGCCCCCTCTCCTTTCAAGATATGGATTAGAAATTTAATTTGGTATTGGGTATTCAATATATGGCTTGGGTAAGATAAATATAGTCAGGATTAGATATGGATATTCAATATCAAGATATGGCCAGAGTATTCAATCGAGTAGGGCATACTCAAGTAGGTAGGGAAAGAAGGATTGGTAGGTAGGGCATACTCAACTAGGTTTAAAGTAGGTAAGACATGCTCAATTACAAGAAGGTAGCTAGGGAATAGTCAAGATCAAGATGTGGATTGGGTATTTAGGTATGGCATAGTCAATATCAAGATATAGATTGGGTATTCAATCATGTAGGGCATACTCAATGGTATAAATTAGATTACATACATAACATGATTTGAAACTTTGTTTATATTTCTATATATTTGAAAGTAAGCTTCCATTGATAGCTATAGAGGGTAAGTAGGTAGGGAAAAATATATAAAAGTTATAGATTGGGAAGTAAGCTTCGCTTGATAGCTAAGAATTTATTCTAAAAATTCAAGTAGGTAGGATATGAATGAATCTATATATTGAGAAGAAAGTTTACCTTGCCTTATCAGGTAGGGCATATCTAAGTAAGTAGGGTAAAAACAAAGTTATCTATCTAGAAACAAAATTCCCTTGATAGCTTTGCCTTAATTTAGAAGAAAAATAAAGATAGATAACAAGAAGGAAAGTTTCCCTTGAAATCTATGCTTTACTCACTTTCTATCGATTAGGAAGGCAAGCTTCCCTTGATATTTTATTGGGTGAATCAAAATTATATATAAGGAATGCAAACTTCCTTTTTATCCTTCCTTGGAATATATGAAGTAGGTAGGACAAGCTTCCCTTGACTTATCGGGTAAAGTAGGCTTGAGATCGAGAAAGGGCCTTCAGAATGGTTCCCCCCATATATCTATGGTGGAATCCATTCCTATGTTATCCATTGATTTAATGTATTGGGAACCAAGGCATAATCAGGTATTGAAAGGCCCCAGTTTGGGAATATCACCACCTATAATGGTGTTAACATTATAACCTAGACCATGAATATGATATGGAAATAACAGTCTAGGATTTTGTTGAGGGTTGGACATATCAGTCAAGATAGGTTGATGCATCCATGCATGATCCATCCTATCATATTAAGTAGATGATACATCCATGTTAGCATAGGCCTTATCTCTACCTTGACCAATCCATACCTGAGCCCCTATCTATATATATGGATCCCTATCTCTATCTCAATCAATGACATCCACACTTGAGTTTAGAGATTAATAAATCTAATATTTTAGTCAGTTTCCAATCCTAATATTTTAAAAACTAGGTATTAACTAGAATGGATTTTGAAAAACTAACTTCTAAATGGTAACTCATATAGCTCTAGAATTTATTTCAAAAGATGTAGTGTGGCCCTAATTTGTTATATTTAGTAAAATAAATTTAAAGTATAAGAATATAAAATGTAATATAAATTGAATGTAAATATTATTTCACTAAATATATACTCACATTAACACAATAAAATAATAAAGAACACAAAAAACATCTTACCAAATGGTGTACACCCTTTATACTGCATAGGGTGTATGCCTTTTACCAAAGGGTGTACGTCATTTCCTTCAAAAAATTTGAAATATTTACATTTGCATCTAAAACATGTGTTTCAAATGACATATGACCTTTTCTAAAAGTTATACACCCTTTGTGAAAAAGGATCTATGCCCTTTAGGCTCAGGACCCAACCAAGCAAAAAAAGGCACAAAATTTTGAAAAAAAAGGCGTACGCCCTTTACAAAAAAGACTCTTCCCAAGTATATCACATTTTTGTCCCCCAACTTTGTGCATCCACCCTAAAAATGAAAAAAAAAAAGGTCATTTCTATTTACTATGATTTCCAAAATTAGGGATCTAAAATATATTTTAACAGAGTTTCCCATTATTGTAATCTATTTAGCTTCTATTATGTGTGGTGCCATGAATCATAACCATAATTGCATGCATCCTTGGTACATGTTATCATTCTCTATTCAATTTAGAATTAAATTTTTTGTGTGTTACTTGCACAAACCTTCTTGCACTACTATAATTACATTAATTTAAAAAAATCAAGTTTCAAAAGTTTGCTTCCCATGTATAGATGACCAACAAATCACTTTGTTTCCTATTTGCGTGCCCATTTCACTTTTGGGTGTAATTGATAAGTTTAATTTCTCCTTTTCAGGGTCTTGAATAAGGGCATGGCCATCAAGGAGTCCTAAGGAGTCCAACAATATCTTATGTGGTTCTTGAAATTTATAGCAGTGCACTTGCTCATCCGCTAAAATTAAATACTTATAATACCTATAGTTTATGCATATATACACTAATGATTGTAGTCAATGTAATCATGCCTCGTCATGTCATTTCTTTGAAAATCCTTATATCAAGATCACTAGCAGAATATGTAGTCTCAATCCCTTAAATGTTTTTATGCAGAATCATCACGAACTTGCAATGCAAGACTCAAAAACCTTTTCCAAAGTTAGGGCTCTAAAATATGTTCTAACAGAGTTTCCCATTGTTGCAATCTATTTATCTTCCATTTATGTGTGGTGCCATGTAATGTAACTATCATTACATGCATTCTTAGTGTGTGTTATCATTCACTCATCAATTTAGAAGGAAAATTTATTTGTGTTATTTGCACAAACCTTATCTCACTAATATAAGTACATTAGTTAAAAAAATTCAAGTTTCAAAAGTTTGTTTCCCATGCATAAATGACCAACTACTCCCTTTGTTTCCCTATCGGTGCACCCATTGCAATTTTGGGTGCAATTGATAGGTTTAATTTCTCCTTCTTGGGGTCTTGAATGAGGGCATGGCCATTAGGGGGTCCTAGGGAGCCCAATAGTATCTTATGTGGTTCTTAAAATTTACACTGGTGCCCTATCTCACTTTTTCATCCACTAAAAGTAAATGCTTATAGGACCTATAGTTTATGCATATCTACTAATGATTGCAATCAATGTGATCACGTCTTGTCATATGTCATTTCTTTGAAAATATTTATAGCAAAAGCACCAGCACGTCATTTAATATCAATCCCTTAAATGTTTTTATGCAGATTCATTATGCACTTGAAAAGTTAGAATCATCAACCTTTTATAGCATACTAGGACTAAGAGGTGTGATCACATTGAATGCAAGCATTAATATATATTCATAAATTAAGCTTCAATATTTTTAATTCTTGGGCTTAGGGTTATAATATATGTGTATTTAAAGTCAACTCAAGGCTTAAAAACATTCAAATAATATGTAGATAATGTTTTTTGAGAAATATGTGTGCAAATTTCAATTTGCCCACAAGTTTCCCAAGAAAACTATTTTTGCATATTATGGATTATGAAAGCCTCTGATCTTTATTCTTTTTTCCCCTAAAAATGGACTAATAGTGAGGTATAAAACTTTAGATAAATTTTTTTTACACAGTTGACTCTAGAATAATTCTACCCTAGATCTTTAATTTAAATGATATGTTGATACTTTTGATGCATCGATATACCTTGAAACTAGTGATGTAAACAAGCATCATGAATGTGCCTTTATCATCACAAATGACAAACTTGAGGGGAGACTTAAATATGGTAAAGAGTGACAATTGTAAGAGACATAAATCAATGATGACCTTTATGTAACATAGAAATGGAACAAGTCATAGAGTTTTAACGATGTATAATGGAAGTCATAAAGAATGACTAAACATTAACAACATTATTAAAAAAAATGCCATCAACTTGTTGACCATTTTCGTCCTACAGGCCAAAATCAGTCTCCTTCTTCCCCTGCTGTTATGAGCCAGTTCAAGTTTTGGTTTGCACAAGTCTTCCAGCAAAAGGATGAACCAGTTCAAAGAATGCAAGGCTTTTTACAAAGCTTCTTTGGAAGGTTGAGCAACCCTTGTGGAGGGCGGCTGGTCAAAAGGCCCAAAAGGGACTTGCCCTTCCGAAAAAAACAAGGCAAAGACAAAGGTTGAATTTATTCAAACAAAATGCCTGAAGGAATTCCTTCGGACATTTTGTCCAAATAAATTCACAAGGCAAGTTACCGAGCAAAGACTGTCCATTCGAAAAGAAAATCCATGGAAAATGGTAAGGCAAATCCTTCAGAAAAAAAGTCTGAAGGAATTCCTTCAGACATTTTGTCTGAAGGAATTTGTCTGCAAAAAAGATGACCAAAAACAAGCATTTAAAATGAAGGGAATAATTCCTTTGGGCAAAATGTCTGAAGGAATCCCTTCAGACATTTTATCCGAAGGATGTGAGAACCACAAGGAGCCCGAAGGACCCCAAAGGACCTCGAAGGGCAAGTGCCCTTGTGGGGGACTCTCAACGACCGTGAAAGGGACCTTTTCTCAAAGCCTGAAGGGATACCTTCCCTTCGAGAGGGTTAAAAGACAAAAGCCTAGACAAAGGAAAAAATCTGAAGGAAAGAAAGTCTGAAGGAATTGCCAGAGGGGGTGACGGGCCCAAAGACGTCAAAATCTAGCATGGAAAACTAGCCGTTAGAGGTTCAAATGCCCAGTGATGGGCACACAAACATCAAATTTAAGGCAGTGAAATAACTATTGATTTTGAAATACTTAAGGATAGGCCACAAGTGAAATCAGTGACCCATCGAGGAGATAGCCCCAAGTGCTCACAAAGCCATAAAAGACAAAGCCAGGAAGAGACAAAAATAACAAGGAAAGATGGGAACATCCCAGGTGGCAAAAGGAAAGCATCGACAGAGGAGTTATTCTAGCGGTTGAAACAGTCTCCACCAAGTGGTCATCAAGGAACACAAATAGTGAATGACGCGGCCTATTTTTCCTCATTTTACATTAATGAGCAGACAATCGCGTGAATCTCTTTAAGAATCAGTCTTGTTTGTAGACAAAAGGGGTGGCCTTGTCATTAAAACAATCAGGTGAATCATGCTTCTGTAGTAGCATTTAATACATTTTAAGTGCTAAAGTCAAGACTGGTGACTACACAGCATGGTTCTAGCAGGTGTTTCTAGAAGGATGATATCAGCGACAGTGGCTTCCTCTTCTCAATGTTCTCAATGCACATGGGCCACTTGTAGAAAAAAGGTGCCAAAGTCTTTTCCAAAGGGGTGCCATTGCTTCCTCTCTCCATATACATATTGTAAAACTCTCATTTGAGAGGGATCTCTCAGCTTGTAAGGCGGAGCTCTGCCAAAATTTACCTTGAATAAAAAAGAAGCATTTTTGCCTCCATTTGAGCTTGCACTTTTGCATATGTCTATGGATTTGTCTTTCCTTCATGCTTTCACAGAATGATTCCATCATGTCTAGTGTATTGTGAGTTCTTCTTTTGTAGGGTAGCCAGAAGTGTCCATAGCAAAGTATAGGCACATGTGAACAGGCTGCCATAGTGTGTCTTAGAACACCTTTGGTAGTTCTTCCTCCATGTATCTCCAGAGGACCCATAGCTCACTGATGTAGAAGAATTTCTCATTTCAAATAAAGTGTATATCATCTTGTTCTTGGTGGAAAGTGTATGTTCAAGCTAAGTAGATCAACCATTTTTGGTGCATCATCGTTTAGTTTAGGTTCTATTTTCAGTAACCCTTCTCTCTTTTCAAACCCCCCCTTTTATATATTAGTAGTAGTAGTGAAATAACCCAGAGATGCATCAAAGGGAGCTAGCCCTTATCTAGATATTCTCCCCTCAGTTTTGCCAGACCCACAGGCAAGAGAGGAGTCTCCATTGTGCCGTGTGGAAGAGAGAAGCCTAGCCTTCTCTCAAGGGTGCAATCCACAGTGTCAACAATTTTTGGCATGCCCAGTGGGAGCAATTTGTTATCTAAAGAGTTAAATAATTTTGGTGTGTTCTTCAACTAGCCAGCCTTTGGAGGCTTTTTCATCAACACCAATGGCAACTCTGAGTTGAATCAGCTAGTTAACCAGTCCTGGTGCCATCATCAAATCATATTTTGGTATGTATAATTCCATTGCTCAAAACCATGGGTCTTGTGTTCCTTCATATAGTTTTGATCAAGCTCAGGTTGTTCATGGAATCATCTCAAGCAATAAGGATGCATACGGTTATGAGTTTTTCCCTTTGCAGGATGGTGAAATATTTTGAGCTTTGACTCTTCCTCCTCAATTTGAGCAAGTCCTTGGCCAACCTGGGTATGATCCTTACTAGCTTTGTGTTGATCCTTATCAAGTCCAATATGACCAGTCTCAGCCCTGTCATGAGCTATATCAGTCTTGTGCCTAGTCTTCTCAATGTGTTACTTCTCCTACTCAACCTAATCTTTTTGCCAATCAGCCCATTTCCACCTTCAAACAAGCACTGTTGGGATATGAAAAGTATGTAGTGGAGCTTGACACTAGAAGGATATGTGGCCAAGAAATTTTTGATCATTCCATTCATCAAGTGAGAAATGCATTAGATCTAGTTAAGAGTGAATGTAATCCTATTAAAAGATCCAATTGGCAAAGGCTTACAAGCGAGATGCTGGATGTGAGTGGTTTGATTGCATCTTTGGAAGAGAAGCTGAGTATTCATGAGAGGCAGCCTTACCAAGTCTATCAACCTACATACCTACTACCCAAGTTTCATATCAAACATACGCATCCCCTGCTCATGAGCCAAGTCAAGCCTATCAAAGTCCTTTCCCCAATCATGTTGAGGAGAGTTATGAAACAGTAAATCTTGTGTTTAAAGCCAATCTTGATAAGCAAATCGAATTGGCAAATATTCAAATGTAGTAGTATACGTTGGTAACAAGGGAAGTGGAATCCAAACCCTCACTACCCTCTCACATTGTAGCCCCATCACCCCAAAAGGAGAATTTCAGTCCTAAGATCATGAGCTGGAGTAAAGTAGTCGAGTCATGGAGCAGCAAGGAGGAGAAAGACATTGTCCGAGAGTGTGAGGTATAAAATGAGGCTAGTCCTTTTCAAGTCCCTCCCACCCTTCCTCAAGAAGCTTATTTTACTCCATGGCAACCTTCGTGCACTCCCCATTTCCATGATGATTCCTATGAGCTCCAAGAAAGACTCTTTTAGGATAATCTAGCTAAGCAAATTGAGGAATTAGAGGCTAAGGTGAGATTGCTTAGTGAAAGAGAGATGAAAGTTTCAGACCTTGTAGAGGAGCCTACGCCAAAAGACACCCCTTCTACTAATCCTCAAGCTAATTTCAATATTGATGAAGTGTTGGTCAAGTGGAGAGATGAAAATCAAGTGATTTTGGCTCAAAGTCTGCCCCCGTTTTCTCATAAGTTTTCAAAAATATCCCCTACTTTCCATTCCCAACCTGATTTTGATAATCCTTGTGTTCCACCTCCTTGCCTGGGAAATGAAGAATGTTTCTCTTGTGTTGAGGAATCCATCTTAAAGGAAGCAAGTGAAGAGGAGTATGCTCATTTCATGACTTATCAGGGAAGCTTCATGAATGCAGATGAGGAGGAGATCACCATAGGTACCCCCTTTGATGAAAAAGAAGACAAGTCACAAGCTTTTGCCTCTATCTCTAATGAGGAAGAGATAATCCTTGACTCTTCTCTCACTTTGCAAGACATCATGGAGGAGCATGGAAAGATTCTTGATCATGTTTTGAATGATTTGATTGAAGTCATTGGGGCAGGTTACAGTCTTCTTCAAGGAGGCTATGAGCTGGCTAAGGGTGGAGGAGGCAGCATTGGGATTCAAATAAGTATTCAAAGGGGCTGCAAGCTTTCATATTTATCCTTTCAAGAGGTTGGTGAATCTGAAGATGATATTTTTGAAGTCATCATGGAGAAAGACCATGCCATGGAACTCGAGTTGGAGGAGGATCAGGAGGATGTCTTGAACAACTAGAGACTTTGGTCTTTGAGCAGGAAAAGGAGAGGCTTATCCATCTTGAGGAAAGCTTTGAAGAAGAGAGCTTTGCACAAGAAGGTGATGTTCTATGGGCTGAGCAATCAATCTTTGATCTCATTTCAGACATCACAATAGTCACCCTTCTTCAATAAAGCCATGATCAAGCAGAAGATGAGTTTGACAATGTCTTCAATGAGGTAGAAGGAGACAAGCCAATCCATAATGCATATCAAAGGGCTTATGGTGATGAGCCAGTAGCCATTGATTTCTTGATGAAACACACCAGCATGAAGAACCAATAGGAGGCAAGCTTCCAAGAATAAGAAGAATACATATATGTTGGAAGCATGTTTGCCCCCGATTCATTTGCATATGATCCAATCAAGGTGGTAGGCAAGAAGAACAATTCACCAAATCTCCATTCCATTCAGTCACTTGTCTGGCACCATAAGTTTTCTTGCCATGAAGGAGACTTAAGAAGTTTTCCCTTTGATCTAGGAGGGATGCAAATATACCTGGTTAGCTGTGCATAGTAGTTTGCTTTCAATTTTTCTTTCCCTATTTTCCCTAAGTGTTGTTTGCACAGGTAGTGTTTTTAGCCTTGTGTGTGTTTTCCTTTGTGTTTGAGGTAAAAAGCTTCATGATTGATTCTTGGATCTCTTGAGGCTATTGCTAACTTTTTCAAGATGTGTTCTGACTCCGTGCCCAATGGACTTTGAGGCTACTAGTTTCTTAAGCATAGCAGGCATGCTTCCCTTGGGAATCACCAATTTGTTGACCATTTTGGTCCTCCAGGCCAAAATCGGTCTCCTTCTTCCCTTGCTACTCTGAGCCAGTTCAAATATTGGTTTGCACAAGTCTTCCAGCAAAAGGATGAACCATTTCAAAGAATGCAAGGCTTTTTACAAAGCTTCTTCAGAAGGTTGAGCAACCCTTGCAGAGGGCAGCTGGTCAAAAGGCCCAAAAGGGACTTGCCCTTTCGAAAAAGATAAGGCAAAGATAAAGGTTGAATTTATTCAGATAAAATGCCCGAAGGAATTCCTTCAGACATTTTGTCTGAATAAATTCACAAGGCAGGTCACCGAACAAAGACTATCCATTTGGAAAGAAAATATGCAGAAAATGGTAAGGCAAATCCTTCAAAAAAAATTCTAAAGGAATTCCTTCAAACATTTTGTCCGAAGGAATTTATCTGCAAAAAATTTGACCGAAAGTAAGTGTTTAAAATGAAGGGAACAATTCCTTTGGGCAAAATGTCTGAAGGAATCCCTTCAGACATTTAGTCTAAAGGATGTGAGAACCACAAAGAGCCCAAAGGACCCCGAAGGGTAAGTGCCCTTGCGGGGGACTCTCGACGACCATGAAAGGGACCTTTCCTTAAAGCCCGAAGGGATACCTTCTCTTCGGGAGGGTTAAAAGACAAAGGCCCAGACAAAGTAAAAAATCCAAAGGAAAGAAAGTTCAAAGGAATTGCCAAAGGGGGTGACGGGCCTGAAGACGTCAAAATCTAGCATGGCAAACTAGCTATTAGAGGTTCAAATGCCTAGTGACAGAACATCAAATTTAAGGTAGTGAAATAGCTATTGATTTTGAAATACTTAAGGACAGGCTACAAGTGAACTCAGTGACCCACCGAGAAGATAGCCTCGAGTGCTCACAAAGCTAGAAAAGACAAAGCTAGGAAGAGACAAAAATAGCAAGGAAAGATGGGAACAACCCAGGTGGCAAAAGGAAAGCATCGGCAGAGGAGTTATTCTAGCAGTTGAAATAGTCTCTACCAAATGGTCATCAAGGAACGCAAATAGTGAATGGCGCGGCCTATTTTTCCTCATTTTGCATTAATGAGCAAACAATCGTGTGAATCTCTTTAAAAAGCAGTCTTGTTTGTAGACAAAAAGGGCGGCCTTGTCATTAAAAACAATCAGGCGACTCATGCTTCTACAGTAGTGTTTAATACATTTTAAGCGCCAAAGTCAAGACTGGCAACTACATAGCATGGTTCTAGCAGGCCGTTTCTAGAAGGATGATATCAGTAACAGTGGCTTCCTCTTCCCAATGTTCTCAACACACATGGGCCACTTGTAAAAAAGGCACCAAAGTCTTTTCCAAAGGGGCGCCATTGCTTCCTCTCTCTCTATATATTGTAAAACTCTCATTTGAGAGGGATCTTTTAGCTTGTAAGGTGGAGCTATGCCAAAATTTACCTTGAATCAAAAAGAAGCATTTTTGCCTCCATTTGAGCTTGCACTTTTGCATATGTCTATGGCTTTGTCTTGTGTCAAGTCATTTTCCTTCATGCTTTCACAGAATGATTCTAGCATGTCTAGTGTATTGTGAGTTCTTTTGCAGGGTAGTCAGAAGTGTCCACAGCAGAGTATAGGCGCATGTGAATAGGCTGCCATAGTGTGTCTTAGAACACCTTTGGTAGTTCTTCCTCCCTGTATCTCTAGAGGACCCCTAGCTCACTGATGCAGAAGAATTTCTCATATCAAGTGAAGTGTATATCAGCTTGTTCTTGGTGGAAAGTGTATGTTCAACCTAAGTAGATCAACCATTTTTGGTGCATCAATGTTTAGTTTAGGTTCTATTTTTAGTAACCCTTCTCTCTTTTTAAACCCCCCCCCCCCCGCTTTTATATATTAACAGTAGTAGTGAAATAACCCAAAGATTCATCAAAGGGAGCTAGCCCTTATCTAGAGATTCTCCCCTCAGTTTTGCCAAACCCACAGGCAAGAGAGGAGTCTCCATTGTGCCGCGTGGAAGAGAGAAGCCCAGCCTTCTCTCAAGGGTGCAATCCACAACATCAACACAACTTATAACTCTCAAAAGTCTGTAAAAATTTAAAACATTTTTATTTGGTCCAATTTTAGTACTGAGACAATACACCAAGCAATAATTTTTTTCATAGGTAACTTTGTCTAAGCTAGCTAACTGAGAAACTATATTATAAAGTATTTTAATATATTTATATGACTCTATGAAAGATCACAATTACACTATACAATTCTCATTAGTTAGTTATACATAAATATGGAATCAATGTTTTAGAAGTGTTCAGTGTTGAGGGAATCTTCAGATTACCACTCTTATTCTTTAACTCCTTTATTTTGGCATAGAGGAAGTTTGTGGCACTTTTTTATTTGGCATTGAATTTTGGTACCACTATACTTTGGTGTCAACCACTTTCATGTGTCATTTTGGTCTTTAGCACAACTACACTTGCTTTTATTTTGATGTGAATACAAGTTTTGGTACAAGGTTAATCCTTTGGAATTAGATTTATCTAATGACTTTGGTGCAACATTCAAGTTTAATGCCACCTTGAATTTTTTTGAAAAATGTTTATTTTGGCCTTAACATATATATTGGTTTAAGGATTAAAAAATTAATATATCTGGGGTAACCCTATCTATATATGGTGCATGACCCCCTCTCTCCCCCATCTATATAGAGGGGGTTGATCCCTATCCTAGACATAGGATTCTATGACTCTGACTCTAGGGGTGGCTATAACTATGTAGTTGGGGTCGGCACCCTCTAGTTCTAGTTATAATGATATAGAGAGGGGAGTGTCGGGGAGGGTCAGTCCGCTTAGAAAACTAATTTGATATAGATAAGATCTATAGGGGGCCTCCTATATCAGATATCTATCTTGGGGGAATTCATCTTCCTTCAGTGTACTTTGATTTTGATTTGATGATTCACATATGCATGGAAACCCTATTACAATGGAAGATAATCTATATATAAGGGGGAAAGGGGGCCATCGAATCAAGGAAATGGTGAGCAACTTCTAATATCATCTCACATAGCCCAAACCTATGGCTATGGTATGGCTATATAGAGTCTAGTCAACCGAGGGCCTTTCATGATTATAGACCTGCAACTAGCTATAGCTCCCTAATGTTCCTCCAAAATCTTCCCTATATATGAAGGCATTTCTGCACCTCCCTCCCCCATTGCCCCCTTCCCCTCTATATACCTATCACTACTTTGTAAACAAATATCTTGAGAGTAAGCATTATGTAATCTATGGGATCCTTATTAGAATTACAATGGAATATATGATCAATCTTTGTATCATATATTGGTTCTTCAAGACCAAGCAATAGTAAAAAATTTTGTATAAATGATATGATTTTGATCTACACACATTGATGTGGAGATCAAATTGAAAAAATATGATTTTTTTAAATCTATTATGTCTCTCTTTTCCTCTTTGCTTGGGATTGATGAAGATAAATAGGGACTCAAGTCCTAGTTAAACTACCAACAAATTGACCATGTTTCTAAAAAATAGAAAAAGTATATCAATTGTCTAAAAGTGACGAAAGATATTCAAAAAATGGAATACAATATTTAAAATACTCCATTTTTAATTATATCTAATAGATATTTATAGTAATGGGAATGACATATTCCCTATCAATACCTAATAACCTGAACTCCAACTGTGATGGAGTCAAAATTGACTAAGATGAATTAAAAAGGATTGAACCTGGAAGATAGGTATTTTTATCTATTAGGAACCATAAGGGAATTGATGCTTCACAAAATAAATAGCAAAACAAGGGAAAAGAGTTATACAAAATTGGTTTAATGACAATAATCCAAGATCAATCAATATACTAGAATAAAACTATTGAAACAATAATTGAATGACTTTGCATCAAGTGAATGTTTCCTTTTTATAAAGAGGAATTCAATACTTTTTATAATGTTATCAAAAATGTATGGCAACTTTCCAAGCAAAGGCTAATATAAAAAATAACAAAGCTATAATTGGCATTACATTCACAATTGGATCGGAAATCGCATAATCCTCGATAAATTTGTCAAAAAAGAGATTATTCAAATGAAAAGTGACCTCGTCTGGATAAATATTGAGGTTGAGGATAACTGGAAATTTTGATTCTCTAATGAAAAATAATAATGTGTAGGCCCAAAATTATTTTTCCAATCAATTGAAACTCTTTGACAAGATTCTTTAGTCTTGGGTTGGAAGGGATCATTTCTTCATACAATGTTTTAACCATTCAGATAGAGAATGACTAATGAATAGATATTATTGTTACTTTTTTCATTCCCCATATAATCTATATTTTATTCACTCAAGAATCTATATCCCTCTGGTTTTTCTAAACTGAATTACTTAGCATCAGAAAAAAATGAATCTCTAATTGAAATGTATTCCAAAATTTGGAATATTTTGGAATACGAGTATTGATTAACATCAGATAAGAATGGGCTATGGCCAAGAGGTAAGGTGGCATGTTTTGGTCCTGTTATTGTGAAGGTTTGAATCCTTCCATCCCAACTAAACAAGATAAATATTAAAAGAATAAAATATGATAAAATTGGATTTCTACTTTATTTTGATTTCTAGTCATTTCATAGACTATACTTATGGAAGGGAAATGTGATTTCAACAGGTATTAAATATGGAAAGGGATATTTTTGTGGTGTAGGATGGAACACAAATCAAATTGAAATAAAGTCTAATTTATGAAATTAGCCCATTGGATGTATGTTGGTCCTACTCATATTGGAGTCCTACGAGTAGCTAGTTCCTTCAAAAATGTAAATGCCATCATGCATGTTCCTCTAGGAGATGATTATTTTAATGTAATGTGTTATATGTTAGAACACGATAAATATTTTATTGTTGTGATTGATAGTATAGTAGATTTTCATGTACTAGCATGTGGATCTCAAGAAAGAGTTGTGGATAATATTATTTGTAAAGATAAGGAAGAATCAAATTCTATCAAGAGTTTCACTAGTTTGAATCAAACAAAAATGGATAAGAATATTGCATAGAAAATGCATAAATAATATAATGATTCTCACTCTCGATGAGACAATGTTGAGAGAGAGAGAAGGAAGTAAGAAAGGGTATTCCATTGTTGAATAAATATCCAACGAATCCATTTATAATTGAAATGAAATTGATGAGATGATATTATCTCATGATCTCATTCTCCGAGAATAGGGATATGGTAGAATTAGTAGATGTTATGGACTTAATCAAATTAAGCATTGGTATGGAAGCTTACTAAGTGATAGCTTCCAAATCCAGGGAACCCTAGGATATTTTGAATGGGCAATCTTGAGCTAAATCTGGTTTATAGGGATAATAATTTCATTTCCCATAAAGGGATAGGTGTAGAGGCTCGATGGTAGATATTCTAACCAAGTTGATCTTTCATTGATCAATCCCCCTTCCTTAAGTTGTTGTAACATTTTGATACCCAATTATCTCTATAATTGATTAAATCTTGGTCCTTCCTTTAATTGATTTTTGAAACGAGGAAACTTTTGCCCCACATGTGACTCTGGAGACTATTGCGGCACATTCACTACTCTAACATTCATCCTAAATTGGTATGACTTGATTTAATCCCATCTTGAAGTTTGTATCTTGTGTTGTAAGATGATGCCTTGTTAAAATACTCAGGAATTTGCATTGGCAAAATTGACACTAATTTGTCTTCATCATCTAACATAGATGGATTCAACAACTTCAAATTGTTTGTGTTGACAACAAAGTAAATATCCTTGTTTCTTGGTGAGTCCGTCTTGTATGCATTATCCCCATCCCATGGTATGATCTTGAAGGATCATATGCAATTAGTTTCAACTTCTATCCTTTCACATTAAATTGATCTTTTTCCATGTATATGCACACCATGTCACCCACACTATGCATGTTCCACCTAATTTTGGACATGATTAGCTTTGTACTCCTATGTTAAACAATTTTTTAAGAAGATATGAAATTGTTGGATTTGATCCAAAAAAATTAGTTGATTTCTTTGTATCCTTACCATCCACCACAATTTGGTGCTCACCTTCCCCAAATGGCAAATTAAAAGATCAGGAAGAAAACCCAAGCATGTCTCTAAGGGTGGTGGATTGGTGGATCCATGCATTGCATAATGTAAAAATGATGAAGGCATGGAATGTTCTCTTCCCAAGTCTTTGGGCGCTTCTTCTTGTATCCTCACTTTAAAACATTATCTCAAACCTCTTATATGAAATTGAAGGACCATATGAAATCAGTTTGAATTTCTATCCTTTTCCCTTAAGTTGCTCAATTTTCAATTAAACCACACCATGCCATCCACACTAAGTTTGTGTGCCACCCAATGTTTGTCACGATGAGATCTGTAATTGGTTTGATCCTACATCAAAAAATCCCTTACATGGACATGAATTTGCTGAATCTACTCCAAAAAATTTAGTTGCTTTCTTTGTATCCTTACCATTCACCACAATTTGGTGCTCAGCTTTCCCCACCACCAAATTGAAATGTGCTTTGAGGAATAAAACTCAAACAAGTCTAAAATGGTGGTGGATTAGTGGATCCATGCACTACATGAATGTAACAATGATGAAGGTATGGAATGTTCTCTTCCTAAGTCTCTGGGTGTTGAATACTCACGAGAGATGAGCTAATGTTTACTTCATCTATATTTATTCATCATACTTCTAATGAAATGTTGTGGATTTTTTCATCTTAGTGTCCATTATTTCCCATAACACAAACCACTACTGAAATATTGTGGATTTTTTTTATCTTAATGTCCATTATTCCCCATAATACAAACCAAAATTAGCTTCATAACTTCTTGTCACATGGAAACAAAAGATTTTTTTAGTCCAAAATGTACCACACGTGCTCAAAGAATAGTTCAACAACATATTGGTCATTGAGAGTGTCCTTGCAAGGCACCAAAATTTTCATCTTGTTGAACTTACCAATGACAACAAACAAATTATCATTAGCATGTGTCTTGGACAAACCACAAACAAAATCCATTGAATGAATCTCCCATAGTTGATTAAGAATAGACAATGGTGTGTATATGCCTAACTTTGTGTTTGAAAGTCTACTTGTGCTACAAAAAGTATATATTCAAATAAAATGTTGAACATCACTTTGCATTTTTTATCAATAAACATAATGCTGAAAATGGTCATCATAACTACAACTAAATGACATTCTACTTAAATGTATGGGCTTCACACATCAACCTAACTCTTTTTTTTAAAAGCTGGAATGCAAAGCTTATCTAATTTAACTTGAAAAACAACTTAACTTCCACCTAGCAATCAAAATGCTCTTTGGCATGACACCAAATATATGGAACCTAACTCTTTCTTTTGAAGCTAGTACACAAAGTGTTAGGTTGTGGAGCTAAAAGCTTCAACCCTTTGCAAACTGAAGGAACAATGGTTTCTGAGATCCAGGAGCACCGACGTCGGCAGCAGGACCGACATCGGCAGAGACCAGTGCAGAAGGCCACCGGCGACGGCAGGAAGTCGGCCGACGTCGGCAGAACCAGACAAGCAGGGACCGACGTCAGTCGCCTGTGTGTTCCAGAACTGCTCGTTTCACGGACAGTTAGTTAAGTGAACGAAGAGTTTACATGTTGAGACCAGTTAGAGTCTTGGGCTGCGAGGATAATTGTCTAAATTAAGAGTCTAAGTTAGTGTTTGAGTTAGGGATCTATTTATAGACCCATTGGCATGTATTGTTAATGTATGAGATAGAAAGGAAGAGTTCCTTCTAGTTGTAAGATCTGTGAGTTGCAGGTTGTTGCAAGCTCATTGGGGATCTACATGTAAGTTTGATCTTTGAATTGCAGGTTGCAGGTTCATGAGAGATCAGCTTGAAGTGCTATAGAGTGCTTGGTGTACCGGCAGGGTTATTACTGACTGGTTGGTGAGGTGAACACCAATTCTGTGTGTGAGTTGGTTGTTGGGACCATTTTTTGTGTAGGAGAGTGTGTGTGAGAAGAATTACTGTACACTTGAGGTGTGGCGATCCTCTGTAAGGTGAAAGAGTGTGGCGGCTCTTTGTTGTATTCTTTTCTGTATAGTGTTAATACAAGACAGTGTATTGTCTCTCATATTCTGTGCTATTGGTGAATTCTAGTTACTTGTGTTTCTGGTTATTTTTGCATATTCAATTGCTTATATTTGGTAATCATACTGTGCTCTTTCTGAGGAGCAAGATCCTAACAGGTGGAATTAGAATAGGTGTGTTTGTTCTTGGATTTACCTCCACCCTTCACCCAACAAGTGGTATCAGAGCCTTGGTTGTAGGTTCAAACGCTGATACCTGACAAGTGGTATCAGAGCTTTTGGTTGGGATACTAACAGATTGGTGTAGATCTGGGTAGTGTGTTTTGATTACAGGTTACTCACAGGGTTTCTATTTGAGTGGGAGTTGAGCAATGGCAGAAAACAGTCAACTACGAATGGAAAAGTTTAATGGCAAGAACTACCAATTATGGAGGATGCAGATTGAGGACTATCTGTATCAGAAAGATTTGTACTTACCGTTGGGTGGGGTTGCTAGCAAACCCTTGGATATGAAAGATGAAGAATGGGAGGTTCTTGATCGGAAGGCTCTGGGATCTGTTAGATTGAGTCTTGAATCATCTGTGATTTCCAGCTTATCACAGTGTAAGACAACGGTGGAGTTGATGAAATCTTTGGCAAATTTGTATGAAAAACCCTCGGCTTCTAATAAGGTATTTCTTATGAAGCGTTTATTTAATTTGCAAATGTTGGAAGGTGGATCTGTTCATAGCCATCTTAGTGATTTCCATGGTTTGGTAAACCAGTTAAGTTCCGTCAATATTGTAGTTGATGATGAAATTAGAGCTCTCTTAATCTTGTGTTCATTACCTGAAAGTTGGGAAGGTTTGGTAATGGCAGTTTCTAATACTGTGTCTCCTTCAAAAGTCTTAAAAGTGGATGATGTTGTGAGTGTGATCTTGAACGAAGAGATACGCAGGAAAAGCACAGGTGAATCATCTGGAGATGCTTTGAGTGTTGAAGGAAGAGGAAGGCCAAGAGAGAAGATAGAGCGTGGGAGATCAAGGTCGAAGATGGGCAAGAGATCCAAGTCCAGGTATGGCAGAATAACCTGCTAGAAATGTGGAAAGCAAGGGCACTTAAAGAGAGATTGCAGATCGGGTACAGATCAGCATGAAGAACATGAAGAAGAAGCAGATGTTGCGGGTTACGTTGCACAGGATGCTCTGGTATGTTCTTTGGATAAAGTAAAATCTTGGGTATTAGATTCTGGTGCATCTTTTCATGCATCCCCACATAGGGAATTTTTTCATGAGTATGTCCAGGGAGATTTTGGAAAATTTGTGTAGGGGATGGTAAGCCTTGTCAGATTGTTGGCAAAGGGAAAGTGAAGCTGAAACTGTAGACAGGTAACACATGGGTGTTAAAGGAGGTCATGCACGTCCCAGTTCTAGAGCAGAATTTAATTTCTGTTAGAAGTTTGGGTGATGAGGGTTGCACAGTAACTCTCACAGCGGACTCTTGGAAGGTTACCAAGGGTACACTTGTTGTAGCTAGAGGTAAGAAAGTAGGTACGCTTTATCTATCTACTTGTTTTACTGATTCTCTTTCTGGGTTATCTACTTCAGCTGTAGATTCGGAGATGTGGCTTAATAGGCTTGGTCACATAGATAAGAAGGAGATGCTTGTTCTTGAGTCAAAGAGTATGCTTTCAGATTTGGAAGGCATGGATCGTGGTTTCTGTATGCAGAAGAAGAAGGTGAGGTTTCTTGAGGAATCCGATGTTAGTGACAAGAACAGGAAAGCCTTGGTTTTCAAGGAGAAAGTGACGGACAGATTTCAGCACAAGATGCAGAAGAATTCTGAGCAGAGCAAGGGTGATTTGGACAAGGGTTTGATCCAAAAGGAGCTCGCAGGAAAAAGTCAGGTCTCACAAGAAAAACACAGAGACCGACGTCGGCAGGAAAACCGGCGTCGGCGTCCAGACAGGGACCGACGTCGGCTATGTGCAGCCCAACGTCGGTGACTCGGGGCAGAGAGAGATCGGCGTCGGCCAGGGGAAACCGACGTCGGCAGGGAGGCAGTCGCAGGGAACCGACATCGGTCGGCTGTAGACTGAGATGTGACCGGCATCGGTCACTGAGACAAATTTTGGGTGGACAGCAAGCTGTCATGGAGTCTCAAGCGCCCATATGGAGGACTGAAGGTGTAAGTAAGTTCTTAAATTCATCATTTCCCTTCTTTACACTACTTGTTGCTCACTTATGGCATAGGACCAGGAAGTTATTGAAGAAGCAGAATAGGTAGATCCAGGAAACAATGGGAGCTTGGCATGGATGAGGATGTGATTCCTTAGAGGAGAACCAAACAACTGTTTTGGGTAGTGTTGCCAGCTGGAAGTAAGCACTGAGAGACGAATGGATGTTAAGGATAAAGAAGAGCGGAAATGGATACGTGAGATGGAAGATCAGGGTATTTGATCTTGTATTAGCTGCAATACAATGGAGGTTTGATCATTGTGTTTCTCTTTACCAGGTTGGATAGTATTAGCTACACTATCCTATTTCTGTATGATGTGCTTGTTGCAGGGTTACATATATAGGTATTGCTGAACTAAAGGTAAAGCTAGTTCAGGTGTTTGTCATGGAGAATCTGGGAGCAGCAAGATTCTTTGGCATGAGTGTGTTCTAGAGACATGGTAGGTCATATGTTGACTTTGTTTCAGGATGATTGTGTGAAACCGGTTAGCACGCCGATGGTTAGACAGTTCACAGAACAGGTGTCTTGATTCACATAATGAGGTTGAGTGCATGGTATGTACTAAACCTGAGTTTTCCCAAGCAGTGGGAGTTATCACAAGTTGGAGTCAATCCGGGAAAGTAATACTGAAGGGCAGTTCAGTGGGACCAGCAGCAGGAGCACATGCTATGCAGGGTCAAGTTCTTTTTCTACATGGTTGTAGATGCGGATGTGGCAGGTAATTTGGATGACAGGTTTTGTACCACGGATTTTGTGGTGGTTGGTCTTCAAGGGTGATTTTGAAGATGGATACATAGCCAAGGGAACAAACTAGACGGTGTACAGGTACAGGTACAGGTTGCAGCTATTTATCTCCAAGTGGGAGATTGTTAGGTTGTGGAGCTAAAAGCTTCAACCCTTTGCAAACTGAAGGAACAATGGTTGCTAAGATCCAGGAGCACCGGCGTCGGCAGCAGGACCGACGTCGGCAGAGACCAGTGCAGAAGGCCACCGGCGACGGCAGGAAGTCGGCCGACGTCGGCAGAACCAGACAAGCAGGGACCGACGTCGGTCACCTGTGTGTTCCAGAACTGCTCGTTTCACGGACAGTTAGTTAAGTGAACGAAGAGTTTGCATGTTGAGACTAGTTAGAGTCTTGGGCTGCGAGGATAATTGTCTAAATTAAGGGTCTAAGTTAGTGTTTGAGTTAGGGATCTATTTATAGACCCATCGGCATGTATTGTTAATGTATGAGATAGAAAGGAAGAGTTCCTTCTAGTTGTAAGATCTGTGAGTTGCAGGTTGTTGCAAGCTCATTGGGGATCTACATGTAAGTTTGGTCTTTGAATTGCAGATTGCAGGTTCATGAGAGATCAGCTTGAAGTGCTATAGAGTGCTTGGTGTACCGACAGGGTTATTACTGACTGGTTGGTGAGGTGAACACCAATTCTGTGTGTGAGTTGGTTGTTGGGACCGTTTTTTGTGTAGGAGAGTGTGTGTGAGGAGAATTACTGTACACTTGAGGTGTGGCGATCCTCTGTAAGGTGAAAGAGTGTGGCGGCTCTTTGTTGTATTCTTTTCTGTATAGTGTTAATACAAGACAGTGTATTGTCTCTCATATTCTGTGCTATTGGTGAATTCTAGTTACTTGTGTTTCTGGTTATTTCTGCATATTCAATTGCTTATATTTGGTAATCATAATGTGCTCTTTCTGAGGAGCAAGATCCTAACAGGTGGAATTAGAACAGGTGTGTTTGTTCTTGGATTTACCTCCACCCTTCACCCAACACAAAGCTTATTTGATCTAACTTGAACAACAACCTAACTTCCATCTAGTAGTCAACAAGCTTTATGGCATGACACCAAATATATGGTGTTCAATAATGTCAAGTAAATGGTTCCAAAGCCTCAATCTTTGAGATATTGCTCTTTCAATACATAATGTAGAATGATGCCAACTACATCACTACTCCCAACACTTGAGCTCTTGGTGGACATGATATGGTTGACACTATTATTTATGGCTTTATTGTCCTAAATTTTGAAACTAAACTATTTTAGGAATGTCATCCCCATGAAATGCATACTTTGATGCAACTTATTGTGTGTTCACAATAATTATAGGGGCTTGTGGTTTGCATGTACTATGGTTTCCATTCCTAACATGTAATGGGATTTTATTTCACTACTTGAACCATAACTCACAACACCTTATGATATAATTGGTAGTTGACCATTATTCTAGAGGTGGTATTTGAGTGGTATGCTAAAGGATAGACATCTTGCATGAATATCTCCCCTAGCACATACCCTGAAGCATCCACCTCTGTTTGAAGTATTTGTAGACTAGGTGATGCAGGTGCATCAACACATAGATCATGATCATGAAGGAATTTGCCTTGTAAGGGTGTGAAAGCTATTGTTAGGTAAATAAAAAGCACTAGATAATTTTCATTAGGAGTTTTTAGGATCATAGTTGTATATTCTCATTTTCCCTCCAAAATGGGAAAGTTTGAAATTTTAAAATTTTATTACATACATTGAGAGGTTTTGAGATATTTGATGGGTCTAGGTCTATTATTTAGAAGTCTATAGGGTCTAAGGAAGAAAATTAAATATCATTTACTTCTTATTATGTCAAAAACTATGTTTTGTACCTATTATAGCCTCATCCCAAGGTAGAAGAAGGCTTATCTTGATATGTACTAAAGTTGTCTAAGATGGTTGAGAAGTTTGTGGGATTAAGAACCAACTTAAGATACATTTGGCTGATGGATAGGCTTGAAGCATACTAAGGAAGAACTAAATAAAGCAAATAAACAAAGATAAAAGCTCAATCTGCAAGTTTGCAAGGAGATTGATGAGAAGGTGAAGAGAGAATGGCTTGTATGTGAAGTTGCAAGGGTTGTAGGATGTTTTTAAAGCAATGAATAAATAAAATAATGCTTCCTTAATCTTATTCATGCTCTTATAGGTGCGATCAAACCATATTTGATAAGTTCTTGACTTTTTATTGCATGCATATCATTGTTTGTGGAGTAAGTGGTTTGAACAATATGGTTGTTGATGGTTTCCAAGGTGTATTAGGGTTATAATCCACCTTTCAAACATTTTTGAATAAATATTAATATTATTGTGTGATTATCAGGTGTATTTGGACTCATATCTATGTTTGACAATTTTGTTTGAGATTATTCCTTGCTTTTATCAGGTTTTAAAACTCTATAAACTCTATAAACAAAATTTTAAAAACCTAATTCTAAGCAAATCTTATAGTCTGGGTAAATTCGTGCATGATAAACCATAGGTTTCTGAAGATCAAAAAATAGAGGACCTTAAAATAGAAATATTCCAAGAGAAATCAAGTCTTGAAATTATTTTTTAATGCTTGTTGCCTTGTGTTAGGACAACCTAGGGTTTCTTCAAAAAAAGTTGAATATCATTTGATTTATCTAGTGGAATTCCTTGAAATTTTACATGCATTTGTGTTTGATATTACTCTAAGAGATTTTGGTGGTTTCAAGGGTTTTGAAGGCCGTATATTGATGGTATAGGTGACTATGTTTCTATAGGTCTGAAAATGGCCTAAATGAGGACTAAAAAGAAATATTTTTTGTATTTTCATGAGTAATCAAGAAGAGTGAAGGCCTAGGTTTGTTAGATCATCTTCTTTATAATGTTTATAAACATCTCCAAGAATTTTTTGAATCTCAATAAACCTTCTTAGGTATAACCTTGAAATTTAGCCTTTTAGGCCTAGTAGCCCTTCTAAAGATAATTTGACATTTTTTTTCTATTTTCTTTCATTTTCTCAGCTGGTAACATTTAATGACCTTATGATCGATTGAATCTAGTCATATTGTATTTATAAATGACCAATGATAGCTTGATTTAGTATAAGAAAGAATTTAAGGGAGTCAAGAGCCTATTAGGCCTAGTAGGTCTTCATACAAGTTTGTCAAGAGTTGGATCGTTCTTGAAGTTTGATTTGGGGAAAACCAATACCTACACCAATATCATATAATTAGGGAGTATCATAACAAGTATGTCTATGAATTCATCTCCAAGATTGCTTTAGGAAGGTGTACGTTGGAGCCTTGAAAAGGGAAGTTTATGAAGTTGCCAAAGTGAATGTTGAAAGTATGAAGTTCTAGACCCTGCATCATTTTTGGTATCAGAGCATAGGAAAAGCTCTTTGAAAAGATATAAATTTATATTCATAGAGGTAGCAGCAAGAAGAGATTGAAAAGTGAATTGAGACAAGAAGGTAAAGAGAGGTTCTTGGAAACCTTGAAGAGAAAAGAGGAATTTGGTGGAAAGAAGGAGCCCTACAGCGATTGAAGTTTGAAAAGTGAAGGAGCGGATAAAAAACAAGATAATAGAAGGTACTAGTGATTTTTTTGTTTTGCATTTTGTTGAAGTGTTGTATTAAGAAGTTGCAGGCCATTGACTCAAGTGAGAGGCTCATTGAAGCCATTGGATAAGGACCGAAAGACTAGGGTAAAAAAGACCTAGGTGAAGACTTAAAAAGATCAAAAGACCAAGGTGGAAAAGACTTGGATGAAGATCTTAGTGAAGGAGTAATGGAGAGATTGAGAAAAGACATGGATAGCAAGATGAAGGGCTTAGTAGAAAGAAAATGCCACAAAAAAGTGAAAGAAGATGCCAAGAAGAATGAGTTGGACATGGAGAAAGAGATAGTTGAGATAACAGAGAGGTTGAGTCTTATGATGGAGCTACTACAAGAACAAGATAATCAAAGTTGTAGTTGGAAGCTGAAAAGGAAAGTCAAATGGCCTATAGAGCTATTGATTGTAAAAAGAATAAGGCATATATTGATTGCCTTGGTCAAGGAAGAAAGAAAGAAGTTGAGAACCCATAGAAGCATAAAAAAAGAAGGAATTGAAGGCAGAAAAAGGTATGAGAACCAGTCCTTGGAGGTAGATCAAGCAATATTCATTTGTGAACCAATTAGAGGACCAATGCTTGATGAAGAAGAAGTGGATGAGAGACAAGATAAGAGTCTCATAGGAGACTTAAGAAGCCTAGATCAACATGAAGGAGAGATGCCAACCCTAGAGGTATCAAGAGGGGCAAATGAGCCTCATATTTTTAAATCTAATTGTTTATATGAGTGTGTGTTTGCAGGTCTTGAAGAATATGAAGGTGAACAAGCACAAGAAGTTGTCATAAAGGAGAAAGAGGCAGATTGTCTTCTGAAGTCAAATACAAAGCAAATAGAAGTCATGGACCTCAAATAAAATAGATAGAGGACAAACAAAAAGAAAATTTCAAGATCCTACAAGATGGAATAGATGGCAATTAGGAAGGCAACCTTATACCAAGTCCAATGGAGACCAAAAACAGTCTACAAGTTGACAAGAAGGAAATTTCAAATGAAGGAAGTACCTTATCCATGGTAGCATCTCAAGCAAATAAGGTTGCAGGTCTTGAAAGAGTAGAGAATCAAAAGCAAGTTATGTATTCCAAGAAAGGGTATGGTCTTCATGAAGATGGTGGCAAGGAGAATTCAAGAAATCAGTCTGTTATGCCTACAAGGCAACAAGAAAGCAAAAGAATGATGGAAGACCAATATTAAACATCAATGGAGATGGTGAAGAGTCCACTCAAAGAAAAATTGGGTGAAGGAATGAATGAAGAGACCATGAGCAGGTTACTATCCATGTAAGGAAGGAAAGTTAGAGAGAAAGACAAAGAAACGGTGGAGTTCTTAGAATCAGGGCAACCTATAACAATTTTTTAATAAGATGGAGGTATGGTGATCCTTCCAAAAGCTATATGTCAATTTGAAGGAGCTTTTAAGAGTCATAAGGGAGAAAAAGATCAGTTTAACAATGAGAATAAGGATAGAAGAGACTTGGAACAAGCAAATAGGGTTCTAGAAAGGGCTATGCAGCTTCAATCTTCATTCCAATGTGTTATATTAGCGGTAACTATGCAAGTATAGAACTTGAAGACCAAGAAGGCCATATTAAGGATCAAATAAGAATAAGAAGAAGGTCATCTCGACTCAAACTAGAAAGAGAGTGGAACAATGGAGACTTTCATGGTCTCATGAGCCATGACAACAAAGCTAAGGCAATGATGGCCAAAGAGCGAAGTTTAGTTGATCTTTATCCCATGACCACAATCTTGAAGAGGAACCTAGAAACATTTGGGTTAAGTAATCAGTTTGAAGGTAAGAAAAGTTTGTCATACACTTTCTTATTCAATCTCAATGATAAACTAATAGCCTATGAGGTGGAAAGAGTCTTAAAACAATGCTCGTTCAAGGTAGTTGGCAAGTTGATAAATTAAGTGAACAAGTTGTTTTTGAAACTATTTTCAATAGTTGAGACAGAAAGATGTGTGTGCAGATCTCAAAAGGTCATGGAGAGCAATATGGTGAAGGAAGAAGGTTCTTGATACCTTTTCAATACAAGCAAATTGTTTTATAAGTGTTAAATCAATGGAGGCTCAACTTAGAATAGGTATTTGCTGAGTTATTAAAGTATAGACCAAAGGTAAATGAAGAAGTATCTCTGATTTGTAACAATAATCTCAGTTTTCAGTATGTGGACACAAGAAAACAAGACGAGAAAGCAAATGAAAAGAAACATGCATCTATAGAACCAAGGAAACATCGAGATAGACAAGAAACCTACCCAAGAACAAGAGTATGCAAGAATGTCAAGAAAACGAAAGTCAAAACAAGGGACAAAACACAAATTTCAATCAAAGATGAAGAAACTATAGTGGAGAAACAAGCTCTTAAAGCCATAGAGAAGTAGAGATTAGAGAGCAGTCTATGGAGTTCCTTTTTCTTGCATTGAAGTAGAGTTGAGAAATGTGGAAGCTCAAGAATGGATCAAAGATAAGGAAAACTCGGATTTGAGTGAGAGTACGCAGAATTCAAAAGAATTTTTTGCATTTTCAGAAGTTGTAAGTTAAAGAGAGGTCAGAAGACTCATTGATGAACTCAAAGATGAATCAAGAAAACGAGTGCCAAAGTAGGAGCAGAACAGGCTAACTGAAAGAAAGAAAAGTGCAAAGTTGTTTGAGTATGTTCTTGGGAACAAGACACGAGTGATTAAGAGTATAAGGAAGATCTTGGCATAGACAATGAAGAAGAAAATGATGTCTTGAGGTTGAGGAATGAAGAGAGAATGAACCAATCAAAGGTTGAGAATGGACACCTTGGAGACCATTATGACAATAGAGATTGTGAGAACACCAAAGAATGTAGCAATGCAAAAGAATGGAGTATGGAGCATAATGAAGAAAATGTTTTCCTTCATGTGTTTGATGCATGTGCAAGTACAAGTGAAGAAGGTTTAGTAAGGAGGATGAACATCAAAAAGGATGGGAATTGCTCACTTGAAGAGCAAGCTAAAACAAACTAGTCCTTATCACCCCTAGGAAGGCCATGGGATCCAGGAGTGCATAAAAAAAAGAGGAGGAATGATGAAAAAAAAAAATCACAGAGATGGAAGCACTCATGAACCATCATGAGCATGAGCTCATGTAAATTTCTAAGCATGGGAGTATGATGCAGGGGCATCAACACATAGAGCATGATCATGAAAACATTTGCCTTAAAAGGGTATGAAAGCTATTGTTAGGTCAATAAGAATCACTATATATGCTTCATTAGGAGTTTTTAGGATCATAGCTGTATATTCTCATTTTCCCTCCAAAATGGGAAAGTTTGAAAATTTGGAATTTTATTACATAGATTGATAGGTTTTGAGATATTTGATGGGTCTAGGTTTATTAGTTAGAAGTCTATAGGGTCTAAGGAAGAAAAGTAAATATCATTTACTTGTGGATATCATTTACGTAGAAGAAGGCTTATCTTGATATGCACTAAAGTTGTCTAAGATGGTTGAGAGGTTTGTGGGATCAAGAACCAACTTAAGCTAAGTTTGGGTGATGGATAGGTTCAAACCATACTAAGGAGGAACTAAATAAAACAAAGAAACAAAGATAAAAACTTCATCTACAGGGTTGCAAGAAGATTGATGAGAAGGTGAAGAGAGAGTGGCTTGTATGTGATGTTGTGGGGGTTGTAGGATGTTGTTCAAGCAATGAATACATAAAAGAAGGCTTCCATAATCTTATTCATGCTCTTACAGGTGTGATCAAACCATATTTGTTGATTTGTTATTGCATGCATATCACTATTTGTGCAGTAAGTGGTTTGAACAACATGGTTGTTGATGGTTTCCAAGGTGTATCAGGTTTATAATCCACCTTTCAAAGATTTTTGAATAAAGACTAATGTTGTGTGATTATCAGGTGTATTTGAACTCATCCCTATGTTTGCCAACTTTGTTTGATCTTATTCCTTGCTTTTATCAGGGTTCAAACTCTAGAAACCCTGAAAACAGAATTTTGAGAACCCAATTTTAAGCAAATTTTATAGTTTGGGTAAATCCGTGCATGATCAAACATAGGTTCTTAAAGATCAAAGATAGAGGACTTTAAAACAGAACTTTTCCAAGTGAAATCAAGTCTTGAAACATTGTTTTGCTCAATTTAAGAAATTTTAATTCTTGCTGCCCTTGGTCACGACAACCGAGGGTTTCTTCACAAAAAGTTGAATATCGTTTGATTTATCTAGTGGAATTCCTTGAAATTTTGCATGCACTTGTGTTTAAGAGTAGTGGTTTCAAGGGTTTTGGAGGTTGTACATTGATGGTACAGGTGACTGTGTTTCTGCAAGTTTGAAAATGGTCTAAATGAGGACTAAAAAGAAATATTTTTTGCATTTTCCTGAGTAATCAAGAAGAGTGAAGGTCTAGGTTGGTTAGATCATCTTCTTTAGAGTGTTTCGAAACATCTCCAAGTATTTGTTGATTCTCAATAGACCTTCTTAGGTATAACCCTTAGATTTAGCCTTTTAGGCCTAGTAGCCCTTCTAAAGACAGTTTGACAATTTTTTTTCTATTTTCTTTCATTTTCTCAGCTGGTAACACTTGATGACCTTATGACTGATTGAATCCAGTCATATTCTAATTATAAATGCCCAATGATAGCTTGATTCAATATAAGAAAGAATTTAAGTGAGTCAAGAGCCTATTAGGCCTACTAGGTCTTCATACAAGTTTGTCAAGAGCTGGATCTTTCTTGAAGTTTGAGTTGGGGAAAACCAATACCTACACCAATATCATATAATTAGAGAGTATCATGTCAAGTATGTCTATATGCATTCATCTCCAAGATTGCTTTAGGAAGGTGTACGTCGGAGCCTTGAGAAGGAAAGCTTGTGAAGTTGTCAAAGTGAACGTTGAAAGTGTGAAGTTGTAGACCCCTGCATCACTAGGCATACTCAATTTTGGTGTTGGGCTAATCTTCTACTTCATCATTCAAAAAGCAGATTTCTGTATCTTTGCTTGGTGAAATTTACCTCCTTTTGACAAAGTACTCTATGGTGTTGCAATGCTTTGAGAACTTGGCTACGAACTTATGAAGATATTTAGCTGCTCCTCCAAAACTACAATCCTAGATTAGTGGATCTCAACTAGCACTTGGTGGCACAAATATTTGCATGGTCGATCTTCAACACTCCAATTACAACTACAAAATTCAAATATACAATTGACTGGCATGCAAATTCACTTTTTTAGATTGAATTGCAATTTGTTCTAATGCAAGATTATCAATATTTGCTCTAGTGATCTGAATTCTCTTCCCAAGTCTCACTGACACAAGTTTATCATCTAGATGCAATGACACAGTGGTCCATGTAAGATCTTGGAACTGCATTCAAGGGCTCATTAATGTTGTCGGTCTGTTATACAATTCACAGGACATCACTAACCACTCGTACAAATCCAAGGCATCATTAATGGATTCAGTTTGTTACACACTCTAAAAGGCATCACTGACCATTCATACAAATCTTGCTTGGTCTTCAACACTATAGTCCAAGTATCCTTTGTAGGTTGTTATCCTAACACCCAAAACTATGGTATGAACAGAAACATACAATAAAAGATATTGTAATATAGAATCATCACATCACACAAAAAACACGACATAGATAAATCAAGTGTTCGTTGATAATCATTGTGATGTACAATTCTCAGGCCTGAACTATAATGGACACAGATGGAAATCTATACAAGTCCAATGCATATACTATGCTCTGCTGAGCAGGTGCGACAGTTCGGAACAAGCAGGAGAGAACCACCACTCATCAAATAACTAAATAAGCACATCATCGTCAGATAACATGTTTTATTAAAATCCACTTAATCACTTATTTTATTAGCTGCATTCTTTTCATGAATTTGATGATAAACATTGTTAGTGATAGAAACATAACCCATGAATCCAGCAGAGCTTAAAAGAAAAACATTTGAGACCGTTAAAAATCCATGCATTTTAATAATTCCTCTGATATAAATAACTGTTTGTTGATATAATGTTTCTTGGTGCTGGTGTTTTAGTGCTCTCTACCAATTTTCAAAACACTGATATTTATTTGAATACTGAGTAGGTGCTTGGTTTTGGTTACTGTGATACGTATCTAGCTGCAATAGCCCTTGTTCTGCATGTATTATTGATTATAATTAAAAACAAACAGGCAAAAACTGTGTCCTCTGTTTAAAGGCCTATGCAATTCATTGTTATATGCCATTAATTTTGGTATTCTTACCAATAGTCTCACACAGTGTTAAGAGTATGATGTTGATTTATGTAGTTCTCCTACCCAAGCAACAGATTATGGTATAAAACTGTGTCAACACATAAGTGCTCACAACATAGACACCAAGATCGAACACATCAAGGAATGTTGACTACAAACTCGCAGTTATCAATGCTAACTATTTGATTTCCAATGGGGTACTGCAAAGCAATAAGTTAGCGGTATGAATAATTTAGTTTACGACATATCAGTCATTGGAATTTTGCATTATTAGCGATCATAGTTTGTTCTTATATGGTATTTGTTCCTTAGTTATAACTGCATACGGTGGCTTCTTTTTCCTCTATGATGTCACAGATCAAACAGTACATGGGAAATGCCTGCATTATGAACATGTTTTTTTATATGGCACTTGCCACAAACTCGTATGCTTTAATTGCAGAAAAAGCCAATCCCAAGGAGTAGAGAATGAAACCATGCATTTAATGTCAATCTACAAGAAAAGCTCAATACATTTAATACTGATACTCTGCTTAAATACGAAAACAAGTAGAGTGTATCCCACAAGTTTTATTACCAGATAATCAGATATTCTTGCTGTGAAAAAGAGCAAGAGTTCTTGTGCATATTTTATCCTATGGATGTTGATGTATGTCCGTCTGGAGAGTGACCTATATTTGGCATGGCAGATGAGTGATCCATTCCATCAATCTTATTGTACTTCTCTAATGCAGTTTTGCCAGTGAATTACCATCAAACATATAATACTGTTTAGATCTGGGTTAATGTAACTCTACATTGTACATAATGTGATTGAACAATGAGCCGCAAAAGAAGCATCTTACAAGTTGGAGGAGGAATCTAAGTACGGAATTTATCATACAAGCAATGGCATTCCCACCAATGACATCACAAGATACCCGGTGAGTGATCTGCCATGTGCCAAGCCCACTAAGCCAAATGGTGTGACAGACAACAACTGCTATTTTCAGCTCAAATTGTAGTCCACACCCGGCAGCTGTGACCTTGATGTAGGCCCAAATAGACAATCCACTGGACTACAGGTCTTTCAAGGACACAGCAAATACTTGAGCAGACAAGTTTAAAGACAAAACAGCTTTGCATTGACACTAGCATCCCTTCAGGAAGTGTAATATTGTTTTTCATCTGTCCATTATTCGATGCAGCTGCACTCTCGTGTGTCTAGATTCAGCCACCATCTAGCTCCTGATAGGGAATTAATTGCACCGACACAAATGCAGTTGCAGAATGGTATGAAGTTTGCATTACAATAATGCACTCGCACCAGTTGTATCAGAAAAATCATGAAGAACATTGAAAACCTCATGCACAGAACCCTCCACCAACTTGTTTTTCATTTCCCAAAGATTCATCTGATTAATACTCCTCTGCTCAACTAGATGGTGTGTGCCTAAGGGGCCATATGTGAAGCTGCAGATCAGAAGTTGGATGCTTGCTAATGTACAACATATGGATCATAATTGAAAACATGCGAGAATGACAAAGCTGAACTACATCTCTCCTGCAATCGTTTGCATATTTACAGAAACTAGTCGGCTCCCAAAATGACAGAAGAAAAAACATTCACATTTGAACTAGCATGAGACCTATGAATGCAACAGCAATCCTGTCTGTTTGACTCCTCTTTTGTCAATACTGCATGGCTGGTTGTCTGGGGTACCCCATCTGGGGTACAACAATAGAATCAGGAATGATAGTTATTGGCGAATGGCCCCCAAGACCCATATGGGAATACATACTTAGAGGATACTGGGATAGCATCAGATGACTGCGATCTGCTTGAGATCCTAAAGTGTTTGGAAAAGCTCCCCGTGCCATTGGAGATGGATACATCAACAATGCAGATTGAGTAAGTTCTGCTGATATTGAGGTGGAATTATTTTGCCCGCAAATTGCAGAAGCCTGAGGTAAAGAAATCGACCTCCTATCTGTGCCATTGACACTGGTTATATCATGTATGCTGGCTCTTCTCTTATCTTTGTTCCCCGAACTAAGACGAATAAAGTACTTCTGAGCATGGCTAGCAACTTGCGTTGGAGTTCTTGACACCACAAAGTTTCTGGAAATACTTCTCCAGTCACCTTTCCCATATTTATTTAGACCCATCAAAAACAGCCTGCATCATATGAAGAGAGAAACATAAAAGCCAGTTTAACCAGGGCTGGTTTAGAAGCCATATCTTTATATAAAATATCTCAAATAGAAAATTAACTAAATGAATATGTTAAACATGTTTAATCTAAATTGGACACTATTGTGAGAGTACTAACTTATATAGGAGCTCATTAGTTCAACTCGGCATGATACAGAGTGTCATAAGGATATAAGGTAGGCACTAGTTCTAGGTGGTGAACTAGGAGCAACATAAACATGAACTGTGTTATAGTATGGATTTTTATCCTATGCAGTTATAGGGTCCACTATTGTTGGAAAAGCTATATGATATGTGAAATGGATGACATGGAGAGCGAACAGATACCCATCAGATGGAAAACTCTTGCAGCTAACAATTCAAATTGCAACATGCAATAGGACTGCCGTAATATCTGAAGAGCAGAAAAATTCCAGCGAAGGGTTCATTCCTACACTCCATAAGTTTACAATCATTCGGTAATCTTTACTGAAATTTAATTTTCCACAATTATCTGTATAACTATCTGCCTGGTTTGATCCATTTTTTTAAAAAATTATAAAAAGGATACCTCCAACATTTATGTTAAACTATTTTCGTTAATGGGAAACTCTTATGAGTAGTTACATTCAACAATTTTTTTGTAATACTGTAATCATAGAACAGATTATATGATAAGCCATTTTAGTTTGTGATTTTAAATTTTTAATACATCTATGGATATCTCTCCTTGCATTGATAAGTAGTCTAATTCTCAAAAACCACTACGCCTGTCAATTGAAAAAGGGTCATTTGGCTAAATATGCCACGTTCACCCATTAAGGCAGATGTTGTATGGATATCAAGACATATGGCCAACACAGTTTCTGGAAACTAAGCCTATCAATTGGTAGTTCAATAACAGAGCATTAAACTGGCATAACAACATACAGGGGCTTAACTTCCCAAGAAATGGAGTTCTTTGATGCAGCTGAAAAACATATAGAGATTGGAGGTTAAATAACTCTTAATAGACTCTTTCTTATATGATCTTTGGAGTAGATTAGTATACCTGTGTTCTTCTTCAGTCCAAGGAATGCCCTTCTTCCTCTCTTGTTCAGAGGACTTGGCAGGTGGCCCTTTCCCGTTACTTACAAATGATTGCTTCAAACCAGGAAACTCACCTGTTTTCTCTGCTATCCATTCAATTGTATAGGAAGATTTACTATAACTGGGTACATCAACTAAGCCAGCTTCGATGACTCTCACATCATCTACAAGATCTTCATAGTGCTTTCTAACATCTATGGCACTTTTTCCGGGCAGCTTGGCTGCCACCTTCTCCCATCTATCTGGGGTGTCCTTATCATATGTAGCTAGAGCATTTTCGAAAACTTTGTTCTCCTGTAGAGTCCAGACTGTTCTTGGAGAAAACAAAGTTTGCCCTTGGGAGGGCAAATCCATATCCCACATGGCACAAATATTCAAGCCCTGTATAAAGTGTGAAAACTGGTAAGCCATTTGCAAGTAAAGTTGGACCAACCATCATCTATATATAACTAATATGGTGATCGAATTTGTCAACATGAAGCTTCTGAAAACGATCACATTCCATAGAGAAAAATGAACTGTAAAGTGAATCCAAAAAAAAAAAAAATGAAGGAGAAAATGAAAAATGACTTTCAATCCGGGCAACAGAAGTGATAAGTTTTGCCTTGTACAGACAGTTGAACCACTACATAAGCCAAAAAAAAAAAATAGAAGAGATATGAGAGATTGCTCAATTCTTTGAGTATCAGAAAACAATACCCAAATTTCAAAACCAAAATTCTGCATCAAACTTACCCAAAAAGAACACGAAACTGATAATCAGAACTGGCAAAGGCATAAGAAAAAGAACCAATGACTACTTACTATAGAATTGATGTCTTCCAGGGCCTCTGGTGGACAAGTACTGAAATTTGAAACAGAAAAAGATATGATTGACATGTTCAACTATCTAAAAATCACCATCTCGTAGGGGTAAAGTGTCTTTCTAAAAACAAAAATCAAGTCTTAACCCAAATAGGGCAAGAAACCCATAAATCTCACTAGACTCTGACAAGCAGCAGCACTAGAAAAAGAGGAAATCTGCTTGTCATCAATAACCTGGTCGAAGAAAGCTGATCACCTCCTAGAAATACATTAGGCCTAAGTCCTTAAATCACACTCAGGATGTAAAAAAGCCATCAGACCCTCCCTTCGGAAATAACATCAAAGTGAGGGACGTCCCAACAGCTCAAACCAGTAAGTGCAATTCAAGACAGGGTTGACAAAAACCCACAACAATCTCAATTGAATACGTAATTCCAGATATCCTTTGAATCCAAAAGTGATAAAACTATCACACCAATAATCAAAAGAGCAATCTCTGTTAACACGACAATTATGAACGCAACATACTTCAAGCTAATACCCACAATATATTTAAATACACCAAGCCTTGAACAATAGTACTAAGAGTCCTTAAGCCTAGAGCAGTAGTAGCAAAGTACTAGAGTAGCAATAGTACTGCTATGGATGATCTCCTACGAAGTCGCGGTGCTGATATGTACATTCAACAACCCAAATGAATAAATTCCCCAATGATCATGACCGATATAAAAACATTGCACCAGACCCAGCTGGAAGTGTCTAAGACCTTCAAAACCTAAAAAAAAACTATCAATTCAAGCACAAAAAGAAGCATTTACCAAGAACCCAAATAAGTAAAAGCAGCCAGCATATTCAATTCCATCTTTTTTTTTCAATTCAAGAATTACTGAAAGGAACAGAATGAGGGGCTTAAGGGGATCCACTGAATTCTCACCTTCTTTGAGCTGTAGAATTACTTCTGTTGTGTGGGTGCTTGCAATTTTGGATTTTGGAGAAATGGGTATTCTTATTGGTGGATGTGAATTAGTGGGCACTTTGAAAGAATTTGATTTTTCCCTGCAAAATGGATCCACTGGCCTTATCCAGTGCTTTTTTCGCGTGCATTGAAGGTGGGTATTTGGGGCTGCTTTCACTTTTTACTGTGCATTTCGTCTTACCAATTAAATTTTAACCGTTGTAAAATCTACATCCTAATCAAAGTCCACTACCAAGGAAAAATGTGTGCATTATAAGTGAGGCATAAATAAAGTTAAGGGCGGCTTGAGAAAAAAATAAAAATATTTTCATCCTTTTCCTGTGTAGTATTGGATTTAATGTGTGAAAGGTAGTAAGGGTCTTGGCTATTGTTTATTGATTCTTCTAAGAGTACTCTGAGATGTCCTTGTGCTTAGTCAAGCATGACCCTTTGTGAGTCATAAGTCTATTGATGTGGAGAGGGCTCTCTCTGTAAAAAGTACACCACTCTCTGTCATTTTTGTCTTTAGATTGTCTGGTCGATTTGAGTAGGTTGGGAAAAGGAAGAGGGGAAAGATGAGTTTAGTAGTATATAGTTCTATTTAATATATAATAATATATATATTTTTTTTTTTGGGTCGGTAAAATTAAAGAGTTTAATCGAGAGTTATTAGGATGTTTGAATTGAAAATTCAATTTTAGAGTTTTTTCCTCTAAAAAAGTGTATTTTGATTATCAAAGTTGAGATGATTTTAAAGTTCCAAATTACTAAAATCATTGTCAAAGGTCATTTGTCTTAGCATATTCAAGTTTACTCACAATCGTATAAAGAATCACACTTACTCTAATTGATATATTTGTTTATGACTTTGAGCTAGTTAGGTTTAGGTCTAAGATTCTTGCCACATATATATTAAAATATTCAAGTTCAAAGTAAGATAGTTGGAGATATGATTGGACACCACTTTTCTAGAAGATCTCTAGCACATGGATATGTGTTGGGTGCTTGCAAATGATCCAAACAACATGTAGATTGCACCAAATCATTGGAAGAATTATATTAGTGTTACTAATTGTAAAGGTCCACTTATCCTAATTGATATATTTGTTTGTGATTTTGAGCTAGCGAGACTTACGTTTAGAATTCATGCCACTTATATATTACAATATCCAAGTTCGAAGTATGGTTTTTGGAGACACGCATTGGACGCCACTTTCCTAAATGATCTCTATCACGTGGATATATATTGATTGCTCACAAATGATCCACATGACATATAGATGACACCAAATCATTGGAGGAATCACATTGGTGTTACAAATTGTAAACACCCACTTGTCTTAATTGATATATTTGTTTATGATTTCGAGCTAGCGAGAGTTAAGGCTAAGATTCATGATATGTCATATATATTATAATATCCAAGTTCAAAGTAAGGTTGTTGGAAACACGCATTGGGCACCACTTCCTAGATGATCTCTAACACGTGAATATACATTGGTTGCTCTAAACGACACATAAATTACACCAAAATATTGGAAAAATCACATAAATAATGTAAATTATAAAAACCTAATAATCTCACCTCTATATACATGATACAAGAGTTTGTCCTACCTAAATAGACATTAACTCAAATTTATATATAGAAATTGAAAAATTATAACTAAATTAATTATCTTTCAATATTACTTATAATTTTTTTTTACCAATTTTAATTCAAATTTCAATATAAAAATAGTTATAATTATAACCAAATCAATTATCCTTCAATATTACTCTAAAACGTTCTATGTAAAAATATTATAATTAATCCTATCATAATGACACTTCAAACACTTTTCCTAAATAAAATAACATTGAAGAAAAGGTTAAACACATTTAATTACAATTGATGGATTTTGGCATGCCCATTGCTCTTGAGATACAATCTTAAACACTAAGACTTTGGCAATGGAATTCCCGAGTCCAGTGATGGAATCAAAGAACATTGGCTCTTCCTCTTTAGGTATAAATTATTGTTACACTAGAAAATGGGATCCAGTCAAAAGGGAAAGAGCCACTTTTATCAAAGGCCTCTTGCAACCATTGATAGCCAACCAATCCCCAAGAAGCATTTTCTTTACTTTGATTTGAAACCAGAACTGTGGAAATTATGTGGTGGGCATCAAGGTGCAAAAGTTTACATGTGTGGGGGTCCCAACTTCTTTCACATTGCATGGTCGGTTTGTCTTTTTGTTCAATTTCCATGAGAGATTCCCCTTCCACCATTGCACACGAGTGGGGGTCACAGATACTCTCTTTTAGAGCAAATACCCATTTGGAATGTCTTGGTTCAAGGTGTCTCTTTCTAAATTACTAGAAGAAGAACTGAAAGGAAATTATACAAAAGGAATCTCAAACTAGTGGATGGTATTGGAGAGACTTTTAGAGGGCTTGGAAATAGAATAAGTATTGTAAAGAGATCAATCATTCTAGTCACTTTTCCCAACTTGGCCCAGTTGGTAAAGTATCATAAATGTCAGTTGAAAATTGTAATGTTTTTGAATATTTGAGTATATATAAATATATGAAAAATCAAAATTGTTATCTTCATCTCTAAAGTAAATTAAAAATATATTTTTTATTTTTAATTTAGTCTAATCTCTTTAAAGCAATAAGTAAGATATTATGCTTAAGATCTTAAAGATCTTGATCCATTTGAAGTAAGGAAGAGAATTGATAATACTTGTAAGCATATAGTTTTGAGATGGATAAGGGTGTTTTTATGTTGTGAGTGTTTAATTTTGAAGGTTGTGTAAACATTTAAAAATTATTTTAATGTATTTATTAAGTGTTATTTTATACATTTATTTATTAATTATTAATTTAATTAAGTATTAAAGAGTTTATTGATTTAGATGTATGTTTATTTTAATGTATTTATTAAGTGTTATTTTATACATTTATTTATTAATTATTGATTTAATTAAGTATTAAAGAGTTTATTGATTTAGATGTATGTTTATTCGATATTGTAAATTTATTATATATTTATTTTTGAAATATGGGTAGAGATGTTGACATTTTATATAATTCAATGATTTTATATAATATTTTCAAATATATAATCAATTTTTTAAAAAATATTATTAATAAATTTGGTGATTTCGTATGGTCTTCTCTCTCTTTTTAGTTATATGAATTTCTCATTCTCTCTCACATGTATTTATTAGGGTTTATTTTAAGAGTATCGACAATCTTGACACTTGTCAAAAGTGATAACACTTCTAATCTTATTATTTTGGGTCTCCTTTAAGTCATGGTGCATGCGTCCCCTTCATCTCATATTTTTCATTTATAAATGTGTAATGTCTGTTCACATATTAATATGGTCTTAATTTAAATCCAATTATTTATAAATACATAAGCATTATAGTTCATTTTACACAACATATATCTAGCATTCATAGAGAAATCATTATCACATATGATCAAGCAATTATTAGAGCATTTATTAGTATTTGAAATAATCATTTTTCTATAGAGCAATTTCAACATCCAAACTATCTATGTTATGTAATTTAATATATTTCTCAATTTATTCCTTTTAGAAAAATTGATTATTTTCTATATCACAATTCCCACCCTTTAATTAATTGATAACCAAGATAATTACACTATTCACCATGTCTAACGCATGACCCTAAAGTCACTTTGTTTTTATTAAAGTATTTAGATGCTAAAAGTACAATGGAGGTACACATGAGGCACAACATGGGATTTGAATGAAAAAAATAAATGGGAAAGATTAGGTGCACAAAACTCTAAAGTCTGATTTTTAGTTTACAACACTTGACCAAAACTAATGGTGCTCTTTAAACTAAAAATGTCAATGCTTCTGGAACTAGACGTGGTGGTATTCTTGACATCTATTCTTGATCAATTCCAAATATATGGGCGAGGTTTTGAGAATGTGTTTCTATATCTAGATTAGATGGGTGTCTTTATGTTACAATTTATTCAAGATATGTATCAAAACCCTATGTGTTTTCTCATTTGATTGTCTTAGAAATAGTTAAACCAGGGATTGATATTACACTTATTACATTAATATATTTATTGAGATAATTAAGTGTACTTTATTTATTTACATTATATTTAGTGTAATCTATTTATTTACGTTAGAATTTGGTGAACCCACATTGTCTTACACCTTTTGTGGTTAGATTTACTCCATATTGTGTTAGATCTCAAATTTTTCAATTTTCACAGGGTTAAATTAATTATATATTTTTATATCTAAAACCATAGACTTGTTGTTTTATATACTTGATCCCAAGCCCTAGGTTAACGCAATTTTTAGAAAATTTTCAAACCCTATTGTGTTTGTATGGTGTGTGTTTTCCATATTGATTCCAGTTTATTCTACATAAATTTGTTAGATTTGAGATTTAACCTATAAGAATTGCTAGGATGAATCAAGAACCCACATATATCTTGTTGAAAACCATTTGGTTAATCCTAGATTAAGTTTAAAAAAATAGAATCTAGAAATGTATCTAATGTTACAAAAATTAAGGTTTATTTAACAAAATATGTGAATAATGTTGGTGTAAGATTTTTTCCACTATGTGGATTTACCTATATAGTCTAGTTAGCTTGCTTAGGTGTTTAATAAATATCATTAAAGAAGATAATCCCACATTCATGAGGATGTGAGGACATGTATATCTTCCACATATATCTGTACCTTTCCTAAAGCTATTTGGATAATTAACTTAAAATATTATTCCATTTGAATATTTTTACATATTATGAAGTTTCTTCCTCTCATGTGTTTATGATTTCACTACTCCATAAAGTTTTTCCTTCGTACATTTGATCATATCCAATTATCAATCTTAGAGTGTGGCTCACTTTGATATGGCATCAGAACGGTAATGGTAGATGAATGCCATAGATTCTATTATGATCTCATTTGCATTCTAACTCCTTATTGGCGTTCTTTGTGATCTCGACTATTTTCAAGGGTTTGGTGGGGTTTCATTTAAATCTATGCAAACTACATTGTCGAAGTCTCTAGATGAAAAATAAACACAACACATTTTTGTGATAGTTTATTTTTTACCATTTTGGAGGACTTGAAGGTATTTTTTTGATTTCACATATATTTGTACCATCTGGTGGTTGAAGAGGAAAATGTTTTTTGGGTTTTACTGGGTTTTTCCAAAAACCTAGTAGGTATTTGTCATTTTTGGAAGAAGGCATTCAGATTTTATAGATCTTGAGGTTTTATGTGTGGGTTTGTTGTTTTGGTGGTTTTTGTAACTCAAACAAAGTTTAGGAGCTCAACGAACATTTGCCCTTACCCATACAGGAGTTAGGTTTCACCTCTCCTTGAAGTTTTCAATTAATAGGTTTTGGTCGTTGGGTGGACATTTATTTGGCATTAGACATTGAACAATGCTCAAATAAAACATGAGTTGCAACCATGTCTAGAACACCACTAGGTTTTATCCCCTATTGAAGCACTCATAAGTTGTACCCCTACCCAAAGCATTGTCAGGTTCTGACCCTTGCCAGAACACATGGTGAGTTTTGCCACCCCTATAAGAAGATAGGGTGGGATCTAAACCCCTACTTGCACAAAGATTAGGATCTAAACCCTCTGCTCACAAAGTGGATGGGATCTGAAACCCTTACAAGAACCAAGGGTATAATCTATCCTTGTTATAGACAATCTTGGAATCCAACCCTTGTAGGTATATATCATGGGCTCTGCCCACCTTCTTTACACCATAATAACATCAAGGAAACTTTCAATTTTGATGGAGTGAAAAGTGATACTCTTAAATATCATAGTGTTAAGTGACATCATCAAGGGGGATGGAGAACTCATCTAAAGCCTTAGTCCTTAGTCACATGGGAATTTAGCCTTTGGTCACAACCAATCTAAAGGGGCTTAACATTTCCATAAAAAGTTGAGTCAAATATTTTGCAAGCCTAAAATATTTATTTTTCAAGGTGAAGTTTTTGTAAGAATTTCAAACTCACATAATTTTTAGCCTATAGCTCCTTTTCAGGTGCCTTTTTTAAAGTATGAGTTTTTTCAAGCTCTACACATTTTTACTATTCTCGATCTTTGTAAAATTGATCATTTGTAGTTTCAAGGGGGTTGCATTTCTTCTTCTCTTTTGCACACTTATGTTGATTCTATATATTCACTAATTATATATGCACTTAAATGTGTTGATTATATACACACTAAATATAAAGTGCCAACCTATGCAATATCAAGGGGAATTTGGTGAATATTACATAGATTGTTCATTTTGATGTATTTATTATTGAGTCTCACATCGATCACATTGAGTGTGCATGGTTATTATGATCATGTCAACTTACCTATCTCCAATTAGGAGATACAAAATGAGGATAGTTGATTCTAATCCAGTGGTTCTTCTTAAAAAGACCAACTATGCTTCATGATGAATGTACATGGAATGCTTGCTCATGAAACAAGACCTTATTCCATTTCTATATGGATAAATTCCTACCCCCACTGACCCAAGTCAATATAGTGACTAGGATAACTCTTGTGACTATGTCTATGGTCACTTATTGATGCATGGTTCATGGGATTTACACTACTATGTGGAGCACATAAAGTGTCCTTCCACTACTTGAAGCACTCTTCAAAATCTTTTTAGAATTTTTTATCACTCATCCTCTTCTTATTGTCTCTTCGAATATTATTGTACTTCCTCCTCCTACCCCTATTTCTTGTAATGAGTCATTCTAGATGGACAATGCTCTTCCTTCTATCAAGCCACCACTAGTGGATGAGTTTCTGCCAGACCTTAGTTATCCTTTTACAAAACCTAAATTAGTTTCACTGTAGAATGTTGTTCTTCCAAAGCCATCAAATATTTATTCTTTAGAGGATCATCTCATCTTCATGGACAGTGTGAGTTCACTTATTAAGAGCATTGATGATTCATCTATTCCTATGGATTTTACTTATTCAATTTATGAGTCATGCTCCACACTTCACATGGACATTCTTTCACTGAATGTACCATGTCATTCTTCTAATAGGTTCACTTCAATGGCATTACCTTTAATTTTTGTGCATGATCTTGTCATACCTATGCCACAGTTCAATTCTAGACCATACTCAAAAATATTCATACTATTTCCTTCATCTTCCATTATGGAATGGGTGGACTTTCAATACACCTATCATGTTCTTCCTCTGGTAAAGGGATGGAACATTTTTTGATGCAGAAGGAGCTTCTTTAGTCTTCAAGTGGAGGATCTCATCATCAACCTTGGTCATTTTATGAGATCTATTGTAGATAGACTCAAAATATTCTATGAGGGCTTATTGGTTATCTATTTTTTATGCACTTGGCCTCGTTGTTGGGTTTTAGTTCTTATACACACTTCATGGGGGGGGGAGGGGGGGCGCGATGGGCGGGTGTTGTTGTAGGATTTTTAACACTATGCGATTTTACCTATATGGTCTAGTTAGCTTACTTAGGTATCACTTAGGTGTTTAATAAAGGTCATTAGAGAAGATAATCTCACATTCATAAAGATATCAGGGCACGTATATCTTCCACATATATGTGTACCTTTCTTAAAGCTATTTGTCTAATTAACTTGAAATGTTATTGTATTTGAATGATTTTTCATATTGTGAAGTTTATTCCTCTCATGCATTCATGATTTCACTACTTCATATAGTTTCACCTTCATGCATTCGATCCTATCCAGTTATAGATCCTTAAGTATGGCTCATTCTGAAAAATAATATGCCTTTGTAAAATGTCAATGCGTCTTTTTTGAATGTTAATGATGATAGTTTTATAAATGTCAATGAATCTAAAAGTGTGGATGTGAAAGGAAATGCAGAAGAATATGTTGATCTAGAGGCCTATTTAGATGCTCAAGATAAGGCTACATTTTAGGAGGCTAATAAGTTTAGATAATATTTATCATAAAATCTTGATAAATTCTGATATTGATTAATGGCATGAAATAATTCTAAAGTATTTCTTCCAATGCAACCATTTTAAATAGAAATAAATTGATAAAGCTATGTATAAGAAGCAATGCTAATAGAATATAAAGCTAAAATAGAAAGGAAAAATGACCCAAACACTAAACATATGATTTTCACTTGGGAAAATCATTTGAGAAAAAAACCTAGTACAATACATTTCATTTGTATTACATTAACTCAATTGTTTACAACACCATAGAATACTTCAAAGTTATGCATTAATCTAATGCACGTGAGAGTATTTACAGGTACATCAATATGAAACAGTCTAAGTTATATTACAATACAATGGGTATAATACCATGAGACATGGAACCACTCATACATTACTTTAGGTTAAAACCCCATGGGATGACCATAACGTGTACACATTCTAAAAAAATTTAGAACCCTCAAATTCCCCATATGTGGTGATTTTTAAGACCCCATCACTAATACACGTCTAGCTATAAAATACATAAGGGTTTTAAATCATGCATAGTATACAAGACATCCAATACATTTCAAAAAATTCTTCTAATATTATTGATACTTGAGTTTTTATTTATAATATTTATTTTATTCTTATTACTTCTAATGTCTCTCTTATTCCTCATCATGCTTTTAATATTTATTCTTGACATGATTATGGTTATAACATCCTTTTTGTAGATTATATTTATGGATTATATAGCATCTTAGTCTTGTACACTTAGCAAACTTAGACTTTGGTTGTTCCTCTCACTTTGGGACCTTTTCCCACTTTTGTAAGTCTCACATATGCTCTATATTATGTCCCTTAGACTATCTCTTAGTCCAACCAGTCTTATGTTGATGACCTAGGCCTTCTATCTTGCCTGAAATGATTAAAATGTACTTATCTTCAATCTTTGCAAGTTCTTAACCTACAATTACTTTCTTGCTCCCTAGACACTAATGTCTAGGATATACACTAACGTCAACATCAGTGTCCTGACCTAACGCAAGTGTATAGTGCCCTAAAGTTATCCAAATTGAAAATGAAATTTTTCTTAATGGTCAGCCTAAGTGTTTTAATGCAAGTTACTTATCGAAAGGGATTTTATATAAATACGAGATCAACCCTCATTCATTCCTCACCTAGCAACATGAAAGTAATACATAGTACTCTTACTAAAGAGCATTCAATTGAACAAAGCTTCCCTATTTTGATACCAATCATAGGTATACCACATCTATAGGCCAGAAGTACTAAAAGTACAACCCAAGATCCTAATTTGTAAATTTACATACTATGTCACTATGGTACTTGCTTTGCACATATTGCATGATTCACACACAAGCTAAAACATAAGGGAAAACTACATCAGTATGATTCCCTCTTCAGAGTATTGACTATGTAGGTAGTGCTCATTAATAGAGGGGTGTTTGGGGTCAACTCTCCATTGTGTTCTAACTAACCAATTTTTTTCAAGGTCGCCATGAAGATGACAAACTAGGGCTTAGCAAATTCATGAGGAATGACATCTATGACCTAGATTTGAATACACCAGAGCAAAGGTGAAGTCAAACCTATAAAAATCTAGGTGTTCACATCCTTTTATTACAAGTATTTCATATATTACACTTACATGAAACCTTGACAATAGCATAGACATAACCGTCCTAGGTTGACATTAGTGTCTAGAGCTCTAAAAATGTTAGATCCATAATCTAACAACTATTCTAGAATCATTTTCTCGCTTACTTTTTTCCTATTATAGATCTATCACTATGTTAGCATCATAACTAGATAACTATATTACTTCTTTATCATTTACATAGTTTAGTTTTACTTTCTATATTTAGCCTATTCTCAACATAAGAAATTGAGTGTAAGTTTATATTTGATTTTAACATTTAGTTGGCCTATTGTAGATCTGATTATCACCCTTGTGCATTGTCATTTCTATATTCTTAACCCTATATATAGTCTAAGTTAGGATCCTACATCCAAATTTAGGGTTAAACATTTGGTGAACCCGATCTTTGAACATCAGACTGAAGGACAACTAGGGTTTTATGATTTTTCTATTACTCATCCCTGATTATTATAATTTTTCAATCATTTTTACTATGGATATCTTTGTAAATTATTTCATGGTCTAATACCTTATAGTAGTTATGGTTTGTTACATTAGTTGCATTGTTCAAGCTAATAAGCAAATTCATGCCAATAATGAGAAGGTTTTAAAGTGTAAACAACATTTAATCTCTCTTTAAAATTCCTTTTATAATGTTATAGAGTGAATCTCTAGACACCAAGATGCATGCTCTCAACCATTTATTCCATCTAAGTCTTATTCGAATGACAACTACAATCCCACACCCATTATCTACCCACGACTTATATTGGATTATGTTGTCTAAGTTGTTACTACTCAAAAAGATAAGATTTTTCAACTTATTCCCCCACCTAATAATATACAGTAGTTGCCTCCTAAAATTAATCTTGTAATAAAATCTAAGGGATATGACATTGTTGACCAATTGAGTAATACGCATGTAAAAATCACAATCCTTGAGATCCTAAATCGATCTAATATCTATAAATTTATCCTATACAAGGCATTGCATGAGACAAAATTTCCAAGTGATATTGATAGTGCTTATTTTTCAAATATTATGAAATATCTTAAGAATAATAACAAGCTCATCACCTTTGATCCAATAGATTTAGTATCCAAAGATATTATTGACCAAAGTTTGCCTTTATTCATATAAATGACAATGCAAAATAAAGGTATCAAAAGGGTGCTCATTGATAATGGATCGGGCCTAAAAATTTATTGCATACAATTCTTAACCACCATGGGTATTAACATAAATATTCTTCAAAACATGGTCATGCACATAAAAGGGTTTGAAAATTCACATAGCCCTTTGGTTTGTCAAATTACATTTGATGTGACCTTAGGACCAAAAATGATTTCAACTAATTTTCAAGTCATGTCTCAATCCTTACATTATAATTTACTTTTGGGTAGACCTTGGATACATTTAATGGGATTTATCCCATTTACACTTCATTGATGTGTTAAATTCATACATGAGGGGACCTTATTATCCATGTTTGCTGATGATGAACCTTTCAAATTTTATAAATGGTACATTACAAAACTAAAGGCATCCCTATAGCAGTGCCATCTAAATAATTCATCCATTTTGATCATATACACAAATGAAATAGGTGAGTCAAGTATAATGGTTCCTTTGTCTTCAGATGTAAATAAGACATTAAACTCTGAGGTCCACATAGATATGCATAAGGAGAAAGAACCATTACCAAAAGAGTTAGTAAAACTATAAGAGCCCAAAACATTTAAGCTTCATTTATTATTCAATACTAAACAAAAATATGGCCATGATTTAGATTACTATGACAATAATGATGATACATCTTATGATATGACAAATGAGAAAATGCAAAACTTAAAATTTGATCCACTTGATCACCTGTCACATAACCTATTCGAACCTATAGGTCCTAACATATATAAGCTAAACCCACTTACATAAAAGACAAAATTAAATCTAAATAAGGGAAAAACAAAAATAGCATATGAGCATGTAAATGCTTGTTACTCCATACACCCCTCCTGGCTGAAAATACTATGTCAACCTTACAAGGGTCAAATGCAATTTCTTCATGTGAATTTTGTGGAGTCTTTTCATAAGGCTTCACAATAAATTTTAAATATCATGACACAACAAGATACTCTAAATACCATTTTATTCATGTTACTTGAGTATAAAATGATTTCTTTACCTTCTACTAGACACAAATCACGTAGTAGTCTTCTACCCACAAAATACATGGTACCATACTGTAAATATCATCAAATCAATAGCCATCATACCAATCAATGTGAGACATTAAAGAAATAAATTCAAAAATATAAGAACTAAGGATGCATACAAATTATGTCTGACATGAGGAAAAGGAAAAATCCCTCCTATCTTTCAGAAAATAACTCTCTCAAAGTGACCAAATCACGAGGATTTAACTATTACTACTAAGATGGGGTATATTACCACCATATCTAGTTTGATAACAAGTGGGATAAAACTTATGGTACTAATTTTATTGCATAATTGGGACATTCTATAGATTAACTAATATACTCTCCATTAATGCTAGAATCTCAAGGATACATTTGGCTACCTATATCCTATGGTTCATGTGTGAAATATTCCACCATATGGATATTAGACTACGAACCTACTTTAAAACTAAAGTTTGGATGAAATTGGATAACTGAGTGGAATTCTAAGGTAGATACTACAAACATGTGTTTAAATTTTCTTGATATGGATACATAAATTTGCATATGACATGACACCCATGATTATTTATTGACACCATTGGCTTCAGGTAAACCATTAAACAAAAACATTAAAGTGGTGGTAGTGCAATGATATAAACTGATCCAAAACTTGAAAGCTTTGGTTGAAAGATAGCTCAAAAATTAGAACAACACAATTCAAATAATGCTATCTCTGAAAAGAGATGTTTTATTGATCAAAATTGCAGACCCAAATATATGCCTATCTCTGAGAAGAGATGTCTGATTTCCATTTTGGGTTACATCTTCATTTATACATGTTTTTAATGTGTGAGGAGGACGTGGAAGGTCACCAATTTTGAGGGAGATTAAGTGGTTCTACTTCCATGATTTACAACAATACAAAATTCGAGGAATTACTATTTTTAGAAACTTACTATTTTTAGATTGCACTACTAAAATTAAAATTTAGGGCACTTCCATTGGGTTTTAGGGGGTAAAACTTCATTGATCAGAGCTCCATGCCATCTCACAATGTTCCCCTCATTATTATCTTTCCAACGGTGAGTCAATTGGAGCTACGGTGTAAAAGTTATGGCTCTCAGAAGTTCCGTCATCAATTAGGGTGGACCCATCACCCGAATTGTCATCTGAATTGTTGCCTGGATCATAAAAAATATTGAGAAATTTTATAGGTGGTCCTACACCTTTTGATGATGATGACTTCTTTGATTAGACTCTTTAAATATTCCAAAAATACCAACAAAATAAAAAATATTCAAAATCCAAAAACATTTTAGGTACTTACATGTTCTATTGGCTCCTTAGCATCTATATGTTAGTTCCGTGTTGATGGATGACATATTCAGTTACTCCTACATACACATGTGTATCTATTTTAACCTTTTAGGGTTTTACTATGTAAATCCTAAGCTAGATTAAAGCGCTGAGTTTGTTGTTAATCTGGAATAATATTGGGATTTATTGATTCTATGTAACTTTCCAAAAATAGTAAATACAAGGAGAAGGTGTATTTATTTGGATATACATAGAGTTTATCAGGGATCTAAATACTAGAGATGATTGAGAAGACAGAGAGGGATCTTTTGTCTGTTGACTATTTTTCAAGATTTGGCTCTAAATAACAGTGCTCCTTAGGATAGTAGTGCCATGTGGTGTTAGTATCCAAACCTGGTTGTAGTGTCCCTCCTTTAGTGACTATTTGTAACTTTCAAAGAAGTTGTGGGAGTTCTTGAGGGTACTATAGATGATTTCCTATTGCGTGGGGGTTCTTCTATGTCACTATTTTGGTTGATTCTTATTCAAACTGAATACCTACACACATGAAAAAATTAAATAATCAAATGTAAAATGAAAGGAAAAAATGGGTTATGAGATGTTACAATCACATGGATCAGAACCCCTATTATCTTGACCACTACCTACATTAACCCCAATGTTAGGGGTCTCAAATTGCATGTAGTTTTCCCTTAGGGAATGTGCACCATCAACTTGCATGATATGTTAGGATGAGTTTTTCCTAGGCCCTTCTTTGATCAAGTATGCAAATGTCTAGGTGTGAATGCTGAGTAGTATGCATAGTAATTGAGCTATAATATTTATTGATTTTTATGTAATAAGTGCCAAAATAGTAAGTGCTAGATGTAAAATGCCTTGTGAGGAACTTTATATAGGAGGATCTTTGTTTGGACTATAATACGTTGTTCGCCAGCTAATAAGTTGTAAAAAAAGATATAAAAACATAAGTGAAGGGTCACAAAGGGGTCAAGACTCAAACATGGGTGAAAGGCCCTATCAGACAATAAAGGCAAAAGTGTAAAATATCATAATGTGGTGTCATTGTCTTAAAAATGGTGTTAATGTCCAAAGGCTCAGAATAGATCAAAAATCAAGGATAATAGGCTAAGGGCCCCTAGGATTGGGAAAAGGTGACCTGTGACTGTTGGGGTTGTCAAAAATAGGGATAATAAAGCATAAGAAAGATCAAAAGACTCAAAGTGACCATGCAAATAAGGATTATAACCATCACTAAGACCCTTTATGTGAAAGAACAACAAAAGACATAGTATTTGTGGTTGCTTGACTAAACTAGGGTGTTTACATTTCCTCACTTTTATTCTAGTAATGCAATGAAATGGAAGTACTAGAGTAAAAGAAAATTGAAATGCATACATGTATTTGCTATGTGAATGTAATCTATAGTTGGCCCACTTTTTGGCTAGAGAAGTGTATGAGAACTAGAGTTCAATATGTGGAAGGAAGCATATGATGTAAATGCCCCCATACTGAAACTGAGTGTGTAAGCTGAATGTGCGGAAAAATAAGACTCATTTTCATCCACTCTAAATATGAGAAATGTAAACTAAAGGTGTGGATAAATAAGGTTCACTTGTTCCCACTCTGAATCTGAGTAATGTAAACTGAGTCTGGTGTATTGCTATGGATCAACCGCTACAGATAACCCTATGACCCAAACTAGTGGAAACCTACTGATGATACTGGTGTAACTTGGTAAGTCTAAAAATGGGGATCAAGAATATGTGATTTACATAATGACCCCTAATCTTGATATCTAAGTGATGTAGCTGTGTATCTAAATAAACTAGTATACCTATGTCAATGTTGTATATCTGCATAGATTGTGCATTTGAACACTTGTGTAAACATGCATACCTGTGTAGACCTACACATATGTATAAATGAAAATATATAACTCTATATGCATGTGTAAAACTTTTGTAGACATGTGTCTCTATAAATCTTAAGATCTATAATTTTAGATGCCTATGTAACCCTGTGTAGACTCGTGCATCTGTATATCTAAAAATATGTAACCTTGTATGTCTATGTAAACCTATGTAAAACTTGTGTGTATGTATATCTGAAGATATGTAACTATGGATGATGGTGTAAACATGTGTATACCTATGTGTCTATATATCCAAAAATCTATAACTTTGGGTGCATGTGTAAACCTGTGTAGACATGTGCATCTATATATTTAAAAATATGTAACTCTAGATGCCTATGTAAACCTATGTAAAACTTGTGTAGACATGTACATTTATATAATCTAAATAAGTTGTGCAAATGAATGTCTATGTAAACTTGTGTAGACCTTTATGTCTATATCTTTGAGAATATATGACTCTAGATGCCTGTGTAAACTTGTTTAGACTTATACGTCTGTATCTCTAAAAATCCATGACTCTGGATGCCTGTGTCTAAATATTTGAATGTAACTCTATATGTTTGAAGCAAACTATGCATATCACCCCCTTTGTTGAGAGATTCAAGACTATGATGATGATATGTGACCAAAAGTGGTAAGTATCGATTATGCTGGTGTTTTCTTGGTAATTGTAATGTTTTATTAAGTTTGAATAATGTATTGATTGTGTCAGAGTTTGATAATTTAGTGTGTAGTTGGATAGGTACTTGGTCCATTGTATGGTTAATAGAATATAATTATTTTTGTCATTTTGAGGTTTGATAACTATGATAGGATTGGTTTTATCAATATGGGATAAATTGTATCCATATCAAGTCTCATGAGAAAGAAATGGTTTGTGAATCAGAGCTACAATTGTTGAGATATAGCAATAACAAGATACTTGTATTAATTAGTGAAATTGGTGCATAGGGATAAACTTAATAGGGTGGTATTGGGTAAGTTCTAAATTTAATAAGTCATTTTGAATAATTGTCAATTCATTTGCATCATTTGAGTGGAAATAAGTTTGAGTCTAAGAGAGAGAAATATGCTGAGGAGACTTGACGCTAGGTTCTTATGCTATGAGGAGGTCGAGGCACTTATTCAAGCCAAGGAGGAGGTTCACATGTTAAGGGAACCTAAATTTTTCTATGTTTTATCATTTTTAGTGTCTATTGTATGTATTTGGCTAGAGAAAGGCTATTTTTGGCTTGTTTTAGAGAAGGTTGCATTATTTCCCCTTTCTGGGTACTAGTGTCTATTTTTTGACAGTACTGTCTAGAGTATGTTGCTACTATCCAATGCCACTATCCTCTGCGTAGTGCTAGTGTCTATTAGGCCCCATATATGGTGCTCACCATTACTAACCTATTTCTAATTTTTGTGGTTATTTTATGGTATTTGTTTTTATTTTACTAATGTTAGATTTGGTTGAAATTTTTGTAGGTTGATGCCTGTATGAGGGAGTTCTATACTGGTCAGATGATGGAGACTATTTTGGGTTTGCCCTTATATAATACTAAGATATAGGTGCTTAAGAGAGCAGGATTATGACATGTGGCTTTATTGGATCTTATGCTCTAGGATAAGCATATGATCACTACACTATGTGAGAGGTGAAATGCAGACATATGTACATTCTAACTACTGATGGGTGAGATGACCATGACATTGGAGGATGTATTTCATATCTTATAGTTTCCAATTTCTAGGAAATGAGATGTATTATAGGAGGTTACTAGTGTTTAATCTATATAATGATCATCTAGGTATTTTTCTACTATGACTATGGGTACTCATTGCATAGGTAGTCAGAGTGACATATTATTGACCTTGATTGTTATGGTTGATGTTCTACAATTGATTAAATTTTTAATAGTGTTTTTGTCATCATTTATTATTTTATATGGGAGTGGTGTCTCTATTTCATACAAGATACATGAGATAATGTATGACATTGAGCAGCATGGTACCATATATCCTTGGGGTTAGACCATGATGTCTCATCTATACAAGGACCTGTACCACTTTACATAGGAGATGAGTGGTGGGGGTATTGATGCATTGACATTATTGCATTATTGGGCATATGAGCATATAGCTATGAGTATGCCAGTGGCACATCTACGAGATAGATGGTCTCACCTGCAAGTTTTTTATATAAATGGACTAGTATAGGGCATGCTTTGAGAGTAGTACCTATTGTTGATAGTTATAGATAGCTTGAGAGTCGAGGATATTGTCTGGAGACCCTCTAAATGCTTTTAGGTATGGCCTGAGTATAACACACAATTTAGGTAGATTTGAGTTAGCTATTGGATACATGATCGATGGAATAATGTACAAGAGAAATTCTAGTATGAGAGGGTTACTCGATAATTAAGTGCCATATACGACATGCCTCCAACACATGTAGCATGGTTGAGTATTTATTGGGCTCCTGTGAGGCTGGGGAGTAGGCAAAGGCCATCAATTGCTAAGATAGCTCCTATGCCAATGATAGAGCAGTATCCAAATATTAAGGTACCAAATGTGGATGATGTTGGAGTGATCAAAGCCTACTCAGCTTGATGGCATGAGCACAAGTGGGCATCTATGTTCTTGAGAGATGGATGATTACAGAGGATGTACTGGATGTAGATCCCCTGAGGGCTATTGATGGTAATTTATCTACATAATGTTGATTATGTGTATTGATATAATAGGATTATTATGAATTATATGGATACTTGTAGGTGATAGAGATGATGAGTATTGGGAGGTCACTATTGAGTCAACACTATGTGAGTTGACATGGCATATTCCAGATGATGTTATGGATGATGGATTGGTGGAATGGGACACCAATGTAGATGGAATGCATGCTCATTTGTTTTATTGTGAAATGATAGTGACTACAACATACAAGTGAGTAAAAATAAATAGAGATGAGTTATGTGTAGATTTGTAGAGGCAGATGATGTCCTTTCTTGATGATCTAGGTGGGGCGACTAGTCATATAGTAGATGACTATATATGATTTCAGTGAGATTATGTTGTGTGTAGGGATGAGATAACTATGTACCGAGAGAGAGAGAGTAGGCATAGTCATATATCAAGGTCTCATGGAGATAGTGGAGCCTCTAGTTGTAGTGGTGATGTGTCTAAGAGTTAGAGTGAAGGAGTTGGTCCTAAAATTCATGTTCGCATTATTGAGTGATGCATCACATTTGTATTTTAATGATGTTATGAGTTATATAGATATTATTGTTATTTAATTTGGCATTATGTATTATCATTTGAATATGGTTATGTTGTTATGCACTTAAATTTGTTTGATTGTTTGAAAAGTTGATGTTTACAAATTTGGTTTGATTGGAGTAATGCTAATTGATTTGTATATGTGTTATGAATGTTTTAGGCATATGTGTAGGAGATTTAATTTTTTGTATTATATTGGTATAAGGTCTTTTGTTTATATCTCATAAGATGTCTGCATGTATACCCTATGATGGAGAGATGTCCTATAAGAACCCCGATGGCATGGAGAACCAATGACCATATTGCTCATACTATGTTGGTGTAGATAGAGACTATGAAACTAGAGTTGCCTATGATGCAATATTAGTGGATAAATATGTAGACTTTGATGAAAAAATATTGATTTGTTATCACTCTAAAACTACACTCTGAGTTGTCTGATTTCTTGAAAATATTTTAATAGGTGTTTAAAATGAAGTTGGGTTCTAATCTCTGTACTGATTACCATATATATTTATCAATTATCAAATTAAAACTATACCCTTGGGTTGATAATTATTCCCCAATATTTTTATTGGTGTGCACACTAGAGGTGCATTATGAGCTCTATAATTGTTTCTAAGGATTTTGACTAGTGTTTGCACCAAAATTGTTGTTTTTGGTTTGTAATTATTCCCAAATATTTTAATCAATGTACACACTAGACGTACGTTCTAAACTTTATCAACTAGTTTCCATTTATACTGAGGTTGTGATGTAGGGTACCACTGATAATAACTATCCTAGAAGTCATAGGGCTCATACAATGAGTAACCAATGTTTCCTTAAAAGGAACATCTTGGGATAACTCCATCGTAGAAGAGTGTGATCTAGGAGAGTATGGAAAATGAGGGCTTGATGCCCCTTGTGTCAACTCTACGATGCCTCTAATAACATATTGAATGATACAAGATCTAAGTGCATATCAATGATCATCTAAATGTCCACTAATCTGGTGAAAATTACAATAATGCCTATGTGGTACCTAGTGTAAATGATGAAGTTGATGATGATTAGTTGAAGAAAGTGTGATCATCCCATTATTGAGTAGTGTAAGTAAAATGTCATGAGGCCTAGCCTTATTCAAAAATTATATAACAACTCTGCATATATCCTGTGTGCTACTCACTATATATTGTGTTGTATAGAGTGGCTCTTTACCCTTACTGAGTATTTTTATTTTTTGTTAGTGTTCCACTAGTTTCTAAATTAGAAGTGGAGTAGGCTCTTATACCAAATTTGATGAATAAGGTTCTGAGGGGTCTATAGTCGATTCTACCTCTAAATGTGTAATGACTAATCCAATTATGTATTTAATGATATATCTACATTGCATAAATGTCTGAATGATTTAGATGTATGATATAACAATCTGATCTTGAGAGGAGAGATTAAACCTTTAGTGAAGATGTATTGTAATTCTAAATCTATTGGTTGATAAATTAACTGATGTAAACAAGCTTTGAATCATAGAATGTATTCTACAGTAGGCTTTGTCTCACCCTATTGTAGTGGAGGTAACCTTTCATGTGTGACTATATATCCCTTATTATGTATATAATTCCTAAAAAATACTACATCTAGCTCCTCATATATATGTAAATATCCACTAAGGAGTGTATGGTGGAACTAATCTAGTACTTTGTCCTTTAGTGACTTTGGAAACACTTATAGTAGAATTAAATTGTTTATAATATGAGCCATAGATTTATCATAAGATTGAAGATGTAAATATGGATCTCCTTATCCATCAAAGATAGTTAACATCAGTAACTAAAAGTTATGTGGCAACCTCATAGTCAAGATTTTGCATGGAATAGGATTATTATGTATAACATTGGCATCAACCTAGGAATTGTATGCCTCATTATTTAAGGTGAGATGATGTACTTGTTTTTGAAAGTAGCTATAACATCCATTAAATAAATTAACACTTGTGAAAGTATATTATCATTATCAATGGGTTCATTTAATGATTAAATTTTATTATTTATTTTATCCATTGGTATATTAGATTGGAAATCTTGTTTAGAAAAAATTGGTGTGCTCTCAATAACCTTTGGAGGTTTGATATCTTGGACTTGGTTTGAGGAAAATAAGATATCACCCTCATTTGGGTCTTTTAAGAACTAGGTTCTACTATAGTAAGGGGGTTGAGGGGGATTCATTGGTATCTTTTATATTATTAGGTTGTGAAGGAGTATCACATACTAGTTGCATACAAGGTATTTGATTTTATAGTGAATTAAAATTATGCACATAAGAATAAGATTCTATGTGTATTTTAACATGTGATATCTTATTTGATTGAACAAGAGATATATGCAAGGTAAGAGAAGAAGTAGAAGTTGTAGATTCTATGTTATCTTAATCATAATCATAATAATCATCATTATCCCATGGTTCATCAAAATAATAATTTAGTTCGTTTGAAGAGGTGAGATTAGAATAAGTATCATTCACATGCTCATTAATAGGAGGAAAAGATGATTTTAAATTTTTACTATTATGCATTGTATCATACCGTGTAAGTGTAATACAAGGTATTTGTTCATTAGTCATTTTTGAAATTCAAGCATGATTATCACTTTCTACTTTAGAATCAAAGGAAGGAGTAACAACCATGTTTTATTTTTGTATTTTATGACATATAGGAGAAGAGTTAAGAACAAGTGCATTATCTATTTGTGGCAAATAATCATGACATTGAGCTTGAAATGTGAATGAAGGTGATAAAGGAATTTCAACTACCTTAGTTTGTGCATTACTAAAAGGTGTAATAAATTTTTTTATTTTCATTTTCAAATGTAATTGAAAAGGGTAAATAATATGCATTGTTTTGATCTACTTTCTTTGAAGCACGTAAAAGTGATTTTCATGTAGTGCACTTGTATTGATTTATTTTAAATAATGAAGTAGAAAAACTAGTTGAAAAGATAAGATCACATTATAATAAAACACTATGAACAAGAGGTTCCTTTGGAATTGTATTGTTAATTTGAGATTTTGGAATGAGATAAGAGTAGGAGGAAAGAGAAGATGATTTACCTAATGTATCTTCATGTTCACTTGTATTATCATGTACATAATAATCTTTATATCCATCATAATAACAATAGTCTTCATCATCATTGTAAATTAAATCATTATCATGATCTAATGTAAAATCTTAGAAATTAGTCCATTCATTGTTATAATCATGAGAAAAATTCAATATTGCATCAAGTGGATGAGGGGTAGAAGACTTTTTAGATGCAATTTTAAACTTTCCAAAGAAGATAGTGTAAAGAATGAATAATAAACACACAAGAGGTAAAATATAATATAACATAAGTATGTGTGCAATGTGTGAATTTGTTGAACAAAGATTGTAATAGAAAATAGGGTTATTGTTGAAACCCTATTTACTAATGTTTATATGTATAGGGACCTAGTAAATGGATCTAGGATTTGACTTTAGGGTTGTGTTATAAATATTTAAATTCAATTAATTAAGTAAAACCCTAGTATAGAATTAATTAAATTATCTAGGTTAATCCAAAAAATTATAAAAATAGATTTTTTTAATCCTAATTTAATGTGTAAAATTTAAAAGGTAAACCCTAATGAAAATTAGGTTTTTTGAAGCTAGGTTCAAAGTAAGATGGGTTCACCAAATGTTTTAACCTTTTAGGTTTTTACCATGTAAATCCTAAGCTAGATTTAAGGGTCGAGTCTTTTGTTAATCTGGAATGAAATTGGGATTTATTTATTCTATGTAACTTTCTAAAATTAGTAAATACAAGGAGATGGTGGACTTATCTAGATATACATATAGTTTCTCATAGATCTGACTATTAGAAATGACTAAGCAGATAGAGAGGGATATTTCATTTATTATATTATGTTGGAAGCACAATGATTAAGAGGTGGGGTTGAATCAGTCTTCAAAAACTTTTACAACTTTATTTTATCATTCATGAACTATCAAATCAATATAGTTAACTAACAACACATCAAGAACCATTTATATGAGCATGAGACAAGAGCATAACACATAGAACACTTATTTAAGTGGGAAACCCTAAAAGTGAAGAAAAATCACTAATATATGCAAATGGAATATATTACTATAAGACAAACACCAAATTTAGTAAAGAACCAACTCTATATGGATCACACAATCCCAACTAGCTAAACACCAACTTAGCTAGGCTTTAACAAGCATCAAATTGCGAGGAGGCACAAACCCCCTAGATGACTCAACATAAACTCAACTACCTAATTTATTTGATAAAATTTATGACACATTTTTTCTAAACCAAATGATGATGACCACCTCTTTGTCTCTTCACACTCATCTATCCCTCTCAAATTGCCTTCTAGGCTCTTTCGCTCAACTAGGTCTCTTCAAGACATATTAGGTGATTTGACCTTGATATTTTCATCTAAAGTACCCATATTATATATTAAAGACAATTTTTTTTGCACCCTTATGATGGTTTAAAATAAATCCTTTATATCTTCAAATAGCTATATCTTCTACTTCAACTCACTCATTCTCTAACTAGTCAACTAGGCATATTAGGCCTTGTTCTTATACTAGGCTCTTGCTAGTGTACCTATTGGTCAGAAATACACACTTTACCACTTATATTTTCAATATAATATGTATTATTACATGCCAAAAACATTAAAAAAATAATAAAATAGGTCAATTATAGCATATAAGACCAAAACCTCTTTTAGGCCTTAAGGAGACCTAATTCAATTAGGCCTTCATTAACACATGTTACCCTTTGATATTCTTGGAGTAATTTAAAAATTCATAAATAGAAATAAAAATTCATATTAAACTAAAATATATCCATACCAAGATCATCTTAGGTCAATGAAACCTTTTATCTCTAACCACCACTTGAAGCATGCCATTAATAATGTTCACAATTAGGCCTATGCATATACCCAGAAAGTCTATCTTGAAATACTAAAGATAAACACCAATTATATAAATAAACATGTAAATAAAAATATAAAAATAACCTTAAATATCAAAAAATTCACTAAGTTAATTAGACTTCATTACATAGGGCAAAAGGACTAAAAAACACTCCTGTAACTGGCTCACTCAGAACTGCCAATTTTCCTTAAAGACTAGTCATGGTGATTTTGACATTCAACACCTATATGACCAATTTAAAATAATATTGATGTATATGAATGATATTATATGATAATTATACCATTATTAGAAAGAAATATAATATGGTCAAATGGAAATATTGGTCTTGCAGACCAATCTCATAATCTTGTATCTCACTATTTCATTTGAACCAGATAGGTCAACTTATGAGAAACATTTTCATCATATTAACTAACCTAAAAAACTTATATACAACAATAATATTTATTAAAATTATTCAAAATGTCTCCATGCACTTGGTTTCATCCCTATTCCATGATAACACATCCCTAATCATCTTCTCACTTATGCCTGGGTTTCTCACTATTTGCACCATTAGGCTTGTTAGCAACATGTTATCTTGGATGGATAGTTTAGAACACCTAAGGGATATAAAATACATACAAACCACCATGGACATAAAATAAAATTATCGACATTCTCCATTCAATGATTTACATATTTTAAATTTCTTAACTTTGACTACTACAACAAATCTCTAAGAAACTAGTTCTTTCTTGTAGGGTCTACTCACACACTTGTCAAACCAATCACACCTAGATGTCCCTAGGAGAGTTGAATATAACATAAAATCACTTAAATATCCATACCAATCCATCCTGAGTACTTTATAATAACTTATTTCATATAGGGTCACTATCAGGGTTCTTTAAGGGTTTAAAGCATCTTCCACTGCTATCAATCATTCATAAATCTTAGCCCCTCATTATAGAAAATAATGCCTATAAATTTGAGATAGGACCCTTCCACATCTACCATGAATATATTAGGTTACCATTCATAGGTTACACATTCCAATGAACACTTGAAAGTCCTTCTCGGGTTGAGAACCCTTCATTTTGTGCACATAAGAGACCTCAAAACCACTTTTCATCTATTTTATTAAAAACCATGACCTCAAATTTTTTGAATATGCTTGAAAAAATATATAATACCTCTAAAAATCACTCACATATCCATACTTTCCTTGGAAATATAACCTCATACCCCATTAGGCCATACTTTCTCTTTTTGCTTGCTCAGACCTGGACTTGCAAACCACATTAGGCCTTAAAAATAACCTTCATGACTCTTTACATGTGATCTCCACCTAAATCACATAATAAAAAAATATATTTTATGATTATACATATACATACATCCTTCACATGCCTTTACAAAAAACCATTATACCTCATTAGGCTAGACATGATTTGGAAGTGGTCTAGGTGAAGACTTGGTCTGTAGGTCCTACCCCTATAAGCTCACCCTGAGACTCACATGAGTGATTAAATGCCTCATATACATGATCAATAAACTTCATACAACCTTTCATTCCTATGTGAATTTATTTCACCAATCCATCATGACACTTCATGCACAAGACCAGGCATCCTATGCACATACCTTCTCAAATCACTTACTAGGTTCAAGCACTTGATAACTTTGACAACAAAGACCTTCCATGCTGACCATCACATCACTCATGCAGTCATAAGAAAATATCTCAAACATGTATTAAATTCTTATAATCACTACAACACTGATCAATATCCTCTCTCATAACTACATTCCTCAATGACCTCATGAATATCTTTCTTAAGAACCTTTAGCATCAATGCCAACATCAATGCCAAACCTCAACAACAAGAACAATGCTCAACAATCTCCCCCTTTATCATTGATGGAAAAATATATTGTAAACTAGTTATTCTTATCTCCCCATCCTTATATTTCTCACCCTTTGACATAAATGACAAAGTGATGTCTGCAACTCCTTTGATCACACTCCTTGTAACCAAAATACTCAACACACAGAACTATGAGTTTATGAGACATAATAAATACATTTTCCCCCTATCTCCATGCATACCTTCTTAGAAAAACTCACCTATTCTTGGAGATAATGAGCATGATTATATCCCCCTAAGTAATTTTCTTCCTCAATGATTATTAGGGGTAGAAATTAAACCCAATTCTTATCTTATGTGTTCAAATGTTTTTTTGGGAAGTGGTTTGGTCAAAATGTCTGCAATCTAATCCTATGTAAAAACATATTCAAGTTTAATACTTTTTTCACTTACCTACTCTCTTATAAAATTATACCTAATGGGAATGTTCTTAGTCTTTAAGTGCATGACAAGGTTCTTTGAGATGCTTATAACACTTGTATTATCACAATAGATAGGACTAGGACCATCATCTCTACCTTGTAGTATTTTAGGGTCTATCTCATACATAGGACTTGAGTGTAACATGAAGCTACTACAATGTAATCAGTCTCAAAATTGGATAATGCTAATGATGGTTTCTTCTTTCTTATCCATGAAATTAGGTACCCACCTAAGAAGAAAGCTCTTCCACTTGTACTCTTCCTATTATCTAGACTTCTTTCCTAGTCTGCATTTGTATAGGCTATCAAATTGAACTCTTTACTTCTTGGATACCACAACCCATACTCCATAGTCCCTTTAATATATCTAAGTATGATTTTGATTGCTTACAAATGGTTCTCCTTTGGATCTAATTGAAACCTTCCCACAAGACCTACTACTTGCATGATGTCAAGTCTAGAGGTAGTGGTGTATAATAAACTTCCAATCATTAACCCCTATGATGTCTGATTGGCCTTTGAAGAATCATATTCCTGGCTCAACTTATATCCTATGGTCATGAGTGTACTAAATTCCTTAAAATATTCCATCTCAAAATTATTCAACATCTCTCTTATGTACTTGTCTTGTGAGATGAATATACCCTTTTTAGATCGAGTGATTTGCAAGAAGGAATGATAGTTCTCCTAGCAAGGCATCTCAAAATCTTTATTCATCACCTCTCCAAAGGCCTTGGTCATGTTCTCATTATTTCCACCAAATATGATGTCATCCACATAGATAAATACTATCAACCAATGGTCATATTCTATCTTTATGTATAGATTACTATCTATAACTCCTCTTTTGAATCCTTGATCCAATAGAAACCTGTCTAACCTAGCATACCAAGATTTAGGAGCTTGATTTAGACTATAGAGAGAATTTTTAAATATAAAAATATAGTCCTTATCATATGATAGTGATAACCCCTTAGATTTCTCAATGTACACTTCCTCTTCCAAATTTCCATTTAAAAAGGCAGATTTGACATCCATATGGTATACCTTGAACCCTTTAAATATTGAATATGCTAGAAATAATTTGATGGTCCCCAATCTTGATACTAGTACAAAGGTTTCTTCAAAGTTTACCCCTTCAACTTGTGTATATCCCTTTCATACCAATCTATCCTTGTTCCTAGTGACTTCTCCATCTTCATTCAACTTGTTTATAAAGACCCACTTTGTGCCAATGACATTATTGTCTATAGGCCTAAGAACTAGTTCCCAACTCTCATTATTCTCTATTTGGTCCAATTATTTATTCATATCATCTATCCAAAATTTATCTTTGCTTGCTTCTATAATATTATTATCTTCAATATTAGATAATAGAGAAACATTCTCTTGATTTAGATTACTTCCCAATCTTCTCCTTATTTGCATACCTACATTCTTGTTACCAATGATTTGAGATCTAGGGTGATCTCTTTTAATCTGCCTTAAGGGACCTTTTGAGTCATATTTCTCCTCAACTTCTTATTATTCTTCATCAACCTCTATAGTTTCTTATTCATACTTGAAGTCTAGATTCTCTAAAGTATCCTTTGACTATGAGTGTGATTTCTTTGTCTCATCAATCTTCACATTAGTACTTTCCACTATATTTTGTAACTTATTGTTATAACATATATAGGTTGAGCTCATTGATGAATATCCTAAGAATATTACTTCATCAAATTTGGAATCAGACTTTCCTAAGTCTTCATCATATCTTTTGATGAAACATTTGCTCCTAAACACTCTAAAGTGTTCCACATTAGTATGTCTACCCTTCCATAGTTCATAAGGAGTCTTGTTGCCATTAGTCCTTATCTATCCTCTATTCAAAATGTAGACTGTAGTGCTTAATTCCTCTTTCCAATATCCATAAGATAATATAGACTCATTTAGCATAGTTCTAGTCATCTCTTGAACTTTCCCATTGTTTCTTTCCACTACCCCATTATGTTGAGGTGTCTTAGCTGCTGAGAATTGTCTCCTTATTCCATGAACCTCACAGACGTCATCAAAATCATTGGATAAAAATTATCCTCTTCTATAATATTTTAGGCACTTGATCTTCTCATTATTCTCATTCTCAAAAAGAGCCTTGAATGTCTTGAACTTGTCAAGAGCTTCTAAATTTTCTTTAAAAAATGCAACCCAAGTCATTCTTATGTAGTCATATATGAGTAACATGAAGTAACTATCTCCTTGAATGCTTTGAATTCTTGTAGGCCTACATATATCAATGTGTATCAACTCCAAGGGTCTTGTTGTAGAGTACTGCTTGGATTTGAACCTTCTACTAGTTTGCTTACTTTGTTGACATGCCTTACAAAGTATGCTTGTAGGTTTGGTGATCTTAGGCATGTTTTTCATAGACTTCTTACTGCTTATCTTGACCAAATTTCCAAGTTTTAGGTGACCTAACTTTTTTTTTCCATATCTAACTTTCATATACCTTGTTCATAAGGCATCTCTCCTTCTTGATCTCATTCAAGACATATAGATTATTCTCAGTCCTCTTAGCATTGACAATTAGCCTTCATGATTTGGCTCTCCTTATCTCACACCCTCTATCATGAAAGGTTAGTATGTGTCCTTGATTGCACATTTGAATTAAAATAATAATGTTATGTTTTAAACTTTCTACATTAAACACATTTTGTGTCTTTCTCTTCCCATTGTCCAAACTTAAGACACCCTTGCCAAGTATATTGGTAGTTATGTTGTCTCCAAACCTCATTGTTCCTATAGCATTATTATTTAATGAGATGAAATTTTTCTATCTCTTGTCATGTGGATTGAGAAACCACTGTCTATATACCATTTCATGCCTTCATCTTGAATGTGAAAGGCAATATAAGCTAGCATAGAATCCTCTTTGGTATTTTGTTCCTCTTTGGAAAATAATCCATCTTGACTCTTGAACTCAATATGATCCATCCTAACTTGCTTTGGATTACATACCAATGTTTGATCCTTATCATGCATTCTAGGATCTCATATGTCTTTTTTAATCTTTAGTGCCTTTTAACTCTATTAGAGTATAATCTTGCAATGTGTCCTATATTGTGACAGATGTAGCAAACAACATTTATATACTTACCTCTTGACTGATTACTCCTTTTCCCATGGTCCCATGATGACATATCCTTTATTGGATTGAGATGACTAATTGGTATTTTCATGTTGGTACTCTTGACTTGTTCTAAATTCTCATGCTCTCTCCCAAACTTTCTCATTTTGTTTATGATATGCTCATGCACAACCTTCAAGGATTCTAGCTCTATCTTCAACTGGTCATACTCAACTTCCTTTGACCTAAACCTTGTGTTGACACCTTCTAACCAACTCTTGAGATCCTTGATAGTCTTATTTTTATGCTTTAAATCATCAAGGACACTTATGAACTCAGCTTCAAGGTCTACTTCAGATTCTCCTTCTTTATTTTCATAGTAGACTTCATCATACATATTGTCTTCTTAGGACCACCTTCAAATTGTTAGACTTGTCTCAAAGGACCACACTCTGATACCAATTTTTGGAAGCACAATGAATGAGAGTGGGGTGAATTAGTCTTCAAAAACTTTTACAACTTTACTTTATCATTCATGAACTATCAAAGAAATATAGTGAACTAGCAACACATCAAGAACCATTTATATGAGCATAAGATGAGAGTATAACACATAAAACACTTATTTTAGTGGGAAACCATCAAGGGGAGGAAAAACCACTGATATCTAAAAATATAATACATTCCTATAAGACAAACACCAAATTTAGTGAAGCACTAACTCCACATGGAGGACCAATCACAACTAGCGAAGCATCGACTTAGTCAGGTTTTAACAAGCACCAACTTACAAGGAGGCACCAACCACCTATATGAATCAACACCAAATCAGTCACTTGATTTATTTGATAAAATTTAGGACACATTTTTTCTCAACCAATTTATTATGACCACCTCTTTATCTCTTCACACTCATCTATCCCTCTTAAACTACCTTCTAGGCTCTTTCACTCAACTAGGTCTCTTCAAGATAGATTAGGTCATTTGACCTTGATATTCATACATAGTACCCATATTTTATCTTCATGATAGTTTATTTACACCCTTATAATTTTCTAAAATACCTCCTTTATCTCTTCAAAGTGTTATATCTTCCACTTCAATTCACTCATTCTTTAACTAGTCAATTAGGCATATTAGGCCTTGTTCTTATGCTAGGCTCTTGCTCATACACCTCTTGGTTGAAAATACACACTTTAAAACTTATATTTTAAATAAATAGGTATTAGGAAATTACAAAAACATGAATCAAACATTAAAATGGGTTGGTTATAACATATAGGATTGAAACTCTTTTAGGCCTTAAGGAGACCTAATTTAATTAGGCCTTCATTAGCACATGTTACCCTTTGATATTATTGGAGAACTTTAAAACTTCATAATTTATTTTTTATTTTTTATAATACACTAAAATATACCCATAAATAATATCATCTTATGTCCATGACACCTTTTATCTCCAACCACCACTTGAAGCATGCCATTAGTAATGTTCACAATCAGGCCTGTGCATACCCAAAAAGTTTGTCTTGAACTACTGAAGATAAAACACTAATTAGATAAAAAACCATGAAAATAAAACATATAAAAATAACATTAAATACTTCAAAAACTTCACCAAGTGAATTATACTAAATTACATAGGTCAAAAATGATCAAAAGCACTCTTGCAACTTGCTCATTCAGAACTGCTAGTTTTCCTTAAAGACTAGTCATGGTGATTTTGACCTTCAACACCTGTAAGACCAATTTAAAAGATTCATGATGAATTAAATGATCATATATTATAATTAAACCATTATTATATAGAAATATAATATGTTCAAATGAAAATATTATTCTTGCAGACCAATCTCATAATCTTGTACCTCACTGTCTCATCTGAACCAGACATGTCAACTTATGAGCAACATTTTCATCATTTCACTGACCTCAAAAACTTATATCCAAAATTAATATGTATTAAAAGTATTTAAAAATGTCTCCATGTATTTTATTTCAACTTTATTCCATGATAACATATCCCTAATCATCTTCTCACTTCTCCTTGGGTTTCTCACTGTTTACACCATTAGGCTTGTTAGCGATAAGTTATCTTGGATGATAATTTTAACACACCTAAGGGATAAAACCTACCCATAAACAAAAATTTACATAAAATTAAATTCTCAAAATTATCCATCCAATTATTTACATACTTTGACTTGGTCAACTTTGATTGCTACAACAAATCTTTGAGAAATAGGACTTTTTTGTAGGGTCTACTCACACACCTAACAAACCAATCACACCTAGAGGTGAATGGGATAGTTGAATACAAAATAAAATCACTTAAATAGACATACAAATCCATTTTTATCACTTTATAAAAAAAATTCATATCGGGTCACTATTAGGGTTTTTGAGGGTTTAAACCATCTTCCACTGTTATCAATCATTCATAAAGCTTAGCCCATCATTCAAAAAACTAATGCCTATAAATTTGAGATAGGATCATTTCCCATCTACCATGAATATATTATGTTCCCATTTAGATTTTAATGTGCCAATGAACACCTAAAATTCCTTCTTAGGTTGAGAACCCTTCATTCTATGCACATGAGAGACCTCAAAACCACTTTTCATGCCTTTTCTTGCAACCCATGACCTCAAATTTTTTGAATATAATTTAAAAAATATATAATACCTCTAAAAATAACTTAATTATCCATACTTGACTTGGAAATAAAACCTCATACCCCATTATGCCATACTTTCTCTTTTTGTTTGCTTAGACCTTGACCTGCAAATCACATTAGGCCTTAAAATTGAAATTCATGCCTCTTTCCATGTGATCTTCACCTCACTAACATACTAAAGAAACATATCTCATGATTATACACAACCATAAATCCTTCATATGACTTAAAAATAGACCATTATACTTCATTAGGCTAGGTAGTATCTGGAAGTGGTCTAGGTGCAGACTAGGTCTAAAGGTCCTACCCATGTAGGTTCACCCTGAGACTTGCATGAGTGCTCTAATGACTAATGTACATGGTAAATCAACCTCATACAACCTTTCATGACTATGTGCATTCATATCACTAAGCCATCATTACCCTTCATGCATAAGACTAGGCATCTTATGCACATACCTTCTCAAATCACCTACTAGGTTAAAACACTTGACAACTTTGACAACAAGGACCTTCCATGCTAACCTTCATATCACTCATGAAGTCATAATAACATATACCAAAAATGTCTTACATTCTTAGAATCATTACAAAACTGATCAATATCCTCTCTCATAGATACATTCTTCAATGACCTCATGAAGACCTTTCTCAAGAACCTTTGACAACAATGACAACATCAATGTTAAATCTCAACAATAGGAATAATGCTTAACATGTTGACTATTTTTTGAGATTTATCTCTAGAAAATAGCATGCCCCTTAGGATAGTAGTGCCATATGGTGGTAGTGTCTAAACCTAGCATTAGTATCCCTCCTATAGTGGCTATCTACAAATTTAAGAGAAGATATAGAAGTTCTTGAGGGTCTTGTAGGTGATTTCATACCACATGGGGGTTTATCTATGTCATTATTTTATCTGATTCTTCTTCAAAACCCTAATAAATACTTGCACACATGAATAATTAAATTCAAAAGGAAATGAAAAACTAGGTTGTGTGATGCTACAATCACACAGATTAGAACCCCTATTGTCTTGACCATTGCCTATATTAACCCCAATGTTAGGGGTCTCACATGGCATGTAGTTCTCTCTCAGGGAATGTGCACCATCAACTTGCATGATATGCTATTATGAATTTTGCCTAGGCCCTTCTTTGATCAAGCATGCAAATGTTTAGTTGTGAATGTTGAGTAGTATGTAGAGTATTTGAGTTGTACTATTGATTATTTTTAATGTAATAAGTGCTAAAATAGTAATTTATAGACATAAAATGCCTTATGAGGCTCTTTATATAAGAGGATCTTTGTTTGGAATATAATACCTTATTCACTGATCGACAAGTTGTAAAAAATATATAGAAAACATAAGAGAAGGGTCACGAAGAGGTCATAACTCAAATATGGGTGAAAGGGCCCATAAGACACTAAAAGAAAAAGTGGAAAATAGCATCATGTCGTGATACTATCTTAAAAATGGTGCTAATGTCCAAAGGCTTATAACAAAGTGAAAATTGAGGAAAATAGGCTAGGGCCCCCTGGGACTAGGCTAAGGTGACTTGTGACAACTGGGGGTGTCAAAAACATGGATAATAAAGCATAAGAAAGATCAAAATACTCAAGATGACTATGTGAATAAGGACTATAATGATCACTAAGACCCTTTGTGTTAAATAACAACAAAATACATAGTACTTGTGGTTATTTGACCAAATTAGGGTGTTTATAGTATCATTATTCTAATTAAGTGTGATACAGTGTTGGACCCAAATTTTGTAAAATATTCTAAGTATTTTTGAGCTATAAGCATGGAGATGAAAGGGTGTGGGATGAGCATAGAAGGCCATGATTTGGGATAGAATAGAATAAATGAAATAAATAGGGGAAAACAATGTGAAAGACCTCGAAGCAGATGGATGTTATAAAATCAAAGGAACCTAAGAATAAGGAGCATAAGACAAAGGACTTATAAAAGATCAAGAATAGGAAAAGGGCACTAGAAGTGGATGTGGTTACAAACCAGTTCAAAAAAGTATCAATGATTAACGGGAACATGAATCTAGTGCTAGTTCATGAAGGAGGAGGAACACAAAAGGAAATATCTATTATAAGGAGACTATATAGGGGCTTTTGATCTCAGTTCAAGAGGAAATTAATTATAATGGATCACCACAACTTCTTTATTTTTGAAATAGTCGTTGGCTTATCATATTTTGTGTATTAATGATGCAATATGAGAAGGGGTCTACTTGTGTATGAATACCCCTTTGGATTTGATTATAAATTTTTATTTAATATATATATATATATGTGTGTGTGTGTGTGTGTGTGTGTGTGTGTGTGTGTGTGTGTGTGTGTGTGTGTGTTGTTGTTGTTAAGATAGAGATATAAAGAGATTATGTACTAAATGAATTACCTTTGTAATTTTATCAAATGAGATCAATGAAACTAATATTCTATGAATCTTGATGTGTTGAATCTATTTGATGTTAATTCTACTTTATGATACTAGAGTACTTGCACTATGTGAATATGTTAAGTGGATAAATCTAGAATGATATTTGTAATAACAATGATTAAATGTGTTAACTCAAGTACCTAAGTAATATGAGTCTATTTACCATCATGTGGTAAATCAATGAGAACTGGTTTAGGCTATGTGCCTCGGGTGAGCACATGAGGTCACTCATGTGATATGTCATTACACTAGAACATTGGCTTCTCCCTTCCTTTAGGCATGTGACTAGCACTTGGTCATGTGGAACTAAGGATAAAAAGAAACCCAACATTTTGGTTCTATTGCTAGGATAGATTGTATTTATTAGCATGATGGTATAAAGATGCTTGAGTGATTATCTTTGGAAAACATCGAGCACTAGGTTGGTACCATAAAAGAGAAATTTGTAATTTATCATATTAAACTAAGAGTTTCTGCATGTACATGGGTAGAACAACACTTATAAGATTCTATATATGAAACATTCTTAATATAATTACCCATTCATTTACATGCTTGGATTTCAACATATGCAGAAGACCATTCATGAAATTATGGATGGAAGGTCCCTTGATCAATAAAGCATCAATCAACCTTAGCAAATTTGAAAACTACTTGGACACGTGTGGTGGAAAGGATCACCCAATAGCTAAATTTTGGAATACATTGTCTCTATATACTGTTATGTAGAAGAAACACAATTCAACTTTCTTAGAAAACCATGTGGGAGGTATCTCAGGCAATTTCCTTTAGATAAAAAGGAGCTTATAGTTTACTATGGACTTTAGAACTTCCCCATGGATGGATAAACTCTCACACACATGAGCAACATGACTGGTGGAGAAATGGAAGGGTATGCACCAGTATGGGATTGGTAGTTTAGCAGAAAATTTAGATAATGAGAACTATAAATTCATAAGTATGATGAATCCAACTATAAGGATATGAGAGGCAATGATCTTAAAGGTAAATATAAAGATATTAAAAGTGCCACAAGAATATACAAGAGGGTGGAAAGGCATGGTGAGTACTCCCTAACCATGGATTCATGTTCTTCACTAGTTTAGGTACATGCAAAAGTAGGACAAAAATTGATAGTGGAACCTAATCCAAATAGACCCAATTCCCCCACCACAATGCATGCTCATGCATTTGAGTTTTATGGGATTATTATTAAAAATTGGGATACTGATCATGCAAAATTTGAAGTTGAATCTAAAACCAAAATTGTAGAGGAATCTATAGATGTGCAAGATCAAGATAATAATTTACCATTAATTTATGCATTTCCATTGCAAGAAAGACGTATGGCTCACCTTAGACTTCTTGGTAGACCAAATATAATTAGTGGGTAGACTACATGCCCAAGTATAACTAATTAACCTCCCCTAGTGCCTATTTTCTAGGGTGCACCTATAGCTACAAAAGGTGTTGGAGGTAGTATCGATGCTAGTTCTACTAGAGATGGAGGATCAGATGGTGGTCCAAGAGGTATTGGTAGACCTCCACTATAGGGTTTAGGAGGAGTAACTAGATGAGTACCACAACAAGGTCCATTGAAACCATCTATTTCACCTATAGTCTACTACAAGATGACACTACACTTTCCTGAATATCAAGGTGTCAAAAATATATCAAAACATGTTCACAAGTGTGCACTCATTTGGTGATTTTGGAGTATCATTTATTCTAAATGAAAGGCAACTCAATTCGATACTAATTTATTAGATTATGCACATAAATGGTACCAAAAATTTGATTCCTAATAAATGGTTGTGAATTATGAATTATTAAAGGCTAATTTTTTCCATGAATATACCTAAATTTGAGCAACAAAGTATTGTTGCCTTAAAAGATATCAAGAAAGAGATCACTGAGAGTGTGCACATGTTTAATGTATTATTTCCAAATTCAGCTTAGCTCATTTTTGGAATCAACCCCCCTTACGAAACTTGTCCGTTTCATCTTTTCGTCTCTCTTGGTTCGTTCTTCGAGATGGATTTCAAATTCATTTTCGCCTTGGCCTCAGAATGAGAAAGTAGTTACCATCTCGTCCCAGCCAAATTTTCGCTCCCCTAGACTCCTTTCGGAGTTGGTCTTTTCTCTCATTTTCCCTGTAGGGGCGACAAATTTTGCCGCCTCTACATTTTCCTTCATTTTTGGTGCAAGGGCGGCTAAATTTGCTGCCCCTACACTTTTGCCTGCAAGGGCGGCAAATTTTGCCACCTTTACCTATGTTCTGTGTCCCCTTTTTGCCACCTGTGTTATGGGCAGTAAATTTGCCGCTGACTGCCATGGGCCGTTTAAGGCAATATTGTTGATGTTGGCCGATATGTCTGCCGTGCTTGGTAGGTTTGCCGACGTCGGCGGTGTTATCTACCGACGTCGGCGATTTTATCTGCCATGCTCGGTAGGTATGCCGACGTCGGTCGTGTTTGCTGTCTCCATTCTCCCGCCTGTGTTGTGAGCGGCAATTTTGCCACTGATTGCATCTGCTCAAGGTCTCTTCTTCCTATTTTTTATGCCCGCTCCCCTTTTTCTTCCGCTTTTCAACCTGCTTGCATCTCATCCCTTTCAAACGCATTTCCCTGATCGTGACCAGCAAATGTGCAGTTCTCCCAGATCGCTACTTTCTTCCTCTGATTACATAATCATGGTTCCTGCTACAGTTTCTGTGAAGGGTCCCTCTTCATCGATGTCTTTTCAGCAGAAGTTCTTTCAGGTCACTGAAGTTTCTATGAAGCAGTCCAAGACCATGAAGAAGACTGAAAACAAAGATTGACAGTTTGGAGAAAGATCTCGGCAGAGGGAAAGAAATGAAAAATCCCAAGAAGAGCACTCTGATGTCTGTTGGTGCCATCTCCAGTAAGGACTCCTATGTTGAGATCAAGGAGTCACTGATCTTCAGAATCCAGAAGAGATGATTCAGAATTTCAAGGAAATGATTCGGAGAGATTTTGAGGAAAAATCCTTCTCAATGTCTTCGATGGACAGCATTCTAGATGCTCAGTTAACTTTGGAGAATCTAAAATCTAGGTTAACTGGCCACGCTAAAGCCATCATAGCATTGAAGGATGCGTTGATCAGAGCAAGAATCATCTCCCAGAACGCAGCTGCGCTAGATGTCATAGAAATTCAAGCATCTATTGCCATGTATGATGCTTATCTGAAGAAACTTGGTGGCCAAAACTGATTCTCTCTCTCTCCTTTCTTCTTCTATCCTTATGTACTTCTATTTTGTGCAAAGTGCATGCAGTTTTGAAATATGTAATTACGTGTAAAAGTTCAGAAAAATATCTAAAATTCAAAGATGAGTCATCTTTGACCAAGATATTTTGCATATTTTATTATTTCCTATTTTTGAGGATTTTCTCCCTATATATAGTGGAGACCTCATTTGTAAATGATCTTAGAAAATTCAATAGCAAACACTCTGCTGAAATTGAAGCAACTTTTGAGACTTTGTGCTCAAATTTGTAAATCATATTCTGTTGAATGAATGAGAAGCAGGTTATTTCAGACTTTGTGTTGAGATTGTCTATGTTATTTAGGAAATAGTTCTTATGTCCTTTTTCCTGGTAATATCTTATTCATCTGATTTAATAAGCAAAGTGGGTGTGTTTATATTATCTGAGGGTGCTTCTAGAGGGTAGAAGATAGACTTTGTACTACTTTTACCTTTGAGATTCTGTTATCTTTTGTAGTTTCAGGTGAAGACTTTGTGCTTCACTTTACTCTACGGTTGTACTTGTTCCAAATCGGTGAAAGAAGCTACGGAAGACTTTGTGCTGGCATGAGTGTTCTTGTGAACTTTGTTACTTCAGGGGATTTCTTGCTCTCTGTTTAATATCATTCCTGAAAGAAGAGGAGTGTTGTTAGCTTAAGGCCAAGATTTTCCCTCTTTTGTTCTTTATACATTACCTCTGAAAAAAGAGAGGTAGATGCTGTTATACCACCCCCTATGTTATTTTCTGCTTAACTATATATATATATATATATATATATATATCCAGCATATAAATATTGATAGGGAACCTCCCCTTGATGAGAGGAGAGATTTACTTCATTCAGATCTGGTAAACCCATACTTTTTGTGGTGTAAATCTCCCTGTGTTGTGGCTGATATACCCATTTTGTCATCAGTTAGTTGACGACAAAATATTCACCCAACAATTTTTGGTGACTCCACTAGAGAATCGAATGTGTAGTCTGAAACCTCAAGTTCTAAATTGAAGTAGTCTCTACCCTTATCCATTACATAGTTTGGCAACTCCGTTTCATGTCTTACCCATTATCATTATAGCCTTACCATCTCCCTCCATCTCTGTTATATTATCTGGTCTGTAAAACCAGAGCTGCTGGGAAGAACACACATTTTGAAGCCTCAAGCTTCAACTTGGAGTAGTTTTGGTCTCTTTTCCATTTTAAAATCTGGCAACTCCATGCTACACAAGAACCCAGAGATCTAAGGGTGTTGTCGACCCTGTGTTTGAGTTGGCACAACAGAGTAATTTTGATCTATTTCCTCCATCAGCTTCTCTTCAACGATCTAGGAGTTTTCCTTCCAACCTTGTTAGGTCACCAACACAAGGTAGAACTTCTTTTTCCGCTGTTAATCGCCGCCTACCTATAAACACTCCACCAAGGTTTGTTATCCCGCCATTTAATCCTCTTATCATAATGGCTCAAGCCCTGTGGGGCAATTCCTTTGGTCCTCTTAACTTGACTGCACCTTTGCATGAACTACCTCGTAGTTCTAGAAAAAAATTTCCTAAGTTTTTTGGAGATGGAAAGGTTCATCCCGATGAGCATATTGTTGCCTTCTCCATAGCATGCGGTGTAATTGGTGTAGAATTTGAGGATGTGGCAGTAAGACTTTTTGTGGAGACTTTGCAAGGTGCTGCTGCAAATTGGTTCTATCACTTGCAGGCTGGGTCAGTGACTGACTGGAATACACTAAAGTCAATATTTGAAGCTAGATTTAAACCTGCTGAAGATGCACATGCTTTGTTAGCTCAACTAACATAGATGAAAAAAGAATCCCAAGAACCCATGAGGGATTTCATAGCTAAATTCAACAAATTGAAAAATTGAATTTTGACTGTAGCTCAACCCACGCCGGAGAATCTCAAGTGCTTTTTCATCAACTCGCAGCTTCCTGAGGTAAGTTTCCTGTTAAGACGAGCTGGCCCTATGGACCTAGCCTTGGCTCAAGATTTGGCTACTGAGATTGAGGATGATCTTATCCTGGCAGGTAAGATCAGAAAAGACCCAAGTAAAAATAGATTATCTTCATCTGCTGAAAGCTCTTCTACAACTACTACAGATCCTATGGTACAAAAGTTAGCGAATGAAATGCTAGCTCTCAGAAGATAGATGGCTCAAGTTATGTCTACTTCTCCTAATCAAGATATGCCAAGGAGGACATTTCAGAATCAAGTGTACCAAGGCAATGCTGCTAGGAATTAAGGGCAACCAAATCGTCTTCCTCCCCCATAGAGGAACCTTGCCCTTGAAGCCCCTCCAACCAACTCAGCGGTTGGATATCTGGAAACAGAATGCGCTCCCCCTTTCCAACCTGAGTTGGACCAACAATATGATGCTAATCTCTTTAAAGAGCAAGGAGAAGAATTAGCTGGTGACTCCATCATTGGTTACCTGAATTATCAGGATGAACCCAAAAGTGAGGGGAATGCAGCTGAGGGATCATATGCCGTATTCATCCAATCTCAAAAATAGTCAGCCTGACAAGCTGATAAAGAGAAGATAGAGGAACAACCTCGGCCAACAGTTTCAATTGCCAAGTGGGGAACCACTCCACCCTTCCAACCAAAGGACCCATTGACTATTGAAAAAGTACGTACCCCAAGCATCTCTGCACCCTTTACTTCAACTTTGCAAACCAGCCCTTCCCATCCCAAAAACCAAAAGAGTGAACTCCCATCCTCTATGCCTAGTCTAATTCTGACATTTGACATAATTGAGCATGTCAAAAAGACTAAAATTCAAATGTCTAAATTTGAATTTCTACAAGCCCATCCTGAACAGTTGGACAGATTGGCAAAATGTGTGAAAGGTACAACCATCCCTGCAAGACAAGAAATTCTGAGGGTAACTCATGATCTCCCAAAGGATGTATCCACCCAGAATAATCTTGTCGTGACTCCTCTAGTTGCTCTTGAGAAAATAGAACCTTTCTATGTTTCCCTGTTAATAAACGATTGCAAGATGAGCAACTGCATCATCGATTTTGGGGCATCTGACAATGTCATGCCTGCTAGAGTGGCAGAATCTCTTGGTCTCACATTGACTAAAACTTTTGGGAGATGTTTCTCCATGGAGAACAAACAAGTACCACTATTGGGGTAAATCAAAGATGCCCAATTTGCATTTGTAGCGTTCCCTGACAAGAGGATTAAGATGACAGTGATGGTAGCTGACGTCCCAGCCTCATATGGCATTCTGCTTGGACAAAATTTTTGCAAGGATGTCAGAGGAGAATTGAGCATGGACTTATCCAGGCCAGGATCCCTGTGAAAGGCGGGATGCAAAGGTTGCTCTCTGAGAGAGAGGCAAAGTACGTGGTCACCCAAACGTCATCTCCTACGGCTCAGATTTTGTTTGAGTCCTCTGGCAGGGGTAATTATCTTCTTACCACAAAAGAGGTTAATGAAAAACCTGTTAAAGCCCTTGAGAATGCCAACCAGAAAATTGGTTCAACTGAAATAATGACAAGTGGACCTGATAGTGCTAATCAGTGGCGGGGGTCAAATGAGGATAATCAAATCAGGTGCTGGATAGAGCTAAAAGAGAAACCAATTATGGTATCTGACCATACTGCTATGCATCATGATCAGGGAAAAGAACTCTTCGCCAAGAAAACAAAGATTCATGGTTTTCGGGTCAAAAGACAAATCTTGCTGTGGGGCAAGAGGAGAAAACTAAAGGGATGGCATAGGAAGTTAGTTTTTTGGTGGAGGTTTCCATTTACACATCATCAATTCTGGGGGGAAAATGGCCTCTTACTGGTGTATCAAGATAGAGCACCATCACCACTGCCTCTAAAGGGGCAACATCTGAGGTGCTTCAATTCTTGAAGTACCAAATAAATTCCCCTGTACATTTGTATAGTCTTTAGCTTTGTTTTATTCATTTCGTTTTCATTTTTTTGGAGCCTTTCTTTTTGAGTAGCTTGACTCCGTGGCCCAATGGCACGCTTCTAAGGCACTGGAGATTCTGAATTCTACTCCCTTTAATTACTTTTTGTAATAGAAGGTAGTTCCCCAACAGGAGCCAGCTGTTGTTTCCAAATTTAGCTTAGCTCATTTTTGGAATCAACCCCCCTTATGAAACTTGTCCGTTTCATATTTTCATCTCTCTCGGTTCATTCTTTGAGATGAATTTCAAATTCATTTTCACCTTGGCCTCGAAATGAGAAAGTAGTTACCATCTCGTCCCAGCCAAATTTTCCCTCCCCTAGACTCCCTCTGGAGTTGGTCTTTTCTCCCATTTTCCCTCCCCTAGACTCCTCAATGAGTGGTAAAATATCAAGAGACAAGTCTACTGAGATTAGCTTGTGAAGGAGATGAGGCTCTTTAAAAATAGGTAACATATGAATAGGTAACTTAACAGAGTTTATCTTGTCACAAATGGGTGTTTCAATAATAATATTTTGGTTTTGGTTCACAATTGGTTGTAAACGATCAATTTTTAACACATTTTGATCCTCATAAGATGGCTTTTGAAGAGGTGATGGTTCTTGTTTAAGCTTGAAGATCGGCAAAAAATTCTAAAGTGGGGAACATTTGGTTTAGCAGGAACAATGGTTTGTGGTTCAATAATGGACTCTCCAAATATTAGACTATTGAATAAGGGATAAAAAAATTGGTTCATCAAATGGAGGTTCTTCAATAATAGGTTCATCAAAAATTGGCGATGGGCTAAGAATGGTAACAACTGGACACTTCTTAGTTTGGTTGCTTGTGCAAACCAAAGGAGGAGGTCCTAAAATGGTGATCTTGGTACGTTATGGAGTTTTATTACTTACACAAGGCAAACCATCCAAGTCTTCCTGATAAACCCAATCATTCCAATTGTGAGTTGGATCATAAGTTGGATCTTGACTATGTTCTCATGATTGATTTTTGTGAGGTGGATATAAATCTATCTCACAAACCATATTTTCACCATAGGGGTCTTGACTAAAGTCATAAAAGTCATTTTGTGTGGTCATTATATCATAATTTGGATTATCCATGACTGCACCATAAGTGTAGGTAGACATATCTACATTTAATGAAGAAAGCTCTAAAAATAGAAAGACTCAAAGTTCTGCAAACTCTGAAAGGTGATGTTTAAAAGATAGAAGGTTCAACCTTGGTTGAAATGGTGAAGCTGCATCTCAAAAGTAGTTTGTGCCAAGATTCGGAATAAAAAAACCTAACATCAAATGTCTAACATCAAAGGTTTTTGAAGAAAGGTTGTGTTTTCCCAAATAAAGTCACAAACTAAATGATGAGGATAGGCACTCGAACAAACAAACAATCAATAGTGTTCAAAATTGGGTAATCATTTAATTGAATCTATGCAACCTAAAATAAAAATATCTATGTACCAACCCCATGAATTGAGGCCTAAACAAAAATTAATCAATGCTTGGATCCAAACTTGACAAGGTTAATTGAAAATGCAATGTTAAAGACCAGGATTAGACCAAACAAGCTAGACAAAGCATAATGACGTATAAACAAAGCCCAAATGGTATACATGACATGGTTTGAAACAAATGGTTTTTGATACAATGGTAAATAAGTTCTTGAAACAAATTGAGCAGCCTAATGATATAAGCATGCTCAAATGATGTGGTCAATTGTTATGTTTCAAAGATTCAAAGGCAAAAAAGATTTGACATTATTTGGGCAGCATAATGCTACCCTTCTTAACTCAAATACATGATTTTGACATGTCTTATGAACAAAAAAATAAGTTTTAGCCTCAAAACATACCAAGCAAATAATGACCAAAATACACTAAGTATAATCATCCAAATCCTAGCAAGGGTATGGAAAAATGGGGTTGACTAAAACTAATTGCTTTTTAATCTTTCTAGGGGAATCAATTGCACAATGACTTTCACATGAAATGATACAAAATACAAGCACATAAATTGGGTGACCGTGGCATTGACTAGTTATAAAAGGTCTAGTCTTTTTTACAACCACTACATCTTGTTGTTCACTTGGTGTAGTACAATGTCTAAATGCATATACATCCCATGTGCAACTCAAAAGGAGTCAAATGAAGTCAATGCTAGGAGGTGAAACCCTGGGTCAAAGCTTCCCTAAAGAACTTGTGGGAGGTAATGACATCCCCCTTGTAAGCCAGGTTTGCATGAAAATAAAGAAAGCATAAAATAGAAAGACTTTAGGGTTATTTTCAAGATCACCCAAACTTTGATGAGTTTTTGGGGAGTGCTTTAGATACCTTTCTTTCTAAGCCTTGGACTAGGTTATTTGCAATAGGAATGGTGCTTTTGATTCCAAGGGTTCCCTAAAAGGGACAAATGGAAGAGCATACATGCAACATTCCTCTTTTTGCCAAACAAAACCTAAGTAAACAACTATTGCAAACAAGAATTGACAAGTGTGTTCAATTTTAAACCCAAATTAAATGTTTTGTGGTGTTCATTTAATCCCTTGGTCTTAGTTTCAAAATTTGAAAACATTCACCAAAAACATCTAAATTATTTGTTAGACACCTAAAAAAGGGTTCCTAATTGATTTTTAAGCATGTAAAAAGGTGATTTAAACATGTTTTGAGTAAATATCTAGCTTGGTCCTATAACAAAATTGTTATCATGTCCTTTAGTTTTGAAGCTCTTTTTAGCTTGAAATAATGAACTTTGGAAAAATAGCTCTCAGGTCTATGTTTTAAGAAAAACATAGTGATCGATGTCAGTTACTACAATCGACGATAGTTACTTTGGCTAACTAAGATCTAAATAATGTCAGTTTTACTAACTGACATTGATTAATCTAGGTAACCAATGTCAGTATTACTTACTGATGTTAGTTACTGTGTAAAACCATGGCAAATAAAAATGGCAAAATAAAGTTATAAAATCAATTTGCATGAGTTTTAATGGTCCAAATGGATATTTTAGAGTTGTAAAATGATCTTTTTTAGATGTGAGATGCGTCTTATCCCACTAGGTGTGCCAAGATGTAGAGAGGATTACAAATCAAGTTAGCCAAGCATTAGTTCATAAATAATGAAACATGCATAAAGAACTAACTAACCAATCCTATCTATTCCTATGAGAATTATAAAGGATATCAAGAAATAAATGAAATAAAACAACACCATATTACCTTCCCAAAGTGATTCACCATACCCATGTGGCTCAAAAACATGTTATCCCTTGATCAAGCATCCTTATCTTTGTCAACAACAGTGGTAAGCTCCTCTAATGTCTCAATAACACTCTATAAAACCTAGGCTCATGATTCCAAATCACTAAACTAGCCTATCAATGAAGCTTGCAAGAAAAATCTATGATCAAATGCAAAACCTTGTGGAAACAATTTAACATTATAGATTTGCAATATTCAAGCTTTGAAGATATTTGAGCATAATAACCTTGAACCAAAAAATAGCTTAAAATTCATGTCCATGGCCTTTCTATTTATATATTTTTGAGATTGGTCAGGATCAACCATGATCATCCATATCAAGATTGAGATGTGTGGCCATGGATAATCCTAATATTTGGAATTAAATCTATAATTATCCTCAAGACAAATAAGCATTAAAGAGGTATGGGAGGCATTAACTAGGCATGGGTGACCCATACTCCTAATATTTGTGGCATTTATGGCCTAGGGATGTCTTCCCAAGAAATGATGTCACCTGATGATGTAGTTAATAGGAATCAATTTTCAAAAATAAATATTTAACAACTCTCATGGAAAATCCACTTAAGCTCTTGATTTGGATTAATTAGCCTTAAACAAGGTTAATCAATATTTGTGAAATTATTTGAAAATTAGCCCTTAATTAATTAAAAATGGTTAGAAAGTCATATTATTGGGTTGTAATTTGACTAGAGAGGAACTAAAAGGTGATGTTAGATGCATTGGAGCTGTATTCCCATTTAGGATGTTGTCAACACCAAATAACAAAGGTACATGACATGTACCAATGAATTAGAAGAAAAGAGTGATCCAGAGTACTAAATGGTGAAATGGTCATTTTGACTCGAAATGATCTGAATAAAGTTATCTGGCCCATAAAATGCATTTCCCTATTTAGGGATACTTTGACCTAAACTGGCACTTGTAAGTAACAAGTTCAAACCATTTAGGATGTTTTATAGATTTTGACCTAAAATGTACATTTGAGTACAATTCGAGTAAGATTGATAATTTCAATGCAAATGGTTTTAAGAATTGGATGTCTATAGTAGGGATCCAATATAATAACAAGACAAAGGTAAAGGGCCTTGGAAGGTGACTTGTAGGTGTCTAGTTACACTTCTATAATTTTGAGTTGGCAAGGATCCATTATAATTATAGGAAAGATGTTGTCTAGAAAGAGTAACCTATGCAAATGGAGTTACAAAAAAATTATGTAAACTCAATGGGGTATTACTAGAGGGAGAGGGTGATGACCCTATAATAATTGGTCTCGTACTACGAAGATCATGTGATGGTTCACATGGTCTGACAATAATAGTGGTAATGTGGGCTGTTAAAATGCATCCCATGATGTTTTTATAGTCGTAAGGCATGTTATTATAATCCATATTTTTAGTATGGGTATTATGATCATGATTATGCTCATGTTGATTACAATTTTGACCCTAATTTTGGTTTTAATTTTGCCTTTGTCTTTGGTTTTGGTTCTTTCTTTGTGGTAGTTGATTACGTCAAAGAAAGGGGTCTTTTTAGATTCCCATATACTAATTAGTGTCCTGATTAGGGCCTATATTAATCTCAACTTCACCACTCTCAATGATATCTACAATAATATTTTACAATTAGATGCAATGATAGGTACTGTGACCATTAATTCTCTTTATACCAATCGGGTTTTGGTTGATCTTGAATAAATGGCCTTGGCTTGGGCAATACAATCAAGTTAGCTACTATGAAATTTTAGAACATTATTTCAATTAGTTCTCCCAATTTAATAAATACCTTGAAACTACCATGGTTTGTCCTCCATAGAGGTTGTCTCTACAAATTAGGTGGTGGATTAGGAGGAGCTAATTGTATGTTTGGGGCTGGTGAATCTTGCACCATTTGTACATGACTTGTTTTTGTCACCCCATTTCCAACCATGTTATTGTTCTTGTTAAAGATCTTAGGCTTATCTTGCATAACCATTTGGACTGATTATTGGGTTTGATTTGAAGTTTGACTTTGTGCAAAAATCTTGACAAGGCCCTTAGTAATAAGAGCCTTCTCAATTTGTACCCTTTTGTTGATTATTTCTTCAAATGAGTTAGCACAACTAACCATAGATTATGTATGACCTCAGGATGTAAGTTTTGTGAAAAGATGTCTACCAACTATTTGTCTAGCAAATTATGTTGAAAGTGACTTGCTAATGCTCTCCATCTCTGTAGGTATGTAGTGAAGCTTTCTCCATCATGTTTTTTGGATTTGCATAAGTCAACAATAGTAAATTCATGATCAATATTATATGAGAAATGGTTGACAAACTTTTAAGATAAGTCATTCCAATCCACAACCGATCCCTTGAGTAGCTTAATTAGCTAATCTAAAGCTTTCCCTACTAAACTTCATAGGAAAAATCAAAGCAAATACACACTAATATAATCAACCTCTTGGCATAATATGAAAAATGCCTAAATGTGTTCACATGGGTCCCCCTTTACTTTGTATTTATCAAACTTTGGTGCCTTGAAATGAGATATAAATGGGACTTAGAGAATAGATAGATCAAATGAATATGGACATATCTCATCGAACTTGTATTTTTTAACTCTATTATTTATCTCCAATCATCTCATAATCTCTTTCATAGAGTTCCACTCTTACATGTTTGGTGCATTCATAGGTGGAACATTATGCTATTGGGGTGGTATGTGCCCCTATTGATATTGGGGTAGAATGTTCCCCTATTTTTTTGATTGGGGTGGTATGTGCCCCTATTATTACTATTGGGGTGATATGTGCCCTTGTTGTTTCCGTTGAGGTGGTATGTGTCCTTATTATTGCTTTTGGGGTGATATGTGCCCTTGTTATTGATGTTGGGGTAGAATGTGCCCTTATTGTTTCTATTGGGGTGGTATGTGCCCCTATTGCTATTGGGGTGGAATGTTCCCCTATTTTTATGGTTGGGGTGGTATGTGCCCCTATTTTTACTATTGGGGTGATATGTGCCCCTATTGCTACTATTGGGGTGATATGTGCCCTTGTTGTTGTCATTGAGGTGGTATGTGTCCCTATTATTGCTGTTGGGGTGGTATGTGCCCCTGTTATTGTTGTTGGGGTAGAATATTCCCCTATTGTTACTATTGGGGTGGTATGTGCCCTTATTGCTACATGGATTTGGTAGGGATATACACCCTATGATCATCGACTTGGTTTTGGTTCACTCCTTGAGTCAAGTAGGTAAGCGGTCAATTCCTATAAATCTACTACCTTGAATCAACCATGTTTTATCGGTTTAGGGGAGTTCTTTGTCTATTCACCATTGTATGTGTTGGTTTAGATGAACTAGCCAAATTGTCTTGAGGGATCTCCTCAATTTGAACTAAATTTTTTGGTCTCTATATTTTAAAAGTGACAAGAGGTTCTTGATGGTTAAATAATGTGTGTTATGTGTCCAATGAAACATTTTGCACAACCTCTTACATTTTGTTTTATTCATTTGAGACACCTTGATCAATTGTCACTATGTTCACAACCAATGTTTATTTTGTAGTTTCAATCATGTTTCCTTGATCCTTGGAAGCATTGTTGTGGATTGAAGTAGAAAATAGAGAGTTTATTAAATATATGATAAGCTGATCAACATGCCATTAACTTATTTTCTTAATCTTGGTGATAAGATCTTGATTGGTTGGTTTTGAATCTATAAGTATTTCCTTACCCTTATTAGAAGAAGAAGGTATGTTTATATTTACAATGTTTTTTAAAACTTGATCTTGTTTTTGTTCTCCTTCTCTAAGGTGTGAAATTTTTCCATGGGAAAATTTGAGGGTAGTCTATTACTTGATTCGATCAACCTTAGGAGGGCCTCATCCTGGTTCTCTTGGTATTCAATATACTCTTACTTAGATCCTAAAATTATAGGAATGTCCTTAAAGACAATGTAATCGTCTTGAGCATCATAGAAATGCTCATATTTATATCTAGGGCCATAAGAGACCCCACAATGAGTGAACTTTTGAGTCATGTATAGAAATGGTTGCTCTATACATTTGACTACATTAGAGACAATATTGTGCAAACGTTTAAACAAGGTATGGATTTTTATCTTTATTCCAAACAAATGGCTAAGGCACCAAAGAGACTATAAAAGAGGGTGGCATGAAACCACACACAATTATACAAATGATGTTCAAAAATTTACTCTACCTTGGGTAAAGTTGAAATCTTATGAATTGGAAGAGGGTATGATAAATCAAAAATCTAAGGTGAAAACTAGTACACAAAATCCTAGAGTTTTGTGATACTTCAATAACATAAAAGATAGCTCAAATTAAATGAGTTGCTACTAGAAAACTAGAAGAAAGCCCTTTGGATTAGGAAGGAGACAATACAAACTAAGAAACACATGATGTGGAAACATGCAAGAATTCCCAAGTATAAAAATATAACCAAATGGATATCACACCACCACCATATGGTAATAAGAATGGTATTATAAAATATGTTCTAGGACTCAAATAATGAGCAATACACAATATGACTTAAGTCCACCAATGATGATAATGATAATGAGTCTATGAATAAACTTCAATCCCAATTGGAATTTTAACCCAGGTTCCCTCAAGTCAAGTGTAAATGGTGAACCTACTTAACACATCAAACTTATGAACTTATAAAAGTGCAATTGTGAATTTAAACTATCAATGGAGGAATTAAACAAATTTGACAAGTGGTTTAGACTCAAATGGATAGAATAACTACACCAATTAGATGATATGAAACAATGTTTAAGATGACAAATTTGAACAAGAAAAGATTGATTTTCTCTTGGACAACGTAATACCTCCTTGTTCAAGAAATTATGGATAATGTGTTTGGTTATGAAATTTGTTTACAAGCAAGTTTTGACTCAAATCAATGACCAAGTAATCTAAGACCAAGATATACAAATACAACTAAGTAATCATCCTAAGGCCTAAACTGACAAGGTTGCATGATATTATTGAAGTCATCTTTATATGTGCACTTGAGAGGAAATTAAGTGTTCATCCAAACTAAAAGTGAATTATAAAGTAGGATAATTTACACCCCCTTCTCTCAAGTGACAATATGATGACATGAACCTTGGGGTGCACCTTGCATTAACAATATTTCCATGTTAAGTGGGGTTTGTCTAAAAATCTACAAGTTACGACTATCTAGATTGATCCCACATGTACAAAATTTCATGTTTGCACATAAGAGAAGAATCATGTAAATTGGATTGCATCAAATAAATTGTTGTGAAAAGGTATAGTCCTTTTCACAACCACTACATCTGTCAATTACTCAGTGTAGTACAATGTCCTAAATGATAATATGTTTTGGGTTGGCTTACCACTAATGGAGATGGTTTAACTACTCCAACCACCATCCCAATGGGGTTATCCTAATTTATAGACCCCCATGGAGAGGGGCTAAAGATGATGCTGGGAGATGAAGCCCTAGGTCAAAGCTTCCCTATAAAACTCATGGGAGGTAATGAAGTCCCCCCGCATAAGCCAAAATACATGAAATAAAAATATAAGTAAAAATACTTTATAGGTTATTTTTAGATCACCCAAACCATGCGAGTTTTGGGGAGATCCTAGACAAATTATTTTTTATGCCTTGGATAAAGGAACAATTTGCAATGAAAATGGTGCTTTTGATCCCACAAGTTCTCTATAGGGGATGGGGGAGAGCATATATGCACAAATTTCTTTTTTCTCAAATAATTTAAAAAAACAAGCGATAAATGACTTACACAAAACAAAACTTTGAAGTGAGTTTGGTTTTAAGCATCAAATTAAAGTGTTTAGTGATGTTCTTTGGCCCCTTGGCCTTAAGTTGTAAAAGATTCTGAAAAATAATTACAAAACATTCAATATAAACCACATAATTTTTCCTTTTAAACCAAATGAAAAGATTCCTAATTCTTTTTAATCACCAAAAGGAGGTTAAAAAGACTTAATTAAGTTCAAATTGATTACTTTCCACACTGGTCCTACATAAAAGGTTAGATAGTCTTGTTTAGCTTTGAAGAACTTTTTGCTTTGAGACAAGTAAATTTGGTTTTATTGCTCTTAGGTTTGTATTCTTTTGAAAACATAGAGACCATCACTAGTCACTGTTGACCGGTGCTGATTCCTACAAGACCATCACTTGTAAAAACCCAACCATCATCAGTCAAAAATAACTGTCAACAGTCACCTGTAAACCTAAAGGCAAAAATGTTATGCTTTAAAAATGTTTGTTAGGATAAAATATCTAGAAGTTAATCTTTTGGATTAAAACTATGTTAAGACCAAAGACTTAAAAAACTCAAATCATTAAAAAAAACTTGAATAAAAGCTCAAAATGTAAATTTTTAATGTATTTTACCCTAAAACCCAACTAACCATAGCTGGACCTAACCATTACTAGGCACTAAAAACCAACGAGCATGCCAAGATGTAAGATTGGATTACAAAGTTGGTTAGTCAAACATTAGTCAATAAATCCATGAAAAAGGCATAAAAAACTTAATAAACTAGGCCAACCTATTCCAATAGGGTTTACAAATGATAATGAAGAACAAATTGAAAGAAAGAAATATCAATTACCTTCTCAAATGATTCCACCATCCAAGAGCAGCTCCAATCATGTTTTTACCCTTGATCTAGTGTTCTTGTCTTTGCCAACAATGGATGCCAAGCTCCTCCATTGTCTCAAGATCACTATGCATAACCTAGGCTCAAGATAAGAAATCTAATCTATGCTTATCAAATGAAGCTTGAAAATAAGACATAATGATCAACACAAAGAAAGGTTGTGGAGATAATTTTGCATTATAATTTTACAATATTTTAGCTTTAAAATGATGTTATATGGCCTTCTATTTATAGATTTTTCAAATGGGATATGATCAACCATGACCATCCATCTCAAGATTGAGATGTGTTACATAATAAATCTATAAATATCCTCATGATGATTTGGAAGGAAGGGGCATTAATGAGGCATGGGTGCCCATAATCCTAATATTTAGTACATTTATGGCTTAAGAATGCCACCCCATAGATCTTGTCACTAGGTGATGCAAATATTGAGAATCAATTTCCAATAATAAAATGATCAATAAAATCCATGAAAAATCCACTTAATCTCTTGATTTGAATTAATTAACTTAAATAAGATTAATCAATTTTAGTGTAATTATTTAGAAATTGGTGAACAATTAATCAAAATGGTCAAAAAATCATATTACTGGGTTGTAATTTAACTCAAAAGGAATTAGAATGTGATGCTAGATGCATATAGACTGTGATCCCATTTAGGATGTTGCCAGCACAAAATAACAAAGGCACGTGACATGTATTGATGAATTAGAAGAAAAGAGTGATCTAGAGCATAAAAAGGAAAAATCATTATTTTGACTTGAAATGAATTGATCAAAGTTAAGAATCACATAAAATGCATTGACCCATTTATGGATATATTAGCCTAAATAAGTGCTTGTATATGACAAGATAAATAGTGTCAAGATCAAACTATTTAGCACATATTTAGTGATTTTGACCTAAATTGCACATTTGAGTGCAATTCGAGTAAGATTGACAATTTCAACACAAATAGTGTTAGGAATTAGATCTCTAAAACTACCCTTAAGATAATGGCATAATTGAATCCTTGAACAAGATATTTAGTCACACATTGACCAAGATTTGCAATATCATTTGCACTAATTAGCATGATCAAGTTTCCATAGTCTTATGGGTGTATTAGACCACATACAAAAGGTTGAACAAGAGTACTCCTTTTAATCTTGTCTTCGGTACTAAAGAAATATTATTAGTGGAGTTATTTATACCTTATTTATGTATTAAATGTATAAGTAGATTAGATGATGAGGAATCCCTAAAAGTACACCTTGACATTGTTAGGAATTTAAAAAAAACTTTAAACTAGATTTAAATCACCATAAAATCACATCTAGATTTTAAATGTGAAATCATAGTTAATATGAAAGAATAAATGGAAAGAAAAAAATAGAAATCACACATCACACAGATTTATCATGGTTCACCCAATGTGGGCTACATTCACCAAGAAAGTCCTCAATAAAAATTGTAATAAAAAACAAGATTACAATGAACTCTTATAGAGATAGAATATCTCCTATAGAAAATGTTACACAAATGATATGCTACACTTTTACCTGCACCTACACAATACAATATCTCATAATCTACTATACCATACCCTATAATAAACACCTACACTTTGAAAAATATCTACACTTTCACTCTGTCTCTCAAAAGCCACACCTGCAAATAAACTCATCAACCTCTAAAGGTCACACCACACCTGTATATATAAAAAATGAAGGAAAATCCACCAAATAAGGATAATTATGGAATGCTTATCCAAGATAAGCATTATCCACCATATGACACTCTCCTCCACCTAACTAAGCTCATCCATAAGCCCCCCTAAGGAGGAACTCACCATGTTTATCTCTCCTCTTACAAAAAGCACATTTTCCGAAGACATGTGATCACAACTAACTCCTTGAAACAAGAAAGTCATTCCCTTTACTAAAAAACAACTAACTCTGTAAGATCAAAGAAGCCAACATGGAAAATAGTTATCTAACAACTAACTCCATAAAACATGGAATACATAGAAATTATAAATACAAGGAATATTCCACTCACATGTGGAACAAGATTCTACAAAATGTGGAGTGGGTAAAAATGTGATCCCTATATTTATGGATATCTCTAGGCCCCCAAAATATATCCCCATGGTCATGTGATAGCCCCAAAGGACTCCACACACAACAATCTCCCACTTGGAGACCCTTTCTATTGAACATAATCTATCACTGATCCATGACCACTAAGGCCAACCAAATTTGAACATAGTCTCAATTTGTCCAATGTGACCACCTTGGTCATCATATCTTTAGGATTCTAGCTAGTATGAATCTTCTCTAGCTTCACCAAGTTCTCCTCGAAAGCTATCTTAATGAAGTGATAACGTAACTGAATGTGTTTCATCTTCAAATGGAAAGTGGAGTTATTTTCTAAATGAATGACACTCTAAATATCACTATGTAGTCTCCCAACTTCCTAATCATGCTCCAACTCTCGAAACAACTCCTGTAACCAAATCTTCTCCTTGCTAGCCTCTATGGTTAATAAATCCACAACCTTCTATATCTTAAAAATCTAACTAACCACTGTATCTCCAATAGTAAATATATAACCTATCATACTTATCTTGTTATCAATATCCCCTACCATATCCGAGTCCACATAACCACACAAAGTGGTATTCGATCCACCAGAACATAATGAAAAATCAATGTTTCCTCTCAAATATCAAAGATTTCATTTCACTGCTTGCTAATGCTCATAACTAGAATCACTCATATACCTGCTCACAACTCCCACTACTTGAGAAATATTTGGCCTAGTACAAACCATGACATACATAAAGATGCCAACTATCAATGAATAAGGTACCTTGAAAATTTTAAGCTTTTCAGCTTCTATCTTGGGACATTGCTCCTTTGATAATCTAAAGTGGCCTACCAAAGGAGTACCAAAAGATTTAGCATCCAACATGCTAAACCTTTTCAAGACTTTATTTATATACTCTGATTGGGATAAGATTAGCTTCCATTCCTTTGTGTCATGAGTAATCTGCATACCAAGGATTTGCTTTGCAATACCCAAATCATTCATATAAAAAGAGTCACTAAGCTATTTCTTGAGCATATGAATATGTTGTATGTTCTTTCCTACAACTAACATGTCCTCTAAATACAAGCATAAAATAATAAAGGAACCATCATCAAAATTTTTGATGTACACGCAATGGTCAAAATTACACCTTTGATATTCTTGTTCCAATGTAAAAAAATCAAATTTCTTATACCATTTCCATGGAGCTTGTTTCAGGGTCTTGAAGCTCTTCTTTAGTCTGCACCCATAGTTCTCCTTCCCTTTGAACTCATAACCCTATGGTTGCTTCATATACAACTCTTCATCTAAATCACCATGAAGAAAAGCAGTTTTCATATCTAACTATTCTAAGTGCAAATCCTCAACTGCAACTAAACCAAGAATAGTCCTAATGGAAGTCATTTTTACAATAGGTGAGAAAATCTCATCAAAATCAATACCTAATTTTTGTACAAACCCCTTGACCACTATCCTGGCCTTATACCTTTTTCTCCCTTCATCTTCTTCTTTTATTCTAAAGATCCACTTTTTTGGTAATGCACTCTTGCCCTTGGGTAGCCTTACTGAATCCCACATTTTATTCTCTATGAGAGATCTATGCTCCTCATCCATGGGTTTTTCCCATTTCATCTTGGCATCTACCTGCATTGCTTCTTCATAACACTCTAGTTTTCCATTATCAGTGAGTAAAAAATAATTCAAAGAAGTAGAAAAATGTTTAGGTGCTCTACTTACCCTATAATACCTTCTTAACATAAGAGTTTAGGGTCCTTGTGTAGAAGGTTCCTGAATGGATTCATTGGATATTTTTCCATACGTAATGTCATCCAATACTGTGTACTCTTTCTATTCTTGTTCCTATTCCTGCAACTAATTCTTATACATGAATTTTTCATTAAACATTACATCTCTAGACCTAAATATTTTCTTATCTTTAATGCTCTATAAATGGAAACCAAAGTCATCCTCACCATAACTAATAAATGTGCATTTCTCTAATTTATCCTCTAACTTAGTTCTATCCTCTTTCTTAATGAGAGCAAAAACCTCACATCTAAAGACTCTAAGAAAATAATAATCAACATTCTTACCAAACCAAGCTTGTTCAAGAATGCCTCCATCCAAAGGCATAGAAGGTCCACTGTTAATCAAATAAACTATTGTGCTAATTGCTTCTACCCAAAACTGTAAAGGCAACCCTGCATGTAGCCTCATGCTCCTAGCACATTCCATCATTTTTTTATTCATCATTTCAAATACCCCATTCTACTATGGAGTTATTATAACCATCCTTTTCCTATGGATTCCATTTTTATAATAATAATCAAATAAAGCATTACTACAATACTCACCTCCATTATCTAATCTAAGACATTTCAACTTGAGACTTGTTTCATTCTTAACCAAGGCTTTCCACTTCTTAAAAGTGTTAAATACATTAGATTTATTTTTAATACAATAAACCCAAACTTTCCTAGTTGCATCATCAATAAAAGTGACATAATAATTAGAACCACCAATAGAAGATACCTAAACTGGTCCCCATACATCTACATGTACCATCTCTAACTTGTGCTTTTTCTTTGTGGGTCTAACTTTTAAGAACTTAACCCGCTTCTATTTCCCATACACACAATTCTCACATAAGTCTATATCTATGTATTTTAATCCAAACAACTTATCTTTTAAGATTTCCATGCCCTTATGGCTCATATGATTGAGTCTGTAGTGCCACATAGTTACATCTCCATCTACAACAACTAAATCAAAAGAATTAACATTACTAGTCAAATATAAAGTACCAAATTTCTTACCTATCAAAACCATAAGAACACCTTGGTAACTTTCCAAGAATCTACAATAAACATTACCAAACAATCCTCACTACCCGATTTCCCCATTGAAACTAAATTTTGTCTCAACATAGGCATGTATCTAACATCCTTAAGTATCCATGTGTTCCCATTCTACATTTTTACCTAAACACAACCTTTCATTAGTATCTCAAATGGTTCATCATTTCCAATATAAACATGCCCTTCTCTTGAACATAATCAATAAAATAATTCTTATGTGGGGTGGCATGAAAAAAAGCCCATGAATCTAATACCCAAGACTCCAAAAAACTATCCATAAAAAGAATTAAGGCATCCTAACATGATTTACCTGATGTCACATTTACCTCTTTTATTTCTTCCTTGTTGGAATTCTTATCCTAAAGTGACCAATAATCCTTCTTTGAGTGTTCACTCTTCCCACAATGCCATCATATCATCTTGGATTTAGATCTACCCTTTGCCTTTACATGGTTGCCTTTGCTCTTGTCCTTTTTCCTCCCTCTAGTATCAATAGAAAAAGCATTACCTGAAAATTATTCACTAGTTATTTTCCTTCACATTTCCTCACTAAGAATCACACCTACATCCTCAAAATTTAAGCTTCCCTTGGTAGGGACTGCATTACTCACATCCATAACCAAACTATCCCAATTATCAGGCAAATAACACAAAATCAACAAAGTTATAACTTCATCATAAAACTTAACTCCAATAGCATTGAGCATACTTAGAACCATATTAAAATCATTTAGATGATTATCAATTGAACCATTCTTAGACATTTTCATGTTAAATAATCTTTTCATAAGAATTTTTTTATTTGAGGCTAAGGGTTTCTCATACAACTTCCCAATTTTATCCATGAGATCCTTTGTAGATTTATCATCTAAAATGTTAAATGTAAAAGAAGATGTAAGGCATAACCGTATGGCTCCCAATGCCTTCCTATCAAAAAATGACCAATCCACATCACTCATACTTACAAGTTGTTCTCCTTTCCCCTCCAAGGGGAGATGAATCTCCTTATGATACAAGTAAGCTTCTATTTACATTTTCCACAAACCAAAATTATTACCATCAAAATTTTCAACTCTGAATCTAATCTCTTCTCCCATATCTCCCACTCAATCTAATAACCTTTCATGTGATTTACCACTTTAGCAAAACACACACCAAATATCTGATACCAGTTGTTAGGAATTTAAAAAAAAAATTAAACCATATTTAAATCACCATAAAATCACATCCATATTTTAAATGTGAAATCCAATCTAAATTATGCACTAACATGCATCACAAAAATAATTCCTCAAATCATAGTTAATATTAAAGCATAAATGGAGAGAACAAAATGGTAATCACACATAACACAGATCTATCGTGGTTAACCCAATGTGGGTTACATCTACCAAGAAAGTCCTCAATAAAAACTATAATAAAAAATAAGATTACAATAAACTTTCATAGAGAATATCTCCTGTAGAAAATACTACTCAAATAATATGTTGCACTTTCATCTGTACCTGAACAATATTGCATCTCACAATATGCTATACCACACCCTACAATAAACACCTACACTTTGTGAAATATCTACACTTTGACTCTGTCTCTCAAAAGCTACACCTAAAAATAAACTCATCAACTTATAAAGGTCATATGACACTTGTATATATAATAAATGAAGGAAAATCCACAAAATAAGGGGAACTGTGTAATGCTTATCCAAGATAAGCATTATCCACCATGTGATAACTCTCCTCCACCTAAGCAAGCTCATCCATAAGCCCACCTAAGGAAGAACTCACCATGTTTATTTTTTCTCTTCTAAAAAGCACATTTCCTAAAGACATGTGATCACAACTAACTCCTTGAAACAAGGAAGTCATTCCCTTTTCCAATAAACAACTAACTCCCTAAGATCAAGGAAGTCAACATGAAAAATAGGCATCTAAAAACTAACTCCATAAAACATGGAATACATATAAATTAGAAATACAAGGAATATTCCACTCACATGTAGAACAAGGTTCCAAAAACTGTGGAGTGTGTAAAAATGTGCTCCTCACATTTTTTGAGCTCTTTAGGCCCCAAAAATATATCCCCATGGTCATGTGATAACCCTAAAGGGCTTCACACACAACAATCAGTATTAGAGCCATCTTATTGGTGGAATTCCTTGTACGTTATTTATATATTAAATGAATAGTAAGATTAGATGATTAATAATCCATAAAAGTGCATCTTAATTCTATGCTTCAATTGGATGAAACATGCTTTCTCCCACACTAGAGCCAAGGAGTTGAGAAGCAAAAAAAAAAAAGCCTGGTATGACTGACATATCAAAACCAAAAATTTTCTCCTAGTATGCATGCCATGGTCTATGATTCAAAGTTTAAGTGACATTCAGGTAAACTATGGATATTATGGGATGGTCAATTTATTTTTCATGCTATCCAAATGATAGGCACTTATAAATTGAAAAAATTAGATGGCCAATTCCTACTAGGCCATTTCAATGGTAGTCGGCTCTGGCCCTACCATTCTATGTAGTTCTTCACTTCCATGAATAAGATGTATGATACTAGGTTAGTCTAGGATTTTTTTTTGTTTTAAAATAAGTGTGGCATTAGTTGTGCACCTTTTTACATTGGTTTGACACTTTTTAATACTCTTTTGGTATTTAACACTCTCTCTTTCTTTCTTGAAATGAATTGCAGTACGTTATGATCTGAAGGACCACACACATATTTTAATATAAGGTAGGTTTTAAGGATGGATAAGCTAATTAAAATAAAAATATGCAATAGGAGGAACATAAAGGGGGTGCATGAGGGAGGCACATTAATAAAACATGTAAAGGAAACGATGAAAAAACTATGAGAGATCAAAGAATTTAGAAGACAATAGGGTTCATAAACTAGGGCATGTGATGGATGAATTAAAGAGGTAAAGTGAGGCACATAAGCGGTGAAATATGATCAAGGTAAGTGGAATTAATATGACAAAATAAATACTATTATAAAAAAGGATTAAAATAGAAAAATAGTTTTCGATGAATAAACTAGGAAATTTGAATTTTTATCGCTGGCATGCACTTTAGGAAAGACACAATAACTCAAAAAGGATGGGACAAACATTTATTAATGATGGGGTGGTATGAATGGCAATCAGTCCAAATAGACACCAAGCCATGCCATTGAAAACATTAAATGGTTGAAGTGATGGATGGTGGCATGGATGAATTAATGTGAAAATTTGGGGTAGGCTATAAAAGACAAAGAGACGTTACATTTTCAATTTTATTAAAAAATTATAAGCCATTGTAGAGATCAAACAAATCATGAATAAGTAACAAGAGAAGGTGACTATGCAGTGATTTAATGATAAAATGTGAAGCAAATATTGTGGTGAAGAATATTTAGTGAAATAAGTCGTAAAGTGACCATAAGAGTGGGTGTGAGAAAGTTGTAGGTTGTAAGAGTCACATTTTCCATTAGAGGAGGTTGAAGTAGGAAGTTGAAGGATTTCATATCTATATAAAAAAGAATAAAAACATATTCATTCATGAGGGTAGGCCATGAATTAACCTTTGAGAACCTCGATCAATGATGCAACCAAAGCGAAATTATAATAGGAGTAGAGAGTTATTACCAATCATTCCAAAAGTAGAATAATATGAGGGAATAGAAGAAGAAAGTCCTGTTTATGTCCAAGAATAAATATCTAGTGAACTTGGCTTATGAGTCACAGACCCAAAAAATTAGAAGGAAGGGATATCTAGTGGAAAGGCACAAAAAATGGTGTGTGTAGGGAATAAGGTTGCTACCTCACCACCACCCTCTCCCATTTTGATTGAGGAAATACAATACCTAGAGACAGTTCTACATGAAGATGATTGGGAGATAAATGTTTCCACTTGTCAAGTCCTTGATTACAATCATAAAAAATTTAAAAATGATCTTGATTTACAATGAGACTACTATGTGGAGTGATAGGACACCATGAATGAGATCACCTATGATCTCATGGTCTACAAATTACTGGAAGATGCAAGAGTGTTCCAACTCTTCCAACTACCTTATTTTGGAAAGTCATAGGAGGTGGTTCAATTTTTAATTTTGTGCATTCATGAAGGCTACCTCTACTTTACTGGGCATAGAATGAGAATTACCCTTGAGTGGATCAATAAAATAATGAGGTTATGTTTTAGCATTGATGTTGGTGCAAATATTGAAGATTAGGAGGTAATTGATAAAATAGTGGTGGCACTAAATCTAAAAAATAAATAGATGCTATGTACATCATAATTTGGACTAATCTCACAATTAAAATAGTTATGTGCTTGGCCATGACCAAGTTGGGAGGCATAGATAGGTAGAAGGAGGTGGATGTGGCCCACATCTATGTTACTAGCTAGATGGGAAAAGGAACAACGTATAATTACTCCCTACACTTTATTTATAAAATTGAGAAAGATGCTGATAAGGCACATCGCCTACCTAACCATAATTTACCTTAGGGTACACTTTCACTGCTTTTAGTTTTTGATGAAACTGACATTGCAAAGTATTCTGATAAGGAACTAAAGTGTGTGTACCCACCAAATCATATTTCCCCTACCAAAAGGTTCAAACAATTCACTTGCTATGATGCCATCACACCCTTATATAAAGCAAAGATGAAGGGTTGGTTTGATGGCATGAGGGAGGTATTTAGGAACAAATGGCACATACCCAAGGAGTTAACCATATATATGGTAACCTATGTTACATTTTTTGTAAATTAACACTATTCCCTCATGTGAATCTAGAAGAAAAGCACAAACAACTTATCATCACGGCTCAAACTACCCTAGGCATTCATTTCTAGATATTTCATAGACTCTATGAATCACATTGAGGATGTGCACCCTATAAATATTAATATAGGCAAGATTGACATTGAGATCCACACTCTTCACAATATTTATGTCTACCTAGGGAGGCATGCGTATGTAGAGAGGCATGAGACTAATAAAATTGATATTAAACTCTACAATATAGTCGAGCAAGGGAAGATATAGGTGGTTTTCTATACTCTTAGGCCACAGAAGAAAGAATCAAGAAGTAGAAAAGGAATCGTTCCCCCTCAACCATGCACACACACTTAAGAAAGGGCATAAATGAAGGACAATAATCTAAGACTTGATTTAATTAGGGTGTAAGAGGAATAGCCTAGGTTCGAGTCTAAATGACAAAGGTAAACTCCATCACCAATAAGAGCTTAGGGGTTACTTATATAATAAAAAGATGTTTCTTCACATCCAACTACCCAAGTAGACCCTGATTAGGAATGACCCTAAATGGTGATTTTAGACATAGGTGAGGTGTTTCTAGATGCACAACCTATAAAAGAACCCACTCTTGAGCCTAATAAATGATAGCCTACTAGGCCCAATAAAAAATAACTTGCTGATGAGTAGAAAATGGATAATGAAAGTCCAAAACCTAAAGAAGCAGAAAGAGGGAAGGTCTCAACATAAAGGACCTTGGCACCGATACCAGTGAGCAACCAAAAAAGAGTCTCAAAATTATTGATCTAGAGTGTGACCCCTAAAATGGCAAAAAACCTATGAAGGAGGTAGAGAAATAAAAACAAATAAATCAAGAACCCCCTATTCATGTCATGTTCCAATAAGACACACCAAATAAACAACTATAATTATGGAATATTTATATCGAGCATGAGTGCATGGATTAAAATCAACATGAGATGTTTTTTATGATGGAAGTGTATCATGATTAATAATGGTTTGAGCTTCTAAGGGTTAGCACTAACATAATCCCAAAAGTGGTTGATGTTCCATATATCCTTTGGGTAAGTCCCATGAATTACTCTATGGAACAAGTAGATGCAACCCTCATCAAGTTTACCCTAAAGGTTTCTAGGCAAACATTCTCAATAGTCATGATGTGGTCCAAATTCATTACAAACATCAGGGAGTCATCTGATTGTATCAATAAGAGAATGAAATGAGGTACAATCTTGAAGAACTCAAACTCCAACTAGATGTAGCTGAAGTAGCTTGAATTAGGAATTTAGGCCTTTGCCAAAATATTTTGAGAAGTGAACCAACACTCGTGGATGGAATTCCCATTACTGCTAAAGTAATTAATAAATTGGAGATGCTTGTGGACATTGTATTAAACAAGTGTAAAAACATGGTGGATCCTAAATAGGATAAACTATGGGCCACCCCATAGTTCATAAAGTCCATAAACATCTAATATGAATTTTTGAATAAACTAAGCACCATAATTCCCATTGTTGATGGGGTTTTTGTGAACTTGCATGGCCAAGTAAAATTTTGGAAGTGTGATTACTGCTTAAGGAATAATAGTACCTACAATTGGCTAAGAACACTCTAAGCATCAAGGATAGGGCCTAATATGTTAAAGTTTTCTAGGATGTTAAAGTAATAGAAAGATAAATAAGTGTCCATTGATAATATCTTAATAATAGTTTCTTAATGCTTCAAGGGTAAGTTTTGATGGAAGTAGAGGCACTTGAGGATGCTCATAAAGTCACAACCACTCAAATTGATACTTTGACAAATCAAGCATATAATTTTTTGGAGTAGCCCAAGGACATGAAAAGATTGAAAGGAGAAGTGGAAGTTATTACTTCTAATCTTGAGATAACCCTTAAATAGTGGGAGGAGATTAAGCATAAAGTATAAGAAGTAGATCTTGCATTTTTTTCAACTGAGGAAACTGCAACATAGTTTAGGATGTAATATTGATTTAGTTTGGGGTTATTTTAGACCCAAAATTTTAATATATTCTAAGTATTATTGAGACATAAATGCAAGGATGCAAGGGCACAAGATGATCATGAAATACCATGGCACAAGAGAGAATAACATAGAAGAGAGAAACATGGGAGAACATTGAAGAAGACCTTGGTGTGGATGGGTGTTTCAAAAGACAAGGATCTAAAGAATAAGGAACATAAGATGAAGGACTTAGATAAGCATAAGAATAGGACAAGATCACTAGAAGCATATCCGATTACAAACCAGTTCATAGAAGTATCAAAGATTAATGGGAGCCTAAATATAGCACCATATCATGAAGGATGAGGAACATGAAAGCAAATATCTAGAATAGAGAGAGTATATAGGGGCTATTAATCCCAAATCAAGAGGAAATTAATTGTAAGAATTCACCATGACTTCTTTCATTATTAAACAATCATTGGATTGCCATCTTTAGTGTATTAATGATGCAACTTGAGAAGGGATCTAAATGTGTATGAATAACCATTTGGATTTGATTAGAAATTATTATTGAATATAGATGTGTTGTTGTTGTCAAGATAGAGATCTAGAGAGATTATGTATCAAATGAATTACATTTTTAATTTTATCAAATGAGATCAATGAAACTAATATTTTTTGAATCTTGATATGTTGAATCTATTTGGTGTTAATTCTGATTAATGATACTAGAGTAATTTCACTCTATTAATATGTTAAATGGATAACTCTAGAATGATGTTTGTAATTACAATTATTAAATGTGTTAACTCAAGTACCTAAGTAACATGAGTCTATTTACCATTGTGTGGTAAAACTAATAGGAACTAGTTTAGGCTACACGCCTTGGGTGAGCACACAAGGTCTCTCACATGATATGTTGGTGTGCTATCACATTTCATTCTCCCTTATTATAGGCATGTGCCTAGTATTTAGTCATGCATATCATAAGATAAAAGTAAACCCAATATATAAGTATACATAAATACATGATCTATTCCAATTTTAGCTGTTGGGTCTTCCCTCTACTCATGTCATGTAGACATTATGGGCATCCACTTCTTTAATCTTGATACACACAAGTTATATGATTTGATGGTCACTCTACATTACCACCGAAGGGATAATCGACTACCACTCCTACTGACCTCCAAAAAACAACTCTTGATGACCCATTGTATATCCTCCTTATGAAATCCCACCTCCACATAAAAATCTATCATTCCATAGGTTTATGTTATGCACACAACTTAACCCACCCCCTGTAGTCAAACCACCCATCCCTGATTGTTAGACCACCTACCCTCAATCGTTGGACCACCCACCCTACCAACCTTAACCTTGAATTTCCCTACCCACTCCCTTATACCATGCCAACCACTCATATATCTACATGGATTGCACCTACAATAGCGACCCATAATCCCCTTCTCCTTACCACTATTGTGCCTCCAATGGGCCCACCTAAAAAGCCTTTGTTTTATTTAAAATAGGGATTTATTTGTAAAACAAAAGCAAATCTGGTTATTTTCATTATTAATAAGGTTAAGTGGTGTATTCATTATAAATATTTTTCTAAAATTAACTCTCATGAGCTCCAATGTTCAAAATCCTTTATTCAAATTCTCTTTAGCATGAGTTCTTTTTGAAGGATTATTTTATAAAGGGGCATTTTTTTCTTATAGGTTTAAAAAATAAAACATTTAATGTAAAGGGGATTTTTTTTCCAAAAATATTACACTTTTGTGGTAGTGATTTTTAAGCACAGAGGGATCCCTTTTCACAATCAAGAAAAAATTTAACATTTTCAAAGACCAGTGAGTGGGCCCAATGTGACAAGTGTCCCATTTTTTTGCATGTTGGCTTCCTTGGTCTACATTCTACATAAACTTCTACTACACTTATCTTTGCACTGAGAGCTCACTTTTTAGAGATATTTTTTTGAAATAATGTATCATTTGATCTGGAATGGGCACTTGACTATAGAGCCACTCACCACATAACTCTATTTACAAATTTGTTTTCTTATCTTGATACTTATTCTATATAAAAGATCTTTCTTGGTGACTTTTCTTCTCTAAATATTTAGGGACAAGGGTCTGTTGAGATGACTAATGACAGTTTCAAAAATGTCTATTGTGTGCCTTTTTTTTCAACAAATATTCTTTATATTATTAGATACTATGATAAGAAAGATAGTTGAGTTCACACATAATTCAACCATCATTCAAGATACCAATGATTCTTATCAAATCATTATAGTGGGAAAAGCAAATCATCATGCAATATTTTATAATTTTTCTTATTTTTTACATTAATCTACTTCCCATGTTTTATTTAATCACACAAATATATCAGGTAAGCTAGGGCATAAGTAGTTTGGACATTTGAACTACCAATATCTTCAACACAACATAACTCGATCTAAAAATTTATTTTCTTCTCTTGATATTTGATCTACATAGTAGATATTTGTGGGTGACTCTTCTTCTTTGAATATATCAAGATAAAGTGTTGTTGAGATGACTAATGAAACTTTCAAAAATGTATTTTGTGTGCCTTCTCCCTTAATAATTATTCTTCCTATTTATCAGATAACTATGGTAGGAAAGATAGTTGAGTTCACTCTTGACTCAACCATAATTTGAGAGAATAATGATCCTTATCAAATCATTGTAGTGGGAAAGGTAGATCATCTTGTAATATTGTATACATTTTCTCATTATGTACCCAATTCTCCTTCCCATGTTTTGTTTGCTCACACAAATAAATCAGGTAAGTTATGACATGAGCAATTTGGACATTTAAACCACCACTATCTTCAACAAATTCATTAACACAACATGGTCACTTGAATACATTCTATTAAATTTTATGATGGTATATTTCTAGGGTATGTATTTGGTAAACATATAAATGATATCTATGTGAAATGGAAAGCATATAGAGCATCTAAGGTTCTTCAACTTGATCACAATGATATTTCAAGGTTCTTTCTAGCACTTTCTTTTGATCATGAATTATATGTGCTTACCTTTATTGATGACTTTTAAAGGTGTACTTGGGTATATTTATTAAATAAAATTTATCAAAATTTATCCACTTTTATTAACTTCAAGACCTTTGTTGAAAAAAAACTAGAAAGTACATCAAATTTTTGTGGATAGACAATGATGGAGAATATGTGAGTTATCAATTTATATAATTTTGTACCACTCATGACATCCTACTACAACATAAGTTATATATATTATAATAAAGGGCATTTCTAAAAAAATAATGTCAGATTTAAAAAATGGCAATCAAAGGCATGATAGGAAACCTTTTGTTGAACACATGAGAGTATTTGGATGTGTAGTATATGAACACTTTCCTAAAGTCAAACACAAGGCTATGCAACCTCATAAAAATCCTTGAATATTTGTGCAATATCTTGATGATGTCAAAGGCTATAAAATATTATATCTAGATATATATAAGCTGATCAGTTGTAGCAGTGTTTTCTTTGATGAGTGTCCTCCACATGCCAAATCAACTAGTCCCATCTCTTATTCCATTTTTGAAATGGATTATAACTTAGGTAGTGCTAGTGAGGATGACACACCTCAAGACAAAAAGGATCCTCCTCGACCACTTGCTCTTATTCCTAGCTCTCTTCATCTATGGGCTCAAAAGATACAAGAAGTAGTTGGTTCTCTTTATGGTGATCCTATTGATACTTGGTGTGCCTACGTAGATTATAGTGAACTCCCTCATACTTACATAGCCACATCATTAGATCCTCAATCATTCATTGAGGAGAATGGTATCTTAGAGTGGGAAAAATCCATTGAAGAAGATTATGGTTCTACTATGAATAATGACGCTTTGGATTTAGTCTATTTTTAAAAAGGAAGAAAAATGGTTCATTATAGATGGATTTATCAAACCAAATATGTAATAGATGGTAGTATTGATAAATACAACACATGACTAGTCATGAAAGGATTTTACCAATTTGAATGAATTGACTAGTATGAGACCTTTGCCCTAGTTGCTAAAATTGACTCCATCCATCTTGTTATTTCTTTGACCATGTCTCAGAGAAGGATAGTGCATCAGATGGATGTGAAGACTTTTTTTTTCATGATGACCTTCATGAAGAGATCTACATGGAACAACCTCCTAGTTTTGTTAAAGACTCCTCCCTTGTATTTTAGTAAAAGAGATTCCTTTATGCCTTAAAGAGGCCCCATGAACATGGTATGATAAGATGGACTCCTTTTTTCTCCCATTAGGGTTATCTCTTTGCTAGTTTGACCCCACTTTATATATTCAATGGCATCATGATGAACTTATCTTGGTTATTATTTATGTGGATGACCTTATTCTCACAAGAATATATTATTAATTTATTTAAGATGTGAATCATTCCATTCACCAATGGTTTGAGATGTAGTTGTTGACAAAATTTTAGCTCTTCAAGTCAAAATTGGGCACCCCTATATGAAATCTTGATCGTCTAAGTCTATACCTTTTGGTTAGGTCTAGTATGTAGAATTCTTTCGGAGGAGGTGTTCCACACAAAACCCAAAAAAAAAAGTAAAAGTGCTCATTATTTTTGGAGTTTTTATTTTGGATTTTTTGTTTAAGTGTCAGGAATTGTTTCGAATTTTTTTTTAAAAAATTTCCCTGAAGGACCTTTTTCAGGCTAAGGGACCATTTTAGAAAGTCGAAGGGGTCATCTTCATATTTTTTGAATGATACTTTACAATCCTTCCAAAGGGTACTTTTTCAAAAAAATGGTCCTTTACAAAGTTTTTGAAGGGTACCGCTCCACAACAAAGTGAACCAAACACAAATCCGAAAGGACACTTTCAAGATTTTTGAAGGACCCAAAAAAAAGCCTGAAGGAATTATTTTGAAAAAATTATCCATGAAATTTTTTCAAGAAAATTGTCGGCATTGAAAAAGAACTAAGGTGTAATTCTTTAGAACTTTTTGTCTAAAGGAATTACTCAAGTCAAAAAGTCCATGGAAATTAAGCCTGAGAAATCCCAAAAGATTTATTTTGGAAAGATTATCTGAATGATTTCTTCAAGAGAAAATCTGAAGGATAGGTTCAAAAAAAAATCCCAAAATATTTTCTTGGGTAAAAAGTCCAAAGGATAGGTTTACCAAAAAGTCCAAAGAAAATAGAAAGAGTGCATAAAGAAAAATCTCAAAGGAATCTTTAGGAAAAGTGGCTGAGATGAATCTTTCGAAGGACACCTTTGAAGACAAGTACCCCAAAAAGTTTCCAAAAAGACATCTTGTAAGCAAAAGTGTCCCATGTAGAGGTTCTAAAAAGGAACTTTCCATAGTTAAAGAGCACTTGGCAAAAGTCCAAAAGAAACTTAAGTTCGAGGAAAATGTTTTGAAGGAATAAGGAACGTGATGGCCCCACAAACATCAAATTTAAACTATGACAAATAGATATTGGAGTCAAAAATGCTTGGTGGGAACCTAAGGGAAAATATAGAGGTAAAAAATGTCAAGATATCGAGCATTTGGTGTAGGTAAAACAAGTGAATAATAGATAGGTCAATGGTTTAGGTCATTTTTGAAAGTTGATCAAACCAAAGAGATCCTATGAAATCAATGAACATAGGTGTACATAAGATGGCTAGTAGTTAGAAAGATTTTTATCTAACTATCATGATGGGTCTCATGTCCATTGAGCAGTGTTATGTGTCAATTTCCCCATTCTAAGTTTTAAATGCTCTTGAATGGTTTATGATGGAGGCAGTTACCTGTGTAAAATTTGGAGGTTTTGCACCACTTTTTGCCATTCTTATGATTGGTTTCAAATGAGTAGACTCCGAACATGACATGAATCATCTCACCCCTCTTTCACATGAAATTGTAACTAATATTCTCAAGGTGACACATGTCTGAATGACTTTTGGTTCCCTTACTTGATTCCTTTCTCAAAAGCTATATATATGCATTCTTTTAACTCTTTGAGCACCCTCCACTGGTTATTAGGAAAAATCTATCTAGATTTGTACTTGAATAAATATACAAGTGTTTTTTCCACTCATATGTTGTAATATTGAGTAATAACTTGAATTTTGTTGGTCTAGTCTAGTGAAAGATTGTCTTTTATAGCTTGTACTCTTGATGGTCTACCAATTTATAGAAAGGAGATTGTTGCAAGTCTTTGCTAGTATTATTTAAGTGTAGAGATATCCTAGAAGTGGTCCATGATTGTATCTCTCTTTGGAATCATTCATTCCTTTCCTAATAATCATATACCTTCTTGAATCTTACATATGAAACATTGATGTAGTAATGAATCTTGAGTTGTGAGTCTTGTGTGAGAAATACCTTATTTGTCTTTAAGTAGTGGTTTTATTCAATTAGGAGGACATTATAGATTGGTTCATCATCACTTGGATTCTTATTTGTTTTCCTTAAACCTTTTCCTAAACAAATATTTAATGATATGATTGATATTTGTGAATCCCTATAGAGAAATCTAGTTGGCCATGTATTTCTAATGATATGATTGATATTTGTGATTTGATCTTCCACCTAGAAGAAAGGTTGAGAGCTTATGAACACCCTCCATCTTGGCAGCCTCAAGTTGTCCCAAATTCTTTATCCTTTCCCCAAAACTTTTCTTCTTGGAAACCCATTAAATAAAGTGGCCAAGGTAAATAATATATCATGATGGAGAAGGATGACACACTTGGGGAATATTGTGAAGAAGAATAATTGAGTTTTGAAGATCACCTTGAAAGGGAAATTGAGTTGGCAAATCAGATGTGGATGAAACCTATCATGGTAGCTAAAAGTGAATTATCTAAACCTACTTCTCCAGCTTGAAATCAAGGTGTCAATCCCAAGGAAACTCCAAGTTTCCTAAAAATATCTTTCACCCCTTCATCAACCTCTCAATCCCATGAAAATATCCTTGAACCCACATTCCTAAGATGGAAAGATGTGATGGTAGCTCATGAAGGAAGAAATAAATCATGATTAAGTGGAGAAGTTGTTAGGAGAGAGACATTTGGAAACATTAAAATACCTCACAACCCTCCTCAAGAATATATTAAAACCATACTTTCTCCCCTTCCAACTAATCAAAATTTCCCTCTTAATGTTGAGAATTATCTTGCTACTTGGGAATCCCCTTTGGCCAAGCTCCCTATTTTTGAAGTACGTAAGGTTGATGTCACTAGGAGGGAGGATGAGATTAAAATATTAGATTGGATTGAAGATGAATAAGGGATAAATGATGATGAGGAGAGGTCAGGTTGTGAGGATATGAAGGAAGTTTCCCCTTGTGTTAGAAAAAATGTCTTGAAGCAAGTTTTCTTAGACTCTAAGGATGAAGAAGAAATGGCCTTTTTTGTCTCTCCATTTCATGATATAGGATAACCAAAAGATGATGACATATGGTAAATATTTGAGAGCATATGTAATGAAGTAGAATCTCTCAAAAAACCTACAAATCCCTTGGAGCTGACTAGTCATGACAAGCAAGAAGATGTTGCTCAAAAGCAGGACATGTGGCAAATTTACATGTAAGTGTTCCAAGAGTATGAGGAGGAAAAGACCAAGATACTAAAAAATCAAGATCAAGATGAGAGAGAATATATACATGTTGAAGAGCAACATCATGAAGATAACTTGGATCATATTAGAGCAATCTATGATGATTTTAGGCCTTTGGAGGGTAACTTGGAGCTTGTCTCTACATCCACCTATGTAGCCACCTCCAAAAGTCTTCATGAAGAATGAAATCGAAAAACACCTTAAAATGGTTATGATACAATGATCATTGAAGAATTTTAAGAGATTATGAGAATGGAAAAGGATGATCATATCCTTCAAGGAGAGATGAACTGCAATAAGCTGCGCCATACATGGATTTTTAGATTTTTCATGTTAAAATAAAGGGGTAGAAGCTTGAGGCATGCTTTGAGGTTTAAAAGGACCTTTCTTACTTTGAAAATACATGAGAGATGGCTCTATTGGATGATGAACAAAGACAAAGATCAAAGATGAAACAAGATTCATCTAACACCCCATCTAAGAAGAAGCATGCCTAGCATCCTCACTCATCTAGTGAGGAAGGATACTTAAGATACTTCCCTTTTGATCTAGGAAGGGAGTTATAATCAAGAGAAATGTACATATTTGTTTCCTTTCTGTTGTGTTTATTTTTTCTAAGTGCTAAGTAGCACAAGTGTGTTTACTTTAGCCTTTGTTATGTGTCTCTTTCCTTTGTGTATTTGAAGTAGTCAATGGTTGTCTTGTTGATCAAGGTTTTAAGTCATGATCAAGGTTTTTTGTTTATTTCAGTCCTTAGATGACTCCATGCCCAATGGACTAATTAGGCTACTAGTCTTTTCAGTATAGCAGGCATACTACCCCTGTGAGTCACCAATTTATGGATCAAATTTTATCCCTTCAGGTCAAAATTGGCACCCCTATATGAAAGCTCATCTATCTAATTCTATACCTTTTGGCTAGGTCCAGTATGTAGTATTCTTTTAGAGGAGGTGTTCCACACAAAACCCATAATAAAAGTACAAGTGTTCATTCTTTCAGAGTTTTTGTTTGGGGTTTTTTGTTTAAGTGTCAGGAATCATTTTAGACATTTTATTTGAAATAATTTCCTTGAAGGACCTTTTCTGAGCTAAGGGATCATTTTAGAAAGTTGAAGGGGTCATCTTCATCTTTTTTGAAGGACACTCTGCAATCCTTTCGAAGGGTACTTTTTTGGAAAAATGGTCCTTTGCAAAGTTTCTGAAGGGTAAACCTCCATAGCGAAATGAACCAAACACAAAGCCAAAAAGACACTTTCAAGATTTTTGAAGGACCAAACAAAAAGCTCAAAGGAATTCTTTGAAAAAAATTATTCACATAATTTGTTCGGGAAAATTGTTCGCATTGAAAAAGAACTAAGGCATAATTATTTTGGACTTTTTTTCTAAAGTAATTACTCAAGTCAAAAACTCCATGGAAATTAATCCCAGGAAAGCCCAAAATATTTCTTTTGAAAAGATTGTTCGAATGACTTATTTGAGGGAAAGTCCAAAGGATAGGTTTGAAAAAAAATCCCAAAATATTTTCTTAGGGAAAAGGTTCGAAGGATAGGTTCACCAAAAAGTATGAAGAAAATAGAAAGAGTGCATAAATAAAAATCCTGAAGGAATTCTTTTGGGAAAAGTGGTCAAGAAAAATATTTCAAAGGACACCTTTGAAGCCAAGTGCCCCAAAAAGTTCCCCAAAATACATCTTGCAAGCAAAAGTGTCCCATGTAGAGGTTCTAAAAGGGCACTTTCCATCGTTAAAGAGCACTTAGCAAAAGTTTGAAAGAAAATTAAGTATGAGGAAAATGTTTCAAAAGAATAAGGAAGGTGATAGCCCCGCAAACATCAATTTTAAACTACAAAAAATAACCATTAGAGTCAAAAAAGCTTGACAAGAACCTAAGGGCAAACATGGAGTTAAAAAATGGAAAGATCCCAAGTATTTGGTGTAGGTAAAATAAGTGAATAATAGATAGGTTGACATTTTGGGTCATTATTGAAAGTTGTTCAAACCAAAAAGCTCCCATAAAATTGACGAACATAGGTGTCCATAGGATGGTTGGTAGTTAGAAAGGGTATTCTCTAACTGTCATGATGAGTCTCATGTCCATTGAGTAGTGCTATGTGTTATTTTCCCCATTATATGTTTCAAATGCTCCTGGATGGTTTAATATGGAGGTAGTTACTTGTGCAAATTTTAGAGGTTTTGTGCCACTTTTCACCATTCTTATGATTGGTTTTGAATGAGTAGACTCTTGACATGACATGACTCATCTCACCCATTATTCACATGCAATTTTAATTGATATTCTCAAGGTGACACATGTCTGAGTAACCTTTAGAGTTCCCTTGATTCCTTTCTCAAAAGCTATATATGCATTCTTTTGGCTCTTTGAGTAGAATCCACTAGTTATTGGGAAAAATCTAGCCATATTTGTACTTTAATAACTCTTGAAGAAATATACAAGTGTTGTTTCCACTCGTATTATATAATATTAAGTAATGACTTGAATCTTGTTGGTTTAGTCTAGTGAAAGATTGTCTTTTCTAGCTTGTAATCTTCATGGTCTACGAATTTGCAGAAAGAAGATTATTGCAGGTCTTTGCTAGTATTCTTTTCTAAGTGTAGAGATATCCTAGAAGTGGTCCATGATTTTATCCCTCTTTGGAATCATTCATTCCCTTCCTAAGAAACATATACCTTCTTGAATCTAACATATGAAACATTGATTTAGTAATAAATCCTGAGTTATGAGTCTTGTGTGAGAAACACCTTGTTTGTTTATAAGTAGTGGTTTCAGTAAATTGGGAGGACATTATACATTGGTGCATCATCGATTGGTTTCTTAGTTTTTTTCCTTAACCCTTTTCATACAAATTTTTTAAGTTAGAGAGAGATTTAAAGGTTCATCAAGGGGAGATAGCCCCTTATCTAGAGATTCATCTCAGCAAAATTGTCACCCATAACAAGAGAGATGTTTCCATTATGCCACTTAGGTGAGGAGAGCTGAGCATCTCCTCAAGGGTATGAATCCAAGTGACAACAATAGTAGTTGGGCATTCTACACTACTTCCTTGGTTTAGAGATCACTAACTTTGACTCTAAAATATTTATTTCATAGCCCAAGTATGCTTTTAGATCTTTTATAAAGATTTCAAAAGTTTAATTTTAAACCTAAATCCATGCCTTTATTATTTATATTCAATATTGCAACTAGTATATTTACATCCTTGGTTAATGTCATGTATAGGTAGCTAATTGACAATCTCATTTAATTGACTCATATATGCCTTGATGTTTCTTTTTTCATTGTATTAGTTTATCACTTTATGAAATAACCTCATGATATTCATTAAAAATATGATAAGAGGAATCTATGTTATATCATAGCACTCATACTCATTAAAATCACTATTTAATGTGTTATTATACAGATTTAGTATGTTACACTGACTCTGATTAGTCAAGCAATCTTAGTGAGCACAACTTTAATTTAGGTCATGTCTTTCATCTCATCTTAGGCCCTGTTGTTTGGTTGAGCAAAGAAGCAACATGCTATATCCATTTCTTCCATGAAGGTAGAGTATATAAGATTTGTCATTGTCACCAAAAATACCATTTAGGTCCATCAAATCTTGTTAGAATTCAACATCAAACAACATTATCCTACTATCATTTCATGCTACAACCAAAGTTATTTTCACACCTCCAAGAATCACGTGGATCATCGATGTACCAAAAACATTAAGGTCAACATGATCCATATTAAATAATTGATTCAAGAACACATCATTGATATTTAGTTTTGTCACTTAGAGTTTTAGGTAGTTGAAATTTTCACTAAACCCCTCATTGAGTTTAAGTATGTTCATCTTTGAGTAATTTTATGGGTGAAGTAAATTGTCCTTGGGTGGGTAGTCTGAGTCATCCTCCTTCTTGAACATATTTTACATGGGTAACTCATCAAGCCTTATTAGCTTGACCCATATTAGAGGTTGAACCTTGAGTTTTTTGTAGCCTCCCTAAGTTTCACTTAAGGTGGGATGTTTGTGTAAATTTTTTATTATATTAGGACTTAAGATTAATTAGTTAATAATTGAATATACTATGATTTACTATTTTATTATTTATTAAATAATACATTTATAACACAAATTGATTTAAAATTCAAGTTACACTCACATTAAAATTTGCTTTAAATTTCAAGTTGTACACCAATATGAACTTTATGCGACCACTTATATTTATGAAACCACTTGTATTTATACAATTACCTACATTTATACAACCATTTTATTTTATGAGGATATTTAGGCTCTATAAAATAAAGCCTATCCTAACCCATTTTGGTAATGGGAAGTATTATGTAAAATATATTTTGAGATTAATATAGAAGAGAGTTTTATTATTCTATCAAATTTGCTTTGCAAATTTGTGTGGCTTAATACTTGAGCCTGGCCCTAGAGTGTAGAAGTGTTGAATAAACTTATGTTTTGTCCAATATATTCTCTTATCTAATAAGACACATTCCCATATTTATTAATAAACTAAAAAAAAACTCATTTATACTAAGTGGTTTAGTAATTATATCAGTTATTTTCTCTGTTATAAGACAATGATAAAGATAAATGTCTTCATTATCGACCAAATATAAAATGTAATGGTGATGAAATTAAACATGATTGGTTATATCATAATAAAAATAATTAATCAACATATTGAGAACACTTTGATTGTCACAAAAAAGTGAGTTCATTATTATTTGGTCAAGTTCAAGATCAACCAATATCCTTCACAACCACATTGCCTCATAGCCTATATTGAGGGATGCCTTAGATTATTCCTCAGTGAAAGATAAGGAAATTATATGTTTTAGGTTTCTCTAATAGGAAATTAATCATAAATTAAGAGTGAAAACATATCTTTTTATAGACTTTCTAGTATATAATGATCCATCCTAGTTAGAATATATATATTTTGATAGCATTAAGACATCAAATATATTATATAGAATGCAAAAGTCAAAGGATTGTTTGAAATATTGAAAGAATCATTTTAAAATTTTATAATTCTATGATTGTGGCTTAGTTTAGACACATTTTAAGCTAAAACAGTGCACTTGTGACCACCTCCTTGACACACTTAGCTCATGACCTATTATAGGGCACCTTGACCTTTTTATTTCACTTTCCATGTGATGAATCATTCCTTAAAGCAAACCAAATCAATTAAAAATGTATCTATCCAAACTACTCAGCAACCTAAACTCATTCTTAGACTTGACCACACCTTCAGCTTAACACATTTTCCCATTCAGATAATAGTGCCCTATTGGGACAATAACGCACTCCACTATTGCCCATTTTTTACCACCAACATATTCCTATAAATTAATGGTTATTTATAAAATTAAAAAGTTTTGAAAGGGCCATCATAAAATTTTATCAAGCCTTATCCAAAAGAATTCTAAAAATACCACTATAAATCCACATTTCAAACCTTTCTGCCACAAGAGGCTTATAGACTCAAAAGCACTAGATTTCTAATTACACATTGAGATTAAATTCTCTATTTTTCCCAATTCTAATTACATACAACCCTAGTATCCTTGAGATAAAGTTTGAATACAACTCTAAGGTCACAAATCATGGTTAAATTACTTAATCACACTAGGATTGTAGCAACATATAGTATTTTATACCAGTTTCATAAACACCACCATAACATGAGAGAACTACATGGAGTTTTATCCCTCTTTAAAGTATTGGTATGTAGGCAACATTCAACACATGGGGTGTTGAGGTCATGCACAACTTCAACTACTAACCCATTTTTATTTTATAATTGCATTCATCTTCCTATGTCATTAAGATAAGGTTTCAAACAAAGAAAGAGATACATAATGGTCCTCATAGAAGATCAAAAGCTCTGTCATAGTCCATAAAATAAATAGGTGAATACAAACATAACCCAAAAATATTAGTGCCCTATTATCTGCTAGACAAAGCTACCGTATTCAGATAATGACACCATTCACTATTGTTAAGTTATAATGCTATTATGTAGGAACCTCTTCAGATCTTGTTATAGGTCCGTACTTAGTCAACATAGTCATTCAATCAATCTTAGATCTAGAAATAGTCTACATCTTAGTTTTCCAACTAAGTTTATATTTCTCTTTTACACTTTCCATATTTACTATATTTCTAAATGTAGTAAGTTCTAAATCAACTTGTGTCATTATTGCATATTTGTAGTAGACCAATTTTACACAATTGGTTGTCATATTTAGATAATCTATTTCATAATTTTCTAAAATAAGGTAAAACATAATGGTGAACCCACTTAATTTTAAATATTGTTAAAACCCTAGCTTGTCAGTAAGATTTCTTTCATTTTAGTATTTTCATAAGGATTTTAGATTTTAGATGTCCAAATTTTGAAATTAATCATAATAATAATGATTGAATCTAATTATCATTTCTTAATTTAGATATTTTTAGTTTCATTTACATGTTGTTACCCTATAATATGTAAAAATTATAAGTTACATGTAAATTCTTTGTTGCATCATTTAACGATAAAGATAAAATTTATCATAACTAGAGATCATAATAATAAATCACATCATGGTGCTTATTGTTACATGGCTAATTTCAACTTGCTACCTATCAAAACTAGACACCAAATAATACAATAAATTCCTTTCATTTCTCTCACTCCTAGACCTATCAACTATCTAAGCTACCATCCCACCTCTACTATTCCCCTTAGGCTCATAGTATATCCTATGGTTCATGATGTTACCATAAAATAAGGTTGGGATGTACAACATTATTATCCAACCCAAGGATATAACCTCATTGATCTAGTCAATAGTATCATAACTAAGGTTTCCATCTTAGATTTACTTAGATAGTTTGATATATACAAAGATATGTTATATGTGGCATTACGTGATACTAATGTTCCTCACAATGCTTAACCTAATTATCTTGCATCTATCATTAATAAATTATGGTGGATCGAAGAGTCTATATCTTTTGAAAACTAATAGTTACCACCATAGCACATCATTAATCAATATTTACAATTATAAATTCAACTTGAGATTAATGACATGGGTTTTAAAAAACTATTAGTGGATATTGGTTTAGGCTTTAATATCCATACCATTTATTTCTTATGAATCCTCAATATACATGCATAAAATTAAAATTATTCTGATAAGGACACAATAGGTTTTGATAACATTGCCTACAAGGTATAGGGAAAGATTACATTGAGTCTCACATTGAGACCTAGAACCATCTCTACAACATGTCAAATTATGCACAATAATATTAATTACAACATCTTATTGGGAAGGCCATGGACTCATGATATACAAGATGTCCCTTCCACATTAGATGCATGTTTGAATTTTAATTACTAATGGAACATATATACATTCACCATGGATCATGAACCATTTAAAAATTTCCAAGTTATTGATTTTACACATAATTATGTCCCTCGTATGGATTTATCTACTCATATAGTGGTACAATATGTTATTCAAGGATCCTCCATCACTCTTGAAATGGCATCAAGAGAACCTTTATTTAACATTACAAATGACAAAAAATATGAATTTAGATTAAATTACTTACAAAAAATGGATTAAAAAGGGAAAGGATTATGAAAGAATGAATAATGCATTCTTCATCATATTGAGGCATTTACCTAGAAATTAATTTAAGGCCTCGGCTACACAAATCATTTAGGTAATTCAAACTCAATCACATCTACACATGACATATAGATTTTCAAAAACATTAGGTAAACAAACTCAATTAATTAGGTATCTACGTTATCAATTGTATATCCTGAACTCATTGATGATACTATTTCATCAGATATTTTAACCTTGGATGAATTCTCTAATGACAAATCCCTGCTAGAATATTTAGGATCATATGAGGATATCCCTCACTTTTATCATAAGAATAGGTTTCCTTATTTAAAAAATTCTCATGCATATTTTGGCGAGTTTGATATTCCATAGGATGATGTCTCAGTTGATGCATTTTAACAATTCTTACTTCACCTTATATCAAAAATTAGTCTACACTTCTAAATGAATAATTAGTTAAATTTAATCATGGAATAAATATAAATATTAAAATAGTAATTTTGGCCATTGCATTAAAATATAATGAGGATAAATTAATTAAAAAAACATTGCATGATTTTATTGAGATATTTACTTGGGCATACTCTAATATGCTAGAAATTGATCATTCCATCACTGTACATCAGATCAAATTCTACCCATATGTGAAATTAGTTAAGTATAAAATACACAAAATTCATTTGAAGGTTTCATTATTAGTTAAAGAAGAGATTAAATGGTTACTTGATGCATGGTTTATTTGACATATAGCTTACCCAAAATGGGTATATAATATAATTACTGTGATAAAGATTAATAGTAAAATATGATGTTGGTTAGACTCTAAATATTTAAATAAGGCATTCCTTAAGTATGATTTCCAACTACCCAACACATACATGATTATGGATTCTACTACTGGATATGAGATGCCATCTTTCATGGCAGGATTCATTGTTCAACCAAATCAAAATTGTTGAATAAGATCAAGAGAAAACATCATTCATTACACCATCAGGCACCTATTATATAGTAATTCCTTTTAGGTTAAAAACATAGGAACTAGATATCAACAGGCCATGAAACATATATTTTATGACATCATTCACAAAAAGGTAGAGGATAATGTGGATGATTTACTAATAAAATATAAATAGAGAAAAGATCATGAAATTGATTTATGACAAATATTTAAATGATTATGAAAATATAATGTAGGGATAAATCCAAAGAAATGTGTATTTGGTGTAACATATAATAAATTATTGGGTTTTATTATATTTTAGTGAGGTATTAAGGTTGATATAAAAAAATCAAAGCTATTATTGATATACGTCAACCCCAAGGGTTAAAACATCTTAGATCTTTGCAAGGTAAAATTTAGAAAATCCATTACTTTGTTGGCGAACTCCTAAATAATATATAAAATTTTACAAGGTTAAAAATGATACATAATTCAAATGGGACACAAAATTTTAGGAGATATTTGAGCTACAATACTTGTTGAATCCACCTATTCTCATGCCTCCAATCCCAGATAAATGTCTTTTATTATACATCTCTACCACATATCATGTGCTAGGAACTTTAGTGGCAAATTATGATGATGATCACAAAGAATAAGTTGTCTATTATATTAGTCACACACTTTTTGACTATGAACACAATTATACTATAATGAAAAAGTTATGTTTTGCATTCATATTCACCACATAAAAACTTTGACACTATATGATCAATAATGAAACTTAGGTTATTCCTAGGGCCCATCCATTGAAGTTTCTTATGTCAAAACCTCATTTGTAATGACATATAGTGAAGTAAGTGATGTTACTCATGGAATTCAACTTAAATATTATACCCTAAAAGGTAATAAAAGGTTAAGTTATAAAAGATCAATTAGTAGCCACTCCAATAGAAGATACATATCCCATTAGAGATACTTTCAAAGATGATTTCATAACATACAATATTGGTGAGGATACATGGACAATGCTATTTAATGGCTCAAAATGCACATCTGATGTTGGTCAAGAATTGTCCTTATTACACTATACATAGACCCCATACCATTCACATACCATTTGAGGTTTTCATGCATGAATAATATCACATAATATGAGACATTTATTTTGGTTTATATGTTGTTTATGCTTTAGACATCAAATAAATTAAAATATATGGGGATTACCAATTGGTTGTGAATCAAGTCATGAATGTTTATTAGATAAAATAAGAAAAACTAATTCCATATATAAATATGGTAGAAACCTTGATCACACATTTCGATAATTTTTTAATTGAAAATATTTTATGAAAGGATAATTATCACATAGATACAATGGCTAGTGCCACATCCCTAATACCAATTGATATCAATGATGACTAAGCAATAATCACTCTATGGTGCCTACAAATTTCATCAGTTTTAGATACATATTTTCTATCTTTATCAGTCTTGGGAACTACATGTAGAACAAAAAGATTAGAATGGTTTACCTACACCCACACACCCACAACTTCTTAAATAAATCAATTACATTAGATACTTTCACTATAAATGATAAGCACAAATTGTGATGAGAAGTACTTCGATATGTAAGTATTAGAGGGGAATTTTTAAAATAATCATTAGAAAGATAATTACTTTGATGCCTAGGTACTTAAGAAGCTCAAATAACATTAAAAAAGGTATATGGAAGTGAAATTAGTGGCTAATTTAATGGAAAATAAATTTCACATAAATTAATTTGACATGGGTATTATTATCCTACCATAGAATAGGAATGTAGAGAATATGCCAATTTATTTGTGAAATTTCAATGACACAGTAATATAAACCATGTTCTTTCACATGAATTGTAACCCATTATTTCACCCTGACCTTTCACACTTTGGGGATTTTATGTGATTGGTAAAATAAATGAAGAATCAATAAGTGGGCATAAATTCATAATAACAACTACTAATTATTTCACCAAATGGGTATAATCTATACGCTTACAATCTATTACAAGGGAGGAGATTTGTCAATTTTTAATGACACACATCATTTCATGTTTTGGTTTGCATTCAACTATTATTACAAATAATGGATCATTCTTTAAAAATAAAATAGCCAAAAGGTTTTGCACCAAATATAAGATCAAACACACATTTTATACTCATTACCATTAGGTCAATGGAAAATCAAAGGCTACAAATAGGACTATAAATATCATCTTAAGTAAGACAATCATAAAATTTGGTAATGATTTTAATAACCAAATAGTATATGCACTATGGGATTATTTCACAAGCTTCCACAGACATACAAGGTCTACCCCATATCCCTTGGCCTATGGAAAATAAGTAGTTCTCCTATTAGAATTATAAATTACATCTTTACATGTGTCATTAAAAGTGATTATCATAGATGATAAGTGAAAATAAATGAAAGATTTGTCAAAAATATTCAGTGAAGATCTCTCCAATGGGCTCATTACCATAGCCATTGATGCTTCAACATATACTCAAAAGAAACCAATTGAAAATAGAATCAATTTTTATTCATATAATGAGACATGCAAAGGATATTTAAAAGATTATAAAAAAATGTAAAAACATTTATATTACAATCAATATCACTTGCATATATAGGCAAGGCAAAATAATATACAAGCTAAACTAGGTAATGTGGGACAAATCCCCACATATGACAAAACTAGATAAATACCAAAGACCTAGATAAAATATAACAAGTGTGAGTAGTAAATATACTCTAAACCCCTCCCTCAAGTGAAGAAAAGGGATAATAATAGAGGATGTAGTGTGAATCTCTATGGATGCTAATCCATCATACTAGAGTACATGGATGTCGAGTCACTATAACCACCAAGTTGAAGTAGGAATGGTGATGAATATGAGGATCACTAAACAAAAAAAATGCACTCTAAATTACTAGGTAGAATGATGAACCTGAGGAAGCATTGCTTTAACACCCTCAAACAAGATGGTGAGAAGTGAGTATAAAGACTGGTGGAGCTACCACACTAGTGCCACTGGTGGGGATACCACACTAGTGTCACTATAAGAATCAACAAGAAGGCCATGGAGTTAAGTAAAAAATCCTCATATGGGTTTTGGAAAACAAAGTGACTAAAATAAGATACCCATGTACAAAGGTAAAATATATAAAACACTCAAAAGTGCAAAATACATATATTTCTCTCATAAAATGGAGAAAATGAGAGAAAATCTGTAGGAAAAACTCCCCCCCCCCAAAAAAAAAAAAAGATGGAAAAGAAGAATAGAAAGATAAAAACCCCCCAAACATGATGTTGAAGTAGTCTACACTCTAATTAATCATAAGCCACAAAAGAACTCAATTTTTACGAGTGGTCCAAATCCCTTACTCAATCACAAAAATAATTGACACTAGGCTTCACCATAATAACTTCAATCAAAAATATTGTCAGTGGTGATGAAATTACAAAAGAATAGTACTACATGTGTAATTAATGCTCAACACCAAAGAAGAATAATATACATCACAACCCAATATATTATTAAATAGGTGAAGTGGATAAAAAAGGTCTGCACGAGTAGTCTAAACCACTACTCGAACATCAAACATATTGACACTGTATACACTAGAATAGCTCCATGTCATGCTGAAAGAGACTATCAACTATTGTAAAAGTGGTGTCAAAAATATAGATAAGGTATCTCAAATATGATGGATCATGGTGGTGATAGAAGATAAAAGAAACTAATGAAGTGAAAAGATGCCCATAATAGAGCACATAAACACATGAAGGTAGACAAGGCTGAATCAAAAAACCCCCATGAAACTTTATAAATCAATGTAAGTATAGTATAAACCATACACAAAAAACACCAGATGGAAATAAGGAAGACAATGGGATTCACCAAAATAGCTCCAAATGAGGAGAGTATCAACCTATTGAATAAGCCATCAAGAGAGATGCTCTAAAAAATAAGGGAATGAAGGGGTGTCCCCATAGAAGAAGGCAAAGTCTTAAGAAAGGGGCCTCAAGGAGACATGACATAATTACAAGTGTTTCAAAGTACCAATACATGTTTTGGGATGATATAAGAGTGTGGAAAATTATGGAAAGAGCCATAATGTATGCAAACACACCAAAAAAGAATTAATGACCAAAAATAATGTGCAAAGCATATGCAAAAAAGGACATTAGGCTCAGCCAAAAATGCATATGAGATAGTGTGTGCACAAAGTAAAATACATGGGCCATATCACATGAAACCCCCTATTAGTGATAATGCAAAATCAATAATAGGATGCCAGACTCAACTAAAAATGCATCCATGAGTGCAATAAATGATGACAATACTATCTAAAAGAAGTAAGAAGTTTGTGTTGTTTGTGAGGGGATATAACCTCCTATCAGATTGGACCTCATCCTCCAATATTTGATAAATAAAAGAGATTAATTCATGTGAAAAACAAAGAATATTCACTCAAAAATGCTCACAACATAGCAAATGCATCACCACAAATTGTAAGCACAATGCAACACAAACAATGTGAAGAGACCCCCCAGAATGCGGCACTTTGTGGTTTAAAATATAAATAAGCCTAATGAATGGGAAATTGAAAAAAATTAACTTTTGTAAAAAAATGGTACATGATTTTGAGCTATCGATCAAAAGTTATTAAACAATTATGTTTCCATTAATAAGGCCTATTTAATAAAAATTTACACTAAAAATTAAAAAAAGTACTATGGCTAAGGTGAACCTATCCTTTCAACCACTTGTTGGAATCAACACAGAACTAAAAATCTCCTCAAATCAACAAAAGTAAAAAAAATCCATCCAATAACCTCTATGTGTGTGCAAGTGAACTACACTTCCTCTAAAGGAAAAAAATATAGATATTTCACACAAATAATGAATATAAAACTGTGTTTAAGAGGATAGAAGGTGGATTAATTTTATAAGTCACCTAAAAAATGGTTGAGCAATCAATTTGGATTCCAATAGGATAGAAAGTTTCCAAAGCTATTTTCATACCTCCATGCAGACCATCAGTAAAGAACATGGTCTACCAATGCTCAGATCTAGAAAAGAAACTCCACACACTTGATAGTCTAGAACAAAATGATGATGTGAGAGTATCCAATACTCTCTAATATTCCACACTAATATTCTCTCACCTTTAATGTAATGTGCAATCATGGGAAAACTCAATGCAGTATCAAAAAAAAAGTCTAATGCCCAGTACCACGTAAACCTAAAAAATCAACCCCAGATCTAGGTTGGGAGAGAAATGGCAAAGCATTAGGAATGCTAAGCTAGAAGGGACAATATTAGGAATGCCAAGATAGAAATCACCTATCATTAGCATTAAGGTAGTTGCGGATGATGGTTTTGGTTGGCTTGAACTGTAGACTACCTAGCTACCAATAAAGTAACACTTTAAATGGTGGGAGCAGTTCTCCAACTACCACATAGTTCTCCAACTACCACACAAAAATATTCCAACTAGCTCCTCCACTCAGACAACCAATGGCCAAGAGGAATATGGATCTCAAGAACTATATATCACAAAAATCTCAAAATTTTAGACCAAGCACATGAATTATACAGATGAATGGCACTTTAACCAAATTGCTAAAGTTAAAGAATTGTGACTTTTATGCTTTAACCAAATTATCAAAGAAGAGCTAACAAAAGTTGAAAATCTAATGCTCGATGCTGACCTCACAAATTCTTATGAAGGAAAAAACTCTAGTGCATATCTACCAAATCATAGTCTTTGGAGAAGCATGGCATTCAAAACCACTAAAGTGCAGTCTTATTCCTTCAAATCAATAGTCCAAGGATCATCTCAACTCTAACTATCCAACGCTTCTATGCAAATACCCTTTAATGACAATACAATAAAGATGATTGAGTAATGGCTGTTGGAGTGTGGATTTGATACCATGAGAGAGTTATCAAAACTCTTCAGCCAAGATCTCTCCAATGGCTTATTACCACAGGCATTGATGCTTTAACATATACTCAAAAGAAATCAATTGAAAACAAAATCAAATTTTATACATATAATGAGTTATGTAAAGGATCTATAAAAGATTAAAAAATCATGTAAAATCATGCATATTACAATGAATATCACTTGCTTATATAGGCAAGGCAAAACAATATACAAGCTAAAGTAGGTAATGTGGGACAAATCTCAACATAGGACAAAACTAGGTAAAGACCAAAGACCTAGATAGAACCTAGCAAGCATGAGTAATAAGATAATCTAATAATTAAAATGTCTACATGAATCAAAAAAGTTAGATCATACATGCCTATAGGAAGTATAACATCTTAGGGTATATCATAATCCCATTTAGAAGACAATAAATGAATTCATAGCAGATAATTTTAATTATGTGACTTGGTTTTAAATGAAAATCTATGGAATTTTAATGCACAATAGGGAACCAAGGGCAAGTTAAAACCAAATTGGTAGGGGCCATATGTGGTTATTGAAAAGCTAAGTAAAAATTCTATCATCTAGCTTCACTTGAAATCAAAGTGGTCAAAAATCCAATGAACATTATGCATCTACGGTAGTTCTACATAAACATTTTCTAATCTAAAAAATCTTCTTATTCACATATATACAAAATACAAAAAACTAGATATTCTAGAAAAATGCAAAATAAGGACTTATGTGTAATTATGTTTAGTTAATTTATACCATTTAATTTGTGCAAAATATTTAATACTTATATCTGGTTTTAATATCATATATGCTTCATGAGTGAAAATGAGTGATTGAAGAGCATAAAATATGTCATGACTAGACCCAATTATGGGTTATTTATTGTCTCAAACTTAGAAACTACTATCCAAATAGTAGTGCCTTAACCGATCAATAGTGTACCCTGCTATTATCTTATTTCCCTGTTATTGTCCTAGTAAGTTCTGGTTATCATTTCATAGAACCAAACCAAATACAAGACTCTTAAAACTTGTTTATACATTAGCAAGCTCGCTAAGGGCATCTCATACATCAGTTTTATCCTTCTTTGGTCAACTTTTATTTTTAATAACTTAATTATTTACATGACATATAACATATTAATATTGCTCACTCATTAACACATTGATATAATATTGATTACCTAAGTTATTGAATCTACTAATATTAAAAATTTATTATGTGGATCAATTACATATATTCATGCATACTTTTCATGTTTACTTTCCTACATCATGTCTTTCTTTGTATTCTCTATTTAGAGTGAGGACATTTAAACATGTCCTTGTGTGTGGATCTAAGCTTTTCTTTTATGTTTATATGCATTTGAGTACATTTGAACATGTTTGTATGTGTGTCTCTAAGCCTTTCGTGTATGTTTATATGCATATCAAGACATTTGAACATGTCCTTATGTGTGGCTTTGAACATTCCTGGTATGTTTCTGTGCATGTCAGTGACATTTAAACATGTCCCATATATGTGGCCCTTGGTCTTTGTATGGTGTGTTTTGTGTGATTTGTGTTGACTCTTTATTTTTGTGCATCATGGCCATGACACCTTCTTTCTTATTTAATCAATTTTTGATGCCATAATGGATATAATACATCCTCCATTTTTTTTATGCCATAATGGATATCATGCATCTCTCCCCAAGTAATTTTAATCATTTCTCCTTACTTAGGTTTGATCACTTATTTACGTGCTTAATTGCCAATATCTATCTTGACATTATCACTATGTATGTTTGTTCCTAGATGCATCTCACATTAATATTATGCCCATTTTTTCTATATTATAATTCCATGCTCTTCCATCTTATAATACCACTCAGATTCACATTTATTACATAACATTTGTGCATAAATTTATATTTTGAGTTAAGTTATTACACAGGTTCAACAACTCACCTCAAAATGGGGGCATGCATAGGGGTTTGTTTTAGAGATTAGGTCCCTAAAATATAGTGCACAAATGGAATTTTATAAGACTCACATAGTATATCATATATCACACCTGAAAAACACTCAAAAAGTTAGCTTGGATAGGAATGCTACACTTGGAAAGGAGTACCCCCCAGTACTATCAAAACATGATGATATTATCGTAAAGTAGATAAAATAATCATTTATATGATTTATCAAAGTCTCAAAAATTCAAAATAGTTTGAAACATGTTCACTATTTTAGTTTCTATAAATACTTAGATTTTGTCTCAACTTTTCTCAATTTTGGGGCATCATGCATGGGATGTGTTCTAGGTTAGCACACATGTTTTTTCTTAGAAATTTTAGTTGTTACTACTTATTCTCAAAATCCTTATACACTAAATATCAAATTTAGGGTATGTATGTGCATATGGATTCCTCCTTTCTTAGTTTTACACTAGTTCCAAAGATGAAACAACAATGTTTTTCATTCTCCATGATGTATATACCATAAACAAAATATAATAACTTTTGGCACTAGTTCTGCACCAAAAATGAACCTTGTTTTATCTGTAGTAGTTAGTTCACATTTTTGCACAAGTTTTACACCATTTTTTTAACGAAAAAAATCTATTGGAATTCATACATGGATTTCAAGATACTTCACCACTTTGACTATGCAATGATGGAGTCAAACTTATATTTAATTATTAATAACTCTATCATAATAAATGAATATTGGGGCATGCATAGTCAATATAATATTTTTAATGTAAATGAAATATCCAAGGTTCCAACCCTCTATATTTACCAATTTTTTACTAGAAACATAATGTTTTAGGTACACAATTAGGTGTATTTGTTCCTTTTTATTATATCTATAAGTTTTCTTATCTTTACTTCTTGATTTTCATCTTAAGTAAAGACTTATTTTATACATGTTTGATTATAGGTTTGTGTGAAAAATAATTTAGTGTTGTGGCCTACATTTAGGGTTACAATTCTTAGGTAAGTCCAGGTACACACTTTTCTTTTTACTCTAAAACTTTCACTTTGTTGTATTACTAGAACAAAATAGGGTGTTAAATGTAGACATATAAATTAACATTTAAGTTGAAAAAATGCACTTGTGACCACCTCCTTGACATACTTAGCTCATGACCTATTCTATATCCCTTTGACAATTTTCATTCACTTTTTGTGGGATAACTCATTCCTTAAATCAACTCAAATCACTTCAGAATGTCTCCAAACTACTCAACAACCTAAGCTCATTCTCAAATTGGACCACACCTTTAGCTTAGTAGTTTTTTGCCTTAAGGTAATAACACCCTATTGGGATAATAACACACCCTGTTATTATCCACTTCTACCAATAGTGTCCTCTCTCTAATTAATAACCATTTTCTAAAATTCAAAAGTTGTGAAAGGGTCATCCCACAAGTTTAGCAAACCCCATCTGAAGGAGTTCCCAAAATACCATTATAAAGCCATATTTTAAACCATTTTTCACACAAGAGGTTTCCAAACTAAAAAGTACCAAAATTATAATTAAAAATTGAGGTTACATTCCCTATTTATCCTAATTTTGATTGCATATAACCCTAGTAGCCCTGAGCTAAAGTCTAAATATACCTCCAAGATCACAAGTCATGATTGAAGCATTTAATCACACCAAGATTACACTAGTATATAATATTTTTCAATAGTTTCACACACACCATTGTAGCAAGGGATAACTACATGCAGTTTGATCCCTCTTTGGAATATTGGTATGTAGGCAACACGCAACATAGGGGATGTTGAGGTCAAGCAAAAATTCACTTTTTCACCCCAATTTATTTCATGGTTACATTCATCTTTCTATGTCATTAAAATAAGGTTTCAAACACAAAAATAGATACACAATAGTCCCTATAGTAGATCAAAAGCTCCTACACATTTTGCATAATAAACAGTCAAATGTAAACATAATTGAAAAAAACTAGAGCCATGTTTTCTACCAAATAAGGCCATTTAATTTAGACAATAACACCCTAACTAGTGTCCAATTGTAATGCTATTGTCCAGGAACCTTAGCAGGTACTATTTTGAGTCTATACTCAGTCAACATAGTCTATCATTTTGTCTCAGATCCATACATAGTTTGCATCTCAAATTTATATTTGTCTTTTGCACTTTCTATATTTAGTATATTTCTAAATTCAATAACTTTACAATTTATTCATCTTATTTTTCACAATAGTTTTTCATATTTAGATAATACTTTTTAAAGTTTTCCAAAATAGGGTAAAACACTTATATATGAATTAGGAAAGAAAAATCACTATAAAACATAATTTTGGTTGAGTAGTAGTAAGATAAATCAAAGTACCCACTAATTGATGTTACAATTATTCATTGGTTTGTGGTGAATTAATGCATGTTGAGAGTTGTATCCAAAATTCCATAGGTGTATATGTTAGATTACATTCATTCTTCCTAAATTTTTCCAAAATGGATTTCGCATACTTAGTTTGTGATACAAAAATAACATGACTTAATTTTAAAAATTCCACATCTAAATAATAATGTAAGAGGCCTTTATTTGTCATTAAAAAAATAAAACATATATTAAAGTTTACATATTGAATTACATCAGCCTCACTTTTGATGATGGCAATATAATCAACATATAAAATTAGGATCATTGTGTCATAACCATTAATTTTGATCTAGAGAATGGGATCTTAATAGATTCTTTTAAATCTTAAATCTCCAAGATATTGATCAATTTTCAAATACTAGGGTCAAGGATATTGCTTAAGTCCATACAAGGACTTAACCAACTTGCAAACCCAATTTTCTTTCCTAATAATGTTGAATCCTTACAACTAAACCTTGTAGATTTCCTCCTTCATGTCTTAATTCAAGAAGGCATTTTTGATGTATATTTCCTCTGTCAATTCCCTATCCAATAAGACATTTTAAACTTCTATTTCATGAATATTCCATCCAAATTGATAAGCAATGGAGATAAACAATAGAAAGGTTACCATATTTACATTCAGGGTAAAGGTATCTTCATAGTCTACCCCTTCTTCATATGCATATCCTTTTCCAATAAGTCTAGATTTGTAATTTTTTAAAGAACCATGTAATTTAAATTTGAATTTATAAACCCATCTATAACCAATGGTATTATTTCATAAAATACCCAACTCTTGTTTTTATCAAGGTTAAAAATTCCACCTTCATGGCATATTCACATTTAGGTTTTCCTTTGGCCTTTTCAAAGGTTCTAGGCTCATATACTTATAAAACAACAAAATTAAGAGAAAACTTTAGTTGGTCACCACCTTGCACCAATTATTTTTCCCTATAATTTAGATCAATCTTACATTACATATAGAAATTCAACCTCCCAAACATCCTTCATCTTGGTATAGTACCACTTAAATCTCTTTTTTTGTTAGGATTTTGATCTGGTTGTGAAACTGAAAATAACTTTGTTCTTCATTAAATGCTACTTGGATATTTAATTATTTAATGTTTATGACTCTTAGCCCTATTTAATTCAAACACCATAACTTGTTTTATAACTATTATCAATAGGTACCCATACATTACTATGTGCATATTTACCATTATCCAAGAAGAAAGATAACTCATCATCTACAACAACATATCTATTAATGACACTGTGATTCATAGATATATCTAGTAACCCATATGCTTTTGACTACTCACTATAATCAACAAACATTTTTTTTCTTTTCATCTAAATTAACTTTATTTTCACTAGGAATTAACACAAAGGAAACCAGACCAAAAATACAAAATTGAGTGGAATAAGTATTTATGCTTGACCATGCTTCTTCAAGAGTGAAATCCTAAAAAATTTTACAAGGACAATTGATAAGGATTTAGACTATTATATTAATAGCTCATTCTCATTAATGATATGATACATGTGGTTGTGCACCATTCACCTTTCCATATCCATAATTTTTCTACTCCTCATTTCCATGTCTCTATTTTGTTGTGGATGTACAAAGTAATATATTTATTATGTACACATTCCTTTTTGTAGAATCCCTTAAACTATTTTGAGATGAACTTGCCTCCATTATTAGATTTAATAGCCTTTATCTATTTAATTTTTTATTTTTCCACTCATGATTTACATGATTTGAAATGAGAGAAACATTATGACTTATTTTTCATAAAATAGACCCATATTTTACTAGATAAGTCATTAACCATAACAATAAATAATTCACTCTAGACATAAATGGTGTCTTCATTGAACCATTAAAATTAGCATGTACCATATCAAAGACTCATTTGGCATGCCATAATTGATCAATATAGAATGGTTGTTGACTTTGTTTTTCCATTTAACAAATGTATCAAATTCTAACTTGCTTGAGTGGATAGAAGCCCATCAATCATATTAGTCTTTCTAATTACTAATAATTTAGGTGTCCATTTCTCTCATTCCAAATTACACTGGTATTTTTTACTACTGCTAGTGTGTGTGCATGTATTATTTTGGGATCAACATATTTAACAATCACTTTTTAAAAATACCAATAGAAATCACATTGCTATCATAAAGAGTCATGAACATAAATTTTTTGCCTTGGAATTTTACAAAAAGAGTAGTCTAATTAGTTATTTTGATATTGAACAAAATATTTGTATTCATATCAGGAACATGTAGAACATTATTGAAAGTGTAACTAGGATAATTTTTCAATGTGACATGAACATCTCCACATACTTTAAAATAGTGAGTCCAACCATAACATAAATAAATAGGTTTGCCTATATTCTTACCTTTATTAAAATTTACATACTATTATGTAGGTCTTATATAGTGCTAAGATGCACCTAAGTCAATGTACCAGGTTATAGACTCAGTTGACTAGTTATGGGATGAAAAATATGTAAATTTACATGCCATCTCTTGTTCATCACCCTCAATAACATTTTAATCCTTTAATATATATATATATATTTGCTTTTATTGTCACTCAATCTCTTTTGAAAATAAACAAAAAGATTTCTTTTTTGACATCTTTGATGTATTACCACCTTTGGAAGAGTCTTTTGATGAACTTTGTGTGTTTTTTTGGTGTTGTCCTTTGAACTATGCACTAAATACAATGTTTATAGTGTCTAAAGTTGATACTTACCCCTGATCTTTCCTTCGCTATTTTTGTAAAACAAGTGTTGATACATTCTCAAGTTCTAGCTCCTAGGTCTCCATAATTGTATGAAGAGACTCAAAAATTGAATCAAATGATTATTTAAATATTTGAAAGAATAAATATAGCATATATTCATCATCAAATGGTTTTTATTTAATAGTTAATTCATCACTAAGTTCCTTAGTCATAGTAAATATTCAAATATTGAGCCTCCTTCCTATAATTTCATAGAAAATAAAATATTTATAAGATATAATGACCACCCAACTTCTAATGCATGGTAATTTATTTTTAGATTTGTCCATAACGTGATATTATAGTGTAATTTCATCTATTTTTTACTAATAAATCTAAAACTAACAACTTTAAAATAATTATAGATTTTTTATTCCTTTTATGACAATATTTGGGATCATTATGAGCATTTTATTTTTTATTTAATACATTATAATCAATATATCTATATTCATAGACTGAGTATTTTATGAATCCAAAATATATAATTATATAAGGTCAATTTATGATACTTGGGGAAAATGTGACTTTTGTATATTAGTTTAGACCCAAAAATTAACATTTAAGCTGAAACAATGTACTTGTGACCACCTTTTTGTGCACTTAGCTCATGCCTCATTCCATAATATTTTGACCACATTTCCTTCACTTTATATGTGGATGACCCATTATTAAAAATAAGTAATGATATCAAAATTTCCCTATTCCTCATTAGCAATAAATCAAGCTTATATCCCAACTAATCTATACTCTTTGCCCAACTATCTTTGCTCCTAGGACAACAACATGTCATTTAGACTATCCAACTCCCTAGTCCTATCTAGTTTCACCAACCATGTTTTCCCACCAAATAAAAATTAGTTTATTAATTTCAAATTCATGTAACAAGACATATCTCATGTTTAGTAATCCCTATTAGAAGTAATTACCTATTGATCACTATAAAAGCACATTTTCAAGTTATTTTAACATTAAAAAGAGGCTTACATATTGAAAAGTGCCAAAAATATAATTAAACGTTGAGAGCAAGTCCATTATTTCTCCCTATTTTTAATACACATAGGCCTAGTATCTATAAGCTAAAGTATGAATATATTTCTAAGGTCACAAGTCATGGTTGAAGCACTTAATCACACCAGAATTGCACAAGCATTATAACATTACACTAGTATTTCACATGTACCACCGTAGCATGGGATAAATAAATGTAGTTTGATCCCTCTTTAGATTATTAGCATGTATATAATGCTCAACACAAGGGGTATTGATGTTTATCACAACTTTAACCACTAACCCATTTTTTATTTTGTTCTATTCATTCATCATTACTTATCAATTTAGTTTTTATAAGTGAAAAAGATTACACACAATGGGTTTCATAATAGATCGAGAGCTCCCACATAGTCACATAGGTCCCACATGTGAAGCAAACTTATCATATCAATCAAAAAACATTAAAATCTATAGGATTTTAGTGTACCCTAAGGACAATAATGATCTACACCCCTATTTGATTCCAACGGTCTTGTCTAGAGAGCAAGAAAAACACTATTCATGATTGACAACATCATCATAGAGTTTACCAATCAATTTCACATTTTTTATCTTAATTTTGAATTTTCACTCTATTGGATAAGTAATTTATCTTTATTATTTCCCCTTTTAGCATATTTACAAATATAGTAAATTCTAAATCAATTTGTGTCATTTATTTCATATATGTAGCATTCTGATTTAATGTAATGGTTTCACATTTAGGTAATTGGTTATCTATTTTTTAAAATTTGATAAACATATTGGTGACCTCATCTATTACTTGAATGTTGTAAAACCCTAACCATATATTTTTCTAGGGTTTTTATCTTTATTTTTTCTATTTTGAATTATTTTCCTAGGGTTTTTAAATTTGATAAAGTCTTTATTTTCAACAACATTTCAATTTTTTTTCCTTTTTTATGCATTCTAATAAAAATATTTCTACCTCTCTTAAAAAATGCACTAGATGAAGTGGTAATCTAATTGAGCATGCTCAAAATGAGTTTGATGAATCTCATACATGGATAAGAATAAGGTTATATTAGGACCTTCGAATGTTAGCGAACAAAGTGAACATGTAGAGGTCCATAACACTAATTCAAAGAATGAGAAGTATGATTAAGATAAATTTGGTCCTTAAGATGAGAACCAAGATGTAATCCCACCTATAGGTAATAAACAATAATAGTTAAAAAAAGTGGAAGTTATTAAGAGTTTTTAAGAAATAATCCATGAAAAATCCGTCGACTATCCTATAATTTTGCAAACCCTTTTGGACATAAAAATTCAAATAATGGTACAATCATTTGAGACTTATAATCTTATGGGTTCCATGGACAAAATTTTTATACCATTATTTACTATAGGGGAAACACAAAAGGTTTAAAAAATTAATATGCCAATTCCTACTCAATCATTGGGCACACCACCTTTGGTTATCACACATTATTATTTTTTTGATGTACAATACCTTATGCTCGAGATTCAATATCTACAAACTATGGTGTTACATTTGAAACAAGGTGATTTGAAATATAATCATGAGCTTGAGTCACACACTTTATTACACACTCCATTGGCACAACACATATAATTATATCTTCTACCTATAGGTTTTATGGCACCTAAGCTTACACTATATGATGGAAAGTGTGACCCCAAATAACATTTGAGAGCATTATATGTAACATGTTTGGATTATGTGTCAAATGATACGTTATTAATTAATTAATTCTCAAGAAGCTTAAAATAATATGTTTTATAATGATTTTAAGGATTACCACATCAATCGGTCCATGTGTTCAATCCCTTGGCCAATATGTTTATAACACATTTTTAAATTAATATTAGTGAGAAGATTTCATATGCTCAAATTGCTCAACTCAAATAGAAATCTAATGAGCCTATCATAAAATATGTATTAAGGTATAAGATAATGCTATCTAAAATTACAAATCTTATTTTGAATAAATAATTATAAGATATATTTAAATAAAGCTTGATTCCACCCCTACACAAGTCCATCACATTTAAGAAGTTTCTCTCATTCACATATTCATGTCACACAGTAAAGGAAAGGGAAGTTAAATTATTGAAAATGAATAAGCTTAAGTATGCAACTAATACAAATTACAATACAAAGATTTAAAATAAGACACCATACAAGGTGAGGTAAACTAATAATTAAAATGATCAAAAGGAAACATTACATGTAGTTTTAAAACCAATTCTATGCATCATTTTATTATTTCCTATAAGGAGACAATATACTAATCTCCTAAAAGTTATATACAAGGTTATCAAGGAGCTATTGGAATTCAATCTCATATCTCTCCCTCCCATTAAAGTCAGTGATGTGAATAAGCCTCTTCCAAAGGGATTTGACTAGAATTCCTTTTGCAAATTTCATAGAGCACCAGGGCAAACTACTAATATGTGCATTAGTTTAAGGCATAAGAATTAAGATTTTATATATGTAAACATCATTGATGTTGATACACATATAGATACTTCCAAGGCACAATCAATTTAAAACAAAGTAATGAAAATATTCAATGATCCTTTTCTTATGCATATAACTAATGAGATAATATATACATTAGGAGTGAATTATGCATACACATACCCACCACTAGTCTCTTATCATTATTATACAGATACATGACATCCTTTGAATGAAATCATTGGTACCTATCATAATTTAATTCCCTTTAATCCACTTATTGCATTTACACAGGATGAGATAGTAGATGATGATTTGGATATGAGCTCTTTATTAATTAGAGCATGCATTGATCATAAGACTATTTATACTATTATGGTTGATAACAATTCAGGTGTGAATGTGTGCATGATCACACTTATTAATCATCTTGGATATATATCAATATTTGATTCCTATGACCATGGTAATAAGAGGATTCAATGGTTACATTCAAATCTCCATTGGTGAGATTAAATTACCCTTACAGGTTAGTCCAACATATGTGGCCACTAGGTTTATAGTGGTACCCAATGAAATGGTATTAAATATATTATTGGAGTGCCTTAGATTTATAAAAAAATCATGTAGTTATTTCTACAATTCATAGGTGTTTAAAGTATATTTATGCTAATGAAGTCATCACAGTTTGGGGTATCCCATATGAATACCCATACTATATATAAATATGGTTCTTATATACTATATTTCAATTAGAGACACTTAAAAGGGTTCAACCTACTTATAAAGTGAAAAAGAAAGTGTCTACCCTTCCATGGATGCCTATCAATGAAATGCCACTTTAGAAGATATTTGCTAAAGATTATAGGGAGCCTCTCTCTACTCTTACACATCCTAGATTGATCTTACAAGGCATTAAGGGGTTTCACATGAGGCACCAAAACATAGTTCATATACTCCAAGATGGGTTACCAAAATTATGAGAGTTCATCATGCTCAACAACATTCACAATATGCTATAGATTATTAATATGATAGTGGTAGTTATGGTTATGAAGGAAATCAATATTTAAATTCTAAATTCAATGCAATTCAATCATATAAGTATGAAATTTATATTTGTGAATGGTCACCATTCATATCCTAGATACAAGACCCATTGATTGTGAGTCCCTTACAGGACTCATTAGTTAACATCATTTTTTTTCCAGTTCATATATTCTAAAATACCATATATATATATATATTCTAGAAAATTCAAAAATCATGACCTATGCATGATTTGTGTTATTTATTTATGTGTTTAATTTCTACTCAATATACTTAGTCTTTCTATATATATATAGTTTTTATCAAAAAATGCTTCAAAAATTATACATGAGTAAATGCAAAACATATACGTTACTATTTACATACATAGTTGTAGGTTATTTCATTATCTCAGAATTATGAATTGTAAATAAGACAAAATCACTTTATTTAGATAGTACACATTGAATTGTTGTTATATTTTGATGGTAATTATCCTAGTAAACACAAGTTAATAATTATTAGATTCAAACAAGTCACAACACCCTAGAATTTGTTTATATTTTAGCAATTTCATTAGGGGCATCGTTCTACATATGTTTTATTCTTATTTGGATATTCCTTATTATTCACACCTTAGTTCTTTACATTGTGAAAAATCTATCAATAATGATCACTTACATTCACATCACTATCTTACTTGATATCTAATTTAATAAATATACCAATCTTGCAAACTACATATGTTGATCAATTACATTCATTCATGCATGATTTTTGTATTTGCTTTCCTTCTTCATTTCTTATGTGTATCCTATACTTTATCTTATGGACATTTGAACATGTCCTTGTGTGTATTATATGTTTCTATGATCATGTGAGTGATCTTTGAATATGTCCCTTATATGTATCCCCTTGGCCTTCTATTTTGTGTTTTGTGAACTCTCTGTGTACTCTTTAAGTGTGTATGTCATGGCCATACCACTTATTTGTTCTTATTTGCTGAGTTTAAGATGCCATGATGGACATTATTCATCTTCCCCATTTATTGATGTCATGATCAATATCATTCATATGTCCATAATTATTTATATTTAGATTTTAGTACTTAATTTTGATCACTTATATGTGTGCTTCATTGCTAACATCTATCTCGATAATCCCACTATGTATGCTTGTTTCTCACATGTATTTTATATTACACACTTTGCTCAGTCTACATATGATGATGATATTCTCCTTTATGTTATCATTAATACTTATATTTATAACTTTTCATAACATCTCTCACATAATTTTTTCTTTTGAGTTGGGTTATTGTGCAGGCTCTTCAAATTACTACAAAACAAGGGGCATACACAATGGCTTGTCTCAAATACTATACTCCTATAGTGTAGTGCACATATATATTTTTTTACATAATTTATTAGAGTTCATACCCATAAATCACCCATAAAGTAGTTTTAGACAACAATGTTCTATTTGGATAGGGGTACAGGCTAATCATGTCCAAAATAGCATGTTGTTGTCCTAACAAGTAGAAAATAGTCAATTTTAAAAATTATTAGAATCATAAGAAATACAAAGTATTTTCTAAAAAACACCTAGTCAAAGTTTTCAGAAAAATACTTACGTTTATATCATATTTTCTCAATTTGGGGGCATCCTATGCAACATGGTTTTTTGGTTAGCATAATTTTTTTAAATCAAAATTACATTTGTTATTACTCGATTCCAAAATCTATATACACTTATATATCAAATTTGGGGCATGTGCATGGCACATGATCATCTCCTTACTCAATTTTGCATCAATTTTGTAGATGGAGTGGTAATTCATGTCATTCTTCATGTTGTATACACCGAACTTAGATCGTATTATCTTTTTGCATGAATTTTTTGTAAAAAATGAACCTTATTCCATTTACAATGGTTTTTTAACCTTTTACACTAGTTTCTCATTAGAAAAATCCATTGGAATTCATATAGGGACTCTAAACTATTGGGATAGAATCCAAGGTCTCTAGATAGAGAAGATGCATCCGTTGAGTGATCACACAAGATAAATGAGTGCACAAAACAATGTAGCTGAAAGAAAATGAATCGAATTTGAGAATAATGTAAAATAGATTAGAGGCAAAACCAAAAACTCCATTAAAAAATATCACAAATATGATAATTAAAAATAGGAAAGTGCTAAGTAACTCATCCACAAAAGGTGGTCAATAGACCCCCAAAATAAAATAATAACTCCTCCACAAAAGGTGGTCAATAGGGCCAAGAATAGAGGAGTAATTCTCATACCTAGAATAGCCAGTCTAAGGAGTTACTTCCTATTCACTTGGTCAAACTTCACACATAATCAAGCTTCTCCATGAAAGTAGGAAAACTCCAAGTGAGGGAAAAATCCCATAATAAATAAATATGAGAAAAAATAAAACTCCTACTTTAAGAACCCCCCATAAGCACAACTTAGGGGGGAAATGTAAAAACATGGGTCCCAAAAATTAGGTTTGATGAAGTACCCATATACAAAGCAATATCTCATAAAGTAGATAAAAAGAGAAAACCCATAGGAAAAAATCTCCTCCCTAAAGAGAGACATAAAAGAAGAAGCTAGAAGCAAGTCAGAAGATGATGTTGCAGTGTCACAAACCTCAAGAAGATCTTGTAAGTGAAAATATTTACTCTCTATGAGGGTTTGGTGAAAATATCTAAAATATACTTTATCATTTGGTCATATCTTAGATAAATGATTTCCTAATAAATGAGATCTCTGATGAAATGAATGTGAATCTCTATGTGTTTGGTTTACTAATGCAAGACCAGATTCCTTAAAATATGAATGTTACTCTAGTTATCATAATAGATGATGGTAGGTCAATTGAACTAGATACTAAACTCTATGAGAATACCCTTAAGCTAAATGGCCTAAGTAGAAACATTAAAAACCACCTATACTTTTCCTTAGTCGATGATAAATTAATAACATTTATTTCTTGCTTGACCAACTAATTAGACTTGAACCAATGGATAAATTGTAACCTAAAGTGAACTTGTGATTTTGGATATTGCTAGCCCAGTCTAAGTTAAGATAGCTGATCAAGTTGATGTCAGTGTTGGCTTTGTAATGAATCCCAAATCTATATGTTCCATGAATGCAGTGAAAGATCCTCTTAGATACTTTCCAATGTAACTCATGGTCTTATTGCATAAATCTAGAGACCAGGCCTACTACATATGATATGTTAGGTCTGGTATGTGTCAAGTAGATAAGTTTTCCCATAATTTGTTGATAAAAATTATCCTAGACAAAAGTTGAAGTGAAATATACCTCAATCTTGACTCTATATATAAAGTGAGTCAGATTTGGCTTAAAATTATCTATGTGAAACTAAGTAGATTGAGAGCATACTTAGGTTGTGCAAGAGTAATCTCTAATTTAGATTAAGAAATCTAAATCCTAAGGAAGTAGTGTAACAAGCCCAAGTCTATCAAGGATTATATGTCCTAAAGAGCCCTTTTCAATATTGCAATGGATGAAGAAGAGCTACCAATGATTAAAATATTATCAATATAAATAACCAGAATCAAGAGTGAATCATCCTACCATAATAGATAGACATTAAAATTAGAATAGTATCTAGTGAATCATGTTGAAAGAAGAAAGGAATCCATCTTTGTGTACCAAACCCAAGGGGATTGTTTGAGGCCATAGATGGATTTCTGGAGTCTGCATATAATGGAAGAATCTCAACAAAGCATATATGCTAATCCAAGTATATCTCCTCCTTAATATCATTGTGAAGAAAGGCACTCTTCACATCCATTTGATGAACATACTAATGATTGGTTGTGGTAATATCAAGTGTAATTATAATGGAGTTAATTTTAGTGATTGGTGTAAATGTCTTTGTGTAGTTGATGCTAGGAACCTAAGAGAAACCCTTGGCAATTAACCACTCCTTGAACTTGTCAATGGACCCATATTTTACATCCTTAGTCTAATATATCCATCTATAATCAAATTATATTTCTTCCCTTAAGAAGAAGTGTCAAATCCCAAGTATGATTTATGATTAAGGATTTATACTACTCATTCATGGTAGAATCCCACTCAAGAATACCTTATGCCTCTTAAAAAGTCTATATATTTGAGGCAAAGGCATATAAACATGTGGCCCACTCTAAAAATATGAATGTGGTTGCCTATCATCTAAAGGATACCCAAACCATGTATCTTTGCTCTATAGTGTCTGCCTATCCCAAATAAGACTAGAAGTAGATGAGTTAGGTAGAGAAAAATCATACTCCAAAGTGTGGCTAGATGTGGAATAAATGAATCCCCATCACTACTCTTGCTATCAAAATTGGAAGAAGTGTCCTCAACCTTTGAAATGTGCTCAAGATGATCTAAATTGAATACAAATGAGTCTAATGAAGTGGAAGAAGTGTCACATGTTGATTCTATGGGACTCTCCTGAAAGTGAACACTTCTCTCAATAAATAACTCATGTGTGGTCAAAAGAAGAAGGTGGTACCCCTTGACATAATATAGATAACCTAAAATGATGAAAGGATTATTCTAAAGTTATATAGCCTTGAATTTATTTTTTGGTATGCATTCCATAGTTGGAAATCTAAAAAATCTAAAGTGCTCAACTGTGGGTTTCCTATTATGCCAAGATTTGAAGGGAGTGATACGTTTTAAATCTTTATGAGGAACCCCATTCTGAATTTAGTAGTCATAATTTATGGCTTCAGCCCAATACTGAGGTGCTAATGATTTAGAGTGAATCATATAGTTTGACATCTCTTTCAAGGACTTGTTCTTACCTTTTGCAACTCTATTATGTTGAAGACTATAAGGAGATATCCATTGTAAATCAATCCCCTCTACCGTGTAAAACCATTTAGCCTTGTTGTTGACATACTCACCCCCATTATCAGTTTGAATAACCTTGTTTAATTTCTTAGATTTTTTTTTATCTAAAATAACCTTAAAGTCTCAAAACTTGTCAAAAACTTTATATTTATACCTAAGGAAGTGAAACATGTGCATCTCAAGAAATCATCAATGAAGGTAAGGACATACTTAGCCCTTGTGAAAGATAGATTGAGAAAAATCATATATACATAACTAGGTACTTACTTAAATGCCTGTGAAACCCTATATCCTTTACCTTTATCATTGGGATTCTTCCAAAGGATATAACCCTCACAAATAACCTTAGAGAAATGGACTCAAGGCAAGCCTATAACCATGTCATTTTTACTAAGTTATTTTAGGTAGAAGTAGTTGAGGTGGCCAAACCACTCATGCCAAAGTTTACTAACTCCATTTGAATGAGTAAACATTGTAGTTGGAGAAGAATCATGTGCAAAATGTGATAAGGTGTATAACCTCACTTGGTGATCTGGCCTACCCACTACCACTATAGAATCATTGTGCAAATTTCTAATTGTGACTGAATCTAGTAAAAAATCTATGTTTATGCCTTTATTGATTTGAGTGATTTGGTATACTAGTAGGAAATTAGTTAAAAGTAATGGAACAATTAGAACATTATTGAATGTTCCTCCATCCATTTTAATAGACCCTCTCACTATAAATTATACTAAAGTGTCATCACCCAAAGTGATAAAACACATGCTACAAGGCTCTAAGGAAGAAAACTCAACTTGTGAAGAGCCCATGTGGTGAGAAGGACCCAAGTTAATAACCCATGAAAATGTTGGAGCTACAACTGCTACAAGATCCTTTCCCTTTTAATTTAGAATAATCTTGAGTTGATGAATTTTTCTTGATAGACTCAAGAACACCTATGTTTTTCTCTCTATAAAATGAGTTAGGTGATCAATTTTTTTATTTATGCACTTGTGTTCATCATGCCCATTTTTTATTGTAATAGGCACACTTAACGTTCTCTTTCTTTCGTATGTCATTGGAAGAGGAGGTTTTAGTGGTTGTTTTGGTAGAGGTTTATTCTTTCTTCTTCTTTTGATTCTTATTCTTATTCTTCTTCTTCTCTTTGTTTGAAGTTTTTACTTTCCCATTCCCAATAATTAAGGCTTGTGTTTTTATGGACTTCACTATGCCCATTTGTATTAACTTATCTTGCTCCCAACTCAAATCAACAACAAATGTATCTAAAGAGGGTATTTTTCATGTAACACCCAGAACACTTTTAGTGGCATAGAAAGTAAAGACAAAGACTAAGTAATCAAGACCTAGTTTAGAGAGTATACAAATAATAAGTTGATCATCTTTCTTCTCTATTCCACATTATTTCGATTGAAATATTAAAGAGTTGAACTTGGTGAAGAAATTCTGAAGGATGTCAAAATTGCTAGGACTTACGCTGATAAACTCATTTTCAAGTTCGTGACCTCTCATTATAGCTAACTTCCAAAAAACATTTTCCAATATGATCCACACTTCATTGGGATATTGAGTAGGTTCTAAGTGAAGAGAAGATCAGAAAACACAAAACTACATAGCAACCCATAAGCTTTATCACAATGGTTGCACCACTTAACTTTTTTTTCTTATGGACTAGGTTTAGTTTCATTACCCCTTGTAATACGATGTAAACTCTTTCTCCTTAATCTAATTTTCATTTTGATTTTCCATTCATAGAAATTAAATAGTATTAGTGGATTAATTGAACTTGAATCCATTGTGTATAAATAAAGTGTAGTGGTTATAATTGAAGTTGTTGAAAAATGAAAGTACAAGTAGAAAGAAAGAGTAACTTAAAAAAAAATACACCCCCCCTCCCAAACTATGAAATGGTGAACCCCCTGAAGTTATAAATTATACACTCTCAAAAGACATCGGGCACAACCAATAATGTGTCTAGAGTAATTAGTGTAAGTATTAGAAAAGGAAAAATATATAGATCAGGGGTACGTCTAGATTGACTGATATTGTGTCCAAGGAAAACTTATACAAATAGTAAGAGAGAGATAATGATTTTTTTTAATGCAAGGGGGTTTGGCCACCTGTCAAACTAGAGCTCACCTTTCGGTCTTCAACTAGTGGGGATATGAAGAGTTTTTTCAAAATAAGAAATTTTCCATCTTTAAAATAATACTCACAATGTATTATTTTTAATTTTAAAACAATAAAAAAGGAGTGACACTAATAATAAGAACAACCCTAATATTTCATAACTCCCTTTACAATACAATATTACTTTGAACCCTAAACCCCCTTTTAATGAGTAATAAAGCTTCTTAACATTAAAAAAACTCTAAATAACATGATATTAAATTTATTGTAAAGTTAAAAAAGGTTTTCCCACCAAAGAAACAAAACAATTTTTTTTTATGATGGTCTCATGAAATCATTTACATGCCAAAATAAGTGGTTTTCAGATAAGAGAAGAGTTTACTAGCTAAACGATGGGCTGGGAGGGGTTAGTGGAGAATGAAGGAGATAGCCTAAGTATAAACACCAATATGGAAAGAGATTATTGGTAAGTATAGACCTTTAGTGACTATATTTTCACCTTAGATGGTATTAGAAAGCATGCATTTTTGGTCTTCAAAAAAGGCTTGATGCCAATGGTAGAATGCCCATGAAAAATGGTAAGGTCGTGAGGCTTTGTTTAGACTTTCTGGCTAAGCATCTTGGTGATTTGATTAAAGTGGATGACTAGGTAATCCACCACATAATCTTGATTAAATTATTCATGTTTGTTATTTAAAGCCACTAACAAGAGATTATTGATAGGCCATATGAGATAATGACCAAGGTAGAAGTGTCAACTAGTTGATGGCATCTCTGGAAAGGATCAGGTTGTTGAATCCCCCCAAGCTAATAATGCATGCATATAGGTCATAGAACTAGTGAACATACCATGAGAGATTAGACAACTACATTGTTTTGATTTAATGAATAACTTCTTGCACCATACGAGACAACCAATCCAAGAAAAGATCAAGAACCAAGCTTCAATCCAAGATAAATTTAATATAATAGATTTTAACAAAAAATGACCCCTATAATTTTTTTAATCTTGAGGTTTTTGAGATATCAATAAACACTCAATTTTTTTCAAACCCTCTAAAAAATTTACCTCATACAATCTCAAGATTACAAAATAAATCTTGAAATGTAAAACAAGACATGCAATTATTGGGATGGCTCTACTACCATATCGAGGTAGAATCCAAAGACTCCAGATAGAGCAAATGCACCCATCAAGTGATCACATAAGCCAAGCAAGTACACAACATAATGTAACTAAAAGTAAATGAAACCAATATGAGAATAATGAAAAAGATATTAGAGTCAAAACTAAAAATTCCATTAACAAAGCTAAAAATGTGAGAAGTACAAATATGAGAGTGCTAAGTAACTCCTCCACAAAAGGTGGTCAATAGACCATTAAAATAGAATAGTAACTCCTCCACAAAAGGTGGTTAATAGGTGAAAGAATAGAGGAGTAACTTCCATACTTGGAATAGTCAATCAAGGCAGTTACTTCATAGTCACTTAGTCAACCTGCATACATAAACAAGCTTCTCCATGAAATTAGAAAAACTCCAAATGAGGGAAAAAAGCCCATAATATACAAATATGGGAAAAAAGAAAACCCCTACTCTAACACAAACTAATTCACCACTTTGGACATGTAATGATAAATTCAAATACACCCTGAGTGCCTAAACACACCCACATATCAATGAGGATTGGCGAATGCATAGTCTAATCCAAGCTATATCTACAAATAATAAATCTCTAAGGTTCTTACCCTCTCCAATCATTAGTTTTTCACACCAAAAAATAAAATGGTTCACATACCCAATCAAGTGTATTTGTTATTTTTTATTAGATATATATGTTTTCTTGTATTTATTTTTTAATTTTATATTAAGGACTATTTTATATAGGTTTCACTATAGGTTTTACATGAAACATAGTCAAATGTTGTGGTCTACATTCGAGAGTATTCTTTATAGGTAAGTTTAGGTACACATTTTCATTTTATTATAGTATTTTCAATTTTTATGCATCACTAGATTAAAATAGGGGTAAATGTAGACACATATTTTAATATTTAAACTAAAATGGTGTACTTGTGACAACCCTTTTATGCATTTAGCTCATACCTCATTCTACATCTTTTGACTAGTTTTGTTTCACTTTTTATGTGGATAAACCATTACTAGAAGAAACTAATGATCCCAAAATGTCCTTATTCCTCATTAAAAATAACTCAAGTTTATCCCTTGGATAATTAATACTCTTAGCTCAACTGTATTTTCTCTTAGGATAATAATGTACCATTTAGACTATCATGTTCCCCAGTCCTATCTAATTTTGTTGACCTCATCCTCCCACTAAATAATGGTTAGTTTTTCAATTTCAGATTCATGTAATGGGTCATTCATAAGCCCTATCTAAAGGAATTCCTTATTTATCACTATAAAAATACATTTTCAAGTCATTTTAACAAAAAATAAAAAGAAGGCTTCCATATTAAAAATCACAAAAATTATAATTTCACATTGAGATCAAATTCCATATTTATCTCAATTATGAATACATACAACCCTAGTAGCCCTGATCACTTAATCACATTATAATTACACAAGCATCTATCACTACATTAGTCTTTCAAACACACCATCTTAGCATGGGAGAACTATATAGATTTTTGTTGGGACCTTTCCTTAGTATAGCATGTCTTTTCCTAGTCGCTCACCTAATAGAATAAGAGTTAGAATGAGCAAGCATAATAGCATATCATATGAGAAAAGGTTCTCATGCACTCACCTGAAGAATGCAACCTAAAACCAATTCTCATTAGTTTCATCGCATGATAGTGTATTCATATAGTTTCTTAAGCTAGGGTGACAAAATGAGAACTTATTTCCAAATTCATACTTGGTTATATGTCTAGCTCTTAACTATTAATTTCATACTTAACTTAATCACAAAAATAAGTTGGGTGCTAACTAGAATAAAATAGTAATAAATCCATTATATTCATGATCAGATTAGATAAGTATTTCATCAACACATAAGCTTCCTCTCATCACATTCATATGGCATATACATGATTACAATGGCTCTAAGATTACAATTTTCAAACAACACTAAGTAAAAATAAGGGGTATTTATACATGGTTCTTCCCAGACTATTTAGTTACATAATTAATTACATAAAGATGACTTACCAATGACCATTAATAGTAATGAGTCATGGGAATCCATTTCATTAGATTTATAAGGACATGGGCCTAACTACCCATATATGCTCTCTCTATATTGGATTTTCATCATTGTGCACCTATCTTCTCATGGATTGGTGCTAGATTAATGCTTGACTATTATTATATGATGTTCATATGAAATGTTCCCTAACCATCTCTACTTTTCACACCCTTTCCCAAGTCCTTCGATATTTTTGAGTCCTATGTTATTGGTTCAATTATGTTTCATGTTTTTTTGTTCCACGTGACTTTTCTCTTCCACACCATGGCCTTCCACACTGTGTTTCTTCTATACAATAGTCTTTCATGTCACAGTCTCTAAAAAGTACTTAGGAAAAGTAGATGCAAAATTGAGGGCACAACATCACCCCACACTAAGTCATTAATTTGTCCTAGACTATCCATTATGTTCAGGTCCTTATGATATCAAAAACTTAGGTCTTATATGCTCAATCTAACATTTCACTTCCTCCCAATGATTTATCATATTTTGGAGCTTAGAAGTGATTCCATACACTTATTCTTTGAGTCTTATAGTCTCCTTAGATTATTCCAAAAATTCACATACTTGAGTGATCAAATGCTCAAGTGCTATAGAAGCATCCTTGTGAATGTCCTCAAGTGAAGTAACCTCCATCAAAACCTACCTTCAAAGTGCTCTAAAATTGGTGTTCAACTTTTGATGATGAGTTATTATTTTATTTTCAAGGACCTCCACATCTTTGAATGATTTGGTGCACTTGGATCTATCCTTTATTATTAGTGTTCTCTCAACTAATTACTGGCATTAAAGTTCTTCCACTTGAAGCCTTGCTTCCAAAATTTTGGTAGGCTATACTAGTTTGATAAAAACCCCTTCAAGGATGGGAATCGTATCACCAAATATAGTCAAGAATCTCTTATAAAATTTAAAATCCTTAGTGAATTGTTTCATTGCCCAAGTCTACTCACATTGAAGATTTGTCTAGTCTTTACATTTTTTAAATAATAGCTACACTAAGCCCCCTTTTTATCAATAATCTCACCTTCAAGAGGAATGCCATCAACAAAGGTCAGCTTTGTTATGCCTATTTTTCAAAATCAATAATTTTTGCCATAGAGATGACTCTATCATGAAATATAAAACTGTGTTAGGGACCTAGTCAATTCATAGTATATTTAGATGCATATTTTCAATTATAAATTGATAATGATTAATTGATGAATTCATGTTTATATTTTTGAGTGGTTTTGAAAATCATAGTGGATTAATGAATAAAATGTGCATTTATATATCACTTGTGATCAGTCATTTTGCTTCTCAGATGGTTTTCACATTATAACTCAATTTTTTTAGTTTTGACAACTTGAACAATTATAATAAATTTTGGCATGGTTTTCATTAGTAATATTGGGTTGGATTTAGAATAGATCAAAATGATTTTTTGAATCAGTTAGAATTATTTTACCCTCTCATCTTATTTTCAAAAAATTATGAATATTTAGTTGGATTGGATATAATCATTGAAGTTAAATATAAGCATGATCATTGTTACAAATTCATTATTTCATACATTACCTTCATGCAATATCCAATTTGAAAGACAATGGCATGATTTATGTTGGTTTGAATTCTTACTATGAGTTTTGAATATAGTTATAAAAAGGAGAACTTATTTAAATTTTATTTTGAATATGTCATAAGTGTTGTTGAAAAGGTTCAAGATGTGCTCAAGAGATTTTATCTCATGGTCCTAACCTAAGACCTTTATCTTAAGTCCTAAGATAATATTACTAAGCTCTTGAATCATGGTAAATCTAAGTCTTAAGGCCCTAACGTCTTTGAAGACATAAAAATTAATTGAAAGGAAAAGCTTGCATTTTCATAAGTATAAGTCTTAAGATATATTTGTTTCAATAAGCAAATATTAGATGTGTTTCAAAATGTATTCAATGACAAGTTGGCATGGCAAGTTAGTTTTTTGACTTGGATTTGATTAACATACAATGTATAGTTGGCATTAAGACATCATTCAAGTTGGTACTAATTGACAAAGCATTAAATTCAAAGCATATTCAAGGGATATTGAGATCAGTTTGAGATTTTGGTGGTCTTAAGAATTTAATACCAAGTAGACATGACTCAAAATGTGGAATGAGGTTAGTAGGAAGATTAGTAATGGCTAAATTTGATCATGCCATTAATTTGTTTGGCTAAACCACTAAGTACATTCTTGATTAAGGAGATACAATAGAATTTGAGCATGTAGTGTATTTAGTTACAGTGGAAGGTGGTGAATATAAGTGAGTCATTTTTCTCAGTTTTTGTTCATTTTGAAAAGCTTCTCATGAAATCAGAGCTCTGGTTAGTTGGATACTTTAATTTATAGAAAAAGATTTGTTGAGGATTTCTCATAGAAAGATTTCAAGGGTGCATTTCTAGGTATGATTCCTATAGTTTTGGATAAGTTTTTTAAATATATATGGTGATTTAGTGAAGCTTATAGTTACATGAAAAAATGAGTTATGGTTTGCATAGATATTCATGAAGCCTTGAATGGTTAGTTTTAGTTTCATGGTAAAATACAGGATCTAATATGAGATAAATATATCTACATGCACTTTAAAGTTTAGAGAAGTTAATGGTTTAATTTGTGCATGAATATTTGAGGGAATAAATGATGTTTAGTTCTTAAAAATTATGTCATGCATAAACTTGGATGATAATCTATTTATATTTTTGATATGTTCTGGGTCTTTGAAGAAATATAGATTCGATTTGGTTTGAAATTAGGTGTTCAAAGTATAGGAAACTGTTGGAACTTATGAGTTTTTAATGCATGGTATAAATGGTTCTCGATTAAATTTTGTTTCAAACTTTTTTTTAGATGAAATAGTTGTGGTGCATATATCTCCTATCTTAATCTTGATAGAGAAGTCACATGCATATTATGGGATAAGTTTGTTGAACTTGAAACAAGGAAAATTCTTCTGATCTCTGTGTAAAATTCTAGATTTTGATGGTTCTTTGAAACTTTGGAAATAATTCAGCATGATGGATTTTGTGGCTATTTATTCCATATTTGATAGATTGGTTGTTGGCACAAATGTTTGACAGTTTCAAAAATGACTTTGATAGGGTTTATATGTGTGTGTTCTAGTGAATAAATCACAGATGCCAAATATTTTCCTAAGCCCTAATTTTGAAAATTATAAACTTATTTCCTTCAATACCTTTTCTAAGGCTTTACATTTTTTAAAGTATTTTGAGGTTCTATCATAGTATATTTTTAAACGCCTATGTTAAAGGGTTTGTTGGAGTCTCAATTTTATGGATAAATTCTATTCATCTCTATGTGTATACTCAAAATATTGGAATAATGGTGGTGCATGCATGTTATGAATATTGAAAAGTGTCTGAGTGGATTTTGGCTTGGTTATTTATGTATAAATTATGGATCTTGTATGTCATGTTTGTCTCAAAAAAGTTTAAATATTTTTGGTTTTTGTAGAAACAACTACTATTCATTTTGAAAATTCATAAGTTGGTTTATAGAGAAGAGTTTGAGTTTTGAATAAATCCAATTGACCATTATGTAAAAGGATTTTATAGAGGGTTGTCAATGTATAAATGTTATAGTATCGAAATCATATCTATCAATTTTTAGTTGCAAGTATTGATTTTAAATGTTTAGATTTAAAAATGAGGTTTCTATTAAATCTGCATCTCAACATTGAAATTTTTGGTTTTATCTTGAGAATGGACATTGAAACTATAGTCCCCTAATGAACCCAATTTCTTATCAGTTAAAATTTATATGAGAATTATATTTTAGGAACAAATAATGTTTGTTTCACATATCATTTGGTGATTTCACTTTGAAAATATTATGCTGGAAATTATGTGTCTTCAATTTTGGAATGGTTCAGTTTATATTTGATTTGATAGAGATAGAAAATTCATGAAAGTTATCAGGATTTTGTGAAGTAAAATGATATTATAAATTTTGAAGACTTGATTTTAAAGATATAGTTAAGAATTAAAATTTTATCTTTTTTGATGGATTAGTGGAGTATTTTAAGTAATGTCATATACTTGGTACATTTAGTTTGATTGAAATATGACTATATATTGAGATCAGTTATGTTTTATTCTGGATAGACATATGTTGATTTTTAGTCTTAAATTTTGAGTTTATTTCAAATTGTTTCAAAATGTCTGGATGGGCCCAACTTGGGTCAGCTAGGAGTAATGATGATAAGGGTTGGGGGTAGAATTCTGGTAATTATGTAAATCAACCAAATCTTAATAGAAACATTCCTAGTGGTGGTTTCTATGCAAGAATATTTTACCCAAGGTTTTATAGAGGTACTAATAAGCCCATACATTTTGATGCCTCAGATCTTGAATTCTAGAATATACTCAATAACCTACCTTTAAATCTAGCAAATTATAGAGAAAATATAAGTTTTTATGATCATAGGTTCAGAACTAGAACTCCCTCATAAAATAGTTCCTCCTGCCATTTAGAAAATAACCCACAACACCTACCCATTCATCTCTTGAAAAAGTGAATCTAATTATTGAACCTAGTCCTGCTAATCAAGTTACCTAATTTGATGCTGAAGTTGTCTATGTTAAAAACTATGTTAATCTTGTTCTTCCTTCAATTTCCAATGAACCTTCATCTTCTCATAGGAAACCTATTTTAGGAAGTAAAAGGTTGGGTTTGGCATCTTCACATAGTGAACCCATCGTGAGATGTAGGAAGTTGAGATTGGATAAATTTATTTCATTTGGTAGAAAGAAAATACTTGAAATTCACCCTTCCACTTCAAAAAAGAGATCAAAAAGTTAGAATGATATAGATTCACCTATTGAAGTCAAAGTGCTAAAGTGGATAGAATTTAAAAATTGATGATGATACAAGTGATTTTGGAATGAAATTTGTGTAATTTCTTACAGCAAAAATGGAAGATAATGAATGTTTTAATGCACAATACAAACCAATGATTGAAGTGCTTTTGAATTTAGATGATTATTGGATGTCCACAAGATAGACTTTGTTTTTAGCTAAATTTTTTACATGATAGAACTTTACAATTTTAGTTTGATACTTTAACTTCAGATTTTAGTATTTTTGATGATAATATTTTAGAAATACAACAGACTTAATTTAGATGTGTGTGTGTGTGTGTGTGTGTGTGTGTGTGTGTGTCTAAGTTAATGTTAGACATGCATTATAGTTTAATATAAATAGACTTTTATTAATATTTGACTTATCTATTTTAAGATTGATATATGTATTTTATTTTATTATTAATTGATAAGGATCCCCACTCATTAAGATTAGTACTCACTATATATTTAAAAACTTGATCAATTAAGATTTTTAAAGTCTTAATTAAATATTTTATTAACTAATAATTGCTTATAATTAATTGAATTTTAAAATTTAATTAGTTAACATAAACTAATAACTAACTAAATTTAGTTATACCTTATTTTTCAACTAAGTTTGGAGCATAAAAGGAGATCAAAGATTCATTTGAAGGAGGAAGAACAACATAAGTATTGAAGTTTTATAATTTTTTTGAAGTCAATCATTCATCTCTCTTCTTTCTATGTGATTTTTCTAAGATAGTACAACTTTTGCAGGTAGACCCAATGGTACTTTATCTGACAATTAAGTAATTACATAGGTAACACATGTATATCTAGTTTTTATTATCATTTATGATAGATTATTTGAGGATTTCCAAGTTTAACATCTTTGATGATTGCTATTTACAATCTTATGTGTAGATTCTAAGTATTCAACCTGAATAATGATGAATACTTTGCTATTTTATGATATTTCATTGATCTATTTTGGTTGTAAAGTTGTCACTCAAATTATTGTAAAGAAAGATGTTTTTCTCAATAAAATCTATCTTTTTTGCTAAGATGACTCTCATTTGAGACTTGCACACTTTATTTTACTTTATATTGACTCTAATTTTAATATAGTTTTATCTTTCAAATTTTATTAATTTAGTTTTATTTCTATTTCTTAGTTTCTATTCATCCTTTATCTGTTTAATTATCTTTTCTATTTTGGTTCTTTAATTTGTTTCTTAAATTAATACTTTGTTCTCTTTCTTAGATTAAATAGTTTAATAAATCATTTTTATTAGTTCTTTTCTCATATTTTTGTTATATTTTTAAGTTCTTGTTAGTTGTTAGTCTTAGTCATAGATTAGATTTCGAGCTTATTTAGATTTCGTTTTATTTATATTTTAATATTAGACTTGTTATTTATTTATTAGTTTATTAATAGATAGTTAGATTAATTTGAGTCCATGTTTAGTTTTAGATTAGTTTATTTGATCTTTAGTCCTTACTCTTTTTCTTATTTAAGTTTGTTTATTAGTTTAAACTTAGTTGTTTTAAATAGTTTATTGTCCATTTCTTAGCTTAGTTGTTTTATGTTCTCTTTTCTTTTAGTTAATTTGTTAGTTGTGTTTATTATGTTTTTTTTTGCTTGATATTTTAATTGATTGAATTATTATTTATCTTATCTCAAATTTATTTCTTATATTTTTAGTTTATCTTTTGAGGTTAATTTGGAAAATATTACAGCAAGAAGCAATATATTACTTGAGATATACATATATTTACTAAACGGATTTCTATTTTTCAACAGATTATCTATTCATAGATTTTTTTATGTTGAATAAAATAGATTAAATATTCTTATTTAAACTGATTCATGATTTGATAGATTATATTTCTGATTGTTATAATGGAATATGTTACATGACTTATTGATTATTTCCCATAATTTATAAAAAACTATGTTGCATCGTTAAGATCGTAGCTGAACCTTTAGAATCCCATGATTAGACTAGTATGATTCCACCTTGACCTTCACGATAGGTGAAAAGGTTGATTCATTGACATTATAATTTTTTTTATCAACAAATTTAGTGATTCCACTTGATATATTCATTCAAAATTTTGATTCATTTTAAGTTTTGTTTTCTTCTTGCTAATAGTACTTGGAGGTTAACAACCTCCTATTATTCAACCTAGAATAAATATTGAGTATGATCAAGTTGATGTTGCTTTCAATCTAATGTGTTATGTATGATATAATCATCTTAAAAATATTCATCAAGTCATTTAGGTTATAAACCAAGAAGAAGAGATTGTAGAATTCAAAATTGATTGGTTCTCAAATCTTACACATGAAACTCAATGAGATGTTCTTAATTCAAATAGAAGAATTCAAGAAGATGAGTTATATTTTTAGTTGTTAATTCTAGGTCTATAACTCATTCTATTTTCGATTCTTTTTCATTTGATAATTTTTTTTGCCTATTAAAACTAATGTTACAATTCTATAATTAAATCAAGTATATTAGGTTCAAAATAATCCATCTATTTAGATAAAAATTGCTAAAACTTCCATGATAAAATAACCAAAATTAGAATAGAGGCTACAAGTTTTGATCCATGGATTAAAAAACAATAGAGAGAAAGATGATCTCACTAAAGGTGAAGACAAAAAATAAGTTCAAGCAGAATAATAGATAGTTGTAACTCCATGGATTCTATAAATCTAATTAATGTTAAAAACTATCCTAATAAGTTGCCTTCTCTTGAAGGATTGAATATACCAAATTTTTTTGGTGCTTTCAGATAATCTTGAGAAGATCATTTAGAATTTTTTATATTAGTTTGTGCTACTCTTGGAATAAAAAGTGAAAAAAATTGTGTACGAGTTTTTGTCTAGACACTTGAAGGAAAAGCTTACCATGCATTTATTAATCTATTTACCAAGGTTATTGATACATGAAAAGATATTAAAGATTGGCTAGAGTTATCCTTTGGAAAAGCTAAAAATATTTTGATCTAGTCAATGACTTTATAATTTTTTCTCTTGATCCCGGTGAGACTATTTATCATTTTATTGCTAGGTTCACTAAGCTAAGTCAAAAGATCCCATGTGATCTTAGACCTTCTAAAAATTTATCTAGACTTTATCTTTATAATGTTTTACCTTTAAAATATAAAATGACTCTAGAAAATAGAGATATTATAGAATATAGTGAAACTATAACATTTTGTATTGAATATGAAAAGAATCTTAAACGTATTGGATTTAAAGATATGTTTTTTATAGGTTTAAATTTAGATAATTCAAAATTTTTAAAAGCCATAAAATTTTTAGATAATGAGCTGGTCAATGTTAAAAGATAGTTAAATGATAAACTTTCTCAAATAGAAATAATAAATAAGATAAAAATGAAGATATTACTTATTACTGTAATGTTTGTGAACTAAGTCATAATCCATATTCATGTCTTGTTATTCTTAAGTTTAATAAATTTATTCAAGGGAAAGATCTAATATCTAAAGATCTAATATACAATATAAACACTCTTGATGATCCATCAAAAAATGAGAATACTTATGTTGTGAATAATAAAAATAAGGATTATATTTTTTCTCAAAATAGTCAAATAGCAAATGATAAATCTTCTTTTGATGATAAAGGAAAAATAGTTTAGAATAATGCAAATAATTTAAATGATAATATTATACAAAATATTTATTTCTCAACTGGATATAATAATAGTCAATATCAACATTATAAACCTAATTTTTTAAAACAAACTAATGCTAAAGCTTATAACATGATTGATGATTTGTCAATAATTAAAACTGAGTTTTATTTACTATAGACAGCTAGTCTTCCATGACATCTTGATAAGATTAGTGAGGTTGTTAATAATCCTACAACTAATGTAGGTTTACAAGAAGAAGATAATAATGAACATATTTATGCCCAACATTATGATTCACCTATTGATTACATTCTTATTTTTTATGTTATAGTTAAAATTGCTAACAAAATAATCCATAATTGTATTTTAGATACATGTGTCTCAAAGAATATTATGCTTAAATATATTGTAGATTAGTTAGGCATATATTATAAAATGGATAGTAGAAAACTTATTGGTTTTGAATTGAGACAAACTAAGGGTTGTGGTAAGTTTTGAGACATAGTCATTAAAATTACACAAGATGAAATAATTAGATGCATGAATAATGTCCAAGTGTTAGATATTATTAGTAATTATGCAATGTTATTAAGAAGAGATTGGTCTAAGGGATTTGGATTTTTTTTAAGAAAGATATAACATGGGTTCTTGTTAACAATAAAATTTCTTTCATAAAAAGAAAAGATTGATCTGGTACACCTATTGAGTCACCTTCTTGAAATATTTCTTATGTTTAAATTAGAATTGAGACATACAAATTGCTAAATTTAGATGAACCAAAAAATCAACATGAAGAATTATTTGAAAAGAATATTTTATGATCACTTTACTTTGATGGAGCTTGTTCTCAACAAAGTAATGGTGCTGGAATTTGCTTAATTTTTCCCATAAATAATTTTATTTGTTATGCCTTCAAATTATCTTTTGAAAACCCTAATAATACAACAAAATTTGAAGCATTGTGTTTAGGATTGGAAAAGGCCATAGAACTTAACATTAAATATTTATAAGTTTTTGAGGATTCAAAATTAGTTGTTAGACAAGTTCATAAGATATATAAGATTAATCAAACTTGTCTACATTGTTACACATAGAAAGTTTGGTCATTACTTAAATTTTTTGAAGATTTTAATATTACACATATTCTTAGAGAATATAATGTCAGAGATGATAACCTTGTTATTTTTATAGTTAATCCAACTTTGAGTAAAACTGAAGCTACCACGAACTTATCTTATGCATTATTTTTCATCTTAAATTTTTTAATTTAAATGATAATTGGCCTATGTTTAGTTGTGATGAACATATATATTCTTTTATTAAAGATAATTATTTTGATCCTAATGATTATGTGTTGAATTGTAGATATTATTTACAATTAATTACTAATAATTACCTACTAGTTTGGTGAGTTTAAAATCTATGTTCATGCCCAATGATCAGCCTAAAATCTCTGGAACAGAAGAGCCATCTAGGAGAATCATAGGTGAGACTATTCCTATCAATTTAAGAACTAAAACAATCCAAAATATGCTTATTTATAAATTTAAGTTACTATAAATGAGAAAGTTAAATTCATTATATTGTTTAAAGAATTTATTGATATTTTTACTTGGTCATATACAGATCTTAAAAGATATAATACTAAAATTCTTAGACATGACATACCTATTAAGCTTGGTATTAAACCTATTAGGTAGAAAATATGAAGAATCAATCTTTTATTAGAAGACACTATTAACAAAGAGTTAGATAAGATGATTGATGCTGGTGTCATTTTCTCTGTAACATACTTAGAATGGGTAGTTAATCTAGTTCTTGTTAGAAAAAAAATGATGATATTAGGCTATGCATTGATTTTAGAGATCTAAATAAAGCGAGTGTTAAGGATAATTTTCCTCTACCAAGCATAGATCAGATTTTACAACAAGTTTTAGGATAAAAAATGACATCTTTATTGGATGGATTTTATTATTATAATTAGACTTTTATAAATCCTAAAGATAGACATAAAACTACTTTTACTACTCATAGAGGTACTTTCACTTAACACAAAATGCCTTTTGGATTGGTGAATGCAAGAGATACTTTTCAAAGAGATATGCATGTTACTTTTGATGATTTGATTATTGTTGTTATTCAAGTTTATTTAGATGATCTCACCATTCATTCTAAAAAGAGAAAAAAATATTTAGACCATATTCGTGAAGTTTTTACAAGATGTAAAAAATTTGGCATTTCTTTAAATCCAAAGAAATCAATTTTTAGTGTTACCAAGGTAAGTTATTAGAACACATAATTTTAAAATATGGTATTTCTATTGATCCTAAATATGTTAAATCAATTAAAGAACTACCTCCTCCCAAAGATCAATCTGGTTTGAGATCTTTCTTTGGTAAGATAAACTTTGTTAAGAAATTCTTTTCAAATTTTGTTGACGAATCTAATCTATTGTAAATGTTTCTTAAGAAAGATAAGATATACAATTGGGATGAGAGTGCTAAGTTAACTTTTAATTATGTTAGATATGCCATTACAAGCGATCTTGTTCTTACTAAACCTGATTTATAAAAACACTCATTCTTTATGTTAATGCTATAGAAAAACTATTGGAGATATAATAACTCAAGAATTTGAGAATAATGAATAAAAATCAATCGATTATATGAGTCAAGTTTTAAAAGATGCAAAAACTAGGTATCCCATTATTGAAAAAATTATTTTCTCATTAGTTTCCTCTTTGATTAAGTTTCATTATTTTTTAATGGGAAACAAAGTTTTTGTGTGATATAATGTACCTATTCTGTTTTATCTTTTAAAGCAACCAAATATTCAAGAAAAACTTACTAAGTGGATTTTATGCATCAAGAGTTTGATCTTGAATTTAAAACTTTCAAAATAATCAAAAGTAATGAATTAACAAAACACTTAGTTGAAAATGCTTCTTCAAACATTAATGTTTTACTTTTGTTAGTTGATGAAAACTTAAATACAAAACTACATTTAAAGACCATGAAGATTGCTATTTTTTCTAAACTTTTTAAGTTTGGTCTTGAAATGAATGAATAAAACTATTTACTGGCTAAAGTTAATTGATACCATGATTTAATTTATTATTTTCAAAATCAAGCCTATTCTAATAATTTAGATAAAAAACAAAGATATTTCTTAAAATTAAAAGTTTTAGATTTATATTTGTTAGAAAAATTTATATTAAATCGTAATAAAGATGGAGTTTTGTTGAGATGTCTTACACATAATCAGACATAAAAAATTCTTACAAGCTGTCATGAAAGAAATTATGATGGACATTATGCTGAAAAAATAATCACTTATAAAATTTTAAGAGTAGGTTATTATTGGACTACTCTATTTAAGGATGCTTATAAATTAGTTCGTTCTTGCATGCCTTATCAATTATTTATTGAAAGAGATAAATTGTATGCAATGCTTTTGAACCCTATTATTCTTGAAAACCTTTTACAAAATAGGGCATTAACTTTATTTTAGTTATTCACCCACCTCATCTGTAGGTCATAGTTATATTTTAACAATGATAGATTATTTCACTAAGTGATCTGAAGCCAAGACACTTAAGAGTTTGGTAATAGGTGAAGTGATATCTTTCTAAAAAAATCATATTCTTTCTAGATTTGGAGTCCTTTACAAAATTATTTCAGATAATGGATCTCAGTTTATTTCTAATAAATTTTAAATTTTTTTAGAAAAACATTCAATTATATCTAGTCATTCATCTAAGTATTATCCTCAGGGTAATGGACACCCTGAGTCCACGAATAAAAATCTGATTTCAATTATGAAAAAATTAGCTTGTAATAATTAAAAAAAATTAGCGTCTCAAAATTTATGAAGCTTTATGGTTGATAAGACTATTGTTAAGGTAACAACTAGTTATTCACCTTTTATGTTAGTATATGGATTTGAGGCTACCTTGCCAATAAAACATCATATTTTTTCAGCTAGGACTACTTTATAATATGTAGTTGAAGATACAAATTTAATTGAACAAAGATTACATGATTTAGTAGTTATTGATGAATCTAAAGCGACAACATTGTAGAAATTAAAAAGATTTAAGTAAAATTTTTTAAAAAAAATTGATAAAAAGGTTTCTAACAAAAAGTTCAATGTTAGATATTTAGTCTTATATTGAGATAAAGCCTACAAAGATCTTGAAAAATATCATAAATTTGATTTATTATGGCTTGGACCTTATAGAATTATCTCAGTTCTTAAAAATAATGCTTTTCATTTAAAAAATCTTGAAGGAAATTGGCTGTGTTACTCAGTTAATAGCCATCAGTTGAAACTACTTCATGATTAGTTACTTTTCAATTTATTCATTGCTTTGTTTTTTGCTTTATTTTTCATTTGTTGTACCTTTCTTTATTGTTTTTGGTTTATTATTTTATTTTTAAAAATTTCAATGAAGGTCATAAATGGATAAATGTCACATTATGAAGGAAGAGTATAGAGAAGATGCAAATTTACTATAAGTATCAATCATTTTCAAAAGTTACTCTTACAAATTCAATTTTTGTAATAAATGAATAAGATATGCCAAGTTATTTTTGGTTGTTAAAGTATTAATTTATTTTTAAATTTTATACTTAAGATACTTGTATTAGATTGTGCATCCACCTCAAACCTCTCTGTTATATCATTCTCTTTCTTCATGTCATGCTAGCCGAACAACCCATCCTTTGATGAAATTCATTATTAAAGGTGTTTAAGCTTAGCTTCTAGAGAAATGATTTCTCTGGATCACACTCTCAATATTATATATTTATCAATAGGTAATTTGTTGCTACTCAATTTTATTACAAAAAAATGACTAGCAAGGTCGCTAGTGTTATGTCTATTTTTCACACCCCCTCAATTTTTTCAAAATTAATACTTTTTACCATAGAGATGACTCTATCATGAAATTTAAAACTATGTCAGGGACCTAATTAATTAATAGTATATTTAAATGCATGTTTTCAATTATAAATTGATAATAATTAATTAATGAATTCATGTTTATATTTTTGAGTGGTTTCGAAAAGCATAATGGATTAATGAATAAAATATGCATTTATATATCACTTGTGATCAGTCATTTTGCTTCTTAGATAGTTTTCAGATTATATCTCAATATTTTTAGTTTTGACAACTTGAATAATTTTACCAAATTTTGGTGTGGTTTTCATTGGTAATGTGAGGTTTGATTCAAAACATATCAAAATGATTTTTTGAATTAGTTAGAATGATTTTTCCCTCTCAGCTTATTTTCAAAGAATTATGAATATTGAGTTGTCTGGGATATAATCATTGCAATTAAATATAAGCATGATCATCATTAAAAATTCATTGTTTCATACATTACCTTCATGCAATATCCAATTTAAAAGACAATGACATGATTTATGTTGGTTTGAATTCTTACTATGAGTTTTGAATATAGTTATCAAAAGGAGAACTTATTCAAATTTTCTTTTGAATATGTCATAAGTGTTGTTGAAAAGGTTCAGGATGTGCTCAAAATTTTTTATCTTGTGGTCCTAACCTAAGACATTTATCCTAAGTCCTAAGATAATATCACTAAACTCTTGAATCATGATAAATCTAAGTCTTAAGGCCCTAATGTCTTTGAAGACATAAAAATTCATTGAAAGGCAAAGCTTGCATTTTCATAAGTATTAAGATATATTTGTTTCAAGAAGACAATATTAGATGTGTTTTAAAATGTATTCAATGACAAATTGGCATGGCAAGTTAGTTTTTTGACTTGGCTTTGATTAACATACGATGTATAGTTGGCATTAAGATGACATTTGAGTTGGTGCCACTTAGCAAAGCATTGAATTCAAAGCATATTCGAGGGATATCGAGATGAGTTTGAGATTTTAGTGGTCTTAAGAATTTAATACCTATCAAACATGCCTCAAAAGGTAGAAGTTGGAATGAGGTTAGGAGGAAGGTTAGTAATGGCTAAATTTGATCATGTTGTTAATTTGTTTGGCCGAAACACTAAGTGCATTCTCAATTAAAGAGAACCAATAGAATTTGAGAATGTAGTCTAGTTGGTTACAATGGAGGGTGGCAGATATAAGTGGGTCATTTTTCTTGATTTTTGTTTATTTTGGAAAGCTTCTCACAAAAATAGATCTCTAGTTAGTTGGATTCTTGAAGTTACAAAAAAGATTTGTTGAGGATTTCATGAAAAAAGATTTCAAGGGTGCATTTCCAAGTATGATTCCTATAGTTTTGGATAAATTTTGAAAAAATATATAGTGATTTAGTGAAGCTTGCAGTTACATAAAAAAATCATTTTATTTGCATAAAATAATGAGTTTTGATTTGCATAGATATTCATGAAGCTATGAATGGTTTGTTTTGGTTTCATGGTGAAATACGAGGTCTGATGTGAGATAAATCAATCTGCATGTGCTTTAAAGTTTAGAGAAGTTAATGATTTAATTTATGCATGGATATTTGAGGGAATAAATTATGTTTTAGTATTGAAAAAAATTTCATGCATAAATATGGATGATAAGCTATTTCTATTTTTGATATGTTCTAGGTCTTTAAATAAATACAGAGTCAATTTGGTTTGAAACTTGGTTTTCAAAATATAAGAAACTGTTGGAACCTGCAAGTTTTCAATGAATAGTATAAATGGTTCTCAGTTAAATTTTGTTTCAATTTTTTTTTAGATGAAATAGTTGTGGTACATACATCTCCTATCTTAATCTTGACAAATAAGTCACATGCATATTATGGAATAAGTTTGTTGATCTTGAGACAAAGCAAATTCTTATGGTCTCTATACAAAATTCTAGATTTTGATGGTTCTTTGAAATTTTGAAAATAATTAAGCATGATGGATTTTATGGCTAGTCATTCTTTATTTGATAGATTGGTTATTGGCATGAATATTTGATAGTTTCAAAAATGACTTTGAAAGGGTTTATGTGTGTGTGTTCTAGTGAATAAATCAAAGATGTCAAATATTTTCCTCAGCCCTAATTTTAAAAATCATAGACTTATTTCCTTGAATATATTTTTTGAGGCTTTACTTTTTCAGAAGTATTTTGAGGTTCTATCATAGTATATTTTTAAATGCCTATGTTAAAGGGTTTGTTGGAGTCTCAATTTTATGGATAAATTATATTCGTCTTTATGTATATACTCAGAATATTAAAATAATGACGGTGCATGCATGTTATGAATATCAAGAAGTGTCGGAGTGGATTTTGGCTTTGCTATTTATGTATAAATTATGGATCTTGTATGTCATTCTTGTCTTAGAAAGGTTTAAATATTTTTAGTTTCTATAGAAATAACTACTATTCATTTTGAAACTTCATAAGTTGGTTTATATAAAAGAGTTTTTGAATAAATCCAGTTGGTCAATATGCAAAAAGATGTTATAAAGGGTTGTCAATGTATAAATATGATAGTCTCAAAATCATATCTGCTAGTTTTCAATTACAAGTATTGATTTTAAATGTTTAGATTTAAAAATGAGGTTTCTATTAAATCTGCATCTCAACATTGAAGTTTTTGATTTTATCTTGAAAATGGATATTGAAGTTATAGTATCCTGATGAACCCAGTTGCTTATCAATTAAAATTTATATGAAGGTTATATTTTGGGAACAAATAATGTTTGTTTTAGATATCATTTGGTGATTTCACTTTGAAAATATTATGCTAGAAATTATGTGTCTTCAATTTTGGAATGGTTCAGTTTATAGTTGATTTGATGGAAATAGAAAATTCATGAAAGTTATCAGGATTTTATGAAATAAAATGATATTATAAATTTTGAAGACTCATTTGGTTTTAAAGATATAGTTAAACATTAATTTTTTTTTTTAATGGATCAGTGGAGTATTTTATGTAATGTTAGATAATTGGTACATTCAGTTTAATTGAGATATGGTTGTATATTGAGATCAATTGTATTTTATTTTGGATAGACACATTGATTTTTAGTCTTAAATTTTGAGTTTATTTCAGATTGTTTCAAAAATCTAGATGGGACCATCTTGGGTCAACTAGGAGTAATGATGATAGGGGTTGGGGGAAATTTTTTGGTAATGATGTACATCAACTAAATCTTAATAGAAACATTCCTAAGGGTGGTTTTTGTACTTGAAGATTTGGCCCCAGGTTCCATAAAAGTACTAAGATGTCCATACATTTCAATGCCTCAGATCTTGATTTTTAAAATGTCTTTAACAACCTACTTTTCAATCAGGTAAATCATAAAGGAAATGAAGGTTTTTTAATCATAGATTCAGATCTAGAACTCTTTCACAAACTAGTTCCTCCTTCCATTTGGAAAATAACCCATAACACCTACCCATTTAGTCTCTTAAAAGAGTGCAGCCAACTATTGAACCTAATCCTACCACTAAGTTACCCAATTTGATGTTGAAATTATCTTTGGTAAAAACTATGTTAATCTTGTTCTTCTTTTAGTTTCCAATGAACCTTCATCTTCTCATAGGGAGCTTATTTTTGGAATTAAAAGGTTGGGTTTGGCATATTCACATAGTGAACCCATCATGAGATGTAGGAAGTTGAGCTTGGATAAATCTATTTTAATTGATAGAAAGAGAACACTTGAAATTCACCCTTCCACTTCAAAAAAGAGATAAAAAATCCGGAATGATATAGATTCACCTGTTGAAGTCAAAGTGATGAAGTGGATCAAATTAAAAATTGATGATGATACAAGTGATTCTAGAATGAAATTCATGCAATTTCCTACAACAAAAATGGAATATAATGTATGTCTTAATGCACAAGACAAACCAATGATTGAAGTGCTTTCAGATTTAGATGATTATTAGATGTCCACAAGATAGACTTTGTTTTTAGCTAAACTTTTTACATGATAGAACTTTACACTTTTAATTTGATACTTTAACTTCAGATTTTAGTATTTTTTATGATAATATTCTATAAATACAACATAATTTTTGATATATGCCTAAGTTAATTTTAAACATGCATTATGGTTTAACATAAATATAATTTTATTAATCTTTGAATTATCTATTTTATGATTGATATATGTATTCTATTTTATTAATAATTAATGAGGGTCCCCACCTGTTAAGATTAGTACCACTCTATATCTAAAAACTTGATCAATTAAGACTTTTAAAGTCTTAAATAAATATTTTCTTAACCAATAATTGTTTATAATTAATTGACTTTTAAAAGTTAAATTTATAACATAAATTATTAACTAACTAAAGTTATAACTTATTTTTCAACTAAGTTTATAGCATAAAAAGAGATCAAAGATTCATTTGAAGGAGGAAGAATAACATAGGTATTGAAGACTTATACATTTTGTGAAGTCAATCATTCATCTCTTTTCTTTCTATATAACTTCTTTGAGATAATATGACTTTTATAGGTAGACCCAATGGTACTTTATATAACGGTTGAGTAATGAATTAAGAAACACATGTATATCCAATATTTATTATTGATTATTTGAAGATTGTCAAGTTTAATATCTTTGATGATTGCTATTTGCAATCTTATGCATAGATTCCAAGTATTCAACCTGAATAGTGATAAACACTTCGTTATTTTGTGATATTTCATTGATATATTTTGATTTTAAAATTATCAATCAAGTTATTGTAAAGAAATATGTTGTTTTTCTCAATAAAATCTATCTTTTTTGCTACGACAACTCTCCTTTGAGACTCACACACTTTATTATACTTTATATTGATTGTAATTTTAATATAGTTTTATCCTTCAGATTTTCTTAATTTAATTTAATTTAATTTTTATTTCTTAGTTTCTATTTATCTTTTATCTATTTAGGTTTCTATTCTATTTTAATTCTTTAATCTACTTTTTAAATTAATGTTTTGTTCTCTTTCTTAGATTAAATAGTATAATAGATCATTATTTTCATTAGTTCTTTTCTCATATTTTTGTTATAGTTTTAAGTTCTTATTAGTTGTTAGTCTTAGTCATAGATTAGATTCTAAGCTTATTTAGATTTCAGATTACAATTTTATTTATGTTTTAGTATTAAACTTGTTAGTTGTTTATTTATTAGTTGATTCATAGATAGGTAGATTAATTTGAGTCCAAGTTTAGTCTTAGATTAGTTTATTTGATCTTTAGTCCTTGGTCTTTTTCTTATTTAAAATTATTTCTTAGTTTAGACTTAGTTGTTTTAAATAGTTTATTGTCCATTTCTTAGCTTAGTTATTTTATATTCTCTTTTCTTTTAGTTAGTTTGTTATCTATTATTTGTTGTATTTCATTTGTTTGAGCTTTTACTTAATTGAATTCTTATTTATCTTATCTCAAATCTATTTATTATATTTTTAGTTTGTATTTTGAGGTTAACTTTAAGAATATTATAGCAAGAAGTAAGATATTATTTGGAATATACATATATTTACTGAATCAGATTTATATTCTTTAAGAGATTATCTAATTCATAAGTTTTCTCTGTCAAACAGAATAGATTATAAAAATCTAATTTAAAATGATTCATGATTTGATAAATTATATTTTTTATTGTTATAATAGAATATGTTACATGATTTATTGATTATTTCCTAGTTGAACCTTGCATCTTTAGGATCATAGTTAAACTTTTAGAACCCCATGACTAGACTGGTATGATTCCACCTTGACCATCAGATAGGCAAAAGAGTTGATTTATTGATGATATAATTTTGATTGTCAACATACTGTTGCTACAAAATTGACTTATATAGTGTTAGATTTTTCACTCTTGATGTTGTTTCTGCTTCCATTTGGCACTTGAGCTCTTATAATTCCTCTTCAAGCCTCATATATTCCATGTACTTATTATGATATAGAACAATGACCTCTTGTTGATTTTAAGTTATTTCACATTAAAATATTGCAAGGCATTCTGCCTTGTCACTTCATGAGAAAAATTCAAAAGGACCGCACTTGCCTAAGTCAATGTGCACTATCGAGGATCCATCTAAAATGTATTAGAGAGTTCCATCTCTGTGGTTGCCAAAATAATACTATCTAAAGGTAGCTCACAATGAAATTATTAATTATATATCCATATAAAAATAAAGTTCTCACTAAGTCTATTCAGTCGAGTCCTCCTTAGGAAAATATTCCCAAATATACAAGTCATTCTATGGGACATTCTATTGGTACTCGATGTAAACAAAAGGAGTTGTAGTAGTAGCCAGTGGCCTTTGATACTAAGATTAATTAATAGGTTCCTTCCATCTAGTAGGGTTACACTCAAGTATTTCAACATCTAGCACATCTTGGTGGCTTGTACTGATATTAAGGTCACTAGTACAGCGTATTTTTGGTACATTGGTGAGGGCTCCCTTTCTTTATTTGATGTGGCCTTTTTTTTATTTAGGATAAGTTAACATCTTTGGTGGTTCTTTCAAAATCACCACTCTCTATACACACATAATATTTTTAACTTTTATCAATCACTGATTTTTACATCTTACAAGAACTTGTCAAGACTCAATCTCTTTGAGTGCATGTCCTAAGGGGTGCACCGAGAAAGGGGTGGGTAGACATTTGGTGCTTCATAATATTTGTCTTTTTTTGCCACATTATTACCAATCCAACTAGTTCTTAAATTTTTTCCCTAAGCTGTTTCTCCTCCCTCGCATAGTCTTCTAGTCTTTTTCCTCTTTATATCCTTTATTTCCTTGCTTAGCACCCTTTTGACTTATTCAACATATTAGGTTGACCTGATCGACCTAGTATAGTTTGTAGACACTTTCTCTCTTTTGATTTTTTAACCTCCTATCTGACCTAACACAGACCTAGTGAGTTAGCATGAAAACATGTTAAGTCGACTGGGTCAACCTAGCACAATCAACATTCTCGAATGATTTTAGGGTAAGTTTTTCCTATATATATAATCTCATTTTGGTCATTATTAGAATATTAAATCAAGATTTATTATTTTCTCATGTTTATTCACAATTTTATCTTCCACCATTCTACTTGAGGAGACATAGCTTAGGTTTATATTTTTGGGGAATCTAGTCTTATGGATAGGTTTTGGATGCTTTGGCCTAACAAAGTGATCATTACAAACCACAAAAACCTCTTGCAAAGCTCTTTTGGCCAAAGGAGAGATTGAGTCTCGATGGGTTCACATTTAGGAAAGTATATTTTAACTTTGTTTTCCTCTCTTTTAGTAGATAGAAGTAGCAAAGTATTTGCTCAGATAATATTACTCTTCATATTCTATGTATTAGGGTGTTACTGATACTTACTTTATTTTAAGTTCCCTATACAAGTTTTGATTATTTTGCTTTACTAACCCCCACTTTGTGCCACAAGCTTTGGTGTGCACTATATTAGATTTACTTTTCTTTTTATTAGATTAGTGAAATATTAAATGATAAAAATCTTTTAGGGTTGTTATGAAATTGTGTTAGACTATAGGCTTTAGAACCATATCTCACATGGTGTGTTGTGACAAGTGATCCCACAATCAGGGCTATTATATCTTCACATTGGTCATGCTCTTACTTAATAGTTATATGCTCCCTAATCAAAAGTGAGGTGTGATCTATCCCATCCGATCTAGAATTGATTTATGGACATGATATATTTTTGATTATATATGATTCTGGTGAATCTAATGTGAATTAAACCCTTACAATATTTCTTTCACTTATTTCACTTCTATTCCTCATTATTTTTATCATATATTTACTATGCTAGATTGACTCTTACGACCCAATTATTTATCTTTGTGCATAGGTTTGCAGGAATAGGTAACTGTCTCAACTAGCTCAACCTAATACAGGTTTCAAAACTTGCAAAAATTGTATTCAAACAACTAGATTGACTAGCCCAACCTAGTATAAGTTTTTCATATTTTGTAGACTTCTTATTTAGCGTATTGGGTTGACCAAGTTGACCTAGTGCATTTTTAGCACTTTTTAAGCAGGTTCTTAAATGGCTTGATTGACCAGATCAACCCAGTTTGTAAGATTACTTCCAGTTTCTCCAAGGTCTCAAATCAATGATCTCCTTTTCATCTCTAAATCATTAAAGATAGTTTTTATTCCTTTTATCTTTCTATTTCTATACTTTCCTTTCACAATTTGTAGTCTTTAAAACTATCCCTGCATAATCAACTAGGTCGACCCTATGGACCTAGTTTTATGTTCTGTGTTTTCTGAAATAACTAGGTCAACCTAACTGACTAGTTCATTTTTAGACTTTGCTTCCATAGTACAAGTTTGACCCTATCAACCCTATTCTATATGATTGTTTATATATTTTCTTAGCTATACCTTGTTTCAAAGTTAAAATTAACCATATATGTTAATCACATCTTTCTTTTCAATTGTTTGCATACTTATAATAGCTCATATATTCTAATTAAATGATTTTCAATTAATTTCTTAGTTGAACTATTTATATTCTATACACACATGGCTAAACCACATAAATATCAATAAGCATTTAAAAATTTGACTACATAGGTCTACCTACTTGGATTTCATCACTAAGGGGGAAGCCAACTTGATGCTTTAATCAAGTATAAAGCATGGTTAATGATATATTTTGGCTAAGAACCCATTACACTTATTTCTATAATGTGTGAAGTGAAGGGGTAGGCCCCAATACCAAACCTGTATCATTTTCACTATAGTCTTTTTCATCCTAAAATTACCCAAAACTATCCATAAATTGCTATCTAGTACCTTATTTATAGCTAATCTCCCTTTACACTTAAAATCATTCTTAATAATCTAATCAAAATTATAGGTTAACCAAGTAGCTAGCTTTACTTTCAAAGTTGTTTGCTTTCTCTTTGATTAATTATGTGTTCAAAATCTTGCATTAGCCAATGTCAATGTAAGATTTTGATTTGTGTACATCTATTGGATTGGCCAACATCAATTCATTTGATTGTGTGTTTCCTTTCTACACTTACTTTCTTAGATTAATTGTAAATTATCTTGTTTCACTTCCAAACTTGTTATTAATCTTTTCCTCTTCCCCGTTCACTATACTAGGTTGACCTAGTCAACCTTGTACTTTTTATAAATTTTGTGCCTTGCACTAAATTGACCTGGTTGACCTAGTACAATCTGCAAGCCCTATTTCCTACACTAGGACAATCTGGTTGACCTAGTTCTATTTCTTGATTTTATTATTTTTTAATCTAATTTTCTATTTCTCCAGTTTTTGCATCTTATTCATATCTCTTTAATTAGAATGAGGTTTCTTATTATGAACTAGTAATTTTACTCAAGAGAGGATGGTTAGTATGGTGTTAGTTTCAAAATGAAAACAAAATGAAAGAAACACACTAACTAGCATAACATCTCTAGGCGTAACACTAGGGAGAGATTAGTTAACAAACATGAATAAAATACACAACTAAAATGCAAAATAAACCTTCTTTTACCTCCCTTAGATGCTCCAAAATGCTTGTTGTTATATCTTTCTTGGCTTGTGCTCATGAAGTCCTTCGCAATAGAAGCTTGGCTACCTCCATCTCTCCTTGGAACCTTTGGCTTGTGGCTTGGCTTGGCTTGGAATCAATTTGGCATGGTAACACTAGTTGCAATGGCTTCTTGAAGATATTTATGCATTGTAACTTTGTACCAAAATAGCTTTGAAATGATGTTCATGGCCTCTCTATTTATAGATTTTTTAGAATGTCTAGAATCAACCTAAACTGTCCATCTTGAGATTGATATGTGTGATTGAAAATTAATTCAATTTTTAGAATTAAGTTTATAATTATCCTCATCATGACATTAGAAGGGAAATTAAGAGGCATGGAGGGAATTATGGAAGGCATTGATGAGGCATGGAGGGTATCATGGAAGGTATTGATGAGGCATGGAGGGCATGAATCTTGATATTTGTGGCATTTATGGCCTAGGGATGTCTTCCCAAGAAATAAGGTCACCTAATGATGTAGATATTTAATATTTATTTTGAAAATAAATTATTTAATAAGTTTTCATAGAATTCTTGATTAAGCTCTAATTTGGTTTAATTAGCTTTTAAGCGTGTTTAAGCACTTTGTGCATAAATTATTCAAATTGATCAGAATGTCTTGTTATTGGTCTAAAATTTGATTGAATTAGAATTGGAAGTCAATGTCAGATGCATTAGAATTTTTATCCCATTTAGGATGATATCAATAGTAAATAACAAAGGCTTGTGTCTTGTGAAAGAGATTTGATAGGAAAGAGCAATCTAGAGCACATAGGTACAAAATTGGTATTTTGATTTGAATAATCTGATCAAAATTAGCTGGTCCATAAATTGCATTGCCCCATTTAGGGATACCCTAGCTAAAATCGACACTTGAATATGTCAGTTTTACATCATTTAGCATGTTTTAGTGTTTTTAGGCCAAATTGTGCATTTATGTGGAAATTGGCCAAAAGCTTGGTTGGAGGTGATTGGTGGATAGATTTAGGTGTCTACAGTTTGCCCCTATTTAGTAAGGCATTACAAGCTATAAGCATAGTAATGTCTTTGTAAATAATGAAAAGGTCATGTATGCCTATAACTGTAATGATGATAAACTAACTATACGATGCCCCCTCGAGGGAATGGTTGGCACAAGTAGGTCGACAAATGGTCCCTCAAAAAGAAAGAAGTGAAATTCAAGGACCAAGGAAAGATGATGGGGTGAAAACACAATGATATTAAAAAATTAGTAAAAGTCATTGAGAATGTAAGTGGGATGATGTACAATGGTTTGCCCAAAGGTGGTTATAAGAATTGTACCCTAATAGTGGCAACATGGTATGAGAACACAATGATTTACCCAAAGGTGGTTATAATCATTAAGAAGATGGAGCTATCCCTATTAAGATAGACAAATAAGATAATAACATGCCCCTATATGGGTAGAACAATTAAAGTGATGACAACACAATGATTTTCCCAAAGGTGGTTATAATCATTGAGAAATGTAGGTGGGATGGTGTGCAATGATTTTCCCATAGGTGGTTATAATCATTGGATCCTGATTATGGAAAATATGATAAAATTGGTCAAATCTGATGATAACTTAACACAAATGGTAATGATGAATTAGAACAACCTATTAATAGGGAGATGCTTGTCTGAACTAATAAAGGTTAGAATTCTTTCATGTTTAATTACTTTATTTGGGATACGATTAGGATGGAATCAAGATGTTAGTGCTAAAGAGATGCCACCATTTTTTAATAGACTTCTTGAAGCTAAGGTTTATTATAGCACGTTTTGATAGGAATCATGGTATAACATCATGAGGACTTGGCCAAAATATGCATAAGGACTGACTCCCGTAATCTAATACTCAATAGAAAATAATGCACCAATGATAGAAACCATGATGACAATGTAAACATATAAATATGGATGGATTCAAGTGTAAGTGTGGGCAAGGAATCACCCAATGAACACATATAAATTAAATCAAGGCAAAAGTGTTGAAAGCAAATAAATAGGTAGACAAATAAACAAAATAATTCAAAAAAAACAAACAAACAATGCAATAAAAAACATATGAATATTGCCCCTAGAAAATAGGTGACAACTTAAGAAATGAACAAAATGGGGGAATAAAAGAAAAGAAAGGGGGTGGCCAAGCTATCTCTATATGCACTAGGCAAGTGGACACTACCTACATATTTCCATGCATGTAATATGTAATAAAAAAACTTCAGGCCAAATGTAGTTCTCCCAGGGAATGAGAAGAATGTGATAACTGAGGAAAATAAATAGAATGGATGTGATAGAAGAATAGGAATGGTCTTGAAAAATGGTAAGTGCATGAGAGAAAAAGGCCAAAAAGGATGGGGAAACTAAATGACAAGTGATTTGCTTGTAACTAAGGGTTCCCAGAATCCTTAAGGCAAAGAAGTGGTCAATATTTTTGTTCTTTTCTATTGATTTTTCAAATGTTTTTGGAATTGTTTTAGAGTATCTCAACTCAATCAAGAATGATGAGACACTAAATGGTTCAAGCTCACAAAATGGTGAGAGAATTTAAACTAAGGTTGCTCTCAAAATGATGAGAGCATTCAAACTTTGGTTGCTCATAAAATAGCGAGGGTACTCAAACTTAGGTTGCTCATAAAATGATGAGAGTGTGGCTTAGGTTACTTGAAAAATGGTGAGAGCATGGTGGGAAGGGTGACTAAGTGAACCTCAAAAAATAGTGATCATTACCTACATAGTCCCAGAGTAGGACCTTTAGTCATTGTAGTTTTACCCTACAATGAAGGAATTTGACTAGTGTAGTAGTCAATTCAAAAAAATAGGCACAGTTGGTAAAAAGGTGAAGTACAACATAGGAAGTGGTAAATTGGTATGTCAAGGCTTAATAAAAAAAATTGCCCCTAGTTTGCTCATAGGTGGTTATAACTAAGACACAGTGACATGGATCAATGGTAATAATTTTCCTAAAGGCAATTATAATTAGTAACAACATTGGTGATAAGAAATAAACTACAAATGAAGGATGTAACTATCAAAAAATTTATCATACTACTCCAAAATATGATCTCTATCTAAAGTACGTGAACTAATAGATGAAACTCATTAGATACCTTGATGCTAAAAATGCATAACAAATGGAAAAAACCAAGGTCAAACAAGCTAGGCTTTTAAACACACTGGGTCGATAGAACTGAATGGTAAAATGGATACAATTAATAGAATGGTTAAGAATGATATTTATACAAAGAAGAATAGTGATAAATGGCATAACTAAAATGGTCCTTACAAATAATACACCTTAGCACTCAAGCATAGTATTGCTTGAGATGAATAATATTCATCAGTTTAAAAAGTTCCTCTCCATCTAGTGTGGTAAGCATGTATGCTCCTGATCCATAATCTATAGTAATGATGAAGGGCCCTATCTAATTTGATTTGAATTTCTTTTTTGCTTCTTTTCAACTGTGGTATTTTTTTGTTTTTCTTTAAGAAAAAGATCTCCAAGTTCAAATGTTATATACTTAACACATTGATTATAATGGCCTTTGAGTAAGTTTTGATATGCCTAAAGATTTTTGAGCACAACTATGTGTTTCTCATCAAGTAGGTCTAGTTCTTGTAGGCAAGCTACTCGATAGTCATGATCATCTAGGACATGCTTGAAATATATGCATAGTGAAGGTAACTCAACCTCAATGGGAAGGATGGATTTATTACCATAAACAAGTGAGTATGGAGTGGCTCTTATGGGGGTATGCTGATTGGTATAGTATGCCCAAAGGGTAGGGATATTTGTAAGTGCCAATCATGATTGGCATCATTAACAGTCTTTTTGAGAATACTGATAATGGTTTTGTTTGATGCTTCATCTCGGACATTACTTTGAGGGTAATATGTTGTAGAAAAATATTTTGTGATGTTATATTCAGTACATAGTTGGTCTACATCCTTGTTCTTGAATGATCCTCCATTATCAGATACAATGTTAGAGGGGATACCATAGCAGCAAATGAGATGGTTGAAGATGAATTTGTAAATTTACTTTCTAGTCACATAAGTGAGGGGTATAGCTTCAACCCACTTAGTGAAATACTCAGTAGTAGTAAGGATATGTTTATGGCCATTAGATAAAGTGGGGTTGATATTCCTAATGAGGTTAAGTTCCCATGTAGAAAATGGCCATGGTGTCAACATTGGTTTTAAAGTTTTGGCTGGGGCATGAATTAGATTAGCATGTCATTGAAATTTGTCACACTTCTTTACATATGCAACAGCATTGACGTCCATCTTGGGCTAATAATAACTAGTATGTGAGAGCTTTTTAGATAGGACTGCCCTGTTAGAATGATCTCCACACACCCCTTCGTGAACTTCTCTTAATGTTAGTGTAGACTCTGCTAAAGTTAAACAATGAAGCAAAGTTCCATCAAAACTATGATGGTAAAGGGTGGACCTAAGTAGAGTATAATGAATGGAATTATGAATGAAGGCTTTGATTTGTTTTTGAGATAGGTTAGGTGGTAGAACTTGGTCATGAAGATAGTTATAAAGGTCTGAGTACTAGATAGAATTAGGACCAACAATCTCACAAATCATTGCAACAGTTGAAGATTCATGAGCTAGTGCTAACAAATTCTTGATGAGAAACTGATACTCTCTAGCTTTATCTATTTTTTGAATCAGAGAGCCAATAGTAGCCATGACATCCATAGTTCTATTACTAGCCCTTGGTATGTGTTCAAACTGAATGCTAGCAATTTATTGCTTAAGAGTGTCGACCATGGCTTTATATGGAACCATCATGTCATCTTTGATATAAAAATGATTCGTGACTTGATTGATGATTAAATAAGAATCACCATAAACTTGGAGATGAGATATGTTCCAATGCACTTCCTATTGAGGTCTTGCAACAAGTGCTTCATACTCAGCCATGTTGTTTATACAAGGAAAGCTGATTCTAAATGATTTAGGGATTAGATCCCCCTATGGTGTAATAAACAATAAGCCTTCTCCTGATCCATGTGTAGTAAATGAACCATTAAAATATAGCTTCTAGGGCTACTCCTCAAGGGGTGTGTCAATGATGGTCATTATGAATTCATCAAAAAATTGAAATGTGAGTGGTTGTGGGTCTGTGAGAGGTACTTCAGTAAGTTGATATGCAAGAAATTGTCCCTTGATTGCCTTCTAATTGACATACTCTATGTCAAACTCATTAAAAAGCATGATTCATTTAGCCATTATACCTTGAAAAGTTGTTTTAGATAGTAGATACTTGAGCAGATCTAATTTTGAAATGACCATGGTCTTATTATTCAACATATACTGGCATAATTTTTGAGCTATAAAGACCATGGCCAGCCAAGCTTTTTCAATAGGTGCATAGTTATGTTCATATGTGACCAAGGTACGACTTAGGTAGTATATAGCATGATCTTTTTCATTATCATCATGTTGAGTGAAGAGTACCCCCAAAGCATGGTTGGTAGCTCATAGGCATAACAAGAATGGCTTTCCCGACATAAGAGGTATAAAATAGGCAGATTATCAAGATAGTCTTTGAGTTGTTGAAAATTTGTTTGGTAGTGATCATCCTAATGAAATGTAACTCCCTTCTTCAGAATGTATGTAAATGGATGACACTTGTCTACTAATTGAGAGATGAAGTTTCAGATTGATTGGATCTTACCCTGTAAACTATAGAGTTGCTTTAAATTGATTGGTGGTGGCATCTCAATTATAGCATAGAGTTTAGCTAGATCAACTTCAATAACTCTGTGAGACATGATGAAGCCAAGTAATTTTCCTGAGGTTACACCAAACACGCATTTCTTTAGATTGAATTTGACTTTTTACTCTTTCAATCTTTTAAATATCTTATGCAACACTATTATATGGTTAGCCCTAGTTTTGGATTTTCCTAATATGTCATTGACATAGTCTTTAGAGATATCATGCATCATATCATAGAATATGATAGTCATGGCCCTTTGATATGTAGCTATAGAATTTTTAAGGCCAAATGGCATTACCTGATAAAAAAATGTTCCCCATGGAGTGGTGAACACTATTTTATGTTGGTCTTTTGGTGTTATTCTGATTTGGTTGTATCCTAAAAAACCATCCATGAGTGAAAGCATTTCATAACCTACCATGGAGTTGATGATTATGTCAATATTAGGTAATGGAAAATCATCTTTAGGATAAGATTTATTGATGTCTCAAAAATCAATATAGATTTTTATCCCTTCAAGATTTTTACTAATATGTAGCACATTAGAGATCCATTCTAAGTAGTCAATGGATCAAATACATCTTGTTTCTAAGAGTTTTTTCAAATATTTTTTATCAATATATTAATGCAAAGACGCATCTTACGTAGCTTTTGTTTTATCGGTTTGGTATCAGGATTAACCACAAGGTGGTGTAGAACCAAGGTGGGGTCCAAACCTAACATGTCAAAATAGGCCCATGCAAAGATATCTACAAATTATCTCAACAAAGCTGTAAAGACTTCATGTTCCTCCTCCATGAGAGATGTTCCTAATTTTATCCATTTTAATTCTGATGGAGTCTCGATGTTTACCTTTGTTGTATCTTTGACTAAAAGGGTTGAACCTCCTTTTAGGATAGCAGGCAATAACTTGAACTATTGGACTATGTTAGGGTCCTCTATTAGGACTTGCTCTTCAACTTCTGCTAGGCATGATGAATCTGAATCCCCTAATGGGAGATCCAACATGTGACAAAAATAGTTAGAAATTATTAAAGAATTTGATCAAATACTTATTGTTGTGCAAAATTGAACTCAGATCCATAGGCAATTTAATCGTTGGTGGTCTCCTAGTCTAAATTTGAAGAAGAATGAACATCCCCATCTAATGGCACCTAAAATAGGTTTTCACCACTAGACTGGCCTTTATCTTTAATTTTTCCCTTGTCAAAAATAACCTCAAAGAGGGTTTCACTTTGGGACCTCAATGTTTTACTTATTTGTTTTTGGCAAGGGTGTTCACCTACTCTCCAAAATAGGCTACAAGATCCAATGTAACTGAGAATCCTAACTTGTGATCTCCTAATGAAACATTATCTCTAAGGCCTAAGAAGTCATAGAATACCTCATCATTCTAGAACTCATCAATCAGTAGATTGAATTTTTATTGCTCCCAATCTATCAGTTAGGGATAATAAAATGGCAATGGGTTATAATGAATGACTAGGGTAAGGGTACAAATGACATTTTTATCAAATAGGTTGGTTTCAACTAGGTCATCAAAGGTAAAGCTATGATCAGACTCTGATTTACTCTTAGCATAATTATCACTAGTCACTAGTGATGGAGTTTGAATAAGATATGTGGGGTCACTCCCAAGTGGTTTAAATCTAAGTTCATAAAGTCTTTCATACTTAGTCATAGAAATTGGCTTGATGGTTCCTTGTTGATTTAGTTCAAGGCTTCTTCCTTCATAATTATGATGCTCAATGATCCTATTGGTAATAGGATACTTTGCACTTTCATAACAATCAGCTTGGTTGTCATCGTATAACCATGATTCATCCCCTTCAAGAGGGTCAATTTCTAGGCTAGATGCTGGTACAAATGTGACAGTTCCCTTTTCTTTGTTCTTTTGTTGCCAATGCATATGTGGGGTGACTTTAGGTCACCCAAACATTTTTGTATTCTAAGGAAGATTAGCAATATGAAATGTATCATGGATCACATACTCTCTTGATCCATTATCTAAAATGGTGAAATGATTATAAGCTTCAGGAGGTGGCATGTGAGAAAGGGAATCCAAGGTATTAGGATCTATGCAATTATCTGGTGAAGGATCAATAAGTATAGCCTTTCCTTTATCTTGCTTGGAACTTAGATTCATTCCATACTGATAATTGTAGCTTTGAAATTCAGCCTCAAGATGTTTATAATGTTCATATGGATGTAAATGTCCTAGAATATTCACTTTCATCCCTAAGTGGGAAAACTTGATACATTATTTTAGCGTTGATAGGACTGCATGAATCTCATGTAACCAAGGCCTGCCTAGAAGCATATTGTATGATAACTCAAGATCAAGCACATGGCAAAGTGTATCATGGGTCAAAGGCTTAATGATAACTAGAAAACTAATAGTGACTTGTGATTCTTTTTCTTGATTATTATCGTCTTTGATGGTTATCATTTCTAGTTGGATATTTGCTATTGTGTACCCAAGAAGCTTGATGAGCTTTAGAGACACTATGTTGAGGCCTTATCCATTGTCTATAAGGAAATGTTTCACTTTATGTCACTTTATATAAAATTATATGTATAATGGGTTATTATGGAGCAGGCTAAGGGAAGACATATCACTTTGGTTGAATGTGACTTGTTGGGCTAGAGCTAGGTGTCCAATCAAAGCTTAAAATTTATCAAGGGATAGTCACTAGCACTAGTAGATTGGGTTAAAAACTCATTCAAAATGTTCTTGTGGATTAATGATGTTTGCAACAAATCTAAAATATAAATTTGTGCTGGTGCCTTTTGCAATTGTTCTATAATATCAAACTTCTTATCTTGGTTAGTATTGAAAGGTTTATTATGAGGTTAATGGTCAATTGGATAATAGGTAAAGTGTTGGATGGTTGTGGGCCTAGGATAGTAATCTTCGACCTCCAAGTTGTGATTTCACAATTGGGATTAAATATTGGACCATTATTGCTAATAAATCTTGGGAATGGTGTGGGACTAGATAGGCCAAGTCTTAGTTACTGTGCACTCATATGTGGTCACATGGCAAGGATGAGTTATTGATATAAATTCCAAATGAGGAAGTCCTAGTTTGTTGGTTTGCCTGTATGCACTCCCAGGTCAAAGAAGGATTATCCATGTATTTTTGTTGAATGTTGTTGTTTAGCAATGATCCAGGCTGATTAGTGCTTGGTTTAGGATTAATGGAGATGGTACTAACACTACCCCTTGTAATATGACCTACAACCCTATTGTATTCATGTGAGAAAGGGAATCCAAGGTATTAGGATCTATGCAATTATTTGGTGAAGGATCAATAAGTATAGCCTTTCCTTTATCTTGCTTAGAACTTAGATTCATTCCATACTGATAATTGTAGCTTTGAAATTCAGCCTCAAGATGTTTGTAATGTTCATATGGATTTAAATGTCCTAGAATATTCACTTTCATCCCTAAGTGGGAAAACTTGATACATTATTTTAGCGTTGATAGGACTGCATGAATCTCATGTAACCAAGGCCTGCCTAGAAGCATATTGTATGATAACTCAAGATCAAGCACATAGCAAAGTGTATCATGGGTCAAAGGCTCAATGATAACTGGATGTCTTCCCTTAGCCTGCTCCATAATAACCCATTATACATATAATTTTATATAAAGTGACATAAAGTGAAACATTTCCTTATAGACAATGGATAAGGCCTCAACATAGTGTCTCTAAAGCTCATCAAGCTTCTTGGGTACACAATAGCAAATATCCAACTATAAATGATAACCATCAAAGACATATCACTTTGGTTGAATGTGACTTGTTGGGCCAGAGCTAGGTGTCCAATCAAAGCTTAAAATTTATCAAGGGATAGTCACTAGCCCTAGTAGATTGGGTTAAAAACTCATTCAAAATGTTCTTGTGGATTAATGATGTTTGCAACAAATCTAAAATATAAATTTGTACTGGTGTCTTTTGCAATTGTTCTATAATATCAAACTTCTTATCTTGGTTAGTATTGAAAGGTTTATTATGAGGTTAATGGTCAGTTGGATAATAGGTAAAGTGTTGGATGGTTGTGGGCCTAGGATAGTAATCTTCGACCTCCAAGTTGTGATTGCACAATTGGGATTAAATATTGGACCATTATTGCTAATAAATGTTGGGAATGGTGTGGGACTAGATAGACCAAGTCTTAGTTACTGTCCACTCATATGTGGTCACATGTCAAGGATGAGTTATTGATATAAAGTCCAAATGAGGAAGTCCTAGTTTGTTGGTTTGCCTGTATGCACTCCCAGGTCAAAGAAGGATTATCCATGTAATTTTGTTGAATGTTGTTGTTTAGCAATGATCCAGGCTGATTAGTGCTTGGTTTAGGATTAATGGAGATGGTATTAACACTACCCCTTGTAATATGACCTACAACCCTATTGTATTCATGTGAAACTACATGGTAGGTTTGTTGGTTATTACCATTTTAACCTTGATTTTGTCCATTGTTCTATCATTGTGGCTTCTGTGACTTTTTTTTTTGATTCTATTGGTTCAACCTTTGATTTTGATACTGTTGATTTTGCTGTTGCACTAGCCATTGTTATTGTTGATTATTTTGTTGCTGTTGATTGTTATGTCATGAAAAGGGGTTTTGATAAATCCTAAGAGTTTGATTGGAAGTGGAAGTAGTATTATCCAATGTCATATCCCCATTATCTAACATATTCTCAATTAAATGCTTGATTTGGACACATCTTTGTAGATTATGCCTGTTGACCTAATGATAGTCATAGAATTTATTTTCATGGTACTAATCAAGATAAGGAATGCCTTGAAGATAATGCTTTGGTATAGGCCAGCTAATCAGATTAGTGATAACAAGTTTGTGAAATATAGACTCAATAGGTTCTCTTAGGTCACTAAAGACATGATGTGTAAGCACATTTTTCCTATGAGGAGGGGTTTGCAATGGTAAAAGTTGTTTTATTTATTATACAAGTCTTGGTTGTTGTGCTTGCAGCATTGGTTAGAGAGGTTATTGGGTAGGAGTATGTTGAAAAAGTGGTGCAGATGATGTTTTCACCATTTGGACATGATGGGATTTAGTTACTCCATTTATCACAACATTTATATTACTATTGAATTGCTTTGGTCTTTTTTGGTTATTGGCTTGTGCTGGTTGTGATGCTTGCGCTTGAATGGGATGTTGATGTTAGCCATTTCCTTGATTGGTACCTTGATTTTGATTAGTTGAATAAATCTTGATGACTCATTTATTGATGAGCACCTACTCGAACAACAAACCTTTATCAATGATCTCTTTGAAAGTATGTGCACATTGTAGTTCTAGATGATAAGCTATCTCACTATGCAAATTTTTAGTAAACATAGTGGCTAATTATTTATCTAGAAAAATGTGGGTGAAATGGCTTGCAAGGGCTCCACATTATTATAGATAAATTAAAAAAATCTCACCAGCTTTTTTCTTTGATTGCATTAAGTCCACTAATGAAATCTCATGCTCGAGATTATAGGAAAAATGTTTCAAAAACTTATTGGAAAGATCATCAAATTTCATTATTGAATTTTTGGGAAACTTTAAAAACCACTCCAAGGCTTGTCCAGTCAAGCTCCTTGGAAACAATAGCAAAAGGTATATGTCACTATGTGCCACTGGTTGACATGCAACAAAGAATTTAGTTAAATGTGCCTTAGGGTCACCTTTCTATTTGTATTTGTCAAATTTTAGTGGTTTGTATCCTGGAGGAAATGGTATCTTCATATACTCCATGTTGAATGGATAATAACACACGTCATCCATTTTGAACTTTTTAGTCTATTTCCCAGCCTGAATGGCAGCAATTACATCCTTCATCTATTACAATTCTTGGGATGGGAGACTAGAAGGAACATTGGTTTGAGGGAGAATATTGGTTTGGGTAGATGGTTGGGAGGTCACAAAGTAGAAACTTTAACTAGGGTATGATGGAGATACTTTTTGGGGTATATTAGTTTGGTTGGGGAATGGACCAAGAATATGCATACATGGATTAGGATGTACTTGAATTTACACATTTGGTTGTGTGATATTCTGGTTTGGGTTGGCGATAAAGGTTTGACTTGAAGGATTTTATGGTTGGGATAGAGGGATATAATGATACTATGCCTGCTATAGTTGAAAAGGGACATGTTGCTGACTGATTGAACCTTGATATTAAATGGGAACTTGTTGACCACGACCCTATCTCTAAATTTGACTCAAAAGAGGATGGTTAGTATGATGTTAGTTTCAAAATGAAAACAAAATTAAAGAAACACACTAAATAACATAACATCTCTAGGCCTAGACACTAGGGAGAGCTTAGTTAACAAACATGAATAAAAAACACAATTAAAATGCAAAAAAAGCCTTCTTTTACCTCCCTTAGATGCTCCAAAATGCTTATTTTAGTGGCTTTCTTGGCTTGTGTTCATGAATTTCTTGGAAATGGAAGCTTGGATACCTCCATCTCTCCTTAGCACCTTTGGCTTGTGGCTTGGCTTGGCTTGGCTTGGAATCAATTTGGCATGGTAACACTAGTTGCAATGGCTTCTTGAAGATATTTGTGCATTATAAATTTACACCAAAATAGCTTAGAAATGATGTTCATGGCCTCTCTATTTATAGATTTTTTAGAATGTTTAGAATCTACCTAAACCATCCATCCTAAGATTGAGATGTGTGGTTGAGGATTAATTTAATGTTTGGAATTAAGTTTATAATTATCCTCATCATGACATTGGAAGAAGGGGAAATTAAGAGGCATGAAGGGCATCATGGAAGGCATTGATGAGGCATGGAGGGTATGAATCCTAATATTTGTGGCACATTTTGAACCAACAATTGTCTAGTAGGTACTTGAGAAACATGGGAGCCTCCTTGTTGCACAAATACCTATGGGGAAGTGAAAATAGGTTTCGGATTCAGCATCTGTCACTGACCAATATTTACACATTATTGACTAGTCAGTGCTTAGTTTTGAATTGGCATTTTCGTCTACAATTGAAGAGGTATATTTTTTGTTACCTGACAAGGTATAAACTTAGCTGTCCCTAATTGAGGTGGCAATGTATTTGTCTTCTATTGCATTGGTACACTAGATTATGCCTATTGTTGTGTAATATTACTTGTTACTTATTGAGGAGTAGGATTCATCACATTTTATCATTAAGGTGTCACGTTGGCCATTGTTTGACTACCTAATCTTGTAGGTTATACATATGAGGAAGAAACTGATTGAGGTTAGGATGTATAAACTCCTACTTCCTGGTATGATGATCCACTCATAGAATTAACTATAGGCACATGTTGTTGGCTAGTTGTTTGTGCATTAGTACCACTTTGATTGGGATTGGACATCATTTGTACATTGTCCACTATATTTTTCTCATTATTCTGCATAGAGGCTGAAGACTATTCTTTAATAACAGGCATATGCATCAATTTATCTATCGAAGTAGTTACACGAATGGGTCAAAACTCGAATTCTCTTGTCTAGTTAACTCTATCAACACTCTTATTAAAGGAACTAAGTCAATAAGAGGTTTGTTCATCATGTTCATCTAATTTAAATTATGTACTATATTTAGGTAGGTTTGATATGCTATTTGGATCTGGTTAAAGTGGTATTTCATGATGTTTTGCCTTGATTAGATATATTAAGGTTTTGATACATTGTTTAGACTAGAGCCATAGGATTGCTAAAAGAAGCCCGTTGATCATAAGTGATATTATGAGGCACTCTTAGTAGGCTTGGTAAATTCTCATGAGGGAAGTTTGTTAAAAACTTGGCCCCTACCTCTATGGCTCTAACCAAAATATTGTGTTTATTCTCTAATAAAAGTCACTCAAACAAAAATGGATCATAAGTGAAATCTGTATTAGTAGAATATAACTATTAAAGAGCTGACTCATCCACTATGGGTATTATAGCTAGGTATTGTGTGGTTTGTTTTTGGTCTTATTCTGAATAAGGTGGTGTGTTAACCAAATAGTTAGCCAAGGGATCTTGGCTTTGTGCCCCTAATTGAGTATTATAAAAAGGATAAGAATCCATCTCATAAGAAATATTATTCATGTAGGGGTCTTGTACCATTCCTTCCTATGCAACTACATTACTAATCCCTGGATTGTACATGAGTCCACTATGAGTGTAGGAATACATGTTGGGATCCATAATCAATGCTTTGCAATAAAAGGTCAAAGAGTTCTACAAACTCTAAAAAAGACAATATCTAAAAAAGATGATGTTCCAACTTCGTCTAGATTTGTCAAAGGATCAAAGGTTTATGCAAATATTTGTGAGGAAAAAAGCTAGCGTGAAGTATCTAACATTTCACTATTCACACAAAGATAAACAAGTAAATGGATCAAAAATCAAAATTCGAAACTCTAAGGTTGAAGTGTTTCAAATTAGTCTAATCTAAGAATTTAAAAGTTGCTAGGTCTTTTGGCCAAACACATTGTCAAAAGCTAAACTCAAACAAGGCATGTGATAGGACTCTTGGCCAAATGGCATCAAAAGCTAGACTTTGAAATAGATGAAAGTTTTAATCTAACAGATTTGAAAAAATTCTAAAAAACACTAGGCATTTAATTCTTGGACATGAATTTGATCAAATAGGTATAAGCTATGAAACAAAAGGCACTTTAGAGATAGTTTATTTTCTCATAAATAATGGTATAAACCTTGGTTCTTTTGAAAAATAAGCTAGACAAAAGTGAATGGTGTAATTGTGTTAGACAAAAGATCACAAAAGTACACTTGAATTGGTCTAAAAATGTAGGAAAAAATTTAAATTCTATACAAGAGGGTATATGAAACAATATTTGAAATGTTTTGGGTAGCATAACAATGCTACACTACCCAAAAGGTGTGACAAAAAAGTTTATTTAAAAAAACTCTCTAAGGAAAAGATAGTTTCCTACAATTTTGACAACATAACACTACTTTTATTGACTCAAAATGTTTTATGGTTCATAGACTCAAAGTTCAAGTATTTAACACAAAATGGCTTAAGTCTATCAAGTGATGATAATGATTATGAGTCTTAAACAACCTTCGATCCAAATTGGAAATTAAACCTAAGTTCCCTCAAGTTTAGTGCAAATGGAGAACCCACTTAACACATCAACCCTATGAACTTATAAAGGTGAAATTTTGAATTGATATTTTAAGTGAAGGACTTAAACAACTTTGGTAAAGGTCTAGACTCAATTGGGTAGCATAACCATGCCAAAGTGGATGATATGACTCCCAAGCTTTTGATAAACTTTTGAATAAGTCAAATTGATGATCTCATGTGGGAAACATAATGCCTCTTTATTCAAAGGAAAATGAGGACCATTGTTTTTGGTTTGTATCATTTGTTTACACCAAGTTTTGACTTCAAACAATACTTTAATCTAGGACAAAACTCAATTGATTAATCGCTCTTAAACTCTAAACTGACAAGGTTGCTTGGTATTATTGGAATCCATCTATATATGTCATTTGAGATGATTTTAAGTGTGCATCTAAAATTAAATACACATTATATAGTAGGGTTTTTACACCCCCCCTTCTCTCAAATGATAGTACTGTAACATGGACCTTGAGGCACACCTTGCACTAATAATACTTTCGTGGCAAATGGGGATTTGTCTATGATCTAATAAGTTTTCAAACATTTTAGGGGAATAAATTGCACAATGAATTTCATGCCAAATAATGCAAAATAAAAGCAAAAATTTTGGGTTCGTATCACTTGGCTTGTTATAAAAAGGTCTAGTCCTTTTTATAATCACTACATCTTGTTATTCACTCAGTGTACTACAATATCCAAAGTGCCACTACATACCATGTGCAACTTCAATTAGGATCCAAATGAAGTCAATTCTGGGAGGTGAAACCCCATGTCAAAGCTTCCCTAAATAACTCATGGGAGGTGATGAAGTCCCCCTTGCAAGCCAAGTTTTCATAAAAATAAAAAAAACATGAAAATAGAAAGACTTTAGGGTCATTTTCAAGATCACACAAACTTTGATGAGTTTTTGGGAAGTGCTTTAAATGACTTTCTTTCTAATCCTTGGACTAGGCTACTTGCAATAGGAATGGCACTTTTGATTCCAAGGGTTCCCTAAAGGGGACAAATAGAAGAGCATACACGCAACACCCCTCTTTTTGCCAAACAAAAATTAGATCAAGTAACTATTGAAGATAAAAATCTTGGAAAGATGAGTTCATTTTTAATCCCAAATGAAAATGAGGTGGTGTTTATTTGACCCCTTGGTCTTAGTTGTAACTTTGAAAACTAATGCTAAAAACACTTATTTAAGCACCTTAAATGTTACTTTAAGCATAAAAATAGTGTTCCTAATTCATTTTTAAGCATGCAAAAGATGATCTAAACATGTTTTTAGAAAATTTCAAGCTTGGTCTTGCAACAAAAATCTTATCATGTCCTTTAGCCTTGAAGCTATTTTGGGTTAGAAATAATGAACTTCAAGAAAAGAGCTCTTAGGTTTGTGTTTTAAGAAAAACATAGTGGCCGATGTCAATTATATAGCATACAATAATTACACTTACTAACTGATGACGATTATCTAATCGACATTGGTTATACCAATAGTGACTAATGATAGTTATCTAATTGATGATAGTTTTACTAACTGATGTTGGTTACTATGTAAACCCATAACAAAGAAAAATGGAAAAACAAAGTTAGAAAATCAAATTGCAAGAGTTTTAATGATCCAAATGAAGATTTTAAAGTTGTATAATGATATTCTTTATGTGTGGGATGCATTTTTTTCCACCAGGCATGCCATATGTGAACTAGGAATTTGACTCAAGGGAGGATGGTTAGTATGGAGTTGGTTTCAAAATAAAATATAAAAATAAAAGAAACACACTAACTAGCATAATATCTCTAGGCCTAGACACTATGGAGAGCTTAGTTAACAAACATGATTTAAACACACAACTAAAATTCAAAATAAACCTTCTTTACCTCCCTTGGATGCTCCAAAATTCTTGTTATAGTCGCTTTCTCGGCTTGTGCTCATGAAGTCCTTGGCAATGGAAGCTTGGCTACCTCCATCTCTACTTAGCACCTTTGGCTTGTGGCTTGGCTTGGATTGGAATCAATTTGGCATGGTAACACTAGTTGTAATGGCTTCTTGAAGATGTTTGTGCATTATAACTTAGCACCAAAATATCTTAGAAATAATGTTCATGGCCTCTCTATTTATAGATTTTTGAGAATGTCTAGAATCAACCTGAACCATCCATCTTGAGATTGAGATGCGTGGTTGAGGATTAATTCAATTTTTGGAATTAATTTTATAATTATCCTCATCATGAAATTTGAATAAGGGTAAATTAAGAGGTATATAGGGCATCATGGAAGGCATTGATGAGGCATGAAGGGCATGCATTCTGATATTTGTGGCATTTATGGCCTAGGGATGTCTTCTCAAGAAATGAGGTCACCTAATGATGCAAATATTCAATATTCATTTCTCAAACAAATTATTCAACAAGTTTCCATGGAATTTTTTATTAGGCTCTAATTTAGTTTAATTATCTCTTAAGCATGTTTAAACACTTTGTGCATAAATTACTCAACTTAATCAGAATGCCTTGTTATTGGTCCAAATTTTGACGAGATTGGAATTGGAAGTAAATTTCATATGAATTAGAATAATTATCCCATGTAGGATGTTATCAAAAACAAATAACAAAGGCATTTGTTTTGTGCAAGAGATTTGATAGGAAAGAGCAATCCAGAGTCCCTAGGTGCAAAATTGGCATTTTAACTCGAAATAATTTGATCAAAGTTAGCTAGCCCATAAATTACATTTCCCCATTTAGGGATACCCTGGCCAAAATCGACATTTGAATATGTCATTTTTACATTATTTAATGTGTTTTATTTTTTTAGGCCAAATTATGCATTTTGGGTGGAAATCAGCCAAAAGCCTAGTTAGAGGTCATTGGTGGACAGATTTATGTGTCTACACCTATCAAAATCTTTTTGGATAACCTAAATCCATTTAGATACTATATGGGATGTTCATTCCCCCTCTCTTTTCCTCCCAATAGAACCATCACTCTTGGGGCACTTCTTCTCCTCCTTCATCTATGAATTATAACATGGTGCATGTAACACCTCAAGATGAAGTTGATGGATCCAATCCTTTCCATACTTATCAATATACTTCTCAAAATCTCTGAACCAATGTAAGAGTGGTTGATATAAATATATTTAACAATCCCACTAATAATCCTCCCCCGAACACTATATTCAGGGAGTGTTCCAACTTACACTAACTCACCTCCTGATACAACCCAAAATTTAGCTTAAGTTATTCACAAATGAATATCATGCAAAACTCTAATACCAACCAAATGATGTAACTTCAACAAAATTTAATCAATGTGACTAATCAACCTATGATAATTCATCCTCAAGCTAATCCTAACTATATTACTCCACCTCTTAGGGATGCCTCAGGTAATGTTATTCCTCAGCCCATAATGAATAACAAGATGCTTCAAATCATTCAAAATGAACCTTTAGCTCCCTTCATTGTATCCATTGATATTGGTAACATAACTCTAACTATCAAATATTATGGGACTAAAGACCTTGCTTCATTCCTCAAAGCCTTTGGTAACCTTTATAAAGAGTGGATCCAAACTAATACATTTGCCACAACTAGAGTATTAGTCAAAACCTTCACTGGTGATGTATTAGAATGGTATAATCAACTTCCTCAAAATTGTATTTGGCAACTTGAAGATTTGGTTAATCCTTTGGTTAAAGAGTTTCAACATAATGATCTCACTAAAAATTGTCTTAGTCACTTCATAAATACTAAATAATCTCCCAATGAATCGGCTGATGACTTTAGTAAACGATGGAAATCCTTAATTTATAAAGTTGATCATAATATGACTAATGATAATTTATTCAAATTCTTTATTACCGATCTTACTCCCATTCTTTAATACAAGGTTCAAACCTTTTCTCCTCAAACTCGTAATGAAGCTCTTGACAAAGCTAAGAATCAAGACTTTATTATGAAGAAATTCGAACCCACTCATAAACTTATTAAAGGATATTTTCAAATATCTAATGCTATCACTAGTAATACTTCCCAAACCAAACCTAGAGTTGCCAAATCTGATGTTCTTTTACCATCTCATACACCTCTTTTAGTTCTACAAATGCAATAATTTTTACTGCCCTTGAAACCTTTCATTTATCCCAATGCTCATCCTAAGTGGTATGAACCCAATCTAATATGTTGGTTCCATTTCGACATTGGGAATTCTCATGAATCTTGTAGAGGGATCACTAAGTGTGCCATTTATTATATTCTTGGTGACTCATTCAACCATGAGGCTATGAACAAACTTTAGCATCAAGAGTATGCTACTGCATCTCAAAAATGACAAAACTTTAAAGCTTCTACTTCTAATAATCTAAAATCTTCTTCAAACAATAATCAATCAAATGTCAAGGATGTTTGTGCCATCGATTCTTATTATGACCTATATCATAACAACTATCAATATATCAACACTGTTAAGGTTAATTATCATCATAAACTGGCTCAAAAAGATCCTATTACCAAGCCTAAGAAACCATCTTTAGAAGAATAATTTATTAAAGATACCACTACCAATCATGATGATTCAGAAGCACCTAAGGAACAACTTCCTCCTTCCAATCCTCCCACCACATCTATACCTCCTAAATATAATTTGTCTTTCAAACCTCATGTTGGTTCTTCTAAATCACATTGAAATTTTCTTGAAGAACTCAACTCTATGCCTTGTAAGATTCCTCTTATGGAGTTGGTTCATACTTTACCTTATCATCATAAATTTATTATGCAACAACTTCAAGAAATAAAAGATCTATCTTCCATAGATGAAGAACCACCTTCTATCAATTTTTAACCAACTAATGTCAATACCATTAAGATTGTGTGTCCTTTTTCCAAGCCTTCCATTCAATTTCTTGATGAAAATATGATCAATGAAAAAATTATTTTTTATGTCGATGATTCACTTCTCTTTATCAAAGTAGCCATTAATACCACCCTTATCTAAAAACTTCTAGTTGATGAAGGTTTTGGTATTAATGTCACATCCTTATAGCTCATTCATCAACTTGGTTATAATAAAGATTACCTTAAACAAACTCATCTTACTTACCATGGCTTTGACAAGACTAATCAAAAGCCACTTGGATACATTTGGCTTCCATTGACCATTGTACCTAAGACTATTAGAACCAAGCTTATGGTCCTTGATCTTTGTTTATACTATAACATTCTTCTTGGTCATCTATGGACTCATCGGATGAGGGCTATCACCTCTTTTAGTAGTTAGTGTATTAAATTATTACATAATAACAAATGTTATAAACATGAAGATGATCCCAACCCATGGATCATCTAGATTCCCAATCTTAAGACTTAATATCGAATTCCTACAATTTATAAAATCAATAGTGCTCCTTTACTTAAATTCATCAACATGAATCCTAATCTTTAAGTTACTCTTGCAGATTTTGATGATGATGAGCCCAATAAATTTCAGCACACTTGTAATACTTAGAAGCTACCTCCATATATTTTGGATTATCTTCGTCCTTCTCTCTTACCCTAGGATCATATTGTTCCTATCATGGATGAGATTACCAATTTTACCCCTCCATGCAATGCTCAGGAGCCATCTTTACCTGAAGATGCCTTCACTTGCAATGATTTTAGAGTGGACAAATTATTCTGAGATCCTCTCACCATGTCCCCTCATACATTTTGCAACATTGGGATTTCACATTTTAAAACTCCCATCAATTTGCAAGCATGTACAATTTCTCTAACATATGATGACAACTATATAATGACCCAAGATCACTCTAGAGACTTAGATGTCTAGCACTGTCAAAAGATTTTATGCTAAACTCATGCCTTCAATAAAGATATATATACCATATATACACATCATGACTTAGATCTCTAGGGTCATGTACCTCCCACCAATTCTCCACTTATCAATACTCCTTGGGTGGTAGAACAAATTACACCTTAAGAATCTACAAACATTCCTTCATCTTCTCTACCTCCTATGGATCCTATCATTTCTTCATATTCTTCTCCTATCATTGAATCTATCAATACTCTCATCTCTTCAAATCCATCCTCTTCATTTACTTTCAAAATTACACTAGATACCAAGGCAACTGATGTCCATTAAATTAATTTTTAATATGATCGCCATGGCAATAAAATTCTAGATCTTGAAGTAGATGTTGAATATCATGGTCCTCTTCCTACCTTGCCTAGTGACGAAGTTATTCTTGAGTTACTTCATACTCGGGAACCTCAAATTATTTGGCAATAATAAACTTGGAAATTTCAATAATAAAACTGATTACTTCAACAACTTTGTCACTAGAATTGATCCTAAAACAAATCCAATTTCAGCCTTGCCTAAGAAACCTTACCATTTTCAAGATGGCAATGCTATGATTATCAAAGAAATAACTTGAATTGAATATGGTACCCCATCTTCTCCTCAACTAATCACAATTTCTCAATAAATCTCACCATCTAAGCATGAAAACTTTAGCCTATTCTTTGATAAATATCAAGAGGCATTCACTTGGTCCTACTAAGACATGCCTAGTATTGACCCTAGTATTGTGGTCCATAACATCATCACTTATCTTGATGCTAATTGAGTGTGTCAAAATCAATGCAAATTCCCACATGAAGTTACTAATCTATGTCATAAGGAAATCATTAAACTACTAGATGCTAAATTCATTGAACTAGTGGATTATTCTAAATGGGTTTCTAACATTATTCCTGTTTGGAAGAAGGTCACTATGGTCATCCACATTTTTATTAATTTTTGAAACCTTAATCTTGCTTATCCTAAGGAAAACTTCCCCTTAACTTCAATAGATTCCATTGTCGATTCCATAGCTGGTTACAAAATGTTGTCTCTTATGGATGGTTTCTCAAGATTTAATCAAATTCATATTGCTCTCAAGGACCAACATAAGACTACTTTCACCATGGAATGGGACACCTATTGTTATGTCAAAATTCCCTTAGGTATAAAAAATGCTAGAGCTACCTACCAACATGCTATGACTTAGATATTTCATGATCTCATCCACAAAATTATTGAAACTTATGTGGATGATCTAATTTCTAAATCCAAACATTGTGAGAACCATCTTTCTAATCTTGCTATCATCTTTGACCACCTCCTTAAATACAAAGTTAGACTTACTCCTTTCAAATGTGTTTTTGGAGTCACATCCAAAATATTATTAGGATTCTTAGTCTCTGTCTATGACATTGATGTTGACCCAGCCAAAATTAGTGTTATTGTTAACATGCCCATTCCTCGATCTATTCTTGATATTCAAACTTATTTAGGCAAACTTGGAGCAATTAGATGATTTCTTCTCAAAATGGCTTATCACATTTACTCCATCAATTCCCTTCTCAAGAAAGGTATAGCTTTATAATGGATGGATCCATGTCAAAAAGCCTTTGATAATATGAAATAATCATTATTTCATCCACCTACACTTTGTCCACCTTCCAATGATAAACCATTTATTCTCTATACTTCTTACACACTTATTTTAGTTGGGTCAATGCTTTCCCAATAAGATGATACAAGAAGAGAGTATGTTATTTACTACATTAGTTGAGGCCTCTTTGATTATGAGACACATTAAACCAAAGGTGAGTATGATTGCCTTACTATCTATTTTACAGCTGAAAAGCTTCATCATTATATGCTATACCAAACTACTTATTCTGACCCCCTTCATTATTTTTTCTCCAAAGTCTTTCTTCCTAGAGATAGAATTGGCAAATGTATGGTCTTACTTATGGAATTTGATCTCTGCATCATCACAAAAAGCTATTAAAGGGCAAGTCATAGCTGACCAAATTATCATAGCTCCTATTCTAGCCACTTATTCACTTAAAGATGATCTTCTTGATGACAATAACTTTTTATTAAAGGTCCTAATCAAGCTATATACCTTAAAGACTATTTTCATAGCTTTACTATTGATCTTGAAGCCAATAATACTATATAATCTTCCCCTCCTTCTGGTAATACTAAATCAAAGGTAGTTATCAAGGACCTCCCTAAAATTAATGTTGACTTGCATGAGGATAGTTGGACCCTCCACTTTGATGGTGCTAAATACCTTCAAGGAGATGGGGCAGGTTACGTTCTCATTGGTCCTCTCAATAAGATCATTCCTTTAGATTTTTACTTCACCTTTGATGTCACCAATAATATGGCTTAATACGAAGCTCTTATCTTAGGCATGAGAGCTACTCTTGATTTAGACATCCAATATCTTCATGTTTTAGGAGATTCTCAACTTATTTGTCATCAAGTTAATGATTATTATCAATGTAAAGGGAGAACCTTATTACCTATCATCAAATTGCAACCACTCTTGCTAAGGAATTTATCTCTTTCACTATCAATCCTATTCCTCGAGACCAAAATTCTATTATTGATTCTCTTGCCTCTTCAACTTCTCTCTTTCATACTCATCAAGTAATTTTTGATCCTTCTTTTATTATAAAAATCATAATATCTCCATCATCTATCAAACCACTTGACTCACTTATCTATCACATTGAAGCTATGACTATTTGACAAAGTCCTTGGTATCAAGATATCATTTAATACTTAGAACATCAAACTTATCCTCTGATCTAGATTCTTGTGATATACATGCATTCATAAACAAGATTTTAAGTATGTATTTTGACATAACATCCTTTACTATCAAAACATTGAAGGTACCTTGCCCTGTTGTGTTATGCAAGATGAGGTTTCTCCTCTACTCGAATAAGCACATGGTGGCATTTGTGGTGGTCACTATAGTGGACATGCTACAACATGCAAATTCCTACATATGGGTTACTTTTATCCTACTCTTGAAAAGGATGTAATTAAATATGCTAAGAAGTGTAATCCTTATCAGCTTCACATTGATCTTATCCATTCACCTCCTATCGAGCTTTAAACTATTGAATATCCTTGGCCATTTTCCACATGAAGATTTTATCTCATTGGTAAACTTCCTTGCTCCCAAGATGGGCACATTTTTATCATCACTACTACTGAGTACTTCACCATGTGGGTACAAGCCATGCCCTTTGTTAATCTTACCGGTCCTATCATATCAAAGTTCATTCTTAACTAAATTATTTGCCACTTTGGCATTACCCATACCATCATTTCAGATAATGGTGGTAATTTAAAAAATAAAAATGTTAAATAACTTTGTACCAAATTAAAGATCAATCAAAATTATTCCACACCTTATCATCCACAATGCAATGGTCAATCTAAGTCCACGAATAAAATTCTCAACAAAATACACCAAAATATAATTCATGAAACCCATACAGATTGGCATATTCATCTTTAACCTGCACTTTGGGATTATTAAACTAGCATACATATTGCCACTGGGGCAATTCTATTAAGCATGGGATATACTGAGAGGGGGGGGTGAATTAGTACATCATAAATATTATTATCTTTCACTTAATAAAATTCCACTTAACCATACATTCAAGATATGTAATTAAACTAAAACAATAAACACCACAAAAGATAGAGAGAGACACCAGATTTAATGTGAAAACTCAATGTGGGAAAAACCACAGAGAACAATCTCATGTATATGAATGAGCACCAACTCAAACTACAATATTTGAAAACACCAACTTGTAGGAGCACCAACCCCTTTGTTGAGCACCAACACAGTAACTATTCATGAGCACCAACCCATTTTGTGTATACCACAAAACTATCTCTCAATGTTGCTTTCTCAACATTGATATCACATTACAATATCTCTTTCTTTCCTCTCATTTGCTCTTCTAAGATAGATATGAAAATCACAAATCATGCTCTCTTCTTGCATATTAAAAATGGCTTCTCAAGCCTTTATTTATATCTTTCCAAATGACCTTTGTCATTCACCCTTTATGACCCTTTAATCCTCATGGAAAATGGTTCCAAACTTGCATGACCCTTCATATCCTTGCATTTGGAAAGTCATATGGTGAACCTTCATAAGCAAAATCATCCTTTCCTCTTTTATCTTTATCTTGGTGACTTTTCATATTCCTCAAAGTGTATCTTCATGGAGAAATGCACCATACCCTCTTTTGTCTTCACATGGTGACTCTTGGAATTCCTTAAGATGAATCTTCATGAGAAAATGCATCCCATTCCTCTTTTGTCTTTTACCCCGTGACTCTTTGACTTCTCCATGGGCCCTATTTTGACTTATATGCAACTAAAAATACATTCATTAATATTAAATAAATATTAACACACATTATCCATGATATGAATATTAAAAACTCTATTAAATGCAATGGGGCCTTTATCACCAATAATGTTAGACCTTTGACATCAATGACAATATTTCCAACAATATCCCCCTTTGTCATTGATGGCAACCTCAAACTGAAATTGTCACATCTTGAAACCTGCACATACTACCATCTAAAAAACATAAAATAACTCCCCCTTATTTTAGTAAACTTTACCTATTCCTTATACCTATATTTGCACTTGTACATGTACTTGTTTTTATTCCTCTCCCCCTTTGACATCAATGGCAAAGCGCCTACCTGGAACTAACAATTAACTCCCCCTTAACTAAAGATGATCCTTAATGGTAGGAAGTAAAATAAATTACTCCCAACTCCTCTCTTAGATCCTTGAATGTGTCCTTTGATCGTGCCTTTGTGAAGATATCTGATAACACATATAAACTGTTGCCTACCCTCTAAGCATTTAAAATCAACTCATTTGAATCTTTTTTTCTAATCTCACAACCTTCTGTATAAAAATTTAATGTGTATCCCTAATCACATATTTGACTTACACTCAATAAATTATGCTTAAGACCTTCTACATACAATACATTCTTAGTCTTGGTTCTACCATTATCCAAACTCAAAGTACCTTTTTTGGCTATCCTAGCAGTGGTTTTATCTTTGAATTTCACTATGCCACTATTGATCTCTTTTAGAGTTATGAAATTTCTCTTATATCCTATCATGTGCCTTGAACATCCACAATAAATGAACCATGGTTGTTCTTCAATTCTTGCATGCAAAGATGTCTGAACTAACATAGAATATTCAGGTTGTTTCTTTTGCCATGAACATGTCTGAACCTTCTTCTTAAAACTTTGGTCCTTCTTGATTGAATTGAACATGCTTCTACAATTCTAGGCTATGTGTCCAAAATTATTTCACTTGTAACATATTATGGCCTCTTAATCAAACCTTGATAGAGGAATAAAAGAGTTGTAGCTTCTGCTAGACTCTACATGAGTTTTTTTTCCTTGTTTCTAAAATTGTTAGCTCTTTTTTGACATGCTATTTTCTTGTGACCATATCCATTACAATAAAAACAATAACCATGAAAATAGAACCTATCTGTATATCTCTATCATGATTGTATTTTATAGCTTTGTTCCTTCTAGCCTTCTTTGTTCAAGAAGTCCTCTGTATTCTTCACTTCTTCCCTTTTTGTTTCCTCTTTTGTAAGAGCTTCAACATAGCTCTTTTTATTTTCAAATATGATACCTATCTTATCTGATATTTCCTTTTGGATTTCTAATATCTTATTCAAAATATTAATGCTATCCTCAAATTTTGAATCACTAACTACTTTATCATTGATTGCTTTCTCAATATCTTTTTTAAAGAGGCTATTTCAATAACATACCTTTCACATTCTTTACTTACTTTTTACAATTGTGTTGTTAGATCTTTTTCATTCCTTTTAGCTTCCTCAAAGTGTGCTTGTAGATCATCAATTATTTCCTTTGACTCCTTTTTCATTTTTCTCAATCTGATTCTTCAATCTTTGATTCTTCTTCTCAACAACTTCTAATTCTTCTAAGGCACAAATGAGTTTTCCTTCCAGATTTACCTTGGCTTCATCCTCACTTTCATCATGTTCTTCTTCTTAATCATCTATAATTTTTCTTGTAGAGGCATCTTCATGTATGGTCATGAATAGATTCTCTTATTCATTTGAGTCACTGACTCCACTATCTTCAATTGAGCTATGATATTTAGAATATAAACTCTTCTTCTTGAATCTATTCTTGTATTTGCCTTTGAAGTTTTTCTTGTATGTAGAATTTCTTTCTTCATTGCCATCATTATTCTTATCTAGGCATCCATTTGCAAAATGTCCAATCTTACCACATTTATAACATTTAAATGGTAATTTTCCTTGATATTTACCTGTGCCCCTTTTTGGTTTACGAATGAAAGGAGCTCCATTATCATCTTCATCATCATTGGATCTGTCACTTAATTCTTGAATCTTAACCTTGTCTTTATTTGATGTCTTGAAAGCAGCTTCCCTTTTTTAGGGTTTCTCTTATTCAATCCACATTTCATATATCATAATAATACCATGTAGTTCATCCATCTTTAGCTTGGAAAGATACTTCATCTCCTCGATTACTAAAACCTTTGCATCATATCTCATTGGTAGAGATATTGAAACCTTTTGTACCACCATTGACTCTTTTAACTTTTCTCCAAGACTTTGAATTTGATTTACTATTTGATCAGCCCGTAAAAGATAACTTGCTATATTTTCTTCCTCTTCCATCTTCAAACTCTCAAACTATCTTCTGAAAGTTTGAAGCTTAGCCCGCTAAACCTTTTCATCACCTTTGTAAATATTCTCAAGCTCTACCCAAGTCTCATGATTAGATTTACATTGCATAAATTTAACAAATTCTGATTCACATAAACCACATAAAATAGCATTTAGAGCTTTAACATTATTTTGACTTGCCTTATTTTCTATCAGAGTAATTACAAGTGTCTATGGCTCTTCGTATTCCTCTAACACTACTTGCCAAATGTCAAATCCAAGGGTTATCAAATAAGTCCTCATCCTTAATCTCAAAAATCCATAATTTGACCCATCAAACAAAGGTGCCTTACTTGTATAAAAATCTCCATATGATCTAACCATCGTGCTTTCCTTGATCTACCTTCAAGCTGTTAAACTCTTTCTAAAGGAAACTGCTCCGATACCAATTGGTAAGAATGTGATATACTGAGAGGGGGGATAAATTAATATATCATAAATCTTATTATCTTTCACTTAATCAAATTCCACTTAACCATACATTCAATATATGCAATAAAATTGAAACAATAAACACCACACAAGATAGAGAGAGACACCATATTTAATGTGGAAACCTAATGTGGGAAAAACCATAGAGAAAAATCTCAAGTATATGAATGAGCACGAAGTCAAACTACAATATTCAGAAGCACCAACTTGTAGGAGCACCAACTCCTTTGCTGAGCACCAACACAAATATTCATGAGCACCAACCCATAGGAGCACTAGCCCCTTTTGTGTATACCACACAACTATCTCTCAATGTTGCTTTCTCAACATTGATAGCACATTAAAATATCTCTTTCTTTTCTCTCACTTGCTCTTCTAAGCTAGATATGACAATTAAAAATCATGCTCTCTTTTTACATATTACAAATGGCTTGTCAAGCCTTTACTTATAGCTTTCTAAATGACCTTTGGCATTCACCCTTTATGACCCTTCAATCCTCATGGAAAATGGTGAAAAACTTACATGACCCTTCGTATCCTTGCATTTGAAAAGTCATATGGTGACCCTTCATAAGAAAAATCATCCTTTCCTTTTTTGTCTTTATCTTGGTGACTTTTCATATTCCTCAAAGAGTCCCTTCATGGAGAAATGTGCCATACCCTCTTTTTTCTTCACATGGTGACTCTTGGAATTCCTCAAGATGACTCTTCATGAGAAAATGCATCCCATTCCTCTTTTGTCTTTTACCCCATGACTCTTTGACTTCTCCATGGGCCCTCTTTTGACTTATATGCAACCAAAACTATATTCATTAATATTAAATAAATATTAACACACATCAGCCAAGATATGAATATTAAAAACTCTATTAAATGCAATAGGGCCTTTATCACCAATAATGTTAGACCTTTGACATCAATGACAATATTTCCAACAAATTCCTTTTTCATTAGTCTATGGTTTTGAGTTAGTCCTTCCATTAGAAGTTGAGCTCCCCTCTCTTTGTATATCTCTTCATGACATTATTACTGATGAAGAATTTCATGAATCTTACCTTTATGCCCTTGATTTTCTTGATGAATGTCATCTTTTTGCACTATGGCATAACCACTAATATAAGGCTCGCATCACTATATAACATAACAAACATGTTAAAGTCTGCACTTTTAATGTTGGTGATCTTGTCTTTAAATTAGATTACATTGATGACAAAGAAGGCAAATATTCCCAAAAATGGTGGGGCCCATATTTGGTTAAATACATTCTTGGTCCAAGCACGTATCATCTTCAAACTAATAAAGGCCATGTTTTTAAAGATCCCACCAATGCCCAATTCCTTAAAAAGTACTTTGCCTACACATTTCCTTCTTGTCATGTTTTCTATCTATATCTTTATAAACAATTTTTGTAGGTTACTTAAGCATGGATCTCTCCCTTTGCAGTAGTTTTCTTCCTTTCACAAACCGTTAGTCCTCCATTTTGGTCTTTTGGTTTCTTGATGTACCATAGTATTCTTTATATTATTGCATTTTTATCTTGATTTTTACAACCCTTGGGTATTTATTTTGTGAGTTGCTTTGTAAGACCACTGATAAGACCTGACATCCCTCATAAAACCACCATATTTTAATCATTTCCTTCTCTCTTTTACTACTTGCCAATGTTGTTTTGGTATCCTTTGGGTTTTTCTTTGTGAGTTGCTTTGTAAGAAGTCTCCCTCACCTTGACTTTCTCTTGCTTAGTAGAAACCTTGTGTGTCTCTCTTTTATGAGTTGATTTGTAAGACTATGGATAAGACCTGACCCTCCTCATAAAATTACCATTCTTTTCATGTTTTTGATCCTCGTTCTCAAACTTTAGCTTTTCCTTCTTTTTTCTAGATGAAATATGCACAAGAATCTATGTTAGCATGTCTTCCTCTATTTCCCTCTTTCTTATGATAAGGAATCACACTTTTTCTATCATTTTATCCTTATTTTCCCTTTGTCACATTTTTTTCAATTTGAAGCAATTCAAATTGTTCCACGTGTCATTCCTCTTTATTTCCCATTTTTCTCATCTCTGCATTGGATAAAACAAGGTCAAAGTCAAGATAACACTTTTATTACACTTGGATTTACTAGACTCTGAGACCCCATGCTCTTTGAAGTTTTTCTCTCTTAGCCACCTTATCCCAAGTTTTCAAATAAAAGTCTTCTTTAGCACCCATGTTTATTTTTTCAAACCCGTATGGAGGAGGAATAGAAAAACCCATCAAGAAAGTTAAAATCAAAATCATTTAAATAAAAGGCAATGATATCTAAAAGGAAACATACAAATTTCAAAATTCAAATTTACACCAAAAGATGTGATTACAAGCACTTCTCCTATCTCCAATTGAATCTCAAACTCCATAATCAACTTCACATAGATCTAAAGTCTTTTGGGGTGCATTAGGCTAGTAGATTGGAATAGGGGATTTAAAAAAACTTTATGGTGATACCTAATTTCCCATACAAGTACCCAAACTTCATAGTAGACTGACAAATCTGTAAGGGGTCATAAAGAAGGGGGAACATGTCATGAGGAGGTAGGTACATTTTAATTTTCATGCATATAGCCTTCATGGGATGATTAATATACTATATTTATTTACCCAAGACTTTTGTCACTAAGAGAAGTTCTTCATAGTTTTTAAGGTCAAAATTCCTCTTGTTTTAACAAACCTATTTTGAGTGTCTTTACTTTGATAAAGAGTTCTCTCTACCTTGGTTTTTCCTTCATTCTCCATTCCTCCCATTTCATTTCCCCCCCTTGATATAAAAATTGTGATTCCAAATATGTTTTACCTCTTCTTCTAATTCCTTCTTCTTCATATTTTAGAAACATACTAGCATTCCTTTGTTTCAGTTTGATCTATCCTTAGAGAAAAATAACATGTTTGAGCCACGTTGGATCATTCTATTTACATCACTTTATGTTTACTAAACTTACTTTACTTTCTTTTTACCATTTATAATGATTTTTTTGTCTTGATATTATGGACACCTGAGTTCGTACACTCCATTATTGAGTGAAATGTGGTTTGTTATTGCTCACTCAATAATGTTATTTTCCCTTTTTTTATGCATCCTTTTTCCATTGATGATTGAGATGTGGATTGTTAATGCTCACTCATGAATTTTATTTTACCATTTTGTCTTTTTAGTTAGTATTTTATCCATTTATTTTGTTTTTGTTTTTCCATCCTGTTTGACATGTATCCTTGGTTTGATTTGGTGAATTTGTCTTTCTTACGTTATGATAGATTGTCTGAGTTTTTTAGTCTTTAATAGCCTTGGATTTTTGGTTACCTAATTTAATCTTGTTGTTTGACTTGGTCATTTGGTCTAACATAACACCTATCACCCTAGCTTGCCAAATTTCTCAAGTACATCCCATCCTCATACCACTAGCTATCTTGGCTTTTCTTGCATTTTTTTTTAATCTTTAGTTTTGTATTCTTAGATTTATCGAAAGAAGTCTCTACACCTTACACAACCATCCCATGATAAAGGTAAGTCAAGGTACGTATTATATTTTCTTTTTAGTTATTTAATTTTTAGATTAGTTTCCCTTTCAGTCATTAACTTTTAGTTATTTTATGATTTTAAAATAGTACAACTTTTTTTAGCATCATCATTATGTGTGCCCTTATGTTCTTTCTTGAATCACCATCCTCTGTTACACCTTAGTGACAGGTGATGAGCTTCAAGTGGGGCATATGTATACACATAATATTTTTAAATTTTATCAATCACTTACGCTTTAAATCTTGCAAGAACCCATCAAGACTCAATCTCTCTGATTGCATGCCCTAAGGGGTACACCAAGAAAGGGGTGGATAGACCTTTGGTGCTTCATAGGATTATTGTCCCTTTTTGCCACATTATTACTAATCTAAATAGTTCTTAAAACCTTTCCTTAAGCCACAATATTTTAGTATTTTTCTTCTTTCTATCCTTCATTTCTTTACTTGGCACCCTTTTGACTTGTTTAACATACTAGGTCGACCTAGTATAGTTTGCAGACACTTTCTTTTGATTTGTTAGCCTCTTGATCAACCTAGCACATACCTAGTGAGTTAGCTTGAAAACATGCTAAGTTGAAAAGGTTGACCTAGCACAATTGACATTCCTAAATGATTTTAGGGTAAGTTTCTCTTATATATACAAGGTCATTTCAATCATTATTATAATATGCAATCAAGATCTATTATTCACTCACACTTATTCATAATCTACTCTTTCACCATTATACTTGAGGAGACTTATATTAGGTTTCTTATTTTGGAGAATATAGTCTTGTGGATAGGTCTTGGATGCTTTATCCCAACAAAGTGATCCTTATGAACCACAACAACCTCTTGCAAATCCCCTTTGGCCAAGGGAGGGATTGAGTATCAATGGCTTCACATTCAGGTAAGTATATTCTAACCTTTTTCTCCTCTCTTTTAGTAGATAGAAGTAGCATAAGTGTTAGATCAAATAATATTAATCTTCATATTCTATGTATTAGAATGTTACTCATACTTACTTTATTTTAAGTTCCCTATACATGTTTTGATTGCTTTGCTTTACTAACCCCCACTTTATGCCACAATATTTGGTGTGCACTAGATTAGATTTACTTTTCTTGTTATTATATTAGTGAAATATTAAATCATAGGGCTCTTATAAGGTTTTTATTTGATTGTGTTAGACTATAGGCTTTGGAACCCTTTCTCACACACTATGTTATGACAAGTGATCCCCTAATCAAGTCTAGTAGATCCTCACATTGTTAATGCTCCCGCTTAACAATTGTATGCTCCCCAATCAGAGTGATTTATCCCATCTGATCCAAGATTGATTTATGGACATGATGCATTTATGATTGCATACAATCTTTATTTATATTCCCTATCTTTAGGTACTAAAATATCTTGTTCTAGAGGAACAAATGTTTACATGGTAGAATCAGGGCCTTGTGTTTAACCTATAGGCACTTTATCTCTTGGTAGTAAAAGGGTAGTCATTTACCATTTTGGTTATCCTTATTATGCACTCAAGATGGCATTGTGGTCAGACCTCTTTTCCTTTTGGTGCCTTTCAATCTCTAGTGAGGGTGGAATGGTTCCTTGTCTAACCTCAATACTCCCTGATGTTTTCTTCTTCAAATTTAACATATAATACAATAAATAAATATTGTCCTTGACCAAGATTTTTTGGGCATTAATATCAATATTATTTGATTCTAGATTTTCTCTATAAGCCTTTTTCCTCAAATGTACATACAACTGGAAAAGAGTAGGAGTCTCAACATTAATTTAATTTTCATCAATATTTATCAAGCATATATCATATGTTCTAGTTATAGACTTAATAAAATACCTAGCAGTAAAATCATAAGGTAGCTTAAGTCACCCATATAATTCATCTACATCACTCATCTAAATGCGCAATAATGAAAGTTATTACTTCCCCATAAACTGGGCTTGATTTCCCATCTAAATGGACAAGTCTTTAGGAAAGTGCCACTCATTCCCAAAAGATTCTTTCATTCCATCATACCATCCCTTCATTATGAACTTATGAGTGAGGGAAATAGCAGTAGGGCATGTGAATGGTTTGAATCACTCAAAAAAAGACATATTTTCAAGTGGGTAGGCCCACTTTAACTCACCATCATTTTAATCCATCACACCAATCTTATCAAATACCAATAATAGAAGAATTGCATCCTAAGTAAACTTTTGATTGGGTAGGCAGTGGGCCTTCTATGCATATGTAAAAATATAGTTGAAAAAATATTGACAATACTTATAATTGATCCCTTGATCTATTTGGTTGTCTACATATAATTGCACCATATCCACATATTTCCACCTATCCACCCCTCCAATTTTGGTAATATCCAAGTGCATAACTACCTAAAGGGTGGGATCCTAAAGATTATATATGTATATGGCATGGACTTGCTTCTTGTACTCAAGCACCACTACCATTTTCTTAATTTCCTCTTGATCCTCTAAATATCCATTAAGGTCAGTGCCTAAGAATTATAGACCTTTGACATTGATAATTCTTTGGGTAGTGATCCTCATTCTGTGCCCCACAAAGTAAAAGTAATCTTTATGAATATGTGATATAAAAAGCCTCAAGACATTCATGGGCTTGCCAAAATAAGGTAAATTGAATAGCTAAAACACTCTAGGATCATTAAGATGATTGAAAATAATAAGATCATAAATAAACTCAATTTTGGTACTCCATTTCTCAATCATAGAGTCATGTTATAACTCTACTTCATTCCTAGGTTGTGGTGACTGTGATGAAATACTTGACATATAGACACATTAAACACCCATTTATTTATGCACAACACAAATTCAGGGTATTTCATTTCTTTGATTAATATAAGGGATGGAGGTGGTGATGAGATTTATTCTTTTTATCAAATTCCATCTCGGATTCCTTAATGTTTGTTCCCTTTGTCTATTATTCCAAGATTTCTTCTTACATGTTAGATTCACTAAGTACTTCCTCCCTTATCAAAATTAGCTATACTTCTGGGCCCTCAAACTCTTCTTCTTCATAGATCAAAGGTAAGAGCTTGCTTCTTTGAGCCTTCTTCTTTTTCCAAATCACCCTCTAAAGAGCCCAAATGTTGATGCATGACCATCCAATCCTCCCAAAATAATATATGGTTATTATTTCCAATTCCCTTATCTCTCCTACTTCAGCATCCTCTAATGGTAGATGCCAACACCTATAACCTATAATTACTTCAACTAAGTCCCTCTAATCACTAATTCACCAATTCCTCTATTCATGATGATTTCCTTACTTCACCATTTAAAATTGGTCACTAAAATTTAATAAACACTCCTCAATAGATTGAAAATACTCTGCTTAGCTCTATAAATTTGTAAATTTATAATATTAAAGTATTAAAATGAAGAACTATTAACCTTTTATATCTCCAATGGGTAATCCACATTTACTTCTCTATAACATCATCCATTATTTCAATCATTAATGCTTCCAAAGATATTTCCATGATGCCTATTTGGCACACTTGTCATTACACATTACTTTTGTCACATTTAATGCATTTATCCCATCCAAGGCTTTTCTCAAGGTGTATGACAGATGTAAAATAATTTAAAAAAAATCTATTTCCAAGGTGGAAACCTAATTTTTCCATCTTGATCCTTCATAGTGGTTATGCACCACATCATGCATATATTCTTGTCCTTATGTGCTTTATTTCCCATGCACATTTCCTTCCACTATTTCCTTTGCACTTTCTAACTTTACTTTATTCACACTTTCCCCACACTAAAAGATGTATATGGTCCTCCACGACATGATAAATAAAATAAAATAACCAAGTGTTGATCTAAACCTAAGCAAAAGTCACATAAATAATGCCACACTTTATTGAAAAATAAACTAAAATCTTAAACCAATCTAGTGGTATATGCCTTATTAACAAAAGGGAAATATCATTTAGAATGTTAGGGTTAAAATTGACTACCATTGAAATGGCCTAGAAGGAACTATCCATCTAACCTCTTCAAATTGGAAATGCTTATGGGATGGATGCTAGAAATGATGAATAGATCATCCCAATGGATGTTAAGTTTTCTTGAATGGTGCATGAATTTAGAGTCATATACTAACACATGCATTTTGGGAGAAATTTCTTATTCTTAATATGCCTATCACTCTAGGCCTTTTATTTTTGTTTCTCCTCTCCTTGAATCCAATGTGCAAGAAAAAGTGTTTCATACAACTTTAGTAAAGCATCTAGGCATGCTTTCAAATATTCCTCACTATCTAACCAACTAACATGAACAATACATAAATAAGGTACAAGAAACTCAACTGGGAGAATTTTTTCAACATGAAAGACAAGGTTAAAAGGAGTAATCTTGTTCAACCATTTATACATGATCTGATATGCCCATAATACCACATAAATTTGATTATCCTAGGTAGTGTGACCAATATAGCAAACATTTATCAACATATGACCCAACATTTTATTGAAAACTTTAGTTATACCATTGGCTTGAGGGTGATATGATGTAGTCTTATGATGTGTAATCATGAAATCGGCCAAAAATATGTGGATTATCTTGTTATGGAAATGAGTTTTATGGTCACTAGTTAAACTTAAAGAACACCCATACCTTGTAATGATATTCTCCCAAATAAACCTAATGGTATTTATAGTAGTACAATCCTGAGTTGACACCACTTCAGCCCAATGAGTGAGGTAGTTAGTGGTGGTAATGATATAGTGCACACCAGTACACATTGTTATAGGAGTAATGGACCCAAAAAATCAATAACCCATTTTTTAAAGGGTTTGTGAGCAAGTATTGGATGAAGGGGCATATTGTCCTTTTGGTTTAGTTTACCCACATGCTAAAAGATATCACTTTATCATGCATAAGCTTTGGCATCCTTAAATAAAGTGGGCCACCATAACCCTACTAATAGAACCTTCAGTGTTTTAGAATCACCAACATAGTATCCTTTGATGACACCTTCATGAACCTTCTAAATAACTTTAGTGCACTCATGGTATATCATGCATCATCATAATACTTAATCCTATCTATGTTTATAAAGGTCACCTCCAGTTAGCTAGAAGGGAGTAGCACAAATATCCAATTGATTTTTCTCTTAGTGATGAGGTAGGTTGATGCTAAACCTATGTTAAGAAAAGTAGTGATATATTCTAATTCCTAAAGTATATACGTCACTTCAAAAAAAATCACATTGGGTAAGTCATCCTCGATGGTGCACACTGATTAACAAGAGTCAACGTACGATAAGTGATTTGCTTCATAATTAGTCTTACCTAGTTTCACCATCATAAAAAATTGAAATTCCTGAAAGAGAACAATCCATCAGCAAATGCCTACATGTAACACTGGCTTATTCAAAAGGTATTTGAGTATTTCATAATTTGTAAATAAATTAAACATGGTGGCCAACAAATATTGGTGAAAATTCTAGAGTGCATACACCATGGACAAGGCTTCATGTTCTATATTTAAGTAATTATATTCAAATAGAGTGAGCTTCTGATTGGCAAAGTAGATGGGATGATCAAGACTGCCCTCACTAGGTTGTGCAATGATAATGCCCACTACCATTCTTGAAGCATCAACATGTACATGAAATGGATTTATCTAGTATGGAAATTGGAGAATGGGGGAAGTGATTAATTTACAATTGAGTGCTATGAATGCCTAATGGTGATCATTTGTCCATAAGAATTAACCATTTTATTTAAACAATTCCTATAGCAGTGTTATGATCTTAATATATCCTAGAATGAAATTTTGATAATACCCCATGTATCCTAAGAAGGAATGTACCTTACTATGGGTGGTCATTGTTGGAAGGATAATAATGATTGAAATCTTAGATGGATCTACTATTAGTCCATTATGACAAATAATGCAACCCAACAAAATTCTAACAGGAGTAGTAAAGAAACACTTATTTAGATTCAAAGTAATTTAAAGTTGTTAAAAACACTCAAGTATGAGGTGAATATTAGCACAATGATCATGCACTATCCAATCATCCAATTATACTTGAAATAAATTATAAATAAAATCCTTAAAGGATTCTACCATAATATGTGAGAATATGGCCAAAGCATTCTTCAAACTGAAAGGCATCACATTGTAGGTGAACAAAACTCATTCAGTTACAAAGGTGGTTTTTGGTTTATCTTCTATGATCTGAACTTGATGATACTATAAAAACCATCAATGAAGGCATAAATCTCACACCTATAAACCCCTTCTAAAATTTCCTTAGTGAAAGGTGTTAGAAAAGGGTTATTTATGCAAGAAACATTGAGTAACCTATAGTCTACATAAATGTGAATGCAACTATTCTTCTTGATATTGATCACCATGGGACTCACCCATTCATATTCATCAATAAGAGTGATAACTCCATCATGCTACATACTATTAATCTCCTCTTTAACCTTTGTGTGTAGATTAAGATTCATTCAATAAGGTCTTTTTATGACTGGTCAATCACCTTCAACTAACTTGATGTGCATCTTACCCAATGAAGGATGCACTCCTTTAATTTATATGTAATTACATGGGAAGATGTCTTAATATTCCTATAAAAGTTCAAAAAAATCTTGGTGATCTCAATATTAGACCAATATTTCCCCACAATGTCCATCTTGGTGCATTATACATTCCAGTATTATGTCAAACCATCTAGAGTGGCTCAAAATATAACTACTGGTTAGTCTATATGGTGTCTTAGACATTGTGCACTCCATATTTAGTATGTAAAGCTAAGTGGTCAATGGATGGATCTTGTAATTCAAAACTAGTACCTTCCTCAACTTGGTACACAACCTTTTGTTTGCCCTTCCATATTTATTCCCTCAGTGCATGGTCCATATGAGATTCAATCTATGAAGAAAATGAGGCAAGAAAATTAGATTCTTGGAAGATGGACAAGTTATCCTCATGTGTGCCATGTATATGTTGTATGCAGTCTTTAACCAATGTTGGATCACCTATAATAACTTGATGGATAAATTACAAGGGCATGCATAAATCCATGTGAGGTGATGAGTAAGATAGTGCTAAAATCATATGACTTCTAATGTTACTCTAGGTGTCCGTGTCTAGGCATATTTATTCATGAATATACCATGCTCTAGCCTAGGTATGTAAAGTAACATAAAATGCATGGAACCACAAATACTTAGGAAAAAATGTCTCATCTACATTCTAAAGGTTTTTTCAAGCCTTAAAAAGAGAATCTAGAGCATAAACACCATCATAAGTTAGAGTGGTATAGACACGATTATCATAATGGAAACCATGGTGCATTATATCTCACACTTGGTCCTAGGTGAGAAAATTATGACATGAGTTTCCCACCATCAAGCAAATTTCCCTTGAAGAACATAAATAAGTGATTGCATCCATTCATCTTCAAACACATATAAAGTTTTCAACTAATGTGCATACTCCCAGACTTCTATTTGACCATGAAACCTAGGTGCTTAATATAATTTAAAGGGTGTTCCAGCCATCACACATCCACAAATAAGGTGAAATAACTTATGACACTTAATTAACTTGCATAAAACATCCTCTGTACCATAATTTCATCTAATAAGATCATATTCTCTATGAACCCAATGTTTGTAGGCATTACTAGTAGTGTCATAAATGGATTGTACATTCAACCACTATAATATACCATCCAGACTAGGATCAAGATGCTTATTTCCCTGAGATATGACATTATAGATATGATTCATATCCTCCTCAATGTTAACTGGTTTAACAAAAAAAGGTCCCTAAGTATTGTCTAGGGGAATCATGACATGTTGATCATCATTTTCAAAATTGATGTAGCATTTTTTGAAGCTCAAGTTAGCATTGTTTTCATAGCACCATGGATGACCTAAAAGAGCCAAAAAAATCATCTTTAGCCAACTCAATTAATTCAAAGTCAACCTTGAAAGTGACACCCAAAATGTCAATAATGGAATCCTTAATAACTCCTATGGGCAGTGCACAAGTCTTATTAACCATAAACAATATGTGAGGGGAAGGATACAAAGGAGGGCTTTCCATATTTATTCAATCCTATGCTTTTATTATATTTACCTCTGTGCTATTGTCTACTAGTATATCCTAAATGATCTAACCATTAATAACTACATTTACTAAGATTTCTTTATCATATTCTATACTAGGTTGGACACGAGCCTCTTATAATCATGCATGATTTAATTGATGATTCTCTATAAGATTTGGTTTTTGATGACTCAACTAATTTCTCAAAAGGAGTATGATTTCTTCATCAAGAATCCATTTGCATAATTCAAAAAATGTATCATGCACCGAAACATAGAGAACTGAGGCTTTTTTCATTTTAGTGCGTATAGTAGCATCTCTATCCTTAAGGAGTTGAATTTAAATTTTTATTTCTCACACCAAAGTTATTGCATAATGTAATAATTATTTCTATTATTGAGCATTTAGGTAGCGATTGCATGAGCCTCTTCCTATTGAACCTATCAGTGGGTGGATTTGAAATGGACTAGAAAGGAGCATCATTTCATATAGTAATGCTTACCTTAAGACCATTAAGGGTAGTATGACACAATCTCCATTGAGTAGTTGGATTTTTTTCAATCCATATCATTTCATCACCCTTCTCATTCCACTCATTAGTGATGGAGGCATACAAGTCTAGGCATTCTTTTAGATGATGCTCATTTTTAAAAAAGGCACATGTTGGATAAACTAGGTAGTCATGCTAGTAATGCTCTAGAGATCTACACTTGTATTAGGTTCTTGGAAAAAAATGACCACCTCCATGTCTATGATCATGACCTCCATAAGACTAGCCTCCACCATTTTCTTGGTTGTTGGCTACATAGGTCTGGTAATTACCTCACATGCATGCCTCATAAATGTCACTAATAACATGAAAATTATTTGTATCATGTGTATATGCATCACATATTTTAAAGTATGATGATAACTTAGATTGAGTAGCACACTAAAGCATGGGGAAATATCTCACATCATGGTCTTCTTGGCCGATCTCGTAGGACTAATTTACCATTGCATGATTACTCTTCCTAGGATAATTATTCCTATTATGACCCTCCACTTACATTGTCACCATATCATAAACTATTGCAAGTATATTGAGTATTATTTGTAGTGAGATTTTCCAAATAAAATGTCATAACATCAACCTAGGATTCCATAAAAGTACTAATCCCTGTATCTATACTTCTAACAACTTCAGTGCAAAGGGTAGCTTCTGATTCCTTGCATGGGTTAGTAAAGGTCTTCTAAGACAATGTACATTAGAAAGTAAGTAACAAACCTCCTACGAACCATTGGGAATGTTGAGTTACATTTATATCAAATGATAACCTAGAGAGAAGTGTTTTAAAATGTGCATCATACTCACATACATTATCAGTGAGTTCTCATTTAATATCCTTCAGGGAAACAATAATTTGTAGTTCAAACTCTGGGATGCCAATTTCTTAGAGAAAACACACCTTTAAATACTCATAATTTACCACAACTTATTACAGATCAAACTTATGGTACCATTTATGCTTATGGTCTTAAAGGGTAGTGGAAAATTGAGTTACCTTCCATTCAGTAAAAGTAATGCCTTGTGCCTACCAAATAATATCACACTTATGAACATGTTCTATTATATTTTCAACATTATGATATTTAGGTAGATGAAGCATCATCTTGTAGTATAATTTAGGTAGGAAAGGTGTTTTTAATGGAGCCTATTGTGATGGACTTCTAGTCCCTCCTAGACCTTATGGGGGAGGTCCACCAATGCCTCCTACACCACCTCCAGATCCTCCAATAAATCACTACCGATATCGCTTCTCATACCTCCTATGGTAATATAAGCACCTGATACATTGGGCACAAAATTAGGATGATTAACTGGGAAGGACCTATACTCTGCCCACTATATATATTTGGTCAACTAAGAATTCTAAAGTGAGTCATAGGGTTGACTTGTAAAGGAAAATAAATCAATAAAAAACTATTATCTTGATTATGTACTTCAAAAATATCTTCTACAGGTTCATATTCTAACTTGACATTATTTATATCCTAATTTCTTACAAGAATGTCATCCAAATAAAATACATGACCATGTATTATGGGTGGGGAATTAGGCTTATCTACATTGGATTATACAGTCACCAATACTTGACTTGTTTCTCTCACATGTACCTATGCCAGTATTGGGTGTAGTCCTATGGTTAGGGAGTCCTCATTATACCTTATTGGCTCCATAAATATCCTCACAACACTTTCAAATTCCTCTTGATCCCTCCCTATATTTATTCCAATCATATCTCTTAACCTATCCTCATCATACTTTTGCTTACACAACTCTCACTATCTAGCTACCATGCCAAACCGACAATTTTCTATCAATGTGTGCCCCTTCATTTCCCCATCGATTATGTTACTCATGCAAAGGAGAGTTTAGCCATCCATGTGGAATTTTTCAAGTCTCGAGTGAATTATAAGCTTATTAATTTCTAATGAAAACTACCAAAGATTCCTTTCACATAGCTCTTAGAGGAAGTTAAATCATGCTTCCTCTAGATAGGAGTACATAGAGATTAGGTATTATAAAATATAGCTATCAAGTGTTCCTCACCACAAAATATCCACCATATGTATCCTGTGCACTCCCATTATTGCCAAGGTTGATTAACACTCTAATGACTAAGAGATCTTCCATTTGTAATTCTTGGAATGGTCTTGTGTGTATGTCAAAATCTAGGCATGCAAGTAAACGGGTAATTATACAAAGAAAGCCTCATAGAGTGAGTCATAAAGGCTATGTTCTACCCATATATATATATATATATATATATATATATATATATATATATATATATATATATATAACTCTTGGTTTAATATATTAAAGTTCAAAATTATCTTATATGGTAGTAACCCAACATTTCACATTTTCTAAGGATAACTAGTAGAGCATTTTCCCACCATTGTGTGAATAAGCAAAACATGCCCTGATAATGGAAACAAAATGTTGGGATCTTTTCCTTTAGTTTAACATGTCTTTCCCTAGTCGTGTGCCTAATATAGTAAGAGTTATAATGAGTTAGCATGCTGACATATCACTTGAGAAAAGGTTCTCATGCACTCACTCAAAGCATGTAGTTTAAGACCAATTCCTATTGGTTTCATCACGTGGCAGTGTATTCATATATTTTCTTAAGCTAGTGTAGTTGAAAAAGAACTTAGTTATAAATTCATACTTAATTCCATGTCTAAATCCTAACTATTATTTTCTTACTTAACTTAATCACAAAAAGAAGTTGGGCATAAACAGAGAATAAAAGAGTAAGAACTCTATTATATTCATGATCAAATTACATAAGTATTTGATCAAAACATAAGATTCATTTCATTACATTCATATGTCATATCTAGGATTACAATGGATCCAATATTACAATTATTAACTAAAACTAAGTAAAACTAGGGGGTATTTATACATGGTTTTCTCTAATTATTCAATTACATAATTAATTATATAAAATGACTTGCCAAAAACCATTAACAGTAATGAATCATGGGAAGCCATTACATTGAATTCCTAAGGACCTAGGACTAATTTACCTAATATGTTATCATTATTTTGGATCTTCATCGTTGTGTGCCTATCTTCTCATAGACTAGTGTTGGATTCATGCTTGATTATTCTTCTTCGACGTTCATGTGAACCATTCATTAATTGTCTCTATTTTTTGCACTTTTACTCAAGTCCTTCACTATTATCTGATTCCTACTTTCTTGGTTCATTTGTGTTCATGTTTCCTTGTTCCACATGACATACCTCTTTCACACCATAGTCTTCCATGTCATGTTTCTTCTATACCATGACCTTCTACATCACTATTTCTAAAAAGTACTTAGGAAAGTAGATACAAAATTGAGGGCCCAATAAGTTTGTTCCCTCTTTAAATTAGTGGTATGTAAATAACAATCAACACAAGGGGTGTTGAGGACTAACACAACTTATACCACTAAAATATTTTTCTATTTTGTTCTATTCATTCATCATTATTTATCAAGTTAGGGTTTACAAGTGAAAAAGATAATACATAATGGTTTTTGTAACAGATCGAGAGTTCTCACACAGTCAAGAAAGTACCACAAGTGAATCAAACCTATAATAGCAGTCATAGAGTAGAAAACCATATAGGATGTTGGTTCCCTAAAAACAACAACATTCTATACCCCTATCTAAATCCAATGGCCTTATCTAAAGAGCAAGCAGAACATTGTTCCTAAATCATAACATCATCATAGAACTTCCTAGTCAATTTCACAATTTATATCTCAACTTTCTATATTGTTAAACTTCTAAAAAAATTATCTTTATTATCTCTTCTTTTAGCATATTTATAAATATAGTAAATTCCAAATCAATTTGTATCATTTATTACATATCTATAACATTCTAATTTTATGAAATAGTTTTTTACATTTAAATAATTAATTATATATTTTACCAACTTTGATAAAATAACTAACCATATTTTATCACAAAACTAGAACAATTAACTTACCAAAATTATTAAATTTATAAACCAAAACAATGCACAAGTAAAAAAAATTACAAATCACTTACTACACACAATGAAATGGAAAATGTTCATTAGAAACCTCCCATTAGATCAAAATATATGCAATTAATTCTATTCAAATATAGGGAAATATTTTAATATATTCTAAAGTTTCATACCTTACCAAAATACATAAAAATAATTTTAGGGTTTCACAATAACTTATTGACTCAATACTAATTTCATTAATATTAAATCATAACTGATAAAATCAAAAGGGTTGTATTTCAACTAGTGAGGATGATGGTTGCTTATATCCATCCATCAAGGTACAAATACCTCTAGATACCCAACATAGAGATTCAAGTAGTTAAGGCCAAGATTGTGCCTTAGGTGATTCTGATGGCGTGGATGCCCCTTACTCATGTCTGCTTAGACCAAAGATCTCACTGATTTAAATATATGCTTACTCACCATTGTAAATACACTATATGTATATTTATAAAATATGGGAAGAGATGCTGACATTCTATATAATTAGGTGATTCCATGTAATTCCTTTAGGTATATAATAAAAAAAATCACAACTGATAAGCCATAAAGTTATAAAGATGTGTTCGTATTGATTGACAATTTAAAATTTACAATTATGCCAAAGATTTATAAGGATGTTGATTCATTGCATTGACCATCAATTTTTTATTACAATCTTTCATAATAACCACTTTAAAAAAATTAAAAATTAAATAGAACATAAATTTTATGTGTAAAAATATATCCCAACAAACATGCACCTCACACAACATATAGTCACTAAACAATTAGAGGAACATAAACATGATACACCTATTTAAACTAAAATCAACAAGTAAGGTCATTTAGTGAATAATATTGTCTAAGAAGACCCTTCAAAAAGATGGATTGGCATGCCTAGATTTTTGTATACCTCAACATTCTATATTTACATATGATTCTTCTAATGATTTGTTTCATGTTTCTTTTGATGAATATTATGTAGTTTTGAATTGTAATTTTATTATTGACTATTTTTCATTGATTTTTTATAATTTTAACTTAATATGCTCTATCTCTTTGTTTTTGTCTAATTTATCTTATATATTGATTTTTTTCCTAAAAGATCACACATGCTTCATAGTCATATCACATAATTACACATAAATATACACATTTGTTCATTTATTTTTCATATGATATGTTGATTAGATTTAAATATAGATGCAAAGTTTCAACAAGTTGCAAGTTCATTATCCCAACTTCATAGAAGGCAAGAGAAACTCCTTATTTATTGGTGAAAAAGTTTGGGGAAATGTGGGGCATATCTTTACTCTGTCACTTGTTACAATTTATTTATACCCACTATTAATATACTTTTCATGATTATATACATTATATATATTATGGCCATATGTTGGATGTATTTTTTATCTTATTCACTATGATCATCTTATTGTTCATGTACCTTATTCCCTTGATGTGCCTAACACACTTATTTACATGATTTATTATATATCTTTGATGTGTTAAATCTTGTATCTAGTTTGACTTAAATGTGTCTTCCATGTATTTTATTATGAATATATTACCTAGATGCTTTCCATATGATTGATTTTCTCTTTATATGTTAAATGCAAATTCAATGTTAGATATGCTTGCTAAGTTCCTAATGTGATTTACCTTCCTTTTTTTTAATCTTGTGCTTGATGATATTTTAGTGCCTAATCTATTTGCTACGGGTTTTATGTGATTTCACTACCTAACATAATCTCCATATGTTTGATTTCAATGTTTGATGTGTTTTCGTATTCATTTATATACTTACATGCCTTAGAGGACTAGAAATATCCACTTTGTGACTTATAATATGTCTATAATATTTTCTATGTTCCTTATCATATTTAATTATGTATAGCATATTCTTTATCATCTTGATGTTTATGCCATTGTTATGTGATAATGATAAATATGATGTTTGCATCATCTATTAGGGCAAACCTAAATACTTTCTTTATTATAGCTTGAGGACTAATGACTCACGATTATGATTTTACATTTTTCATGTTACTATTTTGCTATGATCATTATCATGAAAATGATTTCTTGTATTGCCTACATTTTAATGATCTCTACCATGCACTTATTGGGAAAAAATTATTCACTTTCACATAGTTCATTTTGTTATATCTACACATGTATTATGATTCACAATCATGATAAATTAAGTGTTATACCTCATTATGATTATCATGTTTCATGTTACAATGAAGCTATATTGCTTATATGTTGAGCCAACATGAGGTAAACTATCTATTGTGCACATTCTTCAAAGATATATATTTTCACTCTTTATGTATCAATAATCTCATATGTTATATTATACATGTTATATCTAATATCTTTCTTTTGAGATATAAGTTTCATAAGGTTATTTCAAATATCAAAGGGGGTGTTTATCCTACTCAATTCATGAGTTTCACAAGGTTATTTGTGTTTTTTGGGAATTTGTATCATGAAAAATTTAATTTCTCATGATTCTAATTTAATTTAGTTTGTTACACATGATTTTAGTTGAAATTTTACTCATCTTTTATTCAGGGTTTTACAAAGTATTTAACTCATATTATACCTAGATTTTATTTAGATATAGAGGCACTCAAATCCACTATGTATTTACATATCTCTCAATAAAATAAAGTATTTATTTTCAGTATTTCATATTTTAATATTTACTATTTTTTTTTAACTCACCCATGTGCATATAATAAAAGGAAATTGGTTTTGCAAGTTTTTGGGTGCATCAGTTTCAATTACAAATATCTAAACTTATATCCCTACTTTGAAGTGTGTGTTTATAGATAAATCAAAGTGGTGAAATATATAAAATCCTAAAAATTGTCCTGAGGTATTTATCAAATGTTAATTCAAAAAAAATTAGTATGTTTATTTATTAATTGATTATTGACAAAATTAGGTGTTATTGACACTTTTATCGAATTTTTATGGTCTTCCCCTTTCATCTCAACATTTATACTTCTCATTCTCTCTCCCATGTGTTTATTGGGATCTATCCCAAAAGTGTTGACAACAATCAGAAGCGACCATGATTTTGGTCTCATTTTTTTTTGTCTTTTATAAGTCAGAGTGCATTCATCCCTTTCATTACATATTTTCTTATTATAGTTGTTTGATGTCAGTTTGCATGTCATTAGAGTTTTGATTTAAATTTAGTTATTATAAATACACAAACATTGTAGTTGATTTGACATGCAAAATATGTATACCACTTATAGACAAATCATAATAATACATGAGAGACCAATTAATCATTATAACATTTATCATTATTTTAAACTACTTTTTCCCATGAAATAGTTTCAATGCATGACATAAGATTTTATCTCTGTTGTGAAATTTATTTTATGAGATTATTCCTTTTATGTAAATTAATTATTATATATATATATATATCACCTCTCACTTTTTAGATATTGGACATTCAATAAAATAATTATATTATTCACCAACTCTAACACATATCCTTAAAGTATTTAAATATTATTAGAATCATTATAGAGTAAGGAATAAATAATGTTAAATTATAGGTATAAAGGAGGCACAATTTCTAATTTAAAGGTAGATAAATGAAGGGCATGAATAAGTGAAAAAAACTAAAAGTTTTTATCTTACTTTATGACACTTGAGCAAAAGTGGTAGTGCTCCCAACATTTGTTCTTGATGAAAATTAAGACATGACTAACATAACATTTTCATATCCAAATTGAGATGACTATTTTAAAATTATAATTTAATTAAAATATATATTAAAATCTTATATTTTTTTAACTTGAATATTTTAAAAATATTAATATTATATTTATTATATTTACATATTTATTAATTAACAACTAATACATGACTAACATAACATTTTTATATCCAAATTGAGATGACTATTTTCAAATTATGATTTAATCAAGATATATCTTAAAACCCTATATTTTTTAACTCTAATGTTTTGGAAATATTAATTAAATATTAATATTATATTTACATATTTATTAATTAAATATCTACTTTATATTTAGTGAAATCCATTTATTTGGGTTAAAAGGCTCAAGCATCAAGTGTGATTTTTTTGGGAATGCATGGGATTTGAATGTGAATAGCTTTACAAAATAAAGTAGCTTAAATCTCACAATCTCAAACTTTGATAACTTAAAGGAATGAAGTAACTTAAACTTCAAATTTTAAAAAAAAACATGTTTACAAACATTTTAAATAATAATTTTGTATACTAATATATGAAAATTAAAATTAAAACAATGAAAAAAAATTAAGGAAATTTATTATAAAATATAATAATTATAAAAATAATTCTTTTTATATATATAAATCTATAAATAAAATAATTATATATATAATTTATTTTTAAGTTTATATGTATATAAAAAATTGTTTTTATAATTATTACATTTTACAATAATTTTCTTATATATATATATATATATATATATATATATATATATATATATATATAATTTTAATTTTAAAAAATAATTAAAATTAATAATTGACATTTTAAAAATATTAGTAATATTTGTCTTTAAATGATACAAATAAATAAAATACATTAAGCAAAGTTTCCTACCTTCAAACCAAACCATAAAAAGACTATCTATAATATAAATTTTATATTTAAGAAGAAATATTTTAATTTAGTCCATCCTTCTTCAATTTAGTGCTAAATTTGTATGAAATTCAAGTTAAACCTTATTTTTTTTTATTTGATATTTTTAAAGACTTATATTTTGATAAATAATATAACAATTATAATTAATTATCATCCACACCAATCAAATTACAACCCTTTCAATCTATTAATATAATTTGAATACAATAAAAATAAAATTAAAAAAAACTTTAAAAAACCATGGATTGACAAGAGCCACATAACAACTAATTCTTACTTTTTTATATTAAAAATATAAATATTGATATGTTTCTTGTGGCAATATTTTATAAATAATGTGAAAATAGAAGTATAAGAAAGATGTAACCATGGGAGGAGTAAGGAGAGAAAAATACAATAGGAAATTTTGAACCTCTATACAACATGTTTTATAGTTTAATAGTCTATAGTTATGATGGATCTTATTTAAATGTTGATTAAAAAATATAATTTTAATTAATAAATCATGATTATTAATAGATAAGAATTGAAGTTGATTCTTTTAACTAAGAAATGATATTATTGAATATTATACATTGTAATAGTTCAAAAACATGCCATTAAATGGGATGAGCTTAAGTGATAAATTATAAGAATATTTACAATTTATATTTATATGTCTAATGCATTTGTTAACTTTCATAGTCATTTTTTAAATTTAATTAAATTATATATTAATTTTTACCAAATACTAAGATTAATTAATAGGAATGTAATCACATAAAATATTAAAAAAATAGGAGAGTGAGGATTATATTAAATATTATATTTATATCAAGGTTAATATTCATTATTATATATATAGATTAATTTAATTACGTCAGTAGGCATTCTAAAATGACAAAAAGAGGTGAGATATAATAGTATGAGCTATTCATAGTTATGTTCAAACATAAATTTGATATTTATTTAATTATCATAGGGTAATTTCAACTTTAATTTTGACATCAATTCAACTATCACATAGAAGTTTCTTCTTTTTGATTGAAAGTCAATCAAAAAATGATAATATCTTGACCATATGGTGGAGTTTGGAGCTCTTTTTTCTCCATTGTTTTATAACCCAATATAATACTGTAACTTGATTGAGTCCATTTTATCACAAATTTGAGAAATTGACATAGAAAATAATACAATTATTAATCAATGTCATATGTGAAAAATCTAAGATAATTTTTAAAAAATTAATATCTCTTATCATATTTCAAATAAACGTATTTAAAATATTTGTAATAGTTTATACTAATGTCTATCAAAGATCAAGATTAATTTATAAGATACAATAAAAATAAAATATGGGGAGCACACTATAGCACACTCCAAAATTATGATAAAAAGTTTGAAAGGAAGGCTAAATGGTTAGTATTGATTTTATGTATATAACAATGTAATTACATTGCAAGTGTCTTCATTGGTAATACCTTGCTGAATATTTGTCTCAGACACATAATAACATATTAGTTAGTGGAACTTCTTATCATTGGTGATGAACTTTTTGAGCTTAGTCATCACATTCGTAAGTGTCATGTTGGTAGGGAGTCATCTCTATTTTTCATCTCATAAATATAATATTATAATATTATACTCTTTCAATATAATATAACATATTTTATAATTATATATTAATATAATGTATATTATATCATATTAATTATAATTTAAATAATAATAATAATAATAATAATAATATTTTTATATACATATACATATATGTACACATACATATTTGATTGGATATTGCTTTTGATTAGAACTACAAACTAGGTTTCAGATATAAGTAATCTAGTCCCTGATAATCATTAAACAAATGCAAATGACTACCACTAACCACTGAAATCATAAAGTCAATTCAAATGACCAAAACTACCAACCGGATCTGAGATACAATAGAAATCCTAGTCTCCAAGAACCACTAAACTAACATAAATGGCTACCATCAACGACTGAAATCACAAAATCAACTCAAATGACCAGATATGGCCTACAAATGCTTAGTAAAATTCAAACTCGAGTGATGCTGGGTATAACTAGTTCACCTACCAACCCATCTACATTTCTTTGACTATATGTAATAATATATATTACTTTATTATACTTAATATAATATTTATTATATATAATATATAATATATTAATATATTCTATATTATAATATATTATTTATTTATAATTCTATTAATATTTATCTTCAATATATATATATGTATATGTATGTATGTATGTATATACATTGGTTGTTCTCACACCAAGATTATCAAGATTCTTATTTACAACTACTAAAATGTCATTTCAGTTTGAGAAGAGGTTATTTGGATAATAGACTATGGGAAATCATATTTCAAAGTAATAGAATATGCTAAGAATCGGATGTTGAAAGCAAATAAATGAACAAGATTACCTCAATGGATAAAAAATCATAAATGATACGAGGTTTGATAAGTGGAGAAAACCTTCGAATGGTGAAAAAACTCCACAATCTAATATTAAGAATCTTTCAACAATGAACTCCAAGTACAATAATATGTAGAATCTTAGGAGAAGAATGGACTTAGGGTAAAAGAGCATCAATGATGCAAGAGCAAGACTTAGAACAATAAGAATGAGTTGTGTTGAGAGTAGTATAAAATAATAAGAGAGGTGAGCTCTTAATATAGAGTTAAGAGAGAAGAGGAGTTACATGTGCAAGTTTAGGCATGAGTTCTAAGTGATTGTAATCCTCTTACAAGTGGGGAGGATGTGTGTGTGTCATGTGGGAAGAGGAGTTACATGTAAGTAACTCTAAATATAACAAGTGGACTACAGAGGTGAATGACACCTCATAAAGGTAGGAATAAAGTGTATTTATAAATATAATAAATACATACAAACTAGGACTTAGGAAAAACTTATAAACATATAGGAAGGACCTAAATTAAAATTAATTCTATAACACTCCTGCTTAAGCTTAAATTGAGGTTACAAAAGTGGAGAAAACCTTTTATAAACAAAGAAGGGAGTTGAAATTACATAATATTCCCCCTTAATATAATCTTCCTTCAAAAGGAATTTTTAGAAGAAAAAAAAGAGGTGCTGCCAAAAGTTGTAAGGAAGAAGGTCTAATCATAAACAATCTCCAAGAATCCTCTTCGAATAATGTGGTCAATCCACAATGGAACAAAGATCAATAAGGAGTAATGATCCACAAACCTAACAACAACTAAGCTAACTCTAATATTTTAAGTTAAGTAACCAATTATGTCAAAAATACAATCTGCATACATAATGTAATAAAATTAGATGTCAAAATAGGCAAATGAAGCAAATACAACTTCCATTGCAAAGTACGATATCCTGCATGAAAAGAAGTTAGTCAACATAATTAAAGCCTATATTATATGCAATAAAAATCAATAAATATAAAAAGATATTTAGATAATCAAAATGGAGACAAAGAAGACATGTCACTTACAAAAAATATTTCACGTGAAGCATTAAAAGAATTATCACAGGAAGATATATCAAAGTCTATAGAAGATTTATTTTATTTAGGAATTTCAAACATTTTTATCCTTAGAGGTAGGAAATTTAGTCATTTTACAATAATGTAAAATGTGGTATGTGGATTTATCACAAAATTTATAATACGAGTGAAATTTCTAACATTTAGATATATGATATCCATGTTTTCTACAATGTGCATAAGGTTTAATAGTTTTAACTAAAGCAAGAGCATTAGAAGTAGTATAATCAAAATAAGTTGTATTATAAGTCCTTTGGTGAGAAGGGCAATAAGATTCTGAATTTTCATTAAAATCATTTGAATCATTATAACCAAGACCTTCAGAATAAGCATTAGGTTTAGGCAAAAGAGGTTCAAGAATATTATCTTCATGCTTACCAAGTGCATCACCCGAATGGTCCATACTGTGTGTATGATTTTTAAGCTAAAGTTGGTAGAAGAAGTGTTCAAATAAGTGTATGTTGTTTGACAAACATAATAAGGTTCGTCAACATTAGAGTCATCAACAATAACAAAAAGACATAAATTTTGCATTTAATACATCATTAGAGTTTTGAATAGTCATCATTGTCTCAGTAAAAAAGGTTTGAAGAGCATTAAGAGTGTCATTTTGACATGCGATTTGATGTTTGAGAGCACAAATTTCATCATTTTTAAGAGAAATAGATTGCATTATTTTTTTAGATGCTAAGAAAATAGCTAGTTTAAAAGCCATTTTACGAGAATTATGCAACTTCCAATTAGCAAAGTAAAAGAATGTGGAAAGATTTGTGTAAAAGATAACTTACGAAAAATTATAAGTTAAATAAATATATTTTTCTATGAAAAGAAAATTATTTAACTTTGATTAAATTGTAAATCCAAATCCACACCAAAATATCAAAATGAGGTGCTTGAAGTATGATTTTATAATGTTTAAAAATAGCATAACTTTGAATATGTGTAAATAACTATACTACCAATGCTTCCTTTGCAAAGGTTCCATGGGGATGTCAGAGATATAATTTGGTGATTTAAGTGTCGTTAAATATTTAAATGTTTTACAATGTAGTCAAAAAAGTATTCATTAAAAGACTTGTACATTAAATACAATAATAATAATATGATATGTATGGTGGAGATGATGGTGGAAAATGAGATATTGTGTTTCTTTATATGGTGTGGCAAGATGTTGTGTAGAGAGGAGATATTATATTTTATGGTGTAGCTTAAAAAATATAAAAACAATAAAATATTTCAAGGTGAGTTGGACAATTATGGTGACAGGCAATGATAGTGTATTCTAGAGGATAAACTCAAGAATCATGGGTAGATATACATGCAAAGTTCAGTGCCATATCACATTTGTCAATGTGATTTGTAGCTTCCACTAAAATACTAAGTGTTAATTTAGATGAGTTTAAAACCAATTAGATGAACTTTATGACTACTTTAACTGTATAAACCAAATTAAATGGCTCTAAAATAAATTAGATGAAAAATAGAAAAGCTTCATTAATGAAAGATGCCTCATATATAATTTACTTGATGGATGCAAGATGCCATATGAAAATATATATGGATACAAATATTTTCACACTACATGGGGAATTTTTTACATTGTAAGGAGCCATTGGATATCTAACACTTGTTTTCATTGAGATGACCCATGTTTAATCATATATTGGGCAACTAAAATAATTAGGTGGAAGCTATAAATTGCATTGACAGATGTGATATGCCACTGAACTTTGTACATATATTTCCCCACGGTTCTTTAAGTCCATCACTTAAAATGCTCTATCATTGCCTCTCACCATCAATGCCCAATTCACCTAGAAACATTTCACTATTTTCATGTTTTGTATGACCTTGTTTTTCCTACCACTTTACCATTACTCAATCTTACTGCGAAACAAAATGTTTCCTTACTGTACAATGCATTTCCATATCATATCAAGGAACACACCTCTTTATTTTCTACCACCATCTCTACTATAAATATTAAATTATTATATTTTAATGTTTTATGCATAAAAAGTGAGATAGAATCAACAGTCATAAGTCTCGAGTGTAATATGACTACTAACTTACACTTTTTCATTTTACAAATCCTCACTTTATTAAAACATAGAACTACATCCCTTCTAATATAACTTACACTTTTAAAACAAATACTAATTATTATTTTTACTTAATAAAAATTATCACCATTTAAATAGAAGATATTTGTAGTGCTATATTTTTTCCATGTGATTTCTCACTATTTCAATGGGATATAAAACCATTGCAAGATGTACATAAACTATACTATAATAATATACATATGAATTGTATAAAAAAATGAGGATTTATTTTCTTTTTTGGACTTATAGAATGGATATAATGGATGTCTCCATCGGTCAGTTAAGAAAGAAAATTCTAATATTAAAAACACTCTAGATAGTAAGAGAGTTGTATATAATAGATGTTATTAATGGAAAAATAAATCTTTATATGGTATTGTGCCACAAATTCCAACACCATATCTCTAGGATAATCATAGACAAAATAATATTGTAATTAGCTGAGCATTTATATTGATGGAAAATGGAGGAGAATAAAGTGAAATACTTAGAAAAATAAAATATACAACAATTTTAAACATTAAATGATAATAACACAAGGCAATAATTAAATACAATAGTTTTGTTTTATAATTAGTTCTATAGTTTTTCTTTCTAGAAAATGATTAACCTATCAAATTTTTATATGTAATTTGAAAATATGTTTACTAGCTTTATTTATTTTAATTATTTTGATGGAATGTAAATTAACTTACTACAACTTGTAAAATTATGATTTGAGATTATAAATTGAACAATATAATTATCCTAAAACATTTATTGGAGGGGTAGGGTTTACCGTCACATAAATGTTATATTTGAATTAATGCTCCTTTAGGTTGTTATTACATTGACCATCACAAATTGTGATACATTTGTAATATCATATTCAAGATGTATTTAAATAAAATTAAGTCACAATTAATATAAAAAATAAATTATAATGGTAACTTCTAATTTTTTGTTTAGAATATATATATATATATATATATATATATATATATATACTAATTACATCAATAAAAATAAAGTTACTTCCATTAAATATATATTTTTAAGAAATATTAATTTATATATTTATATCACACCATACTTATTTCATCCAATAGTTAAATATATAAAATACATTTATTAATTATTTTAAAATAAATAATAAATAAAATATATTATTAAAACTTCAAATAAATACAATAGCATAAAAATTTATAAATTATGATTGAACTTTAGTGGGTTATTTATCTTATAATAATTCTTATTAGCTTTATTTTTTTATTTTAAAACTTTATTTTCTTCTTCAAATATATATGTGCCCATAATTCGTGAGTAGTCTATTTGTTTTTTAATTAGATTAGGTAAAACACTTTTGACTGGAGCTATGAATTGGTATAGGACACAAAAGGGGATCCATTCCCTATAGCAAAACAGAAGGAAGAAGAAAGAAAAAGAGGAAAAAGGACCCCACCTCCCAAGAGAGCAAGAAATAAGGGACACAAAAAATGTTGAGAATCTAAAAATAGGGGTAGCAAAAAGAAAGGATACGGATGACCAAACACCCAAATATACCAAAAAAAAAAAAGGAGTAGAATAATACATCACTCAAGACCAATCCCTTCTAACTATCCACCAAAGGGACTTATCCACAAGTCAATACTTCCCATCACCCTCATTTATAAATGAGGTCTTCTATAGTCCATTGAGATCCATTGGGTATGAGAGAGTACGCTTTTGCCCTCAGTAATTCTACCTCCAATCTATGTCCTTTCTTCTTTGAAGGGACTCCAACATCCATGTGTCGCTTAGAAGGCCTAGATAGGAGAGACCAAAGAGGGTTTTCTCGAGGAAGGATTAAACAAGGGGTTGGATTCTCCTACAAGGGATCTTCCATGAAAGGAAAGGTTCAGCGTGGGGAAGGGGGATCCTTAGCAGGATAAGAGGGGAGGGGGTACAAAGGATAGGCCTAGGACATCCTAAAATAATGTTCATCATCACTGAGTGAGAGATAGGGGGACAATAATTTTTTTGTGATTATGCCACTTTAAAAATGGATCAGCGCCCCTTCTTTCCTCTTCCAGACTGGCTAAGAATGTTGATGGGGCTTGGAGGAACATTCAATGATGTGATGATCGGGGAGGTGGAAATGGAAGCAATGGAAGGAAAGGCCTTTATGATTGAGATTTTGAGTCCATGAGCCCCACAAGGAGATAATATTAACCAAAAATGGGAGCGACTTGGAAAGGTCAATGAAAGCACAAACATGGAATGAGCTGAGGCTCCAAGAGGCAACATCAACCTTTATGAAAGTTGTAACTTTGTCCACTAAGATCTTGATGAAGCACTCATTCCTCACTACCATAGGGAGAGAATGAAGCCAAATCCACATTGAGACAATCTTGAGTTGGACCAAATATAATGAGAAGAAAGGGATCCAAGGTTAGAAGAAAATGCTAGAATGGTTGAAAAACCACATCCCAGAGTTCCACACAAAATCCCTATCAATTGAGCTTTAAACTTCCACTAAGAATAAGCCATCACGAAATAAGGAGAAAGAAAGAGGACCAATGGAATTCCAAACCTTCAAGGCCTAAGTTGAGAGATCAGAAGGAGAAGTGAATGAAACCACACATTTATCAATCAGGGATTTTATGCTTATATTAACTTTCATGTTTAGTAGTGGAGGGTCTAGGATAATTAGCTTAGGGACCGATGAGGTGACCCAAATTCAAACATCACCAATCATAATATCCTCAATTGATACAAAGAAGGAACACATGAAGCATCCACTAGAAGAGGGGCTACAGAGTTAGAGCATGAGGGGATCCAAGATTTGCAAAAATTAGAGCAGTGGTAGAATGGGTTGGGAACATTCTTGCATTTTGCATACACCCAGTGAGTCTTAGGAATTCAAACCACCTTATATGAGATAATTTATGAAGTAAAAAAAATGGTCATGAGGAGGATAATTTGAAGGGTGAAAACCATCCAATAGAGTTGTAATCAAAGAGGACACAAGGTCATTGAGAGGAGTGGGTATGGGAGCCATCGCATCAAAGGGCTCGACCAAAGCATCTGTAATAGTTTGAGGTAGAAAATGAATAAGAATAGGTGGCCCCATAAGAGAATGCATAGTAAGGGAGGATGATGTATTTTTAATTACCACTAAGGCATATGATACTATGACCCCATTGATAGAGTGAAACTCCCCATGTAAAGAATTGTCACCCTTTGATTGAGAAGAGTGATCCATTGAATCAAAACTATCAGGCTTACTATTGTTGACAAAGTTGATAAATCCTTTCCATAGGTTATGGAAATTATCCTCTATCTTAGAAATAGGCTCCTTCATAGAATCTCCATTGTCAGACTCCCCAACTTCAGGGGTGAGAGCAGTCTCATAGTCTTTATGTAAAGAACAAGCAGGAGACTTCAAGCTGAGTCTATGTCTTCTATGATTAGGTATGTTCTAAGGAGGAATAGAGTGCACAACCAAGTCAAATTTAGAATCATGCATAATGGATGGTAAAGGAATCACTAAATACTGTAGACACCAACAATTCATAGAACATGTTTTTGAATGTCGTAATTCCCTTAGACCACCTTAGGACCATTCAACCCTCTAACCCCTAATCAAACTTAGTCCATAGTCAATTTAACTTAACTAGCTTAACATAGCCTTTACCCTAGATTTTACCTATTTTATTATTCACCCTTGATCACTGATGATTAGGTTGACCATCGATGGTCACCTTGATCGTTAACGGTCAAGGTCCACCTCCTCAACCATTAACATTTAAACTCACCCACCTTGCTTTTCTAAAAATAACTCATCTAATTCCTATTTCAAGCCATTAGATGTGCAAGTTATAATTAGGAAGCCCAGTTCACGTGTTGTTGTAACTCTCTTACCTTGCCTATAAGAGAGATGAGTAAAGAGATGAAATCCATCTGCAATCATGATCAAGAGATTGTGCATCTAGGAGTATCTTTTTGTAGGTCAATCATCACTAGAAATCTAGTAATCATATCAGAGAGTCAATTTTCTACCACCACTCCACCAAGTTCTCAAGTACTGTTACTCTATTGGAATCGCACTAGATTCCACCAATAGGTCAACTACCTAAATTATCCACCCAATCAACTTTTGGTAAGACAAGTACTTGTTTTTCAGTATTCATTCACTTTATTTTAATTTTGCAATCAACCTAAGTCTTACCTATCTCTCAAAATCCATCTTTTGGATCTCATCAACTAGCCTTTTTACCAACCCAATTCTAAACACATTAACCATTGATAGTTGACTCAACCACTGATAGTCTATCCAACTGCCAACAGTCACCCTAACCATTGATGGTCATCTTAATCATTGATGATCAACCCAATCACCAATGATCACTATGGTAATGAAAAACAACAAGTAAATTTCACCTATGTACACCCAATCAAACCTAATTCTTTGAGTTCTTACTTATTCATAGACCCCTTTATAATTTCTTGAAGCATACCCCAACTCCTTATCACTAGTATTGATTAGTTTGTCACTAATCTAATCATTTCTAGTGTATTTCTAAGCAAGCATTCTTGTATTCAATTTCAGTACCTTTGATTTATTGATGCAAGTACTTTCCTTTCTATTTTATAAACTTAATTATTTAAAACATGTGGATTGATAGCCCTTAAGGAAGCTTTCACTTCCAGGATCTAGCTATTGCTAGGAAATCCACTCAACTATCTATCTAACAAACAAGTTTTCTTTAGTGCTTTCTTATCTATAGGTCATCATCCCAAGACAAAGAGGAACTCTTCACAATATTTTGATTCCATGCATGCACTATCAATTAGGGTTTTCAACCATACCCATACTTAGTTTCTTAGTTTCCCTCTTTCCAATAATAAGTAGGAATTCATTGAAACATTCTGGCACACTTGGTGGGACCCTTATGTCTTTACTTGGGTCCTTATTTGCTTGCATTCTCTCTCTATTCTATGCTTATTAATGAAATCAAAAGTTTATGTTGGGCTTAAAATTAAGTGTATACATTGATTGCTTGAAATTTTAGTTCATATAGCTTAACTTAAGGGTAAATTAATCTATCATAGCTTCACTCTTTGTTGCACACACTAAACCAAACTATTTTCATCAATTAAACATCAAAAAAACTTGAGACAAGGCCTGAATAGGATTTCATCACCTAGTGGTAACCTTACCCTTTCCCAATGATCCTATTTGGAGGTCATTTCCAAGAGGAGGACCAACTCAACTCTCTAGTTGAGTATAATCTTTGGATATCAATATATTTTGGCTAAGCACTTGACACTCTTATTGATACAATGTGTGAAGTGAGGGGGTAAGCTCCAATACCAAGCCACATATTTATTCCAATATAGATTCTTTTTTGGCACCTAAACACAACTTGAAACTAACCTTAGATTTATTTTCTAGTACCTGCTCTGTAAACCAATTTCAATAACACATCTTCTTAAGGCATAAGCCAAAATCAATATTAATTAAAAATCTAGGGTTTAACATATCTTCTAGAGTGAGATTTGATTTTTTTGATCATTTTTTGTCTTCTCTTTGTTTGATTAGTAAGGGTGTTTGTGCTTTCTATCTCCCTTATCTTGTATGGTTCTCACTCGCCAGCAACAAAGAGACCTTGTAGAGAAAAACCCATCACCAAGCCAACCTACCTCTTCATCTATGGACTATGTCTTTGAACTAGTAGACTCTCCTCACCCCTTGAGAAGTCCTAATTTCCCTTGAGAAGTTCCTCAAGGATATGCGGATTTTTATACTTTACTAGATAACAATCTCATAGCCTTGTAACATTATCTTACAACCATGTCTTACTATGTCCCAACTTCAACCCCACCCATAGATCTGCCTTATGGCATGCCTCTCTACCTCATGGGGAGTACCTCTATCACCATAGTTATAACTTAACCATTAATTACCCAAGCTTCCTCATTAACCAACAACCCCTTTCAGACTACCATAGATAGCCAACAAATCCAAACTACTATTGCCCTTATACCTTCTACTCCTAACAAACACTCCATTACAAGAGTGCCTACTTATAGCAATACCAACCTTCTTTTAAATACCTCCAACCTATCAACCAATACTCTATTTTAAAGCCTTTTGGTGCTCATACCCTCTACCTTGCCATCGATTAGTACAAGGGTCACCACCCTTCATTTGATCACCAACCTGACTACCACTCCTATCCAATAAGCACCTCTTGTAATGGCATTTAGCTACATCCCTATTCTACAAGGGTGTGTACCCACTACCCAACCACCCACATCTACCTATGCTTATGTTTCTTCCACCCAATCATTGACATCTACTTACTAATATGTGGCAACCTCCTAACTTTCTACTCATTATCAATGTGTCTCCCAACCATCGTAGCAGTATGCATCTTATAACACTTCAAGTGCACAACCCCAAATAGACCTAATGAATATTCTTATGGATAATATGACCACCTTATATTCATCCATTTTTGGTGTTCATAACATCCTGTCATATGACCAAATTTTCAATAAGCCCATCCATCCATTTGTACCTATCAGGCCATATCTTCCCCAATGGGAACTTCCCAAGTTATTTAAATTTCAAAGTAAGGAGGATCCCTAATAACACCTTAGTAAATTTACTCATTCATGTTATTTCATCACCTATGATGATTCCCTCCTTTGCACCTTTACCATGTTCCTAGCTAGTCTAACATTGGATTGGTATAGTTCCATACACAAGAACTCCATTTTCTCCTTCACCTAACTGGCTTAGACCTTCTTGAACCAATTTTTTATCAATATCTCTAAGAAAGTTTCTATCACCAACCTCTACTCTATCTAGAAGTTTGAGGATGAAACCATTGTTGATTTTGTGACTTGTTGGAGGAGCCTAATTAACCAAATTTCCTTTTCCTTGCTTCAACCTGAATTCATAGATTTATTTATTCAGACATGTGTCAAGCATATCTCCTCTAGACTGTGTGTCCAAATCTTACGAACCTTTGATGAGGCCTTTACCATGGTGTGTAAATTAGAGAACCAAGCCATTGATAAAGGACATATAAAACTAAAAAACAAAAACTCAACCTAAAAAACCAATGAGGCTTATTCCTCCAAGTCAAAAAACTAGTCCAATACCAACACCAAGAGCAAGGGAGCCACAAATGCGATTTTCATAAAAGCCACCCCTCCACCTTATATCAACAAATATAATTCCTCCATTTCCTCAAATCAAAACATGAGGATCCAAACTCAAAACAACCAGAAGTAATTCACTCCACTCAAAGAATCTTATGTGTCCATCTTGGAGAATTTATTGAAAGCCAACATCATTTAACTTCCTCCTATCAATCCACCTTGATAATTTGACTCTTCTCATCGTACACCTAGTTAGTACAATGATAATGATCTATGTCCCTTCCACTAAGTGATAAGGCATGATGTTAGTAGGTGTAATGCCTTTAAGAGCCTTATCCAATACTTCATTGGCAAGGGGGGGATTACATAGGATAACCTCAATGTACCATCAAACCAATCCCTTGATATATTTAGGCAACCTTTCTTGAACCATGCTCCTACCATGAATGAGAGAAAAAACATTGAGTTCTCTCATGAAATGCATACAATTAACATGGTCCTTGATATGCTCATTGTCGAACCACCTAAAACCCAATCTCCCAGTCCTCTTCCATCTATTGAGATAGTGGACTTACCTTCCCTTCCTTTAGATACTCAAACCAAGGAAATACCATCCTCTCTCTATCTAATTATTGAGGTAGTAGAGCCACTAGCCATCCTTTCAACTACCATACTGGAACAACCAACCATCACCACCTCATCTTTACCTTTAACTACCAAGCAAACCACTCCCCTTTCATAAATCATTCCTAAAGAGGAAACCCCCATGTCTACTCCTCCCACAAAATAGCCACCTATCTCAACCTCACATATTTTGATTGAGGAAGAGGATGAGGTTACTATCCTTGTATCCCTACCTAGGGGCTTATCTTTTAAATCCACTATTATAGAAATCCAACTAGCCTACAAACCATTTTCTAGTCTAGTGCAAAAATTGGAATTTATCTCCAACCTTGACACAGACTGAGCTACCTTCTGGTAGTAATTAGGGCTACCTTATATCACCAAATAATAACCTCTAACCATACCTTTAGTAGACCAACCTACCACTTCTACCATCCAAATTTCTACCCTACCAACCAAACCAATAACAACTCTTACCAATCTAACAAACCCTCAACCATCTAAGACACCTAAACTACAAGATACAAAATTTCCTTCTCAAACCAAACCAACCAAACCCACCAAAAACCTTGGTATCCTCCCTACACTGAACCTTAGTCACTAGTCTGTGAAAGTGGACCTAACCCCCCCAAACCCACTAACCAAATGCCAAACCAAAAAACCAAAGAGGTAAAACCACATAATGGCCAGAAGGCCCAAATTTTGCCTCCCTCAACCTTACCCTCCATTTTGGGCCCTCATCCCTCTACCTTCAGTAGGAATCCAATTACCTCTACCAAAAATCCACCACCTCTTTTAGTTACACCTTCATAATTGCTTTCCAATACACCTCTTTTCACCATGCCAATAATACCTAAGATACCTACCTTACAATCTTCCACCTCTAGCTCATCAACCTCCTTGCCTAAATTGAGGTCATTAACCAAGTGCACCACCCTAACCAAAACTCCTAACCAAACTACACCCAACTATTTCTATCCTCGACTAAACCCAAGGTGTCTATCTTAGGTGCCTTCTAGTCTAATCCCTTAGAATCCATTAGGAGAGTTATAATCAAACAAATTTACCAGAACTCAATGAAGATGAGCTTGTATGAGTTAATCTATACCTCTCCTCATCACTACCAAGCACTAATAGAGGCTTTTCAATCCATTGAGGTCCAACCTGAGGACCCCCAACCTCTTGTAACCTTTGTGGGTGCCCTTCAAATTTCCAATCTTGTTACCTTTAAGGATTTGGAAATACCTTTCCATCCATCTCAAGGATCTATATCCCCCCCTTTTATCACTACCTATATCAACCAAACCCATATCAAATGGGTCATGATTGATGGGGGAGCTAACATTAACATCAATTCCTCCCACACCTACAACCAACTCAACTTGATAGATAATGTCATGTCTAAATCTTTGGCCATCCTTTGTTACTTCAATGATACCATGGCCACTACCTTGGGACGTATCATCCTTCATATCTATGTAGGACCCTCCCTAAAATTTTCTATATTATGGGAGGTGAATTCCAATACAACATTTTGTTAGGATGACCTTAGATTTACTCCATGGGTTGCATTCCCTCCACCCTCCACTGTTGCATTAAGTTTGAGCATGAAGGCTAGGTCATCACCATCTAAGTTAACCCAAGTCCTTTATCAACATATAACATGACCTATCACCCTAATGATGTCCTCATACCCCCATCCAACATACCCTCAATAGCTAAAACCCAACCTTCAACCACCAAAGTAGATATCATATCCCCTTCTCCCAAGGGGGCATTAACTAGTTACTTTATCCCTTCAAATTAGATCCCCATCATGAACCCTTTAGAATCAACCTTCCATCGCCTTTCACTAGGGGAGTATTTCCTCTTATCCCTTGACACTTTCCCTACTCCTCATGAGTATGGGCAACTCACCAACCAACCATGATATGACCTCAATGTCAAAACTATCATTCCCTTTAGACCTCCCCACTATCAAACCCTTTTTATCTATGGGGGACTTTAAAAATCCCTTAATTATTCTACCACCTCTTTTTTGGATTGACTATTCACCATTGATTTCTCTTACCTAGATAAACCAAGCTTCACTAAGACATACCTCCAATGATGTGCTTGGAAAGGCTTTGGTCTTGGGTGATATGAACATGGCCTGTATAAATTAGTCATCATTGAAACTAGGAAGCCTTATGAGAAGCATGGCCTTGGTTTCATCCTACCCAACAAGAAGCAACCTAAACCACCTACCACCACTATTTTCAAGGAAGATACCCCTTCCTCACCTACCTCTCCACCACCTACGTTGAGGATGATGACATCATCCCACCTAACTTTTTTTTCATCAACATGATCAGCCTAGGAGCCTTAAATTATTAAAAGGAGGGGGTAATCATAACCATCCCTTTGATCCATCTTGAGATGATAGGGGATGACTCTCCTACCATCAACACTATTCAGTACCAAGATGATGATTTTATCCTCACCTACCTTGGTGCCCTAGATTCTTTAATCCATAAATCGCTTCCTCTTGAGACCTTAACCATGTTGAATGAATACACCATAGATATAAACTTTGGCACTTTAGATAAACCTTGCATTATCAAACTTAACCAATCACTAAATGTTGAGGAACTTTGGGACTTTCCTTCTTTCCTCCAAGACCACAACATACCCTTCACTTGGTCTTATAATGACGTTCCTAGAATTAACCCCGCCATTGCCACCCATAACATAGTCACTCACCGTGATGACAAACCTATCAAGCAAAAGCTCTAACACATGCATCCCTACATAGCCCTTCTCATCAAAGAAGAGCTTCAACATCTTCTATCTATCAATTTTATTCAACCCATTGACTACCGCCAATGGGTCTCAAATGTTGTACCTATCACCAAAGCCATAGGAGGACTATGCATTTGTGTGGACTTTTGTGACCTCAACCTTACCTACCCTAAGGAAAACTTTACTCTACAAGCATCAACTATTTTATTGATCTTACAACCAACCATGAGATGTTATCTCTGATGGATGGGTTTTCAAGTTACAATCAAATCTTAATTGCTCCTGAAGATCAACATAAAACTACCTTACCACCCATTGAGGAACCTTTTGCTATAGGGTCATGACTTTGGGGTTAAATAACATTGGTTCCACCTACCAATGTGCCATGACCTATATCTTCCATGACCTCATCCATAGGATTGTCAAGGACTATGTGGATGACCTTCTCAAAAAATCCAAACTTTGGAAGGATCACTTGGTTGTTCTTAAGATCATCTTTAAATGCATCATCCATTACCATGTCCACCTTAACCCCAAGAAGTGCATTTTTGGGGTCTTGTCAAGAAATATTCTTAGTTTTATTTTCTCCTTTCATGGAATCGAAGTCAACCTTGCCAAAATCAAAGCCATCTTAGACATGCTTCCTCAAACCAAACTTAAGCAACTCTATAGGTTGTAGGAGAAGCATCAATCCATTCATCATTTCATTTCCCAACTTTTAGATCGGTGCCAACCTTTCCACTACCTTCTGAAGAAGGATGTCTCTTTCAAGTGGAATAATGATTGTGAAAAGGCCTTTGATTCACTCAAAAAGTACCTTTTGTCACCACCTATCCTTACTCCTCTTAAGGATGACCAAAACTTTTACCTTTATATCTCTACCACCAACCATTCTCAAGGGGAAAATAACATAGAGAGCAAGTCATCTACTATATTAGTTACATGCTTGTAGAGTATGAGACTTGGTACACTTATACTGAGAAACTTTTCTTAGCTTTAGTCTTTATGGCCACCCAACTTTGCCACTACCTTATCAACCATAAAACCTACATCATAACCAACACTGACCCACTCAAGTGCATGCACTCCAAGCCATAACAAAACTAACATATGGATAAGTGGCTCATGCTCTTAGTAGAGTTTGATATTGAGTTCCTTCAGTAGAAGTTAATTAAGGGGGAAGTCATTACCGACCAATTAGCTGAAGCACCTTTAGTAGAAAACCAATCTTCTCCTCTTGAGTTCCCTGATGAGTCCATCATAACCCTCTCTCAAGTGGATTTTACCTATAAAGTCACCATGTTTTTTGATGGATCAAAGTGTCAACATGGTGGGGGAGTTAGTGAACCCCTACCTTTGTCTTTCAAGCTTGATTTTAAATGTTCCAATAATATAATTGAGTATGAAGCCCTAGTGATGGGCCTTCAAACTACCTTAGCTCTAGGAGTCAAAAAAATCAACATCTTTGGTGACTCCCAACTTGTGTTTAATCAAATCAATAGCTCTTACCAATGTAATAATGACATCTTGCAACAATACAAGTAGCTAGTTGATGAACTCTTGGCATCATTTAAATACTATCACATTCAATCAACCTCATGATCTACCAATAAGTTCATCAACACCATGGCTTCCCTTACTTTTTAAATCCCGTCTATACCCTCAAACTCTAAGTTGTCTATTGTTATCCACAAACTTACCCAACCTTCCTATGTCAAACTAGATTCTCCCACCATTTTCAATATGGAGGAGACCCACATTGACCTTTGGTATAGGAAAACCTTTAACTATCGTAACCTTGGCATAATTCCTTATGGCCTCTCTAGGAGTGCTTGAATAGAGTTTATTTAGAGTACCTCACACTATACCATTATGAGATGAATTCTATATAAATATGACTTTGATGGTCTGCTTTTTCATTGCCTGTATAGTCATAAAGCCTCTCACGCTATCAAGGAAACTCATGATAGCATTTATGGGGGACATTTTAGTGGCCTCACTATGGCTAAGTGCATATTTCATCTTGGATATTATTGGCCTAGCCTTAAATAATACTACTATGATTACATGAAAAAGTGTGTCAAGTACCAACAACATGCTAATTTTCATCATATATCTAGCCATAGTCTTTGACTTTCTACCAATTTTTAGCCCTTTTCAAAATGGGGTCTAGACCTCATTGGGGAAATCAACCCTCATTCCTCACAATGACACCATTTTATCATCACTGTGATCAAGTATTTTACCAAGCAGGTAGAGGTTATCTCTCTACTCTCGACCAAAATAGAGAAGATTGTCAACTTTATCAACCATCATATCATCTACCACTTCAGTGTTCCTCACAAGATTATCATTGAAAATGGTAAATCCTTTAAGAACAAGAAAGTGTAGGGTCTATGTGACACATTCAAAATTAATTTAATATTCTCCTTGCCCTATCACCCCCAAGTAAATGGACAAGCTGAAGCCTCTAATAAAACTCTTAATAACATGCTAGCTAAAATGGTCAATGCATCTGGATAAGATTGACATTTACACATCCACTTCTCCCTATGGGTGTATTATACTAGCATTAGAAACCATATGGGTACCACCCCTTTCTCTCTTATGTTTGGATCCAAGGCCTTCCTACCTCTTAAAGTTCAAATCCCATCTCTTTGCATATCTTTATAAGATCTCATTTCTAAGATCAATTACCATTAGCATTGTCTAGCCCAACTAGATCTACTCGATGAGTATCATTTAGCAACCCTTACCCACCTCCATTTCTATCAAGAGTGCATAAAGCATTCCTATAACAAGAACCTTAAAGTGTGATAATTCAATATTAGAGATCTTGTCTTAAAGGAAAACCAACATGTCACTAATATGAAGAAAAGCAAGTGGGGCAAGTTTGCTTTCAATTGGCTTGGATCCTATATCATAACCCACAAGTATGGATCAGGAGATTACTAGTTGTCTTCTTTCGAAGGCCACCTAGAACTTGAGCCCCTTAATGCTTTGCATCCATGTCTATTCTTTTGTTAAGAAGGATCAAGTTCACCTTTTATTTAACTTAAGCTCATCCCTTCCTATCCACCCACATTCCATCTCCCTATTTTAGGGGAAATTAATTAAAGATGAATCATGTGATTATCCATCACACTCATAGCCTAATCTTGAATAATGGGTACCATGACTCTACCCATAGCATGGTTCTCATGGTACTTTCCACCCCTTTAAGGATGGATCCCCATGATTGTTGTCACCTAAGCTTCTTTTAAACCTAATCACCCTTCTTATGCTTTTAGTTTTGCCTTCATAAAGGTGAGACATTAATCCAGCCTTAGCAAGTCTATGTCAAGAGAAGTCAAAAGCAATCAAAGCCATCCCTATTATTAGTAGTCATGGGTCATTCCTAGCATTCAAAGATTTTTCCCTTGAGGGATAGTTGTTGAAAAATTTATTTGAAATTGATAAATATAAGGTAGACTTCTCCCATGAAGGATAGCTATCAAAAGCATTAAACAAATCACATAAACTTAGACCACTCCCTCAAAGGATGGCTAAGTAAGCATTTGTCAAAAGCATAATAATTTTTTGGAAGATCCTACATCGATCAGTTTCCCATAGACATCAATAAACAAAGGACCCATCATCAAAATTATATAAAAAATAAACTAATCTTGAAAGCTATAATCAGCTCTTAAACAACAAAATAAGGTGGAAGCCACAATCAACTTTCATAAGTAGACTTCTTGCATTGATCAGTCTACATAGTTTTAACATAGGCTTGTTAACCCTAGTTCTTTGGAAACCTATAGAAGAGGCATGCTAGCCTCACAATAATATTCCATTTTTACCCATCTCCCATTTACACTATATGCAAGGGATTTTTGAGCTTACTTGACATTATGTGGTCAAGGAACTTTTTAACTAACTAAGAGACACTGATGTGAATCATTCAAAGGGATTATGTTCATTAAGCCAATCCTATTTGATTTTGTTATCTAGTCCTCATCAACAAATAAGCATCATGTCCTCTTCTTACCCTATCATGACTAGTTGATATTTTCATGATGATGATTATCTCTTAATTATATTCTTTAATCTCCCATCTAGTGTTGTTAATTAAGCTACCTCATGTGTTTTCTCATAAACATTAACCTTGAGCATAAACACTAACCATAAGCATAACCATACCACACATGATAATCACATCCATAAGTAATTAAAATGATCAACCATTTTCCACCACATGTCTAAATATTGAAATCCAAATACTCATTAAAAATTAGCATGTCAAATAGCAAAAAGTGAAAATGATTTTTTGTTTTCACTTTTTATGGTCTGGCATTTTAGGGTTTCCCCTTGACCATTGATAGTCAGGGTGACTATCGATAGTCAACCTTTAGACCCATGACCATCAAAATTTAGGAAGCCCACACATTAATTTTTTTTTAGGAACCTACACCTAAGTGTCATATGTTTGGAGATTAACCTCTCCCATAAACCCAAACCCAACCACAGAGCCTACCTTATCCACCCACCTCAACTATCTTATCACCTTGCCATTGGTCCATTTCGACCTAACTAGTATATATTTTATGAAACTTTTTGCCTGGTCCTTTGACCCTATTGACAACATTACCATGTTTACCCTTTGGAATTTTCACCACCTCATGCTTACCTGACCTACATGTGTATTTTCAAGATTACTTCCTACCTCGAATACCCATGACACTTGACCTCCTTGTGTTTTCCATGGGAGCATTTCCTACCTTGGATACCCATGAAAACACTACCCTTATCTAGGAGATTAATAGATGTACCCAACCACCACACCTAAATGCAATCACATGGTGCACTGGTCACTAGTATTTCTAGCATTGACTTTTATTATTTTCAATTATGGCAACCTCATCAATGCATGATCTTAGCTATCATACTTTTTGTTGCACTTTATATACCTATTTGTGCTTTAGTTCCCAACCTATCATCCACCTTCATCACATCCACCTTTATCATCACCATCATCCAACTTGTCAAACCTACACCCTAGTCTAATTTACCCCATCGACTTCTAGTGTTAGGGGGGAACACCTCCTCCCATACTCAGGGTAATTAGACCTTTGACTAGCCATTAGTTTTTATTTTGTAGTTGGTTAATTCCAAGCCACACAATAAAAAGGGGTAAAATGTGGACTCCATAAATATGTACACCATGATTCTAAATATTTTAATTCCCCTAGACCACCTTAGGACCCCCTTGGGACCATTTGACCCTCTAACCCTTAACTGAACCTAGTCCATAGTGAGTTTAACTTAACTAGCTTAACCTAGCCTATACCCTAGATTTCACCTATTTTACCCTTCACCCTCGACCATTGATGGTCAGGTTAACTATTGATAATCACCTTGACCATCACTGATCAGGGTCCACCTCCTCAACCACTAACATGCAAACTCACCCACCTTGATTTTCTAAAAATAACTCATTTAATTCTTGTTATGAGCCATTGCATGTGTGAGTTATAATTAGGAAGACCAGTTTATGTGTTGTTACAAATCTCTTGCCTTGCCTATAAGAGAGAGAAGCAAAGAGGTGAAATCCATCTACAATCATGATCAAGAGCTTGTGTATCCAAGAGTTTCTTTTTGTAGGTCAATCATCATCAACAATCCAACAATCTAGCAATCATATCAAGGAGTCAATTTGATGCCACCTCTTCACCAAGTTCTTAGGTACCATTACTCTGTCAAAATCAAACTAGATTCCACCAAAAGGTCAACTACCTTAGCCATCCACCCAATTAAATTCTGGTAAGACAAGTACTTATTTTTAGTATTCATTCACTTTATTTTCATTTTGCAATTAACCCAAGTCTTACCCATCTCTTAGAATCCATATTTTGGATATCATCAACCAACCTTTTTACCAACCCAAATCTAGACATAATAACCATCGATGGTTGACTCAATCACAAACAGTCTATCCAACCATCAACAGTCACCCTAACCATTGATGGTCACCTTAACCACTGATGGTCAGTCAAACTATTGATGGTCACTATCATAGTGAAAACCAATAAGCTAATTTCACCCACCTACACCCAATCAAACCTAATTCTATGTGTTCTTGCTTGTTCATAGACCCCTTTCTAATTTTCTAAAGTAGACCCCAACTCCCTAGCACTAGTATTGATTAGTTTTTCATTAATTTAATCATTTTTAGTCTATTTCTATGCAAGCATTCTTATATTTCATTTTAGTAGCTTTGATTTATTAATGCAATTACTTTTTTTCTATTTTATAAACTAAATTGTTTAAAATGTATGGATTGATAACCCCTAAGGAAGCTCTTGCTTCTAGGATCTAGCTATCACTAGGCAATCCACTCAACTATCTATCTAACGAACAAGTTTTCTTAAGTAATTTCTTATCCACATGTCATCCTCCCAAGCTAAAGAGGAGCTCTTCACAATATTCTAATTCCACGCATGCATAATCAATTAGGTTTTTCATCTATACCCATACTTAAATTCTTCTTTTGCCTCTTTCTAATAATAAGTAGAAATTCATTGAAACAAATACCCTTAGCAATTTGAGTAGTTTATTTCTTAAAAAAATATATATTGCACAAATAAAAAGGGGCATCCTTAGGAGAAGAGTGAATAAATGCAATCTCCTCTTTCAATTATTTATGTATCATTTTTGAATGGTACATGATTAATTTCTTTTTATCTATATTTTTTTTGGGTATGTTCTATTATATAATTTTTTCAAATAGTAAAAAACATGTTAAAGATTATAATATATGTTATGGTTAATTTTATAATTTAAAATTCTTTAAATCTATAAAAAAAATTGTTTAATATAAAATATATAAATATTTTGATGTGTGGAGTACACATTAAAGTAGAATATTGATTTATTGTATTGTAATATTAAAATCTCCTAATATATAATATTAAGAAAATAGCTAGAAATAATATGTATCATAGTTGATTTTATATATTTTTTAGATTTATAAAACTTGTAATTTAATTTTAAAATATATATATATATTATTAATATGTGAAAGGTCCACATCCAAAAATAAAATTACAAAATGTTACAAAAACTTATAAAATATTAAAAATAATTCTTAATAACTCTAAAGTTAGTAATTTGGCAAATGTAAGTTTAATAAAATAATCTAATTTGAATTTTATCATGACACTTTATAAGCCTTACTTCTCTACATTTGCATGAAAAAGAAAGAAAAACCATCAAGGTAATTACAATTAACTTTTTTTTCCTCGAAAGGAATCACCAATATAAAAATTATCATTTACTAATACAATTATTCTAGCTGCTTGGAGCATAGGGTAAGTTATTATAATAAAGATTTATTATATTTTTTTTAACCATGATTTGTTTGAATGAAATTTTTATTTATTTTTACATATTAAAATTAAAGCATCAAATTTAATAATTAAAAGTTTTAAATTTATTATTAAGATTTATATGGTCTTGTTAGACTATGCCTTGCATAAAATAAGAAGTAGAGGCTTTCCTAAATAGTGTGTCCACTCCTTTTTTTTAATACAAACTCTAATTTGGTTATCAATAGTTAACTTTTAATATTTTACTCTAAGAAATGCTCAACACATGGTTAAATTTTATTAGTTATATTTCTCTCTAGAGTAAAAGATTTTAAATCATCTTATTTAGAGTTGTAAAGTCCCGAAAAGCCCTTTTTACATGATACATTCTTTACCAAGATTTTCTAGTAAATGAAAAATAAATTCATATAGGGTCTTTATCTCTTGAATGCTTTGTTTATAGACATAATGAGTCTATTAAACACATTTTATTTATGTGTTAAAGCCTAAAATGTATGGTGGTGGACTTAATCTCTTTTTTTTAATTTATTAAACCAAAACTTTTTTCTTGGCATATGATTTTATTAGGATATTCTACTCTGTTTCTTACGAGACTCAAGAAAATTTGATATATTTTTGTATTGAGATTCTTTTTTTTTTTTTTAAATATATATTGTTTATTAAATTTAATAAAGAACATCTCAACAAATATTTCTCTATTGCTAAGAAAATTGTTATGTTGTAAAATTTCATACTACAGATTCAAGTAAATTTCATACTAAAGATTCAAGTACAAATAAAGAAAGTGGCATTGGAGGTGGAGTACCTCCACACTTTCATTTCTCACTAGACAACACCCTTTGCACTATTAGTAGGGTGCCTCTAGATTACCCTCACCAAGACCCTCCCATAAGGGATTAAGTTTGGAGGGATAGAAGTAAGGTTCAATGCAAGACATGGAACGGCTCAACATTATTCACCTTGCCTCCTCCCAATCATTGATATTGACCATTAGAGGGCCATGGAGGTTAGATTTTTTCATACACTAGTTATGGGCCTTTTAGTTATGTTCCTTTTGCTTAGGATGGTAAATAAAAATGCCTAGATTATCTTTTTCTATTTCACTCCCTCATCAAATATTAAACAAGATGGTTAGGGATCCATACCTTATGATTCATACCCCTATGGGGGTGATTAAGGAGATAAAATAGATCATCTACCACCACCTCCTCCTTTTGGGATTGATTGCATCTGTGTTTTAATATATTATTTCTTGTTATTTATGTTTTTTTACTAATGTTACTTGATATGGAACTTTGTATTGATGTTATTGTGGGTGTAAGGCTGTAACTCTATTTTTATACTGAGACTCAGTTTGATATTTGTTGTGATGTTTTATTAGGAGTGATTTTATATCACTTGCCTTTTTGATCAAATATGTAATACAATTATGTTTCTTTATAAATATAATGCATGATTTTTATACAAAAATTCAAAGAAAACTAAGCACAGAAAAGTGCTTAGTGGAAATATGAAATACATGTGATAAGATGAATAGATTAGAACCCAAAAACTAATTAAATAAGGAAAAACAAAAACTTAATTGTTCATAAAGATTTTTGTAAAATAATAAAATTTATGTGTGCTGTAATAAGTCTTTGCTATAATTTTTTATGCTATACATTATTTTTATCAAGTGGGTTGTAGTCCAACAATAAAGATGATGGTATAAAAGGTGTTGGCTTTCCATCCACCAAATTACAAATCCTAGGAAAGACCAAAAAGAATGAAATTAGAATCATGTCTCATATAATATTGGTATAATGGATACCTCTTAATCCTTAATACTAAACCAAAAAAATATTTTTTTATACCTAATTACTATAAAATTAGGTTTTCGATAAAAAATCATGATGTAAATTTTTGATCCCCTAAAAAAAATAAATTTTATAATATATTCAAGCTAAACTAAATGTTTTTATTCTTAAAACTATGATAAATTCATACCTGTATCCCTTGCAAGTAACTATATAGAATCACTTGCCAGTAGTTCTAGAAAGAATGAAGGCCACAAACTCCTTAGTAAACTACTCCAAGGGAATACACAACTAAGCATTCAATATTGTATATAACGTTTTAGCTATGTAATAAAACCATCAATGTATTTTCTACTTTCACTATTTATGATTATCCTTTTACATGTATAGGTGGACATGTGGCATGCTTTTGTAATGTTTATTTTATTAAATAAATTTTTTACATTTATAAAGTTGTAGTATAGTCATATTAATTTTTTTTTATTGAATGTTTAATATTTTAAATGTTTTGGAATAATATTCTTTTCTATTCCATTAAATTGTTTATAATCAATTATTTATATTTATATATATGTATGTATGTATGTATGTATATATATATATATATATATATATATATATATATATATATATATATATATATATATATATATATATATATATATATATATAAAGTTAAGGTAAAACCTTATATTGTTGAAAAACAAAGAAAAAAACTCTTTAACATAAAAATATATAAAGGTTAATAAGTACTACATATAGTATAAAGAAATCTAATCCTTAAATAACAAGGTGCTAACCAAATATTAAACTTCCAAAATCTTCCAAAAAAGTAAACCCAAATATTTCCCCAAGTCACCATCTATACGGTACAAGGCATCAACTTGTTCCAAAGAAGCCATCATTCAACTAGACCATATTTTCAAAAAAATAAGGGCTATGTTTAGGGTTTCCATTAGCATTCATTTTCCCAACATGAAAAAATTAGTGTCTTGTGATTGCAATAAAAGCCCAAAAGAATCAAATTAGAGTAGTAGAAAAAAATAACTTATATATATTGAAATATATATGTATAAGTTTTTATAGTGGGTGTAACTTTAGTTTACACCTAATTTTTAGATGTCTGAGTGTTAAAATTGGAGAAATTATACAGGTCATCCCTTTAATTATAAAATATTACTTAATTTTTACAAAAAGTTGTGATTTTTCTAGCCCTAATCTAAAATTAATGGATTTTTTTGCTCTATAATATCACCTTCAACCATTAGTTACATAAGCTCATTTATATAATTCCATGAAAGTTCATGAGGCACATCATCTTCATCATTATAACAACAGTGAAGGGGGTTGAAAATGCAAACTTATGATAGTTCAGTTTGCAACCTATCAACAAGAAAATTTTCACCATTGCTTACCTTCTTCAAGCCTTCCAAGATCATGTGGCAATGGTCTTGTCCTTCCAAAATTATTGAGTGCTTTAATGTGTCTAAGTCCATGTGATCATCGTATAACAAATAGGTACCAACAACATTTGAAAGCATGTTTGTAAAACTCAAAGATTGAGCCACTTCAAAGATGTTTCTATTAGTGAGTGATTGTTGAGGGTCTAACATTAGATCATTCATCAACTTGGTAATATCCTTTTCTTTTACCTCATCCATTTTGGTGGTTTTTACCCACATCATCTTCAACCAAATCCTTGAAAATGATTTTTTATAACTCTTGATTGATGTAATTAGATTTTTTTCCTATGAAAATCTAACTTGTTTATCATTTCACCTTTTTCCCCATTGCTATCTTGATTTATTGAGGATTATTCATTCTTAGTATTTAAAATCTTAATATATTCTATAAGAGATACAACCATTATTCTTACATTCAACTAATAACACCTACATTGATAAGTAGGTAATAGGTGAAAGGGTGGGTGTCAATCAGGGGCATCATGAGAGATTTCATTTGTTTATATGGAAATGGTGGGAGGATTCAAACCATGTTTAAATTCATAAATAAACCCACTACCAAGATATTAACAATTTTAGTCATGATGGTCACAAATTGGGGAGGGGGGAGTTTCACAATTCATGTCACCTCTAACGAAGGCTTAAGATTAGGGACTAAAATACAAAGCATCCTAGATAATAATGGATTGAAATTCCATTGGGAAAGGTAGTTCCCAAATTGTGCTTACTTTTTTTAAAGACCCAATCAATCCAATTCCTTCATTCACTGCCCATTCAACTACCTTGTTTTCATCTCTCTTTGTGTGATGGAAGTTAACCTTATTAAATTTTGAAATAATCCAAGCTATCTCATTCATGATGATCTTAATTATCCATGACTTAACACTATCTCCAAAATAATTTGAGCTATCTCATCCATGATGACCTTAATTATCCATGCCTTAACCCTATCTCCTAGGGCTGCATTAATGACCATTTCAGAATCCCCTTCGGTTATGATGATTTTCCAACCTTTTGTCAAAATAATTTTGATACCTTTCAAAACTGTTTTTGCTTCAATAATTTTGTTAGTGTTTTATCTAATATCCAATGAAAATATGAGGAGCAACTGACTCTTGTGATCTATGAATATACCACAAAAAATTTTAGGGCCATGATTACCTCTAGAGGTGCCATCAAAGTTAAATTTAATGCACCAAAGATCTAGTGGGATCCAAAAAATAGATTTCTAGAGATGTTATTGTAATAACCATCAAGTTTCCATCCCCAAATAAATTATTTTTGTTATTTATTCAACAAGGTATTCAATTATGAAGGTAAGATTCATTATTTGTAAAGGATTATATCACCTCTTTACCTTCCTTCTTATGACTATAGGCCCTGGAATAAATTCTATAAAGATAATCCAAACAAAAGACACAAGCTTTTAGTTATTTTGGAATTTGAGATAATCCAAAGGGAAGACATAAGAGTATAGTTATTTTGGAGATTAAAGTCCACTACTAGCTATAAGATTTTCACTGGGAGGAGTTGATCTTACTCTATAGAGATAATCCAAATAAAAGACACAAGATTTTAGTTATTTTGCAAATTTTAGATAATCCAAAGGGAAGGTATAATATTTTAGTAATTTTAGATATATTTTTATTGAAAAATTTATTGATATTAATAACAACAAGTAGTATTGCAATATTAGTCATATAAAAAAGTGGGTGTAAGAAGTCAAACCCTAGAATAGACAAACTAAGTTTAAAAACACTCAGGAGTATCAAGTTTAGTAGAGGGTCAATAATGACCATTCAAAACAAAACATCAAATCAAATGTGTGTAAAAACTAACAATACACTCATAAAAGTACAGACCAATAAAGAGAAAAATTAAGCTTGAGCAGCAAACATGGGGGCCATAGGAGGTGGTGGAGGGGGTGGGTTATGCATCTTGTCACCCCATCCCCCTTAAGTAGGGGGTCATCATCCATAATTTTGATAATAATTTTTTATCTTAAATTATGCTACATATATGTGATACTTTGATATGATATGACAATGATACATATGGATAGTGTAGTCTAGTTTTCACTTGTTCTATGCACCTTCTTTGGTGTTTACTTTCTTGAATGAGGCTAGACATTGCTTGCTTATTGTGTGTTAATTGTTAAATATTTAAACATTTCCATTATTTATGGCCCTTGACCCTATGCATGAAATATTTTCTTGTGTGACATTTAAATATGTCCCTTAGCATTATGTGTAATGCTTGTTTATATGTGCAACATTTGAATATGTTTTTTTTTTTTTTTTTAATTTCTTAATGTAATTTACATGCAACCTTTGGCCTTATTTATTTTGACATATTCATGTATATTTCTTACAACTCTTGGCCTTATTATATGACATTGTGTGTTGTGCCTATTGTGCTTATTGAGCTTGATTAGTGGTTGAACAATACATATCATGTACTTTTACTATGTAGTTTACTTTAGAGATGGTTGCTTTACTATATAGCTCATTGTTATATCTTTCTAAACATGACTCATGCATGCTTTACATTCAATATGTTACATTCATTCTTTAATTACAATTACATTTATATAATGAAATACTCTCCACATGGTGAGATGATTATATTTTTATCACATGACATTGTTAATTCTTATTTTGAGATGAGTGATTTACAAGCTATGCCTCCCATCTCAAAAGTGGGAAATCATAGTAGGATTCTCATAGACATCCAAGCCTCTATGAATAAATTAAAATTAAATTTGGGGATAAAGCATATGTTTCAAAGATTATAAATTACAATGATATAGATTATGGGGTGTATGACATGAATATGCACTCACTTTTTAAAAACTCAAAATATAGATTCATACACAATTAAATGCATGTAAAAAATAGTTACATAAATAAAAATACATGTTTCAAATATAATTATAATTGATAGTATAGATGCATGTCATTCTATATCACTGGGGACATATTCAGGGGGCACTATGATTTTTCATGCTTATATATAAATTATTCAGAATTCAAAAGGATAATACTTTTTCACCACATTTTTCAAAGTGAAAAATATAAAATATCTAAGGAAAAAATTCATTCAATTGGCAGTGAGGTCATGATGGGGGAATTAATATTCCTCATTCTTTATAGATAATGCAAATAAAATATAGATTCATTTTCACCAATGTGCTTTGATTTGTTACAGGTGCTACATGTTTGAGTCTAGTGACACTTAATAGCCTTGAAATTACTTCTAGTGAACCCATTATGTGGTTACATCATTTGTTAAATGTGATATGTGTTTGAGTCTAGTGAAACTCAATGAACTTGACATGGCATCTAGTGATCTGATTATTATTCCATGTTATTGTCGATTAAAGCATTGGGTACTTCTCATCATTCATGATTATTTTAATATGCATATTTATAACTCAAGGGATTGATTAATTATTCAAAATTAAGACTTGATCACTCATAATTTTTCAGTGGTTCAAATTTTCAAAGTGCTTCAACAAGGTGCACATTTCTCCAATGCTTCACCATAATTTTACAAGTTACATAGAAATATTGTTTCATCTCTATATAGCTGTACTCCTCCTTCTCTCTCTTCTCAATTTTATAATTTTCAAATTTTAGCTTTTTAAAATTACAAATATGAATGATGACTACTTCATATGTTATTTTAGGGTTTGCTAAATTTGAGTACCTTGCATAATTAGAGTACCCTATCAAATATAAAGTGTGTTGTACGCACTCAGGTTTGATTATTTATCTTTTACTCTATAAATTCCATTAATATAATAAAGCGGGGAATGTATACATATAAATATGGTTATAGGTACTTGACACTTCTAATTATTAACACATCCAAAACCACATGACTTGTGCCTAAATACATGACTCTCATTCACCATTCCTCCAAGCCATTTCCAAATTACACACAAATTTCATCACTATTACACACAAATTTCCAAGTCAAATGTTCAAAATACTTCATACTAAACTTAGGCTATCTATAGCTCAAAGAAACTATCCCTAATTCTCTAATACATGTACATATTAGGTAGATAGGGTTACTACTGTAGACTTGTCCACCTAGGGTGGTCATGTCTCATGCTAAATAATATATAGTTTCCAAATTTTAAAATACTCTTTTGGGTCTTCTATCATATTTCATAAGGTCAGCCAAAGGAAATAATCAAAATGTTATGCTATAAATACAATTCAAAGGTCATTAATTATCCCTTGCTTGGCAATATCTAATGAGCACTTAGACATTATTTCACATTGAGAAAATATGCATTATTTTTATTAAATTCAAGATCATTCAAAAAGAGCAGCCATAATCCAAGTCTAAAGCATCTCAAAAAAAGTCAAGAACTATCATTATCAAGTATCAAAGACATATTTCTAACTACATACATATATTTAAGGAGCATAATTTTACAATCAATCTAGGTGGGAGAACTATGTGAGATTGACTTCCCTCTTCAAATTATTTGGATGTAGGTAGCATTCAATCATAAAGGGGATGATTGAGGTTAGCTCATCCCATTACACTTCTCTTCTTCTTTTTCATGTTTTAAGCTCTCACAAAGACCCCTAGGGTTTCTAAAATAAAGAAGAAGAAAAATATGACTTCCATGTGGCACAATATGAATTTAACTATCTCAACCTAATCAACAAACATAGGCATAAAAAATAAAGCACTCCAATTTTTGTGATAGTAAATGCATATAATTTTTTAGTCAAAGGATGTGAGTGGCTTACATTTTTGTCTAGGGAGTGCAGAGTTGTCCAAGAATATTCTTAGATTCTATTTATGGCCCTAATATCATAGTTATAATTTTATTTTTTTCACTATTAGTCATTAGTCACAGTCAACTAGGACAAGTTCGTAGTCAACAGACACGACTGACATGCACTATTGTCCAAAGAGTGAAAACTTGTCGAGAAATAATTTTAAATTTTACTATTGATCAACTATAATTATAGTTTTATATTTTATTGATTCACACTATCAGACTTCATAAACAATCAAAATAAATTTATATTCAAGTTAAGAACATCTCTTCTTAATGTTTTAAAAAAATGACACATTTTTCATATTTAAAAAGTTTCAAATCAAAATTGTTAAAATTGTATATCTTAACATTTTTATCTCTATCAAATTTTATACTTGTGTAGAAACGTATTAATTATTAAATAAAAAATAGGATGGAACACATTTAAAATTTAAATAACTTCAAGTAATAAATACATCCTATTAAATACAAGTATAAAACTAATTGGAAAAAGTGAAACTTATTGTTTATACCTTGGAAGCAAGGATTGAATTTGAAGTTATCAATTCCTTTCAAATGCTTCCTAGCTCATCATAAAAGGCTATGGAAAAAATTATAATTGATAAGAAAAGTTAAAAGTTAAAATGTAAACTTGTTCGTAAACTATGAAAAAACTAAATAGTTTTATTTTTCAATATAAGAGCCAAGAATTAACCACCTTCCTTTACTAATTTGACTAAGATTAATGTAATATTGATTTTCTATTTAATTGTTCAAAAATTATAGAAAAAACATATAATAACAACCATCAATATAAAGTTTTCATCTTTATAATGATAATATCTCTTATTAACTTTAGTTGGTCACATCATTGGTATCTCAATTCTTATAATCAAATTTATCTCTTATATACCAGTGTGATTTGAGTCGCTCATAAAATAACAAGGCTCCTTGAACAACCTAACATGTGATTTTACTAATAGATGGAGTGTTTTAAAATAAATTATTTAAATACAAACAAACTTTTTTCTATTAGTCAACTAAAACATCAAGGGAGTCCTCTTCCATGTTACATATTACCTCTCACATTATGAATAAATAGAGGTATGTTAAATTAAATTTTATCGTATAATAAAATTAATTGAAATTTTTTTGTTATTTTATAGATAAAATTATTATATGTTTCTATAGTTTAGATTGAATCTTTATTTCATATATTTTTTAGTTTGTAAGTTTGGATTGAATTTATATATAAAATAACTTGTGATTTGAAAATATAACTTTATCCATCATGATTCATTTCTATTTTGTAAATAATCTTATGCAAGATAAACTAATATAGAGGAGAGATATGCTATATTAACCTCACACATACAAAGATAAAGTCAAACATAGAGATAAACACAATTTCACTTGGGAAAACACTTTTGGGTTACAAAGCTAGCACATTAACATTCTTGGTTATAATAAAAAATAAATTTATTTACAATGTTACACCAAGTTTCAAGGTTTTGTTTCCTTTCATGTAGTGCCTTACTTCAATTCACATAATTGACCATGCATATTCAATATTCAACACTCTCATCTTCCTTGGAAGAACTATGCTTTTATATGATACCCACTATGTAATGCCCACACAGTAGGAAAGTTTTCATTTTCCAAATACTAATCTAAGTTATCAACATCTAATTCTCCTCAACATCTCTGTGTTAGAGTTCCACCAAGATTTTGCCAGCTATTCTTTAGTCTTATAGATGAAATCAAACAAGCTCTTGAAATTCCTTAAGATAACATTCATTTCTTGACATGTTTCATATCTTATCACAATACCTTATTGCGACTCAACCACTATGCTCCACTTCACAACATTCCAGAGTGTAATGAACCTATTTAGACAGCCCTACAAAGCTCTACCATCATTACCACACATTGATACTCTTGAAAAAGTATCATGGGAAATTTCCACATAAGCTTCTGCAATCAATTTAGATTTATTGCTGCTAAAAACTCTTTGAACATCATATACCTTGTGCACAATTACCATTGGGTAGATCCACACAAAGTTGAACATTTCCCAACAATTTCCTAATTTTTGAATACTTTGCATATGATCCAAAATATGGATCTAATGTACTAGCCCTACTTGATAGGATTTTACACTATTCCCAATGTATGTAACTCATGCTTGTAAGACATTATTATAAGATACTTCATGTTAAATATTAGTTCAATTAAGTTATAATGGGTAAAATTTGATATGGAGATGATCTAGAAATCTTCAGAGTGATGCAGTCAATAATTTTTATCTCTTGAATTAGATGGGTTTGTCATATATAATGGAACCACCGCTATATGTAGGTGGTGGTTATATAACCACCCTCGAGGTTATTTAATATAGTGGTCATTGTGAAACCACCCTAATGGTTGCATAATTGATAGTTTTACTACCACACAAAACATGGGTATGGGAATGGCTACAAACATTTCTTTTACTTGACAATGGTTTGGTTGAGCTTCTTGGAGGAATCCAAAGAAAGATAACATAATTATTGACCTTTTTAAAGGTATAATATATCAAGAAGTTAGTGAGGAGTTTTGAATCTTGATTCACATTGCAATTTTTAAGCTCTAATCTTTGTTCATATTATCTCATTTTTTCCTAACTATTAGTGGTTTTTTACAGTGTTGGATTATTTTGTGAAGTGTTATGAGAGTAAAAAGTAATAGGTACAAGCTTGGATAGTATATTAATTGGTATCTCTATCCATGATAGGCCAAAACTAGTATTAACATGTATGTTTGAGGATTACATAGTAAAAATGAGTGTACAATTACCTCACTCACTGGAGTTTTCCCACACCATATTTCTCCAAGTCAATTATTATGTTGATCTTATGTTTTGGTGTTTATTTCATATTTTTATTTATGTTAATAATTATGTACATTTAAATTCTATCACACTATATCTTTGTCTTAGCAATACAACTAGTCTAAAATAATCCTTTTATCAATCACTTGTTGAGTTAGGCATATAGGATCCATGTTGGTGAAGATTATTATCAAATATACACCTAGTTTAAGGATCAAATTTGTAACATATCTAATTTAATATTAGTCTTTTTGTGTAGTTTTATGTGTTTGTGAATACATTATAGTTTATGACTGTCACTAGATTAAATAGTTCTACTATTAAAGGTATCCTAATTCCCTTTGAAGAAGAAATTTCCATAAGGAAGTGGAAGCAAAAGATCAAAAGTATTTATCATTCTAATGAAAAATATGCCCATAAAGTAGAAGAGTGATTTTGAAAGCTAGGAGTGGTTCACATCTCTCTTTCTATGAGCAAGCTTGACTGGTTGGAGTCCATCATGGGAATTATCATGGAGAAGATTGGTTTTTCTATAAAGGTGTTGAAAGAAAAAAAGGATGATGCTCCCAAGCATGATAAGGTGGAATAAAAACCGCATGCCAACCAAGATCCACTTCCATTCAAGGGAAAGGAAAACATAGAGATTCAACCAAATTATGAAGATGTGAATATGGAGAGTCTAGACAATTGGCTATCCTAACTAGAGGTATATTTTAGTTTGAATAAGATTAATGAGAGCCAAAAAAATTATTTTTCAAGGTTATAATTTACCAATCATGTTTTAAATTTGTTTAAAATCTATGCATAATTTGGTTGTTAAGAAGTTTACTCCCATTACTAAATGGGATGATATTAAGATTCTAATCAAGAAGTAGTTATACCCTATTTTTTATGAGGAAGTGAGGCCCATGTATCGAAAAATATTAGGCAAAAGCAAGGCAAAATCATGTAAGAGGAGAAGTGAGTTCCACAAGAAGGTTATCCAAATAGGCAAAGATATATTAGACCGTGACATCTTGATGAAGTATGTTAGTGGACTCCATATCCATTTAAGTAAACTCATCCTATTATCCAAGCCTATGGATGTAGATGAGGCTTGTTATCAACTCACTTCTTAAATATGGATAAGAACAAGGCTCCATATACCTCTCAAAACACTTCATAGCAACAAGAATTCTCTAAGAAGATTGGTAAAGGTAAATCAAAAGATAAGCATAATGCTACTTCCATTTCTAAAAAGGATACTAAAAGTCAATATGGGCATTATGATGTTAGTATTCATTCCAAGGATGAATGTTGGAAGATACATCTGGAATTGCATCCATTCAAGAACAAAAAGAAGAAGGATATGACCTTTCTCCATGTTGTGAACATTGGTTACAACTATGATATATTTCTAAGATTTTTTATTGGTATAGATGGAATTGTAATATGGTACACACCAATTATATTGTGTAAGGGGTGTGCATCCCTTTAGATGGAAACATAGACTTACAATTATATAAGATTTTATTCTTTAGGTTGGGTGAAGATAGGTGTAGACATCAAGGTAACCAAGAAATGTAAAGATAAGTTTGCTATGAAGTTGTATTAGATGTTACGCCTCTTGATATGTGTGTTTTAGTGTTTGGTACACCTTACTTATATATCTTAGATGTTATCTTCATGAAGATGATCAATCAATACATTTGGTAAAGGATGGAAAAAGCTACATTATTTAAACCTACAAAGGTGAATCTAAAATCTCTTATTTAAGTGTCTCTCAAGCAGGAAATCTTATTAATGTAAATAAGAATTTCGCTTTACTTAGTTTGAGAGATATTAAAGATAAATATGTTATTTCACATAAAAATTATTATATCATGTTTACTAACAAAGAGTATAAGCTTATAGGATATTTGGTGTAGTAATTTAAGGAAGGATATGTTTACTGACAATATGCTTCCAAATATCAGGTTATATAAGAAGTCCTTGAAGGATGCCAATGAGGTACCAAAAAATTTACAGTCATTAATCAATCAAGGTATGATCCATCCTCTTAATGTGTTTATCATATTATTTTAGTACCTAAGAAATATGGTTTATGGAGAATGTGTGTTGATTATAGAGAACTTAATAAAACAACCATCAAGAACATGTACCCTCTTTAATGGATCAATGATCTTCTTGATCAAGTTCAACATGAAAATTATTTTACCAAGCTTGATTTGAAATCCCAGTATCACCAAGTGAGAAATAAAGAAGACATTTGGAAAATAACATTCAAGGCAAGGAAAGGGTTGTATAAATGGTTGGTTCTACCATTTAGGCTATACAATGCACCAGTTACCTTCATATAATTGATGAATGAATTTATAATGCCATTTATTGATTGATTTATCAATTTTTATTTGGATGATTCTCCTTTTCAATATAAATTTTGATTATATAAATCATTTAAACAAGTTAGTGTTGATTGAGAAGAAATATGAGTTTTCTCAATAATAAATTTTATCAAGGCATGTGTTTAGAGATGTAGAATATAATATTGATGCAATGAAGGCAAATGCCATCATGAGTTGGCCAAATCCTTATAATGTGGCTAAAACATAGAGCTTTATTGGTGCAGTTCAATATTTACAGAAGTTCATCAATAATTTCTCTTCCATACTCACACTTTTGCATGTCAGGATAAAATGTGGTAAGACTTTTATTTAGGGTATTAAGCCAAAAAATGCATTTTATATGTTTAAATGAAAGATTAGCTATGCTCTTGGATTAACCTTGCTTAAATTACAACTACCCTTTGATGTGGAAACAAGTGCTAGTAACTACATTATGGGATTTATCCTACTATAATGAGGTAAGCCCATATGTTACCATTTAGAGTTATTTCATTATGAAAAAATATATATTATTTTATATATAATAAAGAACTATATGATATTTTTTAATTTTTTCAATAAATGGAAACATTATATTATGGGTGTATACACATAATATTTTCAAACATTTATTGATTATTAACACTTTATATCTTACAGAAACCTATTGAGTTTCAATCTCTATGAGTGCATGCCTTAAGGGGTACATTGAGAAAGGGGTGGTCAGACCATTGATGCTTCATAAGATTATTGTCTCTTTTTCCACTTGTCTCCTAAAACCATTAACCCTAAGCTTGTTCTTCTTAGTCCTACCTATTCCAATCTTTTCCTCCTTCCATTCCTCCTTTTCTTGTCTTAAACTCCTTTTTGACTATTGGTTGTACTAGGTCAACCTAGTACAGTTTAGGGGTACTATTTACTTTCTCAATTTATTAGCCTTTTATCTGACCTAGCACAAACCTAGTAAATTGTCCCTAAAAACACACTAGGTCGACTGGGTCAACCCTGTACAATTGATGTTACTAGAATGATTTAGGGCAAGATCCACCTATATATACAAGTTTATTTCCCACCATTTCATAAGAGAAGGATTATTTGTGAAGAAGTGTGAGTGAACATCTACTTATTGACCATTATACTTAAGGAATAGATCTTAGGGTTCCATACTTTCTTTGAAGATATGAATATTATCTTGTGGAGAAGTCTTTTGGATGCTTAAATAGGTTATGTAGCCTAGATCTGATTTATCTTGGTTATCCTTATATACCAAAATGATTTATTGTAAATCACCTTAGCCAAGGAAGAGATTAAGGCTCAATGGGTTCATCTTCAAAGGTAAGTGTTCCTAACTTTGTTTCTCCTTTGTAAGAGTAGATAAATAATGCATTTGTATTCTTTTCTCCATGTATTAAGATTCTATATATATTGATGTGAGTATATGTATTCTAATAAATGTTTAATTTAGTTGTTTGTTTTATTGTTTCTAACCCCCACTTTGTGCTATAAGATTTGGTGTGCACTAGATTATACTTTAATTTCTTGTTGTTAGAATAGAGTGAACATTTTAAACCTTAGGACTCGATTAGGGTTGTTGTGTGATTATGTTAGATTGTAGGCTTTTTAACCCTTCTTATCATGATATGTTGTGATAATTGATCCTCTAATTGGGTCTAGCAGATCCCCTTATTGGTAATGCTCTAACTTAACAAGTGTATTCCTAATCAGAAGCATAGATATGATCTATCTTATATGATCTAGGATTAATTCATAGACATGATGTATTTTTTTTTGCATACATTCTATAAAACCCAATGTGAACTAACCCTTGCATGATTTGTTCACTTTTAATTCAGTTATTTCATTATTTTGATCATCATTTTGATCATATATTTTGACATTCTAGATTGATTATATCGACCCAACTATTTTTCTCTATGCGCAAGTTGTAGGAACAGGTAACTAGATTGACCCAATCGACCCATTAAAAATTTCCAACCTTTTAGACACCTATTTTAGCCTACTAGGTTAACCCAGTCAACCCTTTATAGTTTTAGCATTTTTTAACAAGTTCCTATATAACTTGATCAATTTTATCCACCCAATTTACAGGTTTCTCAAGCATAATTCAAGGTTATTCATCAATAATATTACTTCATTACATCTCTGATCCACCAAGGTTCATTTCTACTTCTCTTCTTCTTTCTTTTTTGTCTTTCCTTTCATAGTTTGTAGTCTTTAAAACTGCCCTTGTATAGTCAACTGGATTGACACTAGGAACCTAGTTCTATGTTTTATGTGATGTCTAAAATACTAGATCGACATGTCAACCTAATTCATTTTGACTTTGCTTCCAAAGTACAAGTTTGACCTTGTCGACCCTATTCTATATTTTGTGCATATAGTGACAACACTATACCTTGTTTCAAGTTAAAATTAACCTCATATGTTAGCAATTAGCTCACACCTTTCTTTTCTTGTTGCTTTCATGCTTAGAATAGTTCACATAGTTTAATTAGGGGATTTCTAATTAATCACTTAGTTTCAATATTTTTATTTTATGCACACATGGCCAAATCACATAACATAAATGAGCACTTTAACATTATATCTACCCTAGGCCAACCTATTTGGATTTCATCACCAAAGGGGAAGTTGACTTGATTCTTTAGTCAAGTATAAAGCATGGTTAATGGTATATTTTGGCTAAGCACCTGATACCCTTATCATTGTAGTGTGTAAAGTGAGGGGTAGGCCCCAATATCAAGCCTGTATCATTGACACTAAAATGCCTTTCGGCCCAAACTACCTAAAACCATCCTTAGATCGTTATCTAGTACCTTACTTATAGCCAACTTCCAATCATATTAAAAATCATTCTTAATAATCTAATTAACAATCAGGTTGACCAATTAGTTAGCTTTTTCTTTTCAAGTTGCTTGTTTGCTCTTTGTTCAATTGTGTGTGCAAAAACTTGCATTAGCCAATGTTAGTGAAAGATTTTGTTTTGTGTGTTCTAATTGGATTAGCAAATGTTAATATAATTGGTTTTCTATTTCCTTTCATTACTTATTACTTTTCATTACTTGCAAAGTTAGCTTGTTTAATTTTTCAATCTATTTTTAGGCTTATTGAGTTCTCTATTTTCTATACTAGATCAACCCAGTTGACCTAGTGATTTTTTTTGCCTTCTATACACTATATTAAATCAACTCATTTGACCATGTATAGTTTTACAGTCCCTATTTTTGTATTGGATCAACCCAATCGACCCTGTACAGTTTTACAATCCCTATTTTTGTACTAGATCAACCTAGTTGGCCCTATATTATTTTAGTCACCTCTTTTGACCTTTGATTTCTCATCTCTCTTATTTATCCTTCATCATAGAATTTATATTTGGTGATGATATTGAGTCATAGTCAATAGACATGATGATCTTAACCAATCCTAATAGGCTCTCCCATAGACAAAGTAGGACTCCTTTTTTGGATGCTAGTAATGTTCATATTACCACTCAAACAATGAACTATGGGACCCCTCCTCATAGCTCATTTTATCATAGTCTTCTTTTCTTAAAATATTAACCTGAGTTAGAGTATATTCCTAAAATGCATTTCTTTATTTCCAAATTTCTTCAACATAGAGGAAAGGATCCTTCTACCATTTATACCCTCATGATTAGTGGTTAAACTGAAGAGCCTCATTCACCTACTCCTATATTCCATATGGGATTTGTAGGTATCACTTTCTTTGGTTCTCAACCTCTTCCTTCAATTTCAACTCTTTATGCCATGAATTATTCTTCTCTAAACTCTTCTACCTCCATGCCTAGTATCTTATCTAACATGGTAGGTTCTACATCTAGTGGGCCTCTCATAAGATCCACTATCCTTAATCCTTACAGTAGTTCATTGATTTATAGCCAAGGTAATCATGTTTCTAGTGCTTCTTCCTCTCAACTATTCACTAGTCCATCTTTTGCTTCATAAGTAAATTTTGCCACTAGTGCCTCACATTCTCACAGTTCTTCTCAAGATTATATCAACACTAATAGTGGTATCCAAGAAACTAATACCAACACAAATACCAATTCTAATGCTTCTAATGTTAATCAAACATACTAACTTTTATTAAAAACTCTCGATCAAATGAATACGTTTTAAGCTCATAATACAAATCAAATGATGAGAATGCAAAACCACTTTCTTAATATTCAATCTCATCCATAACCAATGGCTTGGGGCAGACATAACCAAAATTTTCCCCCTCCTCCTCTTCAATATTCTTAAGTAAATCTCATTCCTCAACCTCATTTGATCAATAAAACCATTAAGCATATACAAAATGAACCTCTTACTACTCAAATTGATAACATTGATATAGGAGGTATAACACCTACAATTTATTATAATGAGTCAACTGATCCTATCCTTCACCTTTAAAAATTAGGAAATCTTTACAAGGATTGGGTCAAATTAAACACCTTTGTTGCTACCAAGCTCCTATACAAAACCCTCATGGGTGATACCTTGGATTGGTACAATCAACTTAGAGCTCATTCCATTTATAGTTTGGAGGACTTAGTAAATGCTTTAGTTCAAGAATTCTGAACTAATGATCTTCTTGAAAACACTTTGGCCCACTTCATTAATTGAAAAGAACATGAGAATGAAACTTCCCAAGCCTTTGTTAAGATATGGAAGACTTTATCAAAATAATGTGAACATAACATGGTGGATGACAACCTTTTTTATCTCTTTACAAATGCTCTCTTTCTAAAATTACAATATTGAGTCTGCACTCTCTCTCCACATACATTGGAGGAGAATATTGACCAAGCTAAAAGACAATATTTCCTAATGCATCAATTCAAGCCACCCCAACCTTCCGTGGGTCCTCATTTATTACTAAAGAACAAAAACTATAATATCACCAATGATGGTGTTACTGATTCTTATGACACCATTCAAAATGTTCAAGCTATCATTTCTAACCTTTTTTACATGGTAGTTAATCATGGGTCTGTCCCTCTACAACAATTTCATTCCTTTCATAAACCTTTAGTCATCCCCTTTGGTCTTTTGGTTTCTTGATGTACCATAGTCTTCTTTATCTTCTTACATTTTCTCTTATTTTTCACACCCCTTAGATTTTTATTTTATGACTTGCTTTATAAGACTGTGGATAGGACCTGACATTCCTCTCAAAACCACCAGCTTTTAATCATTTCTTTTTCTTTTTGCTGCTTGTCAATGTTATTTTTGCATCCTTTGGGTTTTTATTTTGTGAGTTGCTATGTAACACCGTGGATGGGAACCAACCCTCACAAAATTTTCCAATACCCAAGTCACCATCCAAATTACATGTGTCAAATTTGAGATAAGATTCAATCGATTATGAATTTACACGTCATTTTACATGTTTCTGATCTTGATCTAGTATGTTTTATGCTTACTTCATTTTACTTTCACCTTTTTATCTTCTTATTTTCCAAGTGCATGTAAGATTTCAACCATTTTTTGAATTTTTCATACTTCCCAGCTTGAATTATTATGACCAATTTAAGACCAATATTTTGCAATTTTAATTTTTCTTTCATACTTCCTAACATGATCTAGTATGATTGATTGACTTAATTAATTTGTTTTTATTACCATTTGTGCCCTTTTTCATACCTTCGATTTTATTACTTTGTTTGACATACTTCCCAATGTGATATTAGTATGATTTTACTAGTTTTAATTTGGTGAAAAAATCTTTCATTTGGTGTAAAAAGAAATTTCTTTTTACCATCTTGTTTTGCCTTTTCTTGTTTCTTTATATTTAGTCATTTCTTGTTATTAAACATTTTCCATCTTGAAATAGTGTGTAGTACATTTTCTTGTTTAATTATATTTTTCCAAGTCCTTTTTCACCTATTTCTTTTTAACCATGCATGTGTCTTTCATAATTCTAGAAAAGAAAGCACATCTCATATATATCCTATAGCATATATAATAAAGCTAAAAACATGTGCTAGAAATAAATATATCCTAAGCATCCACAACCTTGACCATAATAAACAACTATAATCAACTATGATGACAACATACACATCCAAAAACAATATGCCAAAATGATTATATATATCATGAGTTTGATAAAACAAATGCAACCATATACAATGTTTCATCTCTATGGCTAGGTCTCATCATGTCTATCTCATGGCCTACCCATGCTACTTGTTGAGGCCTTAATCTGACTCCTCTGAATGGTACACTGTAAGGAGGCCATCTAAGATCTTAATCCCTCTAGCGATTCCTATAGGTGTGTTTCCCACATTTGTGACTTCACCTTCTAGGTTTGGATCTCTATTATCTATGTTACTATAGCCAGATGTGCAGCTCTCTCATCTACTATGGCCTACCATGCTTGTAGTTCTCCTACACCCATCACTTATGGTGGTTACAACCTCTCTCTCTACACTTGTATCTACCTCACTTCCTCTCCAGCTAATCTAAAATAGCTCACCTAAGCTGGGACAAATGGTACACTAAGATCTTCTAGTGTCATGGGGTTGTATGGATACAAAGTCTCATCTAAGATGTCATGGAGTACTCCCCTTTCTAGGGACCCCCATATCTCCTCCCCATCATCACCTAAACTTAAAAAATAACACAAAATGGATATTAGATCATTGTCATATCTCTTAATATCTATCTATTTGTCTCTACTTATAAATGAAAACTTAAGCAACAAATTAATCATCTTTTTACCTATATGTGTCTCAGCTACTATGGTCTCACCATCTGTGTAATCACCTAGCATAGTATCCCCATATACATGGCCTCCTATCACTTCCTCTATAGGCTACCCCCTTAGCTCAAACTTGGCTATCATGGCTTGTGTCAGTCTCAGCCTACATTTGAGTGGTCTCTTTGTCATATCCTCTGACTCACTTATGGGGTCACCTGGGATGGTAATAGTCTCTACTCTCTCCTCTACCTCATACCTCCATCAACACTATGTCCTTAGTGGCCACTACTCATCTCTTTATAGAGCTGGTAGTGTTACATTTGGTATCTCTCCCTCTACATCCCTATCCTCCTACTCAACTCCTCATCATGCTCGACCAGTCTATGATCACTCTTGATATGGCCTTAATGTTAGCCTCACTACTAGTGGCCCTATTCATCTCCTCCCTTGTGGCTCCATTGCATGCCATGCCCACTATTCAAGCATTAGTATCAGTGTTATCGAATGAATTAGGCCTATTTGTCCTAGCACCCATACTACCAAATGTGGATTTATCCACCATAAATAGTGTCTAATCACCTTTCTCCTCTCTGTTATTGGTGCAACTATATAATAATTCACCCATGTATCGATTATGTGTTCATATGGATACCACATGATGTCTACATGTCTCACTGACTACAACATTAGCACATGAGGTATGACCCATGCTACCTAGTCCTTCCTCCATCTCCATACCCAAGGTAACCTATCATTGACTATAAGGGGCAACCCAACTAGTTAGTACATAGGAAACCTTTCATATATCCAAGATGTTAGTAATATGGTCAGTCCCATGGTCCTCTTACCTCTGAATAGAATATTGTATATATCATGTACCAACTGAACCCAAATGATCGAGCCTAGGTCATATAGGACTCATTCCTCTAATATCATCCTGTTTAAGGGTACCATAAATAGTGGTACCTTGCCATCTAATTTGTGACATAGCACCTACTATGTTACAAGGCTTATCATAGCTTTTTAGATATCTAGAATCTATGATGTATAGACATCAAACACACTCACTCTCCTGCCTGATAATATCATCTCTGACCCTATAGCCCACATGGCTAAGGGTCTCCTCTCCTCTACACTATTTGGTATCCCCATAATCACATGTGTTCCTACTATAAGAAGCTATAGGATGGCATGGGCATCCTCTATTATGATATCCACCTATACTATATCCCCATCCACCTCCTATTTGAAGGTGTTAGTCAATCATTCCTAACAACTGAGGAACATGACTAATGGGTTAGCACTGAGGAGGATCTGACACATCTCTGTTATCTCTCCTAGACTTATGGATGTGAGTCTAGCCCTATCTCCATCTAATAACCTATCTAATAAATTTTGTAACATATCACATCCATAAGTCTCCAAAATCTATGTCGTCCATGTACCCAAGAAATAATAAAGGATGTATCAGTTCTTCCATATCATGTATAGTCATAATACATTCTTTTTACATTTTAAAGAAAAAATAAGCCTACATTACTTTATTTTATTATATTTAGATTAATTTTATCCTTCTTAACCTTACTTGGTCATTTTGGACCATTCTAGCTCTCTTTCGTCCTTTTACACACTTTTTTGTATCTTTCTAGCTCTTTGTTCAAACTAGTTTGACCAAAATTTTCCATCTTTTCACTTGGTTGACTCAAAATCTAAGTCAACCCCTTTATCTTCCCCTCCCTACTACTGATTTTCCATTCTTAATCTAAAACTTAGAAGTTCTAGTTGATAAATATTTCAAGAACAAAGAAATAACATAGTAACAATGAATTCTCTGAGAGGAGATGTATTATTACTCAAGATCGCAATACAATTATATGCTTATCTCTGCAAAGAGATGTCTGTTTTTCCATTTCAGGTTACATATTTATTTATACCTATTTTTAAAGTAGGGGGAGGATGTAGAAGGTCACCAATATTGAGGGAGATTAAGTGGTTTGACTTCCATGCTTTAAAACAATACAGAATTCGAGGAATTACTATTTTTAGAAACTTACTATTTTTAGACTGCACTACTAAAATCGAAATTTGGGGAACTTCTATTGGGTTTTCAAGGGTAAAAAAAAATCAATTGGATCTCAATTCCATCTCATGAATTTTTCCTCATTCTTATCTTTCCAATGGTTCAAATGGCGAGTCAATTGGAGCTACGATGTAAAAGTTATGACTCTTGAAAGTTCCGTCATCAATTGGGGTGGAACTGTCACCTAAATTGCTGCCCAGATCAATTTTAGACCTTTCAAACCACCTGTAAACTCAAAACTAGTCCTTTATCCTACATATTATATAGGGTTGACCCATACCTACTAGGTTGGCACTGTGGATTCTACCTATTTTCTATCCTACTAGGTTGAGTGGGTTGACCCAGTGCTTTTTACCTACTGACCCCTTGCATTTTCCAAAAAAAAATCTTCCTTTTTTCCTAAACCCTCAAAACCATTTCCCATCTTCCTATTTTCCACCCCTAGAATCTAATTTTTCCTTATTTTGATATCTAAAAATGTTTAAAAATCAAAATGATTGAAAATTCACTTAATTCAATACAAATTTCAAAAATTGGTTTAAGATTCTTAGTTGCATACATGTAGTGCATTGGTCATTGCCTTTAGAGCCTCTCCTTATATAATATGTCATCTCCTCACCATCTTAGCTTGTCTTTATCTCCATATCTCTTTTTCTCCTCTCTCACAAGTTAAAATAAAAAATAACTTCTCTTTTTTTTTCTTATTTAAAAATACTTTTAGCAAATTCAAATCTTTCAATTATTATCCTACAAATTCCTTGTTTTGCTTCTATCTTTGTTTCTACTGATCCATTTTGTAAACCATAAAATGCATTAGATTTTTAATGACAGAGATTATTTTCCACTATCATATGCCTATATTCCAAAAAAATTGATTTTTGGCTATTTTTTGCATTAACTTCTACAGGTTCATCTTGTGTTCTCTACATTAGACACCTTCACATTTCTTTCAGTCTACTTCTCTATCTATAACGCTAAGGTAAGTTAAAGGTATGTGTTTTTCAATTAAATCCTTTCACTTATCTAATTTTTTACTTATTACAATTTACTTAACATCAACATTGTGTGTTATCATGTTTTATCTCAAAGCACCATCCTGTGTTGCACTTACGTGACACGTGATGAGCTTCAAGTGGCCATATGTATACACATAATATTTTCAAACTTTTATTTATTTCTGACACTTTTATCTTGTATAAACCTTTCGAGTCTCAATCTCTTTGAGTGCATACCTTAAAGGGTGCATTGAGAAAGGGGTAGGTAGGCCATCAGTGCTTTGTAAGATTGTTGTCCCTTTTACCACTTGCCATCTACACACTTGTCTCCTAAAACCATTAAACCTAAGCTTGTTCTTCTCAATCTTACCTATTCTAGTATTTTTCTACTTCCATTCTTCCTTTTCTTATTTTAAACTCCTTTTTGACCGTCAGTTATACTGGGTCGACTAGGTCAACCCAGTACAGTTTAGGGGTATTTTTTACTTTCTTGGTTTGTTAGCCTTTCAACCAACCTAACACAAACCTATTAAATTATCCCCAAAAACACACTACATCAACTAGGTTGACCTTGTACAACCAACATTCTTGGAAGGATTTAGGGAAAGATATACCTATATATACAAGTTCATTTCCCCCCATTTCATAAGATAAAAATTATTAGTGAAGAAGTGCGAGCGAATATTTGCTTATTGACCTTTCTACTTGAGGAATAAAGCTTAGGGTTCCATACTTTCTTTGAAGATATGGATCTTGTCTCATGGAGAAGTTTTCTGGATTCTTAGAGAGGTTGTGTAGCCTAGATTTGATTTATCTTGGTTATCCTTACATACCATAATAGTTTCTTGCAAAGCACCTTGGCCAAGGGAGAGATTGAGGCTCAACAGGTTTGTCTTCAAAGGTAAGTATTCATAAATCTATTTCTCCTTTATAAGAGTAAATAGATAATGCATTTGTATTATTATCTCTATGTATTAGGATTCCATACACATTGACATGAGTATATGTCTTCTAATAAATGTTTAGTTTGGTTGTTTATTTTATTGTTTCTAACCCCCACTTTATGCCACAAGCTTTGGTGTGCACTAGATTAGATTTTTATTTCTTGTTGTTACAATAGATTTAATTTTTTAAAACTTAAGACTCTATTAGGGTTGTGTGATTATGTTAGACTGTAGGCTTTGGAACCCTTCCTATCATGATATGTTGTGACAAGTGATTAGGTCTAGTGGATCCCCATATTGGTCATGCTCCTAATTAACAAGTGTATTCCCAATCAAAAGTGTAGGTATGATATATCTTATCTAATCTAGGATTAATTCATAAACATGATGCATTTATGATTGCATTTAATGGGTAGATAATCTATTGTGCACACAGATCATCAACCTCTACAATATTTGCAAGCTCAAACCAAACTTCAACAAGTTGGAGACTATATGTGGATGGGATTTCTGAAACATTTTCATTTTATTATATAATATAATAAAATGTGTGACTAAAAATCTAATTGATATGTTATCCAAACCTCTCATTATTTCATTAATGAAACCCGTAACTATTTTGAGTCTTTGGTGTGTGAGTCTTATGTAGAGGAATGTGAGCATGATGCATATTTTTAAGAACCATTGATTCAAGAAAAAAGGTGCCAAGGTTCATGATTTGAGTCTAAGGAGGATTTTCACCTTTAATATAGGTTTCTCTACAAGTTGGGAAAACTTTGTGTGCCTAATGAGGAAATGGTTTAGCTAATGAGTGTAACAACCCCGCTAGGGTTTAACTAGAAATACATGATTTTTTTAATTAAACACATATACTATTAATCGATTACACCACAAAAATCTATCCATAAATCATATAAGATAATTTAAATGTGATATTTATAAATGAATCATACTGCACCAAACATCATTGACCAATAACATCATAATATAAACATAAAAAGTAATTACAAATAGCTAGCCATGGCTGGTATAATATACAACATCTACTGTAAATCCATAGTAGAAAGGTAATTACAGCTCTTCATGATAATTTTTATAATAATAAATACAATATAATACAATTTATATAAACAAGATATTTGGCTCCTCAAAGCATTAGTTCCTAGCCTCTCCAATATCTATGGCAACCTCAAGTGTCATCTCAAAACTAATACTATTGTGGGAAGGGAGAGCATCATCTGAGCACTTTTCCACACCAACCATAGACCAACGATCCCTTGCACTAATCCGATCATGGAATGGTCCTCCCTTCATGGATGAGTAGATAGTGATGGCATGGGAATCCAGAGAGACAAGCTAGTACACTTGTGTTGTATGATTTTTAAAACTAAACATGCGATGTATCATAGAGAACCCGTTCTATTGCAAGATATTGCAAAAACATGTAAATCATACTCATAAAATGACATTATCTCACCAAAAATTATGTAGGCCAAAGTTTTTAAGAATAATAAATGATATTGATCTAAAGATCAGTCAAAATGATGCATACCACTTGACTGGATTTTCTTTATCTGGCATTATGATGCTAGTAAGCTAGTGAAGTCCATCTCACTCCTTACTCAGTATCAACAATATGAGATTGGTTAACATAATATAATCAAAATATTCACATAGATTACATCCTAATAGTAATCCTATAACATGATAAGCATAGAATAATCTAACATCATTTATTTATTCCATCAAATGTATGAATGAATCTTACATTCTATTTATTCCATAATAGAAATAATGACTACAATCTATATCACCTGGGTAAAACATGCATCTAACTACAATTTATAATTATTATAAATAGTTTCCAAACATACTACACCCTATGATAACCTATATTATCATAGTCTAGTGTTCTTAGGCATAACTACTAATTAATCCAATTAGTCAATTAAAGTAATATGAATCAATTAAAACATAAGCTTCTATTCAAGTAACTAAATACAACAAAGCAAGTCAAAGTTCCATAAAACACATAATATTCTATCCTAACATTTGCTAAACTCTAAAGGGTTATATGCACAGATACATAAAGACCTAATAACTATCATAAAACATGCTATTCAAATAAATAATCAACTCGCATACATTTAGTCCATCAAACGTATGAATGAATTTTAGGTATATCAATTTTAGTTTGCTACCACATGAGTATGACATATATTTATACTAAAGTACTCTATGACATCCCATAATATCATAGTTCATTGTATATCAACACAACTACATAAATACACATAACCAAACTTAATGATTTCAATAATCAAATGACCCACAGTCATAAATAATAATCAAGCAAGTATGAGATTATACCAACCAAGTATTCCCTATGTTTAAACTACATACTATCATTCAAAAGAAGCATAACTTATAGGCATACATCATGTTATAGGCATACATCATGTTGTACTATGTTATATATATATATATATATATATATATATATATATATATATATATATATATATATATATATATATATATATGCTTGTACATATTAATATACTCACAATACATACTACATATAAGTTTTTAATGCTAAATATATATAAACTAACAATCAACCACAATATTTACAGATAAATAGAGAAATCATAAACCCATTAAAAAATGTTATTTAAACATCGCATTTTGTTTCTATGAGACTATTTTGATATGGTTATAGTTTTGATCCCTTAGACACCTTATGACTTATTTTAATCATATTTTTAATTATAGGTATAATCCTTATATATGATTATAATGTAAGTACTCAAATGATATGAAAATTGATGCAAGTGGCCTTATTCCACTTGCTTAAACTGATGTTACTTGGCCCATTTACCCAATCATCATATGCTCTTATATTTTTTCAACCTGATATGTTCTTAGGTTGGTATTTAATATACCAATGCCATTTTTATTTAACACTATTTCTTGATAGTTTGTATCTTAATGTTTTGACTAGAAAATATTCTCACTAACCTTAAACAAAATTACTTAGTCCTAATAATGTGATCTTCCTTAAAAGCCCTTTATCAACCTTTCAAAAATCAAATTCATACTCTCACTTCAATTTTATGAGTATAATATCTATGTTTTTCACACAAACTTCTTATTTCATGAATAAATTCAACATCATAACTCAAATGACAAACTCAACTTGCAAAAAGGCCTATTAGGCCTAATTCTACCCTTAAAGAATCTACAATAATTTTCAAGGTAGAAACCCTATATTACTTATTTAGATAGGTCTAATTTGGTTAACAACACTATATACACCTTTATATGGGGTCAAGACTTCAATTTCCCAAGAAAGATTAATTCAAATCTCTCTTTTAGGTCCTATCTCAATGAGCACCTATATCAATCTTACACATTGTCCTCCTTATTTGAAAATTCAAGGAATATTTTAGTTCAAGGACAATTGAAATGTATCAAATTAAAAATATTGAACATATCAAGATCTTTGAACAAGTTCTAAACACCAATTCTATTATCGACTAACAAGAGAACTTGAGTCAGTCTTATTATGCTATTGTACTGTGAATGGATCTAATTGATCTTGAAAGAATATTGGATTTCTTAAATAACTCAATGATCCCTTATATATCTTTGGGTCTTTTATAAACCTTCGATACTGGTATAAAACCAATCACAACTAGTCATATGAGCACAATACTAAATTCTCACTTTAGGCCTATGCAGACCTAGTCAGCTTCCTTCAAGGATATTACCTCAAACTAACTTCCAAACGACTTGTAATACCTTATATAGTGATCATATAGCTTCAAAAAACCTTCATATGTATTTTTATATCAAGAACAAAACAAAATAATTATTTTTCTCTCCCTTGACCATGAAAGCTATAATAACTCAAAATTACCCATGCAATTGGTATTTTATTTTCTGAGTAGTTGACTGTATTTTTATCATAATTCATTCAATATTTAACCAATAGAGCTCAAATAAGTTTCATTGGATTTGTGACTCAAAGGTGCATCTACTATCCAAATTTAAATGCTTTTGATTGGTTATTATATATATATATATATATATATATATATATATATGATTAATTTTCCAAGAGTGCCCTAGTTCTTCTTTTCACACAAGCTGAGGGTTCTTTATTTTGATTTTTGGAAGTTTTAAGTGATTTCAAGACCTCAAACTTCATGTGAAGGTCTGTAAAAACATAATTAAACTCATCCAAGTCTCAAATTAGAAATATAAACCCTTTGAAATCAAGAAAACCATAAATTTTGGACTATGTTTTATGCAAAAATAGGGGTGTAGGGGGTTTAAGAATTCAAAGACTAAAATGGACATGGAATCAATACTACAACCATAAATTATTATTATTAAAACCACAACACATTGACAAAAATTAATCAAAACCAAAAATTTTGTGTATTCATAAATGGAAATATACATATACAAGGACAAACCTCTGTAATAATAACAAATTTTCAATGAAGGTCTATGTAAATTTTTTACATGTTGAAACATCTATATTTTTATGCTTCTCCATGTCCTTGTATATTCCCCTTATGTTGTATTCTATCTTATCTCCTTTGTAAGTCATTCTCCAAGCTTTTTATGATCCATGTTTGGTTCATTATTCCTCTCAACCACTTGGCTTAAGATGGGAAATTGACTTTTACACACACATCCTTTAGTTACATTTTGACTTATTAGGATCTTTGGATAACTTGGACTAAAAAAACATATAACAGAATCCTAGACACATTATAAGACCCTCTTAAGACCAATTTAACTCTCTAAACCCTAACTGAGCTCACCCACAGTAAGTTTAACTTAACTATCTCAACCCTACATTGTAGCCATTTTTAACCTTCAACACTCAACCATTGACAGTTAGGGTAACCATTGACAATCACCCTAACCATCAATGATCAAGGTCCACCTCCCTAACCAAAATCATACAAACCATCTACTTTAATTTTCTAATTATAGTTTATCTAAATCCTATTGTGAGTCTTTGTATGGATAATTTATAATTAGATATCCTAGTTGAACCTCCACTTCCACCTCTTGCTTGTGTTTATAAGATGAAAGGAGCTGTGAGGTGAAACTCATCTAAAATTACCATCAATAGCTTATGTATCTAGGAGTTTCTTTCTTGTAGTTCAATCACCATCAGCAATCTAACAATTTAGTAATCATATTAGAGAGTTGATTTACCACCACCTCTCCACCAAGCCTTTAATTACTAGTACTCTACCAAAATCAAGCTAAATTCAACCCACATATCAACTTATAGTAAGACAAGTACTTGTTTTAGAGTATTCATCTACTTTATTTCCATTTTAAAATTAACCCAGACCTTATCCACCTCTCAAAATCCATCTTTTGGATCTCATTAATTGGTAATTTATCAACCAATATCTTCACACAATAATTATCGATGGTTGACTCAAATGTGGACAGTCTACCCATCCACTAATGGTAATCTTGATTGCCAATGATCATCTTAACCACCAAAGATCACCCCAACCACCAATGGTCACTGTGGCACCAAAAACTAACAAGCTAATTTCACCCACCTACACCCAATCAAACCTAATTTTCTATGTTCTTGGTTGTTTGTAGATCCCTTTCAAATTTTTTGAAGCATACTCCAACCCTCTATCACTAGTATTGATTAGTTTATTACAATGGTCATTGTAGCACCAAAAACCAACAAGCTAATTTCACCCACCTACACCCCATCAAACCTAATTTTCTATGTTCCTGCTTGTTCGTAGATCCCTTTCAGATTTTTTTAAAGCATACTCCAACCCTCTATTACTAGTATTGATTAGTTTATTACTAATAAATTTATTTATGGTCTATTTTCTTAGCAAGCATTATTATATTCAATTTTAGTACCTTTTGATTTATTGATTCAAGTACCTTTCTTTTCTATTTATAAACTTAATTATTTAAAATGTGTGGATTGATAGCCCCTAAGGAAACTCTTGCTTCCAAGATCTAGCTATCACTAGGTAATCCACTCAACTATTTGTCTAATGAAAAATTTTACTTTAGTGATTTTTTATGTATAGGTCATCCTCTCAAGCCAAAGAGGAGCTATTCATAATCTTCTAATTCAACATGTACACTATCAATCAGGTTTTTCAACCATACCCATACTTAGTTTCTCTTTTTCATAATAATCAATAAATTCACTAAAACATTTTGGCATTCCTAGTGGGACCCTTGTGTCTTTATTTGGGTTCTTGATTGCTTGAAATCTCTCTCTATTGTTTGCTCATTAATTAAATCAAAAATTTATGTAGGGATTAAAATTAAGTGCATACATCAACCGCTTGAAAGTTTAGTTCACATAGCTTAACTTAAGGGCAAAGTAATCTATCATAGCTTCACTCCTTATTGCACACACCTAAACCAAATCACTTTCATCAATTAAATAATAAACATACTTGAGACATGTCCCAACTAGGATTTCATCACCTAGCGGTAACCTTAACCTTTCTCAATGATCTTACTTGGAGGTCATTACCAAGGGGAGGACCAACTCAACTCTCTGGTTGAGTATAATCTCTAGATATCAATATATTTTGGCTAAGCACCCAATGCCCTTATCACTATAATGTGTGAAGTGAGGGGGTAGGCCTCAATATTAGGCCATATATTGATTCTAATATATATTATTTTTGAGTTCCTAAACACAACCTAAAACCAACCTTAGACTTTCTCTTTAGTACCTGCTCTACAAACCAACTTTTGTCACAACTTCTTAAGGCATAAACCAAAAGTGAGATTAATTAAAATTCTCTCTTAGAGTGTGATTAAATTTATTTGATCTTTTCTTGCCTTTTTTTTGTTTTGGTAGTGAGGTTTTTGGTGCTTTCTATCTCCCCTATCTCACATGGTTCTCACCCACCAACAATGAAGAGACTTTATAGAGAAAAACCTATCACCAAGCTAGCCTACCTCTTTCACCTCTTCATCCATGGACTATACCTTTGAACCGATAGACTCTCCTCACCCTTCAATAAGTCTTACCTTCCCTAGAGAGGTTCTTCAAGGAGATGTGGATTTTTCCACTCTCTTAGACAAAAATCTCATAGCCTTAAAACATTACCTTATAACCACATCCTACCGTATTTGGGCTTTAGCCCCATATATAGATCCACCTTATGGCATGCCCCCCATCTCATGGGGAGTACCTCCATTACCATAGTTACTACATAAGTGTTGACTACCCAAGTTCCTCATCAACCAACAACCCCTTTGAGACTAACATTCAAAACCAACCAATCCAATCTACCACTACTTTTATACCTTATACTCCTAACAACCACCCTCCACTCTAAGAGTATGTACCTCTAACACTACCAACCTTCCTCTAGATACCTTTAAATAGTCAACCACCACTCTGATTCAAAGCTTTATGGTGTCTATACCCTCTACCTTACCACCAATTAATATGAGGGTTACCATCCTTCCATTGATCACCAACCCAAATACCACTCCTATCCAACAAGCACCCCTTAGACCAACCTTTGGTTACATCCCTAATCTATAGGGGCATGTACCAAATACCCAATTACCTGCCTCTACCTACCCTTATATGTCTTTCACCCAACTATTGACATCCACTTACTCATATGTGTTAGCCTCCCAACCTTCTACCCACTACCCATATGTCTCTCAACCACTACAATAATATGCATCTTATAACCCTTTGGGTACACAACCCTAAAACAACTTAATGAAGATGCTTATGGAAAAGATGACCACTTTAGAGTCATCCATCTTGATTTATCACAACATCTTATCATATGACCAAAAATATAGTGAGCCTATCCATCCATCTGTACCCATTAAGCCATATCCTCCCCAATGGGAACTTCCCAAATTCTCTATGTTTCAAAGTAAAGAAGATCCCCAATAGTACCTTAGGGCATTCACGCATGCTTTTTATGTCCTCACTTATGATGATTCCCTTCTCCTCCACACCTTCCCCATGTCTCTAGCTAGTCTAACCCTAGATTGTTATAGTTCCTTACCCAAACATTCCATCTTCTCCTTCACCCAACTAGACCAAACCTTCTTGGATCACTTTTCAATCAATATCTCTAAGAAAGTGTCCATCACCAACCTGTATTCTACCTGAAAGTTTGAGGATGAATCTATTACTAGTTTTTTGGCTCGTTAGAGGAGCCTTATCAACCAGATATCCTTCTCCCTACCTCAAACTAAACTCATATATCTCTTTGATTGGGCATATGCCAAGAATATATCCTCTACACTATGTTTCTAAAGATTTTTAACCTTAGATGAAGCTTTTACCATGAAACATAAGTTAAAGAACCAAGCCATTGGTGAAGGAAAGCTTAAGCTAAAAAACAAGAACTCAACCTATAAAACTAGTGAGGCTTCTTCCTCTAAGTCAAGACACCATCCCAATACCAACACCAACAACAAGGGAACCATGAATTTATCCATCCTTAAATCCACTCCTCCACCTTCTATTAACCATAAAATTCCTCTAGTTCCTCAAAGTAAAACCCTTGGAACCAAACCCAAAACAACTAGAAGAAGTTCATTCCACTTGGAGAGTCCTATGCTTCCATATAAGATAAGTTATTAAAATACAATATCATTCAACTTCTTCCTATCAAACCACCCCAAAAATTTGACTCCTCTCATCCTACACCTAGTTAGTACAATGACAATTATCTATGTGCCTTCCATAAAGTGATAGGACATGATATCAGTAGGTGCAACACCTTCAGGATCCTTGTCCAATCCCTCATTGACATGGGGGATCTTACATTAGACAACCCTAAATCACCATTGAATCAAGCCCTTCATATATTTAGGAAACCCTTCTTGAACCATGCTCCTACCAAGAATGAGAGAAACAACATCAAATTATCTCATGACACCGATACAATTAACATGGTCCTTGATGTAATCCTTACCAAACCTCTTAGTATCCAATCTTCTGATCCTCTACTCCTCCATATATTGAGGTAGTGGAGCCACTAGCCACCCTTTTAATTGATATACCAAACAAATAACTATCACTACCTCACCTTCACCTTTATTACGGAGCAAACTAATTTCTCTTCAAAGAGCATTCTTGAGGAGAAAAACCCCATGTCCACTTCTCCCACAGAGGAACCATCTATTTCAACCCCACATCCTTTGATTAGAGAAGAGGATGAGGTTACCATCCATGTTTACCCACCTAGGGGCCTATTTTTTAGGTCTACCATTTATGGAATCAAACCAACCTATAAAACCTTCTCTAGGCTAGTGCAAAAAATGGAGTTTATCTCCAACACTGACATGGATCCAGCCACCTTCTAGAGGCAATTAGGTCTCCCCTATATTACCTAACTGGAGCCTCTAACCCTTTCTTGATCTAACCTACCTAACACTTCCATTAACTAATCCCTTACCATATCTACCCAAACTACCAAACCCTCTAGCCAACCATCTAAGACCTCCAAAAAACTTACCAACCCCCAACCACTTAAGCCAACCAAGACCCAAGTAGCCAAGCCCTCTCTTATCATCCCAACTAGGTTTGTCAAGAATCTTGGTATCCTCCCTACACCAAGGCTTAATCACCCATCTGTCAAAGTAGACCAAACCCACCAACCAAATGCTAGACTAAAGAAACTAAAGAGGTAAAGCCACACAAAGGCTAAAAGGCCCAAATTTTACCTCCCTCGAATTCACCCTCCATTCTGAGGCCTCATCTCTCTACCTTTAATAGGAAGTAAATTACCTCTACCAAAACCTCACCACCTCTTTTGGTTATGCCTTTACAGTTGCTCTTTGATGCACCTTTTTCACTATTCTAATAATACCTAATCTATCTACCTTGTGATATCCTACCTCTAGCTCATCCACCTCTTTGCCTAAATTGAAGCCATCAACCAATCATACCACCTTACCCAAATCACCTAATACCAAACTTATATCTAAGTAACATTCTATCCCAACCACTAAAGTTAAAATAACTACACCTTTACCACCTTCATCTGAGTCCTACTCAACCATCTTTCATAGGTTATTGTATACTTCTTGTCTAGCCTTACCTCTCATTAGACCCTCTGACCCTCTATCTTCAAAGCTTGCATGGTATAATGATCACCAAGTTTATGCTTATCATAGGACACTAGGATATAACATAGAGAACTATAAGGTTCTCCAAACCATTATCCATCAACTTTATGATGAGGATAACCTATTAATGGATGAACCTCCTATGGAGCCTATACCAATCTAACCATCAACCATACCTACAAAACAACTACCTACTCTTGCACTCTCACCTAAGAGTGAAGATGATTCTAATTAGTCTACTACCCCAACCTTTCCTTCTATCCATACTATCAACATGGTCATAAGATCACAATAGAAGGATAAGGGGAAGGCTAAGGTGTCCATTTCTTGGACATACCCCTGCTCAAACTCCAAACCATCTCCATATTTGAAAAAACCCAAGGTATCAATCTTAGGTGCCTCCCATTCTAACCCTTAGAATCTATCAGGAGAGTTATCCTCAAACAACTTCATCAGACCCTAGCGAAGATGAGCTTGTATGAGTTAATCTCTACTTCTCCCCACCACCACCAAGTGTTAAAAGAAACTTTGCAATCCATTAAGGTCTATCCCAAGGACCCCTAACCTCTAGCCACCTTTGTCAGTGCCCTTCATATTTCCAACCTTGTTGACTTTAAGGATTTGAAAATACCCTCCATCCACCCTGAGGACCCAGATCTTCCTTTCTTGATCACTGCCTACATCAACCAAACCTGCATCAAATGGATCATGATTGATGGCGGAGCTAGTATAAATGTTATCTCCTCTCATGCCTATAATCAACTCAACTTATTAGAAAATGTCATGTTCAAATCCTTGTCCATCCTTCATTCTTTTAATTATACCATGGCCACTACCTTGGGAACTGTCATCCTCCATATCTATGTTATAGAAGGTGAATTCCAATACATCTTATTGAGATGACCCTAGATTCATTCCATGGGTTTTGTTCCCTCTACCCTCCACCATTACATTAAACTTGAGCATGAGGGTCAAGTCATTACTATCCAAGCTGACCTAAGTCCTTTCTTGAAATGTGAAATGACCTACCACCCCAATGATGTCCTCATACCCCCATCCAACACACCCTCAATAGCTAAAACTTAACCTTCAACCACCAAAGTAGATATCATATCACCTCCCACAAAAAAGACATCAACTAGTTACTCTATACCTTCACACCAAATCCCTACTATAGACCCTTTGGAATCTACATTCTATCATCTTTAATTGGGGAACATCACATTTTAGCACTCAACGATTTCCCTATTCCTCATGCATATGGGAAACTTGCCCATCAACTAGGATATGACCCCAATATAAAAACTATCATTCCCTTTAGACCCCCCAACTATTAGACCTATTTTGTCTATAGAAGACTCAATAAATCCCTTAGTTTTCCCACTACCTCTTCCTCACCTAGGCCATTTACCATTGGTTTTTATTGCCTAGGCAAACTAAGCTTTGCCAAAACATACCTCCATCGGTGTGCTTGGAAAGGCTTTGGTCTTGGGTGATATGATCATGGCCCACATTAACTAATCATTGTCAAAACCAAGAAGCTACATGAGAAGCATAAACTAGGTTTCATCTTGCCTAATAAGAATAAAGCCACCTAACACACCACTACCATTGTTGAGGATGATGTCCCTTCCTCACTAAATTTGCCTCCACTTGCATGTGAGGATGATGACACCAGCCTACCTAACTTTGTTTCAATAACATGATTAGCCTTAGACCCATGACTTATCAGAAGGAGGGGGAAACTATAACAACCCCTTTGACCCATCCTAAGATGATAGGAGAAGACTCTCTTACTATTAACACTATCCAATGTTAGGATGATGATTCTATCCACACCTACCTTGGTGCCCCAGATTATTCAATCCAAAAATCCCTTCCTCCCAAGACTTTAACCATGTTAAATGAATCCACCATAGATATCAATTTAGGTACTCTAAATAACCCTTATATTGTCAAACTTGGTGAATCCCTAAATGCTGAAGAACATTGAGACTTCCCCTCTTTCCTCTAAGACTGTAGCATAGCCTTTGCTTGGTCTTATAGTGATATGTCTAAGATCGACCCTGTCATTGCTACCCATAACATAGTCACCCACCATGATGCCAAACCTATCATGTAAAAACTCTAACACATACATCCTTGTATATCCCTTCTTGTTAAATAAGAGCTCCAACATCTCCTATCTATCAACTTCATTCAACCTATTGACTACCCCCAATGGGTCTTGAATGTTGTACCTATCACTAAAGCCACATGGGGACTATGAATTTATGTGGACTTTTGTGACCTCAACCTCACCTATCCCAAAGATGACTTCCCTCTACCTACCATTGGATAGCTTATTGATCTTATATCTAGTCACAAGATGTTATCTCTCATAGATAGATTCTTGGGTTACAATCAGATCTTAATCACCCCTCAAGATTAGCACAAAACCACCTTTAATACCCCTTGGGGGATCTTTTGCTATAGATTCATGCCTTTTAGGTTAAAGAATGCTAGTGAAACCTACTAACGTGCTATGATCTACATCTTCCATGAATTGATCTATAAGATTGTATAGGACTATGTGGATGACCTTCTCAAAAAATCCAAACTCTGAAAGGATCACTTAGTCATTCTTAATATCAGCTTCAAATGACTTATCCACTATCATGTTCATATTAACCCCAAGAAGTGCATTTTTAGGGTCTTATCAGGAAAGCTTCTTGGCTTAATTATCTCCCTTCATAGAATCAAAGTCAATCCCCCCAAAATCAAAGCAATCCTAGACATGCTTCCTCTTGCCAACCTCAAGCAACTCTATATCTTGCAAGGTAAGCTTCAATCCATTCATCATTTCATTTCTCAGCTTTCAAACTAGTGCTAACCTTTCCACCACCTTCTAAATAAGGACGTCTATTTCAAGTGGAATAGAAATTACCAAAAGGTCTTTGATTCTCTCAAATGATACCTTTTATGACCACCTATTCTTAACCCTCCCAAGGATGACCAACCTTTCTACCTTTGTATCTCTGCCACCGACCATTCCTTAAGGGCAATGCTAGCTCACTAAGATACACAACATAGAGAGCAAGCCATATACTATATTAGTCATATGCTTGTAGAGTATGAGACTTGGTACACTTATATTGAGAAACTTTATTTAGCTTTAGTCTTTGTGTCCACCAAGATTTTCCACTACCTTCTTAACCATAAAACCTGTGTCATTACCAACACTGACCCACTCAAGTACATACACTCCAAGCCATACCAAAACCAACATATGGCCAAGTGGCTCATGCTCTTATCAGAGTTTGACCTTGAGTTATTTTAGTAGAAGTCCATTAAGGTGTAAGATATTTTTAATTAATTGGTTGAAGCACCATTATTAGACAATCAACCTCTTCTCCTTGAGTTTCTTGATGAGTCCATTCTAAAGCGGATTTCACCTACCAAGTCATTATGTACTTTGATGGATCAACATGTCAACATGGAGGGGGAGTAGGTATCATCCTTATCCCCTTTTATGGAAAAAATCTTCCTTTATCCTTTAAGTTTGATTTTGAATTTACTAACAACATGGCTAAGTGTGAATCCCTAGTGATAGGCCTTCAAACGACCTTAGCCCTCAAAGTCAAAATAATCAATATCTTTGGTGACTCCCAACATGTGGTCAATCAAATCAATGGATCTTACTAGTGTAAGAATGATGTTTTGCAATAGTAAAAACAACTATTTGATGAACTCCTAACATCATTTAAACACTATTGTATCTAGTCAACCCCATAATCTATCGATAAGTTCATAGACACCATGGCTTCCCTTGCCTTGAAAATCCTATTTGCGCCCTTAGATTTTAATTTGTATATCATTATCCATAGGTTTACCTAACCATCCTATATCAAACTAGATACTCCCACCATTTTCAATGTCAAAGAGACCCAACCTAATCTTTGGTAGCAACAAACCTTCGACTACCTAAACCTTGGCATTATTCCCTCTAGCCTTTCTAGGAATGCTCAAGGAGCATTTATTTAGGGTACCTTATGTTATACCATTATGGGAGGGATTATTTATAAATGTGTCTTTGATGGCCTCCTCTTTTTTTACCTATGTAGTCATAAAGCCTCTCACATTATCAAAGAAACACATAATGGTATCTGTGGGGGTCATTTTAGTGGCCTCATTATCACTAAACAAATCTTATATCTTGGCTATTACTAGCCTACTCTTAACCAAGATTATTATGATTATGTTAAAAAGTGTGTCAATTATCCACAACATAGTAATTTACATCATACACCTAGCCATAGTGTTCATGTTTCCACTAATTTATGGATTTTTTCACAATGGATCTAGATCTCATTAGGGAAATTAATCCCCATTCCTCGTAGTAACATCGTTTGATTATCACCATGATTGAGTACTTTACCAAGTGGATAGAGGCTATTCCTCTAGTCTCAACCAAAGTGGAAAATATTGTTGACTTTATCAACCATCACATCATCTACCACTTTGATATCCCTCATAAGATTATCACCGACAATGGTAAGTCTTTTAAGAACAAGTATGTCTAAGGTCTATGTGATGCATTCAGCATTAAGTAAATCTTCTCCTCACCCTATCACCCTAAAGCTAATGGATAGGAAGAAGCCTCTAACAAAACTCTTAATAAAATGCTAAATAAAATGGTCAATGAATCTTTTCAAGATTGGCATTTACATATCCCCTTCACCTTATGGTCATATCGTACCAGCATTAGAACCCCTATAGGTGTTACCCCATTTTTTCTTATTTTTGGAGTGGAGATTGTCATCCTTCTTGAATTCTAAATCTCTTCTCTTCAGATATATTTGTAAGAATTTATTTTATAGGATGATTATTGTTAACACCATTTAGCCTAGATTGAGATATTTGATGAGCATCACCTAACTACCCTCACCCATATTCATGTCTACTAAGAGCATATCAAATTTGCCTATAACAAACACCTCAGAGCATGAGAATTCAATATCAGAGACCTTATCTTAAAGGAAAATCAACATGTCACTAATATGGAGAAATGCAAGTGGGGATTTTTGGATTTAAATTGGCTTGGACCTTATATCATAACCCACAAGTATGGATTAAGAGCTTACTGGTTGTCTTCTTTCGAATGCCACTCAGATCCTAAGGCCCTCAATGCTTTATACCTACATCCATTCTTTTGTCAAGAAGAATCAAGTTTGCCTTTTGTTTAACTTATGCTCATCCCTTGTTATCCACCCACATTCATCTCCCTCTTTTAGGGTCAATTGATTAATAATGAATCATGTGATTATCTGTCACTAGCATATCCTAATCTTGAATAATGGGTATCATGACTCTACCCATGGCATGGTTTTCATGGTACTTTCCATGCCTTCACAAGATAGATTCCCATGATCATTATCACTTAAATCTATTTACACATAACTAACCCTCTTGTACTCTGAGTTTTACCATCATGAAGGTGAACCACTAATAAAACATAAGAAAGTCTATCTCAAGAAAAATCAAATCCAAATAAAAAAATTCCTATCACTAGAAATCATGGTTCATTCCTAGCATTTATAAACTGATCCCTTAAAGGACAACTATTAAAATTTTATTAGAAATTGCCAAAACATAAGGTGGAATGCTCTGTCGAAGGACAACTATCAAAAAGCATTAAACACAGCACATAAACTTAGACCAATCCCTTGAAGGATGGCTGAGTAAGCATTTATCAAAAGTATAGAAATTTCTTGGAGGCTTCCTACATTGATTAGCTTCCCACATATAAAAATTAGTAGAATACCCATTATCATAATCAAAATAAAATAAAAATAACCTTGAAAGCCTTAATTGACTCTCAAACAACAAGATAAGGTAGAAACCACAATCGACTTTCACAAGTAAACTTCCCACATCAATCAGTCTGCATAGCTTAGCATAGGCTTGTTTACACTAGTATTTTGGAAACTTAAAATGGAGGCTTGTTAGTCTCACAAAAAGGTTCCATTTTCACCCATCCCCCCTATATGCAAGGGATTTTTGAGCTTACTTGACATTATGTGGTCAAGACACCATTTTATCCAACTGATGAGCACTCATGCAAGGCATTCGAAGGGCTTATGTTCATTAAGTCAATCCAACTTCAATTTTTGTTTTAGTCCTTGTCAACAAAGGAGCATCATTCTCTTTTCTTATCCTATCATGACTAGTTGGTATTTTCATTATGGCATTTACCTCTTGACTATATTCTCTATTATCCCATCCAGGGTTATTAATTAATCTACCCTGTGTGCTTTAACATAATAACCATAGCCATAAAAACCTCAAGATCAAAATAATAATCATAACCATCCACATTACCACACCATACATGATAATCACATCCATAAGTGATAAATTCAATGTTAACATGTCTACACATAATGAAATGCAAAAATAATTATCATAACCATAAACAACAACCATAACGATGACCAGTATCATAAAGTAATAACATCCATAAGCATATCAACCATTTATTCCTACATGTCTAAAGTCTACTAATTAAGTTTACACACATTAAAATTTATCATGCCATCAACATAAGCATAAATCCAAACCATCTCATGCCCGTTGGTCCATCTTAGCACATTTCTTGTGACACTTTGTGCTTGGTCCCTTGACCATAGTGACAACATTTCCATGTTGACCACCTTTTCAATTTATGCCACCTCACGCTTACCTAACCCACTTGTGTATTTCAAGATCACTTCTTACCTTAGATACCGATGACACTTAACCTATTTTTTTTTCCACAAGAGCATTTCCTACCTTGGATACCCACTAGAGACACTGACCTTGTTTAGGAGACTAACAGGTGTACCCAACTGCCACACCTAAAATGTAATCACATATTATACTAGTCACTTTTACCTTAAAACTGACCTTTTATTATTTTCAATTGTGGAAACTTTATCTTTGCATGATCTTGATTATTTTACCTATTATCACACTTTACATACCTATTTACACCCTCATGCCCAACTTATCATCTAACTTCATCCTCACCTCACATCCCTTGTCAAACCCACACCTAATTTAGTTTTTACCTCATCACTTCTTGGTTTTAGGGGGAACACCTCCTCCCATACTCCAGGCAAGAAAACCTCTGATCAATATCAATTTTTGTTTTATAGTTGGTTGATTCCAAGACACATAATTAAAAAGGGAAAAATGTAGACATCAAAAATATGCACACCATAATTCCAAATGTTGAAGTAGCCCTTGACCACCTTAGGACCCTCTCGGGACAAATCTAACCCTCTAAACCCTAATTGAGATCACTCGTAGTTAGTTTAACTTAAATAACTCAGCCTTACCTTTTATCCCTTTTTAACCCTTGACACTCGATCATCAACAATTAGGGTAACCATCAATGGTCACCTTGATTGCCGATGGTCAGGGTTCACCTCCCTAACCAAAATCATGAAAACCATCCACTTTGATTTTCTAATTATAGCTTGTATAAATCATATTATGAGTCTTTACATGGACACTTTATAATTAGATAGCCTAGTTGAACCTCCACTTCCACCTCTTACTTATGTTTATAAGAAGAGAGGAGCTGACATGTGAAACTCATATGTAATTATCATCAAGAGCTTATGTATCCAATAATTTATTTCTTATAGGTCAATCACCAACAATAATCCAATAATTTATTTCTTATAGGTCAATCACCATCAATAATCCAATAATTTAGCAATCATATTAGAGAGTCAATTTGCCACCACCTCTCCACCAAGCCTTTAGGTACCATTAATTTGCCAGAATCAAGGTAGATTCTACCTATATATCAGCGAACTCAACCATCCACCCAATCAACCTTTAGTAAGACAAGTAATTATTTTTAGTATTCATCTACTTTATTTCCATTTTACAATTAACCTAGACCTTATCCACCTCTTGGAATCCACCTTTTGGATCTCGTTAATTGGCAATTTATCAACCCAGATCTTCACATAGTAATCATCAATGGTTGACTCAACCATTGATGGTCTACCCAACCACTGATAGTCATCTCTATTTCCAATGGTCATCTTAACTGTTGATGGGTACCCTAACCACTAATGGTCACTATGGCACTAAAAACTAGTAAGCTAATTTCACCCACCTACACCCAATCAAACATAATTTTCTATGTTCCTACCTATTCACACACCTCTTTCATATTTTTTGAAGCATAATCCAACCTTATAGGAATAGTATTTATTAGTTCATTACTAATAAAATCATTTCTAGTCTATTTTCTTAGCAAGCGTTCTTGTATTAAGTTTTAGTACCTTTTAATTTATTGATGCAAGTACCTTTCTTTTTTGTTTATAAACTTAATTGTTTAAATTGTGTGGATTGATATCCCCTAAGGAGTCTCTCACTTCCAAGATCTAGCTATCGCTAGGAAATCCACTCAACTATTTATCTAATGAATAAGTTTACTTTAGTGCTTTCTTATCTATAGGTCATCCTCCCAAACCAAAGAGGAGCTCTTCACAAACTTTTGATTCAACATGTGCACTATCAATCAAGTTTTTCAACCATGCCCATACTTAGTTTCTCTTTTCCATAATAAACAATAAATTCACTAAAACACCCTTAATAAATTATTACAACTTATGATGATCCTCAACTAATGACATATATTCATGAAATTACATAGAAGACATTTGAAATTCAAAATTTATCATTTTGGATGGAAACCTCCCAAAAGACCCTAATGATCTAAAACAAGCCCTTAATACCTCAAATGAGGTTGATTGAAAATATACACACTTCTTAATACCCTTAAGACTAATTTCAATGATCATATTTACATTATTTTTAGGATGATCTTGCATCAAATTACTGCTCTTGAGATTTTTTTTCATGTGCCCCTGCACATGATGTTCATAACTGCTACTATTCATGCTCTTTGTAAAATTATTTCTTTTCTCTTGATGTATTCCTGGATCCCATAGCTTGTCTTGTTGGTATGGACCTGATCTAACCTTGAAGATACATCATTTCATCTTGACTTTGATGCTTTTGCTTTGAATCCTGAAATCTGCTATCTCAATGTCTTTTCTCAAAAACTGAACTACTCCTATTCATTCACTGCAACATATCATCATTCTCTTTTGGATTATGTATCTTCTTGGTGATTGGGATACTTATATAACTAAATTATTATATTCATTATTAAATATATAAATCCTAGAACTCTTTGTTTCTTACACCTTCACATGCATAAGAAATGAACATATTAAGAACAATTGGCTTTTCAAGATTTTGAAGTCTGTCCTTTGTCACCATGATGACCATCATGTAGGTGACTACTAATACATCTTGCAAGAAATAATTATTCTTAAGCATGTGTTCCTCTTTATCTTCTTTATTTTGACTATCTGTCATCTTACCCTTAACTCCAAATGCCTTTTGAATCTAATTTTCTTCTATCCTCTTGTCTTTAATTGTATATTCTTGTATCTAGTTTTCTCTTTCTTCCACAAGTACTTTTACTATTTTAACCTATTCCTCATGGTTTTTATATTATTCATCAAACAAGTTATTTCTTATATTGTCCCTATCAAACATAATGAAAATGTTCCTTACATTCCATAAGCTACTTTCAATAAACAAAACTCTGTAAATACTTGTTCTTTAACACTCTCCTTAACTACATGGATATTTTATTAAGCATGCAACTACTAGTCCATTTTGATTATCCTTCTTCCACACTTACATATTTTTTATCATCTCAACAAATGTATTCCATATAATTACAAATGAATATATATAAATTAATTCTCATTTGATGATTCAAGAATCTAAACATACTCTTTACCTCTATCTTAGCTGCAAGTTTAGTGGCTTGTTGATCCTCCTTTATCCTTTACAATTCATATGTGCATTCAAGTTGGCTATCATTGTCCTCTATTACTTCCTTTTTTGGTCATTCACCCATTCTTGGATTTATGGATTGCTGCCATTTATCCTTCAATCTTTCATAATCTTCATTCTCAACTTCAGAATCCTCACAAGAGGATTTCACCTCTTTATTCTAATCTTCTTCTTTCATACTCCTTTTACCTACATACACACACTCAAAATTACAATTAGAGTAAAATTTTGAGACCAGATGACCTCCATAAGTATCTCCTTCATTGGAATCATTCCATATTTGAAAGTTATCTATTGTTATTCTCATGTCCCATATCAATAGAGGCTAGAAATGCCTCTATCACTTCTTCATCTGCATCTTTATTGTCCACAATGAGAGATTCTTTCATTTCTAATCCTCATTATTGCATGTTTACAACCAATTTTTCAATTTATTTGTTTTCTTCATTTGATTCTAGGCATAATGTTTCATCCCTAGTATCATCCTCATGCACCTATATATCTACAAACATATTTTTATAAATATTGTTAAAAATAAACTTTTGAGGTTTGATTATCCCTCCAAATCCTTTTCCTGTTGGATGGTCACACAACATCCTTATCTAGTTCTTTATCTTCTTTATCATGTGTTGTCTTCTTCTTCTCTTTATCAATTATTTTACTAGCCACTTTGACTTTCTATTTATTATTCATCCATATGCTTGGTTCTTTTCTTTCATCTTAGCTTCAACTAATAATCTTAGCCTCTGTATTCTCTCTTTTAGATCAGCCATATCCTTTTATGCAATTAGCTCTCTCTTTTTCATTTTTTATGGCATTGCTTTTCCATTGAGTCCTTCATCATTTCCTCAATCTCCCTTTGAGCATTCATGTGCTCATGATCTCTTTCTCCTCTTTTCTCAACCTCACTTCTCAAGTAAGTATATTTTGCTTACTTTGATATATCACCTAGGCCTTCTCCTCTTTGCCTAGTCTTTTGACATCCTTTAGTCCTTCAACTTGGACTTTTCTTCTCTCTTATGAGCTTCTTACTAGATCTCTTTCTTTTCTTTTCAAGCCTCTATGGATTTTAGACTCTATCTTTCCACTCACTCTCTTCTTCAAGGTTTCTATCTTTCTCTTAAACATTTTAAGCTTCATTAGCTATCTATTTTTCTTTGAGATTCAAAATTCTCTACCTTTCTCAACTTTATAAATGAAAATAAGGTACAACAAATCAAAACATGTACCTTTCAAAGCTATCTATACCTTCATCTTGTCTAGGAGGGTCTTCTTCTTGTCACCAATCCTTTCTTCCAAGGCTTTTAAGAACCTTTGTTTCCTACCAAGCTTCAATTCCCCTTTACTTGGATTGATTCCGATGCATACCACTTTTACCAACATAATTTGCCAACATGAAATTGCTTCATAACACTATTTTCATAAAACATCATTGTATACCTAATTCTTTGGTGTAGTTGATTCTTAAGGACTCATTTCTTATTCTGATACCAATTGATGCAAGTGGTCTTATTCCACTTGCTTAAACTGATGTTACTTGGCCCATTTACCTAATCATCATATGCTCTTATCTTTTCATAATCTGATATGTTCTTAGATCAGTATTAACTAGACTAATGCCATTTTTCTTTAACACTATCTCTTGATAGTTTGTATCTCTATGTTTCGACCAGAAAATATTCTCATTGACTTTAAACAAAATTAGTCAGTCCTAAGACTATGATCTTCCTTAAAAACCCTTTATCAACCTTTGAACAATCAAATTCATACTCTCACTTCAATGTTATGAGGATCATATCTATGTTTTTCACACAAATTTATTGTTTCATAATGAAATTCAACATCATAACTCAAATGACAAACTCATCTTGCAAATAGGCCTATTAGGCGTAATTCTACCTCTAAGGAATATACAATAAATTTCAAGGTATAAACCTTGTATTACTTCTTTAGATAGGTCTAATTTGGTAAACAACACTATATACCATAGTGTTGAGACTCAATGTCTCGACAGGTATTCGTAGTTCTGATCCTAAGTCCTTCATGCTGAGGCCTCACTGAGGTTTTTAAAGACTTGATGAATCATGTAATGGGACTCATGAGTCTACCCAAAATCTTGAGTCTAGTTAGACTCATGAGTCCCATCACAAGACTCATCGAGTTTGCAAAAAAGCTCCTTTTTTTTAAAACATTTGAAAAAAAAACTCACAATAAAGTTAAAAAATATAAACATAAAGCTAAACCTAAAACACATTATAACATCCCTAAAGTGTTATTCACTCATTATAACTCTATTTCATGAGCCCATTCCATTTTTCATTTTCTTCCATTGTGATTAAACTTTCATATTTGTTCTTTTTTTTTTTAAAGGGGTTGATTACTAGTGTGAAAAGGTTGGTTTAGCCACATGTGAGTGTATTTTTGGAGCCTTGGAGGCTAGATCTTCAAGGGATTGGTTATTTTTAAGTACATTGGCTGATCCAAAGCTTCAAGTCAAAGTGTGTGCAATATAGATTGTGTGTGGTTGTTCATTGTTAGATATATAGAGTTGATTCAAGTGTGAATCTACAAGAGGTAAATTACTTGAATACTTCTCTTTTATTTCTCTCATTTCCTAACATTTTCTTATTTTTCTTCATTACACATTATAATTTAAAATTTAAAACCCATGGTTTTTTTTTTAAATCTTTTCACTTTCTTTCTTGTGATATGTATTATGATTCATGAACCATGGTTATTGTTATTTTTCTATTTTATGTTTTTTCTTGTTGTATGTTTAAAATTTACAAAGTTAAATGTTAACCCTACAATCCTCACCATTATTTTTTGTTTATATATAATGTACGCTTTTGGGCCATGACTCCTACCATCCTATCATCCTAAAATTACCATGATAAGAGGAATATATCATCCAAGAGACCTTGCTTGGAAGCATGACATTGAGGGTCCAAAGAATGGGCATGTGACTTGAAAATATTGTGGGGTTGAGTTTCTCAGTGGCAACATTAATCACATAAAATATCACCTTACTCGCATACCTAAGCATGATGTTATAGTATGTCCCAATGAAGAGCTCTGAGGTTATAAGGGAGATCATAGCTCAGTTGGAGAACTTTCATTAAAAGGATTCAAAGGAAAAGCAAAACCAACAAATAGTTATTATTTCCAAATCCAAACCAATGCCTCCAATTCTTGGATTGTGTTTGAGTAGAATTGGCCCTAGAGAGTGTAGTTCAGTGAGTTGGTTCATCCCATGTAGTGCTCCTAGTTCCCTACCATTGTTGGAAATCATAGGTTGGAACAAGGACAAACATGTAGTTGTGAGAAGCACAGTGGGTGACTTTTGGTACTATTGTGACATTCATTTTCATGTAGTGAGGTAATAATTAATATCATATTTTAATGTACTTTGATTTCTTATACATTGAGAATAATTTTTTTAATGAATTTAGAATGTTAATGTAATTTTAAGATTCTAAATATGTTTATTAATTATAATATCTTTTTTTAAATTTAAATTCTAAATTTTATTTTTTGGCATTTTAGATTGCCCTATTGGCAAGTGCTAGTGAATGCTATCGATGTTGCTAATGGAGGGTTCAAAGCTCCCTCTATTGATGATTTAAAGGGGCCAATTTTTTCTGATAAAGTGGCTAATGTGAAATAAATCATTTATGAGTAACAAGTTATTTGGAGGAATAAGGGATTTACTATCATGTCTGATGGATGGACAAATAGAAAAAATAGAAAATTGCTAAATTTCTTGGTTTCTTCTTCAAGTGGGATTATCTTCTTGAACTCCATTGATGCCTCTAGGAGAATTAAAAATGTTGATTAGTTATGTGACATTTTTGAATAAGTTATTGTAGAGGTGGTTAAAGAAAGTGTGGTACAAGTAGTCATGGATAATGTAACAAATTATGTTGTAGCAAGTAGGCTACTCATGCAAAGGCACCCCTTGATCTTTTGGACTCCTTGCTCAACACATTAAATTGATTTGATGATAAAGGATATTGGGAAAATAGAGTGGGTTAAGCCAATTTTGGAGTAGGTTCATAATATTTGTAAGTACATCTACAACCATGCTTGGGTCTACTCTTTAATGAGAAAATTAATAGATAACAAAGAGCTGGTTTGCCCTAGTGTAACCCATTTTACAACCTCCATTATCACCTTGAAATATTTGATACAATCAAAAGCTTCATTGAAGTGAATGTTTATTATCAAGAAATGGAGAGAGTCTTCATATGCAAAGACCATTAGTATGGTTGCTATTGTAGAGTGGGTATTTGATGAGTCCCATTTTTGGGTATCGACAAAGGAGATTGTGAATGTAAGTCATTTTAATTTGATTGAATTTTCATTTTTTGTTTAAAAATGTTATGTAATTTAATTTTTTAATTTAATACTTAGAGTTATAATTCTAAATTACATTTTTTAATATTTTTTATAGGTCATCGAACCATTGGTTTCTCTCTTCTGCATCGTTAATGGAGAACATCCTATAATGGGCTATATCTATGAGGGCATGGACTGAGAAAAAGAACAAATAAAATTTTCCTATGACATGGTTGAAGCTAATTATATGCCTATTTGGGATATCATTGACCAATATTAGATAAGATAACTTCATAGGCCACTTTATGCTTGTGCCTATTTTTAAACCCAGCCTTCCAATTCCTTAAGAGATTTAAAGCTAATGAGGAGGTTATGAATGAGATTTACATAGTCATATAGGCCATGGAGACAAATATGAAAACAAGGGTTAAGATTATGTCTAATATTGATATCTACAAACAAGCACTAGGAGATCTCTTTTCTCAAGATATTTGCAAGGTAGCTAGGACAATAATTAACCTAGGTAAACTTTGAGTTGAATGATCAATATTTTCCATTCATTTGATTGTTTTTTCATATTTTTTGGAATTTAAGTCTAAAACATTTTAATAGATATGTTTACATATGCATGGTGGTAAAATTTCACTGCAAAGGTGTTGAATCTTCAAAGGATTGTTATTTGACTTCTAAGTAGACCATGTAGTGCTTATGGGTGTGAGCACAATTAGAGTATGTTTGAGCACATGCACTCCAAAAAGCACAATAGGTTGTCAATTAAAATGTTGAATGGCCTTGTATTTATGCATTACAACCTTCACCTCCATCAAAATAATATTATAGGGGATGAGGAATACTTATCCCCCATTGAGCTAGAGGAGTATGATCCATAGTTAGAGTGGATCATAGAGGATGACAATCATGTGTTTATAGATGAAGACCATGAATGGGTTCATCAGGTTAGTAATAAGTTAGATCTTGTAGCATTGGGAGAGGAGGAGGAGTGAGCTCATACATCTATAGATAAAGATGGGGTGGTAGATAGAGATACCACGAGGGTGGGTATAATGGTTGTAGTTGCTTCTTTGACATATAAAAAAATGTCATAGGCTCCAATGTGTTGGAGCTTGTGTTGAGAGTATGAGCAATGCATGATCTTCTCAGCCTTAGATGTATATTTATGTTTTTATTGATGCCATTTCCATGGATTTCTAAAACCATATTTTATATGTAAAAAATAATTTTATGAATATAAAAACAACTCCTATTTAATATAGGTTCTTAACTTTCAAATTTCAAGTTCAATTGTTCAATTGAAAACAATCAATATCACATTATTTACTTATTTATGTATACATGTGTATGTTAGATCTAATTAACTAATTTTGAGTGTATTTTTAAGTGGATTTGATATGGAATGTATTTTAATAGTTTTCTCCTAAAATTTACTATTTTTAATGAATTTTTAAAATTTGCCAAATCTTATCGAGTCTTTTTGTCGAGTCCAAGTCTGAAGCAAAAAAAGGGTTATAAATTCTTTTTCAAGTCTGATTCTCAAAAATATGATATATACACCTTTATACAGGGTCAAGACTTCAATTTCACAAGTAAGATTAATTCAAATCTCTCTTTTAGGTCTTATCTCAATGAGCACCTACAACAGTCTTACACATAATCCTCCTTTTTTGAAAATTCAAGGAATATTTTGGTTCAAGGACAATTGAAATGGATCAAATTAAGGATATTAAACATATCAAGATCTTTGAACAAGTTCTACCAATTTTGTTATCAACTAATAAGAGAACTTGACTCAGTCTCATTCTACTACTGTATAGTGAATGGATCTAATTGATCTTGCAAAAATATTGGATTTATTAACTCACTCAATGGTCCCTTATATGTATTTGGTTCTATTATAGACCTTAGATACTGGTGTAAAACCAATCCCTATATTGGTTTTCTAGTCATGTGAGCACAATATTAAATTCTCACTTTAGGCCTACACAAACCTAGTTAGCTTCCTTCAAGGATATTGCCTCAAAATAACTTTTGAATGAATTATAACACCTTATAAAGTGATCATATAACTTCAAAAAACCTTCATATAAATTTTGAGATCAATAACAAAATAAAAAAATTAGTTTTATCTACCTTGACCATGAAAGCTTTAATAACTCAAAACTACCTGTGCAATTGGTATTTTTTCTAAGTGACTATATTTTCACCATAATTCATTCAATATTTAACCAATTGAGATCCAATAAATTTCATTGGATTCATGAATCAAAAGTCACATCTAATATCTAAATTTCAATGCTTTTTATTAGTTAAATCTCAATATATGATCAATTTTCCAATCATGTCCTAGTTCTTCTTTTCACACAAGTCGAGGGCTCTTTATTTTGATATTTGGAAATTTTAAGTGGTTTAAATACCTGAAAATTTGTGTAAAGGTATGTGCAAACATAATTAAACTCATCTAAGTCTCAAATTATAAATATAAACCCTTTCATATCAAGAAAACCATAAATTTTGGACTATGTTTTATGCAAAAATAGGAGTGTAAGGGGTTTAAGAATTCAGAGACTAAAATAGACATGAAATCAACACTAAAACCATGAATTATGATTATTAAAACCACAACACATTTAAAACAATCAATCAAAACAAAAAATCTATGTATTCATAAATGGAAATATACATATACATGGATAGATGTCTGTAATAATAATAGATTTACAATGAAGGTTTGTGTAACTTTTTTAGATCTTGAAACCTCTATATTTTTATGATTCTCCATGTCCTTGTACATTACCATTACGTTGGATTCTAGATTATCTCCTCCATAAGTCATTCTCCAAGCTTGGTATGATCCATGTTTGGTTCATTATTCCTCTCAACCACCTAGCTTAAGATAAGAAATTGACTTTTACACATATCCTTTATTAGATTTTGCCTTCTTGGGATATTTGGATAAATTAGAATAAAAAAAAATCTAATATACTCCTAGACACATTCTAAGACCATTAATAACTTATTACAACCTATCATGATCCTCAGCTAATTACATATATTCATGAAATTACATAGAAGACATTTGAAATTCAAATTTTATCATTTTAGAGGGAAATTTCCCAAAAGAACCTAATGATCTAAAACAAGCCCTTAATACCTCAAATGAGGTTTACTGAAACTAGACACACTTCCTAAGACCCTTAATACTACTTTCAATGATCATATTTACATTCTTTTTAGGATGCTCTTGCATCAAATATATTATACCAATGTTCATTTATACTTTTTAATCAAGAACTCCCTATAGTTTCATAAATACTTAAGAGCTTTCATGTTCATGAAGTATATTGACAATCTGTATGAGATAAGGGATTCTACACTATAATTCTCATTCATAGTTTTGATTATGTTTTAGGGATCTGGGTATACATGTAGTTGGTGTCCTACTCCTCTAGAGTTCCTAACTTAGTGATAATAATTAATAAAACTATGGACACACATCAATACATACTATATGTGCATATAGACATGTATAAATTAAACTACCTATAAGAGGCACTGTACACATGTCCTCAAAACAATAAATATTGCATAAGAACCCCTATAGTCATTTATAACTCTAACTAAGGATTTCATGAGGATTTCAACAATCATTATACCAAAATATATTGTCTATCATTTGTAGTATTATACTTTTGGGAATATTAATAACCAATTCTTCTTAGTTAGTTTAATGGTTATTTGTTTTTCCCAATAAATCACCATTTAATTATGACAACCATACATCCAAATTTTCTTATTTTTGGTTAAACATATTATCCTACAAACTATTGTAAGATCAAATCCATCAACCCCTTCATGCATAAACTCTATTCATTTTTATACATACTCCTGTGTAAGTCATTTGTATTGACACATACCCCAAGATGCATATATACATATATATGTATATATATATATATATATATATATATATATATACATATATATATATATACATATATATATATATATATATATATACATATATATATATATATACATATATATATATATATACATATATATATATATATACATATATATATATATATACATATATATATATATATATATATATATATATATATATATATATATATATATATATATATATATATTTGTGTGTGTACACACACACACACACACACACACACACACACACACACACATATCTATAGGAGTATCCAAATTCTCATAAAACATTCTTCCAATTAACTTCTTAATACATAGCTGATTATAGGCATTCATTTACACTACACTTAAGATTTCTTAAGCTTTCCATGATAAGCTCAAACATGTATATAAAAGTCATTATAGAGTGATGAAAGAATACATTATGCTACACAAACACTACCCAAAAGCTATGTTATAATTGTATTTTTAGCTCTGGCCATTAAATCTTATTCCTTATTTAACCTAGTGGTATACATAATTTGTTTAGCAGAATTCATATGAATTTGGTTATTGCCCCATATATATTCATTCTACCCAATATAAAGGTTAATATAAAATAAAATAAGGACAATGAATCACTTAGATGTTGATACAACATCTTAAAATAAATTGATCTAACACAAATTAATATGTACAATCTGTCACTAAGCATTGAAATGTTGAAGATTTACGGGGTAGTAAAAATATGAATGCATACATTAGCATTTTAGTTTTTCATATCATCAACTATATTTTTGTGTAGCCCATGGTACTAGGTTATGAATGCATGAAACTACATATATAATAAGGATGACCAGAATCATAACATTAACATATCTCTACAATAATGCATTGATGTGTATATAACACCGCTAAATAGTTTGATTCTCTTCAAAACTTGCTTGCTTTATTCCAAATTTAGACTGTTATGCTAGATCTTGTTGCCACTACATCACTTAATATTATGACCAACACATATATCTCAGCTAAAGGAATTTGCTATAGAGTGTCCCCTGAGTCATTGGTTATAAGGAAAATTAGTTTATAATAATTCATTGTTTCTATTTACTAAATTACTGCATTTTATATAATAAGTCATTATTTCTATTTAATAAATCACTACATTTTAGAGAATAAGTCATTATTCATATACATTAAGTCATTGCATTATAATGTGAATTTATACACTAATATAAACCATTGTAGTATTTTATCAAACATCCATTCATCGTTGATTCCACATATACTATGTTGCACTAATATTTAGTCAATTTATAAATAATAGGAAATATAATCAAGCAAGTAAATGTCCAAATTGCTAAGCATCATCGCCCAAATTACCCAATATATTATGATAAGCTACTATGTAATTTTACTATATTCACTTTTATTTAGATTTTCTATATTGAGGTAGTTTAATAATGGAATGGTTAGTTGAATGAAATAGTTTGTATCATCTATATCCTATAATTTTGGTCTTTCCTTTAGGATGCCTAGGTTATTGCAACAATGTCAAATAAATCTTATTGACTATTATAAGGATCACCCATTTAATTGACATGATTGTTATGTATAAATTAGTATATCTATGTTTGCACAATTTAATAGACATATAAGAGTTTATTTCAAATAGTTCACATAATTCCACAAAACATACTACATTACCTACCTCACAATGGTGAACCAAAATAGCTTGATTCTATGAAGATATTTTCCTCTATTATCTTCCTTCCATTATGATGTGCCTCTCTTCGAGTATCCTCTATGTGCTACCCTACCTATTCTCTCCCTCTATCTCCTTCTTATGATCTTTTATATTTTATCCTTAAATGAAAAGGGGCGTTGTCTTTTTTCTTTTTAAATATATTTTTTAAAAGATTCTTTTCCTTGTTTTTTCTTATTTTTAAACTTTTTTTCTTTTATTATTTTTTTATTTCCTTCTTATTTTACCATTTTTCCTCTCAAATGACAATTTCTAATTTTATTTATTTATTTTTAATAGTAATTATAAAAATATGTAATTTTATTAATTTAATTAGCATCCTCCTAATGTCATGATGAATTAATTAATTCAACAAATCAGAATTAAATCTAATTACTCTAATCTCCAAAACATTATTAGGAAAAATGAATTTCATTAAACTATGCTAGAAAATTATGATCAATAACTATCTAATGCAAGCATTAATAAGCACATCATGTTACCCATTTTATTATGCATTCTAACATGTGCTAACTATTTTAGTGTGTACAAGGTTCTAGCTAGTTTCTTTATCATTTTCTGACATCTCCATCTACATCACCCTCTTCAATGATGTTCTCCATTTGTCATGCTCTAAGGGATGAGTTCTCCTAAGTCAAACTCACAACAAACAGGTAGTTAGATCATAACATCATGATATACGTTCATCATAAAAAATAGTTGAAATAACAAATCAATATATTCTAAATGTAAACATATACACTAAAACTAACTCATAGTAATGTAATCATGTCGCCTAAGCAATATCCTACTATCCTAGAACATCATATATCTCAAAGCTTAGTTAAAATAACCCAAATCAAATTTGTTAACTATAAATATCCATAGATAATCAAATAGTTTTCTTAGTGAGGAATCAAGATATAACAATGAGGGAAGTACATACTTCAAAAGTTGTAGGATATTTAAGTGTTACAAAGATTGTTTCACATTTATAGAGGTATGTTTACTGGCCTAATATGTACTTTGATATTGCTAAGTTCATAAGAAGATGTATACTATGTAGTACAAGAAAGCTTAGTAATAGGAAGTTGGGTTTTTATATGCCATTACCAGTTCCTTCTTGGCCATGGGAAAGCGTTTCCATGAATTTTTTAGGTGGTTTATCTATGCCAAGGAAGGATAATGACTATGTATTTATTGTTGTGGACTATTTTAATAAGATGTGTATTATTATTCCTTGTAATAATATCCTCAAAGTCAAATGATTTATTCTTTATTAATGTGTGGGTTCATTTTAGTTAGCCTATTTTTATTATTTTAGATCAGGATTCAATATTTATTGGTATGTTTTGGGCCACAATGTAGGAGAAGATGGATACCAAGTTGAAATTATTTACTGCTTTTCACCCATAAACCAATGGTATAAAAATTTTGTGAAAAAAATGTTGGTACAAATCTTGAGATGGTATAATAAGAAGCATCCCAATTCTTGGGATGAAAATTTGGTGTATATTCAACATTCCTATAACAAGGCAGTGCATTCTTCTACTAGAAAAACTCATTTTGAAACTTTTTTAGATACTTAACTCTATACGCATTTGATGTTGTTTTGAGATAACGATACAAATGAAATGGGAAAGTGGATCAAAAGGCCCACAAAACTAAAATGTTCATTTATAAGATTCAACAAATTCAACTCCAAGTACAAGAGAACTTGAAGGAGTCTCAAGTCAAATACAAAGAAAGGCATGATTAGCATAGGATAGGGCATAGTTTCCTTATTGGAGACAAATTATTGATATACATGATTAGAAAAGGCTCTAAGATAAGATTAAGAATCTTAAGCCTTTTAGGTATGGTATATTTGAAGTTCTGGAATAAGTGGGAAAGAATGCATTTAAACATGATTACCTCCTTATATGAAGATTTATTTTGTTGTCAATGTCACAAACTACTTCACTTTGAGCCTTATATGTTAGACAGTGAAAATGAAAGGCTATTTTTACCTTCAATTAAAGACCTCACTCTCTATAGTTAGTATAAATTAGAGGAAGATGTTTTTCTATAGAAGAAGAGATGAAAATAAGAAGAGGAGTGCAATAACATTGGTTGGTTGGGTTAAAGGGCCAAATACTCACAAGAGCCAAATGGTATTATAGAGAATATATGCGGAAGATATTTCCTCACTTATAAAGTTACTAAATATTTTAGGGACTTAAAAGCCTTAAATTATGGAGGTATTATCCTAACTATAAATCTATTTTACTAGATATACTTTCTAGATGTTTCCATTATTAGTAATGTATGTAGTTCAATATTGTAAGACAATATTGTCATATAATTCATGTTAAAACATCAATTCAGATAAGTTACAATTATATAGTCAATATGGGGATGAGCCTAACATCTTTAGAGTGATGAATTTAATAAATTTTAGCTCTTGAATATGAAGGTTTTATCATAGATAACATAACCACCACTATATGAAGGTGGTGGTTTCATGACCTCCATGATGGTTGTGTAACCACTAGTATTTTCAAGTGGTGGTTGTGAAACCACCCCAATGGTTGCATAATCACCCCGATATTTATGTTACCATAAAATCCAAGGGTAAGGGAATGGTTGAAAATTTTTCCTTTACTTGATGATAGTTCAGGTTAGATTCTTGGTATATTTTAATGTGATAAGACATAAATACATACCTTGTGGAATGAAAAAGACATTAAAGAATTCAGTGACTAGTTATGAAGCTAAATTCGCATTACAATTTTTAAGTTTGAGTTTTTGTTCATATTATCTCATTGTTTCTTAGTTCTTAGTGGTTGTTTAAAATGTTGGATTATTATTTGAAGTGTTGTGAGAGTGCAAAGAAACTAGTTATAAGTTTGGATAGTGTAGTAATTGCTAGATTTATCCATGAAATACTAGAAGTAGAAACAAGTTCTATAGTTAAGGACTACATAGTGGAAAGGGGAGTGTAATTTCCTCACCAATTGATTTGTTTCCCTCACTAGGTTTCTCCAGGTCAATTCTTGTGTTCATCTTATGCTTTGGTTTTTTTCTCATGCTTCTCTTTATGTTTAAAATTATAAAAAATTCATTTATATCACATTATGTATTTACTTTAGTAAGAAAATTAATCTAGAATAATCATTTTATCAATCACTTATTGATTTAAGAGTATAGGATATATGTTGGTAAAGCTTAGTGTGGAATATATATCTATTTTATAGATTAAGGGTAAAAACATTCATCTTTTAAAAGTTTCATGGAACCAATCATTTCTCATTTTTGCACTATGAGAACCTATTGGTACTCACTACGTTGATCAATGAATCCATAATGTTTTCTTTCATTTCCACCTTCTCCAAATGTATCTTTCTCTATTCCACCATTTCTCTTCCAAAGTGTTTTCAACATCAATGTTATTTATCTAAGAATGATACCTAGGGTTAGTTTTCAAAAAAAATATACTTTGAATATCAAAATCTATCCTACATCTTTCTGTGTGAACCCAACTATAAAACATAACCTTTCAAGCCACATTGTTTATTTACTTGCATGAGTAGCTATAATATATTTAGCTTTGGTCATAAATATCACAACATTGGCCTATAATTTACTCATAAAACTTACAGATCCACCAAACAAGTTGAACTCATATTCATTAGAATACCTACAAAATCAAGATCACAACCCAATTAGAATCAAAAAATCCTTTTAGATTCAAATTCTTCCTTTCACCAAGATTTCCATGACGGTAAATATCATAGTCACAAGTTCTACACGGATACCATAATATCCTCTTCATGACCACCCAATTCTCTTTTCATATATTAGACAAGAATATAATAACTAATACCATTACTTGCATAATGTCAGGTCTTATACAAACCATTGCATGCATTAGGCTTCCCACTACATATGCATATGAAACCAAAATAATGTCCTTCAACTCATCTTATGTCTTTGTAAATTGTGTAGTTGATATTCTCGACCAACTAAAAAAGGTGTAAACATAGGTTTGTAGTCTTGCATATCAAACCTTTCCAACATAATATCAACATATTTACACTAGGTTATCTAGAGCTTATAGTTCACATAATCTTGTTTCATTTCAATACCCAATATGGATCTTGCAACACCAAGATTTTTCATGTTAAATTGTGCAGACAATTGAGACTTCATTGGATTGATCATGTAATTGTTACTTTTTATCACTAGCATGTCTTCAAAACATAGAAATATGATGAAAATTTTATCACCTTCTTCCCTCTATTAAACACAAGGATCAAAATTGCTTCACACAATCTAAATCCAACCATATAATTAACAAACTTATAATTCTAAATTCTAGGTGATTGCTTCTAGCCATAAAATGAATTCTTCAACCTAAAAATTAAGTATATTGGAGAGTTGTCAATGATGTCATGGTGATGTCATGAAGGTATATTCATGAGTGGATAAATTTCCTTAATAGTCTAATTGATTCAGAAGGTTTGGCAACAAGAATAAGTACTTCACAGACAAGAAGAGTCTCTACACCAAAGAAGATTTCAGCTCATTAAATGAGAGTGAAGTCAGTGACTCAGAGTATGATCATGAATATGATGGTCTTGTTGAAGATGAATATATGTTCATGGTTGTGGAAGGTATTTATTCACATCAAAATGGGTATACTTTGATTCAGATAATGATAAATATGAGGTGGACTATGAGACGACATTGACTAATGCTTATAAAGAACTAAAGATTGAGGAGAAGATCAATAATAAGTCGAAATATAAACTCAAGGAATTTGAGGAAAATTCAATGTGTTTTAAGTAAAAATGGATGGAGATGCCAAGGAGTATGAAGATATGGTCAAACATCTCAGTTGTCAATTGGAAATCATGTCTACAAGTCTAAAAGCTAAAGAAGATGAATGTGCAAGGTATGTAATTGAAAATGAGTCATTGAAATCTGAGTTATAGAAGGTATCTAGTAAGGTAATGTCATTTGTGAGATTTGAAAAGAGCTCAAGTGATCTAGACAGCATTCTAAATGATCAAAATAATGCAAGTGGTAAGACTAGTCTTGGGTACAAAGAAGAACCATAGACTGCAACTCAAGACAAGATGAAGACTAATGTGAACAAGGACAATCAACCTTTGAAGACAAATCATCAAACAAATAATGATGGTTCAAATAGATTAAATACAAATCAAACTAGATAGCCAAATATCATGAGGTATGTAAATTTAAATGGTTATTTCTATACTTGTGATCATTTTGGGCATAGAGGTAGAGAATGTAGAAGACATGTTAAGAATGAGTTTGCATGGAACTATGATGGGGGCCATCAGTCAAAAAGAGTGATCAAGGTCAAATGATTCAACTATCATGATATATGAAAATTTGAAAAACATTATCCATTTAAGGTAAGATAAGCTAAGTTTTGATCAAGGAGTATGGTTTGCTACAACTATGAACAAAAAGGTCACATTGATAGATTCTACAAGCAAAGGCCATTAAGTCAAAATAAGTTCAATCAGGCTCAAAGAGTGCAAGGAAAAAGGAAAGTTATCTCATGGAAACCAAAGGTGATTCATGATGAGTCTACAGGTCCAAGTAATCTATTTTGTATGGTAGAGAATGCTTCAGAAGTTGAAGAGTTCCAAGAGGTTTCATTGTCTGCTCATGTTGAGAATGAAGAGACCAAGCTCAAGGAGAAGACCAAGGTATTGGTTGAGGCTAGTTCTGAGATGAGTTTGGATCCAAGCAAACATCCTACCATTATTGATCATGTATCATACAAATAACATCAATTATTAGTGCCTAGTGATGGGGTTCTTAACTACAAGGTAGATTCTTCAAATGAAAAGGTATGTCAAGATTCCATAGTTATTCCATGTGTTGTCAATTCAATATTAGAAGAGAATGAGAGTGATATATAAAAGGAACTATTTATCATAGTTTAGAAGTTTTAGGTCTTTAATTTATGTCTACTAAAATTTATGGGCTCTTCAAGTTCTAGATAGGGCTATAAGGAGACTAGATAGGCCTAGTGTGAAGAAAAGTGATTTTTGTTTAGTTTTTCCAAAAGAGAAAGGCATGAATATTTCAAGGTGAGGTATTAGGTTTGATTAGTGCATATTTACTATTTGGTAAGTGGCATCAAATTATATTGGTGGTCCTTGAGGTGGTTTGATAGAGAAGGCTAGTAAGTCTATATGATGGTTCTTCTTGATGTATGGAGATTTGAAAATGATAAAGTGGTGAAATGGCTCAAAAATATTACAAGGATTCCCTATAAAATGTTTCTTCGTAAGTTCCATTATATTTCAATTCTTTTTTATGTTTTTTCTTCATTTGTTGCAGTGCTTGATTGAAAAAAGTGATGGCATGGAGCAAGAGGAAGGAGTCAAGGCAAGAAGAGGTAGGCTCAAGGTAAGGGGGAGTTTATACTATCTTCCTAAGATGTTAATATCCTGTTGGTAGTATTTTTAGGTCCTTATGATCAGTTTGTTCCCACTTTTTCATTGTTTTAAAGGGGGGGAAGTTCTTATTATGGAGTGCTTGAGGAGAGAGAAGGTGAGTTGTATATTATTGAATGATGTTTGTTGACATCAATGACAAAGGGAGAGATTGTTGGAGAGTCATAAATTATGTCATGGTGATGTAATGAAGGTGTCTTGATGAGTGGATGAAGTGATTAAATAGTCTAAGTGATAATGACAAAGTGTGCAATATGCTTGTCCTAGTGTGCTTAAAGTTGGCTTGGTTGATCTTTAGTTTTGGCATGGTTAGAGATGGTCAAGAATGAGTATGGTGATTTGAGCATTTTCAAGGGATCCAAAAATAGGTTTTATAATATTTGAGTGCTTATGTGAATTAGTTTAATTTATCTAATATGCCATTGTTTTCATTTAAACATTTTGGGTCTAGTGAAAGAAAATCTGAGTAGGCAGTTTGATGACATCACCATTACCATGTGGGAATGAGTCAAGGGGAGTTGGTCATATAGTTTTGATCACATTAGTCTCTAGTTTATATGTAGTAAATATTAGTTCATACTGTCAGGATCTAGAACACAAAGCTCTGATACCAGCTATCAAGATCCTCCTTAGAGTACAATTGATTACCTTTGTATAAGCAACTAAACATGGAATTAAACCAGAAGTAATATGTAACTAGAATTCAGAAATAACACATAATATGAGATACAAGAAATAATACAATCTGTATTAACACTCTTCCAGAAGGAAATACAATGAATAAATCTCACTCTTCTTCCCACACCTCTTGGGTGTGTAGTAATTCTTCCTCAAGAGTTCTCTCTCTCAATCAATTACAACCAACTCAACACTGAGTTGTTCCCTCCACCAGTCAGTGACAATCAACCCAATGGTTGTTGTTGCCTACTCCGAGTACCGGTGATAATCAACTCAATGGTTGTTTTGCCTACCTTACATACACACATCAGATCTTCTTGATCTTGCACCTTACAGATCTAATTGACCTTGCTCCTTGTTATGTTGTAGATCTCCTTGATCTTGCTACTCCACAGATCTAACTGACCTTGCACACACACACCCATAGATCTTCTTGATCTTGCTACCCCATATATCAACTGACCTTGCACACACACACCCCTTGAGACAACCAACCCAATTATTGTTCTTGCCTTCAAGTTGAGGATCTAATCCTTCTTAGTCTTTCATTATAATACAGCCCCATGGGTCTCTTAAATAGATCCCAAAACAAACAATAATTAGAAATGCAGACTCAAGACTAAAATTAGTCTTTACATGCAAACTAACTATCTATCTAAAATTAGACCAGTTCTGGAAACACACAGGTGACTAATGTCAGTTCCTGTCTGACCGATGCCGGCCAACCATAATCGATGCCGGTTACTGTGTAGCTGAAGATAACCGATGTCAGTTGGCCTGACTGATGTCGGTTACTCTGTAACTCAGCAACTTCCACTATTTACATAATAGTGAAGCTTTTAGCTCTACAACTTAACAATCTCCCACTTGGAGATAAACAGTTGCACTTGTACCTGTACCTGTACATCTTCTAATTTGTTTCTAGCTTGTATCTCCATCTTCAAGTTCAATCTTGAAGACCAACAGAAGTTGAATGAAAATTCAACTTCTCCTTTGTTCCCAGCTTTGTTAACATTTTTGCAGGGTTCTTATCCTTGCTAGCCACCATGACTACAACAACCTTTTGCAACTCTAAAATCTAGCTAACCACCGTTCCACCAACAGTGAACACCTATCCTATGGTGCTTCTCCTGTCATCCAAGTCACTTACCATATCCAAATCTACATACCCATGTAGAGAAGTGCTTGACCCTGCATAGCATAAATACCTGCTATTGGTCCCTCTCAGATATCTGAGAATCCATTGAACTACTTTCTAGTGCTCCTTTCCTGGATTGGCCATAAACTTGCTGACAACTCTCACTGCTTAGTTAATATCAGGTCTAGTACATACCATGTACTTAACCTCATCATGTGATATAAGACACTATTCATAGCTCAACTTGAACATGTGCTTACCGATTTTGCATCCTATAAATTGAATCTCTCCACTACCTTATTCACATAATCCTCTTGAGACAAAATCAACCTATGATTTTTCCTGTCTCTAAAAATACTTGTGCCAAGGATTTTCACTCCTAAATCCCTCATGGCAAATGTCTGAGCTAATTTTACCTTTAGCTTAGTAATTCCCTACATGTGTGACCCTGCAACAAGCATATACACTACATACAGTAACAAGATAATGTAGCTAATATTATCCAACTTGGTAAAATAAACACAATGGTCACATTGACATTGACTAAAGCCATGCTTTGGTATAAACCTATCAAACCTCAAATAAAATTGTCCTGGAGCTTGCTCAAGACCATATAACCTGGCCTTCTATCTCACATGTCCATTCTCTCCTTTCTTTAACCTATAAATCCATTCATCTTTCAATGCTTTCTTTTTGACTGGCAACTCTACCAAATCCCACATTTGCTTCTCTTCCAAGGAATCAATTTCTTCATTCATGCCATGATCCCACTGTTTCCTAGATTCTACCTGCATTGCCTCTTTAAAACTTCCAGGTTCTCAACCATTAGTGATCAACAAGTAGTATAAAGAAGGGGAATAATGAATTTGAGGCTTACTTACCCTTTCAATCCTCCTCATGGGCATTTGAGACTCCTTGACAGCTTGTTATCCACCCAAATTTCATTCTAATAGTGACCGATCCCAGTCATCTCTCAGTCTACACCCAACTGATGTCGGTTCCATGTGACCGACCTAATCGACATCAGTTCTTACATGATCGATGTTAGTTTCCACCTACCCGACATCACTGAATTTGGTCTCCACCAGACTGTCATCAGTTCTTGCCTATTCGACGTCAGTTCTTACCTGACCGACGTCGATGTCTGTGTTTTCCTGTGAGTGATGATTTTTACCAGCGAGCTCATTTTGGATCATAACCTTGTCCAAATCAACATTGCCCTGTTCAAAATTATTCAACCTCTTGAGCTGATCTTTGTCCATCATCTTCTCCTTAAAAACCAAGGCTTTCCAGTTCTTAACATTTGACTTAAGAACATGCATTCCCTTCTCACTGATGTGACCAAGCCTACAGAGCCACATCTTTGCATCTACATCTGAAGTAGATAAAATAGAAGGAGAATCAATAATACAAGTAGATAGATAAAGTGTACCTACTTTCTTACCTCTTGCTAAAACAAGTGCACGCTTGGAAACTTTTCAAGATTCCACTGTGAGATTTACTGTGCAACCCTCATCACCCAACTTTCCTATAGAAATCAAATTTTGCTTCAAGACTAGGACATGCATGACATCCTTCAACACGCATGTGTTGCCATTCTACAATTTCAGCTGCACTTGCCCTTTGCCAACCATTCGACAAGGCTCACCATCCCCTAAATAAACTTTTCCAAAGCCTCCATGGACATAATCATGAAAAAATTCTCTATTTGGGGTTGCATGGAAAGAGGCACCAGAATCTAAAACCCAAGATTTTACTTTATCCAAGGAACATATAAGAGCATCTTATGCAACAATACCTACATCATTTGCTTCTTTATTTCCTTCATGTTGATCTTCTACCAACCAACAATCTTTCTTTACATGCCCTTTATTTCCACAATTCCAACAGGTTATACCTCTATTTCTGGATTTGGATCTCCTGTTATCTTTGACCTTGATTTCCCTTACTTGCTCTTCTCTCTTTTCTTTCCCCTACTTTCAACACTTAAAGCATTCCCTAATGTTTCCCTTGTGCTTTTCCTGCAAATTTATTCATTCAAGATTACACTAACAACATCATCAACTTTCAAGATATTTGAAGCAGACGTAGTATTACTAACTGCCATTACCAAACTATCCCAAATTTTAGGTAAAGAGCATAAGATTAAGAGAGCCTTAATTTCATCATCAGAATCTATATTGACTGAAATTAACTGATTTACTAATCCATGTAAATCACTAAGATGACTATATACCGATCCACCTTCCTGCATTTGCAAATTAAATAATTGCTTCATAAGAAATACCTTATTCAAAACTGAGGGCTTTTCATATAAATTTGCCAAAGATTCTATTAACTCTACCATTGTATTTGCCTGTGATAAGTTGGAAATCACAGACGATGCTAGGCTCAGCCTTATAGATCCCAGAGCCTTCCGATCAAGAACATTCTATTCTTCATCTTGCATATCTATGGGCTTTCTTGAAATCTCACCCAACGGTAAGTACATATCTTTTTGATACATATAATCTTCTATCTGTATCCTCCATAATTGATAATTCTTGCCATTAAATTTCTTCATTCTTAGTGTACTTTCTTCTACCATTGATTTACTCCCACTCAATTAGAAATCCCTGAGAGTGACCTGTAATCAACAAACACTAACCTGCTCTGAACCAAGCTCTGATACCACTTGTCAGGATCTAGAACACAAAGCTTTGATACCAGCTGTCAAGATCCTCCTTAGAGTACAATTGATACCTTTGTATGAGCAACTAAACATGGAATTAAACCAAAAGTAATATGTAACTAGAATTCAGAAATAGCACAAAATATAAGATACGAGAAACAATACAATCTATATTAACACTCTTCTAGAAGGAAATACAATGAAGAAATCTCACTCTTCTTCCCACACCTCTTAGGTGTGCAGTAATTCTCCCTCAAGAGTTCTCTCTCTCAATCAATTACAACCAAATCAACACTGAGTTGTTCCCTCCACCAGTCAGTGATAATCAACCCAATGGTTGTTGTTGCCTACTCCAAGTACCAGTGACAATCAACTCAATGGTTGTTTTGCCTACCTTACATACACACAATAGATCTTCTTGATCTTGCACCTTGTAGATCTAATTGACCTTGCTCCTTGTTGTGTTTCACATCTCCTTGATCTTGCTACCCCGCAGATCTAACTGACCTTGCACACACACACACCCGTAGATCTTCTTGATCTTGCTACCCCGCAGATCAACTGACCTTGCACACACACACCCCTTGAGACAACCAACCCAATTGTTGTTCTTGCCTTCAAGTTGAGGATCTAATCCTTTTTAGTCCTTCATTACAATATAGCCCCATGGGTCTCTTAAATAGATCCCAAAACAAATAATAATTAGAAACGCAGACTCAAGACTAAAATTAGTCTTTACATGCAAACTAACTGTCCATCTAAAATTAGACCAGTTCTAGAAACACACAGGTGATCGACGTCGGTTCCTGTCTGACCGATGTCGGTTACTATGTAGCTGAAGATGACTGACGTCGATTGGCCTGACCGATGTCGGTTACTCTGTAACTCAACAACCTCCACCATTTGCATAACAGTGAAGCTTTTAGCTCCACAACTTAACACATACACATAAGCACAATCAAATATATCTAATTAAAAATTTGGGCTCTCAGGCATTTCAACAATGTTTTCCCATACTTAGCCAAAATTGCAATGTGGTAAAAAGAGCCAAGTAAGCATTTTGATGGTGGCATATCTTTAATTTGTGTAAATTTAAATATAATTTGATCATATGGGTTTGTTAAATTTTTATCCTAATTTATTTTTGTTAAATTTTATATCATGTGTTGAAGTGTATCAAAAGATATGTATGTTCAAAGTTTGGCCTTCTAGACAAGTTTTTGACATAGTTGGCTCTGTGGCAAAAAAAATCTAAGTGAGCATTTTTATAGAATTATATATTTAATGTGAAAAATTTTAAGGATAAATTTGACACATGGTTGGATTATCCTATGTAAGGAGATCATATGGTCCAAATTTTAGATCATGCGAGTGAGCGAGGTAAAATATATGATGGTCCAAAGTTGGCCTTCTAGGAAAATAAGCAATGGTCCCCAAACTTTATAATTTATACACAAAGTTAAAGTTCAGGACCAAATGGAGATCTAAAATATCATGAGATTTTGTATAGTTAATATATATAGTGTGTAGCAAGTCAAAGAGGTCAAAGTGTTAGTTAGTTACCAGAGTTAAAGATCAGGACCAAATGAAGATCCAACAGTGTGCAAGTGATTGTACAAGAATGATATTGTGAATATAAGAATTTGACTCAAGATATTATGGTTAGTATGGTTTTAATTATAAAATGAAAACAAAATGAAAGAAACACACTAACTAGCATAACATCTCTAGGCCTAGACACTAAGGAGAGCTTAGTTAATAAACATGAATAAAACACACAACTAAAATGCAAAATAAACCTTCTTTTACCTCACTTGGATTTTTCAAAATGATTTTTGTAGTGGATTTCTTGGTTTGTGCTCATGAAGTCCTCATCAATGGAAGCTTGGATACCTCCATCTTTCCTTAGCACCTTTGGCTTGTGGTTTGGCTTGGCTTGGAATCAATTTAGCATGGTAACACTAATTGCAATGGCTTCTTGAAGATATTTGTGCATTATAACTTTACACAAAAATATATTTTGAAGATATTTTAGCTTAATAACTTTGCACCAAAATATCTTAGAAATGATGTTCATGGCCTCTCTATTTATAGATTTTTGAGAATGATCAAAATCAACCTAAGCTGTCCATCTCAAGATTGAGATGTGTGGCTAAGGATTAATCCAATTATGCAATTAAAATTGATAAATAGGCTCATCAATATTTTGGATAGAGGAGAAATTAAGAGGCATGGAGGGCTTTGATGAGGCATGGGAGGCATGAATCCTGATATTTGTGGCAATTATAGCCTAGGGATGTCTTCCCAAGACATGAGGTCACCTAATGATGCATATATTCAATATTCATTTCTAAAAACAAGTTTTCAACAAGTTTCCATGGATTTTTTTATTAGGTGCTAATTTGGTTTAATTAGCTCTTAATCATGATTAAGCACTTTATGCACAAATTACCCAAATTGATTAGAATGCCTTGTTATTGGTCTAAAATTTGATTGGATTAGAATTGGAAGTCAATGTCAGATGCGTTAGAACTGTATTTACATTTAAGATGTTACTAAGAGAAAATTACAAAGACACGTGCCTTGTGCAAGATATTCCATAGGAAAGAGCAATCCAGAGCACCCAAGTGCAAAATTAGCATTTTGACTCAAAATGATCTGATCAAAATTAACTAGCCCATAAATTGCATTACCCCATTTAGGGACACCCTAGACAAAATCAGCACTTGAATATGTTTGTTTCACATCTTTTAGCATGTTTTAGTGTTTTTAGGCCAAATTGTGTGATTTGGGTGGAAATTGGCCAAAAGCCTGGTTGGAGGTTATCAATGGCGAGTTTTAGGTGTTTACAGATCTAATGGTGTGTGTTGAACAAGATGGTAAGAAGTGCATGATGTTTAATGAATGATAAAAGGTATAAGATAAGGATATAAATTTGATCAAGTGTTTGTACATATTTATTGAATGGTGAGTGTTGCTAGTTAAAGACTTGGTTGATCCACAGAGATCGATAGTGCATGATAAGTCAACATTACAAGACTACATGAGATGAGGTCAAAGTGACTAAGGTTTAACATTTGAGCATTAGTTCCTATGAATTAAAGTTCATATAGAACTTATGGTGTGATATTTATCTAAATCTGAGAGGACATAAGGTGCGAGTATAGTATTTGATGTTTAACTATGACCGTTGACATTTAAATATTTGAATTTTACAAAGGGAAAAACTAGTCTATGGTTGTTGGACCATATCTTTTGATCTAGATATAATTTACTCATGGTGTAAAATTAAAATATTAATAGGACTCCATGACACATATAATGAACCTAATTTTGAGATCTGGAAGTGTGTACAGACAAAGATATTGATCTCTAAAGTTGATTTTATGTTTGTGCATGTTCTACAAGTAACCCGAGAAGATTATTTGAGCTTGTTTTGATATTGTTTCAATATATCTTGATGAATTAGAAATTATGAAGTTTTTTATACTATATTAGGATGATCTATGTGAACTATAAAGGCTTAACCAATTACATGCACAATGAAAAAAGGCTTAGAAGGTGATTATGTGTTCTCTCATAATGATTGTTAGTATAAAGAGTTATTTGAGCAAATTATGCTTAAACAAGTGGGTACTATGATGGTTGTTGGAACTTAACATGGAAATATAGATAATTTTTAATGGGTCCATGAATTTGGAAAGTGTTCCTATGTTCTTGTTTTTCTTGGAGAAGTGTCAAAGAGTTGAATGGGTCTCCATAGGACCTAAAAATGACTTAGGCCTATTTGAAAGTGGATTGTGCTTAAATATGACCCATGTGAGATGCCTTAAGGGTGAAAGCATGTATTATGGCTAACATGAAAATATTTTGATCTTGTTAATTCATGATTTATCTATAAATGGTGAAACCAAATGTGTTAGTTTCTAGGCTTGTGGAGTATGTGAGAGAGACTTGTGCAAGGTGGATAGGTAGTGTGCATGTTGGTTGAGTTAATGAGAAGAATAATTTTTTGATTATGTGTATGACCTATAGGTCATGTTTCTAATGTCAGTATAGTTATATTTTAGTTTTAGGATATGCAAATAGGTTTAAGTGTGCATATGAGGATAGTTTGAGTGAAGAAGGAAAGAGTTTGTGACATGCCTCTATGAGAGGCATGTTTGAGATATAGAGAGTTTGTGTAGAGATTAGAAAATAGAGATCTATCATCAGGTGTTGAATACATAATTTCTAAGGTGGAGGTATTCAAAGGAAGGTCTAAAGGACTTGGTCTTCCTTAGGAGTAGTTGCTCTTTGTGAAACATGTGTTTCACTAAATACCTTTGGTCAGGAAGATGTGATCAAGGTTTATTATTATAAAGGAGTTGATCAATCTCTTGTTTGTAATTTATTATAGGATATTAGTCCATTTTTGTTTTAGGATTGAGGGTGGGTTTTATTCCCCATGAGGGTTTCCCATAATAACTATGTGTTATGTGTTTGATCTTGTGCATGCATTGAATGAATGAGCTCTCTTGTTAATGTTGCTTGATAAAATTGATATATGTTGATTGGTAAATAGTTTAAAGGACTAAAATTAAAATTAAAATATCTGGGCTCACTAATTCACCCCCCCCTCTCAGTGATTGTACCTATAACAAAGTCCTCTTTCATTTTTAGCTCAAAGGTTTATGGATGTGAAATATAGATTTATTATTCAAGTTATCCATATGCAAATTTTGTATTAACATTTGATTGATCTATATCAAGATCAAACACAACAACAATAGATAAAAGAAACCTAATTAAAGTAAATTTTACAGCATGAGAGAAGATCTCATTAAGTTCAACTTCCTTTATCTGTGAGAATCCATTTGCTACCAAGCAATCCTTATAATTCTCTAATTTCTCATACGCATCTTGATTCTCCTTGAAATCCTACTTTTAGCCCAAAAAATTATGTCTAGGAGGTATATTTACAAATTTAAAAGCATCATTTTTATTGAGAGACTCCATTTCCTACTTCATGGCCTTATTCCAAGACTTGCCTTCTACACAATTACAAGCTTCCTTCACCGTCTTTGGGTCTACACCGTCAGCCATTGATAATAGAAACCCAAAAAAAAATCCAATGGGATATACCTTTTAGGAATTTTGCTCACCAATTCTAATCTCTTTAGAGTAGGAGTCACATGTCCATCCTCATCTTATGAATCTTCATCTATTACACCATACTTTGATAAAGGCTCTAGAAAATATACATAAATTTGAACATTTTCTATTTATTAATTTGGATACTTATTTGGTTCCTCTTGTGAAGAAACCTTGTGTACCTCCATGAAGACTACATTTTGACTGTAAACCATTTTATTTGTCTTGGTATTCCAAATAATTTACCCTTTTACACTAGTCCCAAACCCAATAAAGATGCATTTTGTAGACTTAAAAACCAAGTTTCAAGATTTGTTCCTTTGGAATTGGAGGATTGGCTCCACGAAGAAATAATTCCAAGTGTCAAAAGTATGGATCTTACTAGTCCATGATTCTTGCAAATTCTTATCAACCAATGCTAATGTGGGTGATATATTGATAAGATAATAAGTAGTATCCACTATTCAACCCAAAAAATCTACTCTAAATATGCACCACTCAACATAATATAGGCTTTATCTATCAACTTCTTGTTCATCTACTTTACAACTCCATTCTTTTGTGGTGTGTATGGAGTTATCTTCTATCTTTTAATACCACTATCTATAGTATTCATCGAACTCTTTAGATAAATATTCACCACCATTATCTATGTGCATCATTTTGATCTTTTTCTCTATCTAGCTCTCCATAAGGGCTTTCAACTCTTTTAATTTATTGAGAAATTAAAATTTATTTAGGATGAAGTAGATATAGGTCTTGAAAGTGTAGTCATCTATGAAAGACACATACAAGATAAACCTCTTCAGTGATGAGATATCTACTGGTGTGAAAACATAACTATATATCACTTATAATATTCCACTTGCATGTGTAAAATTGGTATGAAATTTCACCAAACTCTAATTACTATAGATGTGATGTTTGTAGAATTTCAAGGCCTAGGGATAATTATCCATCCCTTTCATTATATCTCTAATCCCAAACATGTACAATTTTTTTCACCAATATGGCCCATCCTCTTATGCCAGATCATTATCTTCTCCACTAGAAGTAATGCACAAGTTCCTATTTTGGCCTTGGTCTAGGAACAATAGTGTTGTTACATGCACTACTTACAAAATTTTCATCAATCATAAACAAAGTATTTATGTACTTTCCTCTTGTAACACCATGGTTATACACACCATTTTGCATCCATATCTATTGAATGAGACTTAGACAATGACATCATTCATTTTACTCACAAAGATCAGATTCATCACAAGGCTATGAATGTGCAAAATCCCTGTGAGATCCTTTATCATCCCATCTCTAAAATTTAGCTTCACTCTTCCTCTATGTAAAATCCTATAGGTTGATATGTCTCCTAAAAAGACATCATCACCATCATATTATTCATATTCACAAAACCAATCCCTCATAGGAGTCATATGATAGGATGCTCCAAATTCAATCAACCACACATCATTACATTCATGTGAGCTTGATGTTGTGAGATATATATCTCCATTTCCATCACTAAATACCTTCTCATTTGAGGATTAGGCAACATCTGGTGGTTAGCCATTTCCACCTTTCTCATCGTATAGTCCTTATTAAAATGTCATGTCTTGTCACAGTTCCAATAACTTTTCAAGGATCTATCCAAAGTTTTAGATCTATGTCTAGACTTTGAGCACTTATCACCAATATTTCACTTGTATATTTATTAAGAGTGACCTCATGTAAATAGGGTGTCATTTTTCTGATAGCATTCCATAGACTTGCAATTTATCTTCTTTGATAACAAAACTACAACTATATCTTCCACTTTTATCTCTGATGTAATACTAGTGATTGCCACCGCTAGATTATCCCATGAGTCTAGAAAACAACACAACAATGGGATACACTTTTCTTCATCATCCATGTTGACATCCATAGACAACAATTGACTTAACAAAATTTTGAAGGCATTTAGATTCTCTATAACTGAGTTACCATCATTCATTCACAATGAATACAACTTCTTTCATAAGAATATTTTTTTTACCAACATCTTGGCTTGGTAAAATGTACCTAACTAAATCAAAATAACTATTATAGTATTTTCAATTGAAACATTGAGTAACACCAAATACAACAAACATAATTTGATAGAGACTATAGCTTATATATCATTTTTTTTTCCATTCTTCCAGTCATTACCATGGGTTCTATGTCTGCTACAATAATCCATCTATCTTATTCTACCAAGAGATCTTCCATATCAAGTTTCCATTGCTCAAAATATTTATTATTAAATATTTCAATCTTTATCCTAGTTATTCTAGTCATTTTATTATCACAAGATTCTTCCATAGAACTCCCACTTCAAGGAAACCATTTATTGTAAGTTATTCCAACTTTTACAAAGCTTAGAACCTATATCTGATACCAAATGTTGGGAATAATCCTATGCACAATAAACTGATACAAAGGAGAAATATGATATAGGTAAACCACAAACATGCATGGTTTCATATTAAAAAACCATTTCTGATAAAAACTTAGCACACTAATATTCTTGATTATAAAAATATTAAATTGTTTTATAATGCTACACCAAATCACAAGGTTTTATTTGTTTCATACAATGCTCTACTATATATTACAATGCACACAATTAACCATGTGTATTTATCATTCAACACTATTATCTTCCTTAGAACCCATGCACTAGGGGAATATGTAATTATTAATTATTGAGCCAAGTGATTAACTTGTAATGTTTATCAACAAATCTATGTCAAAATACCACCTAGACATTACTAGCATGTTTTTAGTTTGACAGATGTTATTAGAGAAGTGATTAAAAGACATTAAGATAAGTTTCATTGTATGACATTTTGCACAACTTGTTATAGCACTTTATTGTGACTCAACCATTGAACTCCATTTCACAACCTTCTATAGTTTAATGAAATTATGCAAAGAGCCCTGCACACCTCTCTCATCATTATCACATGCTAACAATCTTGTGCAATTATCTTAGGTGATCTCCACATAAACTTGCACAACCATCTTTGATCTACACTAAATGCTTGCATAAACTCCTTATGTTGCATATACTTTACACAAAATTATCAATATTGGACAGATCCATTAAAAAATGTAACATTTTTCAACATTGTTAAACTTGCGAGATCTAAAATATTTGTCCTATATTGGAATGGATTTCTTATAAACATCATAACTTGTATTATAGGTTTTTGTAGCTTGTGATAACTTTGATGGGATGAGATTATATTTTGGGGATTTAGAAAAGGTTTTTTGTATAAGGAAATCTTTATGGTTTTGTTATATTTTTGGGTTTAGGATTAGAAAAAGTTTTTGGGACGAGAAGATTTTTATTATTTTTAATATCCCGCAAACATGAATTGGATTGGTTGTAGCAAATTTTTAAATATATAATTTATATTGTTTAAAGTAAGATCCCTTTCCACTATAAATTTATAAATTTAACTATATGTTGAGATGCTTGATGTGTGTGTATGTTTAACAATAAGGAACAAAGGATACATTGCTATAATAATTATTTAATTATCATTGATGATGTGAGTGTAATAGTTTTTGGCATAAACTTAGATAGGACGAACTTGAAATGTTATGCAATACAATGTTGAGGATAATTGTCTCAAAAATTGTTTTAGAATGATGGCCTTTGAATAGTTTGTATCATTGTATAAACGTATAATATTAAACTAAAAATACTTGGTGGAATGACTACAAACTTAATTTTACAAATAATTGAGAAAACTATGACATAATTAATTTTTAAGTAAGAAATAAACCAATATTAAAATGCTAATATCTTCTTTTTAAGAAAATTAATTAATCAATACACTTTTCATAATATATAAATTTATCTTAAAAAAATCAATTCTAAAATTAAATAAAAATTATATTCGAAATTATACCTTATTTATTTTTAATAATTTTATATATTAATTTTTTTTTTTTTTTTTTTTTTAATTTTAAATTTTAAATTTAAAAAATGAAATGCAATCTAACTTATCATTTAAGAAAAGACAAATTTAAACCGACCCTTCAAATTAAAATATGATAAACCCTTCAAACTTTATTATTACTTAACAAAAATTAATAATACTTTTTCTTTAAAAAAGGGTCATTAATACGCCAAATTTATACAATATAACTTACCCTACTTTAAACACTAAGCGTTATGAGGAATGGAAAGGACACATGCTTATGGAATTATTTCAAATCATGTAAAGTCGTAAAAGCATTAAAATATTCAAAGGTGATCCCACGTGTACATGTTTAATAAGAATATTAAGATCTACCACCTTTATTAAATCTCTATGTATTCGAGTTAATTATCCACCATGGTTGACCCAATATTGCCAAGTCAAAAGAAGCAAATTTAATATCAAAATATTATTATTTTGTTCCCGTGTACCATAATTAGTAGTATTCCTTTTTTATTTAAATATTATGGATCCTTATCAATTTGTCCCTTTAGAAGGATGAAGAACACGTAATCACATTTATTTTTATAAGAAAAAAATAAGTTATATATATATATATATGATGAAGCATTGTTACACTTAGATATTTGTCGTAGATCACTTGTAAGATTTAATTTGTTTGTGTAATATTTGTATGAAAATTTAACCAAAACTTTAATAGTCATAAATGTGATGTTTGCAAAAGTCTAAGGTTAAAGGGATGATTATCCATCCTTTCATTATATCTCTAGTCCATAACATGCACAATTTTTTTCCATTAATATGGCCCAACCTCTTATGCTAGAGCATTGTCTTCTCCACTAGAAGTAATGCACGAATATTTGTTTTGGTCTTGGTTTTAGGAATAATAGTGTTATTATATGCACTGCTTAAAAAATTCGCATCAATTTTAAACAAAGTATATCTGCACTTGCCTCTTGTAACAATATGTTTTTACGCACCATTTTGCATCCATCTTCGCTAAATGAGACTTGGACACTAACATCATTCATTTTAATCACAAAGACGAGATTCTCTGCAAGGTCATTAATGTGCAAAATACCTACAAGAGCCTTGATCCTCCTATCTCTGAACTTTAGCTTCACTCTTCTTCTACCTACAATCTTATAGGTTGAATCTCTCCTAGAAAGACATCATCACCATCATATTCTTCATATTCACAAAACTCGTAGGATTCAAGATGCTCCAAAGTCAATCAACCACACATCATTACATGCATACGAGCTTGAGGTTGTGAGATATACATGTCCAACTCCATCACTAAAGACCTTCTCAATTGAGGATTACACAACATTTGGTGGTTGTCCTTTTCCACCTCTCTCGTTGTATCTAGTCCTTCTTGAAATGTTATGTCTTGTCATAGTTCCAACTCTATTTCTAGGATCTATCCAAAGTTTTAAATCCATGTCTAGACTTTGTGCACTTATCACCAATCTTTCACTTGTATCTTTCTTGTGAGCGAACTCACACGAATAGGGTGTCATTCTTGTAATAGAATTTCATAGACTTGCACCTTTTCTCCTTTGATAACAAAACTACAACTACATCTACCACTTTTAGCTCCGATGTAGTACTAGTGATTACCATCACCAATTTATCCCACGAGTCTAGAAAAGCACAACAATGTGATACACCTTTCTTCATCATCCATGTTGAAATCCACATACAAAAAATGACTTAACAAAATGTTGAAGGCATTCATGTCTTTTGTAATCAAGTCACCATCATTCATTCACAATGAATACTTCTTTCATAGAATAGTTTTTTTATCAACAACTCGGCTTGGTAAAATGTACCCAACTTATCCCAAATAAGTTTGTAGTATTTCCAATTGAAACATTGAGTACCACCAAATCCAACAAACACAATTTGATAGAGATTATAGCTTTCCTATCAACTTTTTTTTCATTCTTCCAGTTTCATTACCATGGGTGCTATGCCTACTTCAAGAATCCATCGATCTTATTCTACCAAGAGATTTTTCATATCAAGTTTCCATTGTTTAAAATATTTACCATTTAATTTCTCAATCTCTGTCCTAGTGCTTCCAGTGATTTTATTGGCACAAGATTCTTCCACAAAACCCCCACTTCAAGGAAACCATTTATCGTAAGTTATTCCAACTTTTACAAAGCTTAAAACTTGGATCTGATGCTAAATGTTGGGAATAATCCTATTCACAATAAACTAATATACATGATAAATATGCTATGAAAACCTTACAAATATAGAGATAAATAAAAATATAGATATGCATGATTTCATGTGGAAAAACCCTTTCCAGTTAAAAAAAGTACACTAACCTTCTTGATTATAAAAAAGATTAATTATTTTATAATACCATACCAAATCATAAGGTTCTATTTTTTTTTCATACAATGCTTTATAATATATTACAATGCACACACTTGACTATGTATTTATCATTCAACAATATTAGCTTACTTAGAACTTATGCACCAGGGTTATATGGAATTATTAATATTTGATTCAAGTGATCAACCTATAACACTCATCAAAAACTCTATGTCAAAGTATGACCAAGATATTGCTAGCATTTTTTTAGTCTGATAGATGTTACTAGACAAGTGTTTGAAAGGCCTTAACCTTCATTTCATAAAATGTTGCACAAATCCTTATAGTACTATTTTACTGTGACTCAACCATTGGACTCCACTTCAAAACCTTCCATAGTACAATGAAATTGTGCAAACATATTTGCACACCTCTGTTATCATTATCACATATTGAAAATCTTGCACAAATGTCATATTTCATCTTCACGCAAATTTGCAAAACTATCTTTACTTACACAATTAATCTACACTAAATGGTTGCAAAAAATCGCACAAAATTATAATTGGAGAGATCTATACACAATTAAAACATTTCCCAACATTATTAAACTTCAGAGATTCAAAATATTTGTCCTATATTAAAATAAATTACTTGTAAACATCCTAACATGTATTTTAGGGTTTTATAGCTTGATTTGTGGTGATCTTGATGAGATGAGATTATATTTCGAGGGTTTCTTGTTAGAAAAGGTTTTTTATATGAAGAAATCTTTATGATTTTATTATATTTTGGGATTTAGTGTTAGATTTTTTTATTTTTTATTTTTTGGAATGAGGAGATAGTTGTGACTTTTGTTTGGGATACGAGATATTGAATTTTATTTTGTTTAATCTTATTTTTAATATCCCATGGGTTTGAGTTAGATTGATTATAGTAAATTGTTATATATATATATATATATATATATATATATATATATATATATATATGTACGTATATATGTATGTATATATGTATGTATATATATATATATATATATATATATATATATATATATATATATATATATATATATATATATATATATATATATATATACATATATACATACATACATACATATATACATATATACATATATATATACATATATATACATACATACATATATATATATATATATATATATATATATATATATATATACATACATATATACATACATATATACATATATACATACATATACATATATACATACATATACATATATATATATATACATATATACATATACATATATACATATATATACATATATATACATATATATATATATATATATATATATATATATATATATATATATATATATATATATATATATATAGATAGATACATACATACATACATACATACATACATACATATATAATAAAACAAGATGCCTTTGTGTTAAAAATTTATGAATTTAAATATATGTTTGGATGCTTGATGTGTGTGTATGTTTAATGATAAGAAACAAAGAATACATTGATGTAGTAATTGTTTAATTATCATTGATGATGTGAGTGCAATAGTTTTTGGTATAAAATTAGATAAGACGAACTTGAAATGTTTATACAATAAATGTTGAGGATAATTGTTTAAAAGATTTTTTTTAAATAATAGTCTTTGAATAATTTGTATCATTATATAAACATGTAATATGAACGTGTAATGAATACAAACCTAATTTTACAAATAGTTAAGAAAACCATGACATAATTAATTATTGAGTAAAAAATAAACCAATATTAAAATACTAAATCTTCTCTTTAATAAAATTAATTAATCAATACATTTTTCTAACTAAAAAATTAGTCTTAAAAAAAATCAATTCTAAAATTAAATAAGAATTATGTTTGAAATTATACTTTCTTATTTATTTTTAATAATTTTATATATTGAAAAATAATTAATTTTTTCATTTTTTTAAAAAATGAAATACAATCTAACTATCACTTACGAAAAGACAAATTTATACTGACCCTTCAAATTAAAATATAAAAGAATCCTTCAAATTTTATCATTACTCAACAAGAACTAATAATACCTTTCCAAAAAAAGAAAAAGTTATTAATACACCAAATTCATACAATATAACTTACCCTATTTTAGGAATGGAAAGGACATGTTTATGGAATTATTTCAAATCATATAAAGTTATAAAAGCATAAAAATATTTAAAGTTGATTCCACGTGTACATGTTTAATAAGAATATTAAGATCTACCACCTTTACTAAATCTCTATGTATTCGAGTTAATTATCCACCATCGTTGACCTAATATTTCCAAGTGAAAAAAATTAAATATTATTATTTTGTTCTCGTTGTCTTCCTTGTTTATTTAAATATTATGTAGCCTTTGGGTTTGTCTCTTTAAGAGGCATGAAGAAGAACACGCAATCACATAAGAAAAAGACCACGAATGTATTATTTAAAAAAATAAAAAAATCTTATTTTTAAGATAGAGACAGAGATTTTTTTTGGGATAAATTATGTTAAATATATTTACATGTTTTGGTTTATAGTTTATGAGTTTTTATTTTTCAATTTTTTTTTAAATAAATTTTTAGAGTTCCAATTCTACTTAGTAGAATCAAATGAGTTTGAAAAACTCTTTTAAGATCTTTTTTCATCGTGTGTTTAAAGTATTATGATTTTTTCAAATATGAAGAATTGTTTTCTATATGATTATCAAATAGATGTTAAATTTAAGGTGCCCATCAATTATCAATAATTCACAAATACTACAATATACCACCCCACACTACTATTCTATAATATCTATCAGCATTAATATATTAATAAGAAAATTTGAAAAACTTTTTGAAACCAACCAAAATCAATTATCTAATCAAAATATTTAAACCAATAACACATGATTCAATTTCTTGGATGATCAAATCAATTAGAGAGACACCACCCAACATGGGAAAACTTTTAACCTCCTTGAAAAAATAAAGAAAATTCAATCACCATGATGGCATCTAATAAGCTAATTTAATATTGAAAACCTTTTAATCTTAAGAGAATAAGAGTTGTGATGCGGCTTTAGTATCTCTTGTTTAGAAGAACAAGCATGCCATGCACCAAGTTTTTGTAATCATTATGAAAGATAGGTTTTTAGAAGAGGATAAAATAAACAATGTAATGATAAAATTACACATTTAAAATGAACTTTGTGCATATACATAGCTTAGCTATTCGTAGTTTCTATTTTTTTATCTAGCTACAAATCATCATCACTAATGAAATTTGATCAAGCTAAGAAATAAAAACAATGATAAAGTCTCAATCCTTAAATGTCTAATGATTTTAACAAGAAAAACACTTTTAAACTTTCCTTGTTCACTAATAAGCCGAAAGTGGTATCTTCTTGAATGAGACAACAATATTCCCTAATTTCACACAATGATATTGTTAATAATTAAACACAGTTATATACATTCAATAAAGTAGATTTTGTTGTTTGCGTATCAAAGACTAAAATGTGATAGTTCTATTTTTTCTAAAATTAATAATCATTGCAATAGTAAATGACATAAAGCACATCATGTTTTGAAAAGGAATAAAACAAAATGAATTTGAAATAAAAAAACTAGTTTTATGTAATTAGAAGTTTTGATTAAACCTGAAGGTTATAATGGTCTACCCTACATCTATTGCTTATGATTTTTTTTGACAAGGATTATTTATTCAACATTACTCTTTAAATGATAATATAGTTTATAAGATTAAATATTATAGACAACATATATTTATTATAAATAAATATTGACAACCAATTATATGCGATTGAAAAATATGTCTATATGGACTCACTAGCATTGAATTCATATAAACTTTATTTAGAATTCATCTATGTAGATTTAAAAAAAACATTAAAAAATAGCATTGGGTTGTTGACATGGCATAAGCTTTGAAAGTGATATCACGTATGGTGAAATGTGGTGTAATTGAGTTATACAGTATGACATTTTACATTCCATGCATGGCAACATGAGATCACATGAATCAAAAAATTTAGTGAAATGTTGAGTAGACTATGTTGTTTGTGCAAGGTGTGCAATAATCTCAAAATGATGTGAGGTGAGAGTGGGAACTCACTCTCAAGGTGAGGTGATAGTGTGCGGTTGCACTCAAATGAAACAGCTCAAAAAATTCAAGTAGGAGTTGGCCGCCTACTTGGCTGAAAGAGCAAAAACTTAGGCATGACATAAATGATGCACTTGATATTACAAGTAATATCAATAATATATTATAATATAATATATAATATATCATGTATAATACAAAATATTATATTAAATAAATTTATATTATATTATATAATTAAATATTTTTTTAAACATTTATATTTAATCTATGTAGTAATGGTATAATTATTATAATTTATATTATAGATATGATGCAATGTTGTTGATGTTGGGACAAGACATTGAGGTCCTAGAGTCTATATCAATACCAACAATAATTACATCAAGCTTAAGAGCATACGAAAACACAGTCATTAGATCCTTGGAATAAAGGGCAAGGCCATACAAAACATGAAAATAGTAAATTTAGGGCAAAGTTTGAATTTACATGACCAACACCAATTGTAAAGGGGTCTACAACTTGCAAGGTGGAATTATCTTTGATTCACCAATTTATTTTGTCAAGGGTGAAAGAAGATGTCGTGAGAGCTTATTTGATTGTGGCAGGGCTCCATGCCTAATGCATGGATCAAATAAATAATGTAATGTTGCTAATGTGGAGACAAGTCATTGAGGTTTTAAAGTCTATCTTGTTGCTTCTATTTGTCCATGCTATAGATTGCATTGATAAATGTGTCATATCACTAAAATTTGAATGTCTATCTACTTAGGGTTCATCAAGTCCATCAAATACCCTATCATTTTCCCTCACCATCACTGCCAAGTTTACCTTAAAATAAATAACCTCTTCCATGTTCTATATGGCCTTGCCTATTGAACCTGAATACTATTGAGACCAAAAATACACTAATAAGCATAATACATAGAAATTATGGTACAATAATCTATATGGATTCCTATTAAATGAACAAAATAATTACATACAAGTTCATAAATAAACCTCAAATCATAATTGGAGTTGACATGTAAAATTTGAAAATCTAAAAAAAACCAGAAAACTTGGCCTGTTATTTTTAGTAGTTACTATTTTTAGTAAGTTTTACATGCAAGTTATAACAGCCTTAAAAATCTCTACATATCTCTTAAACACTAAAATTATCCTAATGGATGAATTTTAAGTGAAGTTCATATCTGGTTACAAAAATATGGTAATTCTAAAAATAGAAAAAACCTAAAAAATATTAAAAATTAGTTTTAGACCCTTAGATAGTCAAGTATGGCCTCTAAAAAGTTCTGAAAACATCCCTAATTGAATAAGGCAGGTTATGGCTATATCAAAAATTTTGAAAGGTCATTTTGGCACAAAATAGATCAAAAGTTATGGAATAGAAGTTTTCGCTCTACAACATTGCCCTTTTCCACCACTTCACCATTACTCAAGCTTAATGTAAAATGAAATGTCTCCTCCCTACACAGCTCATTGTCATATCATATGAAAGAACACAACCTCATTTTCCATTATCACCTTTACCATAAATATTATATTATTGTTGCATACCGCATCATGTACAAAAGGTGAGATGGGTTCAACTATCATGGGTTTCAAGTGAGGTACAAATATCAATATACACTTTCCATTTACAAAATGTTGATTTGAAAAAATAGAAAATTACATCCCTTTCGACATAATTTTCACCTTTGGGGCAAATGATAGTATATCAATTTTGATTACATTTATCTATTTAAGAGTTGTAAGTGTTAAATTTTGGTTGTACTCTATTTATAAATCACCAAAATCTTACGATACACACTATGAAGAAGTCACAAATACATCAATGTAATTTGGTTAATCTAAGTCTATTAAGGAAACATATTATTAGCGACATATTGATGTTACAAAATTATAATAATTAATCTTAATTTTTTTTGTTTGGTTATTAAACATTTGATAAATACTCAAACTCTTCCATGACACCACATCCATGTGGTAAATATCCCCAAATCATTTGTATTTTACCACATCATGGGTTCCAATTAAAATTCTAACTTTCTTGTATAATCTAGCCATTTTGTGGACACTAAAGAAGGGTGGATGCATGAAGTTGGAGGATTAAAAAGTGCCATACTTGGGAATTTTTTTTGTAAATGGCATACACCCTTTTTTCAAAATTTTGTGCCTATTTTCACTTGGCATGGTGCCAAAGCAAATGGTCATATGCCCTTTGTGGGACAAAGGGCATAAACACGAAGTTGGGGAATAAAAACAGTGATATAATTGGGACTATATTTTTGCAAAGGGTGTATGCTCTTTTTTTTTTTTCAAAATTCTATTTCTATTTTTGTTTAGCATGGTGCCAAAGCAAAAGGGCATATGCCCTTTTCAAAAGGGTGTACACACGTTGGACCACAAAAGGCATATGCCCTTTTTGGATTTAAAATGACATACACCCTTCTTAGAATTATATTTTTTCCTATTCCCTCAAACCCATAATACTTTTTTCCAATTTAGAGCTCGCACATTTTGGAACAGGTCTTGAAGAGGACATGTGTGCTTTAGCATTACATCCCACCAACTTGATTGAACATTTTGATCACAGTGTCAGGTATATTGGTTATTAAATTTTAATTTCAGGTTTTACATTTATATCTAGTTATGTTTAGGGTATTGAAATAAAGTTTGCATTGAATTCTCTCTCATTGCTTTAAGAAAACTTTTATTTTTATAAATCTAGATGCAAAGTTTGTTGGACCCTTTTCTTGAAGAAAATGTTGAACAAAACCCTGATCAAACCCCTCAATAATTTCACTTCATAGAAGACATTGAATTATATGAATAATATAATTTAAAATAACAACAATTATAAATTATTATCAATACTTTGCGTCACTCTTCCATTCATAATGCACATAATTTAATTGTTAGTACATTAGAGGCTATTTTTAATGAAGTGGGAAATGTCACTATTATTTGATGCAATGTTGCATCAAAGAAAGGTGTCAAAACAATATTATTTTGATAAATTATCATATGAGGATATATGTATATGTATATGTATTACATATACATATACATATACATATACATATACATATACATATACATATACATATACATATACATATACATATACATATACATATACATATACATATACATATACATATACATATACATATACATATACATATATATATATATATATATATATATATATATATATATATATATATATATATATATATAACAAAATGAGAAGTTTGTGTTAATCCTAAAACCAACCAACCACCACCAATGGATTGCAAACACATCAACATTGTTTGGTGTGTTCATGTGGAGATAAAAAACAACTTTTGGGATAGGTGGTGGATGGTGTTTGATGAGCCTCCACACAATAATAATGAGGTTCCATATATTTTTTGAGAAAACTTTATTGTGAGTTTGTGATATAAGAAATCCCAAATTATTTAGACATGGAGGCCTGCCAATGTAGGGGATGTGGGTCCTTATTTGATAGACCTAGTGTTAGGTGGGACCAAAACTATCATAGCTGAGTTCATAGAAATAGAAGGACAATAACACATACTTCTATCCCTAAAATCTTGCATCCTAGTACACAGATGGATACCCTTGAGGTAGTTACTAGTTTCATACAAGTTATGATTGACCATGGGATGTGTTATGCCTATTTTCTAACACCCCCTCATTTTTTTCCAAAATCAATACTTTCTACCATAGAGATGACCCAGTCATGAAATCTAAAACTGTGTCAGGGACTTGATTAATTAATAGTATTTTTTGATGGAAAGGACAATAACACATACTTTTATCCCTAAAATCTTGCATCCTATTACACAGATGGATACCCTTGAGGTAGTTACTAGTCTCACACAAGTTATGATTGACCATGGGATGTGTTATGCCTATTTTCTAACACCCCCTCAATTTTTTCCCAAAATCAATACTTTCTACCATAGAGATGACCCAGTCATGAAATCTAAAATTGTGTCAGGACCCCGATTAATTAATAGTATTTTTTGATGCATATTTTCAATTAGGAAATGATAATAATTGGTTGATGAATTCATGTTTATATTTCAGTGGTTTTGAAAATCATGGTGGATTAATGAATTATATATATATATATTTGTAAATGCGATCAGTTATCTTAATTTTTAGTTAAAGTAAATTTTGAGATAATTTTTAGTTGGGAATGTTTTCAAAATTAGAGGTACATATACTGGACTTTATTGAATATGTATTATCATTATTGTTTTGGTTATTATTTCAGTTTGATTAGTTGAACAATTTGGCATATTGAGGAATATGATTCTTGGTTCAGAACAAATAATGGGAATTCATGATGATTATCACAATTTTGATAATAATAAATTATAGAAAAAATGTATATCTTTGTGGAAACACCTTATAAAGGCACAAATACAATGAAACACTCATTTTGATTTTTTCATCCAATAAACATTTAAATTATTGGCATACTAAAGTTGGTTTGTGTCTGACTTAGTCACTCATGAAAATATCAAAGAAGTCTTAAGCCCTATTTATTTAATTTTATACCCTATTCCCAAGTTACTAATGATCAAATTTTTCCTTAGCCTAAAACCTAAGGTGACATCTCTTTTATAAATCTCTACATTACTTTAGGATCAATATTCCTAAGTTCTAATGACATGGTTTAAGACCCTTCAGGTCATGGTATTAATGCCTAGGCATTTGCAAGATATAAGTGGTCATTGTGAAATATGTATTTACCTAAGTCTAAGGTTGATGGGTTAACTGAAAAACATATTCAATGCTTTCGTTGGTAATGAACTGGTATCCATTGGCAATATGATCCATCGTGACATGGTGAGTAGACTTGAATATTTAAAATGAAACACGTCTCTGATGCTTTGAGATCATTATGGAGGTTTGGCGGTAATGGGAATTTAATGCAATTCATGTATGCCTTAATTTGTGGAGGTTAGTTAAGGTTTGGCATGAATGACTAGCGATAACTAAATTTGGTTATTCTGGTAGCAAAGTTGGTAAGGTCACTAAAGTACACTCAGTTAAACATGAGCCAATGAGAAATGAGCACCTCACTGAGTTAGTTATGGCGAGGGGGTGATGGATGTAAGTGTTCATTTTCTTGGTTTTTGTTTATTTTTTGAAAAGCTTCTCGTGGAATCAAAGATCTAGTTGATTGGGTTTTTGAGGTTGCAAAGAAGGATTTATCGAAGATATTGGGTAGAAAAGCTTCAAGGTGTATACCAAGTATGTTGCATTTAGCTTAGAACAGTTTAGAATTTATCTATGGTGATTTTGCATGAATTTTTTTAGTTTTATGAAAGAAACTCAATCCTCAGTTGCACAAACAAGAATAAGTTTAGTCTATATGAGTATTCATGGAAGCTCTGAGTTAATTTTCAATGGTTTTTTATGATGAAATATGAGTTGGATAAGATGATTATATAAGCAGTATGCATGAACTTTAAATTTTGAAAAATTTAATGGTCTATTATGTGCATGGATGTTTGAGAGAATAAATGAATTTCAAACTTGAAAACCCTTTCATGCATGAATATTGGTGATCAATAGTTTTTGGTTTTGATATTTTTTTGATCTGTGAAAGAATAGAAAGTTGTTTAGTTTGAAACCTAATTTTTGAAATATAAAGAGTATAGACTTTAATACAAAGTATTAGTTTTTTTTGGGTTTTGTTTCTTTCAAAGGCTTATTTAAAAGTTGTTGCATGAAAGAAATCAGGGACATATTTATTTTAATGTTTGAGTTTTCATTTCTCTAAGCCTTCACTCTTTGAGCATATTTTGGGATTCTATCGTTATATATTTCTAAGCATCTGGTTAGTTGGTTTAGTTGAGTCTCAGGGTTACAAATTCTATTTGTTCTTGTGTGTATACTTGGAATATTTGATATTTGGAAGATTATGGACACATTTTGTTGAAATTTGAAATCTTTATTTTACTAATTTGTTTAATATAAAGACTCTGTTAAGATTTTCAAAAATAAGTATTCTGGAACGTCTATGAATTAAAGTTTTGTTTCCAATAATGTGAATAGGTCTATTTATATGGTGCATACATTGCGGGTTAAGTTTCAAAAGAGAATTTACATGCATAAAATTGACCCATATCAGTATTTTTGACATAAAATAGTGTGATGGTCTGCATGTGCATTGAAAAGTTAATTATTTTGTCTATATATTTGAAGAATTACGGTGCATGCGTATTATGATGATCGAGAAGTATCAAAATTTTGAGTTTGCAAGAATTGGGTTTGGCTTGGATATTTATGTATGAATTATAGATCTGGTTTGCCATGATTGTCTCAGAAAGGTCTAAGGATTTTTGGTTTCAGTATAGAAAGTTTTTGGTTGGTAGTTTATAAGATTTGAAATGATTACATATAAAAGGGATTTGAATAACTATAGTCAGCCATTTTATAAAAGATAGTTTGAGAAGTTTTTAAAATTTATATATATAAATGGGTGGTCTTGACGTCATGAGTCATGTCAACCAGTTTTTGAAAATATTGATTTTTTTAAAGTTTAGTTTCAAAATGAGATTCCTATTAAAATTATATCTTAGGATTGAAGTTTTTAGTTTCATTTTGAAATTAGACATTGAAGTTATGGTTCCTTGATGAACCTAGTTACTTCTCAGTTGAAATTTATATGAGGACTATATATCAGAATATATAAGTTGGTTTTAGATATTATTTGAAGATTCAAATGGAAATTAGCCATAGTTAAAGTATTTTTAGTGGTGATACTATTCAGTTTAGTTTGTTGATAGGTGATGGAAAATTGGATTTTTAGTCTTATTTCTTTTTAGACATATGATTGATTTGTAGTATTAAAATTTAGATTTTATTTCAGATTATTTCAAAATGTCTGGATGGGACCATCCTAGTTATATTAGGAGTAGTGATGACAGGGGTTGGGGAAATAATTTTGACAGTAATATTAGTCAGCCTAATCCTAATCCTAGGGATGGTTTTCATGCTAGAAGATTCGATCCCATATTCAATAGGGGTACCAGGATGTCTATATTTTTTATGCTTTAGATCCTAATTTCTAGAATGTCTTGAATAACTTACCCTTTAATCTAGTCAATAGATGCCATAGAGGAAACAAAGGTTTTTATGGCCATAGGTTTGGAGCAAGAACCCATTCACAGAGTAGTTCTTCCCATCATCTAGAAAATAATCCACATCATCTTCTAATTCAGTCATCTGAAATAATTTAGCCAACTATTGAACTAAATCCTATCAATCAAGCCACCTAATTTGAAATTGAAACAATACATACCAAAAACTATGTAAATCTAGCCATTCATTCAGATGAACCTTCACCTTCTAATCGATATCTTGTTATGAAAGATAAAGGGTTAGGTATGACTTAATCCCATAGTGAACCTATCTTGGGATCCGAAAGGTTGAATTTGGGAATACATGGTTATGCTGGTAAAAGAACTATAGTGGACATTACCCCTTCCTTGATTTATCTATCTTATAGTTGAAATATGTAATCTATTATATTATTATTTGATGAGGGTCCCTACCCATTAAGATTAGTACCCAGCCTATATTTAAAAACTTGATCAATTAAGAATTTTTAAGTCTTAATTAAGTATTCCTTTAACTAATAATTATTTATAATTAATTGAATTCTAAATTCAATTAGTTAACATAAATTAATAACTAATTAAATTAGTTATAGCTTATTTTTAAACTAAGTTTGAAGCATAAAATGAGATCAAGGACTCATTTGAGGATAGAAGAACAACATGTATTGAAGACTTATATGATTTTGTGAAGTCAATCATTCATCTCTCTTCTTTCTATGCAACTTCTCTTAGATAGTACAACTTTTGCAAATGAACCAAATGGTACTTTATCTGATGGTTGAATGATTTCGTAGGTAACACAAGTATATCTAGTTCTTCATTATCATTTATGACAGATTATCTAAAGATTGTCAATCTTAACATCTTTTGATGATTGCTATTTAAAGTCATATGCACAGATTCTAAGTATTCAACCTGAATAATGATGAACACTTTGCTATTTTTCAACATTTCATTGATATATTTTGATTATAAAGTTGTCACTCAAGTTATTGTAAAGAAAGATGTTGCTTTTTCTCAATAAAATCACTCTTTTCTACTAAGATGACTCTCCTTTGAGACTCACACACTTTATTGTACTTTATATTGACACTAATTTTAATATAGCTTATCTTTCAAGTTTTCTTAATTTAGTTTCTATTTCTGTTTCTTAGTTTAATTTATTGTTTTATTTCTGATTTAGTTCTTACTTAGTTTCTTAGATTAATATTTTATTTTCTTCCTTAGATCAAATAGTTTAATAAATCAAGTTTTGATTAGACTTTTCTTATAATTTTTGTTATAGTTTTAAGTTCTTACTATTTTTATTCATATATTAAATTATGGGTTCTTTTAGATTTTAGTTTTTTGTCTTAATTCTATTTTAGAGTTAGATTTGTTACTTATTTGTTTCTTAGATAGTTTAATTTGAGTTTATGTTTAGTCTATTTGATCTTTAGTCCTTGGTCTCTTTCTTATTTTACGTTGTTCTTTAGTTTATGCTTAGTTATTTTAGATAGTTTTTGTCCTTTTCTTAGCTTAGTTGTTCTATGTTCCTTTTCTTTAGTTTGTTTGATTTGATCTTTACTTGATTGAATATTTATCTTTTCTCAAATCTGTTTTTGTATATTTGTGGTTTGTCTTTTGAGGTTGACTTGGAGAATATTGTAGCAAGAAGTTACTTGAATATATATATATATATATATATATATATATATACTTGATTGAATATTTATCTTTTCTCAAATCTGTTTTTGTATATTTGTGGTTTGTCTTTTGAGGTTGACTTGGAGAATATTGTAGCAAGAAGTTACTTGAATATATATATATATATATATATATATATATATATACTTGATTGAATATTTATCTTTTGTTAAATCTATTTCTATATATTTTTGGTTTGTCTTTTGAGGTCGACTTGGAGAATATTGTAGCAAGAAGTTACTTGAATATGTGTGTGTGTGTGTGTGTGTGTGTGTACACACACACACACACACACATCTACTTATTCAAATTTCTATTCTTCCAGAGATTATCTAATTCATAGTTTTTTTTTTATCAGATAGAATAGATTATAGATTCTTATCTAAACTGATTCATGATTTGATAAAGTGGATTTTCGAATGTTATAATAGAATATGTTATATTTTATGAGTTATTGATTATTTATTAGAACTTATAAAAAACCCCTTGTGTATTTAGGATCATTATTGAACATTTAGAACCCCATGATTAGACTGGTATGATTCCACCTTGACCTTCATGATAGGTGAAAGAGTTAATTTCCATCATCAACAAGATGCATACACTAAGGATTTATACACAAGATACAGGTGGTGGCACATCTAGCAGTGTCCCTCCTACTATTAGTGCTAGTGTCACTCTTACTAGTAGTGGCATAACTAGTAGTCATCTTATAGTTTTTTTACATCGTTGCACATCTTATGGGAGGAAGTGTACATGATCTCTTATTCAAGTTAGACATACACATGTTACTTGTGGAGACTAGACCTACATTTGTGTAGAACGCTATTACCCAATAGGCCATGCCATTTACAGATACTTTAACATCTTTAGACACTAGTAAAGAATAATATATTTCATTTATCATTTATTTAGTACCTCAGGACATGAACATGATTGAGCATATGCCATATGTAGTTTCTTTAATATCTTAAGAAACTGACATGCCAAACTATACATCATCTTTAGTTTTTTCAACAACTCATGACACTAGCATGGCAGATTGTATGCCACCTACAATTTCTTCACCACCTCCTATTAGCACATGACTAGTTGTACATGGATTATTTGCTTCACCATATGTATTTGACACACATGTTTAATTTTGATTATAGTTTGTTTATGTATGTAAAATAATATTGTCTTTTAGTATATTTTTAATTAATTGACTAATGTTTGATTGAAATTTCATTTGTTGTTTGTATAGATGATCACTGACATCTTTGGTACCTCAATTGGCTTAGATTCTATTGTTGAGGCTACAATTAACACTATGGTACCCTAAAATAAGGTTTATAAAGTTAAAAATTACATGAAGTTTCTATATATTTTTAAATATGATTTATACACCATAAATTTTGTACAGAAGGAATAATTTTTCTCTCTTTCCATCCCTCTCTCACTTTTTCTTTATGTACAAAAGGACTAATATTAATTTTGATTTATCTTAAATTAGGATTAGTTTTATTTGATTCATAATTGGCCTCTTTAATTTATTGGTTTTATAAATGATGAGAGATTTTATGGGTACCCGCATGGATCAAAAAAATGTTTGATTAATGTTTCAATTTTATCCTAAGATCCACTATCTCCCCAGCAACACCTGATTCAGAGATAGAGACTGGTGAGAACACATTGTAAAATTGTTTTTTAACTTCAATTAATGATACTCTATGTCATATTTATATTTGTATGCACATCTATATCTAACCATATATGTATGCTCCATAGGATTTTACATCACAAATATATTCATAGTGACGTAGCTCGAGATAGTTGTTTAGGTGGCATTCAGTGAGTCCAAAATCACCTTGTTACAAAATTTTGTTCATGGAAACTCTATCATTTATTATATATAATTATAATGCATTAAAATTTATATTTCATATGTTTTTTAGACACCACCATTTTTCAAGGTTTCAGAAGAGACATTCAATCCTTCACATGCAAAAAAGAGAGTTTCTACCCATAATGAGACATGTAGCACCCATACTTATACATATATGGTGAGGAAGCATAAATTATTTGGAGGAAATGAGGATTAAGAGAGCTAGTTGTTGTGCTAGGGGTCTTTGTAGGCACAATCTATTTTGTATGTTGATATGGCCCACATTGTATGCTTATATGGCACATTTTGTATATGTATATTATAGCCTAGATTGTATCTTGATATGTCCTATTTTTGATGTCATTATGACATAATTTGCATACACATATATTATTTTATATATCTAGATATGAATCATACATTATTATAATTCATGTATACATATTTACTTCTTATATGCCATTATTATTTGTTGAATATGTTGTTACATACATGTTATCCTTCTTGAAAGTAATCATAAATGAAGAAGTTTTAAAGCATGGTTGTGTGAATGTTCATGAATAGTTAAATTTTTAAATTTCATGAAATTGATGTACTCATATTATAATGAGTACAATGAAGTTATTTTATCCTAATTAACTAGAATTTTCTTGAAGGCCATTTCCATATGTCCCTTGAGCTATAATTGATAAGCAACATTCTTGTCCTTTAGCTCTTTTGCCCATTTTACTAACAACTTCAATTTCATGTCTTGAATTGAATATATGAATGATTCATTCCATAGTCTCTAGGTTTTCATGCATGAATTTGTTCTCCTGCTCGAGGAAGTTGACCCTTTCTTCCATTATTCTCAACTGAGTAAAAACTTCCTAAATATCTTCTTACCACTGAGAACGTATCTATCCTAATTTTGATTCTTGATGGAAATTTTTAGGATGTTATGGTATTTTAAGAACCACCTCAAAAAACCTTATGTAATTTAAGTTCCTCAAAAATCTATTTATAATTAACTTTACCTTTAATCTCTTCAACTATTTATTCATAGACTTCGTCAATCTTCCTTTTGTCTTTATCAAAAGAAAAGGCTTTGTATTTCTTATGGTAATGGTCCTTTGAGTCTTGAGAAACTTCAATCTCTCCATGACCTCCTCAATTCTATCGACTAAGATATTTGGGCTATTTTATTTTAATATGAGAGATAATCGTATCCTCAACAATATTCTCAATAAGAGTAGATTAATAATCTTCCATCTTCAATGAAGTTATTTTGTTATGCACATCAATGTGATGATTTTTGATCTATGTGGTGGTTTCTTAGCATTATCATACATTTCATTAAATTAATAAATAAATAACAAAATTATTTTAATGCCCATAAATGACCAAAAGTAAGTCAATGGGACTGAAGGAAGCAACCATTAACAATAAGTTCTATAAAGAGATAACCAAAGAAATAAAGTATAAATACAAGTTAGACCCTAAATTTTGGCTAAGTCTTTTGATAGTGGAGTGAAATAAGTATGTCACAAAAGAATCATGGCATGGGAGAAGCATGTTATGGAAGGAGCACGAAGTGAAATATATACAAGTACAAAAGACCATGACATAGGAGATCACAATGTGAGAAGACCCAGTCAAAAGATGCATAATAAATGGAGGATTCAATATCAAAGGTATAAAAATATTAGAAGAATACTAGGGGAGTGCATGAGAAGTGGGAGATGGTTAAGGAATGATTCTTAAGGATGCAACAGACTTAAGTCACACACAAGTTTAACACTAGCTTGCATGAAGATAGAAACTTGGCAATTAGGATCCAACACTAAATTGGAATATAAGGTCACAAAGGCCGAGGACCCTAGGGAAGAAATGTAGTTGGCTACCATAACTCTTAGTCCAATGTATATTATTGGCTAGTCACTAAGAGTGTCATTACTATTATAACTACATAGTCATGGAGAACCAGGTATAAATACCCCTATTTAGAGCTTTATAATTCTATTGATCATTATTGTATAATAATGGATTGATATTTAATGTCATTCCATTGGTGTAATCATGAATATCATTATAATCTTATTATACTCCAGTTATAACTAATTTGTATCACTGAGTTGCACTATAATTTTGCTATGTAACTTGTGAAGCTATTATGGATATGATGAATAAAATCTATGTTATCTAAATGTTATCATGTGGATTCTGGAAACAATGGTGTTGGTCATTTTAATTTTTTTGTTCATTTAACTAAAATTAGGCCCACAATTGTGTATTTTTTTTTTTGGATAGTCATTAAATAAGGTGAATGTTCAAGCACTGATATATGTTAAGTGAACCTTCGCATGACAGAACCCATGGGAACTAGTCCCTCACTATGTGCTTCAAGTCAATGCATAAGAACCCCAAGTCTTATTTGAAATGTCAGCATGCCAACTTGTTGGGTCTTAGTCACTTTAATGCATGCCTATTTATAAAATTATCCCAACATTTTGGTTCCATTATTGGGACCCATAGAGCTTGTTGCATGATGGTGGTAAATGCTTGAGTGATTGACCCTCAAAAACATTAAACAATGACTTCCCAATGTCAAAGATAACTCTTCAATTCCATTTATTTAACTAGGAGTTTTTGCATGTGCATGTGTTGAATAAAATCTCTATAGTTCCTTATATGAGACTTTATTTATGGAAGCCATTATTTATTTACATGCTTAGATCATAACTTATGCTCAAGATTGGTCCAAAAATCATGGATGGAATACAACTTGGATAATAGAGCTTTAGATGGCCTTATCACACTTGGGAACATCATGAACATGAGATATTGATGTTTGGTGGAGAGGGATGTTAAATAATTACGTCTTAGAGTGTGTCGTATCAACTTACTCCTGTCCAAAAGAAGGCAAATCATAGTTTCTCTGAGAACCATGTGGTCGATATCTTAGGCATTTTCCTCTTAGAAGTGAAGAAGTTTTTTATTGAATCTAGACTTAAGGATTTTCCTATGGAAGGCTAAACTCTTCTTTGCATGAGTAACATAGTTTGTGGGGGAATATAGGGATATGTGAAAGACTTGTAGGTCTGGTCTAGTTTCCAATTAGTAGGAGTTACTAAAGCATAAATATGATGAATATCGATGAAGGATTATAATTGGAAGTGAATAGGAAGGGGATGGGAGGACTCAGGAAGTGTTGTCAGGATTTGTAGGGAAGTGAAAGAGCACAAGGACTCTCCAACTTTTAGATAGTAACCAATGCTAACTTGAGTATATGCAAGAGAAAATAACTAGGTAGTGGAGACTAAAAAACTTGAGTCAAACCAACCTAACCCCTAGACCATAGTATGAGCTCATGATTTTGAGCTAGATGAATTAATTATACACATTTGGGATATATATATATATAAGAGAACCTTTAGTCAATCAGGTTTATTTAACTCTTTTTTTCCATTTATAACATAGTTTTATGGCCCAACTTGGTATGCCTGGTGGACCCAACATAAGTAGTAGAAAATTACTAGCCCAAATATAATGAATCAACCTCCCTTAGTGCCTAATGTCTCAGGTGTTTTTGTTGTTGCTAGAGGCATGAGAGATGGACTAGGTAGTAGATCAACTGGTGGACTAGGAGGAAACACAAGAGGAAGTGGTGGAATTTACCCCTAAGGAATAAGAAGACTTAGAAGTTTTTAATAGCCACCATTACAATCACCTCAACCACCCACATTGTATTATGAAATGATGCTTCATTTCATAGAATATCAAGGTGTGGAGAATGTCACCAAACATGTTCACAAGTGTGAACTTATTTGGAGAGTGTGTAACGTAACCTCATTTAAGCAAAAAACCACTCAAGTTTTAGTCACACTCTTGTAATGAACACATAAATGGTATAGGAAATATGACCCTGAATAAGTAGTAGTTGATTATGACCAACTTAAGGAAACATTCCTGCAAGAGTTTGATATTCTAGAGTTTGAGCAATAGAGTATTGTTGCACTGAAAGATATAAAAAGAACTAACTGAGAACATGCATGAGTATGATGCACTATTAAAGCCACTCATTTCTAAGCTTTCATTCAAGACCAATGATTTTCAACATGCTTAGTGGTTTGTGGGAGGTATATTGTTCCCCTTTAGATGAAAATTGTCTTAGAGAACCTTTACCATCCCGTGCAAGACCTTAGAAGATGCCCTCTACACCAAAGCCATTGGCAACATTGATACAAAATTTAATCCTTTTATGGAGGATCAAATTGCTCTAATGTCATCTCAATTATAAAAATTGACTACACACAGTGCTCATGACACTTGCAATGGCATATGGTGTGTTGATTGTGAGTCCTAAGGCCATAATAAAAATAATTTTCCTCATAAGAACATCTGCATTATACTAAATCAATCATGCAAAATTTACCAGGAAGAGCACAATGTTTGATCTTATTCTCTGTCATAATGTACCACTCAATCAAATGTGTCTAATTATTGTAATATTTGTGATACATATACATATGACACCAATTATTATCACCTTATTAGTGACATTCATGAGGTGTACATGTGTGGTATGCATCAGGCCTCTATTTATAATAACCAAGAGAATGGTGGTTGTCATGGGCAAGGATGAGGATGAGGACAAGAAGGTGGATGTTTTCCACCATGGACATGCTATAAGTGTGGTTCTATTGATCATTACCAGTGGGACTACTCGGTCTATCCTACATGTGATTTCTATAAAAATGAGCATTGTTTGGAGGAATGCCATGATTTATACATGGCTATTACAAAGGAAACAAATGAGAAGGGTGACGGTATGATATGCATTGAGAATCCACACTGACAATCACACCCTATCACTCTAATAACCTAATAAGTTAATATTACAATGCATAGTGGTGGACAATCCCAATCTATATCCTCTCCACCTATTGAGAAGGTACAATGCGAAGAGCCTCATGCAACTAGGTATCTAGATGCTCAGTATCAAAAAGAAGCAATCCATGATACTATGAATTTGGTAAGGGAATTATAGGGGGAGATTTAATTTCTTAAGGACCATGATGTTGCTCAACATGTTGATATACATAAGGCTACATACCACCAAGACATGGTGCATTATAACTTCTAAGAGCTTTGCAAGTGCCTATTAGATGAGGATGTTGTACCACTATTATGAAATTGTCTTAAGCATTAGACACCAAGGCATACTAAATATCATCAACTAAACCATGATTGATGACAATATAATCCCATTCCCCCTAACCCATAAGAGGATAAAGAAATACTGGGGAACACTACCATCGATGGATGGGTAATCTAGGACATTTTATTTGACATTGGAGATGAAGTTAATGTCCTCAAAAAGTATGCTTGGTGAAAGATGGCTAGTCTAGCCCTATAACCTTATCCCATATTTTTTTCACGGCTAATAATACCCACACTTTATCGATCAACATCCTTAAAAATTCCATTGTGGATATCCTTGGAGTTCCTTTCAAAGTTGACTTTGAAGTTCTATAATTGGCTAAGGCTAATGAATTATCAACATTATTGGGTCATCCATGGTGTTATGCTAACAATGCTAATTTAAGCTTCAAGAAGAGATATATCATCTTTAAAAATAATGACCAACACATGATCATTTTATTGGACCAAACTCATAACCCCCCATATGTTGAACTGATTAACATGAATGAATATATTAATCACATATATAACATCATAGCTCAAGGTAATGAATGCCATGATCCCATCCTTGATGGTATCTTATGATGGAAAGATATAAAATCCCTCTCTAATACTATGAATAACACTTATGATTTATAGACACAAGGTGACTAACCTTACTGGGAAAGTATGTGGTACTATCATTAATCATGAAGATACTCAACTCAAGTATCACAAGTCCCATAAGTTTGTTCATTTTGTAACTAGGCAAGCGATGTATGGATAAATTATGCCTAAACCACTTGAAAGGATAGATGAAGCTCTACAATTCTATAGAAAAATAAAAGTCCATGAATTTGTCCAACAACTAGAGGCCTTATACGATTCTGATGTTAATCATATGCGATTACTTTTTCACATTCTTGATAGCACAACTGCAAGGTCATGGTGAATTCATCATGATCATCTTATTTATTGGGACCATGTAATTTATGCATTACATCATATATTTCATCATGATAACCATACACATGGAACTATTATCTACAGTGGTATATAAGCATCAAAATCTCACTTTAAGGCATACAAGGCAATGCAATTGGTTGGTGAAACTTTCTTAATAAAACATGTGAGTTCTTGCATTTTATGGCACTTTTCACACTTGGTCTAGAGCTTGGTATGTTCATGAGGAATGCCTTATAGGTACATGTTCTTGGTACCTACTTAAGGAAAATATGGTTTTGACATTATCCTATTCATCCCCAATGATGTATTTGCACCTTAAATTATATTAAATGTGTCAATCAGTCATCGATGACCCAAGTCTTATTAAAGATTAGATTTGAAACATATAAGGCATGCCATACGAAGGATTGAACATTTTTAATGAGCCTATTAAGCAGTTATCTTATTCTAATTCAGAACTTGTAATCAATCATGTACTTCAAGAAGAAATTTGAAAAGGTAAACAAAAACTTATGTTCCACATTGATGAAGGTGAAGGATCTGATCCACCTAACCCATTGATTAGTCATTTGGATATACCCATAGAGTATGGTACTATAATTATTTAGGACACAATTCTAAATACACAATAACCATAATTGGAACCACTTCAAACCATACAATGTAATATTGGCATGGAAGACACACCAAAGATGGCTACCATGGGAAATTAATGGTTTGGTACTAAAATTTCAAAAGTGTTTGATCTATTGAAATAATATCAAGATTTTTTCTCCAAAAACTACAGTGAAATGAAGGGTGTTCACTTTTATTTGTGTAAAATGCATATCAAATTGGTTGAAAGCGCTCACCCAGTTAGGAAATGACCTTATCAAATGAATCCTAATTTGTATGCAAATGTTAAAGAATAAATTGATAGTATATTATGTGTAGGAGTCATTAATCCTATCAATGAGTCAAAATGGGTCATCCCTATGGTGAAAATCATTAAAAAGGATGAGTGAAAAAAGATTTATGTGGATTATAGGTTACTTAATTCTTATTGCATTACTGATCCTTTTCCAACACCATTCACTGAAGGGATCCTTGAAGGAATCACTAGATGTGAAATTTATACCTTCATAGATGGTTTATCTAGGTACCATTAAGTCTAGATTGTAAAGGAGGATAGACATAAGACTACATTTGCCACTGAGTGGGGGTCTTTTGTGTATACTATCATGCCATTCAAGTTAAAGAATTCCCCTAATTTATTTTATAAAATAATTATTGAAGCCTTTAAGGATTTTATCCATAAGTTCCTTCAATTTTATTTGGATGATTAGATAGTATACATCTTGGTGAAAGACCATTATTCCAATATATGGCTCATGCTTGAGCACTGTAGGACACTTCAAATTTACCTCAACTTGAAGAAGTGTCTTTTTGCTATTTCATTCAAAATTATCCTTGGTCACATTATTTATCAAGATGTAATTATAGTGGATCCCACCAAGATTATTATCATCCTCTACCTACTAATGTTGACTACCCAAGGAGAGGTTCATGCCTTCCTAGGCTACACTAGATAATATAGGAAATTTATCTATGGATTTGCAAGGATTTTAACACCTATAAAGGAGATTTTGAAACATAATAAACATTTCATTTAGACTCATTCATGCCAAGAAGACTTTGTTTCATTTAAGGATAAGCTTATCATCACACTAAGTCTTTAGTTCCCTGACTGGACTCAACCATTCCATGTCTATGCTGATGCTTTTAGCATGGCAGTTAGTGCAACACTTTCTCAACCTTGTAAGGGTAATATAGACAATCTTATATACTATGAAAATAGAAATATTAATCTAGATGAAAGGAACTATACCACTACATAGTGTGAGGCACTATCTATGGTTTATTCTCTTCATAAGTTCCACTAATATTTGTAGGCAACCTCATTTTTTTCTTCACAAACCATGAGACATTGAATTATTTAGTTAACAAGCTAATTTCACATGGTTGAATTTATTGATGGACAGTCTTGTTTCAAGAATTTCAATTCTCAATCATGGTCAAACTTGGTAAGGCCAATTATGGTCCTGATCATCTCTCTCGAATTTCTAGTGAACCAACATGTGCCATCAAGGATGACCTACCTAACATGTAGTTGTTTCATGTCTCATACATTCCTAAAGAGTTAGAGGATATAATAGCCTTTTTGACTATTGGATCAACTCCAACTCATTTGAATACTTTAGCCAAGAAATAACTCACCATTTATTCCCCTCCATTCCATCTCATCATAGGAGATCTTTATAAGCTTAGCTAAGATGAGGTAATTTGACATTGCATCATGAAACATGAACATGTTGAGGTGATATGCAAGGTCCATGAAGGCATTGATGGGGGATATTATGTAGGAGAGGCTAATGTGAAAGAGGTTCTATTAGCTAGTTTATGGTGGCCTACCCTTTTTAAGGATACTAAACTCTACACGTGCCAATGTGATATTTTCCAATGTGTGGGAAAGCCCAATCGGTAGGATACAATTCCAATTCATCATTGTATGTCATAAGAACCTTTTGAGAAATGGTCCATTAAATTTGTTGGCCCCATCAACCCAACAAGATGATGCAATGGTTCATGCTACATTATCACCATATCTAATTATCTCACTTGTTGAGCTAAAGTTGTGCTGACACAAGATTATACAACTAATATTACTACATGATTCATATAGGATCATATTATTATGAGGTTTAGTTATCCATTGAGTTTTACCAGTAACTATGGTACTCACTTCCTTAATGAGACTATAAATGTCTTGTTGGCCAAATTCATGATTGCTTACCATAAAACTGCACCATATCATCCCCAGACTAATGGCACTACTAAGGCATTCAATAAGATCTTGGGCACAACTTTAACCAAGATATGTAATATTATATGCACTGACTAGGATGATTGGGTGTCTAAAATTCTTTGGGCTTATCGGACCACCTACAAGTACCTCAATAAAAGTATGCCATTCAATTTTGTGTTCAGTATCAAAACATTTCTTCCATTAGAGTTATTTATTCCCTCTCTTTTCATTATGCATGTTGGATGACTGGACAATGAGGCATCATTAAAATCATGCCTCAATATTTTGTTACAATTAGATTAATCTTGTTTTCTTGCACATTGGAGTCAGGATGCGGAGAAAAGAAAATATAAGGCTTGGCATTATCACCACCTTAATAATAAGAATTTTACTTATGAAATACAAGTCTTACTATATGAATCCAAGTTTGTGCACCATTATGGGAAGATCCATGTTTAATAGGATGGTCCTTTTATTAATCATAATATATGTCCCACTGGTGCATGTCATTTGAAATGTTTGGATGGATAATTTATTCCTAGTCATTACAATGGTAGTCAATTGTGACCATATTTTTTTGCCTAAGTCTTTCTTGTTTTTACCAATAAGGTGCATGCCATTAGTTTAAGATTTATTATTTTCAATAAATCTCTGCCTTAGTTACATGCCATTTTTTAGTTTTTTAGTCATCATTTGCAATTTGATACTTATGTTCTCATGGAGGACCATGAAGAACTACTAGTGTGGGGTAAGGGGTGTTACATTTATGAAGGGCCAAGATATGGTCTATAGGGATACACATGAAAGCAAAGGCATGAAAGTGAAATTGTATAAGGATAAAGGGTATGCAGGATGTGGTGCATAACCATAAGTTCTTTAGCTAAAGAATGATTCTCGCCCTTGATATGAATATTTAAATTTCTTTACAACTGTCATGCACTTCAAAAAAAGCATGGGAAGGACATGTCATTAATACAAGGAGAAAATGGTAATGTCAAGTGTGTTAACATCACATCACGGCAATATTATTGGTCACATTTATTGTGTGAAGTGATGGTTGAAGAAGATGGGTAGTAAATGTGAGTTACCCCATCGAACCTATAAAAAGACAAAGTGGTTAATTTCAATTTTTACTATTGCTATGATTGAGAATTTATAGAGTTGAAGGAGTGAACTTGAGTGACTTTAGTCAAGTGTAGAGTGCCATTTTTTAAGTTGATTCTTGATTTGACATTGTCGCATAGAATTACAAAGAGTGTCACTAGTCTCTTATTAGTAAATAATATTTAAACCAAAAAATTTCAATACAAACTAATAATTCTTACCTAAGTATTAGGGTGAACATAAATAAAAAGAATAAATTTAAGACATAACTAAAAGCACAAAAGAGAAATTCCCTTTGACCTTCCTTGTACCTCTAAATCTGCTTGTTGAGGTAATTGGCTTGTTTGGCTATGTGATCAAAAAATCTTTGTCAATAAAGCTTCATTGTTTCACCTCTCCTTGTCACCTTGGTAATGTTAGTTGGCTTGGATTTTTTTTGGTAAATGGGCATGGTAACACTACAAGAATGAATCTTTTTGGAGGTATTTTGACATAATAACATTAAACTATAGAGCTTATTTAGAATGGTCTTGGTATTTGTATTTATAACTTCAAAATTTAACTCTAACCCAAGTGTAGTTAGGTTAGAATTAAATATGGTTGATTTCAAACTAACCCTAGGTGAGTTAAGTCTAATCCTAGTTGAGTTAATGAGGGGACATGTAATTAATATTTTGTATAGAGATCCCATTAATTAGGCATGGCTCTCCATTTCTACATTTAAGACACTTTATGGAGATATTTTAATTCCTTGACTTTGAGGATAATGATGTCATAATAACCTCATATTTATTAAAATCTCCTTTAATTTTTTTTTCACTAATTGCACATGTAAAATTCACTTAAGCATTTAATTTGGTTTAATTAGTTGATTCAATCTGCTTAGCATTTTAACACTTAAAAAAAAATCAAGTGCCTTGTGTTAATTATTAAAATTGTTATGTCAACAAATCATCCCTTTCGTCTATCATGAAGGTTAAATCAAAATCATACCAGTTTAATACTTTTAGTATAAAATATCATAAGGGATATAAAAGATGGGTTAAAGAGGGTTTTAAATGATCTAGGATAATAATAAGTATGCCAAATACTCAACAATACTCTATTATTAATTTAAAAAACAAATATTCTCTTTGAAAGAAGGAAATAAATATGATATTATAATCAATCCTATCTAATAGAGAAAACTTATGAATTAGATAAACTCTAGAAGGAAAGATTTATGTTTTTTATGAATATTATGAATAATAATTGATATAATAAGTTTATGCTTGACTCAAAAGAGATTTAGTGAAAAGAAACAAAAAGATCAGAAAGATACAAATAAAATATTATAATGAAAACCAAATAAAGAGACAGATATAAAACCAACATTCTAAAGAAATCTATAAACTAAAACTAAGAAAGACAAGAAAATAAATAGAAAAAGAAAATAACATTAATCTAGTGCATAAAATAATTCTATCGAAAGAGCAAACCACAATGAACCTGAAGAACAAAAACAATAAACCTAATTTAAAATAAAAACAAGAAAGAAAACTAAATCTATTCCAAAGACTAAAGGTGGTTAAGAAAACAAAATATTAATAAAATAACTTAATTAAAACTAAAAAATTAACACTAACAACTAAAATTAAAGAAAATGAAATAATTTAAGTCTAAAATTAATCAAGAAACTAACTACTTAATTCGAACTATTCTTTATTAAACACATCAATTGAACTAAAATCTAAATTAAGAAAATTAATTAAAAATCAAACAAAGATTTATGAGTCTTCAAATAAATAATCATCTTAATAAGTAAATCAAATTTTATTAAGAAACATCATTTCTGATACAAAAGTCTTTAACATAACAATCAGTACAATATGAATTATTCAAAAACATGTTGCACACAATGAGGTGTTTATCAATATTTAGGTCAAGTAGTCAGATTCTTCTCATATGACTACAAAATTACAATCATCATAAGACATTAAACCTAACATTCCTTAGATAATTGGTTTATAAATTGAACAAAGAACTTAGATATACATGTGTTTGTTAAGCAAGTTGCTTAACCATCATAGAAAGTGTCCTTGATCTATCTATAAGAGTTGTTTATCTTAGATATAATGCATAGAAAGAAGTATGAAAATGGACTTGAAGTGAATCAAAAGTATTGAATAATACCTGTGAAATGTTCATCCCCTTTTCTATATCACTTTAATCTTTTTTTATAATCAATTCCTCCAAAGATGATTTACGAATAAGTTATAACTGACTTTAGTTATGGTTATGACTTAATTGACTTTAATTAAGTCAATTATATTTAAATTATTACTTAATTAATTTTAGACTTTAAAAATAAGTTTTAAGATCAAACTTAAAATAATAAATCAAGGGAATTGACTCTAATTGGGTGGGGGACCTTAGAAATTATAATCACCTAAATAAAATAAATTATGTAAAATATCTAAAACAACATAAGTTATTAAATGAAAAATATCACATCTAGTGCACGCGCGTGCACACACACACACACACACGTTAAAGTATCCATATAAAAACATACTTGTCTAAAAAATGTCTTAAACCATGATACCATTGTCAAACAAAATTAAAACAAAGTATCTGATAAGTATCAAACAACATCAAAATATTTTTGAATACTTATACTCATCCTTTGAATCTGATAGCATTATAATTAATGGATAACCCTTATTAGTCATGTATTAAGTATAACTCATGCTAGTTGTTGGGAACTTGATCAACTTAACTGCATCCTCATTTTTTTTGACATGCTCTTCCAAATTAAATTTCTTTACCATCTTGGTAACTATTGGTGATGCTAAAGTATTGATTTCTTATCATTTTTTAATTTAGTGGTAATATTATTTCTTCCAGATGGTGATGAGAAAAATATGTGAGGTTAAGCTTAGAGCAAGTTGCATATGGACTAGCAAGTTCAAGAGATGGAAGTTTTTGATTCAAAGGTACTAAAGCATGAGAGTTAGAGTGTAACTTAGTAACCTGTTGTAAGTCATTTTCAAGTAATTATTCATTTTTATGAGGAGAATGATAGGAAACTGAATTATTTTTTATTGTAAAGTGGTTTTCATTCTCTGAGAATCACTTGAATTTATACATCTATATGGATTATTTCTCCAATCAATCCTTATCCAACCTATATTTCCTCTAACATTTACAAGGTTAAATGGCAAGGCCTCAAGAACATTTCAGAAAGTGAGATCAACTACATCAAAGTAGATTCACATATGAGTTCCCTTATTAAAAGGTCTCAAAAAACTCCTACTCGAACTCCTACCAATAGAGAAATGACCTTTAGACATAAAACTATGAGAAAATGAATTTTTCCTATTCTCAGGTTGATTTGTTCTCCATAGATTTCTTAAGTTATTATTTGAATTTGGGGGTTCCCACCTAACATTCTAAAAGATAGAACAAATCAACAAAATATCTGTTGAAACCACATACCAAAATATACAACCTCATTAAATGTTTGAAAAAAATATAAATTTTAATAAAGATTGAAATTTGAAAATAATATGTCATCAAGATAGACACAATCTGCTAAAAATTGAAATCATCACTTACAAATTTGTTCACTATTATCAAAAGAAATGTTAATAATAAAAACTTAATTTTTAATGGAACTAACTATCCTTGAAAATTTCAAGGACCTCTAAACATATTTTTTTCAAATTTCAAACAACATAAAAAATTCACTTTCACACACCGTAGTTTAAACCTTCTTAACACAACCTGTATATCAGTGACAAATAAAAAAATGGTTGAAATTAGAATGATAATGCCAAATATCATTTTTTTTAAAACCATGTAGTGAAAAACATTTTTTAAATTTGAACCCTCTCATATATTTATACTTCCGGTAAAGATATATTCAATGAAAAAATAAGATATGTATGCTTCTTCAAAACCTAAGAAAATAACATAATGAACTGACGCTATACAAATTTTGTATTCAATGGAAACTAAACAATCATAACAATTTATAAAAAAATCCACCTATTTCAAAATATATTTTGTTCATACATAAAGAATTATATTCTTCAACAAAACTCAAATACAAATATACCAAGAATTTCATATTAATCATAACCTTGTGTTCAGACCAACAAACCGTATTATGATAAATTGCAAATAAATTTCCCTAATACTCTTCACAAAACTAATTGTTCCAAATAAATGAGGAAGAAATAGGACTTCCATTCTTAGATATGCTAATGGCTAAGAGACTCAATGGTTCCTTATCACATCAGGTATATAGGAATAAGAAACATATAGATCTCTATTTGGGAAATAACTCATACTACCACCCCACCCAAAAGACATCAACATTAAATACTTTGGCAACAAGAGATATGAGGGTGTTAGATAAGGACCATCTATAATATGAATTAGATAACTTAATAAAGGTATTCAAGCTAACAAATATGGGGATAGATAAATACAAAATTCATTCAAATGAGCCATTATGCAATAAAGTATAAGTAAAAATAATGAGGGGAATAATGATAATAAAATAAATCACATGGTCAATCTACCTTACATACAAGGTGTCACAGATAAAATTACATGAACTTTAAAAAAATGACATCAAGTTTGTATTCACTCCTCTTGAAACTATATGAGATGTCCTTGATAAAGCAAAGGATCCACATGATCCAAAATTATATGGTGGTGTTTACTCCATTTCATGTTCATGTGGTAAACAATATATTGGAGAGATGGGTAGGTCAGTAAAAATATGACTAAAGGAATATAGTGGATATATTTTGCATGAAATAATCAAGAAATTGACATTTAAAGAGCACTCATTTTATTTTAAACATCACATTTGCATTGAGGACACAAAGCTAATTGCAGAGGTGGATCATTGGAAAGAATGCAGAGGAAGGGAGGCACTTGAAATAGAAAAGACATAAAAATTTGAATAAAGATGGTGGGTTTAATTTAAGTAATTCATAGAAACCTCTAATACAATTTATGAAAAATTAATATTTAGAGGACAAAAATACAAACATTGTTTAATATCTTATTTATATTGTGACATATCTTTATGGAAATAAAACATTTATATCCTGATGATGGGTTCCATAGAAGGACTTGAAATGTTGAGTTTTGAAAATTCTCATGTAGGTGTATGCAAATTCTTTTTTAAATTCTCAGATGTTTCACTCAAACCCACATCAAATAATTTACATTTCCAAAATCATCTCATAATTGACTATTTTAATTTTTTTGTCAAGAATAAATGACATGCAGACCTAGAATACCACCTCCATATATTACATGCTCAAAAATCATTCTGCAACAAATATTTTTGAAGATAATGTGTAGTAAAATCTATATTATTCTTCATTTAATAAAATAAACATTGCATGTAAAACTGACTGGGTAAACCATTAAATTGCATGTAAAATTAACTGAGTTAACCATTAAACCAAATTTTATCAAATTCATCATAACTAATTCTAGTTGAGCTTTGAAAATACCTTATACTTGTTTTACTCATGAAAAATGAAACAATATCCATACCTCACCTACAAATTGTTCAACAAACTTCCAATCTCTTCCCCTCTACTCCATACCTCACTTACAAATTATTCAACAAACTTCCAATTTCTTCCCCTAGGCTCCAAAGCTTTGCTTCCATAATGAACTTGTCAAGAATGAAAACTAACTGAATAAAATCAATAGTTTGTATTATATTTAAACTCAAAGTACTGAATAACTATGTGTCAAGCCTAGATTGGATATCAACTTGTTAGTACTTATCTCCATCTCCACCAAAAAAATTAAGAACTTTGACAAAAATAGTGATGACCTAAGCTGCCACTAAACTTATCTCTAAAATCTCAATTAGATGCATAGTACACAAATCTTCAAAGCCAAAAATTATGGGAGAATAAAACAAATATAAACATATGCACCAAATCTTGAGCATATTAATAACACATTACTTGCCACTTAAAGATCACTTAACCATGCTTTGAACTAAAAAAAAACTCAAGTAACTTTCATCACCTTTGAATTTATTAAAATCCACGTAAGTCAATTTTCTCAACATAACCATTGTCGATATAAATAACATCTAAGCCAAGAATAAATAAGACCACCTTTTATGTCCAAAGCTTATAACCTTCAACCTCTATGTCATGATGCAGATACTTATGTCAAAGTATATAAATTTTATTATAAGACACTTAGAAATATTTAGGTCACAAAATAACACTTATAGATATTCTTATAAATAAACCATTAATTTCAAAAAGAACTATAATAACTTACGATCCAAAAATATCATTCATTCAATAATGATCAAGTAAAACTATCCTAAGCACATTTTACGTTCAACCTTCAATCTCAAATGTTACTTATTTGATGAACTTATGTATCATAAATAAATTTTGAATTTTATCATTAACCACTACTCATAAAGAATGAATTTTGTTAATATGGATATATAATTTTTTAATTAAATCCATGAAATGATTTCAAAACCACTTGTAATACAGAGTAAGAAGTTCAAAAAATACAGTCATAATAAACATTTAAACATAAGAATGCATATTAAAATGACATAATGAACTAAGAACCTCAACTGGTAGTTTTAAATGTTATGCCAATGTCATCAATATGACAAAATCATCATAAAGTATTTTTTGAAAAGAAAAAGAGAGGTGTCAAAAATAGGCTCAACACTGGTGACCTTGCTAGTTGGTTTCAATAATGGAATACGGCAGCAAAAATATAAAATTTTCCTATTAAAGACATAATATTTGAGAGTGCAATCCAGGTTAATTATTTCTCAGGTAGCTAGACACAAACCCTTTTATTTATGATATTTTAAGGGATGAAGTGTTTGGTCAACATGGCACGAAGAATAGGAAAAATTAGAAAGAGAATTTTGGGCTGAGTAAGCAATAAATTATAAAATACTTAAACACAATATTTGAAAATAAGTGATACTTTTTAAAACACATTAATAAACATTTTTAATCTCATTTATAAAATAAAACTGAATCATGTCATGTAAAATCATTTTATTATTATTCAATACTTACAGACATATTGTAGTTTTCATATACTTTCTTTCTTCTTGATGAACTTCATTGAGGTAATAAAAAATGATCCATTCAAAGAATAAGAAACAAATAAAAAAAGAAACACAAAATAAAAACAAAACAAATAAAACCAGAAACAAATAGAAAGCAAAGAGTTATTGAACAAACAATTTTAAATTAAGACCATTGATTGAATACCACATCCAATTTCCTTCTAAATATTGTAAATGAAAAGCATTTTTACCAAGTAAAATATCAATTCTATATGGTCCTAACCAAAGTGAATCAAATTTATGATGTTTACAAGGATTTTCATGAGCTTTATCCCAATAAATAAATATATCTCCAACCTTAAATGTTTTATTTGAAACTTTTTTATCAAAAAAATTCATCTTCTTTTTGGCTTCTTCCAATTTGGGTAAAGCAATAAGTTTAATTTCATCTAATGTTATTAAATCATTTGATCTTTATTCAATTATATTTGTATCTTATAATAAATACTATAATGCTAAATTAGCAGATGATATTTGTAATTCTATTGGAAATGTAGCTTCAAAAACATAAGTCAACATAAAAGGGGACTATCTTGGATTTGCTTTGACAATAGTTTTGTCATCCAATAATGCCTCAAATATTTTAAGATGCTAGTTTCATTTATTTTCAAAGACTATTTTTTTCATGATAAAAATTAAATTTTTGTTTGTAGACTCAACTTGTCCATTCCCTTAAGGGTAATACTTAGAGGAATAATTAAAAATAACATAATAATTTCTTAAAAATTCTAAGTATTCATTAGAAGTAAACTGAGAACCATTATCTGAGACAATCTCATAAGGTACATTGAATCTAGAAAAGATTTGATGTTCAAGAAACATAATTACTTCAGATGTCACTAAATTTATTAAAACCTTTGATTTAGGGCACTTTGTGAAATAATCAATTGCTATTAAAATATATCTATGACCAACAAAAATAGGAGGATGAATATTTCAAATAAAATATTTTTTCATTTTGAAAATAGTTTTTCTAGAATAATGAGATTCAGGAGCATTAATGGTAATCTATCCCTACCAAAAAATAATTGACAAGACATACAAGAATGTACTAACTTATAAGTATCTTGAAATAATGTAGGTCAATAATAACATACATGCAAAATCTTATAAGTTATAGTTTTTACAACATAATGACCACCATAACTACCTTCATGACATCCTCTAAAAACCTTATGAGTTTGATCATGAATCAAACATCTTAGTAACACACCATCTTGATTTCAATAAAATAAAATATTTAAAAGTAAAAAAAAAGATTAAATCTTACACTCTTAATGACCTTCTTTGTCTTCTATCTAAATTTTCAAGACAACCTTGGTTTTGTCAATAATATACAAGATCATGATACCAATCATCTACTATTAAATAGTCTGAATCTTTCATTTCAAGTCTAAACTTAATTTTTTTTGAAAAATCAAAAACTCTTATAGACTAAAAATGAGTTTTAGTATTTAAAGAGTCATCAACAAATAAAATGAAGATATTAATATTAGAAGAAACATTTTCAGCTAAATGCTTTGTTAACTCATTTCTTTCGATAGTTTTAGATGTTTTAAATTCAAGGTCAAATTTCTAAATTCTTAAAATCCACTTTACTAACCTTCCTTGAATAGTAAACTATTTTAAAAGATAAGATAGAATGGACACATTTTATATTACTACCACTTTATTTTCCATTAACAAATGATGAAATTTAATTAAATAAAATCAAAGATAAAATAAATTTCTTAATAAGAGGATACCTGGTTTATGTGTCTTTCAAAACTTGATTTGTGTATCTAATAGGTCTCACATTTTTAATTTTATCCTCTTGTGTAATCAAAACACCTATGAATTTATTCATAACATTAACATAAATAGTGAAAGGCCTAGACAAATTAGGTTTAGAAAACACATGTGCACTTGCAATAGTATTTTTTACATTGTTAAAAGTATAATAAGATTTTGTATCCTAAAAATATGATTGGTTTTTCTTAAGAAAAATATATAAAGGATTTGAATTATTATCATAGTATAATATAAACTTTTGTACAAAGTTTATTTTTTTAAATAATGATCTAAGACCTAATTTATTTTTAGATGGTAACAACTCTTTGATTGCTTTAACACATTTACGATCAATTAAAATTTCATCTTTAGAAATAATATTCCCTAATAACTTACCTTTAGTAACACCAAAAACATATTTCTTTGGATTTAGGAAAATATCATATATTCTACATCTTTCAAATACTTCACGTAAATGATCTAATTATAAGATCATATAAGTAGACTTTCATAAAATACTGATTAAATCATCAAAATCTACATGCATAGCTCATTAAAATGTTATACCTACATGCATAATACCAAAAGGCATCTTATTAAAGGTAAAATTTCTTCTTAGAGTTGTGAATTTTATCTTGTGTATATCATCCAGGTTTGCAAATATTTGATTATAACCTAAAAATCCATCAAGCAAAGGCATCATTTTAGATCCTACAACTTGTTACAGAATTTGATCAATACTTGGAAGAGAAAAATGATCTTTTCTACTGGCATTGTTCAAATATCTAAAATCTAAACATAATCTAATATCTTCATTCCTTTTATGTACATGTACTTTATTAAATACTGATTCAAAATATGTTATGAGAAAAATGACACCACCATCAATCATTTTATCAAGCCCTTTGATGATGGTGTTTTCTAGTAAAGGGTTTATCCTACATATTTTTTGCCTGACAGGTTTAATACCAGGGTTAATAAGAATATCATGTCTTACATAAGTATTATCATATCTTTTTAAATTTTTATAAGACCAAGCAAAAATATCAATAAATTCCTTTAAAATATTAATAAACTTAACCTTCTCATTAGTAATACATTGTATTTCCAAATAAATAAACTTTGGTTCTTCATCAAATCCAAAGTTTATTGAGATAGTCTCTCCAATAATACTTCTAAAAGGTTCTTTATTTCATGATAATTTAGGCTGATCATTTTGAAACAACATAGATTCTAAGCTCACCAAACTAGTAGGTAACTTATTAGTATAAAATTGTAAATAATCTCCACAATTAAGAACATAATCATCTTTATCAATATTATTGTCTTTGATAAAAGAATCAACATGTTCATTACAATTAAAAAAAAAATTCTAGCTTTCATTTAAATCAAAATTTTTAGGCCTGAATATTTTTAGAAAATAAAACTCTATAGTAGGTTCTATTTCGATTATTGTAGGGATTGAAGCAAAAATAATTTTTTCAACACGTAAATTGAATTCTCTAAGAATGTGTGTTATATTAAAAGCTTCAAAATGTTCAAGTAAAGACCAAATCTTTTGAGTATAGTGATGAAGATGAGTTTGGTTTGTCTTATAAATTTTTATTACTTGTCTAATAACTAATTTAGAATCGTCAAAAACTTCTAAGTGCTTAATATTGAATTTTATATCCTTTTCCAAACCAAGACATAAATCTTCAAAATTTATTGTATTGTTAGTAGTATCAAAAGACAACTTATAAGCATAGTGATATATTCTACCCATGAAAAAAATAAGACATATTCCTGCACCACTTCTAGTTTGTGAACAAGCACCATCAAAATACAAAATCCATAAATCATTCTTGAAAAATAAATTATGTTGTTCTTCAGATTCATCAAGAGTCATCAACTCATATGTGCCAATTCCCATTTTAACATCGGCTATAGTAGAAGGCATTGAATCAATTGGGCTCTTAGAACAATCTTCTCTTTGAATAAAGACAATTTAATTTCCAATTGAAATATAAGTGGTATCTTTTCCAACAAATGCATCAGTTTATTTAGGCCAATATTTACCTAAAAGCATCACATAATTACTAAGAATATTCAAAATTTGAACCTTAATCATACATCTAATTCTCTCATCTTGTGCAACTTTAATTATAAGATCTCAAAATTTACCACAACTTTTTGTTCAACGTGAGTTAAAATCAATTAGCTTTCTATTATATATCTCATAAGAAATACCTAACTGATCAGCTATGAATTTGGGCATAATATTCTTTAATGCTCCTATATCTAAAATGCAATTATGTATGACTTTGTTGGCAATTTTGATAGATATATAAAAAGGTGGTATATAATATATAAAAGGGTTATAAATTTGATCAAAAATAATAGACTAAGTATACTCATCATTTTTACTATCTTCTTGAAATCTTCTTAGAATTTTAATTTTTAATAGCTTCATTAATTTTCTCTAGCTGTCTGGGCAAACTAGCATCTTGTAATAATGAAAACCTTACCTTAATAGATGATAAATCATCAATAATATTATAATCCCCTACATTTGGGTAATATATATGTGTATAATTTTTAGGCTTAAAAGGATGATATTGAGAATTATAAAAACATGTTGACAAAGTATCATCATATTTAGAATTCATTGTAACATTATTTGATGTTTCATTATTCTATATATTTTTACCTTTATGCTAGTTTTGAACTAAATTTTGATTATTATTTGTTGTATTAGAATAATCTCTTTGTTTAGTATTAATAACATAAGCATTTTTGGTTTTATTATCATTTGAAGATTCACCAATTTCACACATATTTATATTTTCAGCGAGATCAAATGAGATATTTTATTTACTTTAAATATATCTTTTAAATATTTGACTAGTTACACATATTTGGGTCATGGTCTAGTTCACAGATATTATAATAAAGGACTTTTTCTTCGATTTGATTCTTTTAAAGAAAGGATGACTTACCTGATGAAAATGGTTTATAATTTAATTGTCTCTTGACAGTAACTAGTTTGTTTCTAAGATTATGAATGACATTAATTTTTTTTGCATTATCTAAATTTACTTCTATCATAGTTCTATCATTAAAACCAACTCTTTTCAAAAAAAATTGTACTCTGTAGAAAGTTACAATTTCATCATAGTCCATAATATCTTTATCCTATATAACCATGTTATATTTTAAAGATAAAGAATTAAAAAAATATAACCTTGACAACTTCTTAGATGGTTGAACATTAGGTGATTTTCTCTTATGAAATCTAGTGATCCTATAAATGATTTCACTTAGATCAATTGAAATATTAATTAGTTCATTTATTAGATCTAAATATTTTTTAGACTTACCAAATCTTAACTCTAACCAGTCTTTCATATCTTTCCAAGTGCTAATAACATTTGTTGTAAGACTAATAAATATTTGGTATGATTTATCTTTCAAAGTCTACAAGAGAAATCTAAGAGAAACCTTTTCATTAACAATACAAAGGGTAGCACAAATTAATTTGAAAGCATATAAATGATCCTCCTATGAATCACAAGGGCTTCTTGAAAACTTAGGAATGTTAAGTCCCTTTCATGAAGGTAACTTGATTGAACGAGCATGGATATTGATTGGATTTCCATGAATCCAAGGATTCACTAACGGTTGAGCAACATCTTCATCTGAATCATTATCTTCATCAGTTACATCAACTTGACCTCTATTATTTTGAAGGCTTGAAATTAAATCTTAAACCCTCTACTATTGTTCTTGTTCTTCCTCAATCTATAATTTTAATTATTTTAATTATTTGATCATATTAATTAGTAAGTGCAATAAAATCTTCAAGATGAAAATAATCAGAAAGAAAAAAAATTCTAAGTTGATTATTAACACACAAGATTACTTCTCTTTCAAGTCTAATTCTATAATCATTTTCTTAAATATGAATTTGAGTTTCACATGTAAGACTTGTGTGAATGCCAATATTTTTTCGTTCTTCTAATTATTCATTAAGTACTTTAATAATATGAAATAAATCATAAGGTTTATTATACAAAGTAAAATGATTCAAACTAGAAGCAATGCCAACCTATTCTTCAACAATATCAACTAAGGGTTGGATAACTAAGTGTGGACTTCCAATGGTCATGGGCAACTTAAAATGAACAAGAAAATAAGATTTCTAAAATTCCTAGTAGGGTTTCCAAATTTGTTGATGATTAAAATTATTACGTCAATGAATCATCCCTATCGCCTATCACAAAGGTTAAAGTAAAATCATACCAGTTTAATAATTTTGGTCTAAAAGATCATAAAAGATGCATAAAAAAGGTTTTTAAATAATCTAAGATAATAATAATTATGTCAAATACTCAACAAAATTCTATTATTAATTTAGAAATCAAATTTTCTCTTTAAAAAAATAAACATATATGATATATAATCAATCCTATCTGATAGAGAAAACATATGACTTAGATAAACTATTGAAGGAAAGATTTATGTTCCTTATGAATATGATGAATCTATAATTGATATAATAAGTTTATGCTTAACTCAAAAGAGATCTAGTAAAATGAAACAAAAAAATCAAAAAGATATAAATAAAAGATTATAATGAAAACCCAAAAAAGAGACATATAACAACCAACATTCTAAAGAAATCTATAAACTAAAATTAATAAAGACAATAAAATAAATAGAAAAAGAAAACAACATTAATCTAGTGCATAAGATAATTATATTGAAAGATCAAATCATAATAAACCTAAAATAAGAATCTAATAAATCTAATTTAAACTAAAAAAAACTAAATTTATTCCAAAAACTAAAGGTAGTTAAGAAAACAAAATATTAATAAAATAACTTAAGTTAATTAAAGCTAGAAAATTAACACTAATAACTGAAATAAAATAAAATAAAATAATCTAATTCTAAAATTAATCAAGAAACCAACAACTTAGTTCAAACTATTCTTTATTAAAGACACCAATTAACTAAAACCTAAATCAAGAAAATAGCTTTAAAATTAAACAAAGATTTGTGAGTCTTCAAAGAAAGAGTCATATTAATAAGTAAATCAAATTTTATTGAGAAACATCATTTATGATACAAAAGTCTTTAAAATAACAACCAGTACAATATAACTTGTTCAAAAACATGTTTCACACAATGAGATGTTCATCAATATTCAGGGCAAGTAGTCAGATTATTCTCATATGACTATAAATATATAAGCATCATAAGATATTAAACCTAAAATTCTTCAAATAATTAGTTTATGAATTAAACAAATAACTTGGATATACTTGTGCTTATTAAGAAAGTTACTTAACTATCAAAGAAAGTATCCTTGATCTATCTGCAAGATTTGTTTATCTCAGATATGTTGCACAAAAAGAAGTATGAAAATGAACTTGAAGTGAATCAAAAGTATTCAAAAATACCTATGTAATGTTCCTCCCCTTTTCTATGTCACTTTGATATTTTTTAATAATCAATTCCTCCAAAGATGATTTATGAATAAGTTATAGATGACTTTAGTTAGTTACAATTATAAATTCATCAATTTTAATTAAATCAATTAAATTTTAGTTATTACTTAATTCATTTTAGACTTTAAAAATAAGTCTTAAGATCAAAATTAAAATAATAAATCAAGAAAATTGACTCTAATTAGGTGGGGATCCTTAGACATTATAATCACCTAAATAAAATAAATTATGCAAAATATTTAAAACAACATAAGCTATTAAATGAAAAATATCACATCTAACATTTATCCATATGCATTATATATATAAGTTAAAATATCCATATCAAAACATACTTGTTTGAAATCATATAACCACTATAAAAAAAATTAAAACAAAGTATCTAATAAGTATCAAACTGTATCAAAATATTTTTAAATACTTCTACTCATCCTCTGAATCTGACAATATTTTAATAAGTAGATAACTCTTATTAGTTATGTATTCAATATAACTCATACTGGTTGTCGAGAACTTAATCAACTTAGCTACATCCTCATCTTCTTCATCATCCACCTCTAAATTAAATTTATTTACCATCTTAGTAATTGTTGCTGACACTGAAGGATTGATTTCTTACCTTTTCTAGTTCAGTGATAATATTATTTCTTTCAATTGATGATGTGGAAAATTTATGAGGTTAAGCCTATAACAAGTTGCATATGGACTAGAGAGTTTAGGAGATGGAAGTTTTTGGCTCAAAAATACTAAAGCATTAGAGTGAGAGTGTAAATTAGCAACATGTTGTAAGTCATTTTCAGATAATTGTTCATTACAATGAGGAGAATGATGGTAAATTAAATTATCTTCTAATTATAAAGTAGTTTGCATTCTCTAAGAACCACTTGAATTTTCATGTCCATATGGATGATTTCTCCAATCAGTCCTCCAACTTTGAATTAATCTATCATTTACATGGTTAAATGACAAGACTTCAAAAACATTCCAGAAAGAGGGATCAACTTCATCAAAGTGGATTGACATATGAGTTCCCCTATTGAAAGGTATCAAGAAACTCTTACCCAACCTCATACCAGTAGAGAAATGACCTCCAAACACAAAAATATGAGAAAATGAATTTTTTAATTTCAAAATAATCTATTCTCCATAGATTTCATTGATTATTATTTGAATTTGAAGGTATCCACCCTAATATTCTGAAAGATAAAAAAAATCAACCAAATCTCTTTTGAAACCACATACCAAAATCTACAACCTCATTAAATGTTTGAAAAAATATATAAATTTCAATAAAGATAGAAATTTGAAAACAATATGTCATCAAGATAGACACAATTTGCTAAAAACTAAAGTCATCACTTACAACTCCATTCATTATTATAAAAAATACTGATAAAAATTAAAAAATAATTTTTAACAAAACTGACTATCCTTGAAAATTTTAAAGTCCTCTAAACATAGTTTTCTCAAATTTCAAAAAACATAAAAAATTCACTTCCATATACTGCAATTTAAACCTTTTTAACACAACCCTATATTAGTGACAAAAAAAGTTACTCAAGATTAGAATCATATTTCCAAATATATTTTTTTAAACCCATGTAGTGAAAAATATTTTTGAAATTTGAACCCTCTCATATATGTATACTTTCAAAAAAGATATCTTCAATGAAAAACAAATATTTGTATCTTTTTTTAAAACCCAAGAAAATAACATAATGAATTGACACTACACAAATTTCATATTCAATGTCAACTAAACCATCATAACAATTTATAACATAGTTAATTGTTCAAAAGATATTCTCTTCATATAGAAAGAATTTTATTCTTCAATGAAACTCAAATACAAATATACCAAGAATTTCATATTAATCATAATCTTGTCTTTAGACCAAAACTATATTATGATGAACTGCATATAAATTTACCAAATATTCTTCACAAAAATTAAATGTTCCAAAAAATTCTCAAATGTTTAGTTCATACCCACATCAAATAATTTATATTTTTAGAATCATCTCATAATTGACTTTTTCGGACAGTTTGTCAAGAATAAACGACATACATACCTAGAATAATACATCCATATACTACATGCTCAAAAATCATTTTGCAATGAATATTTTTGAAAATAATCTATAGTAAAATCTGTATTATTCTTCATTTAAAAAAATAAACATTGCATGCAAAACTGATTGGGTAAAAACCATTAAACTGTATGCAAAATCGACTAAGTTAACCATTAAACTAGATTTTATCAAATTCATCGTAACCAATTCTAGCTGAGCTTTGAAAATATCTCATACTTGTTTTGCTCATGAAAAATGAATAAATATCCATACCTCACCTACAAATTATTTGACAAACTTTCAATTTCTTATCCTCGACTTCAAAGCTTCGCTTCCGTAGTGAGCTTGTTAAGAATGACAACTAACCAAATAAAATTTGTCTTTTGTATTTTATTTAAGCTTAGAATACTAAATATTTATGTGTTAGGCCAAGCATGGACAACAACTTTATCATTACTTATCTCCAACTCCACCAAAAATTTTAAGAACTTTGACAAAAATAATGATGACCTAAGCTACCACTAAAATTCTCTCTAAAATCACAATTTGATGCATAGTACACAAATATTAAATGCCAAAAATTATGGGGGAATAAAATAAATCTTAAAATATGCACCAAATCTTTAACATATTCATAACACATTACTTTCTGCTTAAAGACAACTTAACCATGCTTCAAACTCAAAAACAACTCAAGTAACATTCCAACACCTTTGTAATCATCAAAAGCCATGTAAGTCAATTTACTCAACATAACCACCATCGATATAATGAACATCTATTCCTAGAAGGAATAAGACCACCTTTTGTGTCTAAAGATTATAACCTTTGACCTCTATGCCATGATGTAAATACTTATGTCAAAGTATTTAAAGTTTATTTTACGACCCTTAGAAATATTTATATCATAAAATAACACTTCTAGATATTATTATAAATAAACCGTTAATTTCAATAACTATAATAATTTATGATCCACAAATATCATTCATTCAATAATGATGAATTAAAACAATCCTGAGCACATTTTATGTTCAACCTTCAATCTCAAATGTTACTTTTTTGATGAACTTATGTATCACAAAGAAATTTTGAATTTGATCATTAATTGATACTCATAAAGAATTAATTCTAATAATATGGATATATTAATTTTTTTCATTAAATCTATGAAATACTTTTAAAATCACTTTGTAATGCAGAGTGATATTTTCACAAAATATAGAATCATAATAAACATTTAAACATAAAAATGCATATTCAAATGACATAATGAACTAAGACCCCAAATAGTAGTTTTAGATGTAATGACAATGCCATCAATATGATAGAATTATCACAAAGTATTTATTTTGAAAAGAAAAAGATGGATGTCAAAAATAGGATCAACACTAACAACCTTACTAGTTGGTTTTAGTAATAGAATAAGGTAGCAAAAATATAAAATTTGATTATTAAAAATAAAAGACCTAAGAGTGCAATCTAGATTATTTTTTTTTCAAGAAGCTAGATATGAACTCCTTTATTTATGAAATTTGAAGGGATGAAGTGTTCATTCGGCATGGCACAAAGAATAAGAAAAATTAGAAAGATAATTTTAGGTTGAATAAACAATCAATTGCAAAATCCTTAAACACAATTTCTAAAAATAAGTAATATTTTTAAAACACATTAATAACCATTTTTAAGATCATTTATAAAATAAAACTAAATCATGTCATGTAAAATCATCTTATCATTATTGAATACTTACAAACATATTATAGTTTCCATCTACTTTCCTTCTTTTTGATGAACTTCACCGAGGTCACCAAACATGATCCATTCAAAGAATAAGAAACAAAAATAAAAAAAAGAAACACAAAATAAAAAGAAAACAAACAAAACAAAAAACAAACAAAAAGCGAATAGCTATTGAACAAATAGTTTTAAATAATGACCATTGACTAAATAATGAAACTAATTTTTTTTAAACCTTATTAATAAAAAATATTTTTACCAAATACAATAGCAGTTTTATATGGTCTTAACCAAAGTGAATCAAATTTATGATGTTTACTTGGATCTTCATGAACTTTATCCCAATAAAGAACTAGATCTCCAACCTTAAATGTTTTATTTAAAATCTTTTTTTCAATTTTTTTTAACTTCTTTTTGGATTCTTCCAACTTGTGCAAATCACTAAGTTTACTTTCATCCAAGGCTATTAAATCATTTAATATTTGTTTAATTATATTTATATCTTCTTATAAGTACTGTAATGTTGTATTAGCAGATTATATTTGAAATTCTATTAAAACTGTAGCTTCAAAACCATAAGTCAATATTAAAGGGGAGAATCCTATAACTTCTTTAATAATAGTTCTACTAGTCCATAATGCCTCAAATATTTTAAGATGTCAATTTTTTTTATTTTTTTAGACTATTTTCTTCATGATAAAAATAAAAATTTTGTTTGCGGACTTAGCTTGGCCATTCCATTGAGGGTAGTACTTAGAGAAAAGATTATAAATAATAGAATAATTTCTTAGAAATTATAAGTATTCATTAGAATTAAATTGAAGATCATTATCTAAGAAAATCTCATAAGGTACACTAAATTTGGAAAAGATATGATCTTTAAGAAACATAATTACTTCATAATATCATGAAACTTTTTAAAACCTTTGTTGAAGGCCACTATATGAAATAATTAGTTGTTAAAATATATCTATGATCAACAAAATAAGGAAGATGAATATCAAAAATAAGATCAATTTCCTATTTTGAAAATGATTTTTTTGGAATAATGGGATTCAGAGGCATTGTTGGTAATCTATCCCTACCAACAAATAATTGACAAGGCATATAAGAATGTACTAAATTATAAGCATTTTAAAATAATGTAGGCTAATAATAACTTGTGTGCAAAATATTATAAGCTGTATTTTTTGTATCATAATGACCATCGCAACTAACTTCATGATATCTTCTAGGAACTTTCTAAGTTTAATCATGAGTTAGACATTTTAGCAATACGCCATCTCGATTTCGATAAAAAAAATATTTTTAAGTAAATAAAAATTTAAAGCCTACACTCTTAATGACCTTTTTTGTCTTTTATCTAAATTTTTAATACAACCTTGGTTTTGAAAATAATATACAAGGTCATGATACCAATCATATTTTGTTATTAAACAATCCAAATCCTTCATTTCAAGTACAAACTTAAAAGTTTTTGAAAAATTAGAAACTCTCATACACTGAAAATGAGGTTTAGAATTTAAAGATTCATCAACAGATAAAACTAAGACATTAATATTAAAAGAAGTATTTTCATCCAAATGCTTTGCTAATTCATTTTCTTTGATAGTTTTAGATGTTTTAAATTCAAAGTCAAATTCTTGAATTCTCAAAATCTACTTTGCTAACCTTCAGTAGTTTGTTTTAAAATATAGGATAAAACAAGCATATTTGATCTTTCTACCACTTTATTTCTCATTAATAAATGACAATTTAATTAAAAAAGAAATCAAAGATAAAATAACTTTTTCAATAAGAGGATACCTGGTTTCTATGTCTTTTAGAACTTGACTCATGTATCCAATAGGTCTTTCATTTTTAATTTTATCCTATTATGTAATCACAACACCCATTGCTTTATCCATAAAATTAGTGTAAAGAATGAAATACCTAGACAAATCAAGTTTAGTAAGCACATGTTCACTTATGATAACATTCTTTACATTGTTAAAACCAGAATCAACTTCTGCATCTCAACAATATGACTAATTTTTCTTAAGTAAAATATGTACAGGATTTGATTTATCAGCTAAGTCTAATATAAATTTTCATATGAAATTTATATTTCCAAAAAAGACCTAAGACTTGATTGATCTTTAATTGGTATCATCTCTTTAATTGCTTTAACACATTCATGATCAATTGAAATTCCATATTAAGAAATAACATACGCTAATAACTTACCTTTAGTAACACCAAAAATAATTTTTTTTGGATTAAGGGAAATACCGTATCTTATACATCTTTAAAATACTTTATGTAAATGATCCAAATACTTTTCTTAGAATGAAATGTAAGATTATCTAAGTAGACTTGCATAATAACACCAATTAAATCATCAAAACCTAAATACATATCTCGTTAAAATGTCACACCTATATTCATAATACCAAAGTACATCCTAATAAAGGCAAAATTTTCTCTTCAAATTGTAAATGTTGTCTTGTGTCTATCATTTGGGTTCACAAATATCTGATTATAACCTAAAAACCTATCAAGTAAAGACATCATTGTATATCCTACAACTTGTTGTATAATTTGATGAATATGTGTAAGAAGAAAATTATGTTTTATAATAGCCTTATTTAGATCTCAAAAAATTATACAAATTATAATATCTCTATTGTTGTTATGTACAGGTACTAGATTAGCTATCCATTCAAAATATGCTATGGAAAAAATGACACCACCATCAATCATTTTATCAAGATCTTTGTTGATGGTGTCTTCCAACAAAGAACTTATCTACGTATTTTCTACCTAACAAATTTAATAGGAATATTATGTCTTACAAAAGTATTATTGTATCCTTTTAAATCTTTATAAGACTAGGCAAAAATATCAATAAATTTCTTAATTTTTTTAATAAACTTAACCTTATTATCAGGAGTACATTATATTTCCAAATAAACAAATTTTGGTTCTTCATCAGATCCAAGGTTTATTGGGATAGTCTCTCCAATAATCATTCTAGAAGGTTCTTCATTTCATGAGAACTTAGATTGATCATTTGGAGAAAACATAGATTCTAATCTCACCAAACTAGCATGTAACTTATTAGTATTCAATTGTAAATAATCTCCACAATTAAAAACATAATCATCGTTTATGAAAATAATTTTCTTTGATAAAATCATCGATATGTTTATCACAATAAAAAATAGGCCAGTTTTCATTTAAATCAAAAAATTTAGGCCTAAATATTTTAAGAAATAAAAACTCTATAGTAGGTTCTATTTCATTTATTGTGGAGTTTGAAGTTAAAAAAAAAGCTTATCAACATGTAAATTGAATTCTTTAAGAATGTGCATGATATTAAAAGCTTCAAAATGTTCAAGTAAAGACCAACCTTTTGAGTATAGCAATGAAGATGAGTTTGGTTTGTCTTATAAATTTTCCTTATTTTTCTGATAATTAATTCAAAATCACCAAAAACTTTTAAATGCTTGACATTGAATTCTGTAGACTTTTCCAAACCAAGACACAAATCTTCAAACTCTGTTGTATTGTTAGTAGTATCAAAAGATAGCGTATAAGCATAATGATATATTATACCTATGGAAGAAATAAAAATTCCTTCACCACTACCATCTTGTAAACAAGCACCATCAAAATACAAATTACATAAATCATTCTTGAAAAGGAAATTTTGTTGCTATTCAAGTTCATCAAGAGTTATCAAATCATATGTACCAATTCTTGTTTCAACATGGGCTACCGTAGGAGACATTGAATCAATTGGGATCTTAGACCAATCTTTTCTTTGAATAAAGACAATTTTATTTCCAATTAGAACCAAAGTGGTATATTTTATAATAAATTCACCAATTACTTTAGACCAATATCTACCCAAAAGTATCACATAATTACTATGAATATCTAAAATCTAAAAATTAGTCATACACCTAACTCTCACATCTTGTGCAACTTTAATTACAAGATCTCAAAATTTATCACAATTTTTCATTTGATGTGAGTCAAAACTAGTTAGCTTTGTATTATTTGTCTTATAAGAAATATCTAACTGATCAACTATGAATTTGGGCATAATATTCTTTGATGTTCCTGTATCTAAAATATAATTATGTATGAATTTATTGACAATTTTGATAGATATATAATATATGGTAGGGTCATAAATTTGAGTAAAAATAGTATACAGAGTATACTCATCATTTTTACTATCTTCTTGAAATCCTAAAATCTTTTTAGATTTTGGATTTTTAATAACTTCATTAATTTTCTCTATTTTTTTTGAAAAACTAGTAGCTTGTAATAATGAAAACCTACCTTAATATATGATAAAACATCAATAATATATGAAACCTTATATTATGGAGATGCAAGTCCTAAATATCAAGAATCAAACTTCATTCATGATTTAATTACTCTGTATGTGGGTAATATTTAGATAAACTGGAAATTTGTTCGGTGAATAAGGAGAATTATCACAACACCATTGATTGTAAGATCAACTTGAATTGATTTTTGTTGTAGCACATGATGGTATGCATCATGATAAATTATCCATAATATGCATAAAGATTGACACTCGATCCAATAAATAAGAAAAAACAATGCATCAATGATAAAAACCATGATGACAATGCTAATGTATGAATATGGATGGACTTAAGTATACTACACAAGAAATCACCCAATGAGCACATATAGACTAATTTAAGGCACAATAATGAAAGAAAATAAATAGGCAATAAACAAAAAAACACCAATAAAAACAAACAAATGAACAAAACATCAAAAATAAACATAAAGATACAACACAACAATAAACAAAATAGTGAACAAAATAATCAAAACAAAATGAACAATGTTTAATCACAATGTTAGTGAAAATTAAAAAAAATTATTTGTGCATATGTAATAAAGGTGTTACTCTTGGCAATAGGGTTACCCATAATCTAGATAGCTATGACATATGTATAAGAATGCAAGGACAATTGGCACAAGGTTGCCCCTATGCTATAGGAAAACAACATCACACAACATGACAACAAACATTGCCCCTAGGTTATAAGAGACAATGAAACAAATAAATAAAATGGAGGGAATAAATGAAAATATGGGATAGTTGAGCTAACACTAGATGCACTAGGCACTTAGATGTTGCCTATATAGTTCCATGGATATAAAATCCAATATGAACTTCAGGTCAAATATAGTTTTCACATGATATAGGATAAAATAAAATTGATGATAAAAAAATATGATTGTGTTGTAGAAGAAATATGGGAATGGTCTCACAAAATGATGAGTGCATGAGATGAATGTGCTCATAAAATGGTGAGAGTGTTAAAATATAAATGGATCATAAAATGATGAGAGATTAAGAAAATCCAAGTGGTCATTAGTGTTAGTTGTGGAGCATGATAGTCTTCTAAGATCAGAAGTTAAAATTTTGATGATTATTTTAGTTGGGTTTGGATCCCATTCTTTGTATCTCTGTTGGCATGGGGGGTTACAATGGGGGAACCAAATTTTTTTATTAAAACTACCTTGTAAAATTTTAATTTCATAGTCAATCTAGGTCATTGATTATAGGTTTCCAAATCTGACAATAGAGGTTATGTTTAGGTGTTTTTCACCGTAAAATGTATTGAGATATGGTTGAGATGTAAGAAAAGAAAAAAATTAACATAGAGTGGAGGTAGAAAAGGGGAGGGAGGTGTAATGGGGTTTGTTATATGATTTTGTTTTTATCTTGTATTATTGGAAACAATATACTGGATAAGTTTGGTGGATGTAGCCCATTTTGAGTGAATCACATTAAATCTGGTGTCTTCTATTATGTGTATGTTTTTATTTATTTTCTAAATGTTTGATTAATTTGTTTCATAGTTTCTCTTGTATGCAATTTAGGGATAAATCTGGGTTTTTAATTTATCCTAATAATGAGTGTATCAAATTCAAATACACAATTCTCATAACATGAACTCACAAAATGATGATATCATATGGCTAAGGCCAATAAGAATGGGGAAACTAAATTACAAGTATTTACTCATGAAAGAGCTAGGAGTCTCAAAATCTTTGAAGCAAAAAAGTGGTCAAAAACAAAAGAAGGTGCATCTAAGCTAACCTAATATACCTCAGGTATGCAATTGTTGCCTACATAATCTATGTAGACCTCAGGCCAACGTAGTTCTCCCAAAACTAGGAGAAAAAAGAAAAAGGTGGTCTATAAATGAAATTGAATTGATAAAATGGCCCATCCTAGAAAATTTTGATGGTTTTATATCTCTCATGGAAATTCTAAGCTAATTTTCATGATTTTGTGACTTTTAGGTTTTTAAGATATTTTACAAATATTTTTGGAATTTTTCGATCATCTCAACTTGATTCATAATTATGAGACACTAAATGGTCCAACTCAAAAAATGAAGAGATCATTCAAACTTAAATTTCTAGAAAAATGGTGAGAGCATTGGAAAAGGGTGATTGAGCTAATCTCAATGTGAATTGAGTGCTACTTATATATTCTTAAAATGGGATCTCAAGTCAATGTAGTTCCACCTTACAATAGAGGAATTTGACTAGGTGGAAGCAAGTTCATGAATTAGGCAAATGGTACAATAGAGCATAGGAATGGCAAGGTGATACATTAAGGTATGGTAAATGTGCTACTCTTGATTTTCATATAGGCAATTATAATTAGAAAATAATGGCATAAGTACTAATTTTCCCAAAGGAAGTTATAATTAGTACCACCTAGGGTAAAATAGAATGTGACAACAATGAATAATGTAATTTCCAAACAACGGTCATGTTGGTCCAAGATAATGCCTTTGTTTAGAATACTTAATTTACTATTGATACTTGATTTGAATCCTCACACTAAAGGTGTCAAAATAAAAAATAGAGTATAACCAAAGTCAAAAAGGGTGGGGTGGGTAAGTAAAACAACTTCAATTGATATTAAAGGTATGATAGGAATGGTATATGGTATCGTACAAGGAAGATGATAGGATGGTACAATGTAAATGATCCTCATATACAATACCTTGAATCTCTTAAGTAGAATAATGCTTGAGGTGTATTATGTTCATAGGCTCATCAAGTTCATCTTTATTTGGTGTAGCAAGCCTATATGCTCAAAACCATAATTTTCAACAATGAAGTAAGGGCATATCAAATTGAGCTTGAACTTACCCTTCTTCTTGACCATGGTGTTTTTCTAGTTTTATTTTAGGACAAGATCACCAAGCTTGAGTTCTCTATGTTTGACCTACCAATTATATTGACCATGTAGTCAATTCTGATATGTGTGAAGGCTATTAATAATGGCCATACACTTCTCATCTAATAACTCTAAATTTTATAGGTGAACTACTCTATAATCTTCATCATCTAGGATGTGTTTTAACAAGATACATAAAGAAGGTAACTTGACCTCGATGGAAAGAATGGCCTCAATGTCATAGACTAGGGAATATGTTGTGTCTCCTATTAGAGTATGGTAATTAGTATGATAAGCATAGAGGGTGAAAAATATCTACAAGTGCCAATCATGGCTAGTATTATTGACAATATTTTTAAGGATGTTGACAATGGTCTTATTAGATGTCTCTACTTGGCCATTATCTTGTGGTTAATAGGTGGTGGAAAAATGTTAGGTGATGTTGTACTTAGTATAAAGGGTTCTAGCATCTTCATTTTTAAATGATCCACCATTATCTGATATAATGTTGGATGGGATACCATAGTGGCATATGATATGGTTAAAGATGAATTTGGAAATCTATTTTCCAATCACATAAGTGAGGGGTATAGCTTCAACCGATTTATTAAAATAATTGGTAGCAGTAAAGATGTATTTATAGCCATCAAATAAGGTAGGGTTAATATTCCCAATAAGATTCAGTCTCCATGTTGAAAATGACCATGGTGTAAGCATTGGTTTGAGTGTTATGTCCATAACATGAATCAAATTGGCATGCCTTTAACATTTGTCACACCTTTTGACATAAGTAGTTGCATCTACTTCCATAGTTGGCCAATAATAACTAGTAATTAGGATATTTTTGGCTAGAAAAACCCCACTAGTGTGGGCTCCACATACTTGTTCATGAACTTCTTGTAATGCTAATGTGGCTTCTATCAAAGTTAAATAATGAATCAGAGTTCCCTCAAAGCTTCTATTGTAAAGGGTTGGGATAAGTAATGTATATCGAGAGGCTTGGTGTATAAAGGCCTTTTATTGATTATGAGATAGGTCTAGTGGCATGATGTATTCATGAAGGTAAGTATATAGGTATGAGTACCAAATAGAGTTGGGACTAAAAATATCATAGATCATTGTGATGGTTGAAAGTTCATGAACAGGCGTTAAAATATTTTAAATGAGGAACTGATATTTTTTCTACCTTGTTTATACTTTAAATCAAAGAATAAATAATAGCTATGGCATTTTTTATCCTATTATTGGCCCTTGGTATGTGTTCAAACTGAATGTCAACAATATGCTACTTAAGAATGTCCACCATGGCATTGTATAGTACTAAATTCTCATCTTTGGTCTGAAAGTGACTTGTAACCTGATTGATGATGAACTAAGAATCACCATGAACCACTAGATGTTGAATGTTCCAGTATACTACTTAACTAAACCCTGTAACAAGCACTTCCTATTTAGCCATGTTATTAGTATCAATAAATTTGATACATAATGATTTGGGAATAAGAGCCCCCTGTGGTGTAATAAACAATAGGCATGCCCTTGATCCATGAGATGTAAAGGATTAATCAAAATATAGCTTCTAGTGCTACACTTTGGGAGGTGTTTTTATGATGTTCAGGATGGACTAGTCTAGAAATTGGAAAGTAAGTGGTTCAGTATTTGAAAGGGGAGATTTAACAAGCTAGTCTATAAGTACTTGTCCTTTTATGGCCTTCTAATTGACATATTTAATCTTGAACTCACTCAATAACATGATATATTTAGCCATGTAACCTTGTAAAACTATCTTTGATAGTAGATACTTGATCAAATCTACTTTGGTAATGACTATGGTCTTGTTGTTAAGCATGTAATGACATAGTTTCTGGGCTACAAAGACCATAGCTCAACAAGCTTTTTCTATTGATGTATAGTTGTGTTCATATGCAAAAAGTGTATAGTTTAGATAATACATGACATGTTCTTTCCCATTTTCATCATGCTAAACTAAAAGCGCCCCCAGAACTTTATTTGTGGTAGATAGATATAGAAAAATGGCCTCCTTGGCATTAGTGTTAATAAAATAGGTGGATTGGCAAGATATTCCTTCAAGTGCTGAAAGACTTTCTAATAGTCCTCATCCCAAATAAAAGTAACACATTTCTTCAACAAGTGAGTGAAGGGATGGCATTTATTGGTCAATTGCAAAATGAAACATCTAATAGACTAGACTTTTCCATGTAAACTACAAAACTGCTTAAAATTAGAAGGTGACAACATATCAGTAATGGCTTGTACCTTGGTAGGATCAACTTTAATGCCTTAAAAAGAGACAATGAAGCCTAATAATTTTATTAAAGTGACACCAAAGATGCACTTTTTTAGATTGAGCCAAACCTTGTACTCATGAAGCCTTTCAAAGATCCTTTATAGTACCATTAGATGATCTTTACAGGTTTTTGATTTACCCAATATGTCATCAACATAGTATTTGATAATATCATGCATCATGCCATAAAATATGATGGTCATAGCTATATGATATGTGGTGCCAACATTATTGAGACAAAATGGCATAACCTGATAATAAAATATTCCTCAAAGAGTGGTGAACATTATCTTGTGTTGGTTTTCTAATGTGATTTTAATTTGATTGTACCCTTAAAATCCATCTATGAGGGATAAAATTTCATACCTAAATGTGGAGTCAACTATCATGTCGATATTTGATAAAGAAAAGTCATCCTTGGGGAAGGCCTTATTGATGTCTCTAAAATTAGTGTAAATTCTAATTCCTTTTAGATTTTTACTAACAGGCACAACACTTGAGATCCACTTTAAATAGTTGATCAATAGGATGCATCACATTTCAAAGATTTCTTCCAACTCTTTCTTTACCAATATAGTAATATGAGGATGCATATTACATAGTTTCTAATTCACAAGTTTGGAATCAAGATGTACAATAGGGTGGTGCACAACTAAGGTAGGGTCCAAAATTGACATGTCTAAATAGGCCCATGAAAAAATGTCAATAAATTCCTTAATAGGGCTGTAAAAACTTCACATTCCTCCTCAATTAGGGACATGCCTAATTTAGGGTTTTTTAGCAATGAATATTAATTAATTTATGAATATTCCATTTTTAGGATTTTGGTTTTGACAAATTTTTAGGTTTGGTAGATGGGATCAGATCACCAAAATTTTAAGGATATTATTTTTGGGGGGTCAGCTCACCAACCCTTTACAATTATATATAAGATTAAACTTAAATTTACCAGATATATATAGTAGATCCCCTGAAGGCCTGACCTATACCAACCAAGGGAACAAGCATAATCACAAATAGAGGAGCATAGAACCAAAAAATAGCAGTGGATAAATAAAACAAATGATAACACCAAATAATATGCAAAACTATTCCATTGAATGGTAGAGTTGAATGCCTGAGATGAATGATACAGATGAACAACACAACCTAATGACATGTCCAAGCAACATAGTTGAGTGACCCAGCTAAATGACCTAGTCAAATGACATAAAAGAATGACCCAACTAAATGACCCAATTGAATGACATAGCTGAACGATAGAGTCAAATAATAGAGCCAAATGATATATTTGAATGACCTAGCTGAATGACTTATTTGAATAACCAAGCCAAATGGCATAGATGAATGATAGAGCTGAATGATAGTGCCAGATGGTAGAGATGAATGGTGGATCCAGAAGTCAGCAATGAATGGAAAGTTGGGTGACATTACCAAATGATGAAACCAAACAACGGTTCTAGGTGGAGAAATTGGTGGACCAAAGGTGAAACCCTTTTATTAGATGATAGTATGGAATGGGAGTGTCAAATGATAGAGCTAAAAATCATAGGCCATCATGGCATCTGGTGGGATGGTAAAAGGATAGGTCAATCATCAAATAAATCATCCATCTTATCTTATTTTAAAGACCCAACCAAAAAAGTCCACACAATCAAAATGCACTTAAAATCTAGGTATTTAATATTTTTTTAATTTGTCATAAATTTGACTTCAACTATTCAATAATAGTAAAACAATTTTACATGTAGAAATCCCCACTATTATCTCACAAGATATAATGAACTAGAATAACATATCACCCCCTAAAGAGTTTTTTGATGATGAAATGCCACCACTCAAATATACTCCTCTAATTTTAGATGAAAATGATAATGACACTGAAGTGGCAAAAGAAACTGGACCATCTCACCAAACACAAAGTTCAATCGAAACCTCCACTCAAAAATCTTCCTAAAGGAAGAGAAGTAGATGGACAATTGGAAGGTCCTTTAAGGTGGACTAGGCAATAAAATTTCCTTTTATATAAACTATAGAGCTTTAAAATACTAATGATACTCCAAAAGAATGCATATGTACAATATGAAGTTGGAAACTAGGAAAAGAACATAGAATGCAATTGAAATTGGATACGATTGAGAAACATTGTATAAAATTATATGAGACAGTGAAGCACCTAGATGGAGTGATAATAAGAACACACAAGTGAAAAAATACAAAAGAACGCATGCATATAAGATATGCACAAAATAATGAAAATGATAAGAAATGTCAAAAACATCTTGTGAAGAAAAGGGGAATAATTGAAGCAAATTTTGGAAGAGTTAAGCAGTCCCATATGAAGGCAAAATATATACAGTTCTCTACTATATACCATATTCTAAAAAAATGTAGACCTATTTTTTATTTTTTAGATTATAATATTTTATTTCAACATAATGGATTCTTAGATATTCCACAATCACATTGGTTGGATAGTAGTGCTTGGGAAATGGAAACATGTCTAACAATGGTTGAGATTGAAGATTTGAAAGAAAGTGTTCAAAAATCACTATTTATCTCATTGTCCATTGATGAGATCACAACAATTGAAAACACATCTTGGGTTTGCATTCATGTGTATACTTCTGAGAACTATTCAAGGCAACCTCATCTACTAGCAATTCATAATATAATAGAAATTTATAATGCATAAAATCTTCACAAATTGGTTGTATCAATTTGAAAGATAAAGCTAGAATGGATGATTATTCAATAGCTATGAAGTTGATGTGTGTCAAGGCTGATGGTGCATCAGTTATGTAAGGGCATAGAAATGGTTTGTGTGTTTGACTACAAATAATAGTTTCCCCATATATGATTCCAATTAACTACATGGCTCATATGATGAATATTGCATAGAAAATAGTTAAAAAAATTTCTAATGTGGCCAAAGTGGAGGAGATTATTCATGACATGCATGCTTATATGTCAAGCATTCCAAAAAGAATTTTAGAGTTCTAAAAATTTGCAATAAGAGTGACTGATGGTAAGAAACTATTGAAAGATGTTGATATAAGGTGAATTTATATGTATGAACCTGTTTGCTGAATTTTTGAAGAATATCTATCATTAGTAGTTTCATATATAAATATCATAGAGAAATTAACAAGGCAAAAGATTTGTTGTACCATTTAATAGATTTAGAAACACTGATAACTTTATGTATAATTCTTCCAATGTTGAAGGAAATGAATTGTGTAATAAAACATGCTCAGGAGAGGTTCGTATATATTATGGAATTCATATGGCTAAGAAATGAGTATTCAATCTCTTGACATACTATACACTTCAAATGAAATGTTTCAAGGCCTTATTTTTAGTAGTTGGCAATGTTTGACTAATTTACATAACCTTGATATTTATTTGAAGTTTAATATCAATGATCATGTTTGTGTCATTTTTAATTAAAAGGAGATTCTAATACATACTTTCTACAAAATACCTAATCTTACGGGAGTTGAATCCGAAGAAATACCTGTAACATGTATTCTATATGACACTTCTCTATCTAAAATCTGAATGAAACCAAGTAGAGTTTCCCAAATCTTAGTTGTGGAGATCAGAGATCAAATTCAAAGCAATGATTTGTTAGAGGTGATGGCAGTTGTTAATGCCATTTTTTGAAATAGTAATAACAGTCAAAAGATGGCTACCAGCTTATTTTGAAAATGCATGCGCTATCTTGTAATGCATTTTTGTATATCTGTAGAGGTGAATGGAGTATAAATTATAGGTATTTTGAGAAAGGATTTACTAACATTCTAGTGAACCCATTTTGGAATTACAATGTTTGAATAATGTCTTATACACAAACCAATAGAGAATGGGGCAATTACAAGACTATGAAAAAAACTTTATCTTAATAGTATACTGCAGAAAAGTCTAAGTGACTATTTTTGATTATGTGAGCTCTGTCAAATAATGATTTTGGGATTAGTGGAAGATGAAAGATTATTCAGTGCATTATCATTCATAAAGTCAAAAATTTGAAACAGATTGGATAGAAATTTATAAACCTATTTGAGATTATATGTTTATCATTATGTAGTGGATATGTGTCCATATGAAAGAGCTATGGCAACTTGGAGTTATCTAACTAAAAGAAGAGGCATCAGTAATAAAACAAAATATAAAGAGGATGTAAGTAATATCTCTAAATATGGCACTGACACAATAGATGTAAATGTTAATGCTGATGATCAAGTTTATGGAGAATTATTTCAACTATCAGACTTTTAGAAATAGAGTTTATGAATTTCAATTTCACATGTTTATCAAAAGATGCAATAATTATTATACATTATCTGAAATTCATTTTCTTGTTTTTGCTAAGTGATGAATGTAAATGATTAATATATTTTCATTGCGTTAGGGGGAACATTGTAGATTAATATGGTTCTTTATGTCTTTGATACATATTTTTTATAGATATATATTTTTCTTACATCAGAACAAGTTCTGTGATAGGGGAAAATGAGCCCATATTTTTACACCCAGTGCATAGTGTGTTTAGACAATGATGGACTATGATCTTATCTATCTTCTTTGACCTTGTCACAATACATAGTGGATCTTTATTTTATAAATAATTTATATATTCATGTTCTTATAGTCAACTGAAATATAACATAGATTGAAATAAATCAATTTGCAAGTACAAGTTTATTTATAAAGTATTTAGATTTTTTGTACTTGTTACATGATCTATTATTTAACTTCCTATATAAGTTTAATACCTTACAATTCACATTATAATAAATTTTGTGAACCTACATTTTAATTTGAACACTACTTGTTCTTTTTTTCATTTTTGGCTTAATATTTCAATTTCATTCTATAAATTCCTATAATTGAATGAAAATAGTCCTAAACCTTGAATATTTTGTGTAACAATGAAATAAATTTTGTGACACACACACACACACACACACACACACACACACACACACACACACACACACACACACACACACACACACACAGAACTATATATAGGAATGTATAATTCATATATACTCTATGTATATTATACCCTACATAGGTACTAGACAGGGCATATATAGTACCTCCCTATTGGGTAGTGTAGGCTATCTACTCCTAAGGAGTAGATAACCTATATTTACATTTTTTTCCAAATTTTTAGAGTCCTTAAAACATATTCTTTTTATAATAAAGTGATCAAATAAAATATAACCTTATCTATCTACACATCCTCATAACATTAAACAATCCATTAACGTATTCTATAGTTCATGATCACAATCAATTATGCATATTTTCAACTTTGATGAATCCTCATTATTACTAACTAATACTATCTTCAACACATACATCTACCAAACATGATTGTGTTTTTCTAATGGTCTCAAATGCATCTCAAATCATGTTTTACTCAAGAAACAATCTAAATATAAAAAAGAATATATCTTCCATAGAAAACAACTCTTTTTTTTATAATAACATGCAATAACTATTATACATTTTTTGAAATGTATTTTTGTGTTTCTTGCTAAGTGATGACTGCACAAGATTAATATATTATCATTGTGTTAGGTGGAACACTTTCTAAAGGAATATGTTGACATTAATCCATTTATATTGAGAAGTGAGTTTCACAAGTGCATCATAAATATCAAAAGGGGGCCTAACACCATTCAAGTTTACATCATAAAATTGAAATTGAAATTGAAATTAAAACTCAATAAATTGATCACAACATCTACAAACTTGAAATTGTCATTCATAATATATATTTTAAAATAAAACATTATTTTCAAATATTAAATTTTTTAAAATAGAATCTCAACTACTCAACTATTTTCTTAACCACTTTTTCCCCTTATTTCACAACCACTTTCTCAACTACTTTCTCAATCCCAACATCCTCTTTGCCACTACTATCCTTCAATATCCTTGACTTTTCAAGATCCATAGCCACAACATTAATAAATTCAAGATTTTTCCTATCCTATCTTCTAGCATCTCCTACAGAAAGTAGACTTGGATCGACAACTATCTTATGCTTAAATAAGGCATTAGGATCCCATCCTTGCTCCTTAATGATTTTTCATAGTGCATTGTTCTATTTATTTAATAGAATAAGCTTCTCCTTGAATTGAGAGACAAATTCTTAAAAATTTCATGCATTTCTTAGATGCACATTGAGGACCTCAGCTTCTTTCTTCAAGTTCTCATATTTTGATTGCATTTTAAAATGTAATGTAATTAAATGTGAACAAAATTAAGAATGACACAAAATTTGATTAAAATGAATATACATTACTAAAGATTTTTTCCTTTTTTCATTTAAAATCACAAGGTTGATATCTTACACCAATTTATTAAAATATGCCTAGGTTTGTACATTTAAATTCTCCAACCTGTTAAGCATGATCATCAATGCATTATCATTGTAAGTATTAGCAACAATAACTAACATAGATTTAACTTTGGCAAATAAAGCATCAATCTTTACAGGTTCTTATTACACTAATGTAAACACATTTTCTCATTCCAAGTGGTTGTGATAATGGTCATTTATTTATTTAATCAAGGCCTTCACCTAATTCTCCCACACATGCAAATTTTCCAGCTCATCAATTATTCCCTCCTAAAGACTAGCAATAATACTATCTGCTACCAAATTATTCAATAGAAAATATGTAAGGGCATCATCATAATTTACAACATTCTCTATTAGGGTGGAACTATCTGGTGAAGTTCTTGAAGGTTCCTACTAAGTAGTCTCATGAACATGTGATGCTTCTCCTTGGATAAAATTATGTGGATTGAAAATAATTACAACATTAGTGGCACTATCAAACCCTAGATATTTATCATCAAGATCAATTTTTGGAAAAAAAGTCAATCCCTGCACACTCGATAAACCTCCAACAAAGAAAGAGGGGAATTGGGAACCTAATATTTGTAGTGTTGTTCATTGTAGTGGTATTAATAGAAGAGCCTTCATCTTCCATGAAATGCATTCATGGGCATAGTCAATGGCATAATCTTCCTCATAGATAGAGGATGGCATGGAAAATGTAACTTATTTTAGAAAATAAATAAATTGAAAAAACAAAGTTATATGTAAAATTGAAATTAAAAGTTTATTACTTGTATTTGGAGATAGTATATCCTCTAATATATGTGGCATATTGCGAGTGATAGCCATAGGGATGTTTTAAGATAGTACATTACACAAACACTTAGTCTAAAAAACAATAATCAAAATCCTATATATATATATATATATATATATATATATATATATATATATATATATATATATATATATATATGCAATGTAAAATACCTTCTATAAGGGTTGAAAAGGGATAGTAGATGTTACTATTTGTTGTGGTGGTGGTTGTTCCACCATCTGAATTACTCTCGAGTCAACTATAAGAATAAAATAAATAACTAAAACAATGCATTTGAGTTTGGAAAATTAAAATCTCATTTGAAATTTTGGAAAAAATTCACATGGAGAGGATACTAAATAAACTCATGGATGTTCTATAATTTGATAATATTACATGGATGATTATGTAGACTCTAAATCTATAGAATCATCAACTATAGTTGCAATTACATGATGTCCTTTTGAGGTAGATTGTTTTTCGAGGCACACATTCTTTCTTATCATTTGTAACAAACAAAGATCAAATAATTATTAGAATTTACCTTGGTAATCATTTAAAAAACAAACAAATATTAAACCCTTTAATCTAGATTAATAAATGAACAAATTAACTAACCTCTTGCTCATCCATAGACAAAGAGTTTGTCATCATTTTTGGATCCAGTATAGTTAGACCATGTGTTTTTTTAGAGGTCAAAGAAGGCCTCATAGTATAATGCCAAAATAAAATTGGAACAATAAATAGTGGAACTAGGATTAGTATCAATAGAATTTAATTAAAACCTTATTCTGGAGGAAATGAAAAAGCACCAGTCATATTTATATTTGAAAATAGTATGGACAATGTAAAACAATGCCCAATATGGAATATCTACAGTTCTTACTTGCAATACTATTTTGGGTTAGAAAAATTGAACTAGTGCTTTCAAAAAAGGGTGACTAACATCTTTGATGTAGATTCCCCTCTTTTGACTATCTAAAATCAAAGACAAAAAGAGGATTTTAGTCTTTAGATCGCAAAAGATGAAAATTGAATTTTGAATATACAAACAAATTTATAAGTACATATCAATTTTTTTGATGTGCAAATCAAAAGTTTTGGCCAATAAATTTTTGTCTTCATTTGAAAATTATGATTTAAAACCCACAAAGATTACATTATGAAATGGAAGACCTATGAGATTATGAATATGTTGTGTTGAAGTACCAAATGAAATCATTTTGCAATCGACTTGTAAGGTGAAGATCTTCTTATTTGGATCATATGAGTACATGATAATCTTTAAAAGGGTCGTGTCAAGGTCATATTTTAGTATGTAGAGGAGGCCACCAAATATACATTCCTAAACCCAATCATTTTATGCATCTGGTTGTTATACAAGATTTAGGATGTGTGGGCATAGCAGGTTATTAAAAACAAATTTTCTTTCCATGGATACAAAATAATTTTTTATCTTAGGGATGAGAAAAAAGTTCTACAAAATGTTATAAATGAGGGTTTAGGTGAGTATTTATAGATAAAAAGAGGCAACCAGGCAACTAAATAGTAGAGTAGATGCATAGGTCACTCACTATCACATCAAACGGTTGAACCATCTAGATATATCATTCGATGAAACCATTTGAATAAGGTGCATAACTTAGGCATCCAATTAAGATATTTGGATTATCCATTTGGCTTAGCCATCTGATTCAACCATTTGGCTCAGCCATTTAGTTCATATATTTGGCTCAACCATTTGGCCCAGCCATTTGGTCCAGTCATTTAGCTTAACCATTCAACTCAGACATTTGGTTCAGTCATGCAGTTCAACCATTCAGCTTCTCCTTTTGGTTTTTTAATTTCTTTCATCTATTCATCTTATTCATTCAGATCAACCATTTAGTTTATCCATTTGGTTTAACCATTTTCCATCACCTTCAAAAAAATTCCATGCTTGTAAATCAAATTTTCCTAGATTTACCAAAAATTTCCAATAGTTTTTATTGTAGGGCCTCTTGAAATGAACCCTGACCTAATTGATCCATTTCAGGTTGTCTAGAGTCCTGATATTGACTTTAGTAGTATATTCTACTAGCAAAGTTGAGCCATCCTCAAGAATGTTTGGAAAGGACGTGAATTGGCATGCAATGACAAAGTCCTCTAGTTAGACTAGTTCTTCAAGCTCTCCCAAACAAGATGAATTTGAATTTCCCAATGGTAAGGATGGCCATGTTTCAAACATTATAAGAAATTCTTAGGTGATTTCATTGAAGGCATATTTTTCCTATGTGTTAAAATCAAACCCAAAAATAAGTTCATTATTGGTGGTCTTATGAGATTCATTTGAGGAAAGGCAAACACCCCCATTTAGCAATGTCTAAAATAGGTTTTCACCAAAAGATTGGCCTTTTTATTTAATTTTACCCTGGTCCAAAATCACCTCAAAAAGGTTTTCACTTTAGGACCTCAATGTTTAATTCTTTTTTTTTGGCTAAGGGTGTTCACTCGCTCTCCAAAATAGGCTATATGATCTAGGTTGATAAAAAACCCTTGTTTGTGGTCTCTTAATAGAACATTGTCTCTTAGGCCTATAAAATCACAAAAGAACTCATCATTCTTAAGCTCATTTATAGGAATTATGGATTCATGCTGGTCCTAGTCTATAAGTTGAAGATAATAAAGGGGAAGCATGGAATGTCAGATTACTAGGGTAAGAGTGCAAATGGTATGTGGATCAAATGGATTAGTATTGGTAAGGTCTTTGTAAATGCTATGATCAGACTCTACTTCACTATTGACATCATTTTCGCTAGTCATTAACATTGGAATGCAAATAATATATGTGGCATCACCCCTAGGTAATCTAAATCTGAGACCATAGGATCCTTTGTATCTAGTCATAGAAATAGGTTCAAGAGTACCTTATTGGTTTTCCCCCAGACCTTCACATTCATAAGCTTGGTTATCCATAATCCTATTAGGGATAAGATATTTGGAACTTTTGTAGCAATCTACCAATTTGTCATTATACAACCAGGAATCATTATTGGTTAATGGGTCTTCTTCTTGGCTAGTGGCAGGTGTGAAAAGAATAGGTGTTAGGCTATGGAGCTTGCTTTTTCTTTTTCATTGACATTCCATGGCAGCTGGTTTAACTTTAGGTCTTACATAAGACTTGGGGTTATGTGGAAGCTTGGTAATATGGAATGTGTCATGGGTCAAATACTCTCCTGGATCATTATCTGAGATGGTAAAATGATTATACATTTCAATAGGAGGCATATGTGAAGTTGAGGTAAGGATATCTAGGTCTATATAATTTGAATCTAGTAATTTGACAAGTATCTCTTTATCTTTGTCCTTCTTGGGTATTGCGTCTAGGCCAAAGCGGTAGTTGTAACTTTCATATTTTGCTTCTAATGCTTGTAATGTTCATATGGTTGTAGATATCCATTAATAGTTACCTCTATCCCCGAATGAGGAAAATTGATGCAATAGTGCAATTTTGAAGGAATTTTATGGATTTCATGTATCCATGGTCTACCCAAAATAAAATTATATGATAGGTCTAAGTTTAGCACATTAAAAAGTGTATCATGGGTCTGTTGATGCCTAAATGTGTACCATAGATGCCCAGAGTGTTTAAAAAACACTTCTCATTTTATAATTCTAGGAATTTAGTGTATGAGTTGCGGGTTGTGATAATCATATTATCTGTTGGTGGAATAGAGGTAGACCAAGTGACTATTTCACAATATTTATATTATTTGGTGGTTGGAAGCCACTATGGCTAAATAGGAGATCTATGTAAAATATACAGTATACCATGCTAAAGATGGTGAATTATGATCAAAATATAATCTAATAACTAATCTAAGATGGATATTTACAATGACCATTAAACTAAGGTGATCACGTTAAAAAAGAGGTGAAAAGAAGGGTAGGGTAGAAAGAAAGATGTTGTTGGTCTTGTTTTAGACATTATGACAAAGTTCATATTTCATTTGAATATGCATTTAACCAATGCATGAAGTGAAATATCTTAAGCCCAAATCACAACATACATCAGGCATGCTTCAAAGGAAGGTATAAAATGACGTAAATAGGAACCAGACTCACTTTAAAGATTCATGCCTACAAGAAAATAATGTTAGCCCAAATGTAAAAGAAGTACAACAAATGAAATAAGCCCAAGAACCTTCAACTAATCTAGCATAAGTAAAAATTAAAAACTCTTCATTCAAGATACAAATCTAGAATCAATATGAACCATTCAAATCTGAAATTGAAACTAGACAACTGAGAGAGAAACCATATAAAACTTCACACAAGTAAATACTAGATAATCTTTGAAAAATTCCTTGCTTATATTAAAATCTCAAAGTTTACAAAGTAAGTTGGTTCTAAGAAATCCATCTCTTTTTTATAAATGGCAATGTTTATTTTATAGGATGTAAAGAAGCATGCCAATCAGTCCTAATCTAATTACATTTAAACATGTGTATAAGACATGTGTCCTTTCAAATATTCTATAATAAATGATCTTTTATAGTCAACTGACCTATAGACAATTTGTGCTCTTACAAACTACGCATGTTTATATAAAAGAATATCATATTTAAAAATATCATACAATGTTGGTTACAATAGGAATATTCCTATTTCACTTGACTTAAGGGAACCTTATGCTATTGAATTTATGAGTTATTTATATAGGGTCCTTATCATTCATTGATGCTACCCAATACAGGCATGGTCCCATATTCAAGCCACAAATCCCTTAAAAACTACTCACTAATGGATAATGGATTGACTACTTTACAATGTAGGCCCTCTTTTGTATTACTAGGTCTATAAGGTCTATGATTTGGCCAATTGAACTCACATAGATTTAATGTGGAATTTCCATGGCATCCCAAGTCATTCTGTTCATCACTATCCATTGCCTTTTAAAATTTGGATCCAAGTTTACTATGTTAAAATTGACATCCTTGTGGTTGTTATTTGACATCCACAATAAAATCTTTTATGATTGCATGACCTTCAATTTTAAACATGTGATCCAAGAGCTTTACTATGTAAAATTAGCATCTTTACATTTATAATTTGATGTCTATGGGAATGTCTTTGATGGTCACATGACGATCAATTTTAACATAGTTATGGGGACTATCTGCCAAGCCTACCACTTATCATCTTCTAATTCTCTCTACATTCTATGTGTGCCACATGTCAACTACTCAATGTCTCTAGGCTCTTTGTATTGGGCTTCTTGATTATGTAATGTCTTGAATTCTCACTCTTTATTGTGCATTAGGAATTAAGGTTGTACCACATGTTGGTCTTATGTTAAATTGGAGCTACATTTGAAAATATTTGACTCAACATGCTCCGTTCATCAAGATATGTACGTGAGAATGTGTAAAATTGATCTGGAAAAGGTGATCAATGTTTAACTAAGGTCCACTGATTTTCATTGTTGATCATGCTCTGTTTGGTCTAGGTCCTCTACTTAAATACAAGCCACATATTGGGATCTAAGTAGTTGAACATGATTGGTCCTTGCATTTTATAAAAGATTAAGTTAGTCTTCAAGATTAGGATAAAAGGACTAAGCTAAGTTGGAAACAAATATACAAGACCCCATGAATTTAAAAAGGACTTAGCATAAAGACTTTAGACCATCGATTTATTTGTATTAATAAATATAAATATTTTAGTCTAAAGTTTAAGCTAAGTTTGCAACATACAAAAATGACCTTGAGCATTTAAAAGGGATCAAGCGTAAGGGTTTTAAGCCTAAGATTTTTAAGCTAGGCTAAACATAAAAAGGGACCCTACAGAATATGACTTAGCATAAGGTCTTAACCTAAAGTTTCATTATATAAATAAATATGATGGAACTTTTAAATAAGGCCTTAGACTAAGTAATAAAAGTGACCCTACATTTTCAGTTGGACCATGTTAAGATAAAAGGGACCATGTGATATAAAATGGACCAAGCATAGGATTTGTATCCTAAGGTTTGGTAGTGTTAAAAAACATGACCAATCCTTGGGATAAAAATTAAACTAAGACCATGTTATTATTAAATTGGTCTTTTCAAAACTTAAATAAAAGGCTCCCATCAAATTTAAATTTGAATTAAAAGGTCCAAGTAAAAACATTAGTTTAGGGTTTTAAAAACATGAATTTAATCAATCAATTATAGATCAAGGTTAATACATAGTCAATTTAACATTGAAGCACAAAACCTTAAACATGTTCAACCGTAAATGGGTTCCATTAAATCTGCAACCAAAAACACAATATTCGATGTTAGCACTTTAGATAAGATTAAAGAAAAACCATGAATAAATAAGTCAGCCAAACCATGGTGTGGATGATCTTCAAATAAAAATAATATGCAATCATGCTAATGACACTCTAATCAAGTGAATTTTCTATTTCAAGGCACAAATTTACATAATTTGACACATGGGTCCCCATTTTTCATAAATGGGGGTATTTTGACCTCAACAAATGGTGACTTCTAGGTAGAACATACTAGTATGTTAGAATTTAGAGACTCTAGTTTAGACTAATAATTAATATACTTATTCCATTTGATTAAACACTATTATTAAGATTAATTCATGGTTAAAACAAATATTGCATATGTGGGATTAGGATCAAACATAAAAAAGTAGTCATGATGTGTGTGTACTTTGATTCCACTTACTAATTACCAAAGGATTTAGAGAACAAATTCCAGGTTTATGGCTTTGATCATTCACAATGACTTTCAGTAAGTTTGAAAATTCATTAAGAACCATGTTTTATCTTAAGGAAGGCTTGGGCATTGTTCTATTTCCATCCAAACATCCATATCTCTAATAAATATGCCTTTGGCTCCATTCAAGGCCTTGCTCTACTACCATCCAGGCATCTGTAGCCTTGGTGGAGATTACTAGAATCACATTTGCTTGGAAAGATTTTAATTTTTGTAATAAGCTCTTAGTTTTTGTATTTTTTAGATCATTTTGACTTTCTAGCAAAGGTTGGGACTACTAGGTTAGCTAGGTTTAGGGATTTTGTCAAGTTTTTGACTTTTAGACAATCATCCTTGGCTATAAACTTTGTCTTAGGCAATTAATGTTTTTTAAGTGCAAGCATGACTGTGATTCAATAATTTAAGCTTTCTTCCTACATGTTCAATCCTTCTTAAAACCAAGCTTAGACCAGAACAAGGTTTAAAATCTCAAGGAACAACTAACTTATCCATCAATCTTTGCTAGTTTCTCTAAATTATAACATCAAGCTCACATTTCAACAATCCATGATCAACCCAAGTTGAGAAATCATACCTACATTTTTGAACTATGAATCTCTTGAATGGTTATAAAATTTGAGTTGAGAATTATCCAAAAGGACTTATTTATAATCAAGGAACAAAGCTCAAAAGAAAACAAATTAATATAAATATGCACTATATACAAATAAGAGATAGGAAGTAAAAAACCAAAACATAAAGAACAAAAAAGAAACTAAACTAAGCCCTATACTAACTGCATAAAGTACTTACCTCCTAGATTAAATATAAAATTATTTATTCTACTATAGAACCTTAAACAATGATTACTTTCATTTAATGCCCTCTTCTTGTGGATAGGAGCACCTTTATGTTTGTGTCTTCTAGGTGATGTAGCTTGGTCTCCTACCAATATCCTTAGATGCATGGATCAAAGATATGAATCTAAGACCCCATCATATTCTTCCCAAATCCTCCCACTTCGTATTAAGAGTGTCAATTCCACTTCATTCATAGATAGATAATGTCTTATATCATCTTCACTCAATAATGGTATCCCAACTAGTATCTTTAGACTGATGTCTTCATTAGGTTTTTCATGAGGTGGATATGAACTACCAATATTTGCACAAAAATGTTCTAAGCTATCCCAAAAGGTTTCTTCATCTTGATCAACTGAATGGGGTTTATTTATAATATCATCATCAAAAACATGTTATTCCTATACTCTTGACCTCTTGATGAAGTCACATGATAATTCTTGATCTAATTAACCCACTTCATCTTAATTTTGGGTGAAGAGAGGCAACTCTTATATCTAATCAGGCTCCAAATTATCTTGGTTTAGGACCTCCAAAATAATATCATCTTCTAGAGACTCCATATCATTGATGAAATCTTCAGATGAAGCATACATATGCTTTTCTATCCCATAATCAACCATATCTAGCTCTTTGGTTCCATTTAAGAAATCATGGTATGACCTCTGCTAATGATCATCTTCTTTAGGGGTATTCTCTAGTTCAAAAATAAATCTATGTGGGTTGTATTTATAGGTACCTTCTAAACAAAGATCATCTTGTACTTGACCCATATCCATTTCTAGCAACTCTTCTTCTTCATATGCAAATGCTCTAATGATTATGCCTTGTGGGTACTCAATTGTAATCTCTTTTACATCTTTAAGGATACAAGTTCTCTTAGACACAAATTCTTAAATTATCTCATCTTCAACCTTATCTTCATCTTCAAATGAAAAATCAAAAGCCTCTCTCATGAAACCTTGGGATGTTCTTGCAAACCCAGATGTCCCTATAATAAAGTCTTGATTAGGAATAATTTTAGAGGTTTCAAAAATATTGCAATGATCAGCCAACACAATATCATAGGAACTTATCTATATGTTTTTAGATGATACATTATTACTATTATCATGAAACTCATCTGGAGGATTGTTGAACCTTTGAGAAGAGTGGTTTTTATTAGAGCCTCCCTTGTATTTCCTACTTATTTTTACAACTGAATAAAGTTAGTGATAATTTTTTGAACCATTTCTAATATCAAGTCATTTGAATTTTTTTGTGTCTTAGGCTCACGAATTGGAGCATTATTACTGGCTGTGGGCACTAGAGTTCAATGGTTTTATGGATGGGATCCACTTGTAGTTCTATTCAGGAACTCTAGGTTCTAGCTAGGATATGTATGAATTAAGGGAAGATGGCTCTAAAATGGTGTTAAAATAGATATACTAGGAATGGCATTCTGGATGGGCCAATTCAAATTGACATTAGGCATGAAATACACTATCTAACCTTGAGGTTGTATTTGGTCATTAATGATCACAGCTTTAGAATAGGCCTGGGTTAATGTGTTTATGACTAGAAGAGACCTTTTTAAGAACATGGAGGTCATTGAATCTATAAAATCCTTATAAATTTATAAGGCTAAAGCCTCATTGGGTCTATAAGGGGCTATGGTTTTTCTCAACATTTTTTGGAACTGAGCGTTAAAGGCTATGATGGTTTCATTAGCATCCATTTAAATTATGGTGAAATGCTGATATAAGAGACATGGATTAATCATTTTGCCAAATTGATCGATGAAGACATTGTTAAAGTCATTCCAACTAGTAATGTAGTTCTCAAGTAGGTTAAGAAACCATTCATATACATGGGAACATTCTACATGCTACATATTCATGGATTACATTTAACAATCTCAAAGCATCCTTGAATAATTTAATATGCTCTTCATTAGTGACAACATTATTAGGACTAAAAGAAGGCAAATATATTTCAAGATTTTAAGAAAGATCATGTATTATACTTGGCACATTGATTGAAGAACCACCTAGCCAAGCCATACCTTGAACACACGAGTACCTTGAACTGGTGAAGTGTTTTAGACTTTGGGAATCTCGCTTACCGAATCCTTGCCTTAGGTAATTCTAGTTTGTGACTTTAAAAATTGTTTAAAATATGATGCATCAAACCAACATTTACAAAGCACAATGATTAAGTCTACACGTTAATCTAATGTTTCATAAATATATGTAAAGCATGACTATCTTCAACTAAATTGGCTCAAAGATATGTCTACAATGATGAATGAGAGGGATATTTATGTCTCTAAGCTTGAATAAACACAAATATATAAAGAACCAGTTGATCTTTGTATGAAATTTTTATTACTAACCTTAAACATGGGAAATACACAAAGCATGAACTACCTTTACACGTATATCTATGGATCTTTAAATAATATCAATCTTTGGCTAAAAGAAGCCCAAATATTGGTCTAAAAGCATAAAGATCGATGATATTCACATAAATATGCTCAAATAAGTAAAAATATGCAAAGAATACATCAATCTTTAGACATAATTCACCAAAATGATCAAAGATTCTACAAATTCACAAAGATCTAACTAAGGCCCTCCTTCTAGTGCCAGTGAAGTTCCTCATGTTGATGTCTAAATATGTACCACAAGTTCCCAGAGTGTTTAGAAAACACTTATCATTTTAGAATTCTAGGAATTTAGTGCATGAGTTGTGCATTACAATAATGTTGTTACCTATTGGTAGAATAGAGTAGAACAAGTGACTGTTTCACAATATTTATATTATTTGGTGGTTGGGAACCACCATGTCCACATAGCATATCTATGTAAAATATGCAGTATGCCATATTAAGGTTGGTGAATTATGATCAAAAGCTAATCTAAAAACTAATATAAGATGGATATTTAAAATTACCATTAAACTAAGGTGAATAGGTTAAAAAAGAGGCAAAAATAAGGGCAGGGTGAAAGAAAGATGTTATTAGTCTTGTTTTAGACATTATGACAAAGTTTAGATTTCATCTGAATATGAATTTAACCAACGTATGAAGTGAAATAAATTAAGCCCAAATCATAACATACATCAGGAATGCTTCAAAGGAAGGAATGAAATTATGCAAATAAGAACCATAATCACTTTAAATATTCACTCCTACAAGCAAAAAATGTTAGCCCAAATGCAAAAGAAGTGCAATACATGAAATAAGCCCAACAACCTTTAACTAATCTAGCATAAGCACATATTAACAACTCTACATTCAAAAAATACATCCAGAATCAATAAGAACCATTCAAATTTGAAAGTGAAACCAAAAAACTAAGAGAGAAACCATATAGCACTTCACACAAGCAAATACTGGACAATCTTTGTAGAATTCCTTGCTTATATTAAATTCTCAAAGTTTACAAAGTAATTTGGTTCTAATAACTCCCTCTCTTTTTTACAAATGATAATGCTCTTTTTATAGGATGTAAGGAAGCATGTTGATCAGTCCAAATCTAATTGCATTTAAACATGTGTATAGGATAGGTGTCCTTTCAAATATTTTAGAACAAATGATCTTTTATAGTGAACTAACCTATAGATAATCTATGCTCTTACAAACTACACATGTTTATATAAAAGAATATCCTATTTTAAAATATCATACAATGTTGTTTACAATACAAATATTCATATTTCACTTGAATTAGGGGACCCTTATGCTATTTAAGTTCTAAGTTACTGATGTAGGGTCCTCATCATTCATTGATGTTGCCTAATATAGGCATGGTCCCATATTCAAGTTTAAAATGCTTTAATAACTACTCACCAATGTATAATGGCTTGATTACATTATAATTTAGGCCCTCCTTTATATTACCAAGTTTACAGGGTCTTTGATTTGGCCAATTGCACTCACATAGCTTTAAAATGGCATTTTCATGGTGTCTTAGGTCATTCTATTCATCACTATCCATTGCGTTCTAAAATTTGGATCCAAGTTTACTATGTTAAAATTAACGTCCTCATGGCCATAATTTGATGTCCATGGGAATGTTTTTGACCATCACATGATTGTCAATTTTAAACATAGGATTTAGGCTCTTTACCATGTTAAAATTGACATCCTTATGGCCATCATTTGATGTCCATGGGAATGTCTTTGATGGTCATGTGACCATCAATTTTAACATAGTTATGGGGACTATCTATCAAACATACCACTTTTCATCTTCAGATTCACTTTGTATTGTGTGTGTGCCATGTGTTGATTACTCGATACCTCTGTTGTACTAGGCTCCATAGTTATACCATGTGTTGACTACTCAGCTTTATTATGCATTAAGCCTCAAGGTTGTGACACATGTCAATATTATGTTAACTCAGAGATACATTTGAAAAGCTTTGACTTGATATAGCTCTATTCATCAAGATCTATATACAAGAATGTGTACTATTAATCTAGAAAAGGTGATCAATGTTTAACAAGGGTCCACTACTTTTCATCACTGATCATGCTCCATTTGATCTAGGTCTTCTGCTTAAATATGGGTTGTAGATTGGGATCTGAGTATTTGAATGTGATTGGTCCCTATAGTTTATAAAATATTAAGTTAGGATTTGAGATTTAGGATAAAAAGACTAAACTAAGTTTAAAATAAATACACAGGACCCCGTGAATTTAAATGGGACTTAGCATAAAGACTTCAGACCATGAATTTATTCATATTAATAAATATGAATATTTTAGTCTAAGGTTTAAGCTAAGTTTGTAACATATAAAAAGGACCTTGAGCATTTAAAAAAGACCGAGCATAAGGGTTTTAACCTAAGCTTTTTAAGCTAGGCTAAACATAAAAAGGGACCCTATGGAATATGACTTAGCATAAGGTCTTAACCTAAACTTTCATTGTATAAATAAATATGATAGAACTTTGGGATAAAAGTGACCCTACATTTTTTGTTGGACCATGCTAAGATAAAAGGGACCATGTGATATAAAATGGACCAAGCATAGGATTTTTAGCCTAAGGTTTGGTTGTATTAAAAAACATGGCCAAGCCTTAGGACAAAAATTAAACTAAGACCATGGTATTATTAAATTGGTCCTACTTAAACTTAAATAAAAGGCTCTCGCCAAATTTAAATTTGAATTAAAAGGTTTAGGTAAAAACATTAGTCTAGGGTTTTAAAAACATGAATTTAATCAATCAATTATAGATCAAGGTTAATAAATGATCAATTTAACATTGAAGCACAAAACCCTAAGCATGCTCAACCCCAATGGGCTCCATTAAACCTATAACCTAAAACACAAATATCAGACATTATCACTTTAGATAAGATTAAAGAGAAACCATGAACAAATAAGTTAGCTAGACCATTGTGTGGAAGATATTCAAATAAAATAATTTGCAATCATGCTAATGACACTTTGATCAAGTGTATTTTCCATTTAAAGGTACAAATTTATATAATTTGACACATGGGTCCCCAAATTTTAGAAATAGGGGTATGTTGACCTCAACAGTGTCAAAGGCCCAATGATTACTAGTAAGCTTATAGTTCCTTGTGATTCCCATTCTTCATTATTCTAGGATTTGATAGTGATAGTTTCTAGCTGTAGATCAACTATTGTATATCCCAAATGCTTGATGAGATTTAGAGACACAATATTCAATCTTGATCTATTATCTATGAGGACAAGTTTGGATTTATACCACATTATGACAAATTTAATGTATAGTGGGTTATTATAGAGAGGGACAAAGGATGGCATATCATTTTGTCCAAAGGTCAACTATTGGCCTAGGGATAGGTGTCCAACCAAATATTGAAATTTTTCTAGGGTTATGTCATTTGGAACTTAGGATTAACTTAGGAGTTTTGTTAGGATATTCTTATGGATGGTAGACATATGCAACAAATCCATGATGTAAATTTTTGCAAGTGTCTTTTGGAGTTTTTCCACAATGTCATATGTATTTTCCTTAATAGTGGTATTTGGATTTCTCCTATCCATTATAGTGGGTTGTATTGGTTCATTGATAAGAGGTTGTGGGCTTAGGGTGGTAATCTTAGACCATCAAGTCATGATTACACAATCTAAATTGGATACAAGACCGTTGTTACTATAAAATGGTGGAAAATGGCCAAAGAAGATAATTCTCAATTGTAGGTGCACTTGGTTATCGACACAGGGTAGTGAGGATTTATTAGCATAAGGTACTAAAATGGTAATCTTTATTTATTATAGTGCTTGACTACAATCAAGTCAAGGAAGGATTACCAACATAGGTATATTGATTGGTATTGTTAAGCAATGGTCTTGGTATATTGGTACTTGGTCTAGGATTTATGGTAATGGTAGAAACATGCCCACCCACAATATGACCTACAACTATATTATAGTCATGTGCAACTATGTGGTAAGACTGTTGGTTGTTGGGTTCATTTTGGCTTTGGTTCTTCCCTTTTGGTTGATGTTGTTGTTATCATTTTTTTTTTTTTATTACTGATATTATTGTTGTGGGGGCGGCCTTTATTGTTGTTGTTATTGATTGATATTATTATGTTGCAAAAAGGGTTTTGGTAGATACCCATAGTCTGATTGGAAGTAAACATTCTATTATCCAACTAGATTTCCCCATTTTCTAACATATTTTAAATAAAGTGCTTCAATTGCACATAATCGTGTATGGAATTTCCATGAATACGATGTTATTTATATAACTCATTCTCTCTATACTAGTCTAGATATGGTTATAACCTCAACATAGTGTTTTAGAATCAACTAACTAATCATATTGGCTATGGTTAGCTTGTGAAACACTACTTTGATATGATCACCAAGATCGATGAAGACCTAAGGAGTGGGTTTTCTTCTTGGAAAATGGGTTTATAAAGGTGGTGGTTACTATATTTGAGGAGCTAGTCTAGGTTGATGCATAGGTTGCACTTGCTGAATGGGTTGATGATGAGGAATAAACTACATTTGTGACATAGGTTGAGAAAATGGTGTTTAAACCATTGACATGACGTGACTCAGTTACTCTATTACCAAATTTTTTTTTCTTATGGTTATATAGCTTGGATTTTTCATAGTTTTTAGCTTGAGTTGGTGTCGATGCTTGTGTTTGGACTTGGTTAAGGCTCTAATTTGGGACTATGATTTGGTTCAAATTTTGATTTGAAGAGATAAAATTAATAATCCCTTTTTCAATAAGGGATTTTTAAATTTATAAACCTTTCCCAATAATCTCTTTGAAGTTGTGCACACATTGAAGCTCCATATGATAATATATCTTGTTGCAAAAAAAATTAGTGAACATAATGGCCAATTATTTATCTGGTAAATTATGGGTGAAGCAACTAGCAAGTGCTCTCCATCTATTTAGGTAGCTTAAAAATCTTTCACCAACTTTTTGCTTGGCCTGAGTTAGATCTACTAATGAAATCTCATGTTCAAGATGTAAGATAAGTGCTTCACAAATTTGTCTAAGAGATTATCAAAATTAGATATTGATTTTTTTGGCAACTTGAGGAACCACTTCAAATCCTATTTGGCTAGAATTTGAGGAAACAAAAGGAGTAGGTAAATGTCACTTAATCCATTAGTTAACAAGAGACAAATAAATTTGTTAGATGTGCCTTAGGGTCTCCTTTACCCTTGTACTTATCAAATTCCAGTGGTTCATAACCTAGAGGAAATGGTATCTAAAGATACTCTATGTTGAAAGGGTATGAACACATCATTTAATTTTAATTTATTGGTATGCTTCCTAGTTTGAATGGAGGCAATCACATTCTTCATTTGTTACAATTCTTAGGATAAGAAATTTGATGGTGTATTGGGTTGTGGTTATGGATAGGAAATCAAGGGTGGATTACCTTGAATGAGGTCGATGGAGGAATGAAAAGCTGTGGAATGTTGGTTTTCTAAACAAATTGGCTAGTAATATGCATTCATAGATTGAGATGTGGTAGTTGATATTGCACACATTTTTGGTTTAAATTTTGGTTCAAATTTGATATATGGCCTTAGGTCTAAGGTAATTGGGGTTGAGATGGAAGGATATAACATTGTGAAACATACGGTACCTACTGAGGTTGAGTAGATACTTTTTGTCAACTAGTCAAACCTAGATGAATAAGGGGGACTTGTTGTTGACCAAGGCCCTACCTTTAGACGTGTGACACTTTTTAAATAAAAGGCAATGGTTTCCTAATGGGTACTTGTTGGAAATTTGTACCTCTTAGTTACACAAACACTTATTGTGAACTAAATGCTTGTTGGGTGTTTAACATTTGTCTTTGACCAATAAAAATATGTTGTTGATTAGACAATGTTTATGATTATAGATCTATATTGGTATACAACTATTGAGGTATGGTTTTCACTATTTTTTGAGGTGGCGTAGTGTTCTTCCTTTGTTATAGTGGTAAATTGGATTGTGCCTATTGTTTTGGAATATTAACCCTCATTTGCTGAGGTGGGATAAAATTTATCACTTATTATTAATGCAAAGCATTGGTTGGTGATTGGTTACTTCCCCCTTTTGTTGTGTTATTGAAGAAGCAATTGATTGAGGAGTAAAATTAATATGCTATGGTTGGGAAGTAGTAATTCCTACCCCCATCTATTGTGAACCACTCATGGTATTAACTAAAGGCACTTGTTTTTGTAGACTATTTATTAGTGCATTTAAACCACTTTAGCTTAGATTGGTAGAGACTTGCTTGTTATCCATAATATTTGGCACATTATTCTACGTAGATGCCATAAACACATCTTCAATAAATATGGCATGTCACCTACTGAAGCACTTTGGGCAAATGGGTCTACACCAAAATTATCTTAACCTATCAAATCAATTAACACTCTTGTTTAAGGATTTAAAACTATGAGTAGAGCATTTGATATGGATATGGTATTAAAATTTTGTGCTAGGTTTAGATAGGTCTGATATACTTGTTTTATTTGCATAAAGTGGTCCTCCATGGGTCCCTTTCCTCTTACAAGCATATTTGGGTCTTGATATGAAACTAGAATGAGTGATTGAGGATAACTAGTAGAGGCTTGTTCTATAATTTGGGTATAAGGCATGTTTTGTGGCACTCTGACTAGACTAGGTAGGTTTTCATGGGGGAAGTATACTTTAAACTTGGACCCTACGTCCATAGATTTAACTAAAACCTCATCCTTGTTTTCAATCAAGTGATGATAAAAAAGGTATGGGTCATAGAATTTGATTAACTTTTTCCTTCCTTTTCTACATGCAAAGGAGGAAAACATTAATGGAATAAATAGTCTATGTGATAATCTGACTTCTTCCCTACCTCCTTCACATATGTCAATGACATAGTAATATAGTATGGTTGTTGCTGAACTTGGTCCACAATTGATGGCACACTAGAGAGATATTGTATCATTTGTTCTTAGTATTACTTTAAATAGGGAGGTTTATTAACCAAGTAATGTGCTAATGGATCTTGGATTTGTTCCCTAGATTATGTAGTGTAAAGAGGATAGGGATCCATCTCACAAACTACATCATCATCATATGGGTCTTGAACAAAGTTATCATTCATGACAACATTATCATAACCTAGATTGTACATGGATCCACTATGAGTGTAATGATACACATCTAAATCCATGACTAACATTTCACAAATAAATATCTAAAGTCTTATAAAATCTTAAAACATGGTCTAAATGGTAAATGGTCCAAACATGGTATGTATAGGAATTTGGTCTAAAAGGTGAATGCTCTAAAATTGGCATAGAAATGGAGTTTTTCTCTAAAATTTGATCAATGATAAATTTGGTCTAAAATGTTATTCCAGGTCTAATTTCAAAGGTATTACACAACTGGTCAAGTTAATGGATAAATCCAAACGCCAAACTTGGTAAAAAGTGTTTCAAACTATTCTAATCTAGGTCTAAAAATAAACATGTTGTTAGGTTTTTGGGAACAAGGCACAAATCTAGGCTTAAAACAACTAGGCCTAAAACAAAAGGTAAAATTATAGGTATTTTGGAAACATGACACAAAATATAGCATTAAAACACACTACATCTAAAATGGAAAATGTTAGGTCTTTAGGAAACATGACACAAAAGCTAGACTTGAAACACACTAGGCCAAGGTAAAAATGGAAAGACAATTAATCTAACAATTTGAAACACTTTGACTCAAACTAGTCATAAAATTCAAAAAGAAAATTGATCATTGATAAAAGACATTGGAATTTAGGCACATGCATAAAAATAAGTATAACTAGGCAAAAATAAGGATGAGGAGTAAAACCTTCAAGCCCAATTGAGGAACAAGACTCAAATGTAAACTACTCATGCTTATGGTTGTAATTGAAGAGAGAGTTTCAACCTTCATTCTAAGCAAAAAGGATATGCAAGGCATACATAAAATATCACTTCTAAAATTTAGGCACAAAATATCTTGAAATCAAGTAAGGAATTAGTCCAAGTTGCACAATACAAAAGTGAGAGGTAAATGCCTAAAACCAAATTAAGCTAGGAATAGGCATAAACCAATCAATGTTTGAATCTAAAATTCACAAGACCTATTTCAAACCTAGTTTATAAGAATTAGTTCTCAAACGGATGAAATTCAAGACCAAATTAGATGATGTAATGATACTAGGAATAGACTAAAATGCATATATGGTTTTGAACTTGATTGGGAACAAGGCAACAAGTTTAAAATAATGCAAGTAGTGTAACAATGCTATTTTGCTCAAAGGGTATGATAAATAGTTTGTTTCAAAAAATCTAAGGCATTGAATTATATTGAAATGGGTAACATAATGACACCCATTTCAAATAAGTGACATGCACACACAAACATTTTGGAAATGTCTAAGGTAAAAGGTGTGGTATCAAATAGATGACATAACACCTCTTCAAACAAAAGAGTGATGTGCAAACATAACTTGGTTTTGACACGATTTTGACAAAAAAAAAAAAATTTACTGCAAAATAATGCAATAAAAAGGAAAACACAAAAAAACACCTAGATTTATCATCTTATTCCTAAGAACTAACAAGGTAGCTTCATATCATCTAATTCAATCTATATACTCTTTCTTGAGAGGAGATAAATTGTTAATCCAAAAATTTAGATGCACATGAAAAGTAAGGTTTTCATGCCCCCTCTTCTCTCAAAATTTCATACGATAACATGACATGTTGGTCTACTCACCTTGTATTGATGATATTTATGTGGCAAGTGGGGTTTTTCTAAAACTATAAGCTTCATGCATTCTAGATGGTCCCAAGTGTGGTTAACACTAGAGATGCAATCATGTCAATTGAGTTCATATTGGATGACTTACTATGAAAGGGTTTATTTCTTTACATAATGACTCAATCCATGTACTTATTATTGGATTCCTTTGGTTAGCCAGACCTGAATTAGGTTTTCATTATAATCAAATAGGCTAGCCACTTAGCCCCTTGGCAACCACAATATCTCATACCCTAATTTATATACCCCACCATTGAGCAAGGTTGAAATGATACTGGGAGATTAAATCCTAGGTAAATTATTCCCTAAATAACTTATGAGGAAGTGATGAAATCCCACCCACAAGACAAGATGCAAGAAAGTAAAGATAGAAGGACTTTAAGGTCATTTTAGGATCATCCAAGTCATTCAGATCTTGCTGAGTTCCTTAACAACATTTATTAAATGATTGGACTAAGTAAAAAAAATTAAACAACAAACCAATTTTGAGTCACCTAATTTCCCTAAATGGGATGGGGGGAGATCATACGTGTTAAGTTTATTTTACCAAAAACACATAATGAACAAATAAAATGATAAACAAGTAAGCTCTTAAGAGAAATTAGTCTAAGTTTGAGTTCATTTTTAAAACACCAAGTGAAATGTGGAGTTAGTTTAGCCCCTTGGCTTTTTTTGAATTTATGAACTTTGAAAAAACAAAAACAAATCAATTAAGATGATTTCCAAACACCAAATGTAAATGTGATTTGAAGATTTAAAGTGTTAAAAACATCTTTCCTTGGCTTTTGGGTCTTGTAAAACATTTTAGGGGGTTGTCTTTCTTAGAATATAAACACAAATGAGAAAATAAAAATTGATTTTGAGCTCTTCGATTTTATTTTTTTCACACAGTGTAATACCACATTTACACAGAGCAAAACTGCATGTCCCCTGTAAAACTACAACTGTTAACTCAAAACTACATCTATTTGAAACATAGACTGTTAGCATAAAATTGCAACTAACAATGAAATACCATAAATTGTGAGGTAAATAATTCAAATTCATAGCTCAAAACTACATTTCCATTAAAAATAGACTATTAATTCAATACCTCACTTTCATAGTGCAAAATTGCATATCATGGGGGCAATACTGCATGTAGCTTTTAAAACTGCATTTCACCTTGTAAAATTGCATTAGTGTAAAACCATATTTCATGGGGTCAATAATGCATGTAGGAATTCAAAATTTCATATATCAAGGAAAATGAAATTTAATGATGCAAAACCACACTTCTATAGTATAATAATGCAACTATCATGCAAAATCACATCTATAATATCACAGCTCCATAGAGCAATACTGCAGCTACTAGATGCAAAAGTACAACTTCCTATGTCTTGGTCATGAACTTTAATTTTACACTTTTTGGTCACTAAGTCAAAATTTTAGCATGAAAAATGTAGCAAAAGGTCCTAAAAGTCCATGAGAATAACTTTGTGGGGTGCGTGTCCCATCAGGTATGCCATTATGTAGCATAAGATTATGAAGAGGATCATTATTTTCTTGTTGGTGAATAAAATTCAAACCAAATAATTTCAATACAAACTAACACTTCTTGCCTAAGTACTAGGGTGAGCATAAATGACAAGCACACAATTAAGACACAACTAAAAGCACAAAAGAGAAATTCCCTTTAAACTTCCTTGTAGCTCCAAATCTACTTGTTGAGGTAATTGGATTGCTCGGCTATATGATAAATAAATATTTGTCAATGAAGCCCCATTACTCCACCTCTCCTTGTCACCTTGGTAATTTTGGTTGTATGGGATTTTGATTGGTAAATGGGCATGGTAAAAACATAATAATTAAGATTTTTGGAGGTCTTTTAGCATAATAAAATTAAACTTGAAAGCTTATTTAGAATGGTCTTGGCACTTCTATTTATAGCATCCAAAGTTAACTCTTACCCAAGTGTAGTTAGCTTAGGATTAACCATGGTTGAGCTTGAACTAACCCTATGTGAGTTAAGGCTAACCCTAGTTGAGTTAAAGAGGGGAAATGTAATTAATATTTGGGATAGAGATCCAATTAATTAGCATGGCTCTCCATTTTTTCATTTATGGCACTTTATGGAGATATTTTAATTCTTGGACTTAGAGGATGATGATATCATCATGACCTCATATTTTTTGAAATTTCCTTTTTGAAAAATTTGTTTTCACTAATTGCACATGGAAAATTTACTTAATCATTTAATTTGGTTTAATTAGTTGACTCAATCTGCTTAGCATTTTAGGAATTGTTCAAGTACCCCGCTTAATGGGTCCAAAGGCTAAACTACTAGTTGTTAGGTCATAAAGTGACTAGAGATGAATTCATGAGATGTTACCATTGTATACAGGATAATACCCCAAATAGGGATGACTCAACATAATTTTGAGCATTAATGTGTGATGTGAAAATGAAATTGGGATGCTTAGTGATTTCTAAGCTTAATTTGCATTGTTTGGTAGAAATCACTATGAAGTCCAATCGGAAGCTAGTTGTGGCCATAATGGGGTGTCTACAAAGGTGAATTTAGCTAAAATGAGCATCTATAACTAGGTACATAATAAGGATGAGTAGGATTTATTAATTTATAGCTTGTATAGGCTGGCTTCCACCATCAACGGGCATCGAAGCAGGAGAGCCGAGGCACTTACAATAATGAAAACATATTTGTTTGGGAACATTCAATGAATGTGCCTAAATCTTAGGATCCATGAAGGGTCATGCATCTTAATAAAAATTACCAATGAATTGAAACACTACATATAATTATAGAGGAAGAATAGCTATGTATTAGTGGGTAAATAATGTTAATTAGGGAAGAAACACCTAAAGAATAAGGTGTGGATGTGGGAGATGAAGGAAAAAGTATGGTGTGCCAAGAAAAAAAATATCAAACTCCTCCAATTTCATCTTTGTTTATTAATGAAATGAAATACCCTAAGATAATGTTACATGCTAAAAAATGGGTATCCAATATGCCTACCTACACTATCTTTGACTACAACCATCGACAACCTAGGAATGAGGTAGAAATGCATAATGAATATAGAATCAAGTTCCAGAACACTAGGAGTGAGTTGGTCTATTACTTGAATACATTGAATGCCTTGGATACTGCTAGCCTCTTCCAACTCTTCAACCTTCCCTATTTTGGAAAACCAATATAAATGGTCAAGTTCTTAATCTCATAGGTGCATAAAGACTACATCTACTTTGATAGATGCTAGATGAAAATCATGACTAAAAGAATTAGTAAAGTATCAGGGTTGTAGTGGTCCAATTTAGACCTTAAATATGATCTAGAGGACTTGGTAGAGATATAGAAGACAACTATGGCACTTGGGTATCAGAAATAAGGCCATGTTATACATACCAAAAATATTCAAGATCCTACCCTCTGAGTGGTTGCATGCATTATAATGATGAAGGTTGGTAGCAGAGATATATGGAAGGATGCAGATATGGTCCACCTATATGTTGAAAACCAAGTCACCAAGGGGATAAAGTACAATTGGGTGACGTTTTTTTCTAATAAAATCATAGAGGATGCAATAAAATTTCATTGAACATGTAACTACAAGTTTGCATGTAGCACATTCTTGTTACTAATGGTGTTTGATGAAATTGGTGTACATACACCTTTGTAGAATTTAAATGGGAATACCCACCCAATAATAAGTCCCCTATAGAGTGTTATAAGTGTTCACTTTCCCTAGCTTGATTGCTTTGTCTTGTAAGCTTAAGATGAAGTCATGGTATAATGGTATGAAGGAAGCCGTTTAGAATGAGTGGTGCATTATAAAAGACTTGCCTATATAGGTTGGTGATCAATATAAGTTTGTGTTAAAGAAACACTACTCCATCATGCACATCAAGATGGCCCCATATATATAATTTTGTTGGCTAAATCTACTTTATGCTTTCATGGTGCAGTACCTTATGAACTCTATCAACTGAATATATGACTCATAGGTAGTGACACTTAAATATGAACACATTGACTTGGAAAATCACACTCTCTACTAGTGTATGGACAAAATATAAATATAGCCTATAGATAAAGGGTTGAGTTAGATAGAACCAACATCAAGTTCCATCGAACCTTTTTTGGGGATTCCATTCATATTATTTTATATATGTTGAAGCTAAATAAGAAATCTTTAAGAATCATAGAGCATGAGAAAGAGAAAATCCTTTCAGTAACACCACTAGAAAAGAAACAAAATCACTTTGGTTTTTATCCTAGTATAATCTCTCAACCAAAACCTTTAAAAATGCAAAGTATTTCCTAGGCACTTCCAAAAAGAGATCCACCAACAAGTCAACTAGAAGGCCCAGTGCTAGCTACACAAACTACTCCTTTGGAATAGGAGATAAAAGAGCCTAAGGACAATGATAAGAAGGAGTTGGGAGAGATAATAAGAGGGACCTTGGAGAAAACCTAAGTTTTATAATAAAACACTTATTTAGAGAAGACACCCTCCCTAGTGTGGTAAGAAGAGACCAGCCTTGAGGAGATGTAAATGGAGATTGAAGATCTACTTAGTGAAAAGAGGTATGGCTCTAAAGTAGAAAGACTAAATGGCCTCAAAATTGGCACCACTTACTAAGAGTAAGACATATATATCAAAATAATTTGATGGGATCCCATAAAATGAAAAGATCTAGTTGACCCCATGGTCAGAACAAGAGGTCTGATGTAGCCACCGACCTCCATGCCCAATACAAGAAGGACATTCTTGAAAAGTCATATCTATATTCCCATCTTACTCTAGAGGATGCATATATTCAAACTTGGTATGATATTTAATTCTTCCTTGATATATACAATTAAAATTGCCATTTTTAGATGCCTTATAATAACATTATATTATATTTTCAAGCAAAGATTCTACCCAAAACTCTTTGGGTAGATCTCCATTAGCTTAATTTTATACAATTTAGTGTGACACTCTTAAAAGTAGTATCTAAGGTCACCTGGCATAATGTTCTTGTAAAATATGATACATAGTTGGCTAAATATAAATATACCAAAGTTGTGGAGATATATAATAAAGAGGTCATTTCCCACACCAAACTAGAAGAATAACTAACCAAATTGAAGCACCAGTTAGAGGTAGAGACAATTTCCAATGTAAAAACACTAAATATTAATAAGGAAATTCTGAGCCAAGACCCAATGCTCATAGATATAGTCCCTTTAGCTGGTGAGGTGATTGACACATTATAGAATCTTGTGGACCTCCTATTGAAATGATTTAAAGAACAACCTAGGCCAAGAGATGAAAAGGTATGGGCAATAGAGTAGTTTGTCAAATAAATGGAGGTGTGCAAGTGCACCTTGCATAGAGTTGGGGATGTGATTCTCATTCTAGATGGGGCTTTTGAGAAGCCTGCATGGCCTAATTTTTTTTTTAAAAGCTTGAATTCATGTAGAATATCTTCAATGCCAATAATTAGATGATATAACCCTCTTAATAAAAGACTGATCTGAGCATGTAAAGGCATTCAAGGATGTAGAAGTTATAGAAGAGATAATAAGCATATATCAACAAGAAATAAATTATAACTTTGTGTCACTCTAAGGACAAGTTGTATATGAGGTTACCATTCTTGAGGGTGTTCATAAGGATACTTTCACCTCCCTTAAAAATTTGATCAATAAAGCAAGTGAGTGTCCCAAACAACTTGAGGAGAACAAAAAATTAAGAGTGGCCATTAAAGAAATAATGATTAAGCTGCTCAACACCTTGTCACATTGGGAAGGTGTCAAGAAGCAGATTGAACAAGTTGGTCCTAAATTTTTGGGAGAAGCCAAAATCAGTGTTTAGTCCAAGATGGAATAATAACATAATGTGGAGTGATGTTGGACCCCAAATTTTGGCTGTCTTTTGATAAAAACATGAAAAAAACATGGTAAGGGAGAAACACAATGTGGAACAAGCATAGTGCAAAATATATACAAGTGAAAAATACCATGGTGCAGATCATAGTGTGAGAAGACCCAGTGAGAAGATGCATAATAAAAAGAGGACCCAAGAGTGATGGGCTCAGAATATTAGTGGAATACTAGATAAATAATATTATGAATATAAATACTAAGATATGGCAAAAATAAAAAAGTACAACAATTGATTGATATTGTGATCAATTCAAAACAAGAGTACTTAGCTAGTTTTATTATGCACATGTAGATATAGGCTAAAATATGATGAAAATGGAATATATTAGGATCTTAAAATGGTTCTCAGATATTATAATTTTACATTATGTAGCCTCAAATGCTTATGTCAGATCTAGACAGTTATGTTTATGTAGGTGTCTAATCTAGATGCAGGTATCTTGTATGAAATATTGACTAGATCTGGATGTGACCATCTAGAGCCTTTTGTGTTTTATATCACCTTTATTTTTATGTGTATATATATCATACACATAAGGTGTCACTCTTTGTCAAATGATTAAACCCTAGTTTCCTCACCTTTGGAGAGACTATGGGAAAAATGGGTTAGTGGGCTCACAATGTCAAGCTAACCTAAGAAACCCTCTATCAATGGGCACCACCTACATAGCTAATAATTAGAAGAGGGCCTATGAATTATGTAGTTATCCCATATGTGTTGTCTTATGTGTGCATAATGATGTAGTATGTGATAAACAAGTACGTACAATGGCCTTTATTTTAACTTAGAAAATATGGCTCATGTGTTGATCGTTCAATACTTTAGACCTATAGATAGACTGCTCTTGTGATTGATAAGTAAATAGGAATGAATAAGTCATATTTTCTCACTTGAATGCTTAATTAATAATTCCTTTATTTCTTTGTATGTGAGACGTATGAATTTTTTAGGGGAGTTATGAATGAGTATTGATCTTGTATATATACTAATCATTTGATAAAATATCTCACACTAAATCACTTAGGATGACCATGAGGATACACTACATTTTTAAATTATATGAATTTTTGGCATTGGACACTTAGTTGGAAAAGGGACACCTATGTTGATGTAGGCATCTGGATAAGATGTAAGTGTTAGGGAAGTTGGAAAATAGGTACAGGTTCAAAATTGGTAAAAAGGATAATTATTGGGTTTAGATAATTTTGCATAATATATAAGGCTTGGTCATTATAATAAAATATGGTAAAACTAAGAGATAATCAATTTGACACAAAGAGATAGTGGACATGAGGCTTTCAATAATGGGAAGGTATTAAAGATGTAGGGTACAACCATGATAGGTATTTTCTAAGTGTACAAGATCGAGGTACAATATAATTTAGATCTAGTGTCTACAATAACTAAATTGAGTATAATAAATCAAAATACTAATATCAAAAGAATAAATCAATGTTTAACTCATAATGAGAGTCTATATGTGCAAATTTATGTAAAAAAACATTATGTAAATAAGGCTCAAACCAAATTTGGGTATCTACATAGTGTGCCCCCTTTAATATAGTATTAAAAATGTAATACTTAATATGGATTTAGAGTGATAAAATAAATTGTATTTATTGGTGTTTGAACTTTGAACTTCATTGCCCCAATATGCTAGAGTGTCCCATGTATATCTGAAAGCAATCATGAATGTAAGAAGATAGATTATTATTCCAAATAGGTAATAGTATAATCAAATTGAAAACATGAAATACCTAAAATAAACAAAAAAATGAATACACCATGGACTTCTATTACTCATAAAATGTGATCATGTTGACTAGAGTAAAATTTCCATGGGCCCCAAACGAACCAACTCATATGGTGAAAGTGATGTATCCTTTCTCTCTTCTTGGCCAAAAAATTACACAAGGGTGTTATGATAATAGCATCTACTTATGGGATCACATACTAGATCCATATATAAAAATGGGCATCCAATACAGGGGGATATAATACAATATATGTACATGGATTAAATCCATGCCACAAAATGATCCATTTTTCCTCAAATTAAACATAATGTCTTAGTCACTCCACAAAGTGATATATAATGCCCTAATTATACCTTATAATAACATAAAATATATAAATCTATACTCGAATACTTATCAAAATCATATAAAATATCTAAACATGGGAACAATCCCTATCTCATATGCTCACGTGATTCATGAAATTGTATACAATGTGAAATAATATGTCAAATATATCTTAGAAAAATGTAAAATGCCTCTAATGTGCTCAAATGTGTCTTAGAATCGTGTGATATATTTATGTAATCTCAATGTGATCCATCTAAATAATGTAATATGTCTCTCAAAAGCGTCTATAGGATGATATCAAATTGAATATAAATGAAAAATACATTTCAACCCTTACATAATTTGAGATTAAACCCATTATTTTCTCCCCATTTGATATGAGGGATGAAGCTTGCAAGTCACTCATCTCAAAGGAAAATATTATACATACTACATGTAACATGTATATATAATTGTAACTAAAAAATATTACTAGAAAATCAAATATAAATATATGTAAATGTATGTATGTTGATTGAAATGAATTTATATGCCCCTAGTGGGTAGCTGAATGTCATAATTAATTATTCTCCATAATGAGCTTGATTATTATCTTTAAGCTTAGGAATTTAATTCAATTGTAAATTTTCATTTGAGAGATGGAACTATATTTATAATATATCAATAATGATTTAATATTTCCAAATGTAATTTCAAATATATAGCTTAATTTCATAGCTAGCCCCAAATCATAATGATATCATGAAGTCTTTAGGTTTTAATTCAATAACACATAATAATTAGGTGTATAAAAGCACATGTTGTGATATAATAATTAAAAACTCTATAAATTTCATTATACAAAATTTCATTCTACATGTGTTCCAACACAACTAACAAGAAGTAAAATGGATAAACAAGGTTCAAGATACCTTAATTTCCATATATGCATGGATTCATAGTGGAAACCTTAATTTGCATTTATAAGTTTTTATATAAATAGAATTGAGATTCCTCTTTTTAAAAATAACTTCCATTTATCCCATTATCAAAATTTAGCTTTGATTTGATACAATGCTAGTTTGATAAGATGTTTCCCCTACTCAATTCAAGTGCTTATAGACAACATTACAAACAAGGGATCCACTAGACTTGGTATTTTTGGAAAAAAAATTGCTTTTCATATTTATTTTCAATACTTTGAAAATTTTAATTATTATCATTTTCATCAATTTTATGCATATTTAGATAGATTTAGGAGGTTACCGGTACTATCCATGTGATGTTGGTATTGTCTAAACTCTTTCCATAAATATCCATAGTTTACTAATAATTTCTACCATAGTTATATGTTCATTTCCAGTAGAGTCCTCTGAGTGCTAGATAATTATTGTATTCTTTATTTTACCATTATTATAGTATTTCTACATTTCTTGTTGAATTTGATCGTGTATCCATTTTTTTATTTTTTTAAATAATGATATATGTATATTATATATTTTATTATGGGTTTCAATATGGATTCTATTTATGGCCTTATCAAACTCATGACAACCATAGACTCATTGATAGTGCAATCCTTTTTCACATTAGTTGCCTAGGCTCTATGTCATATGATATACATTTGATGACCACTTTAGTAGGGGTGAAATTTTTGTACTTTTAATATTTAGATTTTAATTGGGGATATGAACATGACCTTATAATGTGTGGAATTTTTTTTGATTACCCATTATAGGCATATGGGTTGTGCTACAATCTATCGAGAGATGAGGCCTAAAAGGGAATGTGTATTAGTTTATAGCTAGACATGGATGTGGTAATCAGTATGCTCCTAATGATTGTGCATTATTAATTTTATTGTTTGGAATTCTCTGTGCATGAAAATATCTATGTCATGTTAGCCTATTTTGTTGCTTTTAATGGTGGTGGGATTGTCAATTCTTATGACATTCTTTTTTCTATCAATGATATAAAGACCCATGACATGATGCATTTTTGAGGGTTTAATTTGATTATGAACTTATACAAATATTTATATATATTCAAACTAGATAACTATAATGGTGGTATAGGTTTAACCACTTTATTACATGTATGGGAGTATCAACATATAGTTATGGTTAAATCTTCCATTGACTAACTAGACTCATCACTAGATAAATTTAGAGAGATGATTTTATGTTACATGTGTTTTAGGCCAGACTACTATGGATTTTTTAGAATTATTATATAGACTGATGGTAGATGCTATTACTCAAAAGTTATGTTGAGATTTTCTTGGATGGCCTAATGATGCGATGTAGTTATGACATATCTAGGTTAATGGCTAACTTCATGATATTTTATTTGAAATATATAAATGTTTTCACTATGAGAAAATTATGAGATAGTTTGCGATTATTCAAGGATTTCACCACACTCTATCCATTGAACACACACTCACAAGTTTTGTTAGAATCTAAAAGAATAGGGTCACCCCACAACTACATAGTTAGCTTTGATACTAGTGGGAAAGGTAGACCCACCAATAGTGATTTATAATAGAGATGATGTAGGGCACACTACCATATATATTCAATGGTGGAAAAATTCAAGTTGATACTTATTGTTTCCTATATTATCTAATCAAATATATATGGATTTAGGTGAGTAGAGACATGAAGAATAAGAGGTAAAAAATGATATGTACCTCCTACAAGTCATGAAATGTATGTGCTTTATGTATTAGTCTCAATAAAATTTTAGATAGTTTCTTATCATCGTTAACATTTTATAAATTTTATTGGTTACACAAGGGATGATTATTTTGACCCTTATCATGTAGGGATTTTTGCATGTTTTGAACCGATGAATTATTAATCTTCCATTTACCAAATTTTTTGGAGAGAACCAATGGCATTGCTAGTGAGCATGCCCTTATTTTTTATCCTAGCGTATGCCCATTATTGAGTGAATTATTTTCATTTTATATTGAGATATTGTATTGATTTTAATTATTTTTAATTATATGTAGTTTTTATGTGATTGGACTTTTATGGACATTGTTTTATTTTACTTGTATATATTATTTTTAATTTGCATATATGTTTTTAACATCTTAAAATAATATCAATGTGAATGCTTAAGTATATTTTTAGAAGATATGTAACTTGTATCAAAATTATATTTGAATGATATAGAATTGAAGCATAATGCATGCCCCAATTTTGAATATGCAATGAATTCATCACACTCGATAACATCAAATGAGATGAAATACTCTAGAAACCCATATATACCAAATATATACCTATCTTCTTTGATTATTATCTTATGTTGACTTAATTGATCTAGCTCATGAGTTTATGAATCATTTGATATATGATTTGTGTTGAGCTCATAGGAACATTAATGATTGAACTTGTATTAGGTTTTTTTTTTAAATACTTTTGAGATAATTGATTGATTAATGCTTGATATTTAATAGAAATTTGAGATTTTTGTTTTTATTTTTCCTTGTATAGTAGGATTAATTAGTACTTAATTATGTTCCTTATTTTCTTGTTGTTTACATTTTTTTGGCAGCCATATGAATGCACTTTGATATGTAATTTTAACCTTGGTAAGATGTTTCTCATATTGATCTAGGTACATCTTATCTTGTTGAAATATGATTAAATATCCTTGGAAATCAAATGACACAATTTTTTTGATTTTATCTGATGTTTCTTCGATTTTATCTAACCATGCTTTTCTAAATATTAGCATTGAATTTTGTAATGGTATGTACTAAACAATTTAATGTTTATAATATCTAAGGCCCAATAGATACTATAAATCTGATATACCGTAATGACTCCTCATAGGTGCTTGTATGTTGTAAATCATCCTCATCATTCCCCAATTCATTAAGTAAATAAAATGTGAATGTATTATATTATACCTTATCATAAACAATAGTTATTTGACTATGTTCACCTTCTATGAAAGATTTAGTGACCATTGGTCCTTTTTAGGTTGATGTCATGTGACCTTTACAAACCACATGGGATATATTGTCTTGCTTATATTTTGAAATAAATGAAAGCATGTGAGTTGATTTCAATAGTGTTTCATTATATTGATCAAATTTATTCACACCATTTTCCATGAGTTCCTTGTTTTTTTCTTTTAAGGAAAAAATGTTATCTTTCTGTCTATTTATTTGATAATAGTTATAAAATGACCTTACCCCCACTCATGTTTAATGATGTGTGGGGTGATGCCTAATAGAAGGTAATGTGATTAAGTTCCTACTATGTAACATTCATAAGATGGAACTTGGTTTTCCCTTGAGTCTTCAAATCCTTGTAGGTTTTTTAATAATAGAAGGGGTATGGCTTGTGAAGGGTGTATCCTTATTACTGGCCTTATATGTAGGTTCATTTTTATATGGAGAATCATTTTGCATACTTGAATTTTTTGATCCTTGGGAATTATTTTTGTCATAAGAACTATCATTGAAATGTAAAATATCACTCCCATAATGAAGGATGTCATAGTAAAGTTTATCAAAAGACTCATAATAATGATAGTGGTTTTACCTTTAAGATGGATTAAAATATTTTTTATAAATGTGAATTTATTCTCTAAGTTAGTTGGTTAATATATCAAGTGATGTGTTGTATTTTTTAACCTTATAATATAATCCTTCATGGGTTCATCGTGACCTTTTTGAAGGTTTAAAATGTATTATGATAATAACTTATGACACTTATTATCATTGAAAAGAAATAATAAATCTTCTTATAATTTTAATAAAAAAGGTAAGCCCACTAGGTATGGTGTAAAATCAGTCTTGGGGATGACCTTAAAAAAAAAGTGGAAGGTTTTTAGTAATACTATGTCATTACATGAATTTTTTCCAAGGGAAGATACAAAGTGTACAAGGTGGATATGGGGATCTCCATGTCCATAAAATAAGTGAAATATAAGCACAAAAAATCCCCTTGGATAAGGATATATGATTATTCTACATATAATAGGTTGTTTTTATATGACATTATGATCAACCCAAGCATTATATTCCATATATTTAAAGGGTAGGAGTCAAATTGATTTTTGATGCCATCCATTGTATGCATAAAGGAATTATATAACTAGAGAGAATGTTTATGGATTGGAAAGGTGCATTTATAGGTCTGATTTCACCATTTATCTCAAACATGGGTAAAAAAGATTCATTACAAGTAGATGTACAACAATAACTACATTTATTATAGACATCATCATATTGTGTATAAATAGAAACATCCTTACAAGCCATATAATTAGAAATACCGTTACAAATAATAGAATGAGTTATAAAAACATCATTAGTAGCATGATAAATATCATGTGCTTTATCTACCCATTATCAAGAAGAATATTCATTAATTCTATTTATCTATGTACTTTTTATTCCTCATGACTATTAGAACCATCTATCGAAGGATAAGAAGATATAATCTCTTGCGCGTGATTTAAAACATTGATTTGAACTATGTCTCATTCACTACCATTATAAAAAAGATACATTAATAGCATACCAATACATATTAACATCAGTCACATAATCAATAACATTTATGTTCTCATTCATTGGTATAAGTATAGGGAACAACATATGTATAAAAAAATACCTACAAGATGAGACATTATAGGGTATAAAGATGTTCACGAATGGAAATGAATCAAAACCCTAATAGTCTATGAATTAAAACTACAAATTCTAACCCTAATATAAGATAAAACATAAAAACCATTAAAAAAACCATAAAGGGATTGGATCAAAAGAGGGTTTCATCAAAATGTTTTGGTTATTTTACACACTATGGTATAAAATGGAAAAACTTATTGACCTGATCCAGACTATGGATATAAATGAAATAAGTAAAATAATCTAAATTTAAATGGACTAATTGAATTACACTAAAATTATTTAAAAAATAAAATTAAATGGATAATATACTTAGCTTACATGAACCATATTTAGATCTGGCAGGTAGCTATAAAATTAGATAAGACTCAGGATCTGATGACAAATAAATCTTGGGAGTGGCATAATGTTTAGGACCTCATAGACACTGTCATAAAAATCATACTCTTATGATAAACATATTTTTTACTTTTATGGTAGTGTTTTGAAAATCAAAACCTCTCTAAACTAATGACATTTATTCATCTTTTCTTTCCTTTGTGACAATTTATTTAAGATGTTTTTGATACTATATAAAAACCAATAAAACTCATTATATTCCTCTATATCCCTATCAATACACCTAGATGATAAAAACCTTTAAAAAGAGGTTAGATTTTGGGCTAGACTAACCCCAACCACTACTCATTGAATAACTAAGCATTTCCCACATTTTAAAACTCCAAATAGGGCTAAAATTGCATGTATTTATCCCACTTATGTGTGCGTGTGCCAAATCATGTGACTATAATTTTAAATACACTTTCACTTAAGTCATCCTTTGGTACAATCATGTGAATCATATGTGCAATTAGATTTGTTCCTTTATAAAATTCAAAAGTATGCTCAAGTGGACGCAAACATTAGAAATTAGCTAAGTCTTTCTCTTTCTAGGTAAGAAATCTTGTCCCTAAAATGCATTTAGGGGATTTATATATATAGTGATCTCAAGTATGAATTAATAATCTATTGGAATGCAAATTCCAACATGAAAAAATAAAAAAAGATAAAATAGGATAACATAAAGGGTTCCAACCCGAGAAAAGAGTGAAAATCATGCAAGGATAGTGTCATCAACCTTAGAATCTATAAGTAACTAACACAGTCTATAACTATTGGCATTATCCTCAGTAAAAATATAATAGAAAAAGTAGATAGGACAAGCTAAGGATCCTTATGATAGATGAGAAGATGAAAGAGAAAATAAACATAAGAGTGTGTAGCAAAATTGAGCAAAGGAAATAAAAAATAAATATAAAAAGTTCCAATAAATGTTTAATTCATAATGATAGTCTATATGTGAAAAATTCACACAAAAAGTATTGTGTAAATAAGGGTCATAACAAAGTTGGGTATCTAAAAAATCCTTACCTAGTTACTCCAATATTATTATATGTTTTATTATCAAATTATACCAAATAAATTAAATTCAAGATATTTAATTCAAAATATGAGGGATTGTGTAGCATAATATTTCCATCTTCATCTGTATAAACCATAAGCATTATTTTTCATACTCTATGTCCATAAATCATTAATACCAAGAATGTAAATGGTAGATTCGTCATTATAACAATCTAATTGTATCAACTCAATGTTTCCTTTGTAAGACTCATGAATAAATTTGTAGATAACTATATATTATGAACCATATTCACCATATTTAAGAATATAAATAGTATCAAATTTTGTTACAACACCCTTAACTTTAAGGTTAGTGGAAGGACATGAATATGGTTTGACAAAAACTTCTTGTTGCATTTAATTTTTGAATCATTGTGAGAGGAAGATGTAATGTTATTTTCAAAGAAATATTTAAGGTATCGAAATGATATTCTTGACTTGTTTTATTGTTGAAAATATTCCAAAAGAGTAGCATCATCTTCAATATCATTAGTAGCCATGGATGATGAATTATTGACTATTTTAGATTTAAAATAATGCAAATTTTTTTTGGCTTATTTAATTATTGATAAAAATACCAAAGAGTGGCATTATCTATAATTGTATTTCCTTATAATCTATCACAATTACTAGCATAGCATTATGCACCAAATTAAAGTGCTTCCTCAATAACATCATGTGAGAATGGACTGATTATTGTGGGTAGTAATGGATGTTTTTTTGAATTATTACCCATGAATAATCATAAAGAATATGAAAGTAACACATTAAGTATCTAGAAGCATTAAAATAAAGATTTAGATGCTACTAATCCACCCCTTGGAGGCATCTCAACTCTCTATCAAGTTCAACCCACTTCAACAATCTCTTGTTTATAAATCTATGTAGGTATTACTCTCTAATTTTTTTAAAACCAATTATAATACCATATGATTCATTTAAGGATAGGGAGTCAATTGAATGACAATACTGTCCTTGTAACCATTAACTATGTGTGAACACACACACACATAAACATTCATATATACCCATTTGAGAATATAAAAAATATATAAGAATTTTATTTTAATTGATATCAAGAGTTATAGAGATTATAATACGCACTCACTCACTTGTGTCTCTAGTTACAACACACAATAATCTCTCAATGGATGAGGTTAGACTATTTGTTCATTTGTGCTCTCTCAACAAACACTTCACTCTCCCAACAAGTCCTCTCTCACTATAGCCTACATACTTAAATATTATCCTACATTTTTTCCCCAATGAGGTAACTCTTTGAATTACTTCCCCTTTTATAAATACTCAAAAGGATAATCATTTTTTTTTGGGTCAGTTCTTGACTTGTGTAGCTACCATAGGTAAATGTTTTGCTTAATACAGAGTGAGAGGTTTCTAACCACTGGTTAATGTAGACTTGAATTAACTATAAATTATGTAATCACACAAAGAACTCTATGTCTCAATGACTCAACCCAACCTTCCTTTGTTATATTATCATGTTAAATTTTCATAGACTTTAATGGGTCTTTGTGGGTCATATTCAAACAACAAAGTGGGTATGATTTCCCATGGGATCATTTTGGTTGATGCAAAATTGTTTGATCAATAGATTCACCTACATCATGTGAGGTATTATTTTCCATTACTTCATATTTATAACAATTATTATGATTATTTGGCATTCATCCATACACGTGTAAAAATGAAATAATGTTTTTTTCAAATAATGTTTTTCAAAAATCCAAGCTTTCAAGATTTTATATCCATGCCATGTCTTATTTTATTAATTTTTATACTTTGATACGTATGCACACACATATCAAAGTGTATAAAAGGTATACACCTAAAAATGTCCCCATGGAATTATTTAGTGTTATTTTATAATTAATTTAGTACACTTGTCTATATTAGAAAATTTCATTTCAATTGGATAATTTAAGCCCTCTTGTTGACTTCCACCTTGCTAAAAATCCCTGTCTTATGAATCTCAAATCTTATCTTGTGCACTCCTATGATATTATTATATTTCCTTGATCTTTAGACCAATTATGTATCCCCTTTTAGCTAATATACCAATATCCTTCTCTTACAACCTTTTTATGCCCTAGTTATAGGAAGAACTAGGTTAAGGGTTCTTAACATTTAATTTAAATTCAAACATTACCTATATGTAGACAATAATTGTATTGAACATATAGATGCATAGTATCTAACAAACATTCACATGAATCTATTGAGCACTCATAGGCATTATAGAAGAAATTGAATAATCATTATATCATTTATTATTGTTGAAGATAATATTTCCTATGGATCAATTTTTACACATAACCTAGGGGTTTTCTCACTGGAGATTTATATTTATGAAAATTACTATTTTTGATATACTTTTTTTAGAGTAGGGAAAATTTTAATGGAAAATATTCATATTTAGGAGAACATTTGGGATTTTTTGATTCAGGATTGGCTATGTGGATAATGTCAAGTTGCATAAAAGTTTTCCAAAAAACATATGCATGTAATTGTTTCTCACTTGAATAGCTAAACTCTTTCTAGTCCTAATGGGGTTTTGTTCTAGATTTACAACAAATCGATGGTCTAGGATATTAGAATGTTTGGATTAGCACACATTTTATGGCTCTTGAGATCACACTCTCTAAAATTTTAAAGGGAAATTTTGAAATGTAATTAAATTCCCCAATTATAACCAGCCCAAATGTTTTAAATGTACTTATATATACACTCAAAATTAAATGTTATTTTTCATCTAGGCAAGATCTAACTTTGAATTATTTTACGTTTTGAGTGAGTATTAAAAGATCTAATAAATAGGTGATTAAACATACAATTAAATCAAACACTTATAGATGTAGATCAAGGAATATGTTAATCCAATTCAAAATTATTCCAACATTATAGTTTAAACCTACAAATAAATCTATTGAACTAGTTTTAAACACGTTTATGATCATTTATAAGATATTTATGCACTTTTATTAGATTAGTGGTTTATATTAAGATTTTCTAAGTTATGACACTTTTCTATTTTGAAATACTTTCCTAATATAGTGATACTATACTAATCTTATGATTATTTCATAATCATGTGATTCTTTCCAAATAATGTGACACTTTCCTAGTAATGTGATGTTTTATTGAACCTGCAATGCTTTCCTGACCCTACAATGCTTTCCTAAGACTATCATTCTTTCTTGAGTCCATTTCAATTTCTTAATTTTGTGATTATTTCTTGATTCTAAGATGCTTTCTTGAGTCCATGATTCTTTTCTAAGTTTACATGATGCTCTATTGACTCAACCTATGATGTTTTCGTAACACTGTGATACTTTCCTAATCTTATGATAATTTACTAATCCTACAATGATTTCCTAAGATTGAAATGATTTTTTAACTATATGATGATTTACCATATAGGTAATGATTTTCAAGCAAATAAAAGCTTTTCTACCCTTGTGATGACTTAACAAGCTTATGATGCTTTAACACACAAGCGATGATTCTATGATCATGCAATGATTTTACATGTATGCAATGATTATACATAAATACAATGATTATAAATTCACCCAATGATTATACAAAAATAAGATAATTCTATATACATTTGAATGATTGTACATGTTTATGATGTTTTATTAGGTAGGCAATGCTTTTTAGGCATGAGATATTGTATATATATATTGATGTTTTACACGTGTAAAAAAATAAAGATGTTATTAACTCCTAATCTAACCCTAATTTTATGAGACTATTTATTTATATTATCCTCATTTATAATAATTATATGCATCCATTCTTATAAAAAAAAGTAGTTAATGACTAGTCCTATTTTAAGGAAAATAAACTCCAAAAATTATGAACTTGAATATACATTGTAGTTATGTGATTTCATTATTTCATTGTAAGAAACTATTATATAATAATAATTAATTATTTGTATAATTTTAGAGGTGAAGACACACATTTCATAATAACCAACATTGATCCTTGTGAAACATAAAATAAATTACATGTTTACTATCATTGATATATTTTTCAACATTTATGAACTTTTAATACATGTGAAGCTTTTACATTCTTGTGATGATTTTCCATGCTCAAAATTCTAAAAAATAAAAACATAACTCATTATGGAGGAGGAGATTTGTAAAGTATTTAATGCAATGCTTTCCTAACCTTTGACACCATTGACATAACATTTCCTTTCATAGTCTCCCATTCTTTCATAACATCCTCTCGATGACTATTCCAACCTCATACCTTAGCAACAGTGGTAATCATGTCCTCCCTTGAGAGGGCATCAGATCATTGGATTAATAGCCTGGATAGGTCAATATCAATAGTATCATCTATAATAATATAATTAACTTATTCATGTTATCATTTTATTAGTATACCTAAGGCCGCCTTCTTCTCATTATCCACCATCTAATGAGTTAAAATAGTTTTAACTTCCTAGTCCTCCCTCTATGTTCATTGTAAATATTCTTGAGGAATTTTCACATCTACATTCCATATGTAATCACTATAAATATGATTTTATTTGGAATTGAGGTGTTTCAACCTCAACAAGTTAGGACACTATTCATGAGTCACTATTCATGTGATGAGGTGGTAGTGGTGAGTTGGCATTGACTGTGTAGGTGATGTGATAAGTGATATAGGTGGTGATGCATGTGATTGTGTGTCTTATGTATGATTTGGCATGGACCTTTGAGGAATATACTTGAGGTAAAACTGATGTGAATGGAGTGGGGCATATCACTCGACTAAAGAGACAAAGTTGTTGTCTTTTATGATTCACATGTTTTTGCTTTAGGTGAAAAATGACAAAGGTAGAGATGGAGCACACCTCTTAGTTGGCATCATGATATTAAGTGGAGGAAAAGTCAAAATGTGATGGGTAATATTTTGGAAGCATGTTTGTGCACATGGGATAGTGGGGAATAAGTTTCTATTCTATATTGGAGGCACATGTGTGAGTGGGGCATAGTTTTGGAAGCATATGAAAGTGGAGGATCCATTTTTAACCAATGTAAAATAATACATGCTTGTCACTATTGATGAATAGTGATGCCATTAAAGGGTGTCACATTTCTTCCTTGCTCATGAATTTTTTCCATTTTTTAATCTTCTTTGTAAATTTATATAAGTAAGAAGTATTCTCCTTTGTAATTAAGTAATCAAAGAATCTAATAAGCTAATTTAAGCTTTATAAGCTTGAGAGTTATGAAAAGGCACTAAAGCTTTGAACCTATTATTCTCTTGGTTATATAACCAATGATGATCCTATGAAGGATTGATATACAAGTATGTTATAATAACTATTTGATTGTTAGTCATATATTGACCTACTTTAGAGTGTGGGGTTTTTCTCCTGAAAGGGTTTTCCCCACACAATCACTTGTTATAGTATGTTGCTATTTTTCCATTATATGTGTTTTATTCTAATTCTGTAACAAGTTCAAATTTATTTGCATATTCTCCTTTCAAGGTTTAATGTAATTAATTATTTTTTTGATCTTATATTCCTTTGAAGTGGTATCAAAGCCTAGCTAGTTTTGGTTCTAGTTATGGGTTTGTTGGATATTTTGAGCTAATATAGTTTTGAGTGGGAGCTTGTGAAAGAGATATTTGGAGTTATTTATTACAATAATTTTAAGATGTCAAGCACATTAGGGAAAATGGAGGTTAACAAATTTTTAGGGAGTAATTTTGAGATCTGGAAGATGAAAATGAAATATCTATTGATTGATCGAGATCTATGGGATGCCATTAATGAAAGTGTTTAGAAACCTATAGATCTAGTTGAATAATCTAAGTACAATGTGATGGACAACAAAGCCAAAGGTATTATAATATTGTTCTTTGCATATTTTATATGTATTAATTTCCATGAAGAGTAGATATTGCATAATGTTTATTTTGAAGCTGTTCATTTACACAGTAGTGATATTTTTTGGTTCTCTCTTTATCTTTGGATTTCTATCAAATGATCCAAGATGAAATATTGGATGTAAATAATAGTGATATAAAAAGGGGTCTATAGGTTTTTAGGATTCATCTCAAGTGACTAAATGGAGAGAAAGGGATTCGAACCCTTAATACAAATAGTCTATAACAATCCATTGCTTTAGTTTGTTCAACCATCTCTCCAAGATGGGAGATATAGAATGAATATATCATTTCTTTAGATAAATACCGACATTTGAGAGAATAAAATTATTTTATTCATTCCATTCCAAATGGTTCTTTGCTTTTTTTAGCCCCACCAGTATCTAGCCAGGCCATTCTCTTTCCTAGATAAGAATAATGGACCAAACGTATTAATAAGATTCTTTACCTAATCTAAAAGATGAAATTCTTCTTATAAAATTAAAAAAAGGGATATCAAAATAGCAAATAATTTTTGGAATAAACTAGGTGAGATCTACCAAGCTAAATCCTTAGTTAATAAAATTTTCTTGAGAAAGAAGTTATATTATTTGATAATGGAAGAAGGTGGAAAAATTATAGACCACTTGAAAGCATTTAATATGATGGTGGATCAATTAGTATCAGTTGGTGTGAAAATGGATGAGGAAGAGAGATGTCAAATTTTGTTTTGTCCTTTGCCTAACTCATGGGATTTTCTTGTTATAACTATAGGAATTAATTCTATAACCTTGAAATTTGAAGATGTTGTAGGTTTTTTGCTTTCTAAATAAATGAGAAAAAAAGTTTCCATTAGTGTTAAAGATGCCCTAAATGTTCAATGAATATCTAAATAAAGAGGAAATAAGAATGAGAAGCATGAGAAGTCTAGATCCAAGTCCAAAGGGGATCCAAATCTCCTAAAAACTCCAAGGTGAGATGATGGAATTGTGGTAAACATGGTTACTACCAATTGGATTGTAAAGAACAAAAGAAGAAGAAAAAGAAGTATGATTTTGATTCTAAATATTATAAGGAAGACAGTGATGCCTTCATTATAGCCTTGGTAACCCATGCAAGTAATGATGTATGGTTAATTGATTCAAGTGTATCATACCATATGATTTCTAATATAAATTGGTTTTTTAAGTATGAAGAGTTTAATGGAGGTAAGGTGTACTTGGGGGATGATTCTTTTGTAACCATTATTGGTCATGATAGAGTTAAAATAGATTTCCATATGGAAGGATTAAATGGTTTAATGGTGAGTTTCATATCCCTAGGCTAGCTTATGACTTATTATCTGTGAGCAAACTAATAGATGTGGGTGTGCAAGTTGTCTTTTTTGAATTAGGTTGTAAGATAGTTAGATGTGTTATGGTGATAGCTAAAGGTGTCAAGATTGACACTCTATATAATCTTGATGCATGCATAATTGAGTATAATAGTATTGTATACACTTAAAATCACTTGCTTTATTATAGTCGACTAATATTCCCATTAGTTGACACTAATTCTACTTAACCAATTTTATCACACTAATTTATCCTATTTCTATCCATATATCTAATGTCCACATCCACTATCCTTCATTCACCATCCTTAGTTTAATCCCATTCCCTCATCAATTCTTCTAAATCTCTCATTATCCTAATCTAATTCTAATTGTCCATTATATAAGAATTTAAAATTCCCATAATCCCACCTACCTACCTACTAACCTACACCCTAGCCTTCCCTACATCCCTATGATCCATAGTCTTTATTAATTCCTATCTAATCCCCCTCATTATCCCTTGAACCTATGGAGAAGCCTCTAAAATTGGAGAAGCTCCTCCAAGCCTCTAGAAGTACTAGAGACTTCTAAATAATTTTAAATTCTCTAAAATTTCCCTCCATTATCCTATAAAAATCCATGCTTGGGAAATGGAAAACAACTAGAATTTTTATAACATCATCATGATAATTTGATTCTCATCTAGAAAATTCATAAAGCCTTCATGACCATTTAGCTAACCAAACCTCTAAATTCCATAACCAATCCATGCCAAATCTATAATCAAGCATCCATTAAATCTATCATCAAAATCATTTGATCAAGCATCCAAGTTAAAGATCAGAGTCTACATGAAATCACTTGATCATTTGCAAATATTGGAAGGAGGTAACATGAAACAAGGAATTTGGTAAGCTTTTATATCATTCTGATTTGTTTTATAAATCCTTCCTAATAGGTAGTTTGCATTTTGAGTTGGATTTAGCTTGTTTAAATTTATATAGAGCTCAAAATCTCTCTACATTATGGTGACCATGGTGGGATGACCTCCCTTTTGAACTAACAATCTTTTGCCTTGAGTATATTGGCTTGAAATTGCAAGTTAAATCAAAAAAAGAAAATTAAAAAAATGGGTGGCTCCAAGTTCTGTATTTGTGACAATGTTGTACTTTTATTTTTAATAATATGTGATTTTGTTTGAAGTTACCTTGTATCATTATGTTTTAATGCTCTGCTATGTCATATCATATCAAATAAATAGAAAATAATAAATAATAAAAAATGAAAAAATTATTAGTTCATTTAATGCTTTTAGGCCATTTTATCAAAACTGATCTATATGTACTCAGTCTAATTTACACCACAGAACTAGTAGTATAGTGTGTAAAGTTCATCTCATCAGTTAGACCCACTCCTGCAAATCATCATGCTCTATCATTGTCTTTGATATCTATAGGTAATTTAAATAATCATATCCCACCCCACTCTGTCTTGTGTCATAATGGATGCCCATGCTCTATTTTAAAGTTTCTAAAATTCCCTTTTTTTAGCATATGTTGGGAGGCATAGGTGGAGGTTAGGGCATTTAGATCTAATTCCAAACCTCTAATAGATTTTCTATCTTATGCTTACCTTGTAACCACAACACCCCATGAAAGACTTCTTCTTTAGGCATTTTGTCCAACCACTCAATGCATTTTATCAAATGGTTCATAGGCCCTACATTGTTTCTGTTGTATGCACATACCCTTTTCCCAACCTCTCATCTTAGTACAGACTACAAGTTTGTTGGAAAAAGGGTGAACTGATCAGATTGGGTACCTAATTGCTTGTAAAATAGTACCAATGCCTTACCCATGCCCCTGATATCCTACAATAAATTCATTTCAAAAGAATCCAACTCTTTCCTTCATATCATCAAAGCTTTACTAACAAAATCTTATACTTGATAAACATATTACTAAGTCTATTTTGAAAATTTATATGACATAATGATGTAAATCTACTGGGAGTATTGGGAGATCTTGTTAGGCTTTAAAGTACCATTTGTGTTGGCCTCATCCGGTGAACACTTTATCTGTGTTGACCACACCCTTTTTCATGTGACTAGAGGATTATTGACTTCCTTAAAATGTGAAAGGACTATGTAGAGTGTGATAGATGGACATCCTTCCTTAACGTGCTACTTTGATAAAAATATCCATCTACTTTTTGTTGATATGTGAAAACTAGAGTTTTGTGATGTGGTACCATTTTCATCTCAATTTATTGAAAAAAATAGCTTCTAAAACACACACACACACACACACACACACACACACACACACACACACACACACACACACACACACACACACACACACACACACACATAAACAAAATGAGCAGGTTGTTGACAATGATTAACTATTGAAACCAACTATGCTCACCATCATTCCACCATTTAATCTCACTACAAGAGCATCACAATTTTTCCTCAATATAAATAATTGTATTTAGTTTAGGTTTTGGTATTAGGGTTTAGATTTATTTGGGATGTTAATGTTAAGATTCTAATTTAAGTAAATTGGTTTCATTTTATTTTAAAAATGGTAAATGTGGTTAAGTCATTAAGCATAATCATGTCATTTTAAGTTAAATATTTTGTTATTGTCAATTAGTCGACTATCATTTTGGTTAGTTTTGTTCATATTTATTTAAAATATCACTTTATCACATTATCCTAAGTAAAAACTTTAAAAATAATAATAATTTTTTAATAATAATAAAATAAATAAAATTATATATATATATATATATATATATATATAATAACAATAATAAAATTAAAAAATTAAAAATTAAAAAATATGAATACCTCATTTTGAACATTAATTTTTAGACTATCATAATCACCTGGAAACAAAACGCTTTAACATATAAACAAATTTTCCTTACCCTACATAAACATCCATTTTAATCACATATTAAAATTTTAAAGTTTTTTTATTAATAAAAATACCACAATTATTATTTTATTTACAGTAGTGGGTTTGTCACTTTGAGTCATGGTTTTGTGGTTTATGACAAAACTGTGAATATTGATTTTACAGTTAGTAGTGATATTTTTAGTTTAAATAGATATATTATCTATCTAACATCAGTTTTGTAGGTAATCAACATTTTTTTGTGAAATCACTAATGCTTTTGTCTTACAGGACCTCTTTTTGAGTGCCACGAAATAAAAAACTACTAATCGTGTGCCTGCAAGCCGCCTGTCAAAGAATCCATTTGGAACTTAAAAAAAATAAAATTTTGATTATCTATTTCATCTTGTATATATCATCTTGTTGTAAAAAAAATTATTCCTTGTATATACTTGTGTGTGTGTGTTAATTTGTAGATAACTTTTTGTATCATGCCAAATCACACATAGGTAATCAGAACGGTCAATTAATCGTGTCATGTGTTTGCTTATTTTTCAATCCCCCATCTAGGATAACACATGATGTGGAATTAACACCCATGCATGGGCTTAGTCTATATGGGTTAGTTTTTTGGATTTCATCATCACACATAAACCAAACTCCATGTTCTGGTGGAGTATAACAATCAAGGACAATTATCATTAGGCTAAGTAGTTAACCCCATATAGGTCATTCATGAAGGAAAAGAGTTAATTCTCTAAACCAAGCATTATAAAACACCCTATATTAACTTGGGCCCCAACATACCTTTGTGTAAATAGGGGACACCCTTAAAAACCTTGTTCATACCTAGCATAGGACCTTTTGGCTGTAACAAGTGTGTCACTATAAGCATCAATATCAACATCAAAGTAGCCACCAAGAGCAAGAAAGGTTGAGAGGGTTTGGTTGATACCAAAACAAGTCAACAGCCTATAGCCTCACTTGTGTAGTTGTTTCATGGTGTGCACATCAGGTTACACATCCTTGAGTTTACTAATTATAGGTTGTGGCTTGCTTGATTGGGTGTGTGTTGTGTTAGACCCATACTATTTGTGAGCTGAGTCAACCTTTACCTATTTGTATATATTTAGGTCTTTTATGTAACTCATCTTGTACATCTTATCATTTTATATATTACTGCATCATCTCATATCATCTTGTATATCCTTACCACATGTTTATCCCATCATCCTTTGAATATATCTTAATCAATTATCATCCCATCAATCTTGCCTAACCATATACACTTATTATTTATCATAACACCTATCATCCCCCATCTTATCATCATCACCATATTAATTCCATCTATAAACATCACCCTACATCCTAATCACATCTTGTATAATCCTAGTCTCATCCCTTTGTACATAATTTATTATTTTATTCATTTATTAGTTCTATCTCAATCTCCCATCTTAGTCACATTCATTCATCATCTTAGTCATGCCTTGTCCTAATTCCACCTCATCCATAGTCCTCATCCTCTCATATTATCTTATATCATCATCACATCACCTTATATGTCCCCATTATACATAGTCTCTTTGTATGTCCTTTGTCTCAGTCATATACATTTATCACCCACATCTTGTCTTGCACATCATTATCATCTTATATTATTATCCCATTCCTCATCTTGACTATCTTCCCTCCTATTCCTACCATATCCTATCCCATCATTAAGTTTATACCCACCACTCACTCATTGTAATTATCATCTTGTCCATCCTTATCTCACTATCACTTTATACATATCATCCTTTTATACTTTACCCCATCTACCATTTTGTCTTAAACATATTCACCCATACACCTATCACCAACATCTTATACATCTTTATCTCATTATTATCTTGCATATATCCTTTCATCTTGTACATCCTCATCATCATTCCATTATATATATATATATATATATATATCATATCATTTTTTTTTACATCCTTTTACATATCCCATACTATCTTGTCTTCATCATGTCTTAGTCATACACCATCATCTTATATATCATTTCCTAATCATCATCTTGTATATCTTTGTCACCCTTTCCTTGTATATCATTTTCATTATCCCATCTCCTATATGAAATTAGTCACACCTTGTCATAATACCACCTCATACATAATCAATCACATTGCACTTTGACCTTGCCTTTCCCATGAATCACACTGTAATATTAATCATTCCTATATCATTGATATCACCCATTTATATATTTGATCATAACCCATCACCTATCATGATCCCATATTGTCTCATCATACACATTCTATCCTAAGTCCACCTCATCCATAGTTCTAAATAATTCTCATTATCCCATCACTTTGCATATCCTTGTTTTACCTTCTTGTACATATTCAATCTTTTGTACATCCTTTTAATTACATCTTATCACTAGATCCATATGTCATTATTCATCCCCTAATCACATCCTAATCATACCTCATCATACACATCTTATGTTAAATCCATACCCAATCACTTATCTTTATCTTTCCTTCATCACCCATCTAGTCATCACCTCATCTTATCCTAGTTGGCTTTTAGGTCACATATGGGCCTAAACTATCCACCTTTCATTACCCATTTATCATTTCATCAACACACTTATACTTACTCCATTTTCCTAATCATCTTCATCACCTAATGCTACCCCATCCCATCTTGAGAAAATTGGTCTAAGGTTTTGAGATAGTCCTATCATCCACATCATCTTATCATCTTACTCCACTATCACTGATCCAATTGGTCAAATCTCATATCATAATCAATAGCTTGTTAGCATCTTGTCACCTTATCAGTCTCAATCTAGAAAAACCCATTAACTATCAATCATCCTTAGTCTAATCATCTTAACTTATTCATAACTAGCACCCATCATATCATCCTCTTGCTAGTTTGAATTTAGACACCCATCACTATCCTCAGTCCCTTTGCTAGTTGGAATACTAGACATCATTGATAGGTTGTTAACACCTATTATACTACCAATTTGAAATCTAATCATAATCTTTAATCCGTCAAGTCTCTTCCATCCTCATCATCACCCATCCTACTAGCTCAACCCTTTGGCCTTACTTTGTTAAAATAATATTTGGTCTACCTTTGCATCATCATCCATCTTTCCCCATAGATTTGGACCTAATCCTTGTAGACCAATACATCTTGGACAATAAGGATTAATTCCTTTTGAGAGCATTAGAGATGGGTGCCCACCTACCATCTAGACTTGATCCCATTCATCTCAAACCAATATACCATCCAAAATCCCCTAGCTCATCAAAATTAGTGTGAGCATTCCTTGATGTGGTCACCTTGATCAATCAATACATTGCAGAGAATTAAGATGAATTCCTTTTGTGATTATGTAATATGGGTACCCATTTTCCCAATGATTTTGACCCCATAAGCTAAAAGTCACCTCCCAAACAAGCCCAACATCAAACCTTCTCCCATCCCCCTCCACCATCCAATAACCTTATTCAAAACCCCTTGGCCTTGATTCATACCCATCCACAATCAAATCCTCCATCTAATAATCATAATCCATCACCACTCCCTCATCCTTTATCACCCACCACCATGAACCTTGACCCTGATTTCATAAACCAATATATAACTACCAACAAGGATGAGATCCTCTTGAAGTTCATTTCAATGGGTGTCCCACTTCCTGAAGGCATTGATCCCCTTTCACTCCTTTAACCCCCAACACAAACCCCTTCATATAATCCCCCTTCCAATCCCTCATCCACTAGTCATATCCAATCATCCACCCCTTCCTATACTAGAAAAGGGAATCTAATCTTGGCTACCCCACCTAATACCATTCCATTCACCTAGTTACATAAACAACCATTTGATCAAAATTCTAATGCTTCCACATCCAAATCATAAAGTGAAGCACCCTTATACTCCCATTCTGATATCCCTAGAAGTCCTTTTCCAATAACTAATGACCACCAACATGATGGTCTATCCACCCATCTAAAATCTTGATCCTACCAAGCCTAAGCCCTCTTGGTATAAATAAAACTAATACTATCCTCATCACCAAACTTTGGGGCACTCCCTTAAACTATCTCAAAATTTCTAAGATTATGTCCAAGACCTCATTAATCATGGTGACATAGTAATTGAGAATGAATCAGATGAATATCTATCCCTGGGTGAACAAGAAGAGGAATTCTAAGATTCCATTCTTGATCACAATAAATCCCTTCCCCTTCTAAGCCCAGGTCAAGACATCTTATATATCCTCCATGATCACCCCTATCTTTGACTCCCCATCCATTTAAAACAAGTCTACTCCCCATAAAGTTAGTCCTTTTATATAAAGTTAGTTCTTCTATATCCCATTATTCCTTCCATGAAACTATCTTTGCTCAACCCATTATCCCTCCATCATATTCCTCTCAACTATCATAGCAAAAATACCCCATTAAGAGAACAATTTTAGACAAACCATCTTATAATAGAAACATAAAGTCATGTACATCAAATTTAGCATCAGAATTCATAAAAGTTTTATCTACATCTAAATCTTTCTCCACACTAGCATTAGAATCCGATTCCTCATCAAAAAAATCATCCTTATTTAATATTGCAAAAAATGATGATAATTATTGATCTTTTTAAGATCTCAATTAGGATGATGACATCATAACTAAATTCTTGAATGTTTTATCTATTGAAGATTTTTAGAGTGGATTTGATTCTACCTAGGATATGTGTATTAGTGATCCTTTTGATATCCTTGAGGAAAAATTCTTTGACATTGAGGCTAAGGATCTTAGAGACCTTCATGAAGACTATACTACCCACTATCCCTTTAGTCCCTCCCAACATGTTAATCCTCCACCTTTCATCCATCATCACTCTATCTCACTTCATGAAGGGGACAAACAGGAACATACATCGTTGGATTCCCCTTTGCATGCAATATCATGTGCCATAAATATAAAAGTCCAAGACCATATTCTGAAAATCATAATCAAATCATCTTTGATCCCATAAGTCATAGTAAATCAAATTCAAATCATCAACCTAATCAAGTAATGTCTCCCCTTAGTGAAGCCCAATATCAAGTACTAAGGGCATATCAAAGTCAAAATAATCATTATATGTCAAGTCAAAAATTAATCCCCTTTGGTGAAGCCCAAAAAATAGCACAAAGAACAAATAGAGTCAAAAACCATATGTCCAATCATCCTTTTAATGCTTGGATCAAAGAATCAACACATCAAAAGGTCTTGGATCCCTTAATCTCATGGCACCAATATCAAGAATCCCCTCCACCATATCCAATGGTGTATGCAACTATTGAACCTCATTTTTTCTCTCCATCCCATCATATCATTCATGATCACATACCTCTTTCCCATCCTATATCCCATCACCAAAATCATGACATCCTCCCATCCACATCACACCTCACATCCCTAGTCATCATTATCCCTTAAAGGGGTCATGAAGATACCTAGTTAAAATGTTTGGAGGATGTTAAATCAAGAGTCAATAAAGGCCACCAAGATATCTAGGCATATAAAATCCATCATATAATAAGTGTTGGGTAAATGATCAATCAAGTGTCATCACATTTCATCTCACCTATCATTTAATAAATCAAGATTCCATCAATAAAATAATCATTCATCTATTGGTGAAAACCAATCTTCTGGTGCCTTGGGCAAGTACTATGATGAAAACTAGTTTTAGGCATCATGGTAGAATAATTTATTGTCTACATTATTCCTCAACACTTTTGGGAAAATCCATCCATTTCATATCCTCCACCATTCATCCCACTTGTCACATCCCTTGTCCACCTTTCCTATAGCACCCATCATCTTATCCCTTGATCCATTGTTCCTATCCATCATCTACCATCATATCATGCATCCTATCTCCTCTTCCTTCCTATCTTGACCTTCATAAGGAAGAAGAAGGTATCTTGATAAATGTCCCAAAACCATCTTGGCATATCTTTCAATAGACACTTGGGAAACTAAACATCTAGTTCCTTCACCACATGGTCATTTGCAATCCATAGTCCATTCTTCTTTGGTCCTCATCCTCATTTCAACATCACCCTCATACTTTTGTCATCCTCTCCATCATTAAATTCCTCCTCATCCTAGTTATTAGGCTTGGTATTCCCTTTTCTATTAACTCCATTTGTGCAATGTATAGACATATTCCTGAAAAATCCCTAAAAATCAAAATATGTCAAAAATCCTAAAACTCATAAAATCTAAAAAAGCCAAAAAATTATCCATGATGTCTTGTCTTATCCCCAATATCCTAGTTTCATCCATCTCCTATCCTCCTATCCATCCCATATTTGGATACCACATGTAGCCTTAGAACCTAATATAAGTGGTAACCCATCATTTCATCATCCTTTTGGCTAAGTATTATTGGTGCACATCACCTTGTCAATATTTTAATCTGGCACCCATCACTTCTTTATCACTACCTTTTAATACCTAGCACCCATCAATCATCACTTTTCTAGTGTGAAATGTACTTGATCCCATCATTATCCTTATCATTGACTCTTCATATATAGCACCCATCCAATCACTCTTTGCTAGTATGATAGGTCTTTGATCCCATCATCTCTTAGTCTCCTTGCTAGATTGAATCTTCATAGGTCTTTGTTTGTTGGTAATCCTTGGTCATCACTTTTCTAAATCACCATCCTTGACTATTTTTTGATTCAATTTCAAGACCAAATTTGTATTCAAAGACCTTATCACATCATCCATACTTCCATCCTAAACTAGGGAAACATCTCATTTTAATCATCCTATCCTAATCCAAGTCCCCAATCACCATCAAAACCAATTTAGTCCAATCACTCATCCCATCATTATACAAGACATTGAGATACTGCATGTAGATACTTGTGTGTGTGTGTGTTGATTATCTATTTCTTGTCTTGTTTGCATGTATTTTATCATGTATATATGTGTGATATATATATATATATATATATATATATATATATGTATGTATGTATGTATGTATGTATGTATATATATATATACACACATACATCTATATATATATATGTATGTGTGTATATATATATACATACATACATATATATATATATATATATATGTATGTATGTATATATATATATATGTATGTATATATATATATATGTATGTATGTATATGTGTGTGTATATATATATATATATATATATATATATATATATTCTTTTTATTTATTTACATCATGTCTTTTATCTATTGGGTAATGAACAAGGATGCTAGAAGACACTAAAAGTGACCTCAAGGATGAAAAATTCACTATTTGCCCATGAACTTTGGCACAACATCCTCTTGGTCATGTCTATATCATCAGGTATACTACCAATTGCTATATTTACTGGAGTACTTAAACTATGATTATTTTATGACATTTGTGATGGATTAATCTCATCATCCTTATCTCCATCATAACCCACCCAACTAACATCCAATATTTTATCATCATCCCTTCATCTAAGATATATCCTATCATCACTAATATCATCCTTTAATCCCTAATGATCATCATCATCATTATTGTCCTCTATCCTCTCATCAAAATTACATCAACTTGAGGTTTACTCAAACTATGTAGGTAACAATTGGCCACTTTTGTAGTTCCCAAGGATAGCTAAACCAATATATCCATAATCCATCCTTATCCCTTAGCCTTCCATCAATCAAATAATTTGGTCACTTGATCATATTAATTCTTAGCTATCATCAGTAGCATCACCCTGATTGATTTATCTTTGAGCTACACCCATCCTTAACATTAATCATATCATCAATTTTGTTCTGGCCAATAGCTCTCCCTTACATGCATCCTTGCTTGGGATACATATAAAGCTTTTATCATTTTAATTATATCATCAACTTATTGTGGTTGATTACCCCTTGGGATGTGTCAACAACTATAACACCCATCATCTCTATTCCCTATGCATGTGTCCTTTCTAGGAGCATCATTATCAATTTATAGCTCATTGCTCAATATCAACCTCATCTTCTTCATCATATATCCCACAATGTGGCATACCATCCCCTCATCTATCTATCTCACCCCACCTATTATTTCTTCTTTTGAGTGACCATTCAACTCATTCTTCCCTACATGTCCACTTGAGGTGCATCATATCCACTAACATCATCTAGTAATATTTATCTATGAAATGGTTTTTCTTTGAAAGACCATTATTCCTTCCACTCTGCCCACTCGTAATGCCATTTCAAAGAGGAGCAAAATATATACACCTAAAATTTATCACTCTATTATAGTTAACTAATATTCCTATTAGTCAACATTCATTCCACTTAACCCATTTTATCTCGCTAATTTATCCTATTTCTATCCATATATCTAATGTTCCCATCCATTATCCTTCATTCACCATCCTTAGTTTAATCCCATTCCATCATTAATTAGTCTAAATCTCCCATTATCATAATTTAATTCTAATTGTCCATTATATGGGAATTTATAATTCCCATAATCCCATGTACGTACCTAATAACCTACACCCTAGCCTTCCCTACATCCCTATGAGCCATAATCCTTATTAATTCATATCTAATCCCCCTCATTATCCCCTAAACCTATGGAGAAGCCTCTAAAATTAGAGAAGCTCCTCCAAGCCTCTAGAAGTCTCTAGTTTAATTTTAAATTCTATAAAATTTCCCTCCATTATCCTATAAAAATCCATGCTTGGGAAATGGCAAATAACTAGAATTTTTATAACATCATCATGATAATTTGATCCTCATCTAACAAATTCATAAAGCCTTCATGCCCATTTAGCTAACCAAATATCCAAATTCCATAACCAATCCATGCCAAATCTAGAACCAAGCATCCATTGAATATATCATCAAAATCCTTTGATCAAGCGTCCAAGTCAAAAATCTGAGTCTACATGCAACCACTTGATCATTTACAAATCCTGGAAGGAGGTAACATGAAACAAGGAATTTAGTAAGCTTTTATATCATTCTGATTTGTTTTATAAATCCTTCTTAATAGGTAATTTACATTTTGAGTTGGATTTAGATTGTTTAAATTCATACAGAGCTCAAAATATCTCTAAAATTACTTTTGTGAAGACTAATATGAGACTAATCTGTTGGTTAAAAAGGTAATTACTATTTTTGTGGATGGTCATGGTTTCTGAGTACCTAAGGGTGCTCATTATATGGAGTTAAAATTGCCTATAAAGAAGACTATGTTATGGCACTAGAGACTTGGCCACGTTGGAAAAAAAAGGTCTTAGGGCCTTGAATAATAAAAAACTTGTTGAAGGTTTGACTAATTTAAATCTTGAATTTGATTTTTGTGAGCATTATGTTTATGGTAAATGTTGACCAAATTTGAATTTAGGTCAAATTGAGGCACCCTTAGGTAAAAAATTGGTTTTATAAATGTTTTTGGGAGAATAATTTATTTTCATGAGGTGTTTCATAGGTCATTTAATGATATTAATGATATATTAGCCTTGGTCATAAATTACATTAGCCAACACGTCCTTTTAAGTCATTTTAGGGGTCAAAAAAGTGCATTTAATGATTTGTACAATTTTTTTATGAAATGTGAAGGTTTAAAAAGGTGATACATGTGTCTTATGAAGTCTTAAGTAACTGAAACCAATTGAAAATTGGTAGGTTATTCAAAAAAAGGTAGTTTTCTTGAAAAAAAATGAATTTGACACTTGTACAGTTTCCTTGGGAAGTGTGCCACATGTAAAATTGTCAATAAGTTCCTATTAATATTACCCATGCTAAATTAAACATTTTTTTTATATATAAGTTCAATTTATTTCTCAAAACCATTCTACTCCTTTTCAACCCTTCTTGGCAAGCAAAAGTGACTTATATGTTTGTACTTGGTACAAACAACTCATGAGGTTTCAAGATAAATGATTTTGGAAGATGATAATATAATTATATACATTCATTTTAATATAAAGATTAAAAATATTTATCAACTGTGCTTTATGAACCATTGCTAAAATGTTGACTGTGCTTTTTTACTAGTTATTTCATGTACCCTATAGGTTTTGCTTCATTTTGAGAAATTATGTACAAACCAATTACTAAGGTGGGATCCATAGGATGTTTAATTCCTTATTATATGGTATTAATTATTATCTTCATCTTTTATAATTTTTGGATGAGCACGTTAATCCATGATGCAAGAAGGTGTCACCATATGTAGTTTCAGCTAAAGTGCTTCTTGTTTGATAAGTGTTTTCTCCTATAGGGGTCTCATATAGATAATAAATGGTGTTAAAAAAGTATATGGGTAATGTTACCACATAATTATATGTTTTGGCTTCACCATCTTATGTCTTGAGTAGCTTGCAAACTTGTTATTCCCCATTGGCAACTCCATGCTTAACTTCAATTGCAGTCACATGTATGGGCTTGTCTATATTGTTACTAGATTTTTATTCATATTTTATAAATTTTCCAAGAAATTATGAGTTTAAGATATCCCATTGAGATGTTTGTAAAATTTAAAAATGTTGTCCTAAGCATATCATCATGCTCAAACAATCATTTGATGTTCTTGATTACTCTATTCCATGTATATGCAAGTGAATTTCATGTTGAAAAATGAATATTGAAGTTGGTTTCAAGGTTAAATTGATGTATATCACTTAATTTAATGTTTAAAAATGTATTTGAGTGGTTTTGAATATATTCCCTAACATGTTCTTGCCCAATTTTTGTCATGCCTGTATAAAACATCCTAATACACACCTACAGGGCTTGGCTGACATCATGTTGATGTGTAGAGAGATGGAAATGTGTTTAATATTTCTTGGAAATATTATAGGTGTATTATGGTTTTGGATAAGAAAATATAAGGTTCACATTCATGGGGATTTTCATGTTGTTCACATCTAGCTCATTGTGGTGCATCAAAACATCCACCTACAAGTGGCTAATCAAAGTATCAAAAGATGATCTCATGGAAAAGATGAAATCACTTGAAACCAATTAAGTTTTTATTATTATTATAAATCCTTTATATACCCATAAAAATTATAAATAGCAAAGGAAGTGTTAAACCATGTTAGAAGACAAGATACTGAGTTTAGGCAAGTTTTCCCTAAAATGGCAAAATAAAGATCAAAGGGATTTTTGTTAGTATCTTAAAGAATGATGGTAAAGGGTATTAATATATATCATTAGGTTTATAATATCCCCCAGCATATAAAATACCTATGCCAATAATTAAGGTAAAACACTAAGTGAAAGGAGGTTGTTTGAAGCCTTAGAATGGCCCTAAAAAACACTGAAAGCATGCAGTAGTATCTACAGGTATTGAAGTCCAAGGTGTTGCTTCTTTTTCAAGTTGAAATTCAAACCATTCCACATTATTTAATGGTTTTATATGGCCTAAGGAAATATGAATGACCTAATTATCACTAAAAGGAGCTTATCTACTATGTCTAAACCCTCATATGCACCTTTAGTCCATACATAGGACATGAGAACATTCACCTATAGCTGAGTATGGAAACAACCATCTAAACATGGTATTTTTTATGATATTTTAGAAATTTTGAGGTGAATACAGTCGTGGGGTTGATACTAGTTAACTATCAAGCTTCTAAGTTGATCTCTATACCTCATGATCAAGGTCTTAAGGGAGAAATTCACACCTATAACGGGGTTTAAGGACAAATTTGTCTCAGTCATTAGGCAGTAAGCATAAATGAGTTATGTTTAGGAATTGGAATGCATAAAAGATAAGTTAGTTAAACTCAATTTTTTTTTAAATGACTCTAAAGATCCCTCAAAGGTTTCTAAGTGATATGTGGTATTGGCTTTGATGCTAGAAACCACTTATAGGACCCTTACAGTCACATGTAGGTGACTGTAGGTAGACAGTGAAATGAAAATCTACCTAAGTGAGATTTTAAATACACAAAATGTGAAAAAAATTAGTATAAAACATAATCAAGATGTTTTGTAAACTTCAAAGGGGTCCTAAGCATATTTTTCAAGGTCTAAAGATTGTAATATTGACATATGTAGGCAAGGGTCTCTCAGTCTAAGTAGGAAGGTATAGTTTGTGTTGATGGAAGTATATAAGTAACCCAAAATTATAAAAATGGAAATCTATTAAATATAAAAGGGAGTTAAAATATGTTTATAATTACTATGGTCATTTCAATTGGATCCCAATAAATCCTACAAGCAAGGGTTTATCAGTCCAACAAGGTATGAGATAGTGACCCTAGGTTAGATACCCCAATGGTCTTATGAAGGTTTACAAATAATAATATGGGTTCAAAAACATGGTGTGATTTTAAATTGGATTAAATTAAACTTTAAAATAATAACTAATCTCTATGTGATGCACATTACACCTATAATATTCAGACTAAGAGTGTCTCAATCAACAGTTCACCAAGTTAAAAACAACACCTAGTTGAAGTGTTTGGTAGAGTTAAGGTGTTTGTTATAATTTTAAAGTATTTATTTATGGTTTTAATTATGTAATACATTCCATTACACATCATGATTAGGTTTCAAGTGAGAAAATAGGCACCTATAGGGTTAAAAGGATAGGGGTTTTAGCCAGAGTATAGTGGGGTACCCAATTTTGACAAAAAAGTGCATATGAGGCCCAAAATGGGGTTTGGGTGATTGAAAAATCATGTGGTAATATAAATAAAAGTCATGATAACTTAATTAACCATAAAAATCATGCAAAAAACCTCCAAAATATCTCTTGTACCCCTGTGTGCACCTTCAGCCATCATGTTACAGTTTTAGACATGAAGGTGAGAGGAAGACATGAAGGTGTTTGGGTGAAGAAAGAAGTTTTTAATAAAAATAATATATACCATGATTGATTAATTAATTTTTATACACACTAAAATACCCCTTAAACATGTCTATCCATTCTCCCTTACTTGGACAAAGTTATCAGACTGTATAAAGAGTTAGGAAATCTCTTAGCCCAATAAATGAACATGTCAAATCCAAGGAGTTTTTGGATGATTTAAAATATTCATGAGAAATAATTGGATATTATTATAATTTTTAATAATATTATGATAATGGTTTTATTATGGAAGGGTCACTCTTAGGGGGTTTGAGAAAAATGCAAGAAAATAGGATTTTTAGAGGCCTTTTTAGGACATTTCGAGTTGGTCAGACATGTAAGCCATGGAATCAAGAAAAATAATTTGGTAAAAATTATAATTATTGATTTTAAAATCTCAAAAAATATTCACTTTTCCATGGGGATGATGGATATACCTCATTATTTTGTCTCAGATGTCAACCAGTCCATGAGAATTAGGTTTTGGCAAAATAAGCTAGTGAGGGCAAAATGAGTAAAAGACCTGATATGGAGCTTTGGTAACCTTGTGGAAACATGTTTTTAGGTTAATTTAAGGTTAATAGGTGATGATAATTATTATACCAAGCTCAAATCTCTCTATATGACCAAAATTCCCCTTGCATACAATCCAACTAGGCAAGTTTCCACTAGGTCTAGTTAGTGAGAGGATGAATAAGGGTGCTTGGGAGGTTATGAAACAATATTATAATATCAAATGGGATGTGAATTTTTTTGATAAAATAAACTACCTATGAGATATTAGTCTTATCATCAATAGGGTGCCCATTAGACCTATTAAGCCTTGAGGAGACCTAGAACCAATTAGGGATACATCTTCATTTCTAGCTCTTGATGGACTATCCAAATGATTGAGGAATGTTAGGGAGGTGTATATAGAAATTTTTGAACTTATAGTATGTATGGGAAATTATAATAAATTCATTTATAGCCTAGAGAGAGTAAAAATAAATAGGAAAAGCAAGGACAAGCTCAATGAGGTGTTTACTAATGCTCATATTTTTTAAGGCATTGCATGGGATATATAGGAATTGGGAGTTTTATCAAGGTCCCTTGGCATCAATTTTTTATAATTTAGTGGCAGGTCCAACATCAAAATTTTATGAACAAATCTTAAGACCCAAAATTACCTAAAAACCTATTAAACCCTCAACTAGGACCCGATGGAGAAAACAAGCTTGGAGAGCTATCCAAATGACATAGTCTAATCATGAAATATATTTTATCATGTAGAGGACTCCCTTAATCTATATCCCACCAAGATGAGCTATATGAAATTTTACAGATAGCATGCAAAATAGGATATTTTTTATGATTTTTTGTGTTTTTAGGTTTTAGGAGGTGTTATAAGATGTAATAAAGTTTGGACAAATTATATGTAATTGATATAACACCTCATGGTAATTTAATGCTTGTTAAAATCTTCTAAGTGTTCAAAAAATTCCCTTCAGCTTAGCCAGTCAAAACTGGCATAATGGACATAAGGGTGAGAAGGGTGAAAACTCGAAGTGTGAGCCTTTTTAGAGTATGACTAATGACTCTAAGGATATATATGGTATTTAAAAGTGTCATTCACTCTCTCCCATATATTTTCATGGAAAATTGAAGCAAATTTTGAGTCTATGTGTGAGGAGTGGCTGAAAAAGGAGTTTTTAAGACTGCAGATCGTGATGGCTTCCTTCTAAGAGTTTATAAATGAGTAGGAATGAAACCAATGCATGTAAATTAATTCCTAAATTTCTTCACTCTTATACAAATCATTAGACCTATCTCTAGTTAGTGGTGGGACATTCAAACAAGTTCAAATTATGAAGGTAATTTTCTAAGCCAAGACAAAGTTTTATGCCACTTGTCATCAGTTTCATGACTTGTATGGACACTTGGCCCTCCTAACATTAAATGTTTAATTAAATACCTCTTTTTCATTCAATTTTAACCCCTTTTCTTAGATTTACAAGTGTCCAAGTGACCTTTGGACTTCCCTTATCTTGATCTTCTTTTAAAGGCTATAAATATTGACTCTTTTGGCTCTTTTTAGTAGCTTTTGTTGGTTGATGGTGAAACCCTAGCCAGTTTTGTACTTGAATGTCTATTTAATAAATTAAAAAATTTAATTTACCCATTTAAATTCTATACAATTGAGTGTTTATTCAATATTATTATCTTGAGTAGAAGATGATCTTTTCTAGCATGCTATCCTTGATTGTTCTCTAATGTATAGAAGAGTAATTGTTATAGGTATTTTTTAGTGTTCTCTATTAATTTTATTTGTGTTTTATAAGATTTTTATGAATATATTACAAAAAATAATCACCCATTGCCCTCCTAAGAATTCAAATACCTCTTGAACCTAACTTATGAAATATTGATGTGATAATCCAACTTGAGTTGTGAGTCTTGAGTGAAGGAAACTTTGTTTAGCTCTAAGTAGTATAATTTTAGTAAATAATACAAAATTAAATATTTGTGCATCACCTTTTAGTTTTTTTTTTTCTATACCCTTTTCATCCAAAGTTGATTGGTAAGAAAGTACTTCAAAGAGTGCATCAAGGGAACTAGCCCTTCTAGAGATTCATCTCAAAAATTATTACTCACAACAAGAGAGATGTTTTCATTAATCCACTTAGATGAGGAGAGATAATAATCTCCTTAATGGGTGAAAATACATGTGAAAATAGTTTTTGTCACACCCAATGGGACTCTAAGTCCTAGAATATTGTCTAAGATTGGTGTTGGTCTTAGCATAGTTACAGCTACAAGAACATCTACATTCATTACCTTGTGACTCCACTAAAGTTTTCAAATATTTGGTTTCTAACTAGTCCCTAATTTCCATGCCAAAGGTGACAACTAGTTCTTCTATTAAAGGTATACCCTTTGAGTTTGTTCAATTACCTTTATATTCTATCAAAAGGTTTAGGTTTGTGAATACTCATCCTTATTGAAGGGAGTTGGTGTTTAAGAAGTCCAAATTCCTACTAATTTAAACCTCTAATATACATAACAAACATTCCAATATGGATAAGAACCAACCTTTTGTATCCTTCCCTGGATCATCTCCTTTGAATCTTTCCCAATATGATCAAATTCCAAGAGCAGCCCTTAAGTGTGTTCCATCTTTTAGTGGAGAAGGTCCTATTACTGCTATTGAACACATTAGAAATATATAAAAACTCTAAAATATCCATAATATCACTCAATATAATGTGGATATTATTTTATTGGCATTGTCTTTTAGAGGAAAATCTTTAGATTGGTATGGGACTCTACCTAAATATTATATTGGTTTATGGGATGAACTAGAAAATATATTGACTAATAGATTTCGAGAGAAGAGTGATCATCTATCACTAGCTAAGCAATTGACCACTATCAAGAGGGTGCCATAATATTTTATGTAAGATTTTAATACTATATTTTAAAAAACATGGGATAATATTATAGCCATTGTGAGACCTACTCCAAATTATGCCTTCTTGTACTATCTAAAAACATCGAATAGTGATGTAGTCATGATGATCCAATCCATGGGTGGGAATACATTGCTTGTTGCTTACGATATATCCATCAATTCCAATAATTATCTTGTTCAATTAGGTAAGATTTCTCTTAGGCCATCAATGCCATTTTTCCTTGATTTTTAGCCTCTTAGTCATGTTGCATTACCTACCTTGGCTCCTTTGCCTAGTCAAGAAAGGCCTGCCATTACCCCCACAAATGATATTCATGAAGTTAAGAGTTTTTTTGAAAGTGTAACTAATGAATTATTTTCCATAAAAAATCAAAAAATCAAAGTTATAGACCTTATCAACCCTATAATTGATTTGGACAAGTAAATAGGCCTCCTTTTCATGACAATAATCAAGGACAAGGTCATATCACTCAAGCTAGATTGTACCAAAGTTATAATCCTAATGCTACCTCATATTCCAAATCTCTTATTCCCACTCAAAATAAATTTTTTCAAAAATAACCATGTTATCCCTCTTATGACCAAAATCAAGGCCAAGTTGCATATACCAATGAAATGCCTAGTCAAGACATGACAATGTGAGGAAATCAATCATCTCAAGTTCCCACTTTTGAGATGTCAATGCAAAAAGAAATGAAAATTGGAATGGATAATGGACAAAAAAAAATTTATTCTACTCTCATAAATCATTTAGAGGGAGAGTTTTGTGCCATCAATCATTTGTGGAATTTAAGCAATGTGAATGCTAGTGTGTCCTCTAACACTAGGTCTAAGAAAAGGGTTGTTGAAGAGATTCAAGGGGATAATCATGGACCTATTTTGAATCCTGTATAATCTCCAATAGTGGGTGTGTCTAACTCATCCCCTAAGGTGAAATAAAATTAGAAGTTTCATAATGTAAGGCTTGTTCCTACACATCCACTTCCACAAGTTACACCATAAGGTACTAGTGATTCTAAAGAACCTTCCAAGGTGAGCAATCCTTATATAAATTTTGTGGACCAGATGAAGAAGTTACATATGAATATTTCACTATGGTATTAATTAAAAATACTTGGACAAAAGGATATGCTTCAAAATAAATTTCAAGGACTAGGTAAGCAAGTTGGATTAGCTAGGGATGATAATGTTGTCTTGGTGAATGAAACTTAGACCATTGATGAGAAAGTGAAAATTTTTGATAAGAATCCTCTTTTTTACCTATATTTAATCATTGATTATTGATTAGTTAAAAATTTCATCATAGATAGTGGGACTAGTACTTTAGTTATACTAAAGTGTATAGCAGATAAACTAGGCCTCAAGTATGAACCAATGGTTAAAGGAGTTTTAAAATTGGATGGATCACCAGTAAAGACCTTGGGAGTAGTCTAGGATTTGAACTTAATTTTACATGATTTTTTTAATTTTTTCATTCCTCATGATGTGGTTGTGGCATATTTACCTCCATACTTTGATCTTTATTTGTCAAGAGACTTTACAACTAAGATAGGTGGATACTTGGTAACCAATTGGTCTTATATGGTTTTTAGGACAAAATATGATACTAGAGTGAAGATTGAATCAAAGCCTATCCATCACAATCACTTAGATACTTACATGAATAAAATGGAAAATGTCAATTATGCCATTATTGATGAGGAATAACTTCATATAGATCTTTCTCCAACATATTCTCTTAAAGGAGTTTCTAATTTGTACTTAGATGAATGGGGAAATGAAAATTATGAGCATGATCTTTACAAATTCGTAGAGGAAGCTAGTCTTGGGGTGTATTATATGCATGAGGATGACTATTTTATGTTTAATTTGATAAAGCTAAGTGAAGACATGGATGGTTTATGGAAGCTATTCTTTGATGGATCAAGAAGTAGGATTGGGGCAGGTGGTGGAGCAATGTTGGTTTCTCCTTCCAAGGAAAGGTACTATTCAACTTTCAGATTTTAGCTTTCTTGTACTATATGGTAGAATATGAGGCCCTCATTCATGGCATTGAGTGTCTCAGTAAAATAGGTGTGAAATATTTATAAGTGTATGATGATAGTGAGTTGATTGTGAATCAAGTAAGAGGCCAAAATGTGACTAAGAACTCTGTGCTTAAGTCCTATATGCATAGAGTGTGGGATCTTGTGGAAGATTTCCAAGATTTCAACATCACATATATCCCAAGAGAGGACAACAAACATGTTGATAGGTTGGTAGAAATTGGAGCTCAATTTGATGTTCCAAAAGGGATAAAAGAAGATAATAATCAACCACATATGAAGGTGATTGTAAGGCCCTCCATAATAGATAATGTCACTAATTGGCAAGTGTTTGATAGTGACCAACAAATAACACTTTTTCTACAAGAATAGGTTGAGTTTTCTTCCAAGAATCAGTCAAAAATACAATATCAATATGGAGGGAAGATTGTACAATTGAAGTCAAACAAGCTCCCTAAAGGCCTAGTCACACTTGAGAGTATTTTCATTGATGATGACCATTTGAAAAAGAAAAGGTAAGCATGTCTACTAAGAAATAAAACTATGAGAAAGTACAAATCTTCAAGGATAAGTTTCTTGCACTTGGGAAGGTATGTACTAGTGAAGAAGAACATTCTTTCATTGAGTTATGCAAAGAGTTTTATGATGTCTTTGCATGGGAATATAGTGATTTGAAGGGATTTGATCCAAAATTAGCTCAACATGACATATAGATAGATGAGAATGCTAATCCTATCAAGAAAATAAAAATGCCAATCAATCCTAAGATTAAGCCTCTCATGAATAAAGAGCTTACTAAGTTAATTGAGTCCAAAATCATCTTTCCTATTAAGCATTCATTTTGGTTGGCCAACTTTGTCCCTATTAGGAAGAAGAATGGATAAATCAGGTTGTGTGTTGATTTTAGGGACTTGAATAGAGTTTCCTTGAAGGACCATTATCCTCTTCCTTCCATGGAACAAATTTTACAAGTTGTGGCAGCTAGTGAAAGGTTTTCTCTCCTTGATGGATATTTTGGGTACAATCAGATTTTGGTGAAGGAAAGTAACCAACATAAGACAACCTTTACTACTAAATGGGGTACATATTCTTATAGTAAAATGCCTTTTGTCTTTTCTAATGCTATAACTAAATTTCAATGTGCAATGGATATGGCTTTTAAAGGACTCATAAATGACATTGTGTTGGTGTATCTTGATGATATGACAGGTTTTACTAAGGATGCAAAGGATCATTTGAATCACCTTAGGTAGATTTTTGAGAGATGTATAAAGTTTGAAATATCTCTTAACCCAAATAACTGTGTGTTTTATTTCCATGAAGGAAAACTTTTAGGAAAAATTATCTCAAATAAGAGCCTATCCATAGATCCTGAGAGTGCAATCTTGGCATTGGATTTTCCCAAACACAAGAAAAGTTTGAAAAGTTTATTTGGGAAAATTAATTTATTAAAAAGGTTCATCCCTAATTTTATAATTATTTCAAGCCTCTAACCTCTATGCTTAGGAAGGATGAAGTCTTCACTTGGACTAGAAGAAGGAAAGTTTTGAAGAGATTAAACAAGCCATTGCCCAACCTCCAACTCTCACAAGTCATAATTTATCAAAGGATTTAAAATTGTATACCTTTGGAAATGAGGAGGTAATCTCTATCGTGCTTAATCAATAAAATGAAGAAAACTTGGAGCAACCTATTTTCTTCTTTAGTTAAGGTTTGGAAGGCTATGAGGTAAGATACACCTATGTTGAGAAGCAAGTACTTTCAATTTTTAGAAGCCTAAATAATTTTAGGCATATGTTATCTAACAACAAGATTCACATATTGGTACCTCATACTAGTGTCAAATATTTCCTTTTGAGCAGAGACTTGAATGAAAAAAGGGTTGGTTGGATCAAAAAAGTGATGGAGTATGATGTAAAAATCAAGACAACCAAGCTAGTAAAAGGTAAGGTTTTATGTGAGCATCTTGCTTCAGATTTGAAAGAACAAAAAAAGGTTGTTTTAGCACTCCATGATGACCCTATGATAGATACACATTCATCAATGATGATTTGGACACAAGATATGATCCATTTTCTTCAAACTAGTGAGTATCCACAAGGCCTTGATAGAGATAGAAGAAGGTACTTTAGATTAAAATCCATTCCTTATGTACTTGTTAATGGACTGTTATTTAGGAAGGACTTCTTAGGTGTGTTATTGAGGTTTGTTGAATCAGATTAGATTAAAATAAAAAATCTTGAGTTTCATGATGAACCAATTGGTGGTCACTTTGCTCCAAGAACCACAGTTGTTAATATTATGAGAGATGGATACTTTTGGCATAGTTTGTTCAAAGACACCCATGATTGGGTAAGGATGTGTCAAAAGTGTGCTCTCTTTGATGGAAAACAAAATCTTTTTTCCTTTCCTCTTTATCCAATTTAGGTTGATCAACCCTTTATGCAATGAGGTTTAGATTTCATAAGCCTAATCAACCTACCTTCTAATGCTAGCCATAAATGGGTGTTGACTGATACAGATTACTTTACAAGGTGGGTAGAGGTTGTTTCTCTCAAGTAAATAAATTAAATTTCAGTTCTAGACTTTTATGAAGGCATAGTGATAAGGTTTGGAGCTCCTTCAACAATAATTTCAAATAATGCATTGGCTTTCCTTGGGATGAAGATAAGTGAATGAGATTTGAAACATGGCATCTATCTTAGTACTTCCTTCAACTATTATCCACAAGGGAATGGACTAGATGAGTCCACAAACAAGAATATAATTAGAATCATAAAGATAATAGTGGAGGAGAACTAAAAGACTTGACATTCTAAGTTGAAAATAACTCTTTACGTTAATAGGATCACCCCAAAAAGAGCCAGTGGAAATTCACCATACACACTTTTTTATGGGAGGGAAGCTAGAATGCCTATTTCACTTGAGCTAAAAACATTAGATCACACTTATCAGATGCAATTGATGGAAAATGAAGGCATGAAAGTCAGGTTGTGTGAGTTGATGGAGCTTGAGGAGACAAGAGATCAAACTATGCAAACTATGAGAGCTCACCAAGATCAAAAAAAGAAATACATTGAAAATAAAGCCATGCCAAGTAGTTTAAAAGAGGGAGATAGTGTTCTAAAGTGGGATGAAGATAGGGCTAAGCCTGGAAGACACACAAAGTTTGATGCTTTGTGGAGTGGCCCTTATGTTATCACCTAATGCAAACAACACAATGCTTTTCAACTTTCAAAGTTAGATGGAGAGGAGCTTCATATTCCAGTCAATCGGATATATCTCAAATATTTATACTAAGGCTATCCTCTCTCCTTATACATATTTTGTTGTTTTTATTGTGTTCCCTAAGTGCTTATGCATATGTGTGTATTTTATCTTGTGTCTTTCTTTATAGTGTGTTTATTTGGTGTGTGTTTTAGGCAATTTATTATTGGTTGTATTCAATAAATCATTGACTCCCTTGGCCCATGATAGGATAAGGCTACCGGTCTAGTTAGTATAGCAAGCATACTACCCTTATGAGCCACTAATTTGTTGATCAAAATTTATTTTTAGGTCAAATTAGGGAACCCCTAGTTAAAAACTTAGTTTTTAATATGTTTTGGGGGGCATAATATATTTTCATGAGGTGTTTCATATTTCATTTAATTTTATTCAATGATATATTAGTCTTGGTCAAAATTTTCATTAGCCAACATCTCCTTTTGAGTCATTTTAGGGGTTAAAAAAGTGCATTTAATGATTTGTACTATTTATTTGGAAATGTGAAGGTGTAAAATGGTGATGTCACATGAAATGTGTCTTAGGAAGTCTTAATTAACTAAAACCAATTGAAAATTGGTAGGTTATTTAGAAAAAGGTAGTTTTCTTGAAGGAAAAGGTGAATTTGGCACTTGTATGACCTCCTTGGGAAGTTTGACACGTGGTAATGGTTAGGAAGTGCCTTTTCAACTTCCCAATTCTCAAATAAATTTTTGGTTTGATCTAGAAGTTCCATTTCTTTCTCAAAACTATTTTACTCCTTTTCAACCCTTCTTGGCAAGCAAAAGTGACTTACATGTTTGTACTTGGTATAGACAACTCATGAGCTTTTAGAAAAAAATATTTTTGGTGATGGTAGTATACTAAGATAAATTAATTTTCATATTAATATTGAAAATATTTATCAAATGTGCTTTATGAACCATTGCTAAAAATTTGGCTATGCTTTTTTACTAGTTGTTTCATGCACCCTATAGGTTTTGCTTCATTTTGAGTAATTCCATATGAAAAAATTGCTGATGTGGGCTCCAAAGGATTTTTAATTCCTTATTAGATGGTCTCTATTCTTATTTTAATATTTTATAATGTTTGGATGATTAGGTTAATCCATGATGCAAGATGGTGTTACCATGTGTAGTTTCAACTAAAGTACTTCTTGTTTGCTACGTGTTTTCTCTTTTAGGGATCTCATATAGATATTATATGGTGTTAAAAAAGTATTTAGGTTATGTTACTACCTCCTTCCATGTTTTGGCTTCACCATCTTATGTCTTGGGTAGCTTACAAACTTGTCATTCCCCATTGTCAACTCCATGCTTAACTTCAGTTGCAGTCACATGTATGGGCTTGTCTATCTTATTCTTGGAGTTGTATTCATAATGTACCAGTTTTCCAAGCCATAAATATTTTAATATATCCCATTTATATGTTTGTAAAGGTGCAAATGTGGTCCCAAGCATATTCATCATGCTCAAACAGTCTTTTGATGTTCCTGATTGCTTTATTCCATGTATATGCAAGTGATTTTCATGTTGAAAAGTCATATTGAATCTGGTTTAAACTTATCCTTGATGTATATCACTTAATTTAAGTTTTAAAAATGTATTTGAGTGGTTTTTAAGCTTTTCCCAACATGTTCTTTCCCAATTCCATGTCCTACCTGCATAAAACATCCTAATGTACACCTACAAGGCCTAGATAACATCATGATGATGTGTAGAGAGATGGACATGTGTTTCATACTTATTAGAACTATTATAGGTGTATTATGGTGTTGGATAAGAACATACAAGGTTCACATGCATGGGGAGTTTCATTTTGTTCACATCTAGCTCATTGTGGTGCATCAAAACATCCACCTACAGGTCACTGAACAAGGTATCAAAAGATGATCTCATGGAAAAGATAAAATCACTTGACACAAATTAACATTGTAGTATGAGGATCAATCCTTGATAGACCCATAAAAAATATAGATGACAAAGGAAGTGTTGAACCATGTTAGAAGATAAGAGACGGAGTTTAGGGAAGTTCTCCCTAAAATAGCAAAATAAAGATCAAAGGGCTTTTTGTGAGTATATTAAAGCATTATGGTGAAGGGTATTAAGACATATAATTAGTTATATCTTATATTCCCTAGAATATACAAGACCTATGCCAAGAATTAAGGTAAAATACTAAGTGTAATAAGGTTGTTTGAAGCCTCAAAGTGGCCCTAAAAACACTGAAAACATGCAGTAATATCTACAAGTATTGAAATCTAAGTTGTTGTTTCCTTTTCAAGTTTGAATTAAAACCATTCCACATGATTGAATAGTCTTATATGGCCTAAGGTAGTATGAATTACCTAATGATCACTAAAATGAGCTCATCTACTATGTCTAAACCCTCATATATACCTTCATTCCATACACATGACATGAGAACATTCACCTACAGCTGAGTATGGAAACAACCATATAAACATGGTATTTTTGATGATGTTTTAGAAATTTTGAAGTGAATACAGTCATGGGATTGATACTAGTTAACTCTCAAGCTTCAAATATGATCTCTATACCTCATGATCAAGGTCCTAATGGAGAAATCCACACCTATAATAGGGTTTAACGACAAATTAGTCTTAGTCATTAGGCAGTAAGCATACATGAGTAATTTTTAGGCATTGGAATGCATAAAATAAAAGTCAAATGAAATCAAACAATTGTAAAATGACTCTAAATATCCCTCAAAGGTTTCTAAGTGGTATGTGGTATTGGTTTTGATTCTAGAAACCACCTACATCACCCTTACAGTCACCTATAAGTGACTGTAGGTAAACAGTGAAATGAAAATCTACCTAGGTAAGATTTTAAATCCATAAAAGGTGAAAAAAATGAGTCTAAACCATATAAAAGAGGTTTTTTAAACTTTAAAGGAGTCCTCAGTAGATTTTTCAAGGTCTAAATATTTCAATATTGACATTTATAGGTAGAGATTTCTTAGTGTATGTAGGAAGGTATAGTTTGTGTTGATAGAAGCATATGAATAACCTAAAATGATCAAATATACATATATGAAATACTATAGGGAGTTAAAATATGTCTATAATCACTATGGTCATCTCAGTTGGAACCCAATAAATCCTACACGCAATGGTGTATCAGTCCAACAAGGTATGAGATAGTGACCCTAGGTTAGATACCCAATGTTGTTTTGAAGGTTTCAAAGGAAGAATATGGGTTAAAACACATTGTGTTATTTAAAATTGTATTCAAGGAAATCTTAAAATCAGAAACAAAGCTCTAGGTGATCCACATTACACCTACAATAGTCAAACTAAGAGTGTCTCAATCAACAGTTCACCAAGTTGAAAACAAGGTCTAGTTGAAGTGTTTGGAAGAGTTAAGGTGTTTGGTAGAATTATAAATTATTTAATTATGGTTTAATGATTTAAGTAGTTCATACACACATCATTAATATGTTTAAATTGAGAAAATATGCACCTATAGGGGTAAAAGGATAGGGGTTTAAGTTAGAGTACAATGGGGTACCCAGTTTTGACAAAAAGGTGCATATGAGGCCCAAAAGTGGGTTTGGGTGATTGTAAAATCATGTTTTAATCTCAATAAAAGTCATGATAACAATTTTTTTTTAAAGGGTAAAAATTGTATTAAAAATCAAAGAAGAGCATTACAAGAAGAATGTAGGATAAAAACCCCCAAAGGAAAGCAACAAATGCAGAAAAACTAGTCACACTCCCAACTAAGCATTATTATAAACCTCCCTATCTTCCTCCAAAATTATTTCCAAATCAAAACAAAGCATCAAAGAGAGAGACTCCCAATCATCAGTATTTCCTCCATCTAAATGCTCAGATTCCCATTTAGTCAAATAATCTGTTGCCCTATTCCATTCAAGCAAAATATGAACAAATGTTACTATATCCATGAGTGAGCAAACCCGCAAAATCTGTTGCACAATCAAAGCCAGTTTCCAATTGACATCCAACACTTTCCTCTTAATGAGAAAGTTAATCAAGACTTGAGAATCTGATTCGCACATGATCCTATGCCAACCCAAAGCTTGAGCCTTCTTAAGGGCATAAAGAATAGCCTGGCCTTCCATCATGTTGATGGTTTGCATCCCCTCAAGGACTTCGAAGAGAAAAATCACCATACCTTTAGAATCTGTGCCAATCCCTCTAATACTTTTGGGCCTAGGATTACCCCTGGAGGAACCATCTGTATTGATCTTACGAATCCCATTGGGAGGGTGCTACCACTGATCGACCTTATGAATCTTCTCCTTGACCTACCAACTTCTCCTGACACAAGCTAAATTACTTGAGAGTCACTGGAATCCAAGTCATGCCACCACCTCAACATCTTATTTGGTTAATGGAAGGTAGATCTCACTCTTGGCTTACACGGTCTCTTGAATCATCCCCATGACTTTCTACCAGACTTGTTGCACCATAATCCTCACACCCTAGAAAATTTGCCTATTTCTCTCAAGCCAGAGCTGCCATAGCAGAAAGATGGGCCCCCTAACCATACATCCTATAGGAAAGGCATCCTTGAGGGGGGTTCTCCCATGCCGTTCCAAAATTTGACCATAGATAAAGCATGAAAATAGGGGCTCTGCTAGACATCCCACCAATAGTGCCAGAGTTGCAAGGCAAATGAGCAACAAAAAAATAAGTGAGCAAAATCCTCCTAAACTACCCCACACATAACACAAACTGAGGGGATTTAGAAGCCTCTCTTCCAGAGATTATCCTAGGTCAAGCACCTATTCGAAGCCAACATCCAAACAAAGCAATTGCATTTTGGCCATGAGAATTTATTCCAGACCTGTCTCCACCATTGCACTTCACCCTTGCCCAATCTTTGAAGTAGTAAGGCTTGATATCTAGAGGCAAATATGTAAACTCAATTAGGATTGGAAGACCAAGCAAGCTCATATTCTTCTTAGAGGGAGCTACAGTGTTGCCTAAAAAGGAGGCTCAGTAGCTCATCATTCTCCTCCTACATCCCAATAACTGGCCAAGCCTTGGGAGCTTTCCATCATGCCACCTCCAACTGTCTACATGAAATATATGATTTAAAGTCGCTCACCTGAGACCAACCAACGTCAAGGAATCTCTGACAAAGGTTCAAAAAATTTGGGAACTAAGAAATAATGGGAGGATAACTATCCCAAGAGTCAGTCCAAAAAAGAGCCTTGGATCCCTGCTTACAAATCTAGAATAAGCCTTCCTTAATGAGAGTAGCCCCTTTTTTGAGAGTACCCCATATCATTGAGCCTTTCCCAATAAGGGGATAACAAGGAATATCACTCTGAATGGTCCTAAAGTAGTATTTCTGGGAGAGAATTTTGGCCCAAGCCTTGTCTTGTTCAGTGCACCAATGCCAATAAAGATTGGCTGCTAAAGAAACACCATTTAAGTCCATCTACCTCAAATTAATCCCCCCATGTTGTTTAGCGCTATAGATAATCTCCCATCTAACTAGGCTCCATTTAGAGGACATCAGACTACCAGCCCATAAAAATTGCCTAGTAATCGAATCAAACTCCTTAACAATTCCCATCAGGGCAACCTGAAGCATACATCTGTAGATGGGCAAAGCTTGCACCACAAATTGGATTAGTTGGACATGATCAGCAAAGGATAACCACCTCTGAGTCTAATGATTCACTTTCACCTGAAATTTCTCCAAAATATTCTGCCATGACTCTTTAGATATACAGCCAGCTGAAATAGGGATACCCAAGTAAATCAAGGGGGGAGTCCCAATCTAAAAATGCATAGTCTGAGCAACCCACTACTGGATGGGACCTAGAGTATTGAAGAAGAAGATGGATGACTTGTCTTCATTGACCTTTTATCCTGAGGCTATTAAGTAAACATCCAACACCCTGTGCAAATTAGCTACTTCACTCATTGTGGCCATGCCCATCAGAGCAGTGTCATCAGTGAGCTGTAGGTGAGACTGCACCAACAGTTCACCTCCCCATCACCAGCCTTGAATATGCCCATCCTCTTTATTCCTTCTGATCAACCTCCCTAAACCTTCAGTAAGGAGAAGAAAGAGGTACAAAGATAGGGGATCTCCTTGTCGCAACCCCTTAGAGGCACCAAATAACTCTGTATGTTCTCCATTGATAAGCACTGAAAAGGAAACTAAGGAAATGCATCTCATGACCCATTAAGTCCATTCATCTACAAAAACAAAAACACTAAGAACCTTCTATAGGAATGACCATCTGACCTTATCAAAGGCCTTGGCCATATCCAACTTAATAAACATCGCCTTATCTTTGGAGCTGGCCATGGAGTGAATGGACTCAGCAACAATAATAATACCATCCAAAATTTGTCTGCCTTCCACAAAACCACTCTGCTCTTCAGAGATCACAGCACTTAGCCCTCTTTTTAACCTATCTACAATGATTTTAGATATAATCTTATAAACAACATTGCAAAGAGATATGGGACAGAATTGATTTAGCCTATCAGCTCCTTCACATTTGGGTATGAGGGAAAGATAGGTCACATTTGTAGCCTTAAGCATTTGCTTATTCTACTGAGATTCTTGGATAATAGCTAAGAGGTCAAGTTTGATAATGTCCCAAAATTCTTGGTAGAATTTAGCCAGGAAGCCATCAGGTTGAGCCGCTTTCCCTTTTTTCATCTGGGTAATGGTCTCCTCAAGCTCCCTAAGTGTGATATCCTTCATTAAGTTCTCATTCATTTCACACATCACCAGAGGCAGAATACAAAAGAGAACATGAGCTTATTCTGATAATTCCTCATTCACATCTTCTCTAAAAAGAGTAGAGAAGTAATGCACCACCTCCTCTAATATTTCTAGAAAGGAGTTAAGCCACTCACCCCTTTCATTGACCAGGGCCGAAATAGAATTGCCATGCTTCTTGGTTTTGGATGAACGAAAGAAAAAAGATGTATTTCTGTCCCCTTCCTAGAGCCATTCAATCTAAGCTTTCTGCTTCCAAAAAAATTCTTCCCGTAGCTTGCATTCCTCCAAGACTTTCACAGCATGAGCTTCATCTTGCAATAAGTCTTCAGTCAATCCTTCCTCCCTTATTATTCTCGTGATACCATCAAGCTTGGTCTATGCAGCAGCCTTAGCATGAAAAATATTCCCAAAGCATTGGTGGTTCCACTGTTTGAGCTTATACTTCACATAATGCAGTGATTTAGCAAAGATATACATCATCGTACCATGGGCAGGCCTACCCCATCTCCACTAATTGGCCACACACTCGCACGAAGATTGATCCCGCAACCACATGAGTTAGAATCTGAAGGAAGGAGAGTGAGGGTGATACTTTGAAACACTATTAATCTTGATAGGCCAATGATTCGATCCTCTCCAATCCAAAATTTTAGACCCCGTAGACCACATACCTCCAATCCAAAAATTGGAAAATAGAAAATGATCTAGTCTCTCAGCAATGCAATGTTTCCCACTCTTATGATTGTTCCATGTAAACTATCCATTATTGGGCCTGATGTTGACTAAATTCAAAACTTCAATATAATTGTGCATAAGCAAAGTAGAGGGGTCCACCCTTGACGTACCACCACACTTTTCAATCAAATCTACAATAGCATTAAAATCACCAACCATAATCCAAGGTTGGAAGGGGGACAAGCTACGAACAAAACTGATATGGCCCCATAAGGAGTGTTTACCTCACCAGTTGGTAGGGGCATAGATATTGGAGAGGAGAATTACTTCCCCCATCTCAAAACTGGAAGCAATCATAGTCATGGAAAACTTGGAAGACAGCCATCCTATGAGACCGATCTTCCATGGATTCCACAAACAAGCTAGTCCCCCTAAGGATCTGAGAGCACCAATGCATTGATAGTTTCCTTGCCTCCACAACTTAGGCACTAATCTGAACATAGCTTCAATTGAAACCTTAGTCTCCTACAAAAAATTGACATCTGGTCTTTGACTTCTAATCAAGTTGTGAACGTCATTTTTTCTGGGGCTGCTGTTCAAGCCCCTTACATTCCAAGATAGTACAATCATTTTAGAGGATTCAAAAAGTGAGCATCTAGAGTCTTCACTGACTCTGATTCCACCAAAGTCTCTCCCATTAATTTAATCTTTTTTAGGTCCTTTTTTCTACTAGGCTTGCCAGATTTCTCCCCCTCCCTTCTTAAGGTCCTTTTGCAAAAGTCCCAAATGAGGAGAAGATTTACTACTTATTACTGCCCCTGAGTCCCCAGTTTTCCCCATGAGAGGTAGATTTCCATCTTCTTTAGAGGGAACTACTGAGGAAGTCAAAACTTCCAAAATCATCATCTACTAGTCCATATCCATGTGCCAATCCCTAGCATCCTATGATTCAATTAAAGCACTTGAAACATTGGTCTCCTGAGTTGGGCCCTCAATCCCCTGATCCAAAATCATCAACCCTAGATTCACCTCCTATTGATTAAGGTCATCCAGTATTTCAAATCTATTAAGCGAGTCATCTACTTGTCTTTCCCTCAAGGACCATTTTTGGCCCCTATTTCTATAGCAGCCTTTAACTAGCATAAAACCATAGCTATAACTTATGAAGATAAATTTCATATCCTTATTCTCCAACTTTGTTTGCTTCTCCTTTGACATATGTGTATATGCCTCACAACCAAAAAATCTAAGGTGTCTTAATGAACGCTTACGACCAGACCATGCCTCCATAGGAATTTTATCAACAAGTTTTGATGTAGGATACCTATTGATTAGGTAGCAAGTAATGGCTATAGCTTCAACCCAAAACCTTTGTTCTAGTCTAGCACCACTAATCATACTCCTAGCCTTATCCATTAGTGTCCTGTTCATTATTTTTGCAAATCCATTTTGTTGAGGTGAATATGGAAATGTATTCTAGCTTTGTATACCATAATATTTACATAATATGTCAAAATAATTAAATAAAAATCCATAACCATTGTCAATCCTCAAACACTTAATGTTCTTTGTAGTCTATAACTCGACCATTATTTTAAACTCTTTAAAATAACTAAAAACTTCAGATTTACTCTTTAGAAAATAAAACCATGTCCTTATACTATAATCATCAATAAATTAAACATAACATGTGGATTTTGAAATCTAAGGAACATTAACATGACCAAATACATCAAAATGAATAATATCTAAAACACCTCAAGATTTATGAGAACTTGAGTAAAATTGAACACAATTTTGTTTACTATTGTCACTTAGATTTTCACCCCTTGAGGAGATTCCTAGCTCTCTTCATCCAAGTGGCACAATGAAAATGTCTCTCTTGTTGTGGGTAATAATGTTTTGAGATGAATCTCTAGAAGGGTTAGTTCTTTTGATGAACTCTTTGAAGTACTTTCTTACCTATCAATTTTAGATAAAAGGGTATAGTAAAACAACTAAGAAAACTAAATTAATTTACTCGTATAGTAAAAGGTGATGCACCGATATTTAATTTACTCCTATTGACTTAAATTATACTACTTAGAGATAAACAAAGTTTCCTTCACTCAAGACTCACAAATCAAGATGGATTGTCACATCAATATTTCATAAGTTAGGTTCAAGAGGTATTTAAATTCTTAGAAGGGTAATGGGTGATTACTTTAGGTAATAAAATCATAATCCACTTATAAAACACACATACACTTAAGAGAGAACACTAATAAAGACCTATAATAATTACTCTTCTATACATTGGAGAATAATCAAAGATAACATGGTAGAAAAGATCATATTCTATTAGACAAGACCAACAAGATTGCATCAACACTCAATTATACAACATGTAAGTAGTCAATTCACTTGTTTTATTTCTTCAATATATATTCAAGTATAAAATTGGCCAGGGTTTCACCACCAACCAATGGAGGCTATTAAAAAGAGCCAAAAGAGTCAATATTTATAGCTTTTAAAAGAAGAAGAAGACAAGGGAAGTCCAAGGGTCACTTGGACACTTTTAAATATGATAAAAGGGATTGATATTTCATAATAAAGAGGTATGTAATGAACCATGTAATTTTAGGAGGACCAAGTGTCCATATAAGTCATGAAACTGATGAAAAGTGGAATAAAACTCTTAGTCTTGGCTTAGAAAAATGCCTCCATAATTGGAGCCTATTTGAACATCTAAACATAAAAATATGGATAGATTTGATGATTTGGAAAAGAGGGAAGGCCTTTAGGAATACATTTTTATGCATTGGTTTCATTCCTACTCATCTGGAAACTCTTGTAAGGAAGCCATCACTATTTGTAGTCTAAAAAACTCCTTTTTTAGTCACCCCTCACACTTTGCCTCAAAATTTTATTTACTTTTAAATTAAAATACATGGGAGAGAGTGAATGACGCTTTTAATGACCCTCCATAGCCTTATATCCATCAGGCATGCTTTAAAAAGTTTCACCCTTCTCACCCTTGTGTCCACTATGCCAATTTTGACAGGCTAAGATGAAGGAATTTTTTTGAACAATTATAATATTTTACCAAAAATTAAATGACCATTAATGGTTATATAAAGTATATAACCTTTAGTCAAACTTTATTGCTTCTTCTAAAACCTCCTAGAACCTTAAAAACACCAAAAATAGTAAAATAATACCATGTTTAAATGTTATTTTTACAATTTCGTACAAATAATCATGGTGGGATATATAATTAGGGATTAATATGCATTATATAATAGATTTCATGGTAAAAATATGTCATTTGGATATCTCTCCATGCTTGTTTTCTCCATCAGGTCCTAGCTAAGGGTTTAATAGGGTTTTAGGTAGTTTTGGGTCTTAAGCTTTGTTCATAAAAAATTGACATTTAACCTACCACTAAATTACACAAAATTTATTCCAATGAACCATAATAACACCCCAAAATTCCTCTATCTCCCATGTAAATCATTAGAAAAGATATGAGCTTTTAAAAATACCTCATCGAGCCTGTCCTTGCTTTTCCTGCATGTTAGTACTCTCTTTGGGATATAAATGTCTTTATTGTAAGTTAACATGAATATTATAAGTTTAAAAATGTCCATATACACATCCTTAACATTCATAAAACATTTAGATAGTCAACAAAGAGCTAAAAATGAATATGGACCCCTAATTGGTTCTAGGTCTCCTCAAGCCTAATAGGTCTAATATGCACCCTATTAGATTTAGCTGCTAGGACTGATATCTCATAGGTAGGTTTGTGTATAATTAATTTTAACATCAATTTTATCTTACAATACCATTTAATAACCCCCCAATCACCATTATTCATCCTCTTATCTCATTCATTAACTAGACCTAGTGGAAACTTGCCTAATTAGACTATATGCAAGAGTAATTTTGGTCATAGAGAGATATTTGAGCTTGGTATATTACTTATAAAAACCTATTAAAATTAAATAAACCTCAAAAAATGTTTAAATTAGGTTAAAAAATATCCATATAATGTCTTTTTCTCATTTTCCCCTCACTAGCTCATTTTGCCAAAACCTAATTTTCATGGACTGGCTGACTTCTGAGACAAAATAGTGAGGTATATCCCCAATCCCTATGGAAAATTTAATATTTTTGGAGTTTTTGAATCCCTAATTATCATTTTTACAATTTTTTTTGCTTTATTCCATGGTTTAGGTGTCTAACCAACACCAAATTCCCCAAAAAGGCCTCTAAAAAGCCCATTTTCTTGCATTCTATCAAACCCTCTAAGAGTGACCCTTACATGATAAACCCATGATTAAAATATTCTTAAAAATTCTTATAATATCAAAATAATGATAATTAATCTTCTAAATAATCCAAAAACACTCTTTTCCTTGGATTCCACATGTTCATCTATTGGGCTAAGAGGTTTCCTAGCTCATTATACAGACTGATAGCTTTGGCCAAGTAAGGGAGAATGAATATACATGTTTAATGGGTATTATATTGTTTATAACAATTAATTAATAAATAATGGTCCATATTATGTTGATTAAAAACTTCCTTCTTCACCCAAACACTTTCATGTTTTCCTCTCACCTTCATGTCCAAGACTGTAATATGGTGGCTATAGGTGCACACAGGGGTACAAGAGATCCTTTGGAGGTTTTTTTCATGATTTTTATGGATCATGAAGTTATCATGACTTTTGATTAGGGAAATGATGGAAATGAATGAAAGGGAGAAGGAAGGCATGGTAGGGGAGGGCTCAGGTCAGAACTATAGGGCGGTGCTTGGACTACAACATGCGGCTCAAGGATCGCAGAATGCTGGAAAGGCTCCTTTTTAACAAAGTTGGAGAATAATATTTTAGAAGTGTTATTTTTAAAAAATATAAGCCTTCTTATGTTATGTATTAACTAGAGAAAATAGAAAATAAAGAAGTAATTCAAATTCCTCCTACACCTAAGAAAGTTGAACTGAGGCCATGACAAATACAAGAAGTTGAGGAGAGCTCATTAATCTCTAAATATTTTGAAGAGGAGGTAGATGAAGAATAACCTCCACCTTAACTTTTTATAAGATCTACAAGGCATAGACAACCACCAAAAAGGTATCTTTCTAATGATTGGAGATGTATATTTGCTTTAAGTACTAACATTGATGAATCAAGATCTATAAAAAAATCTTTGGGTATGAATGATGTAGATTCATAGAATATTAATATGGAAAAATAAATGGCAGCTTTGAGAAAGAATGATACATGGGACCTTGTACCATTACCTGAAGGATGCAAGCCTATTGGATGTAAATAGGTGTTCAAAAAAAATATTGGTTCAGATGGAAGCGTTGAAAAGTATAAATCTTGGTTGGCATTAAAAGGTTACTCTCAATTTGAGGGTGTTGACTATGGTGAGATATTTTCTTCTATTTCTAAAATGACATCCATTAAATGATTGATTTTTATTATAGTAGCTTATGATTTAGAGATTGAGAAAAAGGATGTGAATACTATTTTCCTTCATGGTGATTTGGAGGAAGAGATTTATATGACACAACCAAAGTACTAGGTGGTGAAAGGTAAAAAAATTGGGTTTAAAGTTAAATAAATCCTTATATGGTCTCAAATAGAGTCCTAGGATGTGGTACCATAAATTTGATACATATGTATTGAGTTTGGGGTTTGAGAAATCTAAATCTAATCATTGTGTTTATTATGAAACTGATGATGATCATTTCTTGGTTATTTCCTTATATGTTGATATGTTATTTATTGGAAATGGGAAAGTTTTGATTTTAGAGCTTAAATATCAAATCTCAAAAAAAATTGAGATGAAATATATTGGTGTTGTGAGACACATTCTTGGGATGGATATTATTAGAGATAGATAGAACATAAAACTATGGCTTATCTAGAGTAAGTATGTGAACTCAATATTATATAGGTTTAACATGCAAGATTATAGACCATTATGTGTTCCTTTGTTTGTTGGAATGAAGTTATATGTTGCACAATGTCCTACATCCCCATTAGAGATGGAAGACATGATAAAATCACCTTACTAGAGTGAAGTTGGAAGTTTAATGTATGTTATGGACTCTACTAGACCAAACATTACTCAAGTAGTGGGGGTTCTTTCTCGTTATTTGTTGAATCCTAGTAGAGTTCATTGGGATGAAGTTAAAAGAGTATTCAAATATTTGTAGGGTACCTTAGAGTATTCCTTATGTTATTATAGTAACATTATTGGATATAGTCATCCTCTTGAAATTCATGGTTATGTGGATTCATATTGGGTAGATGGTGTTGATAGCAAAAGATCCACCAGTGTTTATGTGTTTACTTTATTTGGTGGTGCAATAAGTTGGATGAGTAAGTGACATGTTGTGGTCACTTTTCCACTATAGAGGTAGAGTATATGGTAGCTACTCATGCCTGTAAAGAATCCATTTGGATTTAGAGACTATGTTCAGATATTGGGTTGAAACAAGGTGCAATGATAATTTATTATGATAGTCAGAGTGTTATTTGGCTAGCAAAGAACCCAACTTTCCATGCCAGGACCAAACATATTAATGTACAAAATCATTTTTTGAGAGACATGGTTGAGGATGGAAGGGTGAAGTTGATAAAGGTAGAGACTTTGATTAATGTTGTAGATTCATTAATTAATCCCATGAGCATAGAGAATTTTAGATGGTGTTTGGAGTCTATGGTCCTCTTCGCCCCTGTCAATTAAGTTCATGTTGGTATAGTTCCTTTTAGTTTTGTATGGTATTTGAAAAATGGGAGAATGTTTAGAATTGAGGTGTCTCAACCTTGACAAGCTAGGGAACTATTCATAAGTCACTATTCATGAGCTACTATTCACATTCTCTATTCACGTGATGGGGTAGTAGTGGTGAGTTGGTAATGACTATGTAGGTGATGCAAGTGTGATGTGTCTTGTGGATGAGTTGTCATGTCCCCTAGAGGAATCTACATGAGATAAAAATGATGTGGATGGAGTGGTGTGTACCACTCCACTAAAGAGATAAAGTTTTTATCTTTTATGATTCACATGTTTTTTATTTAGGTGCAAAATGACAAAGATGTATATGGGTTGAACTTCTTAGTTGGCCTCATATTCTTGAGTGGATGAGAATTCAAATGGTGATGAACAATATTTTGGAATCATGTGTATGCATATGGGATAGTGGGGAACAAGTTATTATTCCATATTGGTGGCACATGTGTGAGTGGGGTGCAATTTTGGAAGCATATGAAAGTCGAGGATCCACTTTTGACCAATGCAAAGGAATACAAGATTATCACTATTAATGAATAGTGATTCCACTAAAGGGTGGAGAATTTTTTACTTTCTATTGAAGTTTTTTCATTTTTTAATCTTATTTATAAATTTATATAAGTAAGAAGTATTCTCCTTTGTAATTAAGTAAGAAAAAAATCTAGTAAGCTAAGTTAAGATTTGTAAGCTTGAGAGTTGTGCAAAGGAACTAAATCTTTGAACCAATTTTTCTCCTAGTTGTATAATTGGTGATGTTCCTATGAAGGTTTGCTATGTAAATATGTTGTAACTATTATTTGATTTTAATTAATATATTGAGTTAGTTTGGAGTGTGGGGTTTTTATCCCAAAAGGGTTTTCCCCATGTAATCACTTGTTATGGTATGCTATTATTTTTTAGTTGTACGTGTTTTCTTATAATTCTATAAAAAGTTAAAATTTGCTTGAATATTATCCTTTCAAGGTTTAGTGTAAGGAATTGTTTCCTCTATCTAATATTTATTTTAGCTTTCACATAACTTATTAACTTAATCATCTTCCTTTATTTGGAGAAAAACTTAGTTAAATAAAAGCCTTCCTAATCTGATGGCCTCCTCTTTTTATTGGGATTATGCCATGTGTTATTCCATAATGCAGACTTCTTATTGTAACTCTTTTCTGATTTCAATGATCCATTATTTGGGTCCACCATGCCTATTCAAATATATGTAGATCTTTTTAAGTTGGAAAACAAGACATGATAGTTTTTTAGGGTTAGGAATTACCTATATCCCAAAACTCATATTAAATATTTGAAGCATTTTTTATCAAGGTCTATTAAATATTCTTCATGGTCACAATGAAATAAAAAACTCGCGATGAAATAAAAAAACTCATGATGAACCATAATAGACTAAGATTTTTAACCACCCAACTTTTCTTCACTATGAAAAATGGTAGGATGGATCATCAAGGTCTCAATAATAATAAAAGTTTGAGAAGCTAGTTTTGCTTGAAATTTTCCACTCCTAGCTAATATGACATTTGACAAGGAAAAAACATTTTCTCTTTATTTTCTAGTATTATGAACAAGATCTATTGAACCATATTCTTGATTAGAGGGTTGTGTTGCTTGTCTACTAGTCTAATTCATGTATTGAGAATTTTCTACACTTATTTTTTAAGCTTTAGTGTTTAAATAACACTCACATTCCTTTGTATTTGATCTTTCACCCTTATCAAAACCATCATGGTATTATTTATTCTGAGTCCTTTTGCACTATATTTGGACCCTTTGAGAGTAAAATAATTTTATCATGTGTAACTACTAATCTTGAGTGGATGCTAATTGAGCATAAGATTAAAAATGAGATTGATTTTCAGTCTCTATGACACTTTGTGGTGCTTCAAGAGTAAATTAGGGAGTGGTTCTTTACTCAATTCCTGATCTATATTTTTCACTCCTTCTAAATAAATACCTTCTTTCAATGTGGTGGAATTTAATTCAATATATTCATGTAGCATGTTCAAGTTATCTGACCTATCATATAAACCTACCACATTTGAATTTGTAGTGTCACTCATCAATGGATTACTAGTGTATTAATTGCAATTGCAAATGCAATATATTATTCTTTGCATTGAGTGGATTTCACATTCATATGCATGGTGTTTAAATCCTATGAAAATGTCACTATAATAGATTAAGGTAGAGAAGAAGAGTATATTAAATGTCTTACCTCAACCTAGGATTGAGTAATACTCACCCTTTTTGTTGCAATTGTGGTACCTTTTTCCATCTGAAAGGACTCAAGAGTTGTTGGCCCATCTATATTGGATATTCCATACTATTTAACATTCTAAAAAACCTTCATCCAAATATATTGAGCTCATTATTTTTTAGTTAGTGGTAATTACCTACACTTATTAGAATATATTTTTAGGCTATTGTGACCTTATCCATGGGAAGAGCTACTAGAAAGTATGTATATGAGGTCCCTTTAGTTTCCTTTGATGTCCTTTACATTGAAAATAATTTGTCTTGTTCATTACTTAGGTGGATTTTTGTTTTTTATATCCAATACCCACAATCATGTCCTTCTAAACATGTTTATTTTCCTTACTAACATTAGATTTATATAATTAAGGCTTGACCCTATTCGACTACTTGGGTATTGCCTAAACTAGTTTGTAGTGGTTCCTTGATTTTTTAGATTTATATTTAGGTTGTTTAAATGATATTAATACATTGGGGTTCTTTCAATAAATTGGATCTACATTTAGGTTTGGAGTTGTGCCTTAATGACATGCCAATTCCTATAATCATAATTACTTTATTTCCATAAATATTAGTGGATCTACATGTAGGTTTTGAGTTTTATCTCTCATGAATGTGACATACATATTCTATCTATGTTCATGAATGAATATTTTTGGTAGTTAGGGGTTATTATTGATGAGCTCCCTCAACTCAAATAACCAAAGTACCAAATCATTTTATACCTCTTTGTAATGTGCATACCCTTGTTTCTAAAAAACACATACTTTATATATGTAACTTCAAAGTCATAGTTTGGTGAAAGAGTCACAGGTCATTTTATGGTATTTTAATAAAAAATAGTATTAAAACTAATAATAAATTATAATGAAATTTTTTAAAGGGTTGTATTTGGAAAAAATTATGTCATTTCTCTATAAATTCTATTGAAAAATACCCAAGCTAATTGAATTTTATGTTAGAAGTCACCATCTTGTGTGCAATAATAATAATTATGACTAATAGGAAATCCTTCCAATCTTTAGCTATATGTCATAATCACTCCCTAATATGCTTCTAGAGTTTTTTAATCATCACATCACTCACACTTCCTGGGATAACAAATCTCATTCCCATCTTCCATTGAAATATATTACTGATTTCTTAGAATATATGTTGTACACTCTTTGTCCTATATTGAGAAATATTTTGCTCATCATTAGGCATATTGGTTATCAGATCCATGGTTTTTGTGTTTACTTACATAATTAGATTTAGATTCATCCATGTTTTTCCATTCAACATTCTTATCAATACCATTTGTATTAAATCATTCATAAATCTAAAGAAGGATAACCTAATAAGTTTAAGGAAATTTATCTTTTCCATTTTCTTGTATTCATTTTTTAAAACTCATTTACTTGAATTCTTAGGGTCTTGCAGGAATGACAAATAATCAATGGACTAAAGATACATCATGGATCCATCCATGCCAAAGGGTCATTCTTCTTCAATCCCCATTTTCACATACTTGAGACTATTTTTTTTTGAGTTGATCAAAATGATCTTGTGACACTTCACATTTGGTATATTCTTTCAAAACTCATCTAAATCTTCTCTAGGAATGGATTCCATTTATATACTCTTTTCCTTATTATAGTCCTTTGAATTTAGTTGTTGAAGTTTTAAAATGGAAATTAGGGTTTTCACTCTTATTTTTGTGAATATTCTTCTCGTATATTTACAAATTTGGAGTCTAGACTCCTAACACAAAAATTGAAATATTATGTGTGTAATTGACATTAAACTCCATTATCTCTTTCCTTTTACTTTGTGTTGATTTTTTCATTGAGTTACTATCATAGTTTTCCCATTATGTGATGTTTTTTTAGTGTCATCTTTCATGCAAATTTTTCATTTGTTGAGATGTGTATGTATCTAAAATTTATGCCTTGTCACTAATTTCATCATATCATTAGTCCGCTTATAATATTTATAGCATCCCTATTATCACACATCAACCTTATATCATCTCATCATGTCATTAATTATTCATTATCTCATGTCATTTTTCTTTAATCTTATCTTATTCATTATTTGTGGATTTGAAATTCACATCCTACTTAGCTCCACTATATCTCTCTAATCAATGTCCTAATATTATTATAATCTAAATTAGTCTCCCTCAAATATATTATAGAGGTTTATAAACTCTAGAATCTTCCTCCTTCCTCATTCTCTAAAGAGTTTTTTTCTAGAGTCTGTAGCTCTAAAAATCTAAACAGAACCACCAGTGTTTGGCAGGATGTTAAAGCAAACCACTAAGAGGCTATAAGGCTCAAGGGTTTTATGGGATATAGGAGGTCTATAGTGGCTATCTAGTTTTATAGCTTACACCAAGATATAGACAAACTTATAAACCAGGTTGGGGCTAGCCTGAATAGGCACACAAAGTATGCCAATTACTCTAACGGGTCCAACCATAGTAAAGTAAGTGGCCAAAACTATATTATTGGTTGCATAAATAATATTAAAGAAATAATATTGAATGAAAAGAGATAACCAATTAAATATAAATCTAGTAATTAAGGTAATTTGAAGCCAAATGAAAGATGTTATGTGTAACAAAGATGTTTTCAAGCAAAGGTTGAAGAGCATGCCTATTCTAGATTTGAGTTATCCTTCCAATTCAATACTATTTTTGTCTATCAATACAATGTTCTAGTTTCTAGAGAGAGAGAGAGAGAGAGAGAGAGAGAGAGAGAGAGAGAGAGAGAGAGAGAGAGAGAGAGAGAGAGAGAGAGAGAGAGAGAGAGAGAGAGAGAGAGAGAGAGAGAGAGAGAGAGAGAGAGAGAGAGAGAGAGAGAGAGAGAATGTTTGAGAATTTTTTCTAATTGAACATGTATATCTCTACTTATGAAATGAATAAGGATTCCAAAGAGATCTATGGTAATCAACAAAAGAATATTTCAAGTAATGAAATAATTTTTTTAACATATAAAAATGCAATGAACTTTGAAACCTACTCTAAGCAACATACAAAATAACTATTTCACTAAAACAATTCAAACCCTAGCATATACACTACAAAAAATAAAGGAGTTTCACTTTGCATAGTAACATGCCCTCACATCAAGCTAAAATATGGAGTGCAAATGTTCTACCTACCAAGAATCCAAGCTAGGAAGCAATGTAAGAGGAACACCAGGCTAGGTGCAAGTTGAAGTTTAAACCAAGAGCCAAAAGCAAAGGAGGAGGTGAAGTGAGAACTTAAAATGGTGTATGAGCTCAAACCAAGTGCATAAATCAGGTTTAATTCCAAATTTAGGAGCTTGAGATCAAGCCACAAGGAATTAGGAACAACTAAAATCAGCAATGGAGTCTCCAAGCAAAAGTGTAGTAGCATATGGGATTCTCTATCTCCAGTCAAACTCAAGAGTGCCAAGAATAAACCAAGAGAGATTCAAGAAGGTATGAGAGTAAAGAGAGGGAAGAAGAATCATAAGAGAGATGGAATTAAAAGAGAGAGAGGCTCAAAATTAATGATAAAGAGAGATATATCCCCATCCAAATCTACCAAATGACTTAAAAGTAGTCATTTTTTGGTTGTTTAGCTTTAATTAGGGATTTTTTACAACATTTTGCCCAGGCCATGACTTTGGTGAAGGAAACATGTGACCTAGGCCATAGGTTTACTTCACACAAGCCATGGCTTGGGCTAAACTTTTTCCCAAGTTATTGGTCAACAGGATCTTGGGATGTCTCTAGAAAGGCATGTCTTATGTGCAAAAGGCCCAATATGAACTAGGGATGTATGGGGGTAGGAATATAATGTAAGAGAGGTTCAATTATGTGGCTGATGTCTATGGTTGGTAGTTTTCACATGAGCTGATATATAATCATAAGGAGGAGTAGGGTCATAAGAAGTATGATTACATATGCCCCTGAAGTATAAGCTATCAGTATTCAAATGAACAAGGAGTGATGTGCAATACCTAGAAGCCACACCAAAACAAAGAAA